>CM068367.1:5736474-7023068 GCA_034769895.1 Magicicada septendecula
AAATTCGGTTCTCTTAAGTTTTACTGCAATATTTTTAACTGCGTTGTTTAGTACTAATGGAAAAAAATAAAGTGACAGTTAACGTAGTTTTAGTGTGTCTGAAAAAACTGAACATAGTAGGTACAACAGGACTGAAAACCATCGACCATCTTCTTTTGTACCATTGTCGTCGTTTTTTTTCAGCAAGATTTCTGACGCTTTTCAGCGATAAAGTATTGTAAATTTTATATTGTCAGATTGTTTATTTTATACACCAGTCTGTACGTGTTATATTTTTTTTTTGATTAATTCATATGTTATCAATTTATATTTCTCTTTTCTTACTTCCATGTTCCATAAGGAAATGGAAGTATGGTGTTCGATATTAGGGCTGTTTCTGATTGTACTACCCTCAAAACATGAAGAAAAGTCACTTTCTGAAAACTGTCTGTATGTAGAATTTTTTTATGGTGAACGATAACTGCCGCAAATTCAAACAGAATCAAATAAATTTTTGCATATGTGCCTGAGTTGTAGACGACTCAAGGGGCCTATTGATTTTGGTGAAGATCGGTTACGGGGGAGGGGTAGTTTACCTGCAACGTTTTACGTTTTAGCAAAAGTAAAGTACTTAATTTTGATAAATAAAGTATCCTGAAAAGAAGGTCATAATAATCCACTGTAGAAAGGTAGATGAAATATCTATAAATAAAAAGGGTAGTTAAAGGGGGAAGGGGAATTTTCTATAAATGAACATAAGAGTTGAAGGGGGAGGCGATAATTTGTTATATGTGCACTACGTTATAGGCAACAAAGAAGTAGTCTGTTGTTAAAATTCCTTCCCGGGCTGTTTGGCCATGGTCCAATGTTTTCTTCAAAACCAGACGTTTCGGAAGTGCTATCGACTGCCATCGTCACTGAAAATCGAGTGCGCTAACGTGAGGTGGTATATGTTAGTGGCCACAACACTGTGGTTAAGGCTGAAGAAAGTAGTACTTTCTATGGAAATATTTCATTTCGAAAATGATTTTAAATATAAATCTCATAACATGGAAGACATGCATGGTTCTCCATACCGATATTATATAATCTCAGAACATGGAACTCATGCATGGTTCTCCATACCGATATTATATAATCTCAGAACATGGAAGACATGCACGGTTCTCCATACCGATATTATATAATCTCAGAACATGGAACTCATGCGTGGTTCTCCATACCGATATTTTCATTTTCTTCCCAGTTTTCTAAACGTTTGCAATCTAATCCTTGATTGGATTCTTCTTCTTCTTCTTCTTCTTCTTCTTCTTCTTCTTCTTCTTCTTCTTCTTCTTCTTCTTCTTCTTCTTCTTCTTCTTCTTCTTCTTCTTCTTCTTCTTCTACTACTACTACTACTACTACTACTACTACTACTACTACTACTTCTTCCTCTTCTTGTTCTTTTTCTCTTCTTCCTCCATCAGGGAATAGACGTATCGCCCGTTACTGTCCAAAGGAAATACATTCAGTCCATCAACGGTTCCCTGTCCACAGCCATTATCTCCATCCGAGTTAGTAAGGACGTTACCATCGTACTGTGCTAACTTTGAGCCGTGCTCTGGGTGCTGCTCTAGGTTTTGTTCGCGGACCTCCTAGATATTACCGCCCCTATGCAGACCAATCTGTTATAACTCTTATTCGTTGTCATACGAGACCCACAGCTACTGCCTGCCGCAACCAGAGATCTCTACGTCGGCCCGTTATCCATCTCCTCGTAGACGTATCTCAACCCAACGATCGTCCACGTGGCCATGGTTTTGGCACCCTTCATTTCTAACGCACTGCGCACAAGACCGTCTATACAAATCGATTTCCACTGCTTCGGGAATTTCTTCGGCGTTTGTCTCCCAAGTTTCGGAGCTGTACAGTAGACCGTCTTCTTCGTTTTGTGGCTTATTTTCCCACTCCAAGCCGCTGAATTCAGCTGCCCTATTACTACTTTTTACCATACTTCACTTTTGTGAATGATATGTCAATCATTTCTACTATATTTTCTTAATGTCACTCTAGGATAACTAAAAAAAGTATACTATTTTCTATAAGCTTCTCACTCCAAGAACCAAACTGATGTTATATAAAACACTGATCAGACCTGTTGTTGTTGCTTACGCATCCGAGACATGGATTCTCGTAAATAAGGATATAAGCGCTCTAAGAATTTTTGAAAGAAGAAATATTGAGACAGATATTTGGACCGGTGAAGGAAGGGAATATGTATAGGATCCGAAATAACAGCGAGATAAATGAGTTGATTGGTGGACAAGACCTGGTGAGGCACATAAAATCAGCTAGAATTAGATGGCTGGGACACGTATCCCGTATGAATGTCACGAGGATGCCCAAAACTATATTAAGTGGAACGATATTGGGCAAAAGAAGAAGAGGCAGGCCTCGACGAAGGTGGCAGCAGGATGTGGAAGAAGATCTGAAGATCTGAGACAGATGGGCATTAGGAACTGGAGACTGAGGCCAATGGACAGAGATGAGTGGAGACGGGTCGTAGCGGAAGCCAGGGCTCACCATGGGCTGTAGTGATGGAGAGTAGTAGTAGTAGTATTTTCTATAACATGCGAATCTACTGTATGCATAGCTACTGTTAAATATACCATTGAGGTAGTTTATTGCCACGTTATGTTCTATGGTGATATTGTTTGCCATTAACATTTGCGTCGCACGAGATATTGCCATGTGCACCAAGATATCTCACGTATGACGTCACACACAACAGGAAGAGGAGCAAACTGCGTGAGGGAACAATGCACATTGTCCGGTACAATATGCAGCCAGCCGGTCCGGTGGTGCTTATCTAAGACAATGAGGATGCGCCGTACAAGGGATGACTTGTGTTCTGCCCGCCACTCGTACACTATGTAAACAAACAAAGCCGTCGCATTGTCTACTATACTACATGTATGTCCTTATTTTTCTTCTTCTTCTTCTTGTACTACTTCAATTACTTCTTTTTCTTTTTCTTCTCCTTCTTTTTCTTCTAGTTCCTACTCTTTTCTACTTCTTCTACTTCTTTCTCTTTTCTTCTTAGCCTCCTTTTCTCTATTCTACGTCTTCTTCATTTTGTTGTTCTTCTTCTTATTATTCTTTTCTTGTATTCTTTCTACTCTTCTCCACTTTCCCCTTTACTTCTCCTCCTCCTTCGTCTTCTCCTTCATTGTTTATATTATTTTCCTCTTCCTTCTCCTTTTTCTCTGCCCTCGTCGTCGTCGTCTTCTTCACCTTTTACTTAATTTTTTATTTGCTTTTCTCCATCTTCTTTCTTTAGTGTCTCCTTCGTCTACTTCTTTTTCTTCTTATTGCACTACTTCCATTACTTCTTCTTCTTTTTCTGGTTCGTCTTCTCCTTCTTTTTCTTCTTCTCCTACTTCTTCGCCTCCTTTTTTCTATTCTACGTCTTCTTCATTTTGTTGTTCTTCTTATTCTTTTCTTTTCGTCTTCTTATTCTTGTCTTTTCTTCTTCGTATTCTTTCTATTCTTCTCCATTTTCTCCCTTTACTTCTCCTCGTCCTTCTCCTTCATTGTTTATATTATTTTTCTCTTCCTTATACCTTTTCTCTGACCTCTTCGTCGTCTTCTTTACTGTTTCCTTAATTTTTTATGTGTTTCCTCTTCTTCTTCCTTTTCTATCTATCCTTCGTCATCGTCTTCTTCTTCTTCTTCTTCTTCCTCCTTCCAACCTTAACTTTATTTCTTCTTCTTCTTCTTCTTCTTCTTCCACCTCACCCACCGTCCTTTCACTCCATCGTCATCACTACATATCAGTTTACAACTTTCTCCGACGTTTCTCCATCTCTCTGTTGGTCGTTCCGTAAGTCATCGTCAACAATAGGAAACTGTAAGAAATTTTGAAATTTAAAGATGCAACGTGTCGTATCCTGTTAATAAAATACAACACGATGTTATTTTCTAGTTTAAGACATATTTCGACCAGTGTGCAGTGCGCTCATTGTCTAGTGAGGTATTGTTGGTTTTTGCTCACTATACAGTATGTGGGGTATTACTGGGGCTGTACGTATGTTAAAAGTCGGTTTGCTGGGTACCGGAGTTTGTTTCCAGGTGAATATTGCAGTTCCTTCGTATGGAATATGTTTTTTTGGTGTCATATTATTGATGTTTGGGAATTTGTATTCTGTATTTACGGTGTGTGTGTGTGTGTGTGTGTGTGTGTGTGTGTGTGTGTGTGTGTGTGTGTGTGTGTGTGTGTGTGTGTGTGTGTGTGTGTGTGTGTGTGTGTGTGTGTGTGTGTGTGTGTGTGTGTGTGTGTGTGTGTGTGTGTGTGTGTGTGTGTGTGTGTGTGTGTGTGTGTGTGTGTGTGTGTGTGTGTATTTATTAGTGGGCTCGGGTTTATACAGTATGACTTTAAAAATGTCAAAATATGCGTGCGTAGAAACTACCAAAATATGACCTAAAACCGGCACAAAAGGGCTTATATAACTAATGATAACGTGATGTATTTTGAAGTTATACTTCTTTAGGCGCGTTGAGAGTGAAATTTTAGTATGTAACAAAATGCGCGCGCACCGTGCAACGAAAAGTTAACAGGATGAAGTTAGCCGTGGACAACGGAGCCTGAGGTCAAAAAACCAAAACATTTCGGTCGCGGCCCCGATGGACCTGCTGCTGCTGATCGTGAATGGATATAAAATATAAGTAAATAACTTTATGTACATTGTGCTGTGAAATATTTTTCGGTGACCAAAAATTATGTAACCAAATTTTAATAAGTGTTTAAAAATATTTGAGGTTAATTTTTCGTATTGTATTAATTTCAAGTCTTTTTTATATTAAATCAATAAAAGTTTCGATAAGTATTCTATCATTATGTTTGCTTTAATCCAATAATCTAATATATATTTCTATATTTAAATTATAGATCACACTTAATTATTCAGAAGTCTATCGAAAAGTAAATCCATTGCTGTAATACACTATTCGTAAGTAGTTTGAGCTATTTGATAAAAAATTAATTTTTCTCTACTAGAATATTATAATATTGAATTTAAATTAATTCAATTGAATTAAATTTTTATCTTTTAGTGTATAATAGTCATACTATAAACACACAAACACACGTTTGCATGCTATAAAAAAATAGTGGCAAAGTGGCAAATAAACCTCAGCAGTGTAGATTTGAAGTAACTTTTATGCCTTGCCGATCTACAACTATATTATCACCTATGCGAAAAGATGAGCCTGAATTCAAAAATTATGCAAATCGTTATAAAGATGTTAGGGTTAATCTCGAAAATAATGATTACTCTGATTTTGATTGTTTTTATCAAAATAACAATATTTCCTCAGACGAAGACTATTGCAATATACTTCGAGCTGGAATTAAGAGGCCAAGAGTTTTTCTCTAACGTCAACCATATGAAAAATGGCATAATAATAACGATAAACAAAAAGAACTTTTGCTACATGTCATCTCCAATCTACTAACTCCAAACCGAAATCCGTTCCAAATATTTTTCACGGGTCCAGCTGGATGCTGTAAAACTTTTGTTATAAAACTTCTCATGGAGATCTATAACCGATTCACTGATAATGATGGATATTGCAACTCATACATTGCTTGTGCTTCGACAGGCAAGGCTGCTGTCGCTATAGTTGGTACTACTGTGCACACTGCCTTAAAAATATCTTTGTCAAGATTACTTCTATTAAGCACGGAAGTAGCACATCAATATCGAGCATTATTCAAATATATTAAAGTGATAATTATCGATGAAATAAGTATGATTGATGCTGAATTACTTACTCAGATTGATTCACGTTTAAAACAGATTACGGGTAATTTCAACACTAACTTTGGTGGTGTGGATGTCATTATGATTGGAGATTTACGCCAGTTGCCACCAGTTAGAGCAATTTACAAACAGCAAAAGCAAAGGATTGTTGGGCCTATTTTGTGGCGTGGACTCAAATTTTATGAGCTGGATCAAGTTATGAGACAAGCAAATCAACAGTTTTGCTGTTGGGGGTATTGGGCAAAATTGGAAGCGGTAAACAATTTGAAGATCATGAATTAACTTTATTAGAATCGCGATTTGTTACGACTCAAGAAGCAGAAACAAGCTGCCCACATGGGATCCGTTTATTTAATACAAACGAGGCTGTGACAAGATACAACAATCGATTGTTAAGTGCTGCACAAGAAAAAACAGTTTCAATTGCAAGAGACGTATACATTGGTTGTGCTTCAGCAGAACAGACAGCTTTTGTACGCCAAAAACTGCACAAAATGTCACTTATTGATACTGGAGGCTTGCCTTATCAAACTGCATTTGTGGAAAATGTTTTCTACATGATAACGACGAACATCGATGTATCAGATGGTTTAGCGAATGGTGCTGTTAGGAGATTAGTTCATATTGAACATGATGAAGAAGGAGAAGTGTGTTGTGTGGCTCGATTTCCCGGACTCATCAAAGATTGGCGAAAAAATTAGAAAAAAGTTGCTGGACATATGGCTGCTAAACAGATTAGTAAAACAGCTGTACATACAGGAAGAAGATCATCGACTATTCCGCTTAATAACAATAAAACTATAAATGTTAAACGTTCACATTTACCTTTAGTTTGTGCTTGTCCGACTACTATTCATAAATCTCAAGGAAGCACGTACCCTGAAATTGTTTATGAATATGATAAAAAACATCCACTGTCATTAGTATATGTTGCTTTGGCCTTGGGTGACTAGTCTCCAAGGTTTATACATTACTACAAAAGACAATGACAGGACCTTTTATCATGGCCGAAGAGCATCCACAGCTATAGTTAGTCTACAAGATGAATTTCGTAGACTCTCACTTAATCGTTTAGAGACTATTAGCAGTGATTTGCTACATTTCATCGGCCACAGGAAAGGATTGTCAGCGTATATTTTTAATTGTCAAAGTCTTCGGGCTCACTCCACAGATCTTACGGATTCAATTATACAGAACTCTAACGTTTTAATTTTAAATGAAACTTGGTTACACGAAGCAGAGTCAGCCAGCATACCAAATTTCAATTGTATAATCAAATATAAACGACCAAATGTTCGAGCTGGAGGAGTCGCCATATATCATAGTATATATGACACCACTAACATCGTTACTCCTTGGATCGATATGACTCTAGAACAGTCCGAATTAATAAGTTCCACGATGACAGCAGTAGGTGAATTTTGTGTGGCTGAGTGTATAATGGAAGATGGAAAAACAATGGTTTCGGTAGCAATTTACATTTCTCCAAATCAAAAATTAGATGATATTCTTCATTTTCTACGTCTATCATTACTTCCATATACAACAGTCGGAGGAGCGTTTCTTGGTAGAGGAGAAGACAAGTTACCAATGATTCTCAGTGGAGACTTTAATGTCAATTTTGCCTTAGAAGATTATGGGCCACTTATCGACTTTCTCCAAGAGCATCTAAATTTAACAATAAATAATGATCCTACTGTTTCAACGACACGACATGGCAACCACCATTGATGCCGTATTCACGTGATATCTGGAGAAAACATTTATATCGTACTTCAGTTATCACAAACCGATTGTAACATATGTACCGATTCAGTCACCACCGGAAGAAGCTATGGAAGTGGACGTAATTCCAAATGAAGAATTGACTGGATTTTATATAAAAATAAATTCTGTAATGTTTTTTAGACTGGATTAAAAAATAAATATTTATTTTTTCATTTAATTAAAATTTTATCAATCGTATTTTACCATCTCCCTTCACTCCTCTTATCGTTCTACTTGTATGAATTTTTAGCATGCATGTTAACCCTTAGTTTTTCAATCATGCCAAAGAAGTATAACTTCTAACGCGCGTACATAAGTACACGCACCCACATTTTTATAATATACACACACTTATTGCTTACTAATGGTACCTATAATCTCAATCTTCTACTGTGGTGTATTCATGGTTTATAACCTTGTGACCGCGAGTGCACGTTCTGACGAAATCGATCGAAATTAAGAATGTGAGTAATTAGAACTTTATTAGGGCCTATAAATCATATGTATGGTATCTTTAGGTTATGAACAATGAATACACCACAATAGAAGACTGACCTATATAAATAAACCATATAAAGAAGTACAATAAAACTGGATGACAACCCAGCCTGTATTGTTAATAATTTTGGTGCACAGTTTTTGTATAAATCAAGAACCGTGTATTATTTGCTTTTAACAAAAAATTATAGATTAAGATTTCTGCCTTTAAATTAGTCTTCATGTACATGAGAGCTACAGAAAGCAGAAAGTGTTAGTAAGAGTAGATGAGCGTGAAATAGAAGGGGTGGGCGTCGAGAAAGGCAATATAGACAAGGAAAAGCAAGAGCGACTGCAGTAGAGGAAGAAAGAATAAAGACCGTTAAATATGCGGATAATCAGCCGGTGTAGTAGGAACCTTATGGTGGAGCAGTGGCGTGGCGTCCGTGTAACCGCTGTTGCCAGCGGCAACAGTACTGGAGATAACAGAAAATAATATTAATTATATCACAGAATAAATACAGAATAAAAACACAAGTAAACTGTCTTTTTGCTTAATTTCTAACTCGTGTTTTATTTTCTGTCTTTTTCTCTTCTCACTTCCTGAGCAATAATTCCGTTTCATTATTATGGTTTTAGGTAGATCAAACAATCAAAATTTATAAAACAGTTCAATTACTACACAATGCACTTGCTCAATATTTCGCACTAACTAGGTTATGTTGAAGTTTTCACTGTTGCTGCCAGGCGGACAAATTTTATCAATGCTGCCACACGCGCAACGGTTGATGAACAGTGCATATTCTACTGAAACCACTGTTCCAACTTCACGAAACAAAATTTGATGCTAATCGTGCGAACTTCACGTTGATTGCAAGTATTGACGTAGAGGGATGCAACATCACCTTTACGACGTAAGAGGTACTAAAATGCGTCAACGCCGCATTTTAGTTCTTGGACAGGAAAATTTAGTTATGATGGCAGTTATCGCCATATGTTTTTAGGTGTTAAGAAATACATACCAAATAAAGAATAAAATATATTTCTTGTAGAAAATAAATTTTATTTAGCATATATATTTAACATTTTACTGTACATAAATACTATAATTAAGTAACGTATTTACATTTTAAGTTTTTGCTATTGTCGTACATATGGCCAGAACTGAATAATTGGTCTATTCGATAACACAGTTATGGCCACCAATTTTTACGTATTTACATTTGAAGTTTTTGCTATTGTCGTACATATGGCCAGAACTAATTAATTAGTCTATTCGATGACACAGTTACCGCCACCAAACAAACTTATGAAACTTTCGAGTTTCTAACACTATTCGATATTTGTTTAATTAACGAAATGCCCACAGGTGGCGACGACTGTGGCCTCTACCCTACATGTTACATGTTGTCACGGCCTCATGGAATCGATATAATTTATTCTTCTTTCACGTTTGTCATATATAAAAAAAAAGTAACGTACAATTTTTTATAGATTTATTCATTAAAAAATCCAGTTATAAAGGGGCCCCCCTTTACAGCGGGGCCCTATGCTAGCGCATACTCCGCATACCTTTAAATCCGCTACTAGGTGGGCGTCGAGAAAGGCAATATAGACAAGGAAAAGTAAGAGAGATTGCAGTAGAGGAAGAAAGAATAAAGACCGTTAAATATGCGGATAATCAGCCCGTGTAGTAGGAACCTTATGGTGGAGCAGTGGCGTGGCGTCCGTGTAACCGCTGGTGCCGGCGGCAACGGTACTGGAAATAAGAGAAAATAATATTAATTATATCACAGAATAAATACTTAAGTTATTGAATAATTTGAAACCCGAACAATATTAGTAGGGAAACTTGAAGAAAACCGTAGCATTCCTTTCGAACTGCTGGGCACTTGCACCGTCTTGTGTTGCCGGCTCAGACATCGGCAATGTCTTACTGCGTACGGTCATTGACCTCGTAGTAGTTGTCACTGTACAAACTGTGGTGGGGCGGGGACACATTCGTCCACCAATATGTTGCCGCTCTATCAACCGGCAAAACGCTCAGTTAGCAGCTGTGTTCGTTTTCGGAACTGACGTGCAGCAGATACTACGCACCTATTTGTGTTTCGTTCGTTTAGTCACGTTTCTCTGTGCGGCTTTATTATTTTTAATTCGATTGTTTGTGTTCTGATTTATTCTGTGTAAGTATAATGCGAGTCAGATCCTGTTGAACCGGGACCCTCTTCTTCTCCCAGCGAATGGTAGAAAATGCTCTAAAAAGAACACTTGGTACTAGAAAAATTTCAAATTAATTTTTAGGTTAAGTTTTAGGCCTATCGCAACTGGCAACAGATGTTATGTGCCCACACCACGCCACTGTGATGGAGAGTATTGTTAGTGGAGAAGGAGTTCAGAATGACGATAAAATGTCGGAAAAACAAAATTGATGAGAATCAGCATGAATGAAGGTTTCGTTAACACGTCCTTGGAAAGAAAAACTATAGAGGAAGTGAACTGATTTAAGTATTTGGGGAGTGACGGTGGCAGGTCTACAACTAGTCAGGGAGCATATGCCGCCGGGCGCCGTGCTCCGAGGACGCGCAAATGACAAACAACACTCCCGCGCCTACAAGCACAGACTTGAAGAAGCATTTATTATACAACTTGACTACAGCCTTATGGTTATTTTACCTTGACGAGAAAGAAATCTTAGCAAGTTGAGAATGATTAAAAATTTCTTAAGAAGCAGCCTTAATACATACAAATACATACATACCTGGTCCAACCATCTGTTCTTCGGTCTTCCAATCTTCCTTTTCCCTATTGGCGTGTGTTTCATAATTCTTTTTCCCGTACGTTTGTCATCCATTCTCTGAACGTGTCCTGCCCATCTCAATCTATTAATTTTGGCAAATCGGACGACTGTAATTTCATTGTACTTAGCATATAATTCATTATTATTTCTCTTTCTCCAGCCTCCGTCCTGTTGAATTGGTCCATAAATCCTTCTCAGCATCTTCCTCTCAAACACAGCCAGCCTCTGTTCATCAATTTTCTTGAGTACCCAGCACTCAGAGCCATATCTCAATACAGGCCTTACCAATGTCTTATAAAGCGTGGCTTTAGTTTCTGTGGTTAATGGTCTTGATTTAAAATGATTATTCAGCCCGTAATAGCTTCTATTATCAGCCAGAATTCTTCTATCAGTTTCTTTTGTGCAGTTATTCTCAGCATCGACATATGTCCCCAGATATAAGAATCCTTTTACTCATTCAAAAGTGTATTAGAAATATTATCATTATTGGTTCCCACAGCCATAAACTTTGTTTTATTTTCATTTGTAACAAGCCCCATACTCTTAGCCGATGATCCAAGTGTTCTAAAGGCATTCTTCAGATTATTTTCATTTCTGCTGATAATAATCTGAGCTGGACGTACAAGTACATAACAAATTTATCTTGATCTATTTTAAATTTGAGTATTATTTCAATTGATCACAAGAGGTCATTTCCTATTTGCTTTGATCACACTCTTCACAAACATTCTGACAAGTCGAATTTTTGAAAGATTCTTATGATTCGTTCAATAGACTAATTTTCGTAATAAGCAGACAATGTTTAATATGATAACCGTAGAATCGATTTAGATTTTATGTGACTATTTGGTTGGTAATAACTAGTGCGCATGATGTTATGTGTTCTACTTTGTCAGTCATTCCTAAACCTAAAACTCTGTCATATGCGAGATTAAATTACATTTACTACTTGCCAGTTGCATTAAAATCGATTGATTGAATATTTTTAAGCAAGCAAGTCATGACTTATGACAATCATATTTAAGTTGTTCAATTTAAGGAAATTACAAACCGACTTAAATTGTTTTTATTAATTTAGTAGTGCGTAATAAAATAATAAAAATTTTCTAACATCTCCCTAACCAACCATAATCGGGGGGACCATATTTGTCCCTGGCAGTGGCGTGTCTAGAATTTGGCTGGGGGGGGGGGACCTGGTGTCAGGTCGGCTTCGTACAAAATAAAAAACAAGTTAAGACTAACCAACATTACTGTCTTTAAAGTGGCTGAAATCAGTCGCGTTAAAGTAAACGGTAGTAATACAATAAAAAAACGCGTTACTGGAACATTGTTTACAAGATACTGACTGTACTGATTTTTCATACATTTCGTAAGCCAAACGTATGGGCTAATGCTGTGCAATAAACCTGTTTGTATATTTAAAAAAGAGTTACTACTATATTAGCGTACTCATCTGAAAAAAAAAACATAAAACAGCGTAAAAATTAAGAGATTAACAAAATTCGTCAACTTTTTCGACCCCCTGGGGGACATTCCCCTCCCCCCGTTAATACGCCCATGGTCCCGGATGATAGAGACCCTAGTTGTGGCTCTGGCAGTACGTTGATATCAGAGCCGTCCTTAGGGTGGTGCGACCGGTGCGGCCGCACCAGGCCTCGCGCAAGGTTTTTTTTTTGCTGAGTTTACCGATTAAGAAGTTTATGACCGCGTCCATCATATTTCAGACAAAATTTCAAGTCGGAGAAACCATTGGTTCGGATGCGATTGTAAATTAAACAAGAAAAAACGTCGCGCGCCGGCCAGAAAAGCGTAGCGCCTCGTGCTTTTGTATATCTCCACGCGAGTCGTGAATATATATAGATATACAAAAGCACGTTACGCTTTTCTGGCCGGCACGCAACGTTTTTTCTGGTTCAATTTACAATAACATCCGAACCAATGGTTTCTCCAAATTGAAATTTCACACAGATGTTGTCAAAGAGTTGTACTTTCGATTGATATAATTTATTTTGAAATATAAAAGGGTATACTTTGCGAAAAACCACACTTAACTTTGAACTCGTTTTTCTCCAAGAAAAAATTTGTTTCGTGAAAAACTAATGACACCATTAGAAAGAGCAGGAAAACATCTATCGAAATGTATGTGTCATTTAATTTTCCAAGTCCACGCATACCGTAGTTAGCGAGTTACAAAATACGCGTTTTAATGTAAAGATGCTCCGCGCGCGCAGTGTCTGAAATATGATGGACGCGGTCGTATACTTATCAAAACAGTGTAAAATGTGTCCACGCAATATCTGAATGTTATTCAAATAAATGCAGCACAGGAAGCGTGTTGCTTGTTCTTTGCTCAGAGCAATTATGTGCAGTGTGTGCAATCAAGAGGCTGGAGTCAAAATATATATAATGTAATATAATGATGTGGTTTGGGCGGGGGAATGACAGTGTTCAAGGTTGGGGGTTTGTGGTTTTGGGGGGGGGGGGGAGAGATTCATCGGACTGGAAAGGCCTCGCAAAAGTTTTCTGCACCAGGCCTCACTTCGCCAAGGACGGCTCTGGTTGATATGAAACACAACTTGTACGAAAGACACCACAAATAGCATGTCTACGGGTAACAGAGCGTTGGAAAAGTTAAAATCATTTCTCACAGCAAGAAGGATTCACATTGAGATGAGAAAGATTGGTCTCATTGGCACTGAATGTTGTGAAACACGGTCCGTCAATAAAAAGCTACTAGAGAGCTTCGAAATGTGGTTGTGGCAAAGAATGACTGAGTTGAATTTGACTGATAAAATGAGAAACGATGAAGTACAGGACGAGAATAGGAGAGAAAAGAAAACTGCTGAAAGTAATGTGAAAGAGAAAAACATCTTGGTTGGGGAACACATTGCGTAGAAACTGTCTGCAGCTGAGGATCACAGAGGGAAAGGTGGATGGAATGGGGGGACGGGGAAGAATGAAAGTTGGAATGCCTGATGACATCAGGACCTAGAGCATCCAATTGAAACTTGTCGTAAGTCAGTTTCACTAAAGAAGAATTAAATAAGTGTATTGTCCAAAATATTTTGGATAAGGTATTGATAAAATGTGTCGATTCCTATGTTGTCGTGTACAAGACCACCCGCCATCCAGTAGTGTCAATATTAACTAAGTCATATCAGTTGCTCAGAACGTAAAGTTCTTTAAAATATTAAATACTGATATGTAAAAAACATGTTTGTTGATTAAAATATTCCATAGTAATTTCATTTATTAACACTATAGTAATCATTTTCATGTTCTTATAGACTATTGAGTTGTTTTACAGTCTTAATTAAAAGTATGAACAAGATATGAGAAAATATAATTTAGAATAAAAATGTGAAAATCTAAAATAACATTAGTAAAATTAGTTTATAATACGGTATTTAACAGCTTGCGCTGTGGGTACATAGTTGACAAATTTGCCGATAGATGGCAGAAGAATGACTTTAATTGAACTTTAGAAAAAAAACATTTTTGTCTTCTTTCAAACTTTTGTTTAGTCATAATAATTTGTAAATCGATTTATAACGAATGTTTAACATGAAGAGAAAGCTTTGTTCATTTAATTTTAAAAGTACCTATGTAATAAAATGAAAATAAGAATGCAGTTTTTTTATTTTATTACTACGATAGAAAAGAATTGATCTTACGGAATAATTATGTTTTTATTCTATAGACATCTTATTTTTGTTGTAACAACGGTAAATATTCATATCGAAAACATTTTGATTGTAAGCAAAATTATCAGCAAGTCCGTCTTTGACAACGATAGTTCCTAATTTTGTCAATACCAAACGTAAACATAATATATTCAGTTATTTCAATAACTGAAATGTCCTCAATTTCAATTATTTCCGTTTTTACTTCCATGTTCCTTAAGGAAATGGAAGTATGGTGATGGCAAAAAAAATCGTGTTCGAGATTATTGCAGATTCTGATTGTACTACACTGAAAAACATAAAAAAAAGTCATTTTTTGAAATGTGTGTGTGTGTGTGTGTGTGTGTGTGTGTGTGTGTGTGTGTGTGTGTGTGTGTGTGTGTGTGTGTGTGTGTGTGTGTGTGTGTGTGTGTGTGTGGATTTTTTCTATGGCAAACGATAACAGCCGCAAATTCAAACAGAATCAAATAATTTTTTGCATACATCCCTGAATTGTAGAGTACTCATGCCCTATTGTTTTTGGTGAAAATCGGTTAGGGGAAAGGGGTAGTTTACCTGCAACGTTTTTTTATCAGGAGTAATTTTTTTTATGGCAAACGATAACAGCCGCAAATTCAAACAGAATCAAATAATGTTTTGCATACAGCCCGAAATTGTAGAGTTCTCAAGACCTGTTGGTTTTGGTGAAGATCGGTTAAGGGAATAGGGTAGTTTACCTGCAACGTTTTATATTTTAACATGGGTATTTTCTATGGCAAACGATAAGAGTCGCTAGTTCAAACAGAATCAAATAATGTTTTGCATACAGCCCTGAATTGTAGAATTCTTAAGAACTGTTGGTGTTCTTCACCTGTTGGTGAAGATCGGTTAAGGGAAAGGGGTAGTTTACCTGCAACATTTTATGTTTTAACAAGGGTAATTTTTTATATGACGAACGATAACTGCCGTAAATTCAAACAGAATCAACTACGTTTTTGCATACCATTTTGAATTAAAGAGAACTCAAGGTCTGTTGATTTTTTTGAAGATTGGTTAAGGGAAAGGGGTAGTTTACCAGCAACATTTTATGTTTTAAGATGGGTAATTTTTTTTTGACGAAAGATAACTGCCATAAATTCAAAGAGAATCAAATAATTTTTTGCATACGTTCCTGAATTGTAGAGAACTCAAGGCCTATTGATTTTGGTGAAGATCGGTTAAGGGAAAGGGGTAGTTTCCCTGCAACATTTTATGTTGTAACAAGAGAAATGTTTTCATGACGAAAGATAACTGCCGCACATTCAAACAGAATCAAATATTTTTTTTGCATGCATTTCTGCATTGTAGAGGACTGAAGGTCTATTGATTTTGGTGAAGATCGGTTTAGAGAAAGGGGTAGTTTACCTGCAACGTTTTATGTTTTAACAAGAGTAAAGTACTTAATTTTGATAAATAAAGTATCCTGATAAGAAGCTCATAATAATCCACTGTAGAAACGTAGATGAAATTGTGCCGTGGTTATATTAAAAGGTAAACACCACGGCCAATTCAATTGTATTTCTGTGGGTTCGGTGCATTATCGCTGCTTGTTGGGATCCCCGCTTTCAATATCGAGAATCAGCCAGCCGCTGCGACCTTGATTGGTGACGTCATTTGGTTGGCAGTGGCGTCTGTTCCTGACAACGAGATTTAGACAGCAACGTTTTTAGTTTTATAAGTTCGCGCAGCGTCTTTATCCTCCTCTTTTTCTCTTTCAACTTGGTGCTGCTTGGATTGTGACAGTGTACCGTGATATACTACTATGAGTCGATAATTCAATAAAGAGCTTCAGGTGAGCCAGTATTGAGAGTTTATTTTAAATATTAATCTAATTCGGGCTTGTGTGTGTGAAATGTAACGATAGTGTGTGCATGTGGCTCAGGCTGTCCATATTCGTGCCAGTAAAAGTACAAGCATGTGGTAAAATTATTTTGCAGTAAAGTTAAAGAAATAATGTTACAGACAGAGTAAGCTTAAAATAAAAGAATTAAAGGAAGTATGAATTTATAATTGTGGTTCCACTGAAGTCTGGTTATTAATTGAAATAGTTTATAAATGTAATAGCAGAGACCACATGCTCAGCAGTCACTCATAATGTGAAGTTAAACATACAAGGTAACCCATAAAAAATTGTTAAGCTTAAAGTGTAATGATTTCTGTATGACAAGGTGAAATTTAAAATTGAAATTAAAAGCCTGAAGGGTGATTTTGACCAGAGTTAATGACCGGCAATTGCGGTATTGAAATTATAGTGGTGTGTGTGATCTGAGTGCATTGACGAAGGAATGTAGCAGTGGTATGTGCATTTCTCTGAATCAAATATAGAAGTAAAATTTTTCACAGGTTTCCCCGCTTTAGTCGGGAGGAAAGGGGTCGACGAGATGGGCACTCAACATCTTCTTCCATCCACAGAGCCTGCGTAAGAAGCCCCAATGCCGTCACGCCATGCGGCATCATTCTTCACACCCAACTAGAAATGCAGGAATATTCTTAATGCAATCTGAGAGATCAGGTGGGAACTTTCCTTTTATTTTATATACATCACACATGAAATACTCCGCAGGTTATCGGGTAACACACACACAGAAACTTAGTTCTAGAAATTAGACTCATGCTTCAGAGTTAACATTACTAAACAAGTTTTGTGAAGACATGCTAAAGTGTGGACAGTGATGACTGTGTTTTGAATAACTTAAGTATTCGTGTATGGATTTTGCATAATGTCAAGGGTTACCATTGTATAATATAAATACTTAATTCTATTTTCTGCAAAAAGAAAACCAATTTCAAAATTCATTTATTAACAAAATCCAGACCTTAAGAAAATGTAATACCCGGAGAGTACTTGCATCTACCTGTATATGACTTGTGATCCTGCACGTTCCATTTTTTTATGTTCTTTATATTCTAAATTTAAACTCCAGTTGATTTAGTTATTTATTATTTGGTTCTGCTTGACTATTCAATTTATAATAGTACAATTTAATTTTTATATTTAATTAACATAAAAAAATTAAACCACATATTTTAATATTTAATTAACAAACTTTAACCTCGGTTTAATGTGATCACTGGTTTTGATTTTAATGCGATTAATCCTAGTGCTGGGGAACAGGTAGAGGAGGGTACTGCAACACACTTAAGTAATTAGTTTTTTTTTAATTTAATTATTATCTTATTATCTACTGATCATGGATTATCATCTTTAGGTACTTATAATTATCGTATGTTAATGAATTGTTCATGCATTACTAATGCAATAAAAACAAATCTTTTGAAAGTGAAATACAAAAATACAAGTTTATAATAAATATAATAAGTTTAGTAGGTTGGTATGTCATTATTTAATTGTTGGAGATATTTTGAAATATTCTTGTTGTAATTCAACCACCATGGTGCTTTAAAGAAATATTTGAATTGATGTTAAGAATTAAGGAAGAATCAAACCAATGATGTAATTGTAAAAGCAATTGTTTCAAATTCAAGAAGCATAAATAAAATCTTGTTATTGTTAATCAAGTGTTTTCTTGCAAGACCTGTCACTATGGGCTCAGCACATTTTATTTCCATCTAGGCCACGCACCTAGTCTTAAATATTAAGTGACGCCTTCTCAGAAAAAAAAAAATTTAAAATTTTTTTTTTGAGATTAGAAAAGGGGTGTTAAAACAAATAAAAATTCTGGGACTTAAGGGGGCATTTCAAAATATCTATAAATGAAGAGGTTAGGTGAACGAGGTGGGGTAATTTTCTATTAATGAAAATTATAGTTGAAGGGGGAGGGGAGAATTTTTTATATGTGTACTACGTTATCGGCAACAAAGAAGTAGTTCTTTGTTAAAATTCCTTCCCGGGCTGTTTAGCCATAGTCCAATGTTTTCTGCAAAACCAGACTTTTCGGCAGTGCCATCGACTGCCATCATCAGTGAAAATCGAGTGCGAAAACGTGAGGTGGTATACATTAGTGACCACAGTACTGTGGTTAAGGCTGAAGCAATAAGTAGAAAGAAGTAGTTTCTATGGAAATATTTCATTTCGAATATGATTTTAAATATAAATCTTAGAACATGGAAGTCATGTATGATTCTCCATACCGATATTTCACTCGAAAACTTCAAATATTTTTTAGCACATATTTAAATTCTTAAATCCACACATTTCAACAATCTTTCATTCAGCTGTGTTATTCTTTTAGGTCCATTTGTATGATATTATTATAAAACTCTTGGATTTCGTTGTCCATGACATGTCCGTTTCTTAACTAAATATAATTATTTCACTACGACTCGGAACACAAAACTTTTTATGGGTAAAAACGTAAAAGTTTTACCTTACAACCTGAACCGGTTTTCACTTTTAAAAGCTTCTTCAGAACCTTAGGTTAGAGGTTCTGAAGAAGCTTTTAAAAGTGAAAACCGGTTCAGGTTGTAAGGTAAAACTTTTACATTTTTACCCATAAAAAGTTTTGTGTTCCAAGTCATAGTGAAATAATTATATTTATTATAATACGTCTTGAATCTAGTGTATCTTAAAAGTTTAAATGTGTATTTTTTGCTTAAATAATAAATGAACACAGTTTTAAGTTAAAAAATAAATTATGATAAGGAGAGACAATATAACATTACGTGGGAATATGCAATTTGTTGTCAGATTGTTTATCTACGTTGCTGAAATAATATTGAGGTTATCTTTGTTGGGTTTGTTTACGATTTAACTATTTTTAATTGTGTATTATTTACTAAATTTATTTGCTTATACACACATATATATTGCAACGATACGTTTAGCATAAGTCTATGTATCAACCCCTGACTGAAGTATGATAACATACGAACACACGTATGAGATGTAACAGATGTAAATAATAAAAATAATCTAATAATTAAGCGTTAGGTATAAGAGATGATAAAAGAAATAAACGTATTAATTAATTTTAAATAAATAAATAATTGTAAGTGAGCATGCATATGGAATTAAAAGCCTAGTTGGTTTTTAAACGCAGTGAGGGGAGAAGAAACACGCACCGACTGGCAAGGGTGATGTCATAGCGACAGGCAGCCGCGTGTGTATCAGTCTGTGTGTGTGTGTTAGTGTTCGTGTGTAAATGAAGAACCAGTTGAATTATGCATACAATTTTATACAGTTTTTTAAGTACTGAACGAAAACCAGAAATCACACGAATCAGAGACATATGTAGAAATAAAGCTGGCGCCTGGTGCTACAATTAGACATTAAGTGGTCTATGATCGTGGGAACCGTTCAGCCACCGTGTGAAATTTTGCCATAACTTCCATAGTTTACACACCTTAATGTTCATAATTTGCATAAGTTAAGTTTAATAATGTACCTAACGATTTGTAAAAGAATATTTATAAAAAAGTGTGCGCTTCATAGAAAGACGTGTAGGTTGTATTAGTAATTAAATCGACGCGCGGACCTGTTCAACTTTGTCCAAACAGTTTCCAACAGGAATTGAATGACGGCAGGAGTATAAAACCCCAGTGAGCGACACACGCTTTCTCAGATTATCAACAGACAGTAGGTGAAATCCACGCATCTCGCAACAGCGAATTTTACAAAGTTAAGTACTGTTTTAAACCGTATTACGTAACTTGAAGTGCGATGGAACCGGCAGTACGTCGGTGAAAGTATTAGTGATACACGATTTATTTAAAAGACTATAATATCGTAATCTATGAGGAGTCGTAACGTCGTCGATGAACTTCAAGAAGTCCACGTAGAACTTCGAGACATCCACGAGGGACAAGACGAGGAGAGGAGAGGAACCAGAGCAAAATACTAGAGGACGCAGGGACAGCCACATGCAGCTACATCCAGCCGTACATCATCACGACCAGAGGTCCACGTCAGAACTCAGCATCCAGTAGACGGAGAGAGTAATTTCAACGACACAGAGACAGAGAAGGTGATATCCGAAGAGGATCCCAAACTCAAGAGTCCAGGTGATGGTAACGACACAGTTAAATGGTTGCTGAAATATGCAGGTGAAGTCAGACATTTATTTAATATTATAAATGACCCTGAGGTCTATGGAAAGAAGGCTCTAGATTCCATATACAAGTTTACATCAACTTTATTATATTTTTATTTTTCATAATGAATAATCAATAAATGTTCAAAGAATAATAATTGATAACAAAGAATATAAATTTATTAATCTCATAAATAAATGGTCAGTATAGAAACCATATTTTATTATATTTTTATATTTTATTATATAATTGAAATCAAGTAACGATAACGTAAACTCAAGTATGAAAGTTACTTTAATTGAAGATTGTTAATTAATTGAGACATTATTAATATAATTAATTAAAGTAATAGAATGGTCTCTATTAGAATTTTTAATAAATGTTTAATTAATTAATTTTTTAATTCTGTGGTATATAATAAAAACCACACTTGCTAAGACAAGATGAATATTCAATTTCATACGTGTTAATCACGCATTATAATAATATATGTGTTATGTATTATATGTCTGTGTAAATATTACAGGTCATATATGTCTTATGTTTGTGTATAATATGTATTAGAATATAAGAGATAAGATTTTAACCACGCTATAATTATATTATATTCGTATTCAATATAAGGGTTCCAATAGTAATTAACCCACACAATAATTAATAATATGACAATTTGCATTTTTTAAATAATAAACAAAATGAATATGATATTATTAACAAAGTCGTACTAATTTCACAACCAGTACTAAATCCTCAGTACTCTTTACTTGTATTACGATTGTATAACGATATTCACGTGCTTATCCACCTCAATCAACTACCAAACCTGCGACCTAGCTGGGAAACATCAAGGTAAATACTGCAGAAGAAAGGTATACCTTCGAGACGTGGGTAAGTGCGCACAAATGAGTAATAGCATATGTGCAAAAGTAAGTGTTAAAGAGTATCGTTCTAATATATATATATATATATATATATATATATATATATAACGTTACAAAAGGTAGCCCACAAATAAAGAAGAAATTACAATTTAATAAAAAAGTGAGTTGCAACACTAAAGGAATAAAGAAAGTCAAAGTATGAAGGAATTAATGAACAAAAATATTAAAATATAGCACAATAATAACTTAAAACCAAGACAAGGACTGAGACGATGACAAAACCCAAGTGATTGGCAAAGGGAAGGATAAAAATAAGTAACTTTGTGACCATATCACAACCCCTTGTCAACCAATAATAAAATAGTAAATTTAATTATGAAAGTACAAAGCTATGTTATTAGTGTGAGTAGTCCCATATAAGACTACCAAGACATAAATGTAAATTAAGTAATGTTAAATAATATTGTTATTAGAATATGAAGGGAACAAACCCCTTATATAATAAATACCCAATGTTAATGATAAGGTGAGTGGTGTGGTTAGATCCAAGTGAAGAAAAGAAAGAAAAACAGTGAATAATATAATATTAAAGTGAATAACAGAACCAAGAAAAATATAGCCTACTAACTGAAAGTCAGCAGTAGTAATAATATGTAGAATGAATAATAATTAATGCTTGAGTAAAAAATGATAATGCAAACTGTGAATAAACTAATGCATAATAGGCCTACACAAATGGAATAGGTAGAATTAAAGTTCATGTGTTAAAATGCGAAAATAATAGTTAAGTAATAGTTATAGTTATCTGTTTGTGTTAAAAAGACTGTATAGAAGGGTAAAAAAGCATGTTTAATAAATAATAGTTAATGAGCATAGGGAGATAGGAAATGTATTAAAAAATAGCATGTGCATAGCATGTTAGAAAGAATAGTATAATGTTTTGAAATGATTATAAATCATTAAATGTTCCATGTTAATTTATTGTAGTTATGGTTAAAATAGTTTTGTTTCATGAAATTCTACAAATATGTTATAATAACTGTATAAGGAAAGTTAGGTGATATAGAATGCATGTTTTGGTTCTTGGTATCCAAGTCACATAGGAATAGTAGATTATTAATATAATAATTCAGTGTCCGATCGGCTTCACTGTGGTGCGCACCATTTAGAAAGCGAGTGAGTTACATTAGTTGACAATTATGTGTAACATGTGATTTTAACTGTTAACGACCTCAATACAGTGATTTAATCTGATGATGGAGCATATGTTCTGAAACGCGTCATTTTAATCGACGTATAACGAAGTCACACGACGGATACAAGGTGATTTATTTATCTATAATCTACTAGGTGATATAGGCCTAAGGAGCCTATAGGAAGGAGGCAGTAATTTGTAAAATTTGATATAATAGCAGTAATAAGTAAGGACAAAATGTAGGGAATACTATTAAAATTGATAATATAAATTTAAGGACACCTAATGTATATCAAAAGAACCAGTTATAAAATAATTAATATAAAAAAAACTGTTAAATTAGTAAATCAGTAAATACAGAACCGAAACCAGTCATGTTTGGTTTCTAATTAAATTATAAAAGAAATACAATCCAATAATGTTATTATCATAGAAATTCAAAGTAGTATAAGAAAGTTATGCTAATATAAAAATATGTATTCATTTTGGGCAAAAAACTCAAACCATATAACAATGAGTACAAAATTCGGATCTACCTTACGATGGTACGGCAAAGTCAAACTTCCGTCTTCTCATTTGTACTTATTTTCCGTGTCCAGATTTCTACTAGATCTGTATTATTCACAAGTAACTCATGGCAGTTTATGGAGGTTATGTACGAAATGTAACTTAAATAAAATTTACTCTGTTAGTGTACATTAAAAGGGTGTATTTATTGGAAGTACAGAAATTAGTTTCCACGTATCGCACATAATTACGGTACAGAGATGATTTTTGGAGGTTGTGTCTACGTTTAACAATGTAACTTAACCTTTTAGATTTTTAAAATTAATTAGACTTAACAAACATTTCCTTAATTAGTGTACATTAAAAGGCTGTATTTATTCGAAGTACCGGAATTAAAACGTATTTCCAATTTAGAACGTATAACCTAGTACGTTATTGGTACATATTTTATTGGGGTTTATTGATACATATTTTATTAAAAGGCTGTATTTACTGGAAGTACAGAAATTAGTTTCCATTTATCGCACATAATTACGGTACAGAGACGATTTTTGGAGTTTGTGTCTACGTTTAACAATCTAACAACCTTTTAGATTTTTAAAATTAATTAGACAACAAAAATTTCCTTAGTTAGTGTACATTCAAAGGCTGTATTTATTGTATGGATAAAAGGCTGTATTTATTCGAAGTACCGTACCGTAATTAAAATCTAGTTCCAATTTAGAACGTATAACCTAGTACAATGTAACGTATAACCAAACAAGTAGGCCTACATTAAAATCCTTTTTTCAATTTCAAGAGGAGTGTCAGTTTTTTGTTTTTTCAATAAATAAAAATGAGAGGAGGGAGAGGGAGAGGGAGAGAGAGAGAGAGAGAGAGACCAAAAAAATTGTATGCCTATCTAATTGTTCAAGAACTATGTAGCCTACACATAGCAAAAATGGAATTTATACAAAGTTTACATTAAATGAAAATGATGAAAGTACTGTTAGCTTTTAACAAATATTGACAATTTTGCCCAATACAGAAATGAAGGAAATTGACAGACAAAGTGTCTACGAGTTCCCTGGAAGTGTTTGAAAAATGATAAACCTTTATTCTATCATTTACTTGTTACATTATGTAACAGAACGACATTTCTTTATTATTTATTTATGATTTTAATATACATAGTATTTGAATTAACTTGTTTCCATTTATATTCCGTATAGACGAAGACAGGGTAATTGTAAACATGCAGTTAGGATTATAAACACAACATGAAATAGTACAGTGACAACTAGTTTACAGCTGTCACTATTTTTGTTTCAACATTTCAAAGGATAAAGAAAACGCCTGTAACTCTAAGATGAGTTATGAGAAAACATGATTACAAATCATAACCTGCCATTAGTTACTTGTGAAAAAAACAGATATATTATTTCCAAACAAGAAATCTTCAGTTCTCTCCCCATTTGTTTTATAAAAACTGGAGTTTCTACTGAAGATGTTTAAGTCCACTAACTACTTAATTTAATATACATAATTGTTCCTGATCTTGTTGGGTAACATTATATTAATATATCTGCTTCCTACTTACATGTGTAAACAATGTTTTTAATGTACGGTCCTAAACATCTTTAAAATTTAGACAAGTCTAATGAGCAATTAGACCTAACCTGAATTACTACATCTAAGAATATCTTATTCGGTCATTTAGCTTTATTTATACATTTCATGCATCTTGAAATCCAGTGTTCACTATTCAATAGTTAAAAATTTTGTGGAATTGTGAAATTAGTGACACTATAATATACTAATGTGTGATTATCAGTTGAATTTCTGAATTCCTTTGATACATTAATAAATATTACCAATTTGTTTCTTTATATGTATTGAATAATTTCTTATTAGTTTTTAATCTTTGTGTTTTCATTATTCATTTGTAAATTCTTGGATTTTGTTGTCCATGACGTGTCCACTACTAATTATCATTAAAACACGCACACACACGATTCCTTTTTTCTTTATTAAATTTGAATTCAGTATTAGTCATCTTTGCTGTTAACATGGACACATCTTGCATGTGTTAATTTCTTACAAGTTATTCGCTTTACAGGACTAATAGTTTTGTAAAAAACTCAATTGTTTGTTATTACATTTTCAATTGTTACCCTCAACATTTCAACCTCATTCAACTGTTGAGAAACTGAGAGCTCTTTGTTAAAAAGACTTTTCATTAGTAAAGTTACTAATAAGTAGGCATACATTTGTACTCATAATATGAGGTTAATAATTAAGAAACGGTGAAACCAACTCGTTACACTGAAAAACTTCTAGGTATACTACTACTGATTGAAAAAGACAAGATAACTCATGGTGAACTTTTCCTTCAAACCTTTTAACACCATGGATTCTGCGTTTATCCACAGTTACTTTGCCCATTTTTACATTTTATCAACTTGTGTTCCCAGAGTCACAGTATTCTGAATTGTTCTTAAAATTTCTATTTAAGATTAGACCCATCTATAGTTATCTGTAGAACTTTATTAAGATGGAGATTTATTCCTAGTAGAGTTATCTTCGAATACCTTAAAAACCCTTAAAGATTACTTTAGATTAGGAAGTCAGAGAAACACAGAATTCAAGTAGCAAGTTTCCACTACTTTGTAAAACAAATCCTAGAAACAAACTGTGACATCCAGTAACTGTTGCCGAGATAAATTACTAAGGGATTTGGGGAAAAAAAAAAAAAAACGCTTGCTCTTTTGAACATCTGATGAAAAGGTTTCGTAAAGTGTACCTAACCTAAAAATGTACAATGCTCAACTTGTCTTTGTATTCCATACTTCTAGCAGTTTTACATGATAAGCTAACACGAATAAGAAAAGTTTAAATCTGCTGAAGGTATAAACGATTGATAGTTATTTGCAGACTGACAGGGCCATAAAATAATTCTGAAAGAATTGTTGCCTTTACAACACCATTCTTTATCAAGTGACTACTCAAATCTGCCAGTTTTTCACAGCAAACTGAAGTTTGATGATTTGATCCATCATGACCTAGTGATGGTCCAAACATTTCAAGGATTCTCCTAGCCTTAAAAAACTAGACTGCGTCACTGAGTGACATGACTAATGTTAAATTTACTTTGGGATACTTCCAAACATAATACAGTTTACAATAAACAAACAAAAATTTATGCCTGTCTAATTTTTCCAGAACTGTATACACATAATTTGATCTGGATAGAACATTTATTAAACAATAATACTATTTGATGCAAATAATTAAAATATCGGTACGGAGAACCATACACGACTTCCATGTTCTAAGATTTATATTTAAAATCATTTTAGAAATGAAATATTTCCACAGAAACTACTTCTATCTTCAGCCTCAACCACAGAATTGTGGTCACTAACATATGCCACCTCACGTTAGTGCACTTGATTTTCACTGATGATGGCAGTCGATGGCACTTCCGAAATGTCTGGTTTTGCAGAAAACATTGGACCATGGCCAAACAGCCCGTGAAGGAATTTTATCAACAAACTACTTCTTTGTTGCCGATAATGTAGTACACATATACAAAATTATCCGCTCCCCCTTCAACTTCCCCCTAACCCTTTTCATTTATAGATAATTCATCTACCTTTCTAGAGTGGAAAGGTATGACCTTCTTTTCAGGATAATTTATTTATCAAAATTAAGTACTTTACTCTTGTTAAAACATAAAACGTTGCAGGTAAACTACCCCCCCTTCTCCTTAACCGATCTTCACCAAAATCAACAGACCTAGAGTCCTCTACAATATGCAAAAAATTATTTGAATTTGTGGCAGTTATCGTTCACCATAGACAAAATTCTACAAACAGACATCTTTCATTTGCAACTTCATTCATGTGAGTGAAAACTAATTTATATAAATTTCAAATTATCATGTGGAATCTACACTGTTGACTGTAAACAAATACAATAAATTCCTTTTGTGATCACTTTGGGCCAATATGAATTTAATAGCACTAGCCGAATAATAACAATAACTGATAACAAGATTATGCAAGATTTGCCATTACTTTCCCATACCTGTGATTACAGGCATATTGATATACCTGTTACTATGTGTACAGGATTTACTATATATATTGTATGTTAAAACTGTGAGGTGTATTTTATAATCTGGAACATTTTATACCCAATGATTTAATCGCAAAAGATAATGTAAAACACAAAATTACAACAAACACGCCAAAAGTATCTATAGAAATTAAAAAATAAAGAAAATTATATGAATGACAAATTATTCAATAAATGATTAAATATGTACCATAATTTATTAGATACTGCAATTATTTTTTATAGAAACAAACATCCACCAGTAGCTACAAAACCAATTTTCCCTGCAAGATCCTGATCTTTTCGATACATTGTTGGATTGTTAATGCTAGAATTTTTTTATTCTTTTCCCTAAACATTTTCAAACTATAATTTCAAAGCGATACTACCTGAGATGCCTTTCCATTATGTTTCCCAAATATTTTGTTGTGGTGTTGATAATGTCTTTATTCTTTAAAATTGTGTGCGAGGGAGATTGCAATATTTTTAACTGAACTGTAGCATTTCATTGTCTGAATTTTTGTGCTACTGTAAAGTGTTAACTTTTTATTTACACTTAAGTCATGCCGGTTTTATTTTACATTTTTACACTTTCTGTCAAGGTACTGTAAAGCTACAGTAAATATAAAATTTAATTAAAAAAAAATGATCAAACCAAGCACTTGTCTGTAATGAACAGTACACTGTGTAATAACTGAAATATATGCGAGTTTTATTCAAGGTTATTGCTGGCTCTCACATCCTACCTTCCAGTATTTGCATATCATCCGTCAGAACAGTGAATAACTCAACAGGATACTAAGTCATTCTTAGTACTGTTCAGGTGCGTTTAGCATGTACACCAGAGGCAGATTTATGCATAGGCAAAGTAGGCAACTGCCTACGGGCGGCAAATTTTGTAAAGGTCGTTATGTTGTTTTTATACCTAAGAGATGTTTCAAATGCCGCTCCATTTCGTCTCAATATGATAAGAAGCTTTTAAAAATATATATTGTTTAGTAACTAGGCTTATTACACAAAGAGAATAGTTCATCATTTACTTTTGATCTGTATATGAAGTACGCCCTAGATCGTTTTTTCACAATTACATTTAGATACATTATATATGTGATACTTCCATTACATTAATTATTTAACTATTAATTTGTTTACATTCAATTTTCCAACATCCTTTACCGACTCTGTAATTTGACATGAGTGAATGTCAATAGATGCCACTAGCTGCTAACAGACAGACTATGAGCATAGCATAATTTCATACCCAACTCTAGTGCCAATTGAGCTTCGACGTGCCGAGGAGGGAAATAAGAGGTCTACACATAGTACATGTCCGTTAAACATTTGTTGTATTTTACATAAATCATTAAATATATATTCATCAAATACATTATTAGGCAAAAAGTGATAAGTGAAAGGATGATTATGTCAAAAGATGTGTATATAATGTATTTTAATTTATTATGTTAGGGTAATATTAGTGGAATGATAATATTCTACCACTACTGCATTACAGTATACAAATGTAGTGATATATCTTGGCGCAATACTATGTAATAAATCTGGATAAAAGGCTCATTTCAAATAGAAAGGATAGCTGGTGTGATCAGACATAACAAATTTGTATTAGTTTTTTGAGAAAACTGCAATAAGCATATTTTCAAACCTTTATGGATGTGTGTCATGTAATTTACAGATTGCACTGAAAGAAACAATAAAAATATATTTTTCACTTAAACAAAAATTGGTCTTGTAATATGAGTCAGTAATAGAGCAGGAACTAATAAGTTAATTGCTATTACAAAATGCTTTATTCCTTTTTCATGATGATCAGATTTTGCTATACGCCTGCATAAATAAAAATTATTAAAATGCTTAACTCTCAACACAAAGTATTTAAACTATTTAACATGAAAAGTTCATCATGTCACATATTCTAGTAACAAGGTGTGCTGAACTGTGTTCAGCTTTTAAAATCGGCGCGTTCTCTACTGCATTTAAAACTCGCATGACTGCCACTGCTTAGTGATCGCGCGTCGTCGTAAAGTGAGTGAGTCAGACTATTTGTCAGGCGCGGCGACGATATGTCATTCCCGCACAGCTGATTTTTGCTGCACAATGACTGGGTGAGTTTTGGTGGTTAGAAAGCACTGTTGAGTCTGCCTCATTCCTCATCTTGCACTCGACTGAATCAATTCGGACTGGCGGCCTGATTTTTTCTGCATTCGTACTTCTACTAGCATGGAAGCCTAGTTTTAAAGTGTCCCAGGTAAGCCTCAAAGCTTTTTAAAGTAATCTAATGGAATTATGCTCTATATAATTTTTTAATAAAGAATATGTGTGTTGATTGACATGTGCGTGTGGGTATTTACTTGTCAAGTCAGGTATTTGCGACTTTAAAAGAATATCTTACACTCAACTATTTATTAATTGTAAATTAAAATAACCCTGTTATGCATAAAATTTATAAGTAGATTCAGTGAGTTAAAATCAGGGATTTATGTAGTGTGATTACTGGTTTTTAGAAGTGAAAGAAAGTGCTCGGGCTATATTTCAAAATTAAGTTATGATTTTACAACATTTATGTAATTGTGTGGCGTTTGTGTGGGCGAGCTGTAAGCGAGCATGTATAAGGTTTTGTTTGACACCCAATACATATAATACATGTCCTAGGGTACTCGGACCAGCCGATGAAGGGGTGTCGGAGGATGACCGTCCATCTGTCATCCTCTCGTGCAGAGAAAAGCATCTAGCTCCTCGACGCCGCCAGTCACGAACAGCCCACAGATGAGGATGCAGCTCCTGAAGTAACCTTACTGTCATCACCTGTTTATCTGAACCACATGCCCGGATAAAACTAAAGTTGGAAAACTCAGGTGGGATCTTTCTGTTTTGTAATGGGGCGAAAAAGGGGTATTTCATTTTATTTTATTTTATTGAACGTATATGTGATCACGCAACAAGTCCCTTACTTAGAACGGTTTTATTCGAACAAAGAACAGTGGAATGCGATGTAGGTTTGGCAACGCAGTATGGTTCCGAGAATTTGTTACCCACAAACACCAGCATGCGCGCAAATGACGCCAAGCAGAATGAAGCGACGCCAAACAAGATGGCTAAATTATAAAATTTTCTCGCCACGTGGTCGGGATGCTGACGGAAATACCATAAGACTCCTCCTACATTAGTCTCGTGACTTGTGGCAGTGAGATATCATCAACCCTTTGGGAGCACTCACAACCCATGTTCCCTGTGCAGTGATGAACAATTTAACACAAGAAGGCATTGGTTTCCTGTCCAGCAACCCGATGTGGTGGGAGTTTGGTTGGTAACGCTCTATCTCAGTTCGAATAATCACGCTTCCCAGCCAGGAGCACAAAGAACGCGTGCACATGAAAATTAATTTTTTTTTGTAAAAATTGTCAAACGTTCCTTAAAAAATAAACCGTTATATCAGAATGAAGTCAGTGAAGTGAACTAATCTAAATTAAAATGTGGTGAATTAAAAAAAAAAAAACTTTCTTACATATACATAGAACGTGGCACATGGCGACGAGAGGAATGACGCCGGTTGGGTAATCCACGAACAATATTAATAATGTCATTATAAACAGGGATTCTAATAAAATAAAAAGGGGAATTTAATGGTATGAATGAGTGAATGGGCAAACTGGGTCGTCTTCCTAGACTGTAAGTAATTTTGAGAATAGCTTTTTAAAATATTTATCAAGTTAAAATAATTATTGAAAGAACAGTAAGCGTTTAATTTTAGAGTAAAGAGGAGTAAGCAGAGAAATTCAAAAGAATGTTAAATAAAAATTGTAAGTAATTTTGAGAATAGCTTTTAAAATATTTATCAAGTTAAAATAATTATTGAAAGAACAGTAAGCGTTTAATTTTAGAGTAAAGAGGAGTAAGCAGAGAAATTCAAAAGAATGTTAAATAAAGATTGAGTTGATTAACAAAATGTAACAAGAGTCGAGTTCATTAATTGCGCAACCCAAAAAAATCACTTATTTATAGCGAGTTTGCGTGAAGACTCTGGATCCGTACGAGGTAAGATCTTTGTGTATTCAACATGAATTTTGTAATAAATTTGTAAGTTCTCAATGGCGCAACCGAACTGGGACAGTCTACACAAATTCATAATTTGTGTAGACCACGTCTACTCGAAATAAGTGATTTAGAGGTTGGGCTATAATACGTAAAAATTACATAGCATACAAAATAGTACGTTAATAGTAATAGTCACTGTTAGGTTAAATAAGTGATGAAATGATGAGTTAAGTGGTAGATGTTTTGTATGTAAGTAAATTTAAATCAGTAAATTTATAAAAATGGCAGGTAGTAATAACGAGAATAATATAAATGAAATTGACATAATTGTAGGCGACGAGGCCGAAAATAAAGCGATGTTTGAGAATATGGTAACTGAATAGGCTGACAAAAGCGATTCAGGTATCCAAACAGAGTCACTGTCAATAAGTGACAGTAATGTAGACGAATCTGTAATAATTAGTAAAGCAGAAGCAAAATCTACTCCAGTGATAACTAAAACAAAAGAAAAAGGGTATTCAATAAATGATATATTCAATTTTATGAGAGCAATGTCCGATGATATTAAGCAGAGTGTGAATAGTCGTTTCGATAGTAATGATGAAAAATTTGATCGTCGTTCAAAATAGTAATTTCAATGATAAATTCAATGAGTTAAAAAAACAGAATGACGAATTAAAAAACGATATTAATGAAATAATAAGCATTCAGAAAAAACCAATGAAATATTAGAAACTAACTTTAACAGATTAGAACAGAGTGTTGAGAAAGTGGTAGAGTCGGTAGTGGGACAAATTAAAAGTAAAGCAACTCAAATAATTAATAACAAGGTAAGTGATGACTGTAAAACAAGTGAGAATTATAATGATATGTGTAAAAACGTGGTATTAGAGAGTAAGGTGATTAATGTTGAGAGTGATAAGGAAGATTTTGTTGAAGTAGAATTTAGTAACGAAGTGTTGTTAGCGAGTGCTGATGAAAGTGAGAGAGAGTGTGATGAAAGGTTAGAAAGGCAAAGGGCAAGTTTTCCCCCAGTTTATGGTGAAACAGAGGTTTCACAGGTATTTTATGAGGACAGAGTTTCCTCCAGTAGTTGTATGGAAGACGAGGTATTTCAGATGGTCCCTTTATTTTTTGTGATGGTCTTGGAAGTGCCAACACATATAGTAAGTTTGTTGTGCCCTTTGCGTGGAATGAGATAGTTCAGGGGGGTTATGAGAGGTATTGCGATGAGAGAAAGAGAAAGAGAGAAATAGAGATTTTTGAGGTTAATAGAGGTTATGAAATGTTAGTGCACGTTTTAGATATTGAGAGAGATGAAAAAAGTGACTTACATTGTGAAATAGAGATAGATGAATATTTTGATGATACCTTTATAAATGATAATAACTTACCTGATGTTGTGATTGATATAGTAGAGGAGTATAATGATAAAATAACTTACCTTATGTTGAACAAAAATACTGATGGAGACAGAACTAGAAGCACCAATGTAGACGGGTTTTATGAATTAATAGGTAATAATTGCGTTAAATACTATGTTGCTAATGGTCATTACAATAATAATAATAGTGTAACGAGTGTGAGTAAGGACGATAATTATTATATAAAAGCAAGACTAATACATGATGATGGAGGGTAAATATAAACTCAATGAATGGACATTTTAAATATTTTAGTTTATGGTTATGACCTTGCTAACTTAGGAAATGAGGTGTGTTAAACAGAAAAATAATGACAAGAATTTGTAAATAAATTTATAGTGAAATTAATTGTGTTTGTATTGTAACAGGTGTTTGATGTAAACAATGTGTATGTAGTAGAAATTGTTTTAATAATAATAATAATAATAATAACAATAATATTTTGGCAGACTAAATAAATAACAAGAATAATTATGAAGGTAATAAATGAATTGTAATTGTTTTGGAGTAAAGTAATTAAAATATGTTGGAATTAAAATAATTTGAGATGTTTAAATATTTTTGATTGATTCAAAATGTTATATAAAGAGATTTTGAGGATGAATTTAAATGATTTTAGGAGATTGGAACTTGATAATGAATAGTAAATAAATAAATGTAAATGTTTTAGTTGTGGAGTAACATGGTTGTTAAAATGTTTCAGAAGGTAAATGGAGTTGTGTACATGATTTGGTGGTAACAGGTGTTTATATTTTTGTGTCTATGACAATATATGAGTGATGTAATATAAGTATGAATTTTAAAATGCAATTTATATAAAACAAAATGTTTAAATGTAAAGTATATATGAATCTCAGAGATGTTGAATAAATATAAAAAATTAATTAATAAATAACCAAACATATAAGAGTTGACCTTCCGTGAATTGTAGTAACGGTGTCAGTGTGAGCCTTATATGTCTTTTGGTAGTTTCCCCACATTTCGGGCGGTCACGGTCTCACCGAACCCTGGCCGTGGAATTATGTAAGTAGATACTAAATTGGTGAACATAGAAATTGACAGGGGGTGACATAGGGGAAACTACATAACTATGGAACAGTGGCTATCGTCGAAGGTGGCGATAGTGCCGTATTAAGGGTGTGTGAATCATTTTAGTAGGATTACTGGTGTCCTCGGACATCAGTAATACCGAATTTTATATAACGCTGAACCAGGAACGGTATAGGCAGCGTCTATACCATATATATGTAAACTTCAGTTCTTGGGGATGCAAATGGACGCCACAGTCCACCAGCAGGGAACAATAGTGTGTGTGGAAAAGGAGCTGGCCGTTACAAGCCAGGGGTATAAACAATAAAGTGTTTATGCAACCAGGCAAATGCTCGATCCGGTCCATCCGGCGGGTGGTTACCTAATTGTAACTGGGTATAAGGGGGGACTTTGGTTAATTGATGAAGTAGGAGGGTAGCTGTAAATTCAGTGAGAGGGTGACGACCTCTGTAAACAGCGGGCGGTCAACTTATAATATGGCTCTATAGAGAGAGTTGGGGGTTGACAACCCAGATAGCTGTTCAGTAACTGTTGCTATAACTATGACTCAATGATTAGTGATGTATTTCACGCATGAGAGCAAACAATTTTAAGTGATAGGGTCAATTATAATAATTTTATGTTGATTCAAGAAATAATATTGGAATAGATAGTTGTTTAGAAGTAAGTGATTTAAGTGTGTCATGCTCTGTATAATAATTTTATAAAAGACATTACTTATTTTGAAAAGACTATTTCAAGTGAAGATGTTTATCATATGTGGTTTATTATGTCTTATTGTGTTATTATTGTATTATGTTAGAATATAAGGATTGTAAACATATGATGTATTTCACACGGTATAATGGTTTGAAACGTATTTAGAGTAAGGTCAATCACCTGACCAGGAACATCAGCTGATTACTGGTGTTATATATGTAATACTTCACTGATTTGCAGATTTTTCAATGTAGTTAAATGCTTCAATAATAAAATTTCAATGTGTTTAAAACATTTTAATTTAAATGATGAAAGCAATTTGAGGTAGTTATGAATTTTCAATGGGTTGTAAAAGATAGGATTTGGGTGATAGTAATTGTTTAAGTAGGGCATGTGAGTCAATTAAAGGTAGTTTCAGATGGGTGTTAGACAGAATAAGATTCTTGGGAGTAAAAGTAAGATAGAAAACTGAGTATTAGTAGGGACACAGTAGCAAAGGGGAATATATGTAGAGTAATGAGAGTGATATTTAGGTAGTAAGGAAATGGGGATATTTTGTAGATGAAAGTGATGCGATTAAAGAGTAATTAGATGATGGGGGAATTTTGTAAAGGGGGGTGGTGTGATAAGGAGTCCTCAACGTAAAGCGTTGTGGCGGGAGGGGAACCGATATGCGCCGGAAAGGGTTACCTAGGGAGGGTCCGGGAACCAAATAAGGGAATGAGCATTGGGAGGGAACACACATCCTGAGTACAAAGGGGTAGAGAGTATTTTGTTATAAAGTTAGAATGATGTGAGAGGAATTAGAAAATTATTGGTAAATACTTTGAGAGAGTGGTGTCAGACTAGGTAGAGCTGTTAAGTGAGTATTAGAGTCAGAAGGGGGTAAGATTATATATAAATGCCAAGTTAGTAAATCAAATTCGTTTGAATAATTGAGAGTCACCCAAACTAATTGAGAATGGAAATGTTAGAGAGAATCATAGTTAAAAATAATAATAAATGAAACCAGTAAAAGATTTTAATAGAATTTGAAAACAAATTGAAACTGTAAAATGTGTAAATTTTGGTCAATTTAAATGTGAATTTTATTGTTTATTGTAAGGTAATAACAACAATGCTAATGTTGAATGTTCTATTTTATTGTTGTATTAAGTTTGAAGGTAAAAATTACAAACCTGTTTCATGTATTCGACAGTGTAGCTTTGTGTAGTGTATATATGTCAAGGTCATTCACATGACCCAGAGAGATCAGCTGATGACTGATGTTAGGGACAGAACCATTTTCTAATGATTAATACACACAATTGTGTTTCTTAATTAAATTAAATGATTTTATTTTTTTGAGATTGATAAAAGAGATATTTTGGAAAATTGAAATTTTTTGGAAACAAAAATTTATTATTTTTATGCCTGCCGTATAGATGGTGTTTTGAGGTTCAGAATATTTTGTGGATTATATGTTAATGTGTTCAATGATTTATGTTATTCATATTGTATGTATTGTAAACAAAGGTAATGACAAGTGAATTTATGTTTTAATAAGATGTTCAGTTTATGATTGTGAGTAGTTAGTGAAGGAGAATGGTAGACTCATATAAAAGATTTTGGTATTTTGATGAAATTAATGGTAATATAACATTTTGATATGGGAATTAAATTGTTTTCTTTGAGTTAACAGAATTTAAATGAGTTAAGGGGATTTGCTTAATTACTTTGAGTTGAAATTGTAACGTCTAATCGATGAAATACTAAGAGAAAATTTAAAGTTCAAGTATGATATGGTTTTATAAATTTTAAAGCAACAAAGTAGTGTAGAAATGTTATATGCAATAATAATAAGTATGTGTACGCACCCAGCACTTGCCAAAGACAACCCAGTATGCATGTAAGGGGGAACATATTGGTCGAGGATCGGGTATTTTATAAGGCCAGGTTTGGAGTTCTTGGGGTGGAATGTTAGCAGGTGAGGTGTACTATGGTGAGTGTCTGTCCGATGTTATGGTGTTGGGATCTCGAATAGAGAAGTCCAGTAATCTCGTTCAGGTGCAGCCATAGTCGCCAAGCTAGGGGGGTAGTTTACCTATGAGGCGTTAAGAATTAACGGGGGGCTGTTGGCACCATATCCTCACTGATCCTCTTAGGGGTTTAACAATGAGAGTTCTTCTGTTTTGACAGAAGACCTCTCATTGGGGGGGTCTTGTAATGGGGCGAAAAAGGGGTATTTCATTTTATTTTATTTTATTGAACGTATATGTGATCACGCAGCAAGTCCCTTACTTAGAACGGTTTTATTCGAACAAAGAACAGTGGAATGCGATGTAGGTTTGGCAACGCAGTACGGTTCCGAGAATTTGTTACGCACAAACACCAGCAAATGACGCCAAGCAGAATGAAGCGACGCCAAACAAGATGGCTAAATTATAAAATTTTCTCGTCACGTTGTCGGGATGCTGACGGAAATACCGCAAGACTCCGCCTACATTAGTCTCGTGACTTGTGGCAGTGAGATATCGTCAACCCTTTGGGAGCACTCACAACCCATGTTCCCTGTGCAGTGATGAACAATTTAACACAAGAAGGCATTGGTTTCCTGTCCAGCAACCCGATGTGGTGGGAGTTTGGTTGGTAATGCTCTATCTCAGTTCGAATAATTACGCTTCCCGGCTGGGAGCACAAAGAACGCGTGCACATCGAAATTAATTTTTTTCTGTAAAAAGTGTCAAACAGTCCTTAAAAAATAAACCGTTATATCAGAATGAAGTCAGTGAAGTGAACGAATCTAAATTAAAATGTGGTGAATTGAAAAAAAAAACTTTCGGGCATATACATAGAACGCGGCACATGGCGACGAGAGAGACAACGCCGGTTGGGTAATCCACGAACAATATTAATAATGTCATTATAAACAGGGATTCTAATAAAATAAAAAAAGGGAATTTAATGGTATGAATGAGTGAATGGGCAAACTGGGTCATCTTCCTAGACTGTAAGTAATTTTGAAAATAGCTTTTTAAAATATTTATCAAGTTAAAATAATTATTGAAAGAACAGTAAGCGTTTAATTTTAGAGTAAAGAGGAGTAAGCAGAGAAATTCAAAAGAATGTTAAATAAAAATTATAAGTAATTTTGAGAATAGCTTTTAAAATATTTATCAAGTTAAAATAATTATTGAAAGAGCAGTAAGCGTTTAATTTTAGAGTAAAGAGGAGTAAGCAGAGAAATTCAAAAGAATGTTAAATAAATATTGAGTTGCTGACATCTTCAGGTCTTAAACAACCATTAGTAAGGATGGCTGCTAATTTAAACAATACGAAGAATAAAACATGCGAATTGCAAGCAGATAAATATAAAGGTTGTTTAAGACCTGAAGATGTCAGTAATGACGAAAAGCTTAGTCGAACAATAAAAAAAAAAAAAAAAAAATTATAGCAGTTAGCAAATTCATAAAAGAAATAGTAAGGATGGCTGCTAATTTAAACAATATGAAAAATATTGAGTTGATTAACAAAATGTAACAAGAGTCGAGTTCATTAATTGCGCAACCCCAAAAAATCACTTATTTATAGCGAGTTCGCGTGAAGACTCTGGATCCGTACGAGGTAAGATCTTTGTGTATTCAACATGAATTTTGTAATAAATTTGTAAGTTCTCAGTTTATATCATTTCTTCTGATATCTACTACTTTCCTCCAGGCTAATCTGCAGAAACTATGTGAAAACAGACTTATAAATTGTAAAATCATAAAACATTAACCTGTAAAGTTTGGTGTGAACATGCATCAGGCATGTGTGAAACTGTAGTCTGCTTTTGTAAGATAGGATCCCATACTGAATTAATTGTGATTTTACTTTATTCATATATTTTTGATAAACTCATGTAAAGGAGGAATATTTACACACATATATATATGTATCTGAGTGAGTAACTTAAATTCAGTCACATATACACTGTTTAAATATAGCTGGGTATGAGTGGGTGATACAGGTCCCCTTATATAGTGTTCAATCTTACATGATCTAGTGGGACAGATGATTAACCCACACATTTTGGGGAATATGAATCTTAAAATGAGTTTAATGAATTCTTAATTCTGTCTTGATGATTTCTTCCTGAGCATACCGACACTGGAGCTGTGTTCATTATGAATTGCTGTTATAGTACTTTACATGGGACATTGGGTTATTTTTTGGATGAATTGATGTTTCACTTTGGGGAGATATTGATGTGGTGTTACCAGGAAAGGGGTTTCACCCAAGAAAGTTACTTGAATTAATTGTGGGTAGTATGTGTATGTTAATGTGTTGTGGTATATGTATGTATGTGTATATTTTTCTCAAGGGGGTTAATAATGTATAACTGTATAGTAGCACATGTGTGAATTGTTAAATGAGCTGGCTGATCCAATGCATTGGTACTTAAAGAGATCTCAATGAGATAATTCTATAATATCTTATAAATAATTGGTGTCACGTTAAATTTGCATATCTCTAAGCATGTTAGTCAATTTAAATGTTTGTATGAGTTGCAACCTCAGAGTATTCAACAATCAGATTCAAGTGTACTCAATTATTGTGTAGATATACATTGCTGTATGCAGACTAGTGTATGTAAAAGAAAAATTAAGCCATCTTACTATCAGCAATTGTTATGTATTCATGAGATTTATTAACTGAATTCCATTCAATGGATTAACTATTTGTATGTGTTGGAACTGAAGGAATTAATAATAGCTTTAAAGAGTATAATTGTTATACAATCTCAAATTTATAATTTTATAAATGTGTAAAAGAAACAGACATCAATAAATAAGAAACTTGTTATTGTTACCTATATGAGTATTTCATTCTGCAAGTCCTGTCACCACAACCAGTAGACATGTTTCAAATGGTAGCTTGGGTTCCAGCAGGTAGTATCGCTTTGAAATTATAGTTTGAAAATGTTTAGGGAAAAGAATAAAAAAGTGCTAGCATTAACAATCCAACAATGTATCAAAAAGATCAGGATCTTGCAGGGAAAATTGGTTTTGTAGCTACTGGTGGATGTTTGTTGCTATAAAAAATAATTGCAGTATCTAATAAATTATGGTACATATTTAATCATTTATTGAATAATTTGCCATTTATATAATTTTCTTTATTTTTTAATTTCTATAGATACTTTTGGTGTGTTTGTTGTAATTTTGTGTTTTACATTATCTTTTGCGATTAAATCATTTGGTATAAAATGTTCCAGATTATAAAATACACCTCATAGTTTTAACATACAATATATATAGTAACACCTGTTACACATAGTAACAGGTATATCAATATGCCTGTAATCACAGGTATGGGAAAATAATGGCAAATCTTGCATAATCTTGTTATCAGTTTCATTATATTTGGTCTCCAGTCACAGTGAAATTGAAATTAATAAATACCTTTTTCTTTATCCGTGCTGCGACTACGTCTTTGATGTCTTACGACATGTTTCGGGAACACGTTCCCATCATCAGGTAAAATTTTTTCTTCTAGTTCATAACGAACGTGTCAAGAATATAATAATTAAAACACATCAACACATAAACACATAACACAATGAGTATGATAGAACTCAGTCCACGTAACAGTGCGCACTGCCGTACTATAACTGACCGCGTAATCAAACTATATATTCGGCTGGTGTACACAAGCGTTATCACTCTTCAATACAGTATCATATAAACAGTGAGATTTAAATGTTAATTGATCATTAAGCAGTAGGTTTGGTTGAAATAAAAACGCTTTATATATTTCATATTCTTCCATGGCATCCATGTATCGGCTCTTACTGCATATATGTATGGGCGTAAAGTTATCTGTGAAACCACTATAACTGTGATTGCTGTTTACCAGATGTAAAGCAAAGTTGGATTTGATTGACTTGATGTTCTTTTTTGGCATATGTTCTTTATATCTGTCTTTAAATTTCCTGCCCGTTTGTCCTATGTAGAATTTATCACATTCACTACACTGGATTCTATATATACCAGAACTGTTTTCGGTTGTTTTTGTGTTCGAGGTTTTAATATGTTCAATATGTTATTGATAGTTTTGAAGGACACGATGATGTCTAATTTTCTTAATTCATTTTTTATTATATTAGGAATCACATTAGTATATTCAACTGAAATATAATGGTTCTTTTTACCATCTAATTTTAATTTTCTTTCCGGTTTATTCCTACGTTTGCGTATTAAGTTATCTATTATATCACTTTTATATCCATTATTGACAGCTATATGTTTAATAATATTTACTTCATCTTGAAAATCTTCCTGGTTCATAGGTATAGTTAAAAGTCTATTTACGAAAGCATTAAAAGAGGCCATTTTTGAACAGCATAAATAACAACATAAAATTCACCATGGAAGTAGAAAATGAAAATTGCCTAAATTTTTAGACCTTTCTGTTCGAAGAAACGCTGATTGTAACCGAAAACAGTTCTGGTATATATAGAATCCAGTGTAGTGAATGTGATAAATTCTACATAGGACAAACGGGCAGGAAATTCAAAGACAGATATAAAGAACATATGCCAAAAAAGAACATCAAGTCAATCAAATCCAACTTTGCTTTACATCTGGTAAACAGCAATCACAGTTATAGTGGTTTCACAGATAACTTTACGCCCATACATATATGCAGTAAGAGCTGATACATGGATGCCATGGAAGAATATGAAATATATAAAGCGTTTTTATTTCAACCAAACCTACTGCTTAATGATCAATTAACATTTAAATCTCACTGTTTATATGATACTGTATTGAAGAGTGACTGTTTATATGATACTGTATTGAAGAGTGATAACGCTTGTGTACACCAGCCGAATATATAGTTTGATTACGCGGTCAGTTATAGTACGGCAGTGCGCACTGTTACGTGGACTGAGTTCTATCATACTCATTGTGTTATGTGTTTGTGTTTTAATTATTATATTCTTGACACGTTCGTTATGAACTAGAAGAAAAAATTTTACCTGCTGATGGGAACGTGTTCCCGAAACATGTCGTAAGACATCAAAGACGTAGTCGCAGCACGGATAAAGAAAAAGGTATTTATTAATTTGTTATCAGTTATTGTTATTATTCAGCTATTGCTATTAAATTCATATTGGCCCAAAGTGATCATAAAAGAAATTTATTGTATTTGTTTACAGTCAACAGTGTAGATTCCAGGTGAAATGATTTCAAATTTATATAAATTAGTTTTCACTCACATGAATGAAGTTGCAAATGAAAGATGTCTGTTTGTAGAATTTTGTCTATGGCGAACAATAACTGCCACAAATTCAAATAATTTTTTGGATATTGTAGAGGACTCAAGGCCTGTTGATTTTGGTGAAGATCAGTTAAGGAGAAGGGGTAGTTTACCTGCAACATTCTATGTTTTAACAAGAGTAAAGTACTTAATTTTGATAAATAAATTATCCTGAAAAGAAGGCCATACCTTTCTACTGTAGAAAGGTAGATGAATTATCTATAAATGAAAAGGGTTAGGGGGAAGTTGAAGGGGGAGCGGATAATTTTGTATATGTGTACTACATTATCGGCAACAAAGAAGTAGTTTGTTGATAAAATTCCTTCACGGGCTGTTTGGCCGTGGTCCAATGTTTTCTGCAAAACCAGACGTAATCGGAAGTTCCATCGACTGCCATCATCAGTGAAAATCAAGTGCACTAACGTGAGGTGGTATATGTTAGTGACCACAATTCTGTGGTTGAGGCTGAAGATAGAAGTAGTTTCTGTGGAAATATTTCATTTCTAAAATGATTTTAAATATAAATCTTAGAATATGGAAGTCATGTATGGTTCTCCGTACCGATATTTTAATTATTTGCATCAAATAGTATTATTGTTTAATAAATGTTCTATCCAGATCAATTTATGTGTATACAGTTCTGGAAAAATTAGACAGGCATAAAGTTTTGTTTGTTTATTGTAAACTGTATTATGTTTGGAAGTATCCCAAAGTAAATTTAACATTATTCATGTCACTCAGTGATGCAGTCTAGTTTTTTAAGGCTAGGAGAATCCTTGAAATGTTTGGACCATCACTAGGTCATGATGGATCAAATCATCAAACTTCAGTTTGCTGTGAAAAACTGGCAGATTTGAGTAGTCACTTGATAAAGAATGGTGTTGTAAAAGCAACAATTCTTTCAGAATTATTTTATGGCCCTGTCAGTCTGCAATTAACTATCACTCGTTTATACCTTCAGCAGATTTAAACTTTTCTTATTCGTGTTAGCTTATCATGTAAAACTGCTAGAAGTATGGAATACTGTAACAGGGCAAAAGGGGGAAACAAATTTTAATCATTTTAAAACCAGTTATGGTACTGTTCGGTAACCATCAGAATATACGCATCGGGAATTGTGAATAAGAAAGTACGGTGAGTGGACTATATAGTCAAACAGTTGCGGTGTGGCTAAGGAATCTACTTTTATCAACGAGGGGGCGCACGCGCTTCCAACCGCGCACTCAGACGGCCAACTTTCCCATGGTTTGGTCACGTATTAAGAAATACCTTCATGCTGTGTGCGCAGAAAACAGGCAGTCGACTACAAGAATTCCGTCTGGCCAGACAAACACAAGGGCTCACGGGCCGAAAACCTATTAAAATTTTAAAATGTTGTTAAATTTATAATATAAAATGGCATAACAAATAATGTGAGAACGAATTACCCTTCAGTGACATAAAAAACAAATTGTGAGAACCACTTTTGGACTTTTGAGTGAATAAACCCACAGAGTACAACACGGGGTCGACCAGGACGTACAGAGAAGTAACAGTGCAACTTTCTTCTTAATCCTTGCCATAATTATGTAAAATTTTTATAAAGCGCTAAACTTAAAGTATGGGGAAAATTTAAATATGTGTGGATGAGAGAGTGAGCAAACTGGGCTGCCTTATATAATCTAATTAAAATATGAATAAATATATAATATTGTTATAATTGTATAAGTGGCATAGCCACATGGGTTTTAATAACTTTTAGAGTAGAGTCAAAAATTATGTAGAAGGAAATGAAGAGAGAGGAGAACAAAGAATGTTACAACATCAAATAATAAATTAATATTTTATTTCACTTGATATATGTGTGTGTGTGAATAATCATTTCAAGTACCTGATTTCATTTTCTGTGCTGGTAAATTCGCTATACGAAATAGGGTTTACACCACTAGACGATCTGGCCAGAGAGTTGACTAATTAAAGGTAAGTGGGAGTTTGTGATTATTTAATTAATTAATAAAACACGACAAATGGTGTCGTGACCAGGATTTGGAATAAATAGTGTATTTATTCCAAATTGGCCTATTTTAAAGCACAGAGGATGGAATAGGGTTGGCGGAAGCCAAAAATAACTTACGTAACATACGCAGAATAAGATTACGAGGTGTTGATCAATTGTGCGTGTTAGATTACAAGTAAGATTAAATAATTATATAATAGACCAGTAAAATAGAACAAAAAAAAGTCTGACAACGAAAAAGAAAACAATTTGATAGACTCAGTTATGAAAGAGAGTGGCCTTGGGTCAATGAACCCGTCACCGAGTGTGAGTGAATTAAGTCAGCCAATGCCAACAGCTGACTTGAGCAGTCAATTAGTAACTAACGCTGACCTAACCGAGTCAATTATAATAAGTAATGCTGAAGCAAAATCTACTCCTGTAGTGATAAAAACAAATATAAAAGAAAAAGAATTGTCATTAGATGAAAAATTCGATAAAATAAATTGTCGTTTTGATGCCAATGACGAAAACTTTGATAATAAGTTTGATAAATTGAATAATGAAATTAAAGAAATAAAGAGTGGTTTCAAAGTACAGAATAACAAATTTGATGAGTTAAGAAGCGAATTACATGAACAGAAATTAAAATGTGAAGGGAATTTCAATGAATTAAAAAAGCAACATAATTAATTAAAAAACGATATTAATGAAATTAATAAGCATTTAGAAAATACAAATGAGATATTTACCAGTAACGTTAACAAATTAGAACGAAATATTGAGAGAATGGGAGAGTGGCGAACAGATATAGGTAAGTACGAAATAAATGAAAATAACGGAGATATATGTATTAACAGTAGTGGTGTTAGTTTAAATGCAAAACAGGTGGCGGTAGACAAGGTGAGTAATAATGATGATTCTAATAATGAGTTAACAAGTAATAGCAAAATAAAAATTGATGACGAGATAATTAAAAATGTGTTAGAAAATAAAGTGAATAATAATAGTGGAGATGAAGTTTTAGTGGAAATAGAGAGTAGTTATAAGATAGTGGTTGAAGAGAGGTTGGGTTTACAAAGGGGAAATTTTCCCCATGATTTAATGGAGTAAAGACTCCAATAGTGAGTTATGAGGACAGAGTTTCCTCCCGTGATTACAGAGACAAGGTGTCTCTAAGTAGGTCCCCTTTTGTGTATCATGAGTTCCCTGGTAGAACCAGGATGGGTTATGATAACGTTATGTTGCCTTTTGTGTGGATTGGGAGAGAAAAAGTGAGGTGTTATGATGAGAGGTATTGTGAGAGAGTGGTAGAATTATTCACATTGAGAGAGAGAGAGAGATAATATTATTTGATGTTGTTAGAAGTTACGAAGAGCTACTAGAGAAAATAAAGAGAGAGAGAGAATTAGTAATATTGTTGACTTACCTTGTTGTGAAGATAGTGCAGAAATAAATGATGATAACGTTGATAATTATATGGGAAGCTTACCTGTGCTTAGACGTGGAGTATTAGTAGTAAATGATTTTGAAATTGAGAGGTTAAAATACTTAAAGGTGATAGATAATAATACAGACGGTGACAAGACCAAAACAAATGATGTAGACAGGTTATATGATTTAAAAATAATGTGGGATAATCCAGTAGATTATTATGTGGGTTTTACGGAACAATTTGAAATATTAGAGAATTATTATATAAATAATAATAATGATGAAGCCTCTGATGAAGCCTTCTATAGGTGAAAGCCGGTTTAGGCTGTAAGGTAAAACTTTACGTTTTTACTTATAAAAAACTTTGTGTTCCGAGTCGTCAATATTATAGTGATATTTAGTTAAGTAACGGACACGTCATGGACAACGAAATCCAAGAATAATAATAATGAATTGAGTGTGAATAAGAATAATTGTTATATAAAAATAAGACTATTGTATGATGATGGGGGTTAAATAAAAATTCAGTGAATGGACATTTTAAATATTTTAGTTTATGGTAATCACCTGGCTAAATTAGGAAATAAGGTGTGGTAAACAGAAAAATAATGTCAAAGAATTGTAAATAAAGTTATAGTGAAATTAATTGTGTTTGTGTTGTAAAATGTACTTGATGTAAACAATATGTGTATGTAGTAAAAATTGATGTAGTAATAATAATAATATTTTGGCAGACTAAATAAATAATGAGAATAATTATGAAGGTGATAATAAATGAATTGCAATTGTTTTGGAGTAAGGTAATTAAAATAATTTGTGTTTTGAACAATTGATTGAATTGAAGAATTTGAGATTGATTAATTAATTAATGTATAGATAAATTTTGATAATGAATTTAAATGATTAAACTTGATAATAAATAGTGAACGAATAAATGTAAAATGTGTTTAGTTATGGAATCATATGATTGTTATAATGTTTCAGAAGATACATGGAGTTGTGTACATGATTTGGTGGTGACAAATGTTTATATTTTGTGTCTATGACAGTACATGAGTGATGTACTGTAAGTATGAAGTTTATAATGCAATTTAAATAAAGTAAAATGTTAAATGTTTGAATAATAAATTTTAAATGAGTTTCAAGGGTATGAATTAAACGATGAAATTAATTTGAAGTAGTAATTAATGTAAAATGTTGTAAAATGTGTGGGTGATAATAATTATTACAATAAGACATTTGAATCAGTCAAGTTAATTTTAAATGGGTGTTAGACGAAATAAGAATTTTGGGAAGAAAAGTGATACAGAACTGGGTTGATAGTAGGGACACAGTAGCGATAGGGCATATATGTAGAGTAATGGGAGTAATGTAATTGGAGAGTAAATAGATGATGATGAAATTTTGTAAAGAGGGTGGTGTGGTAAGGAGTCATCAACGACAGGCATTATGGCAGGAGGTGAACGATTTAAAGAGGGTTACGGGTTACCTGGAAGGGTCAGGAACCGATAAGGGAATGAGCTGGTAGTCGGGTACACACATCCTAAGTACAAAGAGGGTATCGGGTATTTTGTTATAAGAGTAGAATGATTTGAGTTGAATTAGAGAAGTTAATGGAAGTAAATATTTTGAGAGATTGGTGTCGCACTAAGTCCGTAAATAGGTTGGCAGAAGGAAGAAGGGGAGTAAGAGTATATTTAGATACCCATTTAATAAATCGAATTATTATGAATAACGGAGAGTCACCCAAACCCATTAATGACCAAAATGTTAAAGAATAGAAAATTCATAGTTAAAATGTAATAATAAATGAAACGAGTGAAAGAGTTAATAGAATTTGAAATAAAATTAAAGCTGTAAGGTGTGTAATTTCTGATCAACCTTAAATGTGAATTGTTAACTTTAAGGTAATAACAACAATGTGAATTATGAGTATACTATGTTTTATGATGTTGTATTATGTTTGTTAGGGTGTAGGAGAATTAAATAATAATATATCCAAACATATAAGGGTTTACCATCTGTGAATTGCAGTAGCAGTGTTAGTGTAAACCTTGTATGTCTTTTAGTAGATTCCCCAATTTTCGGGCGGTCATGGCTTCACCGCACCCTGACCGTGGATTTATAATGTAAATATAACCACTAAATTGGTGAACTTAGAAATACAAAATGGGGGTAAATCAGGGGAATCTACATAACTATGGAACAGCGGCTATCATCGAAGGTGGTGATAGTGCCGTGTAAGGGTGTGTGAATCATTATAGTAGGATTACTGGTGTCCTCGGACATCAGTAATGCTGAATTTTTATGTAACGCTGAAGCAAGAACAGGGTAGGCAGCATCTACCCTAATAAACTTCAGTTCTTGTGGAAGCAACTGGATGCCACAGTCCAGTGGGGGGGCATAGTGTGTGTGGTAAGGAGGTTACTCAGGGGAGTAACGAATTAAAATCTTAATTTGACAAACTAAAGAGCTAATAAGCTAAATAAATGATTTTATTTTGATTCATGAGATGATTACAGTAGACAATTTGTATGAGAGTAATTGATTTACATGTGTTTTGCTCCATATGATAATTTTATAGATGAATGTACTGATTTTGAAACGATTAATGCTAAGGAATTTATTATGTTATTATATTACTATGTTAGAGTGTAAGAATTGTAAACATGTGTTATGCATTTTACCTTGTATAATTTTGTGTATCTAGGGTAAGGTCATTCACCTGACCCGGAGAGATCAACTGATGACTGATGTTAGAGACATGATATGTTTCTGTTAGTGACTTATGGATCTTTTGTTAATGAATGTAATTAAATAATTTTGTTTCTGGGAAAATTGTTAAAAGATATTGTGGGAATTAAATTACAAAAAAAAAACATGGCAAATGAGTTATATGGTGCATATTATATGTGGTAAATAAATGTAATGATAACGGAATTTAGGATAAAATAAGGTGTTCATTTTATTTTGTTTATTATGATTGTTAGCAGCTAATTAAGAAGAGTTGTAAATTCATTTAAAGGATTTTGAAATTTTGAAAATAAATAGAAAGAGATGATCAAATTAATGGTAATATGAATCTTTGATATTGGACTTAGATTAATTTCTCTAGGTGAACAAAATTTAAATGATTTAGTTTGAGTTGCTGATTATTTTTTTGTGACAGAAATTGCCATTTATGTGAAACCGTAACGTCAAACTGATAAAAATATTGAGAAAAGGAATTGAAGTTAAAATATAAAATATTTTATGAATTTAAGATCAACAAAGTAGTATATAGATATTATATTCAATAAAATCATGAGTATGTGTACGCACCCAGTATTTGCTAAAGGCAACCCAGTATGCATGTAAGGGGGAACATATCGGTTGAGGATCTGGTATGGTATAAGGCCAGTTTTGATTTTTGTGGTGAAATGACAAAGGGTTAGGTGGTATTATGGTGAGTACCTGTCCGATTTTACGGTGTTGTGATCCGGTGAAGTCCAGTGATGTCGTTCAGGTGCTACCATGGTCGCCGAGCTAGGGGGGTAGTTTACCCATGATGTGTTAAGAAATTAAAGGGGGGTTGTTGGCACCATATCCTCACTGATCCTCTTAGGGTTTAGCAATGAGAGTTTTTCTGTTTCGGCAGAAAACCTCTCATTGGGGGGTACTGTAACTGGGCAAAAGGGGGAAACAAATTTTAATCATTTTAAAACCAGTCATGGTACTGTTTGGTAACCATCAGAAAATACGCATCGGGAATTGTGAATAAGAAAGTACGGTGAGTGGACTATATAGTCAAACAGTTGCGGTGTGGCTAAGGAATGTACTTTTATCAATGAGGAGGCGCACGCGCTTCCAACCGCGCACTCAGACGGCCAACTTTCCCATGGTTTGGTCATGTATTAAGAAATACCTTCGCACAGAAAACAGGCAGTCGACTACAAGAATTCCGTCTGGCCAGATGAACACAAAGGCTCGTGGGCCGAAAACCTATTAAAATTTTAAATTGGTGTAGTTGTCTTTCGGTGCCATTAAATATTACTTTCGGTGCCACCAATTACTCACGCATATGAACAGTATTAATCCCAACATGAAATTTACTATTGAAGTTGAGTACAACAATGAATTAAATTTTCTGGATCTAACTTTAATAAAACGTATTAACAAACTCCGTTACAAGATATATAGAAAACCAACCTCCACTGATATGGTTATACACACCAGCTCCTATCACCCATATGTACAAAAAATAGCAGCATTTAATAGTCTTACACACAGACTAGCAACAATACCGATGGAACGAAACGATTATATAGAAGAACTTAACATCATTAAACATATTACTATTGTCAATGGGTACCAACCAACTTTAATAGATAAATTGTTACACAAACATACAACCAACCATAAAAAAAGCGGAGATACAAAAATGAAATACATATCCACATTTTATTCAAGAAGAACTGCCTTAGCTCTTGTAAACGAGTTCAAAAAACAAAATATCATAATATCATTCCGTACCAACAATAACATAGGGAACTTACTAAGAACTAAATCACGTCAACCTACTACTGAAAAAACCGGAATATATAAAATAAATTGTAGCGATTGCGATAAATTCTATATTGGTCAGACAGGTCGGGGTTTTTTACAGAGATTTAGAGAACATCTACCCAAAAATAATATTTACACAAACCGCTCTCAATTCGCGAAGCATCTAATATCTAAAGGTGTAACGTATTTCCGCGTTACAAATCCAGGGAACCCATCTTAACTGACCTCTGCCAATTACATGGGCTGCCTACGTTGTAACGAACTGTATTTAAAGTCAAATAGTTTGAACAAATTAATTAATATAAGTATAAGGAAACAAGGGTAGGTATTTTACTGATTTATGCACTCATTTTCATGTGTAACAAGACGACTTCTCTTTATTAACAACAGTTACTAAAAGTCCCATGACATCATTAATTAAACTAAAATATTTAAATGCTTTTCATAAAACTTTGGGATCAAATTGATTATGTATTCTTATACCTCGGATCCGAGTTTACTTTATATATATTTAGTAAAGACTTCTAATTATTTTCAGTTCATCTAGACACTTGCAAGACTTCTTTTACCATTTGAAGAATGGCATTATTACTTGAAGTGATAATAAATTACATTTACATTTAAGGCGTTACAACGTATGATAATTGAATTTTTACAGTAAACTCTTAGATTGTCTCATTTTAATTTTAAATAAAATTAATCGCCTTTGAAAAGTCTCTTTTAGAAGTGAGTTGTTGTAGCGGGTCATTTTTGGGTGTTTTTATTTTAACCGTTTGGGGCATATATTTATATTTTTATTCAGTTCATTTTCGGGCGGGTTTGGAAAACATTGCGAAGTAATTGTATTGTGCGACGTAGGTGTCAGTGTAACAGAACAGTGAAACAACGCTAGAAGACGCAGTTGTTGTTGAGGAATGCGGCAGAGCATTTGCACCTCCACCAAAATTCCAAGAACTATGCGAGAGTGTGGCATTGCGCTCCCATGCGCACACCAAGCATGGCCGCCTACCCAAGCGTTGGCAAAAAAGTAAGATGGCCATATAGTGAAATTTTCCTCGTTCCGTTGGGTTCACTACGGAAGTGTCGTTTAGACCACGCCCACTTAAATGACATCAGCAGAGCAGAAGCCAATATCGTCCTCTGGTCACACACATATACCAGCTCTATGCCACGCATAAAGTGGTTACCACACAACAACTAAACATGAACGACGATGCAAAGCAGGTGGCAGTGAACGGCAGTTTCCTACCGCCTATACCCAGTCTACATATGGCCGCGGCGGCGGCCGCACGCTAGCCAAGACTCGAGGTTACAAAAAACTAAGTTTCAGCAAAAAAAGAGCAATCGGTGTGAATAAGTGGAGTGACACTGTGAATGGTAGTAAATGAAGTGATCTAAGAAAGTTATAAGTATTCGTAACGGACAAATATTCAGATGCATCTATCCAACAGCACGTGGTGAACGGGACTCTAAGCGTTACGTAACGTACCATGGTTATTCAATTTTAATTATTATTATTCACGAACTATTATCCATTTTCAGAACATATTATTCAACTTAAGACTCGAGCAAAAAATAAGGGGAATATATATATTATACGGTGTGAATGAGTGAATGGCAGAATGGGCTGCTTTATAGTGAATATTTAACTACAACACTTAATGCATTAATAGTTCAATGTAAATATAATACCTAATGTATAATTCATTTTTGGTCATAGGGTTCTTGTCAAAATATTTAAACTAATTTTCAAGTAATTAAAAGTATTTAAGTTCCAGATAAAATGTGTTGGTCTAAGTTATTTCGTCATTGCCATTTCCTCATTTCTGTGTTAAAAATTCGTCTAACGTTCCGGAATCTTTCTGAGTTATTAATTGGGTGGGTCAGATTGCTAAATTGTCCGTTTTATTAAGGTAAAGTGTAAAGGTTTTCGATATTTTATCCTATAAAAAATAATCGTGGCGACCTTGGTCTTCTGGTAAAATTTCAATAACAGGTAAGTGTTGTAATTGCGTGCAGGTAAGTTCTGGCAGGGTATTTTATTTATTTTATATATTTTAGGCCTCTTTTTTATTGTTACAAATGTCGACGCGCTGCCAGGATTTTCGTTTAATTATAATTTTATACGAGATAGACCTATTTTAATACACAGGAAATAGGATGTGGTAATGACGAATGTATAAAAATTTTATCGTACATAAGTAGGTTAGGTTTATGTTATTGTGATTCACAATGTGTTAGGTGTGAGTAGAGAAAAAGAGTAGCTTTATATATAAAAGTGTTATACAAACAAACTTTAAAAAAATGTCTATAATACAAAGTAATGATAGTGATTTTGCATGGGACGAGTGGGAGAATGAATTTCGAGGTGTTGTGGGTGAGATGACAGACGAGGAATGGGGTAATTTAGACGATAGGTTAACACAAATGGAAGAACAAGAGGAAGGAATATTCGCAGAAATTAATAAACATAGCGAGATGACCAATGATACAGGTAAGATAGTTGAAGAGATAGTGGTAGAGAATAAGACAGAAAATAGGCCTAATGATAATGATAACGACAGAGTGGGGGTAGAAAAAAAGGAGCATACATTGGAGGATGTGATGAATCTTTTGAGAACAGTGTATGATAATATGAATAAGGGTTTTGATGAATTACAGGAAATGAGGGATAAACATTTTGATGAGTTGCATATAGAATTAAACAAAACAAAGGAAATATTGAGTAAGGGTTGTAATACAATAAAAAATGCTATTGATAAACCAGACGAGAGGCGGGAGGAAGATAGATGTCAATTAAAAGTTGAGTTAACACAGGTAAGTGGTAATAATGTCTCTGATAATAGCGAAGAAATAATTAACAAGGTAAGTTACAGTTGTAAAACTGAATTAATAAATAATAGTGATAAAATAATTGAAAACGAGTTATTTAAGAATGATGTGATGAAAACAAATAGTGATGATGAAGTTTGTGGTGAAGTAGAACTTAATAACAAAATGTTAGCGAGTGTTGATGAAATTGAGAGAGAGTGTGATGAAAGGTTAGGGTGGCAAAGGGCAAATTTTCCCCGTGATGTAAGTGGAGTAAGGACTCCGCTAGTAGTGAATTTTGAGGACAGAGTTTCCTCCGTTAATTATGTGGAAGACGAGGTGTCTTCAAGTAGTCCCCTAATTTTTTGTAAACCTGGAAAAGCCAGGAAATGGTATAGTAGGTTTGTTGTGCCCTTTGCATGGAGTGAAGTAGGTCAGTGGTGTTGTGACAGGTATTGTGATGAAAGTGATTATGAGAGAGAGAAAGAGTTGGAGTGGTTCAAAATAAATAGAGGTTATGTAGAGCTGATAGAGAAGATGGATATTAAGAGAGTTATGATAAATAATGTAGACATACCTTGTGTAGTAGTAGACAATGATTATATTGATGATAAATGTGTACCTGTAGGAAGAATTAGTGTACTTGTAGTGGAGGAATATGATGAGAAAATAAATTACCTGGGTGTAACAACAAATATTCACGGAGGCGGGATAAAAACAAATAATAGTGACAAGTCTTATGAGATAATAAAAGGGAAAATGAATGACATAGAGGTAATGGTTTATGATAAAAATAATAATAATAAACTGGATGTAAATAAAAATCATTTAGTATACAAATATGTGAGGTATATTTTTGACGATGGTGGCTGAACTAGAATATCAGTGTATAGACCTTGTTAGATACTGTAAATTCTGGTAATGACCTTGCTGATTTGGACATCTGAAGTGAGATACACTTGAACAATTTTGACGTATATTTTGTAAATAATATTGAATTCATTTGTGTGTATTGTGAAATGTAATGTGTATATATTTTAGAAAATGTTGTATTAATAATAATAATATTATTAATATTTTTGCACTCTAATTAAATAACAAAATAATTACGAAGACAATAGTTAATGATTTGTAGAATGTTGATAATAATTGAGATATGTTATTTTAATAATCAAATGAATATTTAATTTTAATAATAAATTGAATTAAATAAGTGGAGATGTGTAGATAGTGTGATTGAATATTATGTGTTTGAATTTTATAAGGTAATTAAATTGTTTGGTGAGATTTTGATTTAATAATAATTAATAAGTAAATAAATGTTAAATGGTTTATTTTGTGGAACATAATGATTAAAAATATGTATTAATAATAAATTTAGAATTTTTGAAAATCTGATTACAACACAGGATAAATTCATCATGATGATAAATAAAAAGAGTTAATGAAAAATTTTAAATAATAATGTTTATAAATTTTTATATAAATTATTTAAAAGAGAATTGTTTGTTTGATGTATGCTAATAATCCAGGTTTATTGCTATTTGTGCAATCATTTTATTGTTGTGTGGTAGATATAGTTGTTGATAAAATGTATTTTTATTATGTGTGTAATTTTTTTTCTAAGCCAATCATTAGACGCCTGGCAGGCAATCAACATAATAGAAGTAAGTGTTGATAATGTATTACATGTAATTGTTCAATTTTGAAAGGTATTCATGGTGTTTTAATTATGTTAGGATATCAGCTGATCAACAATACCATGTCACTGGTATATTGGTTTATAAATGTTACAAGTAATTAATGTTTAGTGTACTACAGATATTTTGAAGTAAAGATAAAAAGAGTATGCAAATTAATAAAAGATAATTCATGGGTGATAAGTGTTTTATGGGACATGTAGACCTGTCCAAGTTGAATTAAAAGTTGAATGTGAAATGATGGAGATGAATATAATGTAATGCTGTTTTTGAGTTGATGTGATATAACAGGATTTTGTGAAATATAGATGTTGACACAGTGGTAATGGAGACTTTATGTAGATTTTGAATGATATATTGTTGTTTTTATAGTTAATGAGGTTATTTTGTGTATTTGTAGTAATGTAATGAGATTGAGATTTTTGGGGAAGGCAATTTTGTATTAGAGGGTAGTGTATTTGGGGAGTCCGCAACAAGGGTTGGGACGGGATAGGGACCGATTGGCGCCGGAAAGGGTTACCTAGGGGGAGTCCAGGGACCAACATAAGGGAATGAGTTTTGGGAAGGAAACACGTATCGTATGTACAAAGGGTTAGAGAGTATTTTATATGGGGAGAAGGCGGCGAATTGTGTTAAATGATAAGTTGGGGTTTAGAATGTCCTGATTAGTAGATAATTTTGATAGAGTTGGGTGTCTTGGGAGTTGCAGTTGATAAATATTAGAGTCAGAGGGAGAAAGTTTATATATGTATAGAAGTCTAATACAGAAAAATGAGAATAAATAATTTACATCACCCCCAGTAAGGTAGAATTAACTGTTAACTAAGGAGAGGAATTTATAATAAAGAATATACAATTGTTTATTTTTCACCAGTGACAGAATTTTGATAAAATTTGAAAATAATGTAAAGTCAAGAATTGTTTGTTTTAAATAATTTAAATGTCAATCTGTTTATTATTTGTATTAATATTTTGTTTGTTTTAAATATTTTATGTTATTTCAAGGTAGGATATTACAGATATTTAAAGTGTTTTCAGAAATCATACATAACATATGTAGGTCAAGGGTTTTGGACTTGACCTAGTTATGATCAGCTGATGAGTTTATACACCTACTAAGCTTGTGTATAGTAGGAAGCCAATTGTGATTTGTTTGTTTAATTAATTCAAACCAATATTTGAATAATTTTAATAAATGTTATTTAATAAATAAATTTAATAAATATTTAATGAATAATTTTTTTGAATTTTAAAATTTTGAAAATTTTAAATTTTTTTGAAAAAAAAAAAAAAATTTTTTTTTTGATTTTTTGCCTGCCAGCGAGTGAATATGTTGAGTAATGATTATGTTATTGTGTATGTATTAATGATGTTTCTTTTATTGTATTGCTTCATATTGGTAGACTATAGGTGATTCTCCATGTTAGAATAGAAATGTTTATATTAATAGGAATGTTTAGGTTAAGTCATTGAAACTAAAATTAGAAAAAAGAGGAAGAGAATTTTTTGATAAACGATTTTTTTTGAATTTTGAATTTTTTAAATTTTTAGTAAATTTTAAAAGAAGTTTTATTTTTTTTTATGCGTTATGGTAACATGTAATGTTAGTATGTGTGAGCCCAGTATTTGCTAAAGGCAGCCCAGCTTGCAAAAAGGGGATCCATATCGGCGGAGGAGCTGGAATGATTTTAGCCAGGGATTGAGGATTTTTGGGGGTAGTATGTTAGAAGGCGAGGCGCGCTGTGGTGCGAGTCTGATCGATTTCTCGGTGTTGGGATCTCTTACGGAGAAGTCCAGTGATCTCGTTCAGATGAGTCCATGGTCACTGAGCCAGGGGGGGTCGTGTACCCATGCAGAGTAAGAACCAGGGGGTTGTTGGCACCAGTTCCTCACCGATCCTCTTCGGGGTTATCGATGAGATTTCTTCTGTCGTGGACAGCAGAATTCTCATCGAGGGGGTATTGTAGCGGGTCATTTTTGGGTGTTTTTATTTTAACCGTTTGGGGCATATATTTATATTTTTATTCAGTTCATTTTCGGGCGGGTTTGGAAAACATTGCGAAGTAATTGTATTGTGCGACGTAGGTGTCAGTGTAACAGAACAGTGAAACAACGCTAGAAGACGCAGTTGTTGTTGAGGAATGCGGCAGAGCATTTGCACCTCCACCAAAATTCCAAGAACTATGCGAGAGTGTGGCATTGCGCTCCCATGCGCACACCAAGCATGGGCGCCTACCCAAGCGTTGGCAAAAAAGTAAGATGGCCATATAGTGAAATTTTCCTCGTTCCGTTGGGTTCACTACGGAAGTGTCGTTTAGACCACGCCCACTTAAATGACATCAGCAGAGCAGAAGCCAATATCGTCCTCTGGTCACACACATATACCAGCTCTATGCCACGCATAAAGTGGTTACCACACAACAACTAAACATGAACGACGATGCAAAGCAGGTGGCAGTGAACGGCAGTTTCCTACCGCCTATACCCAGTCTACATATGGCCGCGGCGGCGGCCGCACGCTAGCCAAGACTCGAGGTTACAAAAAACTAAGTTTCAGCAAAAAAAGAGCAATCGGTGTGAATAAGTGGAGTGACACTGTGAATGGTAGTAAATGAAGTGATCTAAGAAAGTTATAAGTATTCGTAACGGACAAATATTCAGATGCATCTATCCAACAGCACGTGGTGAACGGGACTCTAAGCGTTACGTAACGTACCATGGTTATTCAATTTTAATTATTATTATTCACGAACTATTATCCATTTTCAGAACATATTATTCAACTTAAGACTCGAGCAAAAAATAAGGGGAATATATATATTATACGGTGTGAATGAGTGAATGGCAGAATGGGCTGCTTTATAGTGAATATTTAACTACAACACTTAATGCATTAATAGTTCAATGTAAATATAATACCTAATGTATAATTCATTTTTGGTCATAGGGTTCTTGTCAAAATATTTAAACTAATTTTCAAGTAATTAAAAGTATTTAAGTTCCAGATAAAATGTGTTAGTCTAAGTTATTTTGTCATTGCCATTTCCTCATTTCTGTGTTAAAAATTCGTCTAACGTTCCGGAATCTTTCTGAGTTATTAATTGGGTGGGTCAGATTGCTAAATTGTCCGTTTTATTAAGGTAAAGTGTAAAGGTTTTCGATATTTTATCCTATAAAAAATAATCGTGGCGACCTTGGTCTTCTGGTAAAATTTCAATAACAGGTAAGTGTTGTAATTGCGTGCAGGTAAGTTCTGGCAGGGTATTTTATTTATTTTATATATTTAGGCATATTTTTTATTGTTACATTGTGTATCAAATATGATTAACTCTCGATAGCCAAGCTATCGAGTCACCTTTACAATTGCTAGTAGTAACCTCGTCCTGGGGTGTCTGTCTTGGGAATTCTTGGAGTCGGCGTCATCATCTGGGTCGTATCTTCGGCAGGAATTAGGTCGGATGTTCACTGCGGAGATTGAAGTTTCTTGGTGAAAGTAGGTGTAGATTCACGGATGTCCTAGGCAGCGTCTTATGCATCGTATACGTGTATTTATGAAGTTTCTGCAGATCACATCTTCAGGAGTGATGTTGTAATAGGATTTTCCTCTTGAGGGGAGACGTCATCTTGCTTACCACTAGTTCAGTTTTTTGTGTTACATTTTACATATTCTTCTTAACACATATTTATGTTATTGATACATTACACAATGCTTTCCACGTTTAGCAGTGGTAGCTAATATACTAAAGTTAAATAAAAAACAAATCAAATACATTTTGGTGGAGCACTCGCTCTCACGTCTGTACGGTGTGAAGGCAACATAGCGACTACTTTGCTCGATTCAACTGGTACATAACAAAGGAGAGGGGCAAGTACTCCGCGACAATATAGTCCCTATTTTTATTTCAGTTAACATTCTTATTACCAAAAACCATACCTTAATTATACATATATAATTTAAGTGAGTTATTTTAACTACTATTCGTGTCTTCAAATTTCTAATTATAAACATTATGATTTTTATATCTTCCTAAATTACAGACGACTCGATAAACACGTTGAGTCCGGAATTAACAGGTCACCGCATGATGACTAGCAAAGGGTTAATTATGATAATAATAACTTTTTACAATTCGGCCTTTTTTATTAGTGCTTCTGTAGATTTTAAATCACTTCTCATTCTCCTACTGAGTTTATACGGGGGTTTAGGTTTTATAGTGCGATTTAAAAATACTTAATCGCTCGCAAACTTAATTTTTATTTATTTACGATTACAGTTAGAATTAAATCGTCACATACTCCACCGCTTAAGTTTCACGTTACGGGGGTTTTTTGTGAGTCTAACACACAGTTGGGGACTCGGAGTATGTATGGTGTCGGTGTGTGTAATTTCTTTCACATAGTTATTGGTAAGCGTTATATCTACTTGCTTCTTCCACAACACAATATACTTTTATATTTTCTTATTAACTACCTTTTTTTTTACATACTATTCACACTTAATATCTACATATTCAAACACAAAACTCTTTCTTATCTCTATCACTTAAATCTACTACCGGTTTTTTCTTTTTTGTTTTATCTTACTCTCTCTCTGTAGAGTAATTTTCTAAACCTTTTGCTATTTATAATTCTATCTTGTTTTCATTGAGTACTCATTTACTTATGCTTCGCAGAACTGGATCTCAGGTTGATCAGGCCTCATTTCCAAACTCTACGTTTAATATTTTGCATGGTTTCAGAAGTATAATATACTTCACTACCTAGTATTACCTTTTCTATTTTTGGTTATACTATTCCTTCTCTTCTTCTTATACAATTTTAGCTGTGAAATATGTGTTCTCCGCACATATTTTCGAGACGCAAGATCGTACAGGACTACTGTAACTGGAGTTAGGTACCTCTGGATTTGGTAAGGGCCACACCATCGGTATGATAGTTTAGAGGTGGTCTTATCAATTGCACTACTAGTGAGGTGAGTCTTATACATTACTAAGTCACCTACTTGGTACCTAATTGAATTGTTATGAATACCTTTCTCGTGGTATTTTCTGGATTTCTCTAAGTTCGCTCTTAAATTAGAGCGGGCTTTATTCCATATTTGCTTTATCTGCTTATCCGTTATTTGAGGAGGCAGCAGGTCGTGTATATTCCATCTTGTGGACAAAGGGTGGTTTGGTCGGTATTTGTACAGTAACTCAAACGGGGTCGACTTGTGACCTTCGTGATAAGCTGAATTAAAGGCGTATTGAATCTAGGATAGGTTTTGGTCCCACGACGTATGATCGTTCGCATGATAGGCGATTAACGCAGATTTGAGATTTCGTAGATACCTTTCAGCAATATTGCCTTGCGGTCGATACTCCGTAGTGGTTATATGGTCTATTCCTAACTTGAAACACATATTCCTAAATTCTTTCGCTTTAAACTGTGGTCCATTATCTGATACTATACGTACAGGTGTACCGTAGTCTTTAAATAATCTTTCCTGTAATATTTTTACAGTCGTCGACACTAATGCTCGTCGCATGGGATACATCCAAACAAATTTGGTGAACGAATGAGCTACACAGATGAGTAACATAGTATTACCTGATTTGGATCGTGGATATGGACCTGAAAAGTCTAGATAAAGTTTAGAAAAAGGGGTCTTAGGGATTTCTGAAATCAGTTGGCTTACTTGATTATTTCTGGCCGGTTTACTGAGGGCACATAATGTACATTTCTTTACGAAACTGGCTATTTCGCTGTTCATATTGTTCCAATGATATTCCTTTCGAACACGATGTATTGTCTTATTGATTCCCATATGGGCTCCTATGGTAGATGAATGGAAGTATTCCATCAGCATGGGTTTAATTACATCAGGGGCTATTATTCTTAGTTCCTTTCCGCTTCTTATCTTATGGCATAGTACATTTTTACTCAAAACGTACTTCTAGGATTTAATACCTTGCATAAGTTTTCCTATAATAGGCTTCAGTAAGGGGTCTTGTTGTTGATACAGAGCAATGTTTGTAAAGGCAAGGGGGAACTCAGTAATTACGGCGTTAGCAAGTGCTATTTCCGGATTCTCCTTGCTTTCAGGAGTTTTAGTGGGCGACTGGAACATACGTGACAGGGTACCAGCGACTACGTTTTGGGTACCTTTTATATGCTGCACTCTGAATTTGTAGCAGTTTAACTTCAATATCCATCTTCCAATACGTCCTAACTGTTTAGGGTGATTCAGTAACCAAGATAACGCTTGATTATCAGTTTCCAAAAGGAATTCTTTATGTTCTAGGAAGGGTTTAAACTTCTCGAATGCAAAAACAATTGCTAAACATTCCAATTCATATGCGGAATACTTTCTTTCTTGGTCGCTCAGGGTTCGCGATGCATAACTAATGGGTAGTCTACTGTTTTCTATCTCTTGATATATCACTGCACCTAACGCTACACTGGAACTGTCGGTCTGCACTACGAAAGGTTTCGTGAAATCCGCTAGTTGCAAAACTGGGGGAGATATGATACTTTCTTTAAGTTGCTCAAACGCGTTTTGATGTAGTGAGCTCCATTCAAACTTCGTTCCCTTCTTTCGTAAGGAATTTAGGGGTGCTGCTATTTCGGCAAGATGGGGAATATATTTATGGAAATAATTTACCATTCCCAAAAATCGGGCTATACCTTTTGCATCTCGTGGGGGTGAAAATTCTCTAATAGCGCGGGTTCGTTCTGGGTCAATGCTTACCTTTCCATTCGCTTTCACAATGTGACCTAAGAATGAAAACTGTGGGATGGCAAAACTTACCTTCTTTGGGTTAACAGTTAATCCTGCTCTTCATAACTGAGATAACACTTCGCGTAGGTGTTTAAGATGTAGTTCCATAGATTCGCTATATATAACTATGTCGTCCAAATAATGATACACATATTTAAATTTAATATCGTGAAATATCCTTTCTAATAGTCTACTACATACGGAACTTCCTTGAGATATTCCAAAGGGTACTCTAGTAAATTGGTACAAGTTAAAAGGAACTGCAAACGCGGTTAGACGTTTTGATTCTTCAGAAAGGGGTATTTGGTGAAAAGCTTGATTCAGATCCATTACCGTAAAGACCGTAGCTTTAGTGAAGTAATGGAAAGCACTATGGATGTCTGGAAGAGAGATAGATTCAAATTCTATTCTTTTGTTTAATTGCCTGTAGTCCACAACTAGTCTGTGTTTATCGTGACCTTTTGGTACTAAAAAGGAGGGTGATGAATATGGGGACGTAAAGGGTTCAATGACTCCTTGCTCCAACAACTTGTTGATATGGTTTCTCATCACTTCCATCTTGGGAGGCGACAACTTGTACGGAGGTAGGCGTATTACTTTCTGATCGCTCAGATTAATTTTTTTATTCTATTAGTTTAGTGAGTCCTAGTTTAGGTGTAAGAACTGAGGAAAATTCTTTTATTAATTTCAGTATTCTCACTCTATCTCTACTTTCTAGATGAGATAAATCTGACTCTTGGTGTATTACATGTGCAGTAGATGAACAATTTTTTTTCTTTTTCTCATTATTACAATCAAATCGATATTTCCGTGTACGGTCGAATCGGAAATAATATTTTTGCTCATAGATGTCAAGAATCATTCCCGTTTTACTAATAAAGTCTGCTCCTAATATTAAATTGGGTCCTAATTCATTACATACTAACATTGTAAACATCCAGATTAGGTTCTTGATTTTAACCTTAACGGTAATGCTCAGTTTTATGATTATATTTCTTTTATTGGCGGTAGCACACTTTATATTCACCGGTTGACTCCGTTTTACTAGATGGTGTTTCGCTAATTTGTCCGCTAATTCTTGGCTGATTAAAGTTCTGCTAGATCCTGAATCAATTAATGCGATTGTGGAGGTAACGCCTAAGTCCACTCGTATTAAGGGTAATAGGCTTTTAGTCCAGTTACATTTATTTATCGCGTTACATTTTTCACGAAATTCTCTCACGTAGGGATCTATTTCTTTCGAACTTCTTTTCCTTCCACGTTGGTTATAAAATATTTTATTTATTTTTTTATTATAAGTTTCTTTGGGTTCACCAGATTTCGAGTTGCTGCGGAAGACACAGGATTTCGGGTCTCCCTGCCTTACATGTTTTTTGGATCCGAGTGTTTACGTTCCAATGGCTTGCTCTTGCAGTCTTTTCTTATGTGTCGATATTTGCCGCAATTATAACAGATGGGTTTATTGCGAGGAGGGTACCTTGTTTCCGCTTTATATGGTGTTACACTTAACTTACCAGATTTGCGCACATTGTGAGGTCTACTGAAAACTTGCCTTTCATGCGGGGTTGTTACATCGGGCACTAGGGCTTGCAATTCATTTCTATTAGTTTCTGCGGGTTTCATTGCATGTCTATTTTGATCGGAGTATCATACATTTGACGAATGGATACTGCATTGTTCTAGATCTGCAATTGTGTTTGGTCTATTTATCAAAGATAAACGAGATCTTTCCTCAGGTGACAGTCCTATTAAAATGGTGTCGACCATCTGTGTTTCATTCCAATCTACACGTAGTAGTTGAGATGACTCCCTGATATCGGAGATGTAATGAGCTAATCTCTCCTGATTTCCTTGTACTCGGAGTACGGTCTTTCTTTTAATTTCTTCGTAAATACCGGTTGGGATAAAGTATTTTATTATCGAGCTATGTAGCTCTTCTACTGGAAATGTAGAGGTTAGAGCTTCTATCACACGATTCTTTAACGGGGGTTTACATTTCGGTAACAGAACTTGCAAAATTTGCCAGTCATTCAGCTGCTGTAGATCTTTTATCTGCAGGAGGTAGTTAATGAAATTTAGTAGTTTGGAGACATTTAATCCATCGGTGTAAGGGATTTCGGTTAAGATTTTCTCCACAGGATGAGTCATTTTACCGTATAGGTCCGCGTTATAGTTCAAGGTTGGCATTCCTTTAGGAGAACGATATGATGCATTCGGGGTGGTCAATTCATGAGTTCCGGGACGAATCTGGAAACGATCGAGAGGAGGGGCATTTAAATCTCGATCAGTATTTTGCTCTTGGTTAGCTTGCATTTGCGATACGGCGGGTGAGTTCCGATCAGTGTTAGGCGGAGGTAGATCAGTAGTAGGTGATTGTACGGGGGAGATGTGTAATTTCTTTAAGGACTTCTCTATTTCATCCATCCTGAACGAGTCGGATCTTCTTCTTAAGTCATTAATAATTGTGGGTAAGCGGCGTCGTAAAGCTTCATCAGCTAGGTTTTGTACTTCAGGAGGTATTTCCATAAGATTAGGCAAGATCAACAAATTTTTCATTCACCGGGTTAAATGCTCTATTCTCTGGGTAGTCCGCAAAATTATCGCCGGAGATTTCTCGTCTTGGAGGGTTTGAGACAATAAGGTTAGCTCACTATACTTGGCATTACAAATTTCTCTCTCGCTCTCATAATCGAGTTCACTTAGGTTGTTTAATTGCGCGGGTGTATCAAATCCACATTCGCGTATTGACCTACGCAATTCCGCGACTGTTACATTCGCATGGGGTAGTCCACGCAAAAGAGCTTCATAAGACAGCTCGTCTTTTAATAACAAATCTGGATTCAATTGGGCCATTTTTATCTTAGTTCTAACACATTAAAACGTACTTAAAACTAATTCTACAACACAACACATTAATTACATATATAAGATAAATTCTTGAGTAAATAATTTGCATAATTCAGAAAAGAACAATTTCTCTTCTAAGGGAGAGACAGAAATTCCACACACACATATTTTTCAAAGTTAAATAGCCGATCAGCTGTTTGCTGGAATGTAGGCCACCCTCTTTTATTTAGTAAACAAAGGTAGGGTCAGTGTGTCCGTGAGAATTCGGGGGTTTACGCTCACGCATTGTTCTCTACACAATGCCACCGATCGCTTCCTTGACAGGTCACAGCTGGAAAAGCCAGCAGACGTTAGGGTGAATCTCATTCAACAACGCACGCCTTCAACTTACACTTGTATTACGGTTATAACAGTTTGACTTTATTAATTCTTGTACTCTCCCCAATTAAATTAATTATTTATTTTGGTAACAATTTCAAGTTACGAAATTCTTTCCACGTAATTAACCGGGTCTACTTTACACAGGAGCATTATTATTAACAAATTTGTCTTTCCTTTACCGTGACGACAGATATACACTAACATATACTATGCAGGCTTATTCAAGAAACAACAGGTCTTGGATTGTCATAATACAAACCTGTTAAAGACTGAGCAGTTGACCAACCATTACAATTCATGTACCTACTTGCATTTAGCTTCATACAATGATATTTCAATTTCTACTGACTATCATTTACGTATCTCAAAACAAATTCTTTTTTTTTTGAAAATTAAAGTTACATTAATTACATTCTCTGAGTGCATAGATCAATAACTGAATGCCGTGAGTTATCTACTTTACTAATAAATTAAGCAGAGTGGCGCAATTTTGTATGCGTCACGATGCTTACAAGCCCTTTATATAAATCAGCAGAGTGGCGCAATTTTGTAACGTATATCCGCGTTACAAATCCAGGGAACCCATCTTAACTGACCTCTGCCAATTACATGGGCTGCCTACGTTGTAACGAACTGTATTTAAAGTCAAATAGTTTGAACAATTTAATTAATATAAGTATAAGGAAACAAGGGTAGGTATTTTACTGATTTATGCACTCATTTTCATGTGTAACAAGACGACTTCTCTTTATTAACAACAGTTACTAAAAGATCCCATGACATCATTAATTAAACTAAAATATTTAAATGCTTTTCATAAAACTTTGGGATCAAATTGATTATGTATTCTTATACCTCGGATCCGAGTTTACTTTATATATATTTAGTAAAGACTTCTAATTATTTTCAGTTCATCTAGACGCTTGCAAGACTTCTTTTACCATTTGAAGAATGGCATTATTACTTGAAGTGATAATAAATTACATTTACATTTAAGGCGTTACAACGTATGATAATTGAATTTTTACAGTAAACTCTTAGATTGTCTCATTTTAATTTTAAATAAATTAATCGTCTTTGAAAAGTCTCTTTTAGAAGTGAGTTGTGTATCAAATATGATTAACTCTCGATAGCCAAGCTATCGAGTCACCTTTACAATTGCTAGTAGTAACCTCGTCCTGGGGTGTCTGTCTTGGGAATTCTTGGAGTCGGCGTCATCATCTGGGTCGTATCTTCGGCGGGAATTAGGTCGGATGTTCACTGCGGAGATTGAAGTTTCTTGGTGAAAGTAGGTGTAGATTCACGGATGTCCTAGGCAGCGTCTTATGCATCGTATACGTGTATTTATGAAGTTTCTGCAGATCACATCTTCAGGAGTGATGTTGTAATAGGATTTTCCTCTTGAGGGGAGACGTCATCTTGCTTACCACTAGTTCAGTTTTTTGTGTTACATTTTACATATTCTTCTTAACACATATTTATGTTATTGATACATTACACAATGCTTTCCACGTTTAGCAGTGGTAGCTAATATACTAAAGTTAAATAAAAAACAAATCAAATACATTTTGGTGGAGCACTCGTTCTCACGTCTGTACGGTGTGAAGGCAACATAGCGACTACTTTGCTCGATTCAACTGGTACATAACAAAGGAGAGGGGCAAGTACTCCGCGACAATATAGTCCCTATTTTTATTTAAGTTAACATTCTTATTACCAAAAACCATACCTTAATTATACATATATAATTTAAGTGAGTTATTTTAACTACTATTCGTGTCTTCAAATTTCTAATTATAAACATTATGATTTTTATATCTTCCTAAATTACAGACGACTCGATAAACACGTTGAGTCCGGAATTAACAGGTCACCGCATGATGACTAGCAAAGGGTTAATTATGATAATAATAACTTTTTACAATTCGGCCTTTTTTATTAGTGCTTCTGTAGATTTTAATTCACTTCTCATTCTCCTGAGTTTATACGGGGGTTTAGGTTTTATAGTGCGATTTAAAAATACTTAATCGCTCGCAAACTTAATTTTTATTTATTTACGATTACAGTTAGAATTAAATCGTCACAAAGGACATAATTACAACAATTTTGAATCGAATTTTAAAGCCATACATATATGTGATAAAGGACTATTCATGAATGCTGTTGAAGAATTCGAAATTTACAAGGCATTCAAGTATGAACCTGACAATGTTTTGAACGAGCAACTGGACTTTAGATCGCACTATCTATTCGATACAATCTTGAATAGAACTAAGAGACACAGTGTAATTGATACCGGACAGTCTAACATGTGACAGTGTTGGGTGCACCCGAACTATGTAGTTTCATATATGTGACCATCGTGTAAATGTATACATGTTTTAGTGTTGTAAATGTGTTTTCAATACCAGATTTTAATATTAACATGACGAAGTCTAAGCAACGGATTTTCTGAAGATGGAGCATTGAAGAGCTCCGAAACACGTCAAACGTAATCTACAACAAGAAAAAATAAGTCACAAGACGGAAATAAGATAAATTAAAAAGATAATTAAATCTATGGCTTGGTTACAGTCTAATGATGATATACTCCAAAAATCGCCTCTGTACCGTAATTATGTGCGATAAATAGAAATTAATTTCTGTACTTCCAGTAAATACAGCCTTTTAATAAAATATGTATCAATATACCCCAATAAAATATGTACCAATAACGTACTAAAGTCAGCTGCATGGAAGTAGTATCGTCAAGGTCACTCACTTTCACCGCTTCTCCCTGTCACCTCCACGCCCCTCGCCCAGCGTTGTTGCCGGCTAGTACAGTGTGTAGCGTTTTAGCAGCGTTACGAAAACAAATTTCATACATCCACATTATATTCTTCGTTTCAAATTTATTTATGCGTATCGCGTAAATGAATTTGTTTTATCAGGAATAATTAGTTGTGGGTAACACTACTCAGTTAAATTCTGGGCGCCAGTATTTGAGCTCTAAAAATTTGTGAGTCGGCAACATATTTTTTGTTGTCGCGTAAATATCTACAGAATTTCTATCTTTGCGTTTCTTCTGTTTCTTTGGCTTTTTTTTTTGTTACGATTTGCAGTTCTCTGAAACTACTATTTATACTGCGCTGGTTTTTCTTATGTTAGAATCTAAACCTTTTAGCAATACACACCCTAACTTTACGAAGTACCATTAGGTCAGTTATTTTGTGATTTCCGTACAGTGCACTTACTTATTAAAGTTTTACTGTTTTCTTCATGGGCGGTTATCCTACAGACTGACAGTTGTCTGAGAACGCTGACCTTGCCTGCTGTTGTCGCTTTAATTTTTTCATACTCACGGTCTTTTCCCTTTTGTAAATGAATCTGTTTTTGTTCTCTACACGGTCATTCCTAAGCCATATGGTTCGGAAGTTCTGTTAGGTATATGTACACATTTGGTATGCACATTGCGTATACTCTGTCGGCATGTCTTTTCGGTAAATATTGCTGTCTGACACTTTTATGAATGCCTTTGTCATTTTACAATCCCTTCAAAAATGTGTATGTTTACTGCCCGCGCTACTACCTTTCTTCCGTTGCACAAAGATAAATAGGACTGAGCAATTTCTGTAAACAAAATTGTCGCTGTTGTGACAAAAGCCAATCCCATTTCAGTTACAGTACCCCATTCCAAGTAGGTTGGGTGGACGAGGTGAGGAAGAGACGAACATCCAAAATATTTATCGTCCTTAGTATTGTTGACAGACATTTTGTGCGTTTCATGTGAACGGTTGACGTCTTTATTGTAGACAGTGTGTGTATTAGTTTATTTCAATAATTTGTATTTATTATGAGTGATATTGAGGAACAGTATCCTACATTTAGTTCGAGTACAAGCAGCGGTGGTGTACGTGCGGGCCGAGAGGACATTAGAAAACAAAGTAAAGTCATCATAGCAAACGTTTACAAGTTTTTTAAAAATCTTGCGTATAATGAAGAAGCCAGGAGGAACATAAACTTTGCACAAGTTCGAAAATTGACAGCGGAAGCTTGTGGCATTTCTGAACAGTCGGTGCAACGTATTAGCAATACCGTTGCTTCGGCAGATGATCAAGGCGTGAGTGTTGTGTTCAGTTCTCCACACAAAGGGTATAAACGGGAACACAAAAACACTGAACTGGACGATTTTAATAAACAAATAGTCCGCAGGACCGTACTAGAATATTACGACCGAGGGGAATACCCCACTGCAAGCAAAATTCGAGCTGATCTCTGTCAGAAAATCAATTATTCTGGTTCAGAAGCCTCCGTACTTCGCCTTCTGAAAGTGCTTGGTTTTAAATTTAAGAAGTGCAACGATGGACGAAAATTTTTAATGGAGCGCAGAGACATTGCTGCCTTGAGAGCGAAGTTTTTGAGAACCATGCATATACATCGTACGGAGGACAACAGGCCTATAATTTATTTGGATGAAACCTGGATATCACAGAATCATACGAATAAATACATCTGGCAAGACTCCAGAGGGAACGGTGGGCTGAAAGTACCTACTGGTAGAGGTGGCCGGCTGATTATTGCACATGCTGGATCCGCAAGTACAGGTTTCATAGCAGGTGCCAAACTTGTCTTTCGTGGCAGTAAGCATTCAGCTGCATCTGACTACCACACAGAAATGAATGCTGAAGTTTTTAAGACCTGGTTTGTTGGTATGTTGCGCTCCTTGGAAGAAGGCTCTGTCATCGTGATGGATAATGCCAGCTATCATTCTGTACAAATAGATAAACCACCATGTTCAAACTGGCGTAAAGCGGATATCATGGAGTGGCTGCGTAAGAAGAGAATTTCATTTTCCACAGCTGAAACCAGGGATGAACTTCTTTCTAAAGAAGAGATCCGAACGGCCAAGAAGACGTACGAATTGGATCAACTGGCAAATGAAATGGGACATACAGTAGTGCGCCTGCCACCATATCATTGTCAGTATAATCCGATCGAGCTGATATGGGCCCAAGTTAAACGGTATGTTGCAAACAAGAATACGACTTTCAGATTGGCCGATATTGAACAACTTGCACACGAAGCTTTGGACAGGATAACTCAGGAAGACTGGGAGAAGTGCGTAAGACATGCGGAGGCACTACAAGAAGCCGATTACTCAAAGCAGTGCACGAGAGACACCACAGTGGAGCCCTTCACCATACACTTACGTGTGAGTAGTGACAGCGAACCTGAGTCCAGTGAATCCGAAGACGAATACTGCAGGAGTGTTAAAAAGTGTATATAGGTGGTAAACGTGTCTATAGCGAAGCGTAGTATTTTCTATTTTTATTGAAACATAAAAAACCGTGTGTGCGTGTTTTCTTCAGGAGTGTTATGAATGTGCTCTGTGCTATCACTTTGCAAAGTGATAATTGTGTGACTAACCCTATTTAAGGTGAGTTTTTCAACATACTGCTTATTTATAATAGTCATAAGGAATTCTATAGTTCATAAAATAAGGAAAATTTTAATTATAAAATTAGTAAGGACAATGCATAAAATATAGAATTATAAATTTAAATTCTATATTTAAAGATTTAAGTTAAAATATATATATATATATATATAAAAATAAATAAGGAATTTTAAATTTATTTCATGAGACATTTGTATTTGTTGTTTATAAAATTATCCTTATTTTCTTAAGAAATCCAATTCGTTTCACGTTTATACATACCATTATTTTTATGCTACTTGTGCATGTAACATCTTATAGTATAGTTCTAATTTTTTTACTTAATTATTAATAAGCAGCGCAGGAAATAAAAATAGAATATTTTTCTGAGTCACGAATAGTGCGGTGTCTTCAATAATTAAATGGGGCAAGCTTAAGACACAGGATGCGTATAAAATTCGTTCAAACAAACTATAGCTGACGCGTCGAATTGAATGTTATGTATAAGATACGGAAATTAATTGTTAATTAATTATTAACAATATATTAATTGTGATGTAATTATTATTAAGAATTATTGACAAAGTAACAATGTACTCTAATGCATGTATTACAAACTTTCTCACTTTGTTATATTCTTTACATTAAGTAGGCTTACTTACTAGTGTAGCATTTTTCGGAAGAAAGGGAAACTGTTGCTTAGTGGCAACGCTGTAAGTAAGCGGTGTGACCTTGACGATACTAGTTCCATGCAGCTGACTCTAGGTTATACGTTCTAAATTGGAAATAGGTTTTAATTCCGGTACTTCGAATAAATACAGCCTTTTATCCATACAATAAATACAGCCTTTTAATGTACACTAACTAAGGAAATGTTTGTTGAGTCCAATTAATTTTATAAATCTAAAAGGTTAAGTTACATTGTTAAACATAGACACAACCTCCAAAAATCGTCTCTGTACCGTAATTATGTGCGATAAATGGAAACTAATTTCTGTACTTCCAATAAATACACCCTTTTAATGTACACTAACAAAGTAAATTTTATTTAAGTTACATTGTTGTACATAACCTCCATAACCTGCCATTAGTTACTTGTGAATAATACCGATCCAGTAGAAATCTGGACACGGACAGTAAGTACAAACGAGTAGATGGAAGTTTGACTTTGCCGTACCATCGTAAGCTAGATCCCAAAATTCTGTCAGCCAATAGAGATAGGAGTCTGGTAACTATGACAACAAAATATTATTATAAAAATACCGTTACAAACGAATGGGGAGTCCATTATTAGATTCAGAGAAGGGCAGATCATAAAATTCATGCAGCTCAATATAATCATATAATAGCAATAAATCAACTAGAAATTAAATTGCAATGAACCAAAATGAGATGATGAATGAGGTGTATGAAAAAAAGAAATTTAATAACCAGAATTATTGGAAATTGAAAGAAAAAATCTACTTAATAAATTATAAAAGAAAAACGAACTCAGAGAGACAAATCAGATGTAAAGGAATGTGATAAGTATAAATTAACTTAAAAAACTAAAATGAAAAACGACTAGTCTAAACTGTGACACGTTTTCACTTAATAATAAACTTTATATAAACACTCACTTAAGGAATAACTTAGGGACACTCTGTTTATATCTTTATTGACTTTTTAATTTATGGTGATCAAATTATTGGACATTGGAATCATTTTTAAAAAAAACGAACTATTAACCTAGTCACCCACTGCGACTCAACACATGTACTATAACCTAAGAAGTGATTTAATAAGAACCTGTATAATATTTAAGTAAGTTTTATGTGAAATTTTGTACTTTTTTGAGATCTTTTATTAACTTTCTTGCAATCACAAGAACCCAATTGAATTAAAATAATTAAAATAAAACATAACGTTTTAATCAACTAGACCTTGAATACTAAGAGAACACTATTGCCAACCGCTGAGCTAGTAAAGAACAAGAAAAAGAGCAGAATATATATTATAAACATATTTCATGTTGTTTAAAAAAGAAATTAATAAAAAACACTACAGAAATAATATAGTATTGACTATTATCAATTGTGTATTTAATTTATGTTAACCTTACAGACAATTTATTCCTTAATATAGCCAAGGTGAAACTTTTTTTACAAAAAAATAGAGGTTGGTAACCCTGATTTTTTGGAACGAAAATCAAATCAACTACAAGACACAGGCGAGTTAGATTAAATTAAAATAAGAGAAAATGAGAAATAGGTGAGAAAAATCATTTTAATTGTTTTGGAAATAAAACAATTTGGCGCCTTAAAATCGGGAAACAAACCAAATACAACACATCAATAAAATAAAGTAAGGTAATAGGTTGGCGAAGCAGGGTGAGGCTTCAACGGGTACGACTCTGGTACGTAACAAATAGACGCAACCACGTGTGGCTGGTAAACCGTAAGGAGTGATAAGTAACAATATATATATATATATATATATATATATATATATTACTATAATACTTATAACTATTTTACCTCAAGATGTATTTTTTCTTTAGGGACATGTTTCGGGAGATCCTGTTCTCCCATCTTCAACCTTCGCCACCTTGCTTCTGGTGCAGTATTTGTGTGTTGGCTTCTGGATGTTATTATGGTGGTTTGTTGGTCTTTGGTCCTTCAATGTTGCATTATTGTGTGTGGTTGTGGTATCTGTTTTTGTATTTTGTGTATTTTCGATGTTGAGTGCTTTGAATATTGTGTCATGTTTTGTATTGATTTGTATTTGTTCTGGTATTAATTTGTTTTGTGTTTTATGTTTGTAAATCTGTAAATTTTCCCAAATGTTCATTATGGTGCCTTTGTGTGGTATATGTTTTATTAGTGTTACATTGGTTATGTCTGGGAATTCATGTCCTGTGTTTATTGCATGTGTGGCTAAATTGGATTTATATATGTTTGGTTTTTTGTATGCATTTAGGTGTTCAAAATAACGTTTTTTCAGCTGTTTTTTTGTTTGTCCTATATAACATTTATTGCAATCTTGGCATTCAATTTTGTATATACCGTTGGTTGTTGTATTATCTTTGTTGTGTGAGTTATTTAGATTTTGTAATTTATTTTTATTAGTTTTGTATGCTATTTTTATATCTGTGTTTTTAAATAGTTTTGTTAGTTTTGACATTTTATTATTTATATATGTGAATGTGGCCCATTTTTTGTTGTTATTATTTATGTGTTGTTCAGTTTGATTAATTCTTAATTGTTCAGTTTTTATTTTGTATTTGATTTTATTTTCTATTTTGATCATAGTATTTTTATTGTATCCATTTGCATAACCAATTTGGTGTATTATATTTCTTTCTTTGTCAGTTTCTTGTTTGTTTAGGGGTATTTTGTACATTCTGTTAAATAACGAATAAAATGCTGCCATTTTATGTTGTGGTGGGTGGTCAGAATGGTTAGGTATAATGATGTTAGTGGAAGTTGGTTTTCTATATATTGCATATTGTATGTGTTTGTTGTATCTTGTGATGGTTATATGTCTAAATAGTTGATTTTGTTATGTTTTTCTTTTTCTTCTGTGAATTGTATTTTGGGATGTATGTTATTGATTTGTTTCAGTATGTTCTCTGCATTTGTGTTTTTGTTATTTGATACATATAGTCCATCATCTACATATCTTATCCATATGCCATCTGGGTCATGTGTTTTTATGATATTTTGTATTTTGGTGTCTATATGTTGTAGGAATATTTCTGCTATTATGCTTGATAATGGTGATCCCATTGCTAAACCTTCTTTCTGTTGATAAATTTTGCTATTAAATTCAAAGTAATTTTGTTTTAGTATTAGTTGGAGACTATTTTTTATTTCGGTTATATATTGTTTGTTTTCATTTTGTTCTATAAGTTTGTTTATTATTATGTCAATTGTTTCTTCTACTGGGATATTAGTGTACATGTTTGTTATGTCATACGATGTGAAAAATGTATTTTCATTTATATTTATTATTTTTAGTTTGTCTATTAATTCGTATGTATTTTTTATGTTATGATGGTTATTTGTTAGTTGGTTATTTTTTAGTTTTTGTGCTATTATTCTTGCTATTTTGTATGTAGGAGCTTTTTTGAAATTGATTAATGGACGTATTGGGTTGTTTAATTTGTGTATTTTTATTAGGCTGTTCATTTTAGGTGGTTCTGGATTATTGTTTATATATATGTCTATGTTTTTATTGTTGAAAATGTTTTTATTTGTTTTTATTAGTTTTATTGTTTGTTTAAGATAGTTTTCTGTTGGGTTTTTATCTAGTTGTACGCATTTATTATTGTTGATGAAGTCTTCGGTTTTTTTGATGTAGTCTGTTTTATCAATGATTACTGTTGCTTGACTTTTGTCTGCTTTAGTTATTATTAAATTATTGTTCTTTACTTTATTTTTAATTTCTTTTATTGTTTTATTGTTTTTCTTTTGTTTATCTTTGTTTTTCATTTCGCTAGTGATTATTTTTTTAATTATATGTGCTGCTTCTGTTCTTTTTTCTTCTTGTATATTGTCTTTTGTTAGGTTAATGGCAAATTCTGTTTCTACTATTAAATTTTACTAGATTTTTGTTTGCATTTTGGGTTATGTTAGTTTTTGACATATTGTTTAAATATTCTGTTTCTTTTTGTTAAGCAGAAATCACTAGCAGAAAGTGATTGAAATATATATATATATATATTATGACCAAACGCGATCGTTGGTATGTCCTCCTTTCGTAAAGCCCCACGTTGTATGCGTCAATTTATAACAAAACGCGATTCGGGGTTATGTTTAAACTGATTATGTTTATTTGTTTACAGTAATTATATTAAAATAATGTTTAATTCCGTTTAAAAGCCACACTATTGGTCTAACCTATTTGTAATAAAATGAAAACGTGTATGCTTACAATTAACTTGGAATAAAATAAAAGAGTTGTTATTGTTGAAACTTATATTCGTGGTAAAAATATAAAAAGTCTTGTTAAAACAAAGTTCAACTATGTGTGAAGTGTTCTTTTGAGATAACTCAATGTTGAGAATGGTTGTTTCTAATTGAAGGTGACTAATGTAGTAAAGTAATTTAAAATAAAACATTCAAAGTTACTCACAGTGTTTACAATGGCTTAATTATACTTGTTTAAAAAATTCCCTTGTATTAAATAAATAAAATAGTGAAGTTGATTATACTTAAATGCTAGATTAACTTAAGTTAAAACATGAAGTATAGCAGTTGGTTGCTTGATAATAGTCCTCGTCTGGTTGAAACTGGTAGTAGAAACTTCTTCTTCAGATTGCAGGTAGTCTGAGTATGTCACGTCTCGTTAAGTCTGGACAATATCATAAACAAACGTATGCTTTTACGTACCTGATTGTGTTTACTTGAAGTTCACTAAACTGTCAACTCAGCTTACAATCACCAACTCCCTTTGGTTGCAAGGTTATGTTACCTTGTTTATTAATTAGTGGGCGCCACACGGATTTATTTAGGGAAAATCCCGTGTAAAACCCACGCACAATATTACTGGATGATTAGAAAATTTAAAATAGTTGAGTACCCCCTTTTGGCAATGCTATTCCAATATGTTAAACACAACAGAAGGTTGTTTAAGCTTATTAAAAGAAAATATTCAATTATCCTATAGAAATAAATCAAAATATTATTTTTTTCTTTCCTTACATTCCATAATAATGTCCTTCTTTTATTTTACACACTTTGTTATACTGCCTCTCTACTCCTTCAAAGGTTAGTTGGGTGAACCTTTATTCTGGACGATTTTAATTTAACATTTGAGTTTTATGAGAGGTATACAATAATCATTTTATAAACATTAAGTTACATAGAATACCCATCTGGATACATATTTTTCTCTAGGTATAGTACAGTAGTTGTATTTTCTTATTAAATCATTTGATTGACCTTATATAATTTTCTATCCCTTGGGGTGATAGATCTGGTAAATTTTCATCATTAACAAATGGTTTGGCTTACATCTTAAATCTACACACTTGTGTAACTTGATAAGGCAAATTGACTAGTTATAGTTAATTAGTTACCTTCAACATTTTGTAGTTTAACAACAAATGAGTTTGTTTATAGTAGTGGTTTTTTTTTTTTTTTTTTTTTTTTTTTTTAAATATATATATTTTATCTTTTATACCATGAACGTTTGGGTGAGGAATGTGCTTACTCTTACATATTATCCCTCCTTAATATTAATCATTTCTTACTCGTCGATATTCATGGGGTTATTTGTGCTCTTCCACTCTATTGGGTCTATAATTGGGGATGATTACGTTATACTGGTGTCCTTTCTCATAGCAGTTTTTTAGTATTTGGGGAGGTCCGATGCTTCTAGGCGTCCAATGGGCGCAGGCCCGCCACGTACTCCAACATCAGGACGGTCTACTGGCCAACCAATTCTTCAAGAGATTCAACTTTCGGTTAAACCCTACGCCTTAGAAGTGACCTTGTCCTCCTTTAAACAGCATTAATGGTGTTCGCGCATAAACATTTGATTAATAAAATGTTATGTGAATACAAGCAAGGTTAACCAAAAGTGTAAAATCGGCGACTCATAAAGAGCAGACGACAGTAAGAATAATGTACCCGAACGTTGGTTTTATAACAATGTCGGTCAAAGTGAAAGTAATTCGAGAACGAGTGATATCAAATTAAAGGAAAAAGAACAATCTTTAATTTGATAGTAATATTAACCCAATCGTAACTGTATTTAGTGCGGGAGAAATGTTAGCATCATTCTAAAAATGTACATCGAGAAACTGTTTATAAATACTAACAGGAACAACAACTAGTTACCACCACGACATTCGACGGTTAGGAAAAGCCGTTATCAACTGTCAAAAAGTGACACGTCACACCGACTCATCGGCCAAAGCCAATCAGAAAATTAGTTAGTAATCAACATTTTTACCTAGAGCCAATCCAAGAGAGGGGTATATAAAGAAAAAACAACGAATTTTGAGACAGACCTTTACTAACTAGCATGCAGTACAGACGTGCGCCCGTCATCTCTACGTTTTTTTTAATAACGCTTAGCGTCAGTTACATAGTACACCGGAACCAATAGTTTAACAACAAGAAATGATTACTTCGAGTTCATCCACAACCAACAACAGTGATTAAGTGCAGTTTCATTTTAATTTTGTGCGGGAATATCGAACAGAAAATAATTTATTGTTATTATTCACGATCCATTTTAATCAGAAGAGGATCGCATTATTCTGTTCTTGTGCGAATTAGTGCCGAAACCCAGTAATCATTATAATCCGATTACTTAAGTGATTAACAAGTTTTAATTAAATAATTAAAACTCAGAAGGTAAAAGTGCAATCATTATTAATCTTGATCTGAGTGCAATAACCTGTATTTTTTGCAACCATAACCTGTACTGACGCAAAACACAAAACATTATTTAAGATTACACCACGTCTCGATTTATTATACAAATTTGTTATTAGTAATTAAGCTATATGTTAGTTGTAAGGGTTCTCACTTGATAAATATTGTCACTAAAAAAGCAAGCGTTGATGAAACGCGCGATCTTTCAACAGATCGTTTTTTTTTGAAATTACTTGGCAAAGGTAACCTAAAACCTTGTTGATCAATTTTATATCAAAGGGATTATTGGATATTGTGTAGGCATAATTGTTTTCTTTCGTGTCTCAAAGAATTCACAACTGAGATAATCATAATTTTAATATTAAAAATAAATAGTATCTGGACTTAACCAGATTTATAATTCATGTTCTGAGCAAGCCGTATAAGGCCTATAATAACTGACTTTTAATTGTACAACTTTGTATATTTACATTATGTTTATTTTTTTGAATTCACTATAAGGGTGTAAATAAACACATTATTAACAGCATCACCTGATTTTGATTTATTTCTATAGGATAATTGAATATTTTCTTTTAATAAGCTTAAACAACCTTCTGTTGTGTTTAACATATTGGAATAGCATTGCCAAAAGGGGGTACTCAACTATTTTAAATTTTCTAATCATCCAGTAATATTGTGCGTGGGTTTTACACGGGATTTTCCCTAAATAAATCCGTGTGGCGCCCACTAATTAATAAACAAGGTAACATAACCTTGCAACCAAAGGGAGTTGGTGATTGTAAGCTGAGTTGACAGTTTAGTGAACTTCAAGTAAACACAATCAGGTACGTAAAAGCATATGTTTGTTTATGATATTGTCCAGACTTAACGAGACGTGACATACTCAGACTACCTGCAATCTGAAGAAGAAGTTTCTACTACCAGTTTCAACCAGACGAGAACTATTATCAAGCAACCAACTGCTATACTTCATGTTTTAACTTAAGTTAATCTAGCATTTAAGTATAATCAACTTCACTATTTTATTTATTTAATACAAGGGAATTTTTTAAACAAGTATAATTAAGCCATTGTAAACACTGTGAGTAACTTTGAATGTTTTATTTTAAATTACTTTACTACATTAGTCACCTTCAATTAGAAACAACCATTCTCAACATTGAGTTATCTCAAAAGAACACTTCACACATAGTTGAACTTTGTTTTAACGAGACTTTTTATATTTTTACCACGAATATAAGTTTCAACAATAACAACTCTTTTATTTTTTCCCTTAACTAAAAATGAACTTTTTCATGTGAAAAACTTACTATTTTATCGGACGCGTTTCGGCTTAGTATCCGCCTTCTTCAGCTTTGGTAACAGACTGCCAGCATTTTGTAACGGTTGTGTGGAAGGTGAAGTGGGGGTGGTGTGTGGCGGAAGGGGATTGGCGCGGGGATTCAATTTACTGTTTGTTTTCTGTATAATTGTGTCAAAAAGTGTATGTGATTTATATTGTAATTGATCGTTGAGTATGTTGTTTGGTTGTGTTGTGTGGTGTTTATATATTTCGTATTGTTCAGTTGTGTTGAGTTTTTGACCTTTGGGTATGTAATGTAGAATTTCAAGATTAGTGTCTATGTTGGTGTAACTGTGGTTTTCTGTGTGTATGTGTGTGGCAAATGCAGAGTGTATATTGTTGTTGGTTAAAGCTTTTAAGTGTTCAGAATAACGGGATGAAAAAGATCTTCCCGTCTGGCCTATGTAGAAACTATTGCAGTCATTACAATTTAATTTGTAAACACCTGTTTTGTTATATTTGTCTATGTCTGTGTTTGTATTACTGATGTGTTTTTTGATGGTATTGGTTGTTCTGAATGCTATTTTGTATTTGTGTTTTCTGAATGTATTGGCGATTTTGTGTGTGTATGAGTTGTGGTATGTGAGTGTGATGTACTTATTGTGTTGTGTGTTGATGGTATTTAGTGTTTTGTTGTTTTTGTTTTTGATGCGTTTGTGTAGTATGTTTATTAAATTGGGGTTATAACCGTTTTTTATTGCTATGTATTTTATTGTGTTGAGTTCGTCGGTGTAATCTTGTTTATTTAAGGGTATTTTAGTTAGTCTATGGAGCATATGGTTGAAGGCCGCATATTTATGTTGTGTTGGGTGGTTTGATGTGTTGTGTATAACCATGTCGGTTGTGGTTGGTTTCCTGTATATTTTGTACGTGTGTGTATTGTTAGTTTTGTTAATTGTTAGGTCTAGAAAATTTATACTATTGTTTTGTTCAGTTTCCAGTGTAAATTTTAATTTGTGGTGTATAGTGTTTATGTATTTGTGGAAGTTTTCAACTTGTCTTGTGTTGCCTTTGAATAAAAGTAATATATCATCTACATACCTGTGCCAGTATATAATTTTGTTAGTGTATTTGTTGTTGTTTATTATGTGGTTCTGTTCAATGTTGTGTATATATATTTCTGCTAGTATTCCTGATATGGGGGATCCCATCGGGAGTCCTTCTGTTTGTGTGTATATTTTGTTATTGTATGTAAAGTAATTTTGTTCAGTTATTATTTTGGTAAGTGTGATGATTTCTTGTATGTGTGTTTCAGGTGTGTTGTTTTGTCTGAGTAGTTGTTCTAGTGTTTGTATGGTTTCTTTGATGGGGACATTAGTGTATAAATTGGTTATATCAAAAGATGCCAGTAGTTGAGTTATGTGGGATGTGTATGTGTTCAGTTTTCCTGACTAGGTCAATGTTGTTTTTGATAGAGGTGCTGTTGCTGAGTTTTATGTTTTCTCTGATTATTTTGTCTAGTTGTTTTGCTATTTTGTGGGAGGGGTAAATAAATTAACTTTTATTTTATTCCAAGTTAATTGTAAGCATACAATATACTATATATATATAGTAAGATATATTATATATCTTTTGTAATTATAGTTTGATCTTATTATATTTGTAACACTTAAATAATTCACTTTTATGTAACTTTTTTTCTTGATAAATAAAATAACGGTCTGAGGTGCGCAGACCTCCCCATAGTTAAATTAGATTTATTTACATTTTAATGTAATGAAGTTTTTAATAATAATATAAATTGTCTTATTACAATGAATTAGTTTAACACAAATAAAACATATGTAAATGTACTGAACAGTGTGATTAATTACTTATTTATTTACATCTTTTGTCCTGGGATCATTAACTTCTTGGTTTTTGGTCATTGTCAGCCATAGTTTGTTACAGTCAGTAAATTATTTTTTTTAGCTAGTATGTTATGTTTTATGTTTGGTGAAACGACACGTTACAAAACACACACACACAAACACACACACACACACACACACACACACACACACACACACACACACACACACACAGAGTGAAACTTCTTTATAACGGGCACCGATGGGGAACATAGAAGTGTCCACTATTCAGAAAGAAGCTTAGGAAGCTGTAAAAACTAGATTTGTGCAACAAAGTGTTTTTATGTATTCAAATGGTTTATTAATGAAATCTATACATATATCTAAACTTGTCGAGCCAGCCTCCAGATGCTTTGAAGTCGTGAATCCCTAATTCTGTAGCAATTTGGAGTGCTATCTCACGGATAAGAGATCCACTCAGAGGTATATTGTTACTACGGGCACGACAAAGCCATTCAAAAGTTAAATTGTCAACTTTTAGGCCAGACATTTTAGGAAACGAGCGTTTACCAGCCATGTTTTTATTTTCAGTCCACGATTTAACAATTACTTTTTTGTTTCTTAAAATATCACTAATCGGCGTTTTTCCAACAGAAAACCATGTGGCCATGTCTCTAACACTAAGTTTCTCCTTTTCATACACATTAATTATTTCCACTTTTTCTTGTAAAGTTAATCGTTTGCGTTTCTGCGCCATAGTAAACGAGATCTAGATGTTTAGGTGTATAGATAAATACGTACAGTACACGCTTCACAAAACCTAACAGACACCTCTGAATAGCGAAACTATGTACATAATTGTAAAATCGCAACACATTGAGTAAGTAGGATATGGGCAGTGGCGAAGTTACATGGAGGCAATGCCTACCCTAAAAAATTCTGTAGAATACAAATTATAAATACGTATGAACTACGTAACATAAAGATTATACATTGTTACTGTGACTGTCGAATTTATTAAGCCGAAATGTGCTTTACTGAGCGACCGCTAGATGGTGACAGGTCAGATTCGGCACAGCTCGTTTGAAGGGAATGAGGCAATGTGAACTTGCCTCAGCGTTTTTTGTATACATCGTATGTAAGCAATGCGCTGGCGTGATAGGGAAGTGCGTGGGACGGGGATTGTCCCGTGCTGTACACAAAGAGCGTTGAGGCATGTCTCACTTCTATGGTGCAAATAGTTAAGTTAAAGCGCGCTGTGTTGTTTATAAGTGTGCTTATTTTATGCGGTTATTAAAAGTATGCCGGTTATTCCGCTGAACTAACAGATGATCAAGATTGTTATTTGAATTGTTTGTAACATTAAACATATAATATATAGAAACTAATCAAGTTTAAAAATTTGAAGTTCAATCAGATGTATTATTGTGTATGAATAATACAAGGATTGTTCAATAGAAACACGTATAGAGCTGTAAAGCATTTTTTATTCAACGATTTTAAAAGAAGTCTCCATTAACATTGGAGTCCATTGGTTAACAGTGGACAGGAGTTCCACTGTTGCACCAACCTGTAGATTCCCTGCTAGTAAAATTCTTACGGCTGTTTGTGGAACCATTTGCTTACAGCAAACTCTACCTCGGCGTCCGATTTGAACCACCATCCTTTTAGTGATTCCTTAAAAAAAATTTAAGATAACATTTTTGCCTACCCATTCATTAACTACTAGCTTCGCCACTGGATATGGGCAGGTAGTTAACCCGCCCGCTACTGGTAAACAAGCACCTAGCAACACAAACAAAAGAAGCGACCGTACGCACTCTTGTCTCAAATGTTCACCGTGATACTGTTCACAGTGTCCGTGTCCGTTATTAAGAACGTCTGCTATTGAGAAGCCACTTGTCCATTATTTTCCTACAACTTCTGCCGGGGAATTAAACCGTGTCCGTTATATAGAGGCATCCGCTATTCAGAGGTGTCCGTTAGATGTTTCATTGTATAAGCAAATAAATGTAGTAAATAATTACTAATTATATATATGTGTGTGTGTGTAAAACTGTTTGTAATAAGACAACAGTTAATTACATAACTTGTCTAACTGTAATTATTTTAATAATCGACCATACTTTTTGAATCCAATGTATCAGAGTGCTGTGTAGATCTGGTTAAGTACGAAGCCGTGGGTGACAATATTCACCCTGATGTGTAGATACACAGGATAGGCCCACATTGTTTTTTTTTTTTAATTTATAGCTACACAAGTCTTCTGTCTTCCGTGACTGCTCATTTTCCTTGCATGACATGTTTCACAGTTACTGTAGTATTGCAGTTGCTATAATAATAGTACTCTTAATTCTATTTTGATCCAATCATATTCCCACAGCTAGGACTGGAAATGTACAGTTCCACACACCATACATATATATATATATATATATATATATATATATATATATGTTGTACAGGATTCCTGCTTACATGGGCATAGACATAGAAGGGATTTTGAGGCTTCAACCGTTCCCCACCAGAAAACATAATATTGCCTTATTTTCTTGTAGGTCTAAGCAGCGGTTGATTTCTAAAATTATAGGTGCCGGAACACATCAATTCAAAAGTTGTACAGACACAAAATACTTAATTTTATATTAGCGTATAAGTTTACATCAGGTTATTACAAAGAAGGTCTACATTTTTAAAGCCTTACAAAATATGTAACATACGTATAAACTTGTATCTAAAAAGGTAATAAAGTTTACTGATATTTCTAAAGAGCTTCATCATCAGGTTAGCCACACGACAATAGAAAACACGCCACTCATGATGGAGTCATCCCGGCACGCCACTCATGATGGAGTCATCCCGGAGTCTCAATCAAACCTTAAGTGATGGTTTCGGTGGTTCGGACATTTTAGAAAAGTTTCCATAGTTTCATTTTTGTGTTGTCATATTGTTTGTTTCTTGACCTTTCCTTACTCTGTGTCCAATTCTGTATGATGGCCAGAAATCAACCCTCTCACATTCACTTGAAGTTATTGCTATTGATTCAATGCCATATTTCAAGGTCGTAAGACTATTCAGAAAAATTCCGGAATGCACATATTCTTGGAAGCTCCAAATCAGTTGCCTTTCATGTAGTTTTAATTTTGAAGCAAGCTTTTTTTCGTTTCTTTCATTTTCTCCCTAGGTTATTGGGACTTTTTTTGAACGATAGTAGTTAAGATACAAATTAGTGCTGGTGTTCGATTTTGACAAATGTTTAGTTTTGTAATGGGGGTGATGAGGGGCACACTTAAAAAGTATTAGTACATTTTTGTAATAATTCGGTTTTTCTTTTCGTATATTTTTACGATAATTTAATTTTGGATCTAAGAGGTTCCGGAACGCCATTCCGGCCTGTTTCCCTTGAAATCAAGCCCTGGGTCTAAGTATTATTTATGCTAACCAATGATAATTTATTCTACATACATATTGTTCAGAAAATAATTACTGGAATATAAATGATAATGTTGTGACCCCTCCACTTTTTGTTAAACTAGAGCTACCACATTTTTCAGATCCAAAAATGAGGACACCATAGTAAAATTTGTGGTGTTGAACGAGGGCATTTGAGGACACATTGTAAAAATTCTTGGTGTTGACCGAGGGGAAGGGGGAATTATATGTTGTAAAGCCACTTATAGGCCATTACGTAAAATTTAAAAAATAGATGCTTGGCCTAGATGGAGCGAAAATGTGCTGGAGCCCAGAGTGACAGGACTTGCAATAAAACACTCATGTAACCAGTAACAACTTTTTATTATTATTTTTTTAACATGTTGATCTAAATCTTTCAAAAATGAGTTTTAATATGATTCATTGTTCAACATCATTTACGTTTACCAAGATTAGTTATAATATTAAATTTTGAAACACCTGGGCCTCTTGTTTAAAGCATGTCTTTACATTTATATATAATGTCAATTACTCTTGATTTAAAAAAAAAACCAGTGAAGTTCTGTTGAGTGTTTAGTAACTGGAAGGCTCCCACCTGTACTTTCAAGAACTAGAAGGATACCAGGGAGAGCCATGTTGATGTGTGTTGGTGATGGTTCTTAAAGAGTTCCGAAGCTCTGGCTCGTCTTATTCTGGGCAGCTGTCTCTCTTGGTATGTTGCAGGAGAAGTGGTTCTGGGCCTGACGGCATTGGGGGAGCATCCGGGTGCACTGCTCTGCCGATGGTGACTGTTGGAGGTGTTACCATCTCCGCATTCCCCTCTCTCCCGGCTGTACAGGGATGGCCTTCAGAAAACAGCTACCCCCACACTCTCTCGCCTCAGAACACACACACTACATGCACTGTCACAATTTTTCTTCTTTTTTTTATGATAATAAGTAATAAAGATAATGAACCGTTACTTGTATATTTGTAACATTTACTTTTAAATTCATTTATGGTTAAATGCAAAGTAGCCACGTGTGCCCAGACTGGAAGTATCGCGTGATTCCCTTTTACAATAGACTTTACAACGATCACACACACATGCACAAACGCTACACACATAACCCATTATTAATTTAACATCGAACTTAACCTTGAATAAAATAATTAATTCTCACCCGAGACGCTTTAGAATTTCACGAAGTCATACTGAAAGCTGAACACGTACTTCGCCCTGCCGTCAGACCACAAGCACCCTCTCGGAGGTTGGAGACGAAATGAGAGATCTTGTAGGTTTCTAACCGACCATGCCATGGAAAAAGAAAAACTTGCTGTGGATTGTTGAACCTGTACCCAAACAGCTGATACGGGTTGCTGAATTACATCGCCGTAGTGCGGGCACGGCCTTACTGATCAAGATAGCTGGGCCGCCCCACTGCCGGGGGCTTTGGTGGCCTTCCACTTTTAAATCACGCCTGATTGTAACAAGCACCAATGAAGTCTTGTACACTTAGGTCTGGTAGAAACACTGTGGATAAGGAAATTCAGTCATTAAGAGAGCTTCAGAAATGGGAAAAAATATGGGAGCGCCACCCAGTGTTTTACGTGACTAGGAGAGTCTTGAAAAAAGTAACGAGAACTTACACAAAGTATTCTCTGGGGAGCCTGGAGAAATGTGGCAGCATATAATAAGGCATGCGTGACCGTGTTGTGAAACTGAGAATATAAGGGAGACTGCACTACTACACAGTGTGAACATTGCACCTGAAGCACAAGGTATTGTCTGGGGAGCCTGGAGAAATGTGGCAGCATATAATAAGGCATGTGGGACCATGTTGTGAAGCTGAGAATATAAGGGAGACTGCACTACTACACAGTGTGAACATTGCACCTGAAGCACAAGGTATTGTCTGGGGAGCCTGGAGAAATGTGGCAGCATATAATAAGGCATGTGGGACCATGTTGTGAAGCTGAGAATATAAGGGAGACTGCACTACTACACAGTGTGAACATTGCACCTGAAGATACTGCACTGCATCTAATGCTAACCTTCAAAACGTGCTTCAAAATATATTGCAACGTTATAACAATTATTCTACACAAATACATTACCATGTACTCAACGCAACTATAAAGTGTATAACACTGGCCAGGTCGCAGGATTTTTGTTTCTCGTTGTGTCAAGTATATGTAGTTGCACAATAATTAAATAATTTTTAAAGAGGAGTGAGACGTTGTTGACATGAAATAATTATTTTAAACCGTTTCAAAATAATCATTCTATGATTTATTATCATTAATAGAAAAATTCAAATATTAAAATTTCAAATATTATATACATAAATATTCCCTTTTATAAGCTTCACAAATATAATGTAACCTGCTATACTATCCATAACATATAATAAAATAAACAACCATATAATCTTACTATCTAAACAAACATGTTAAACAAGTTATTTAAATCTTTTTGTTTTTATGTGTCTGGAATTAACTAAAATTTTAAATAATGATAGCAACTCATTTACAAACAAAATAATATCCAAACTCAAGAATAAACTTTAATTGTTGCTATTAAACAAAATAAAAATAATCTAACATTTACTTCCAATCTATTATTTATTTCTACCGACACACCCAAAATGTTTAACATACAACAAAAGATTAGTATTTCTTTTCTAGATTTTCTTGTTAAATTAAACTCTCTTATCTAACTACTATTTAACTTTCGAACTTTAATTATTTATTGTTCATAGTTAAGTTCTTTTTGAGAGCTCTCTTCAGAATAAAATAAATATAATTATTATCACCTACGTACATCTGCCGTTACCACTGCATGTGTGTGTGTGTGTGTGCGTCCAGAGTCCTGAGAATTTGATGATGATGATGATGATTACGCTGATGCTGTGTTTGTTGTCTCTATGGGTTGTTGTTGGTGATGCTCCAGAGTTCCTCCATACGTCTTAGTGTGTGGTAAAGTGTGTGTGTGTCCAGAAGTCAATTGGTCTGCAAACGGGCAGCATGACGTTGTGTGAAGATTTTGTAAGTCTGAGTGTGTAACCGCCCAAAGTTGCCAGTGGTGTTTATAGTGGAGGCGATCCGACAGGTTCAGGACTGTTTTCGACATGTTAGATATTGTCACTTCGTGCAAAGCATCCTTTTAATTACCAATCACTTTTTGGTTCATTTTCGCGATCTCATGAACATACTCGTCACATGAGCGATATCATTTTTTGTGTAATTTTTTTTCTGGACACTCTTATTAATTATTATGTACCACACTTATTAATTACTGTTTAATTACACTAGTAATTAATATTAATTCGTTAGCATCTTTATTATTGAAAATGTTGCAATAATTTTTATATCACCATATTCATTAAAATTTCCTTAATGTAATGGCGTCTTTATAATTTGGGTAAGTCTTTGTTCACAGGTTTAAAACGTATTAATTAGTTTATTTTAATCCTGTTAAAACCTGATTCATGAAAACCAACAATTCGTACGCGTCTCCCCTTTTTGTTGTTCAATCCAGGTCGGAACTGGCTTACTCACACAAACACAAACATGCTGTATCTTACGCTGGCAAAGCAGGTGTCACTTTTGACAGGCTTCAGCCGGTCCATTCCCGCACAAAATTGTTTAAAACTGTTCGTCTTATTCTTTTAAACTAATTATTTTCAAAACATACCGCCCTGGGCAAATATGCAAATATATGTATTGTTGCAATATATAACTGAAAGAGAAACACGAAAAAATTAAAGAATTGAAGAAGTGCAAACGTGGTGAGAAAGCCATACAGTGGTATAAAACAGAGATTGAAGAAAAAGTTTCAGAGTATAAGCAGGTGTCACAGGATACCGATGAGATTTTAAATGCAATAGTAATAGTTGACTTGGAAAACAAGTAATATAGAAACCAAATTGACAAGTGGAATAAAACAAAAGAGATGTTTAAAGTGCTGAATGGGAACTCTATTGAAGAGATGAAAGATAGTACAAGATTAAGGGAAACCCAGAAAAAAAAGGGAAGTCATGTGCTCAATAATTTCTAAAATGTTGGAAGTGACAACGCTACACAACAATAATCGAGAAGTAGCCAATTCATTTGGCCAGTTCAACAAAGACATTTCAGAATTCAGATTTTGTACACAACCGAAAACTATAGTAGCTCTACTTACAATTGTTGCAGAATGTTGTAAAACAACACGAAAAGTTAACAAAATTATCTTGAGCCCAGATTATTCTAGTGAAAGCAGAAAGCTAATTCTGCAAGATTGTCTGCAACAAATACCTTCATTCGTGAAACTATTGATACACTGTCACATGAAATGGATAATAGAAAATCTAGAAATTACAAAAAGTTGTTAAATAAATTTGAGCTCATGCAAACTCTACAGAAGTACCTGATCACGCAGGCCAAAAAAAAAATCAAATACTGTATGGATGATAGTTACAAAAAATGTGTTACGTTGTGCAAACAGCCTCATTACACTATGCTAAAGAAAATTGATCTTGAGTCAGTAAATGGCATGATGGAAGACATGCTTGAATTGATTTTGGACAATGTGAGATCATTGGATAAAGGAATTGACTATCTACAACAGCAGAAACTGAGTACTGCTAGTAAAGTAGAACTGTACAAAAGCCCAGGGATGACTGTGCAAAACAAATCCCAACTGTGCAAAAGCCCAGGCCATATGGTTATGAGAAATTTAATAGAATCATTTTGGATAAGAAAAGCTATAATCGAAATGTCATGTAAAATGTTCGAATTTTTTAACACTGATGTTCACATAAAGGATGCAAAACAGCAGAGGGATGAAATTGTAAAAATCCTCACATGTCGATCACAGAATGTGTCCAAGAGCATCTCAGATTCTCAAAAATTGCTTGAAAATATAAAACTTGTTGTAGGAACATGGTCAGCACACAGTTGGTTTCCTGAAGGTTTCAGTTTTAATGAGTAAGCATTTCACGCCTCAAAAGACACTAAAAGGAAGCACAGAGAAGCAGCTGATATCTGATGTTGTAACAGCAAGTTATGTTCCCCCAAACACCAGAGTATGTGAAAAATCACTTGTCAGTTATGTTAATATTACTTGTTTGCTCTTGGTAATAATGAAATTGATTGTTAATTTACGTATATAATTTTTTTAACCAATTTTCAAGAGATGTTGTTGACAACTATTAAAATAAGTTTTCACACATTTCTTTAATAATGTTTCTAAGGAATAAATTTATGAAAAAAAAAACTTGTTGTGAAGTGTTGAACCTTTACCCAAACAGCTGATACGGGTTGCTGAATTACATCGCCGTAGCGCGGGCACGGCCTTATTGATCAAGACAGCTGGGCGGCCCCACTGCCGTGCTTTGGCGGCCTTCCACGTTTAAATCACGCCGGGAAAATTCAAATCCCAGTACACCCTCACCCCCAAAAGGGCAACATGGTTGCCCCAAAAATCAAATCAATCCACAGCCTCTTGGTTGCCTTGGGAGTCTCAGAAAAATAGACTGCTCTTAGCAAGTTAGAGACTCTTGAGGAAAACGAATCAAGAAGACGGAAGAAATGAAACTGTGTGGGTGCATGTGTGGCTGGGTGTGTATGTGTGGTAACTGCATGCTGCTTGGCCAGGGTCAGCATACAGAGACGAGAGACAGAAGAAGGAGAAGAAGAAGAAGAAGAAGAAGAAGAAAGACAAGAAATCGTACGCGTACTAGAGCTCTGACCTCCTAAGACCTACCAAGCTCACAAACTGAGAACCCAAGAGCCAAATCAATACCTTAAACAGCACAACCTTTCTACCACCACTCACCTACCTATGCCCTATGGCAAAACTTTCAACTTTGATATGTGAGTGGTCAACTTCTCTATATCACTTTCGGGATCCCCCAACTTCACCGTCACTGGTGTGACGCAAACCTCAGAATGCGGTATGGACCGGACCAACGATAACACAACTTGGCGGCTCTTTTGTCCATGGCTGAGCTGATTGGGTGGCTTTGGCAGTAGACTAAATCCCCAACCTTTAAGGGATTAGGAGTTTGCCCCTGATTGTAACGAACATGGACACACTCGTGCGCACGAAGCAAATTCTTCCAGGCCTCTTTCCACCTGTCTGCTGTCCTAATGTCAGGAGTATTAGGCAGAAGATCATCAATTTTCCACAAGTTGGCCAATGGAAGCGTGGGGGAGAATCCAAACATCGCCTCAAAGGGGATGGCCTTATGACTCTCATGGAGGGCCTATTGAATGCTAACTGTAACCACTTAAGATTCTGGTCCCAATAATTCTGTTGCTCTGCGTGGTAAGCAATGTATCTTTGTTTGAAGGTACAAAGATACATTGAACACACAAAGGCACTACACTCCACTACAGAATCCACCTTTGCAAACCACCTTATTGAAGCAAACCACACATACAAAAACATCGACAATAACATGAACATTCTACACGTACACACAAAAGGCCGAAAACTATACACTCTAGAACAATTGGAAATATAAAAACACACGAAAACAAATAAAAACGACATCCTAAACGAACAGACACAATTCAAATCACACGCATTATTCGAACATATCACACCCCACACACACAACGATCTTTCAAAAATCGATTCCGTCGCCAACAACAAGACGGACAATGATACCAGCGGCAACCTCTGAAGAAGCTTTTTAAAAGCGAAAACGGGTTCAGGTTGTAAGGTAAAACTTTTACGTTTTTACGCTTAAAAAGTTTTGTGTTCCAAGTCGGTAGTGAAATAATTATATTTTTTAATTTCATTTTTTATTTTTAGAACGTCTTGGCCATTGTTTTCTTGGTATTTCTTATTCACTTTTACCTTCTTTTGACATTTTTTTCCTGGCAGTTCATACAGCACTAAGCATTTTTTGAGTGATGTTAACATTTTTTAAGCCACCATAATACTTTCGAGCATCATATACAATACGCTGAGCAACAAACTATCCTCTTCATCATTTTTTTGTTAATAGGCATTTGTTTATTGAAAACCCTAACTCAACAGAGGCACTACCGTGTGAAACAGAGCCAATTTATTAAAAACTTCCCACAGTTCATAATACTTGGGATTTTTGTATAAAAAAGATGAATAAAAATCATCCAATCTAATTTCAGTTTTCTCTTTGTCACCGATAGTGATTAAAAGAATCAAAAGTGTCTCATAATACACCACTGGCCTCATTACGGAGCACAGAATACTGCTGTTTAGCTTTTTCAGCAACCACTTCAGTAATCCTGTTTTTCTCATACAGAACTTCAAGTAAAACAATGATGCTGTTCTTTCCAATACTTGAAAGATTACTTGTAATTACAGGATCAAATGATGCCAGGCCTCTAATAGCTTTGTATTTTAATAGACTTCTTTCCTTGATTTATTCAGTAGACTTAATAAGAAACATTAGGCATTCCTTCTTAAATTTCATAATATTGTTACGATGGTCTCACTGATCGTCATATGGTACAGTGGAAAACATAATACAGACACCAATGAAGTCGCTTAATAACCAGCTTTAATTACTCACAAATAACAATTTGTTATCAACTCACAATAATTCTAGTTAAATGTGTTCACACGCAACAATAATGACAAATAATAGTTTCACATTAATTATACCACAATAACACTTCTCACAATACTTCAAGAAAAACTCAAGCCGCACTTAGGAAAATTGCTCAACGAACTAACTAACTAGCTGGCTCGTATGGCTTTTTATAGGTAGAGCATGTCTTCTAGAATTTCCTGTCCTTACTGCAGCGTGCCAGCTAATGTTTATTTCAAGTGTGCTCTTCAAGCATCTGGAATATACTTGTGTGCAGCCTTGACTGAGGCTACACCTGCTCAACTAGGGGAAGGACAGGTGGAGGACACACTTGTATTACCATTGTAGTGTGCTCTTGAAGCATCTGGAACATACTTGTGTGCAGCCTCGACTGAGGCTACACCTGCTCAACTAGGAGGACCGGTGGAGAACACTCTTGTACTACCAATGTAGTGTGCTCTTGAAGCATCTGGAACATACTTGAGTGCAGCCTTGACTGAGGCTACACCTGCTCAACTAGGGAAAGGACGAGTGGAGGACACTCTTGTATTACCATTGTAGTGTGCTCTTGAAGCATCTGGAACATACTTGAGTGCAGCCTTGACTGAGGCTACACCTGCTCGATAAGGGGAAGGACGGGTAGAGGACACTCTGTATTACCATTGTAGTGTGATCTTGAAGAATAAGGAACATACTTGAGTACAGCCTTGACTGAGGCTACACCTGCTCAACTAGGGGAAGGACGGGTGGAGGACACTCTCAGCTGTTCGATAGGGTTCTCATTACAATATCTCGCTCAGTCACTCCTTTAACCTCTTTAAACAATTTAGATATTTCAAATCTTATATCAATTTTCTTGGTTTCTATTAAATTCTCAAAGTCATTCAGGTCAATGGAAACAAGTTTACTGTCAGTATCTGCTGACTGTAAACAATGGGATTTGACTCAACAAGTCATTAAATTCCTCATCAAATCAAGTAAATTTGAAAACAGATATGGCCCAAGTGGCGATGAATTTTGAAATCTCTTCAACAATGGCTCACACTCACAAGATACCATTTTGAGAAAAATGCCAATTTACACTTTAGAAAATTATCCTTGATGTGAGTTTGAAGTGACTTATAATATTGGTACGAAAGTCTCACTGATAGTCGTATGGTACAGTGGAAAACAAAATACAGACACCAATGAAGTCACTTAATATATGGAGTGGTATTGACAGGTTTTATGCTAATACATACTTAATGATATTATCAATGATCTTTACACCTGACAAAAGAGAGGGAAATTCAAATATGTTCAAACCTATCAAATGTAACACGCTAACATAATGTATGTACATTACTGTAAAAAATAAAGTTTGTTCCCTAGTTTATAACCCTTTTCTATATATATTTTCACACTGTATAAATCTGTAAAGAAGTATTGTATTTTTTATGGTTTTTGAAATTCTCCTGACTTTTCACCAGTTTTATTGTTTTCCCCTGACTTTTAACAAATTTACAAGGCCTTCCCTGACAAATAGTGAATTTACCTGACTTTCCTCGACATTCCAGCTCTGTGAGAACCCTGCAATATCTAATTAACAGCGTTACATTATTTGATGTACATCAAATTATAATGAATTGTATTTCCATTTTACAATTTGAAAAAAATATGGCAGCCTATTATTCACCACAGACAACAAAAGTTTCTACACATAAGAATGGATCATGCTTACAATATGAAAATATCGGTATGGAGAACCATATACGACTTCCATGTTCTAAGATTTATATTTAAAATCATATTCGAAATGAAATATTTCCATAGAAACTACTTCTTTCTACTTATTGCTTCAGCCTTAACCACAGTACTGTGGTCACTAACGTATACCACCTCATGTTTTCGCACTCGATTTTCACTGATTATGGCAGTCGATGGCACTGCCGAAAAGTCTGGTTTTGCAGAAAACATTGGACTATGGCTAAACAGCCCGGGAAGGAATTTTAACAAAAAACTACTTCTTTGTTGCCGATAACGTAATACACATAAAAAATTCTCCCCTCCCTCTTCAACTAAAAATTTTTATTAATAGAAAATTACCCCCACCCCGTTCACCTAACCTTTCGTTTATAGATATTTCATCTACGTTTCTACAGTGGATTATTATGAGCTTCTTATCAGGATACTTTATTTATCAAAATTAAGTACTTTACTCTTGTTAAATCATAAAACGTTGCAGGGAAACTACCCCTTTCTCTTAACCGATCTTCACCAAAATCAATAGACCTTCAGTCCTCTACAATTCAGGGATGCATGCAAAAAAATATTTGCTTCTGTTTGAATGTGCGAGAGTTATCGTTCGTCATGAAAAAATTTCTCTTGTACAACATAAAATGTTGCAGGTAAACTACCCCTTTCCCTTAACCGATCTTCACCAAAATCAACAGGCCTGAATTCTCTACAATTCAGGAACGTATGCAAAAAATTATTTGATTCTCTTTGAATTTTCGGCAGTTACCGTTCGTCATAAAAAAAATTACCCTTGTTAAAAAAAAAAATGTTGCAGGTAAACTACCCCTTTCCCTTAACCGATCTTCACCAAAAATAAAAGGTCTTGAGAACTCTACAATTCAGGCCTGTATGCAAAACGTTATTTGATTCTGTTTGAATTTGCGGCTGTTATCGTTTTCCATAGAAAATACCCTTGATAAAACATAAAATGTTGCAGGTAAACTACCCCTTTCCCTTAACTGATCTTCACCTAAAACAATAGGTCTTGAGAACTCTACAATTCAGGGCTGTATGCAAAACATAATTTGATTCCGTTTGAATTTGCTGCTGTTATCGTTTGCCATAGAAAATAATTACCCTTCATTAAAAAAAAACTGTTGCAGGTAAACTACCCCTTTCCCTTAACCGATCTTCACCAAAAACAATAGGTCTTGAGTACTCTACAAATCAGGGCTGTATGCTAAAAATAATTTGATTCTGTTTTAATTTGCGGCTGTTATCGTTTGCCATAGAAAAAATCTACATACACACACTTTTCGAAAAATGACTTTTTCATGTTTTGAGTGTAGTATAATCAGAATCTGCAATAATCTCGAACACAATTTTTTTGCCATCACCTTACTTCCATTTCTTTAAGGAACATGGAAGTAAAAGAAAACAGAAAATTTTTTAAGGAAACCTAATTGAAATAAAAATTGCACAAGTTATGATAGTCTCAAAACAAATGTTGTTCAATTATATTTCTCTAGAAAAACAAACAGGAAGTATACAATAATACATTAACATGGTGTAAAGCTGTGGTGGATACTAATACATAATGCAATGCAAATCTAAATGATAAAACAATAACAAAGATATATAAGAAAATTACATAAAGCCAACTAACTATTAATGAGAAGAGGATTATTATTTTCATTATATGAATTGAGTTATACCGTATGGTTATACCAACTTCTTTTTTAGTTGTAACAATTTATTACTTAAAAATTTTAAGTTAAAATATTTCTTTCACAATCTTACTACTGACAATACATGACACAATGGATAATCAGAAGAACAGTTACACATTCAAAAATTTTTTATTGACTCTAAAAGTGGTTGGTTTTATCTGAATGTTTAAAAACAAATCACCTCTTAGGCTCATACCTTGCAATATCTTCCAATTTTCATTAAAACATCACATAATATATTTTATTAAAATAAATGTTACACAAAAATTTACAGAGCTATTTTTTCCTTTATAAATTCACCAATGGTTTCTTTTACTACTATGGAATATTATCGCAATAATAATTGTTATTATTATTACATTTAAAAATTATGAAAAAAAATATTACACAGCAGCTCATTGTTTTTCTTCTTCATCCTAGTAACAACAGAATTATAAAAATGATAATTTGTTTAAGCTATATAATATATATAATACACAACCTTATATTTATACATACATTTAAATATAATCATGAAATCACTGGAACTAAGTTCGGCAAAAATGCAATCATAAAAGAAAGTAAATATGTATAATATTATGTATATAAAGAATAAGCAATTTTTTTTTTTTGTTATATTTTTACTCCTGTTCCTCTTTCCTTTTCTCACTTATTGCATAATAACACAGTACTTCACAAAAACAAACACGATTGTCTTCTTACAATGGCTGATTTCTTATTAACGTGAACCACCTTTTATCATTTTTAATGATTTTAAAATGTTTCTTTCAACTTTTATTACATCTACAAAAATTTAATTAAAAGTTATGAATTAAGTTAAAACATTATTTTTACCACAAGTACCTGTTTGAATACTTTTACCCAACTAAATATCACCATTATATTGACGACTCGGAACACTAAGTTTTTATAAGTAAAAACGTAAAGTTTTACCTTACAGCCTAAACCGGCTTTCACCTATAGAAGGCTTCATCAGAGGCTGTCGTTAGTAGCGTTGTTCGTCTTGTTGTTGGCGACGAGATAATGTTTCGAAAGATCGAAGCTGTGTGTGTGTGTGGTGAGATGTGTTCGAATAATGCGTGCGATTTGAATTGTGTCTGTTCGTTTAGGATGTCGTTTTTATTTGTTTTTGTGTGTTTGTATATTTCTAATTGTTCTAGAGTGTCTAGTTTTCGGCCTTTTGTGTGTACGTGTAGTATGTTCATGTTATTGTCGATGTTTTTATATGTGTGGTTTGCTTCAATGAGGTGGTTTGCGAAGGTAGATTCTGTAGTGGTGTGGAGTGCTTTTGTGTGTTCAATGTATCTCTGTTTGAAGCTACGTCCTGTCTGGCCTATGTAGAATTTATTGCAATTTGAACAATTTAGTTTATATACACCGGGTAGATCGAATTTGTTTTGTGCTTTGGGCGTGCGTTTTGATAGTGTGTGTTCTGTTTTGTTAGTAGTTTTGTAAGCGATTCTGTATCCTGCTTTTTTGAATTTGTGGGCAATTTTTTCAGTTTGTTTGTTGATGTATGTTAGTGTTATGAATTTGTTGTTTTCTATTCATAACACTAACATACATCAACAAACAAACTGAAAAAATTGCCCACAAATTCAAAAAAGCAGGATACAGAATCGCTTACAAAACTACTAACAAAACAGAACACACACTATCAAAACGCACGCCCAAAGCACAAAACAAATTCGATCTACCCGGTGTATATAAACTAAATTGTTCAAATTGCAATAAATTCTACATAGGCCAGACAGGACGTAGCTTCAAACAGAGATACATTGAACACACAAAAGCACTCCACACCACTACAGAATCTACCTTCGCAAACCACCTCATTGAAGCAAACCACACATATAAAAACATCGACAATAACATGAACATACTACACGTACACACAAAAGGCCGAAAACTAGACACTCTAGAACAATTAGAAATATACAAACACACAAAAACAAATAAAAACGACATCCTAAACGAACAGACACAATTCAAATCGCACGCATTATTCGAACACATCTCACCACACACACACAGCTTCGATCTTTCGAAACATTATCTCGTCGCCAACAACAAGACGAACAACGCTACTAACGACAGCCTCTGATGAAGCCTTCTATAGGTGAAAGCCGGTTTAGACTGTAAGGTAAAACTTTACGTTTTTACTTATAAAAACTTAGTGTTCCGAGTCGTCAATATAATAGTGATATTTAGTTAAGTAACGGACACGTCATGGACAACGAAATCCAAGACTTTTACCCATTTCAAGCACCGTCTTCTTTACATTTCTTATGCTGTAAAGTTGATATCAACAATGTCACAGTTGACTGCAGTGTCTCGACCCAGTCTACGTTTTGGTCTTTGTCCAATGCCGATGTTGTCACTGTTGTAGCTGTTATTGATGATGACGAGCTTTCTTCATTACTAAAATTCTCGTCCTTTTCCTTCAAGCAACTTGCCTTTGGCGACATGCTGTTGCTACTGCTACCACTGCTGTTACTCGTATTGGGCGATTCACTGCTGCATTTTATGTCCGTTTCTTTTTTAGTTGGACTTGTTTCTGATTTATCACTAGCTGCTTTCTCACTGTTTGCATTTTCTGATTCTAATTTTCATTTTTTATTTGGCGATTCTTCTATAGAAAACATACCAGAATGAAAACAGAAAATTAAAAAGGTTCATGTATTTTGTTTCAATCAGTTCTGAAACACACACACACACACACACACACACACACACACACACACACACACACACACACACACACACACACACACACACACACACACACACACAATCTTATGCCAACAAAAATGTAAAAACCATTTAAGACTTAAATTAATGCCGTATCGACAAGATAATTTACTGCTTTTATGTAAAGAGGGATCTTGTGACTTTGTTAAACAGATATGTATGGTGGACTACAGGACTCAAAAACCTACCTGGCAGTCTCGGTGGAATTAAAATCCAATATAGACACAATGCAATAGGAAGATGGCAAAATAGCAGAGGAAAACTCATCACAGAAGACCGAAGGATGAGGAAGAGGAGATGGAAAGTGTTGTGAACTTCAACAAAGAATAAGAATGCCTGAAGTTATAACAACGCCTGGACCCAAGACACAGAAGAAAATTGAAGATATAGTACCTCTTCTGTTTTTGTATATGAGATGTGTTGTATACATAATTTCCCTCCATTCAAAACAATCTGTTATCAAATCAATAATCGAATTTCTAAGAACGTATACAAAAACTACAGATTTAAAGTTAACTGACATTTATAGGACTGTTGGTCTATCAGATTAATAAAAATTGCAGACTATCAGAAATACACATAATTCAAGCGTCTTTAAGTCAGCTCCAAAATGTGGTATAAAATGTTATTATAAAACTGGAAACATTTATCGAATTGAAAATAAAATACTATGTATTGTATTTGTCTGGCACAGGACCCAATTCTTGTTTTGTTTTTAATTTTTACTTTTGTCAAACCCAGCAGAAACAATGTTCTGAATGAACAGACACAGTTTAAGTACTAAATACTCTCATTTATATGACTGTTGTCTGTTGGATTAATGAAAATTGCAGACTACCCAAAATATTCTTATAAAACTCAATGCAGTTACTGAATTGAAAAAATACTGTGCCTGTCTGTCATGGAATCTTATTTTCTTTACCTTTGTGGAAGCCAGTACCTTTCTTCATCAGAGGTGGCCAGTACAAGTGCCGTCAGTTGATTAACTTTTAAGTCTACAGTTTTTGTGATGTGAAACACATTTGTAATATCTGCCTAATTATAACAGCAAGCTTGTTTTTTTTCTTACAAACTAATAATAATGACTGTATGAATTCATAATTTGTCACATAGTTATTCATTATTCCACGCGTTTAAGACTTCGGTATTTGAACACACGTCTTTCCTCAAAACAGTGTAGTATTCATTCCTCTGCATTTCTTCATAACAGCTCCCCCCCCCCCAAGTGTTATATAATTAAAATATCGGTATGGAGAAACATACATGACTTCCATGTTCTAAGATTTATATTTAAAATCTTATTTTCGAAATGAAATATTTCCATAGAAATTACTTCTTTCTACCTACTGCTTCAGCCTCAACCACAGTACTGTTGTCACTAACATATACCACCTCACGTTATCGCACTCGATTTTCACTGATGATGGAAGTCGATGGCACTGCCAAAACGTCTGGTTTTGCAGAAAACATTGGACTACGGCCAAATAGGACGGGAAGGAATTTTAACAACAAACTACTTCTTTGTTGCCGATAACGTAGTACATATATAAAAAATTATCCCCTCCCACTTCAACTATAATTTTCATTTATAGAAAATTACCCCCACCCTGTTCAACTAGCCTCTTCATTTATAGACATTTCATCTACATTTCTACAGTGGATTAATGATCTTCTTATCAGGATACTTTATTTATCAAAATTAAGTACTTTACTCTTGTTACAACAAAAAATGTTTCAGGTAAACTACCCTTTCCCCATAACCGATCTTCACCAAAATCAATAGGCCTCGAGTCCTCTACAACTAAGGCACATATGTAAAAAATTATTTGATTCAATCAAATATATTGCAACTCACCGTCTGCGGCTTTTTGAAACAACGTCTTCACCATAAAGTTGACATGTTTCAGGACACTTGTCCCATCACAAAATTGCTTGGTACTAAAATTGGGATTTATTCCTTTTAAACACAATTATTGGATTCTGTTTGAATTTACGACAGTTATCGTCATCATGAAAAAATTTCTCTTGTTACAACATAAAATGTTGCAGGTAAACTACCTCTTCCCTTAACCGATCTTCACCAGAATCAACAGGCCTTGATTTCTCTACAATGTAGGGATGTATGCAAAACATTATTTGTTTGAATTTACGGCAGTTATCGTTTGTCATAAAAAAAATTACCCTTGTTAACACATAAAACGTTGCAGGTAAACTACCCCTTTCTCTTAACCGATCTTCACCAAAATCAACAGGTCTTGAGTCATTATAATTCAGGGATGCATGCAAAACATTATTGGATTCTGTTTGAATTTGCGGCAGTTATCGTTCGTCATAGAAACAATTACTCTTGTTAAAACATAAAATGTGGCAGGTAAACTACCCCTTTCCCTTAACCCATCTTCACCAAAATCAATAGACGTTGAGTCCTCTACAATTCAGGAAGGTATGCAAAAAATTATTTGATTCTTTTTGAATGTGCGGCAGGTATTGTTCGTCATAAGAAAAATTATCCTTGTTAAAACATAAAATGTTTCTGGTAAACTACCCCTTTCTTTTAACCGATCTTCACCAAAATCAAAAAACCTTGAGTTCTCTATAATTCAGGGATGTATGCAAAACATTATTTGATTCTGTTTGAATTTGCGGCCGCTACCATTTGCCATAGAAAATATCGGTATGGAGAACCATACACGACTTCCATGTTCTAAGATTTATATTTAAAATCATTTACAAAATGAAATGTTTCCATAGAAACTACTTCTTTCCACTTATTGCTTCAGCCTTAACCACCATACTGTGGTCACTATATACCACCACACGTTATCGCACTCGATTTTCACTGATAATGGCAGTCAACGGTACTGCAGAAACGTCTGGTTCTGCAGAAAACATTGGACTACGGCCAAACAGCCTGGGAAGGAATTTTAACAACAAAATACTACTGTGTTGCCGATAACATAGTACACATATAAAAATTATCCCCTCCACCTCAACTATAATTTTTATTTATAGAAAATTACCCCCTCCTGTTCAACTAGCCTCTTCATTTATAGATATTTCATCTACGTTTCTACAGTGGATTATTAAGATCTTCTTATCAGGATACTTTATTTATCAAAATTAAGTACTTTACTCTTGTTACAACAAAAAATGTTTCAGGTAAACTGCCCTTTCCCCTTAACCAATCTTCACCAAAATCAACAAACCTCGAGTTCTCTATAATTCAGAAAGTTATGCAAAAAATTATTTGATTCTGTTTGAATTTACGGCAGTTATCATTCGTCAAAAATTACCCTTGGTAAAACATAAAATGTTGCAGGTAAACTACCCCTTTACCTTAACCGCTTCACCAAAAACTATAGGTCATGAGAACTCTACAATTCAGGGCTGTATGCAAAAAATTATTTGTTTCTGTTTGAATTTGAGGCTCTTATCGTTTGCCATAGAAAAAAATCTACACAAGACACATTTCGAGAAATGACTTTTTTCATGTTTTGAGGGTAGTACAATCAGAATCTGCAATTATCTCGAACACGATTTTTTGGCCATCACCATACTTCCATTTCCTTATGGTACATGGAAGTAAAATTGTTATCCTTCGTCTTTCCACTGTGATGACCATCTTTAATGTTTGTACAACCAAAACGACAATTACAAACCATTGTTTTTGAAGGCACAGTATTCTGTAACACATTTACCATTTCACTGTCAACCTCTTATGGAATATAATTTTGTTTTTAACAAAGAATTCAATCACAGCATGAAGTTTGATTTTGTCCATATTTTAAATCATTTTGAACATTTGATAATCAATGAATAAATTGATGGATGGATCTGGAAATTAATACATTTTTTATGAAATATAGACCTTACATGTAAACAATTTGAGTTGTATTCAATTAACCACCATATACATTATGTCTGCTCCATACAGCACCATCCTATAGGCATAACTCATCAATAAACTTAGCATATCACCTGTGTGCCTTCATCAAGTCCACCTTTCTCTTGGAGATCCAATATTCTGTTTCTCCATGGTTTGTCTCCTTCCCCTGTGACATGCCATTTTCTTTTAAATTTGCATATGTTTGGGGTACTCTTATCATGGACATCCTTCTCTGTATTAAATTGTTTATCATATCTTGTTAATAGTCAATATTTTATCTTTAAAATGATGTCTATCGTTTTTCTATAAGTTTTTATGTTTTTGAATTACATCTCATTGTTCGGAAACAGTTTTTGCCAAAATAAAATACAGTTTTTTTCTGTTTTACCCATTTACTGATCACCTAAAATAAAAAGAAAGGCGGTACTCAGCACACCTAAGTCAACTAGAATAACAAATTAACTACAGGAAAAAATAGTTTACCTGAAATTTTATGTTTCATCTGTATGTAATCTACACAGTAAACAATGTAAACAAATAATGAAAGTGACAACCACCACTAAAGAGGTTAGAAAAATGGACAAACAGATTAAAGAGCTTGATATATTACCATTTACTACAGTTGCCCAAGGAAAAAAAGATAAAATTAATAGAATCTATAACATTTCTTGCACAGGGCTAGGTGAAAGGTTAAGAATAAATGTAAAAAAATGTTTGCGACAATTTTGTCATGGGTTTTTCAAAAACAGGGGAGGGAAGGTACAAGAAATATTTTTCATAATTGTTTTGGAAAAATAACAAAGTTACAAAAAAGCCACAAGACACCAAAAAGAAAGACCAAACAATTCTCTACAAAAAAAGGTATATACCAATTTTATTGCCAGTGCAATATGTTTGGAATAAAATTCAGTCAATGTGTTGGGAAAAAATTGATAGTTGAACCCCTGCAGACGTACAGAAAGGCTCATTTTTTTCAGACACACCAACACACAAATAGTAATAAATGCCATAAAAATGGTCATAAAGAAAAAAATCAAAGAACATTTTAAAGGTAAATGAACCTACTTTTATAATATAAAAAAATAATATAATATTATATTATAGGCTATACTGTATAATTAATTTTAAGTACTTAAAATAAAGTGATAACTTTCTTGTTTTTTCTTTTCTGAGACTGACATATTTACATAGTAATATTTGTTACAAAAGCAAAGCATTTACATGAAAAAAACTGTTTATAGTATAAACTATATAGGTATAGGTTCCCAAAACTTATAATGAAAATTTCTATTGTTTTATTGGCATAAAATAGGCAAACTTTAAAAATGTATCTTTGTTTCTTTTTTTTTTTGAGTTCTCGAGTTTACCTTATTTTTTGAACTTTAAACTTCTGAAGAATTTTTAAAATTTAATGTTTTTAACCAAATTATTGTTAAGACATTACAAAACAATGTACACGTTTTCGAATGTTCCAGATGAATCCAGCTGAATCTGTGTGGTGTACATGATTCTCGACACATTAGCTAGACTGTGCCAGAAGCTGCAAGAACTGTGTCAAGGCCACAATGAATTACGCTCTAATGTTTTCCTTTATTGTTAATGCGCAGTATGGAATAATCTAATATTTGGGGGGGATATAAATACCAGTACTCAACGACGTTCAGTTTCAGTTATAGTTGCGATATATTACAGTGCAGTTCAAGTTTATTGTCAGGCGATTACAAGTGATTACTGTGTGCATTCAAGTGGTTATTTGTGAAATGGTGCGTTTTATAATCGGGCGGTATAATTGTAATACAATTGTGTTTCATATTAGTTGACATTTTATTGCGTGTAAACATTTTTATTTGATTTGTTGTAAGAGACAGTGTTGTTAATTATAAACTGTTTAACTGTGAAAATTAAAGCTGGTGATTAGTGACTTAATTGGTGTCTTGTATTTTGTTTTCCTCTGTACCTACGACGATCAAGTAGACCGTCGTAACAGTGGTGTCAGAAGTGGGATAGAACGGTTAACAGTGGAAACTTTGTACAAGACGAGGTAATTCGTAATTAATCGGTAAACAGTGGATGCCAGTCAGATGATGGAAGCTTTCAAAGCGCTGCTGCGGCAAACACGGGAAGAGACAAAAGAAGAACGAAGACAAGAAGCAGACAAACGACAGGATGAGAAACGAAGACAACAAAGGGAAGAAAGATAGGAACAACATAAGCAGGAAGCAGAGGAACGTAAACGTGAAGCAGGTGACATCAAAGCATTAATTCATGAGCAAAAGCAAATGCAAGAACACACTACCGCAGAATTGGGTCTCCTACGTGGTGACGTAGGTGAATTACGAGGTGAGCTTAATAATCAGATTACCAGAATATCTAACATAGAAGAATCCATGTCAAATAAAACAGCTGAAGTAGAAAAATCTGTCTTGACTGTGGAAGAAGCTATGTCAACAAAAATATCTGCAGTAGAAAACTCAATGGCAAACATCAGAGGACAAATTAAAAGTGAAATTGAGCACCTCATAAAGACACAAGGGGCAGTCAAAAAGTTAGTTGCACTTGCATAAAAAAACGCAACATGTAGATTATTTATGAAAAAACTTTTATTTATATGAAAGTACAATTAAAGATCTACTTTTCTATAAAGTCCCCAAGTTTATTCAAACACTTATCATAGCGCGGCACGAGCTTCTCTATTCCTTTGTTGAAAAAATCCCGTCCAACGTCTGATAACCATTTCTGCGTCACAATTTGGACTTCTTCATTGGTAAAACATCGCCACTTTGCAAGGGCCTCTTTCATAGGACCGAACACGTGGAAGTCACACGGCACAAGATCAGGACTGTAAGGAGGGTGTTCCCACTCCTCCCACTTAAACATTTCGAGAAGTTCCTTCATAATGCGTGCCGAATGAGGTGTTGCATTGTCATGCAGAAGCACAATCCCTTTTGTCAGTTTTCCGGGCCGTCGATCTTTAGTCGCCTTTCTCAGTCTTTTTAAGACGCAGTATGATACTGAATTAATCGTAGACCCCTTCGGCATAAATTCAGTATGCACAACACATTTGTTATCGAAGAAAATGGTCAGCATCACCTTTCCGACAGACAGAACCTTTCGGCACTTTTTTGGAGGTGGGGAATGAGGATGTTTCCACTCACGCGAACTTCGTTTCGTTTCGGGTGAAAAATGATGAACCCTGCATTCATCTCCGGTAACAATTTTGCCCAAAAAGTCATTACCTTCCTTCTCATATCGATCCAAAAACTTGAGAGCTGACAGAAAACGTTTTCCCTTGTGTTCTTCTGTCACTAAACGAGGCACCCATCGAGCGCAAATTTTTTGACATTGCAGTTTCTCAGAGATGTAGTGTACACTTCTATGCGTAATACGCAATTCGGCTACAATTTCGTCTACTGTGATTCGCCTATTTGCAAGCACCAATTGGTGAACCCGTTCAACGTTGTCATCTGTGACCGAAGTTGACGGCCTTCCCTGCCGGTAATCATCCTCCATATTCGTGCGGCCATTTTCAAACAACTCGCACCATTTTGAGATGGCCTGGCGTGAAAATGCTATGTCACCATACACTTCTCTCAACCAACTGGCAATGAATTTCAGTAGGGCTGCACCCCTTTGCCCACAGAAAACGAGTCACTGCGCATAATTCTAACTTGGATGCAACTTGCAAATGACGCGACATATTTGATGGCTAACAATGGACTAACTGTTCCAACCATATAGACACGTTAATAAAGCTGAGGAAACGGAAGTTCAAACCAGTGTTGCCAACAACTTTCATCAAAATATCCCTTGTAGAAAAAAAAATACGGTCCAGTGCAACTAACTTTTTGACTGCCCCTCGTACAACCAAAACAAATTTCTGAACAGACTGTACCAATGATAAAGACAGAAAAATACACAAAAAATAAGTTAATAGAGAAAGTCACTTTGCCTCCAGTAGGGACAGTTCATGTCAAAGCTCCAACCTTTGACAGAAGCAGTCACTGGGCAACGTACCTCCACCAATTTGAAGCTGCTGCATGCGCAAATAATTGGACAGAGAAAGACAAGGCAGTTTCACTTGCTCTCGCATTAAAAGGACCTGCGGCAGAATTACTACAGAAAGTGCTGCCTGACAGCCAGAACATCTATGCCGAATTGATAAAAGCTCTAGAATTATGCTATGGTGATAAACATTTGCGAGATGTGTACTACGCTCAGTTTAGAATAAGACGACAATGAACTGATTAGATTGGCCTATCCTGAAGTACCAGAAATTTTCGAATAAGGTTTGCGGTGCAGACATTTATTGATGGCATCGGAGATTGTGAAATTCAGCAAGTGTTACGAATGGCAAGACACCGAAATAGCTCAGAAGCTCTTATTCACGCCCTAGAGTTTGAAGCTACCAAGTCAGCGTCCCGCTACATTAATGGGTTTCTGCCATCACATTGTAGTCAGAAGATCCCTGTATCGCATTGCCGTTACACTATGGATGCAGAAAAACAATGCTGTCGGACAAACAATTCAGCAGTTCAAAAGCATCCCAATGATTTGAACGATGGGAAAAAGACAGAAGACCGAAGTGTTACAACTGTGGGAAACGTGGTCATCTACAGGTAAACTGTTGGGAGAAGAAAATACTGAGAGAAGAAAGTGATCACACCAATTGGAGAAGTAAAAGCCCCAGAACAGCACACAGTTTCTACGCTACATAAGACCAGTGGAAACTTGATTGTTAATGGATTTGCGGAAGGTAACCCAACATCATTTACAGTTGACACGGGCGCAACAGTGTCTATTGTGCACCCTGACTTAGTCAGCAACCGCCAGCCTCTAATTAGCTCTTGTACAATACGGACTGTGACTGGAAGCCTCGTCAAGGTGCTAGGACAGGTAGACGTACGTGTACGCCTCGGTCTTCTTGAGTTTAGCCACCAAATGCTCGTTGCAGACATTGTCGATGAAGTGATTCTTGGCTTGGACATTATGAATCCCTACGGATTTGTTGTGGACTTAAGAGAGAATGTCCAGAGGATCGGCCAAAAGAAGATAAAGCTTTACATGGCTAAAATGGCAGGGTCTATTGGATTAAGCAAGTGGCATTGGCCGAAGAAGTCAACACGTCTGGTCAAGAGAAACCCTCCCTATTGCAAGTGGAAATGGAGGAAGAACTAGCAGAGGAAATACAAATAAGTGTAACGACAAAATAAGTGATTGGAAAGCCAACTATGGGTGTCGAGACAAAACTCTTGCTTTTTCCTGAGCTGATAGAAGCGCCCGGGGGAAAAGTTGCTGAAGATGAAGTTACGCAAGAGGTTGTTGAAGAGAACCAAACAGACTTGGATCAGCCAGTGGTGTTTAGGTCATCAGTACATGATGCAACGGGAGTGATTCCAGCAAAACTAGTGGTTGAGCGGAAGACTCACATTCCTGGGAACTTGATGTTCGGATCACACGAGACTGAATTCGAAGAACCAGAGAATTATCTTTTGCAAGGACGTCCACCTAGATCATCTGGCTAAGTATTACTTCAGAAATGGTTTGCCAGTTCAGGACGAACAGGCTTAAGGAGGCAGTGTTACGACATTACAGAATAATCTACGTGTTTATTGAATGTTCCAGCTGAATCTGTGTGGTGTAGTGATTCTCGATGCATTATCTAGACTGTGCCAGAAGCCGTGCGAACTGTGTCAAAGCCGCAATGAATTACGCTCTGTTTTCCTTTATTGTTAATGTGCAGTATGGAATAATCTAGTATTTCAGGTGGGTGGTATAAATACCAGTACTCAACGACGTTCAGATTCATTTATAGTTGCGATATATTACAGTGTGGTTCGAGTTTATTGTCGCGCGATTACAAGTCATTACTGTGTGCATTCAAGTGGTTATTAGTGAAGTGTTGTGTTTTTTAATTGGGCGGTATAATTATTGTAATACAATTGTGTTTTATATTAGTTGACATTTTATTGTGTGTGAACAATTTTTATTTGATTTGTTGTAAGAGACAGTGTTGTTAATTATGAACTGTTTAACTGTGAAAATTAAAGGTGGTGATTAGTGACTTAATTGGTGTCTTGTATTTTGTTTTCCACTGTACCTACGATGATCAAGAAGACTGTCGTAACAATATGAATATTGTCCAATGATGAGATTGCACTATAAAAATTATAAAACTTGTGGAGTTTTAAAGTTTTTTAATTTTATAACTAAATGTCAAAATACTTACTTTGTGTCTATTATAATTAATATTTAGAAAATAAAAAAAAATATAATAAAAATTTAACTATTGTATGTAAGAGTAAAATATCTGAAGATTAGTAAAAAGGAGAGACCTTGAAAGCCTTGTATATTTGTTCAGATATCAACTGATTTTCACTCACAAAAGCCTGAAACTTTTTTCTAAATTCAGTCACCACCTCCTAATTTCCACTCAATTTCTCAACTTGCACTGACAACTTGTGTAAACTATAGGCCTGTCATGATTTAAAATGGTGTAGCAAATCCGAGTTGTTATTAAAATCCACGCTAAAATCGAGTGCATCATTAAACATCATTTCACCTTCTGAACAAGCCTAGTTCCAGACATAGGGCTGAACCATAAACAGTGCTTTATTGAGGTCACCTAAACTAGCCTTTTCATTGCTTTTATTTTAGATAGTCTCAAGACGTTATTGGCTGCAATGTCATTAAGTTTATTTTCATGGTTTTTTTAAATCTTGTACCGTTTGTACCCCTATATTAATTTCATTTGCCAGTTCTGAAGCACTTTCATCTTTTTCAGACGTTTAATGACATTTAATTTTTGTTGTATTGACAGCACCACGCATTTCCGTTTTACACTCATTTTTAAAAGTTTTCTCAATGTATTAAAAATAATAAGCAACAAAACAACACTAGTGAAACACTAGCAAGCAAATAACGGCACTTCATGCAACAACAGAAAACCAAATAATACTGTTCGGGTATGACACTGTAAGGTTACTCAACTGCTGTACTATATTTTAGTGAGCAAACACATACAGCCATTGATTGCAAGGGAAGCATGGAATTCCTGTATCTGAAATCATTCGGCCTACTATACGACAAAGGAAAAAGTATTTATTCCTTTGTTACGAGTCGCTCTAACATGCAGAAACTGCAGCCTATCTCAATCTCTAACCACTGTGGACAGCCAGGCACAAAAACGAAACTATTTTTTACAGTTTTCAATATTACACGAATTCGTGGTTAATACACATGGATAATCAGTGCTTTGCTGAAAAAAAAACAAAAAAAAAAACACCTGAATTCCTTCAAATAAACCCTGATTATGAAACAGTATTGTCTTCACTCTCACTACTAATTTCAACAAATTGCCTAATTTGTTCTTTACTCAGATATGCCATATTAAAATTTTGCATAATAAACACAACACAAAATATATTAAACAAACCAATTAAATAAAACAACAAAAAATATACATTTGTTAAGTTCACAACCCAATACAATGTAAATGAACAATTTAACCGTAATCCACATGTTTGACGTTCGACACTAAAGCCTGATCCATTGTATTGCACAGATCTGCTAAGTACTGGGAGAAATGTATAGGGTGAACATTTCTATTGGATTTCTGCCAAACATTAAGACACCAAACATTGGAAACAATGAGAAACTTAACATTACAATATTATGATGTTTGCCAAAATACCAAAAACTTTTGAAATATCTGGGTTAATTGTTTGAAATGCTGGCCTGTCAGTAAACAATTGTATCTTCTTGCTGAAGCTATTTCTGTCACTGCCAGCACAGCTTTGTAATGCCTCCATAATTCGTTCTTATGCTTCCCATGTATTTAAATTGTTCGACTTTTTCAAACTTTATTTATTATTATGTATGTTTAAATAGATTTTACTTTATTCCCTTGATATTCTCTTCAGTTTAGTTTCTCAAGTAATGTAAGGAAAACCCTATAAAAGTGCTAGTCACCCTGTGAGATACTTTACAAGTGGCTTAAGATGGTGCCAATGTTTTCACAAGTTAGCTGCTAGCCACTTGTTTCAAGGACACATAGTATGATAGTATGAAAGTTGATAGTTGTAAGTTGCCTGCTCAGTTCTGAAGTTCCAGAGTCTCAAAACCAGAATGAATGAGCAACAAAGAAGTTAGAACTGTTACAGGTGAAAGAGAGTAACCAAATTAACAGGCAAATTTTAAAGTGGTTCTCACATATAGTACAAACACCAGCAGATGGATGTCCAAAAAAGAGAAAAACTACAGCAGTCTGGAATAAAGGATTCAAGAATCCTAAAGAGACATGAAACCTGGAAGATGAGTATGTCACTGGAGAAGAGGGAAACGTACACGACATGCCTGCAAGATGTGATTTATATAAAAAAAAGTGAAATAATGTTATAAAAAATTACTGGTTTGATTTGTTGCTTTCAGTGGGAAGAATATTCTATTATAGAGTGGAAAAGGAGTGAAGATATAAGAAGAGAAGTGAAACTCAATTATTTGCAGAAACAGATTAGGGTCAATAAAAGGAGGTGTAAATGCTTGGACTGTGCCAAACAAAAGACTAACTTTTGGAAAGACAGATGTTGGCAGACCAACAGGGAGATCGGTCAACTACGGACTAATCCTCAGGGTGAAGAAGATGATGACACATGTTTTGCATATTCTCATATATAGCATCTTCAACAGTGTGACATTGAAGTTGAGAACTACTAGTTTTGCGTCAGTCTCATTTTCACACTGATGATGCTACATCATAAACTACAAATAACATTTGGTGCTGACAATAATAATATCAACAGAAAAAGGGGGACTGTAACTGAAAACATGTTATTACTCCTCTACTTTAAAAAACAGACTGATGTCAACATATCAGCATCAATTGAACAATGACTGATGTTGTTGAAAGATGAATTTAAGTTCTCCAATAGACTGAATTCTTAATAGATAAAACAGAACAGTGTTGACTACTAAATAAAAGAAACGGAAAGTCTCATGTTTTTAGGCCGTACAATCAGAGGACTATAATGCTCTTTTAAGACTAATCATGGAGGAAAAATAAAAGGGAAGACATGTACATGAAGACAATAGAATTAAGTAAGTCAAGAAACTGGTTCAGAATGAGTTGTAGCCAAGTAGAGTATACAATAACAAAAAATTATTCATATTTAGTAGGAATAAACCTGTTTTAGTACCAAGCCACGTGTCCGTTAACTATATTAAAAATATATTTTACTAACCGTTTGTGACTTCTCGTACTAATGCACGGTGGGTCGCTGCGCAGTATACACTGTTTGCCCGATGTGCATATTCATGTTACAAAAAATAATATAGTTCGTTATGTTAAAATGTGCTATTTGTGGTCATCATAATGCATGGATTTTAACGTTAGACAAGTATATCAGTGAATGATATGTGCTACAAATTTTATGCTTTGAAAATGGGACAAGTATCCAAAAACATGTTGCAATAGGAAAGGACATCATATACGAGAAGTTACAGACGGTTAGTACAATATATTTTGCATATAGTTAAAAAATTATTGAACGTACAGAAATGTTTATAACATGTTTATATAACATATTTATGACTTGAAAAAAAATTTCTAAATGTTACCCTCAAACTAACCTTTTTCTGCTCTTGGCATCAACAGTAAATTCTCATCTACTAGAAGAGGAATTATATAGAGTAGCTCATGTCCACGGGTATTCAACATGTGGAATTCACAAGGTTTGACATGTTGTGTTTGTGTTACAAAAGAAAGCAGTATTGTTCACAATAACAATTTAAGTCCGGCTAACCATGGAACTTGAAACTTACGGTATTTGTTCATTACAAGAAATCTTTTCACTTCATCTACAAAAAATATATAGTGTAGTGTAATATATACAGGAAGAACAAAGGATACCAGTATCTCAATTGGGGCAAACATACATTCAGACGCCCCTTCTTGCAGATATACTAGTTAAGCTCCCTTAGCTGCAGAACTCGCTCACTATTCTGAATGAAGTGGACAGACTACATTATTATACTACAAAGGTTTTGTAAAGTATATAGTGTAGTGTAATATATACAGGAAGAACAAAGGATACCAGTATCTCAATTGGGGCAAACATACATTCAGACACCACTTCTTGCAGATATACTAGTTAAGCTCCCTTAGCTGCAGAACTCGCTCACTATTCTGAATGAAGTGGACAAACTACATTATTATACTACAAAGGTTTTGTAAAATATATAGTGTAGTGTAATATAAACAGGAAGAACAAAGGATACCAGTATCTCAATTGGGGCAAACATACACTCAGACGCCCCTTCTTGCAGATATACTAGTTAAGCTCCCTTAGCTGCAGAACTCACTCACTATTCTGAATGAAGTGGACAAACTACATTATTATACTACAAAGGTTTTGTAAAATATATAGTGTAGTGTAATATATACAGGAAGAACAAAGGATACCAGCATCTCAATTGGGGCAAACATACATTCAGACACCCCTTCTGGCAGATATACTAGTTAAGCTCCCTTAGCTGCAGAACTCGCTCACTATTCTGAATGAAGTGGACAAACTACATTATTATACTACAAAGGTTTTGTAAAATATATAGTGTAGTGTAATATATACAGGAAGAACAAAGGATACCAGTATCTCAATTGGGGCAAACATACATTCAGACGCCCCTTCTTGCAGATATACTAGTTAAGCTCCCTTAGCTGCAGAACTCGCTCACTATTCTGAATGAAGTGGACAGACTACATTATTATACTACAAAGGTTTTGTAAAATATATACTGTAGTGTAATATAAACAGGAAGAACAAAGGATACCAGTATCTCAATTGGGGCAAACATACATTCAGACGCCCCTTCTTGCAGATATACTAGTTAAGCTCCCTTAGCTGCAGAACTCGCTCACTATTCTGAATGAAGTGGACAAACTACATTATTATACTACAAAGGTTTTGTAAAATATATAGTGTAGTTTAATATATACAGGAAGAACAAAGGATACCAGTATCTCAATTGGGGCAAACATACATTCAGACGCCCCTTCTTGCAGATATACTAGTTAAGCTCCCTTAGCTGCAGAACTCGCTCACTATTCTGAATGAAGTGGACAAACTACATTATTATACTACAAAGGTTTTGTAAAATATATAGTGTAGTGTAATATAAACAGGAAGAACAAAGGATACCAGTATCTCAATTGGGGCAAACATACATTCAGACGCCCCTTCTTGCAGATATACTAGTTAAGCTCCCTTAGCTGCAGAACTCGCTCACTATTCTGAATGAAGTGGACAAACTACATTATTATACTACAAAGGTTTTGTAAAATCTATAGTGTAGTGTAATATAAACAGGAAGAACAAAGGATACCAGTATCTCAATTGGGGCAAACATACATTCATACACCCCTTCTTGCAGATATACTAGTTAAGCTCCCTTAGCTGCAGAACTCGCTCACTATTCTGAATGAAGTGGACAGACTACATTATTATACTACAAAGGTTTTGTAAAATATATAGTGTAGTGTAATATAAACAGGAAAAACAAAGGATACCAGTATCTCAATTGGGGCAAACATACATTCAGACACCCCTTCTTGCAGATATACTAGTTAAGCTCCCTTAGCTGCAGAACTCGCTCACTATTCTGAATGAAGTGGACAAACTACATTATTATACTACAAAGGTTTTGTAAAATATATAGTGTAGTGTAATATATACAGGAAGAACAAAGGATACCAGTATCTCAATTGGGGCAAACATACATTCAGACGCCCCTTCTTGCAGATATACTAGTTAAGCTCCCTTAGATGCAGAACTCGCTCACTATTCTGAATGAAGTGGACAGACTACATTATTATACTACAAACGTTTTGTAAAGTATATAGTGTAGTGTAATATATACAGGAAGAACAAAGGATACCAGTATCTCAATTGGGGGAAACATACATTCAGACACCGCTTCTTGCAGATATACTAGTTAAGCTCCCTTAGCTGCAGAACTCGCTCACTATTCTGAATGAAGTGGACAAACTACATTATTATACTACAAAGGTTTCGTAAAATATATAGTGTAGTGTAATATATACAGGAAGAACAATGGATACCAGCATCTCAATTGGGGCAAACATACATTCAGACGCCCCTTCTTGCAGATATACTAGTTAAGCTCCCTTAGCTGCAGAACTCTCTCACTATTCTGAATGAAGTGGACAAACTACATTATTATACTACAAAGGTTTTGTAAAATATATAGTGTAGTGTAATATATACAGGAAGAACAAAGGATACCAGCTTCTCAATTGGGGCAAACATACATTCAGACACCCCTTCTGGCAGATATACTAGTTAAGCTCCCTTAGCTGCAGAACTCGCTCACTATTCTGAATGAAGTGGACAGACTACATTATTATACTACAAAGGTTTTGTAAAATATATACTGTAGTGTAATATAAACAGGAAGAACAAAGGATACCAGTATCTCAATTGGGGCAAACATACATTCAGACGCCCCTTCTTGCAGATATACTAGTTAAGCTCCCTTAGCTGCAGAACTCGCTCACTATTCTGAATGAAGTGGACAAACTACATTATTATACTACAAAGGTTTTGTAAAATATATAGTGTAGTGTAATATAAACAGGAAGAACAAAGGATACCAGTATCTCAATTGGGGCAAACATACATTCAGACACCCCTTCTTGCAGATATACTAGTTAAGCTCCCTTAGCTGCAGAACTCTCTCACTATTCTGAATGAAGTGGACAAACTACATTATTATACTACAAAGGTTTTGTAAAATATATAGTGTAGTGTAATATAAACAGGAAGAACAAAGGATACCAGTATCTCAATTGGGGCAAACATACATTCATACACCCCTTCTTGCAGATATACTAGTTAAGCTCCCTTAGCTGCAGAACTCGCTCACTATTCTGAATGAAGTGGACAGACTACATTATTATACTACAAAGGTTTTGTAAAATATATAGTGTAGTGTAATATAAACAGGAAGAACAAAGGATACCAGTATCTCAATTGGGGCAAACATACATTCAGACACCCCTTCTTGCAGATATACTAGTTAAGCTCCCTTAGCTGCAGAACTCGCTCACTATTCTGAATGAAGTGGACAAACTACATTATTATACTACAAAGGTTTTGTAAAATATATAGTGTAGTGTAATATATACAGGAAGAACAAAGGATACCAGCTTCTCAATTGGGGCAAACATACATTCAGACACCCCTTCTGGCAGATATACTAGTTAAGCTCCCTTAGCTGCAGAACTCGCTCACTATTCTGAATGAAGTGGACAAACTACATTATTATACTACAAAAGTTTTGTAAAATATATAGTGTAGTGTAATATATACAGGAAGAACAAAGGATACCAGTATCTCAATTGGGGCAAACATACATTCAGACGCCCCTTCTTGCAGATATACTAGTTAAGCTCCCTTAGCTGCAGAACTCGCTCACTATTCTGAATGAAGTGGACAGACTACATTATTATACTACAAAGGTTTTGTAAAGTATATAGTGTAGTGTAATATATACAGGAAGAACAAAGGATACCAGTATCTCAATTGGGGCAAACATACATTCAGACACCACTTCTTGCAGATATACTAGTTAAGCTCCCTTAGCTGCAGAACTCGCTCACTATTCTGAATGAAGTGGACAAACTACATTATTATACTACAAAGGTTTTGTAAAATATATAGTGTAGTGTAATATATACAGGAAGAACAATGGATACCAGCATCTCAATTGGGGCAAACATACATTCAGACGCCCCTTCTTGCAGATATACTAGTTAAGCTCCCTTAGCTGCAGAACTCGCTCACTATTCTGAATGAAGTGGACAAACTACATTATTATACTACAAAGGTTTTGTAAAATATATAGTGTAGTGTAATATATACAGGAAGAACAAAGGATACCAGCTTCTCAATTGGGGCAAACATACATTCAGACACCCCTTCTGGCAGATATACTAGTTAAGCTCCCTTAGCTGCAGAACTCGCTCACTATTCTGAATGAAGTGGACAAACTACATTATTATACTACAAAAGTTTTGTAAAATATATAGTGTAGTGTAATATATACAGGAAGAACAAAGGATACCAGTATCTCAATTGGGGCAAACATACATTCAGACGCCCCTTCTTGCAGATATACTAGTTAAGCTCCCTTAGCTGCAGAACTCGCTCACTATTCTGAATGAAGTGGACAGACTACATTATTATACTACAAAGGTTTTGTAAAGTATATAGTGTAGTGTAATATATACAGGAAGAACAAAGGATACCAGTATCTCAATTGGGGCAAACATACATTCAGACACCACTTCTTGCAGATATACTAGTTAAGCTCCCTTAGCTGCAGAACTCGCTCACTATTCTGAATGAAGTGGACAAACTACATTATTATACTACAAAGGTTTTGTAAAATATATAGTGTAGTGTAATATAAACAGGAAGAACAAAGGATACCAGTATCTCAATTGGGGCAAACATACACTCAGACGCCCCTTCTTGCAGATATACTAGTTAAGCTCCCTTAGCTGCAGAACTCACTCACTATTCTGAATGAAGTGGACAAACTACATTATTATACTACAAAGGTTTTGTAAAATATATAGTGTAGTGTAATATATACAGGAAGAACAAAGGATACCAGCATCTCAATTGGGGCAAACATACATTCAGACACCCCTTCTGGCAGATATACTAGTTAAGCTCCCTTAGCTGCAGAACTCGCTCACTATTCTGAATGAAGTGGACAAACTACATTATTATACTACAAAGGTTTTGTAAAATATATAGTGTAGTGTAATATATACAGGAAGAACAAAGGATACCAGTATCTCAATTGGGGCAAACATACATTCAGACGCCCCTTCTTGCAGATATACTAGTTAAGCTCCCTTAGCTGCAGAACTCGCTCACTATTCTGAATGAAGTGGACAGACTACATTATTATACTACAAAGGTTTTGTAAAATATATACTGTAGTGTAATATAAACAGGAAGAACAAAGGATACCAGTATCTCAATTGGGGCAAACATACATTCAGACGCCCCTTCTTGCAGATATACTAGTTAAGCTCCCTTAGCTGCAGAACTCGCTCACTATTCTGAATGAAGTGGACAAACTACATTATTATACTACAAAGGTTTTGTAAAATATATAGTGTAGTTTAATATATACAGGAAGAACAAAGGATACCAGTATCTCAATTGGGGCAAACATACATTCAGACGCCCCTTCTTGCAGTTATACTAGTTAAGCTCCCTTAGCTGCAGAACTCGCTCACTATTCTGAATGAAGTGGACAAACTACATTATTATACTACAAAGGTTTTGTAAAATATATAGTGTAGTGTAATATAAACAGGAAGAACAAAGGATACCAGTATCTCAATTGGGGCAAACATACATTCAGACGCCCCTTCTTGCAGATATACTAGTTAAGCTCCCTTAGCTGCAGAACTCGCTCACTATTCTGAATGAAGTGGACAAACTACATTATTATACTACAAAGGTTTTGTAAAATCTATAGTGTAGTGTAATATAAACAGGAAGAACAAAGGATACCAGTATCTCAATTGGGGCAAACATACATTCATACACCCCTTCTTGCAGATATACTAGTTAAGCTCCCTTAGCTGCAGAACTCGCTCACTATTCTGAATGAAGTGGACAGACTACATTATTATACTACAAAGGTTTTGTAAAATATATAGTGTAGTGTAATATATACAGGAAGAACAAAGGATACCAGCTTCTCAATTGGGGCAAACATACATTCAGACACCCCTTCTGGCAGATATACTAGTTAAGCTCCCTTAGCTGCAGAACTCGCTCACTATTCTGAATGAAGTGGACAAACTACATTATTATACTACAAAAGTTTTGTAAAATATATAGTGTAGTGTAATATATACAGGAAGAACAAAGGATACCAGTATCTCAATTGGGGCAAACATACATTCAGACGCCCCTTCTTGCAGATATACTAGTTAAGCTCCCTTAGCTGCAGAACTCGCTCACTATTCTGAATGAAGTGGACAGACTACATTATTATACTACAAAGGTTTTGTAAAGTATATAGTGTAGTGTAATATATACAGGAAGAACAAAGGATACCAGTATCTCAATTGGGGCAAACATACATTCAGACACCACTTCTTGCAGATATACTAGTTAAGCTCCCTTAGCTGCAGAACTCGCTCACTATTCTGAATGAAGTGGACAAACTACATTATTATACTACAAAGGTTTTGTAAAATATATAGTGTAGTGTAATATAAACAGGAAGAACAAAGGATACCAGTATCTCAATTGGGGCAAACATACACTCAGACGCCCCTTCTTGCAGATATACTAGTTAAGCTCCCTTAGCTGCAGAACTCACTCACTATTCTGAATGAAGTGGACAAACTACATTATTATACTACAAAGGTTTTGTAAAATATATAGTGTAGTGTAATATATACAGGAAGAACAAAGGATACCAGTATCTCAATTGGGGCAAACATACATTCAGACGCCCCTTCTTGCAGATATACTAGTTAAGCTCCCTTAGCTGCAGAACTCGCTCACTATTCTGAATGAAGTGGACAGACTACATTATTATACTACAAAGGTTTTGTAAAATATATACTGTAGTGTAATATAAACAGGAAGAACAAAGGATACCAGTATCTCAATTGGGGCAAACATACATTCAGACGCCCCTTCTTGCAGATATACTAGTTAAGCTCCCTTAGCTGCAGAACTCGCTCACTATTCTGAATGAAGTGGACAAACTACATTATTATACTACAAAGGTTTTGTAAAATATATAGTGTAGTGTAATATAAACAGGAAGAACAAAGGATACCAGTATCTCAATTGGGGCAAACATACATTCAGACACCCCTTCTTGCAGATATACTAGTTAAGCTCCCTTAGCTGCAGAACTCTCTCACTATTCTGAATGAAGTGGACAAACTACATTATTATACTACAAAGGTTTTGTAAAATATATAGTGTAGTGTAATATAAACAGGAAGAACAAAGGATACCAGTATCTCAATTGGGGCAAACATACATTCATACACCCCTTCTTGCAGATATACTAGTTAAGCTCCCTTAGCTGCAGAACTCGCTCACTATTCTGAATGAAGTGGACAGACTACATTATTATACTACAAAGGTTTTGTAAAATATATAGTGTAGTGTAATATAAACAGGAAGAACAAAGGATACCAGTATCTCAATTGGGGCAAACATACATTCAGACACCCCTTCTTGCAGATATACTAGTTAAGCTCCCTTAGCTGCAGAACTCGCTCACTATTCTGAATGAAGTGGACAAACTACATTATTATACTACAAAGGTTTTGTAAAATATATAGTGTAGTGTAATATATACAGGAAGAACAAAGGATACCAGTATCTCAATTGGGGCAAACATACATTCAGACGCCCCCTTCTTGTAGATATACTAGTTAAGCTCCCTTAGATGCAGAACTCGCTCACTATTCTGAATGAAGTGGACAGACTACATTATTATACTACAAACGTTTTGTAAAGTATATAGTGTAGTGTAATATATACAGGAAGAACAAAGGATACAGTATCTCAATTGGGGGAAACATACATTCAGACACCCCTTCTTGCAGATATACTAGTTAAGCTCCCTTAGCTGCAGAACTCGCTCACTATTCTGAATGAAGTGGACAAACTACATTATTATACTACAAAGGTTTCGTAAAATATATAGTGTAGTGTAATATATACAGGAAGAACAATGGATACCAGCATCTCAATTGGGGCAAACATACATTCAGACGCCCCTTCTTGCAGATATACTAGTTAAGCTCCCTTAGCTGCAGAACTCGCTCACTATTCTGAATGAAGTGGACAAACTACATTATTATACTACAAAGGTTTTGTAAAATATATAGTGTAGTGTAATATATACAGGAAGAACAAAGGATACCAGCTTCTCAATTGGGGCAAACATACATTCAGACACCCCTTCTGGCAGATATACTAGTTAAGCTCCCTTAGCTGCAGAACTCGCTCACTATTCTGAATGAAGTGGACAAACTACATTATTATACTACAAAAGTTTTGTAAAATATATAGTGTAGTGTAATATATACAGGAAGAACAAAGGATACCAGTATCTCAATTGGGGCAAACATACATTCAGACGCCCCTTCTTGCAGATATACTAGTTAAGCTCCCTTAGCTGCAGAACTCGCTCACTATTCTGAATGAAGTGGACAGACTACATTATTATACTACAAAGGTTTTGTAAAGTATATAGTGTAGTGTAATATATACAGGAAGAACAAAGGATACCAGTATCTCAATTGGGGCAAACATACATTCAGACACCACTTCTTGCAGATATACTAGTTAAGCTCCCTTAGCTGCAGAACTCGCTCACTATTCTGAATGAAGTGGACAAACTACATTATTATACTACAAAGGTTTTGTAAAATATATAGTGTAGTGTAATATAAACAGGAAGAACAAAGGATACCAGTATCTCAATTGGGGCAAACATACACTCAGACGCCCCTTCTTGCAGATATACTAGTTAAGCTCCCTTAGCTGCAGAACTCACTCACTATTCTGAATGAAGTGGACAAACTACATTATTATACTACAAAGGTTTTGTAAAATATATAGTGTAGTGTAATATATACAGGAAGAACAAAGGATACCAGCATCTCAATTGGGGCAAACATACATTCAGACACCCCTTCTGGCAGATATACTAGTTAAGCTCCCTTAGCTGCAGAACTCGCTCACTATTCTGAATGAAGTGGACAAACTACATTATTATACTACAAAGGTTTTGTAAAATATATAGTGTAGTGTAATATATACAGGAAGAACAAAGGATACCAGTATCTCAATTGGGGCAAACATACATTCAGACGCCCCTTCTTGCAGATATACTAGTTAAGCTCCCTTAGCTGCAGAACTCGCTCACTATTCTGAATGAAGTGGACAGACTACATTATTATACTACAAAGGTTTTGTAAAATATATACTGTAGTGTAATATAAACAGGAAGAACAAAGGATACCAGTATCTCAATTGGGGCAAACATACATTCAGACGCCCCTTCTTGCAGATATACTAGTTAAGCTCCCTTAGCTGCAGAACTCGCTCACTATTCTGAATGAAGTGGACAAACTACATTATTATACTACAAAGGTTTTGTAAAATATATAGTGTAGTTTAATATATACAGGAAGAACAAAGGATACCAGTATCTCAATTGGGGCAAACATACATTCAGACGCCCCTTCTTGCAGATATACTAGTTAAGCTCCCTTAGCTGCAGAACTCGCTCACTATTCTGAATGAAGTGGACAAACTACATTATTATACTACAAAGGTTTTGTAAAATATATAGTGTAGTGTAATATAAACAGGAAGAACAAAGGATACCAGTATCTCAATTGGGGCAAACATACATTCAGACGCCCCTTCTTGCAGATATACTAGTTAAGCTCCCTTAGCTGCAGAACTCGCTCACTATTCTGAATGAAGTGGACAAACTACATTATTATACTACAAAGGTTTTGTAAAATCTATAGTGTAGTGTAATATAAACAGGAAGAACAAAGGATACCAGTATCTCAATTGGGGCAAACATACATTCATACACCCCTTCTTGCAGATATACTAGTTAAGCTCCCTTAGCTGCAGAACTCGCTCATTATTCTGAATGAAGTGGACAGACTACATTATTATACTACAAAGGTTTTGTAAAATATATAGTGTAGTGTAATATAAACAGGAAAAACAAAGGATACCAGTATCTCAATTGGGGCAAACATACATTCAGACACCCCTTCTTGCAGATATACTAGTTAAGCTCCCTTAGCTGCAGAACTCGCTCACTATTCTGAATGAAGTGGACAAACTACATTATTATACTACAAAGGTTTTGTAAAATATATAGTGTAGTGTAATATATACAGGAAGAACAAAGGATACCAGTATCTCAATTGGGGCAAACATACATTCAGACGCCCCTTCTTGCAGATATACTAGTTAAGCTCCCTTAGATACAGAACTCGCTCACTATTCTGAATGAAGTGGACAGACTACATTATTATACTACAAACGTTTTGTAAAGTATATAGTGTAGTGTAATATATACAGGAAGAACAAAGGATACCAGTATCTCAATTGGGGGAAACATACATTCAGACACCGCTTCTTGCAGATATACTAGTTAAGCTCCCTTAGCTGCAGAACTCGCTCACTATTCTGAATGAAGTGGACAAACTACATTATTATACTACAAAGGTTTCGTAAAATATATAGTGTAGTGTAATATATACAGGAAGAACAATGGATACCAGCATCTCAATTGGGGCAAACATACATTCAGACGCCCCTTCTTGCAGATATACTAGTTAAGCTCCCTTAGCTGCAGAACTCTCTCACTATTCTGAATGAAGTGGACAAACTACATTATTATACTACAAAGGTTTTGTAAAATATATAGTGTAGTGTAATATATACAGGAAGAACAAAGGATACCAGCTTCTCAATTGGGGCAAACATACATTCAGACACCCCTTCTGGCAGATATACTAGTTAAGCTCCCTTAGCTGCAGAACTCGCTCACTATTCTGAATGAAGTGGACAAACTACATTATTATACTACAAAAGTTTTGTAAAATATATAGTGTAGTGTAATATATACAGGAAGAACAAAGGATACCAGTATCTCAATTGGGGCAAACATACATTCAGACGCCCCTTCTTGCAGATATACTAGTTAAGCTCCCTTAGCTGCAGAACTCGCTCACTATTCTGAATGAAGTGGACAGACTACATTATTATACTACAAAGGTTTTGTAAAGTATATAGTGTATTGTAATATATACAGGAAGAACAAAGGATACCAGTATCTCAATTGGGGCAAACATACATTCAGACACCACTTCTTGCAGATATACTAGTTAAGCTCCCTTAGCTGCAGAACTCGCTCACTATTCTGAATGAAGTGGACAAACTACATTATTATACTACAAAGGTTTTGTAAAATATATAGTGTAGTGTAATATAAACAGGAAGAACAAAGGATACCAGTATCTCAATTGGGGCAAACATACACTCAGACGCCCCTTCTTGCAGATATACTAGTTAAGCTCCCTTAGCTGCAGAACTCACTCACTATTCTGAATGAAGTGGACAAACTACATTATTATACTACAAAGGTTTTGTAAAATATATAGTGTAGTGTAATATATACAGGAAGAACAAAGGATACCAGCATCTCAATTGGGGCAAACATACATTCAGACACCCCTTCTGGCAGATATACTAGTTAAGCTCCCTTAGCTGCAGAACTCGCTCACTATTCTGAATGAAGTGGACAAACTACATTATTATACTACAAAGGTTTTGTAAAATATATAGTGTAGTGTAATATATACAGGAAGAACAAAGGATACCAGTATCTCAATTGGGGCAAACATACATTCAGACGCCCCTTCTTGCAGATATACTAGTTAAGCTCCCTTAGCTGCAGAACTCGCTCACTATTCTGAATGAAGTGGACAGACTACATTATTATACTACAAAGGTTTTGTAAAATATATACTGTAGTGTAATATAAACAGGAAGAACAAAGGATACCAGTATCTCAATTGGGGCAAACATACATTCAGACGCCCCTTCTTGCAGATATACTAGTTAAGCTCCCTTAGCTGCAGAACTCGCTCACTATTCTGAATGAAGTGGACAAACTACATTATTATACTACAAAGGTTTTGTAAAATATATAGTGTAGTGTAATATAAACAGGAAGAACAAAGGATACCAGTATCTCAATTGGGGCAAACATACATTCAGACACCCCTTCTTGCAGATATACTAGTTAAGCTCCCTTAGCTGCAGAACTCTCTCACTATTCTGAATGAAGTGGACAAACTACATTATTATACTACAAAGGTTTTGTAAAATATATAGTGTAGTGTAATATAAACAGGAAGAACAAAGGATACCAGTATCTCAATTGGGGCAAACATACATTCATACACCCCTTCTTGCAGATATACTAGTTAAGCTCCCTTAGCTGCAGAACTCGCTCACTATTCTGAATGAAGTGGACAGACTACATTATTATACTACAAAGGTTTTGTAAAATATATAGTGTAGTGTAATATAAACAGGAAGAACAAAGGATACCAGTATCTCAATTGGGGCAAACATACATTCAGACACCCCTTCTTGCAGATATACTAGTTAAGCTCCCTTAGCTGCAGAACTCGCTCACTATTCTGAATGAAGTGGACAAACTACATTATTATACTACAAAGGTTTTGTAAAATATATAGTGTAGTGTAATATATACAGGAAGAACAAAGGATACCAGTATCTCAATTGGGGCAAACATACATTCAGACGCCCCTTCTTGCAGATATACTAGTTAAGCTCCCTTAGATGCTGAACTCGCTCACTATTCTGAATGAAGTGGACAGACTACATTATTATACTACAAACGTTTTGTAAAGTATATAGTGTAGTGTAATATATACAGGAAGAACAAAGGATACCAGTATCTCAATTGGGGGAAACATACATTCAGACACCCCTTCTTGCAGATATACTAGTTAAGCTCCCTTAGCTGCAGAACTCGCTCACTATTCTGAATGAAGTGGACAAACTACATTATTATACTACAAAGGTTTCGTAAAATATATAGTGTAGTGTAATATATACAGGAAGAACAATGGATACCAGCATCTCAATTGGGGCAAACATACATTCAGACGCCCCTTCTTGCAGATATACTAGTTAAGCTCCCTTAGCTGCAGAACTCGCTCACTATTCTGAATGAAGTGGACAAACTACATTATTATACTACAAAGGTTTTGTAAAATATATAGTGTAGTGTAATATATACAGGAAGAACAAAGGATACCAGTATCTCAATTGGGGCAAACATACATTCAGACACCACTTCTTGCAGATATACTAGTTAAGCTCCCTTAGCTGCAGAACTCGCTCACTATTCTGAATGAAGTGGACAAACTACATTATTATACTACAAAGGTTTTGTAAAATATATAGTGTAGTGTAATATAAACAGGAAGAACAAAGGATACCAGTATCTCAATTGGGGCAAACATACATTCAGACGCCCCTTCTTGCAGATATACTAGTTAAGCTCCCTTAGCTGCAGAACTCGCTCACTATTCTGAATGAAGTGGACAAACTACATTATTATACTACAAAGGTTTTGTAAAATATATAGTGTAGTGTAATATAAACAGGAAGAACAAAGGATACCAGTATCTCAATTGGGGCAAACATACATTCAGACACCCCTTCTTGCAGATATACTAGTTAAGCTCCCTTAGCTGCAGAACTCGCTCACTATTCTGAATGAAGTGGACAGACTACATTATTATACTACAAAGGTTTTGTAAAATATATAGTGTAGTGTAATATATACAGGAAGAACAAAGGATACCAGTATCTCAATTGGGGCAAACATACATTCAGACGCCCCTTCTTGCAGATATACTAGTTAAGCTCCCTTAGATGCAGAACTCGCTCACTATTCTGAATGAAGTGGACAGACTACATTATTATACTACAAACGTTTTGTAAAGTATATAGTGTAGTGTAATATATACAGGAAGAACAAAGGATACCAGTATCTCAATTGGGGGAAACATACATTCAGACACCGCTTCTTGCAGATATACTAGTTAAGCTCCCTTAGCTGCAGAACTCGCTCACTATTCTGAATGAAGTGGACAAACTACATTATTATACTACAAAGGTTTCGTAAAATATATAGTGTAGTGTAATATATACAGGAAGAACAATGGATACCAGCATCTCAATTGGGGCAAACATACATTCAGACGCCCCTTCTTGCAGATATACTAGTTAAGCTCCCTTAGCTGCAGAACTCTCTCACTATTCTGAATGAAGTGGACAAACTACATTATTATACTACAAAGGTTTTGTAAAATATATAGTGTAGTGTAATATATACAGGAAGAACAAAGGATACCAGCTTCTCAATTGGGGCAAACATACATTCAGACACCCCTTCTGGCAGATATACTAGTTAAGCTCCCTTAGCTGCAGAACTCGCTCACTATTCTGAATGAAGTGGACAAACTACATTATTATACTACAAAAGTTTTGTAAAATATATAGTGTAGTGTAATATATACAGGAAGAACAAAGGATACCAGTATCTCAATTGGGGCAAACATACATTCAGACGCCCCTTCTTGCAGATATACTAGTTAAGCTCCCTTAGCTGCAGAACTCGCTCACTATTCTGAATGAAGTGGACAGACTACATTATTATACTACAAAGGTTTTGTAAAGTATATAGTGTAGTGTAATATATACAGGAAGAACAAAGGATACCAGTATCTCAATTGGGGCAAACATACATTCAGACACCACTTCTTGCAGATATACTAGTTAAGCTCCCTTAGCTGCAGAACTCGCTCACTATTCTGAATGAAGTGGACAAACTACATTATTATACTACAAAGGTTTTGTAAAATATATAGTGTAGTGTAATATAAACAGGAAGAACAAAGGATACCAGTATCTCAATTGGGGCAAACATACACTCAGACGCCCCTTCTTGCAGATATACTAGTTAAGCTCCCTTAGCTGCAGAACTCACTCACTATTCTGAATGAAGTGGACAAACTACATTATTATACTACAAAGGTTTTGTAAAATATATAGTGTAGTGTAATATATACAGGAAGAACAAAGGATACCAGCATCTCAATTGGGGCAAACATACATTCAGACACCCCTTCTGGCAGATATACTAGTTAAGCTCCCTTAGCTGCAGAACTCGCTCACTATTCTGAATGAAGTGGACAAACTACATTATTATACTACAAAGGTTTTGTAAAATATATAGTGTAGTGTAATATATACAGGAAGAACAAAGGATACCAGTATCTCAATTGGGGCAAACATACATTCAGACGCCCCTTCTTGCAGATATACTAGTTAAGCTCCCTTAGCTGCAGAACTCGCTCACTATTCTGAATGAAGTGGACAGACTACATTATTATACTACAAAGGTTTTGTAGAATATATACTGTAGTGTAATATAAACAGGAAGAACAAAGGATACCAGTATCTCAATTGGGGCAAACATACATTCAGACGCCCCTTCTTGCAGATATACTAGTTAAGCTCCCTTAGCTGCAGAACTCGCTCACTATTCTGAATGAAGTGGACAAACTACATTATTATACTACAAAGGTTTTGTAAAATATATAGTGTAGTGTAATATAAACAGGAAGAACAAAGGATACCAGTATCTCAATTGGGGCAAACATACATTCAGACACCCCTTCTTGCAGATATACTAGTTAAGCTCCCTTAGCTGCAGAACTCTCTCACTATTCTGAATGAAGTGGACAAACTACATTATTATACTACAAAGGTTTTGTAAAATATATAGTGTAGTGTAATATAAACAGGAAGAACAAAGGATACCAGTATCTCAATTGGGGCAAACATACATTCATACACCCCTTCTTGCAGATATACTAGTTAAGCTCCCTTAGCTGCAGAACTCGCTCACTATTCTGAATGAAGTGGACAGACTACATTATTATACTACAAAGGTTTTGTAAAATATATAGTGTAGTGTAATATAAACAGGAAGAACAAAGGATACCAGTATCTCAATTGGGGCAAACATACATTCAGACACCCCTTCTTGCAGATATACTAGTTAAGCTCCCTTAGCTGCAGAACTCGCTCACTATTCTGAATGAAGTGGACAAACTACATTATTATACTACAAAGGTTTTGTAAAATATATAGTGTAGTGTAATATATACAGGAAGAACAAAGGATACCAGTATCTCAATTGGGGCAAACATACATTCAGACGCCCCTTCTTGCAGATATACTAGTTAAGCTCCCTTAGATGCTGAACTCGCTCACTATTCTGAATGAAGTGGACAGACTACATTATTATACTACAAACGTTTTGTAAAGTATATAGTGTAGTGTAATATATACAGGAAGAACAAAGGATACCAGTATCTCAATTGGGGGAAACATACATTCAGACACCCCTTCTTGCAGATATACTAGTTAAGCTCCCTTAGCTGCAGAACTCGCTCACTATTCTGAATGAAGTGGACAAACTACATTATTATACTACAAAGGTTTCGTAAAATATATAGTGTAGTGTAATATATACAGGAAGAACAATGGATACCAGCATCTCAATTGGGGCAAACATACATTCAGACGCCCCTTCTTGCAGATATACTAGTTAAGCTCCCTTAGCTGCAGAACTCGCTCACTATTCTGAATGAAGTGGACAAACTACATTATTATACTACAAAGGTTTTGTAAAATATATAGTGTAGTGTAATATATACAGGAAGAACAAAGGATACCAGTATCTCAATTGGGGCAAACATACATTCAGACACCACTTCTTGCAGATATACTAGTTAAGCTCCCTTAGCTGCAGAACTCGCTCACTATTCTGAATGAAGTGGACAAACTACATTATTATACTACAAAGGTTTTGTAAAATATATAGTGTAGTGTAATATAAACAGGAAGAACAAAGGATACCAGTATCTCAATTGGGGCAAACATACATTCAGACGCCCCTTCTTGCAGATATACTAGTTAAGCTCCCTTAGCTGCAGAACTCGCTCACTATTCTGAATGAAGTGGACAAACTACATTATTATACTACAAAGGTTTTGTAAAATATATAGTGTAGTGTAATATAAACAGGAAGAACAAAGGATACCAGTATCTCAATTGGGGCAAACATACATTCAGACACCCCTTCTTGCAGATATACTAGTTAAGCTCCCTTAGCTGCAGAACTCGCTCACTATTCTGAATGAAGTGGACAGACTACATTATTATACTACAAAGGCTTTGTAAAATATATAGTGTAGTGTAATATAAACAGGAAGAACAAAGGATACCAGTATCTCAATTGGGGCAAACATACATTCAGACACCCCTTCTTGCAGATATACTAGTTAAGCTCCCTTAGCTGCAGAACTCGCTCACTATTCTGAATGAAGTGGACAAACTACATTATTATACTACAAAGGTTTTGTAAAATATATAGTGTAGTGTAATATATACAGGAAGAACAAAGGATACCAGTATCTCAATTGGGGCAACCATACATTCAGACGCCCCTTCTTGCAGATATACTAGTTAAGCTCCCTTAGATGCAGAACTCGCTCACTATTCTGAATGAAGTGGACAGACTACATTATTATACTACAAACGTTTTGTAAAGTATATAGTGTAGTGTAATATATACAGGAAGAACAAAGGATACCAGTATCTCAATTGGGGCAAACATACATTCAGACACCCCTTCTTGCAGATATACTAGTTAAGCTCCCTTAGCTGCAGAACTCGCTCACTATTCTGAATGAAGTGGACAAACTACATTATTATACTACAAAGGTTTCGTAAAATATATAGTGTAGTGTAATATATACAGGAAGAACAAAGGATACCAGCATCTCAATTGGGGCAAACATACATTCAGACGCCCCTTCTTGCAGATATACTAGTTAAGCTCCCTTAGCTGCAGAACTCGCTCACTATTCTGAATGAAGTGGACAAACTACATTATTATACTACAAAGGTTTTGTAAAATATATAGTGTAGTGTAATATATACAGGAAGAACAAAGGATACCAGCTTCTCAATTGGGGCAAACATACATTCAGACACCCCTTCTGGCAGATATACTAGTTAAGCTCCCTTAGCTGCAGAACTCGCTCACTATTCTGAATGAAGTGGACAAACTACATTATTATACTACAAAGGTTTTGTAAAATATATAGTGTAGTGTAATATAAACAGGAAGAACAAAGGATACCAGTATCTCAATTGGGGCAAACATACACTCAGACGCCCCTTCTTGCAGATATACTAGTTAAGCTCCCTTAGCTGCAGAACTCACTCACTATTCTGAATGAAGTGGACAAACTACATTATTATACTACAAAGGTTTTGTAAAATATATAGTGTAGTGTAATATATACAGGAAGAACAAAGGATACCAGCATCTCAATTGGGGCAAACATACATTCAGACACCCCTTCTGGCAGATATACTAGTTAAGCTCCCTTAGCTGCAGAACTCGCTCACTATTCTGAATGAAGTGGACAAACTACATTATTATACTACAAAGGTTTTGTAAAATATATAGTGTAGTGTAATATATACAGGAAGAACAAAGGATACCAGTATCTCAATTGGGGCAAACATACATTCAGACGCCCCTTCTTGCAGATATACTAGTTAAGCTCCCTTAGCTGCAGAACTCGCTCACTATTCTGAATTAAGTGGACAGACTACATTATTATACTACAAAGGTTTTGTAAAATATATACTGTAGTGTAATATAAACAGGAAGAACAAAGGATACCAGTATCTCAATTGGGGCAAACATACATTCAGACGCCCCTTCTTGCAGATATACTAGTTAAGCTCCCTTAGCTGCAGAACTCGCTCACTATTCTGAATGAAGTGGACAAACTACATTATTATACTACAAAGGTTTTGTAAAATATATAGTGTAGTGTAATATAAACAGGAAGAACAAAGGATACCAGTATCTCAATTGGGGCAAACATACATTCAGACACCCCTTCTTGCAGATATACTAGTTAAGCTCCCTTAGCTGCAGAACTCTCTCACTATTCTGAATGAAGTGGACAAACTACATTATTATACTACAAAGGTTTTGTAAAATATATAGTGTAGTGTAATATAAACAGGAAGAATAAAGGATACCAGTATCTCAATTGGGGCAAACATACATTCATACACCCCTTCTTGCAGATATACTAGTTAAGCTCCCTTAGCTGCAGAACTCGCTCACTATTCTGAATGAAGTGGACAGACTACATTATTATACTACAAAGGTTTTGTAAAATATATAGTGTAGTGTAATATAAACAGGAAGAACAAAGGATACCAGTATCTCAATTGGGGCAAACATACATTCAGACACCCCTTCTTGCAGATATACTAGTTAAGCTCCCTTAGCTGCAGAACTCGCTCACTATTCTGAATGAAGTGGACAAACTACATTATTATACTACAAAGGTTTTGTAAAATATATAGTGTAGTGTAATATATACAGGAAGAACAAAGGATACCAGTATCTCAATTGGGGCAAACATACATTCAGACGCCCCTTCTTGCAGATATACTAGTTAAGCTCCCTTAGATGCAGAACTCGCTCACTATTCTGAATGAAGTGGACAGACTACATTATTATACTACAAACGTTTTGTAAAGTATATAGTGTAGTGTAATATATACAGGAAGAACAAAGGATACCAGTATCTCAATTGGGGGAAACATACATTCAGACACCCCTTCTTGCAGATATACTAGTTAAGCTCCCTTAGCTGCAGAACTCGCTCACTATTCTGAATGAAGTGGACAAACTACATTATTATACTACAAAGGTTTCGTAAAATATATAGTGTAGTGTAATATATACAGGAAGAACAATGGATACCAGCATCTCAATTGGGGCAAACATACATTCAGACGCCCCTTCTTGCAGATATACTAGTTAAGCTCCCTTAGCTGCAGAACTCGCTCACTATTCTGAATGAAGTGGACAAACTACATTATTATACTACAAAGGTTTTGTAAAATATATAGTGTAGTGTAATATATACAGGAAGAACAAAGGATACCAGCTTCTCAATTGGGGCAAACATACATTCAGACACCCCTTCTGGCAGATATACTAGTTAAGCTCCCTTAGCTGCAGAACTCGCTCACTATTCTGAATGAAGTGGACAAACTACATTATTATACTACAAAAGTTTTGTAAAATATATAGTGTAGTGTAATATATACAGGAAGAACAAAGGATACCAGTATCTCAATTGGGGCAAACATACATTCAGACGCCCCTTCTTGCAGATATACTAGTTAAGCTCCCTTAGCTGCAGAACTCGCTCACTATTCTGAATGAAGTGGACAGACTACATTATTATACTACAAAGGTTTTGTAAAGTATATAGTGTAGTGTAATATATACAGGAAGAACAAAGGATACCAGTATCTCAATTGGGGCAAACATACATTCAGACACCACTTCTTGCAGATATACTAGTTAAGCTCCCTTAGCTGCAGAACTCGCTCACTATTCTGAATGAAGTGGACAAACTACATTATTATACTACAAAGTTTTTGTAAAATATATAGTGTAGTGTAATATAAACAGGAAGAACAAAGGATACCAGTATCTCAATTGGGGCAAACATACACTCAGACGCCCCTTCTTGCAGATATACTAGTTAAGCTCCCTTAGCTGCAGAACTCACTCACTATTCTGAATGAAGTGGACAAACTACATTATTATACTACAAAGGTTTTGTAAAATATATAGTGTAGTGTAATATATACAGGAAGAACAAAGGATACCAGCATCTCAATTGGGGCAAACATACATTCAGACACCCCTTCTGGCAGATATACTAGTTAAGCTCCCTTAGCTGCAGAACTCGCTCACTATTCTGAATGAAGTGGACAAACTACATTATTATACTACAAAGGTTTTGTAAAATATATAGTGTAGTGTAATATATACAGGAAGAACAAAGGATACCAGTATCTCAATTGGGGCAAACATACATTTAGACGCCCCTTCTTGCAGATATACTAGTTAAGCTCCCTTAGCTGCAGAACTCGCTCACTATTCTGAATGAAGTGGACAGACTACATTATTATACTACAAAGGTTTTGTAAAATATATACTGTAGTGTAATATAAACAGGAAGAACAAAGGATACCAGTATCTCAATTGGGGCAAACATACATTCAGACGCCCCTTCTTGCAGATATACTAGTTAAGCTCCCTTAGCTGCAGAACTCGCTCACTATTCTGAATGAAGTGGACAAACTACATTATTATACTACAAAGGTTTTGTAAAATATATAGTGTAGTGTAATATAAACAGGAAGAACAAAGGATACCAGTATCTCAATTGGGGCAAACATACATTCAGACACCCCTTCTTGCAGATATACTAGTTAAGCTCCCTTAGCTGCAGAACTCGCTCACTATTCTGAATGAAGTGGACAGACTACATTATTATACTACAAACGTTTTGTAAAATATATAGTGTAGTGTAATATAAACAGGAAGAACAAAGGATACCAGTATCTCAATTGGGGCAAACATACATTCAGACACCCCTTCTTGCAGATATACTAGTTAAGCTCCCTTAGCTGCAGAACTCGCTCACTATTCTGAATGAAGTGGACAAACTACATTATTATACTACAAAGGTTTTGTAAAATATATAGTGTAGTGTAATATATACAGGAAGAACAAAGGATACCAGTATCTCAATTGGGGCAACCATACATTCAGACGCCCCTTCTTGCAGATATACTAGTTAAGCTCCCTTAGATGCAGAACTCGCTCACTATTCTGAATGAAGTGGACAGACTACATTATTATACTACAAACGTTTTGTAAAGTATATAGTGTAGTGTAATATATACAGGAAGAACAAAGGATACCAGTATCTCAATTGGGGCAAACATACATTCAGACACCCCTTCTTGCAGATATACTAGTTAAGCTCCCTTAGCTGCAGAACTCGCTCACTATTCTGAATGAAGTGGACAAACTACATTATTATACTACAAAGGTTTCGTAAAATATATAGTGTAGTGTAATATATACAGGAAGAACAAAGGATACCAGCATCTCAATTGGGGCAAACATACATTCAGACGCCCCTTCTTGCAGATATACTAGTTAAGCTCCCTTAGCTGCAGAACTCGCTCACTATTCTGAATGAAGTGGACAAACTACATTATTATACTACAAAGGTTTTGTAAAATATATAGTGTAGTGTAATATATACAGGAAGAACAAAGGATACCAGCTTCTCAATTGGGGCAAACATACATTCAGACACCCCTTCTGGCAGATATACTAGTTAAGCTCCCTTAGCTGCAGAACTCGCTCACTATTCTGAATGAAGTGGACAAACTACATTATTATACTACAAAGGTTTTGTAAAATATATAGTGTAGTGTAATATATACAGGAAGAACAAAGGATACCAGTATCTCAATTGGGGCAAACATACATTCAGACGCCCCTTCTTGCAGATATACTAGTTAAGCTCCCTTAGCTGCAGAACTCGCTCACTATTCTGAATGAAGTGGACAAACTACATTATTATACTACAAAGGTTTTGTAAAATATATAGTGTAGTGTAATATAAACAGGAAGAACAAAGGATACCAGTATCTCAATTGGGGCAAACATACATTCATACACCCCTTCTTGCAGATATACTAGTTAAGCTCCCTTAGCTGCAGAACTCGCTCACTATTCTGAATGAAGTGGACAGACTACATTATTATACTACAAAGGTTTTGTAAAATATATAGTGTAGTGTAATATAAACAGGAAGAACAAAGGATACCAGTATCTCAATTGGGGCAAAAATACATTCAGACACCCCTTCTTGCAGATATACTAGTTAAGCTCCCTTAGCTGCAGAACTCGCTCACTATTCTGAATGAAGTGGACAAACTACATTATTATACTACAAAGGTTTTGTAAAATATATAGTGTAGTGTAATATAAACAGGAAGAACAAAGGATACCAGTATCTCAATTGGGGCAAACATACATTCAGACGCCCCTTCTTGCAGATATACTAGTTAAGCTCCCTTAGATGCAGAACTCGCTCACTATTCTGAATGAAGTGGACAGACTACATTATTATACTACAAACGTTTTGTAAAGTATATAGTGTAGTGTAATATATACAGGAAGAACAAAGGATACCAGTATCTCAATTGGGGGAAACATACATTCAGACACCCCTTCTTGCAGATATACTAGTTAAGCTCCCTTAGCTGCAGAACTCGCTCACTATTCTGAATGAAGTGGACAAACTACATTATTATACTACAAAGGTTTCGTAAAATATATAGTGTAGTGTAATATATACAGGAAGAACAATGGATACCAGCATCTCAATTGGGGCAAACATACATTCAGACGCCCCTTCTTGCAGATATACTAGTTAAGCTCCCTTAGCTGCAGAACTCGCTCACTATTCTGAATGAAGTGGACAGACTACATTATTATACTACAAAGGTTTTGTAAAATATATACTGTAGTGTAATATAAACAGGAAGAACAAAGGATACCAGTATCTCAATTGGGGCAAACATACATTCAGACGCCCCTTCTTGCAGATATACTAGTTAAGCTCCCTTAGCTGCAGAACTCGCTCACTATTCTGAATGAAGTGGACAAACTACATTATTATACTACAAAGGTTTTGTAAAATATATAGTGTAGTGTAATATAAACAGGAAGAACAAAGGATACCAGTATCTCAATTGGGGCAAACATACATTCAGACACCCCTTCTTGCAGATATACTAGTTAAGCTCCCTTAGCTGCAGAACTCTCTCACTATTCTGAATGAAGTGGACAAACTACATTATTATACTACAAAGGTTTTGTAAAATATATAGTGTAGTGTAATATAAACAGGAAGAACAAAGGATACCAGTATCTCAATTGGGGCAAACATACATTCATACACCCCTTCTTGCAGATATACTAGTTAAGCTCCCTTAGCTGCAGAACTCGCTCACTATTCTGAATGAAGTGGACAGACTACATTATTATACTACAAAGGTTTTGTAAAATATATAGTGTAGTGTAATATAAACAGGAAGAACAAAGGATACCAGTATCTCAATTGGGGCAAACATACATTCAGACACCCCTTCTTGCAGATATACTAGTTAAGCTCCCTTAGCTGCAGAACTCGCTCACTATTCTGAATGAAGTGGACAAACTACATTATTATACTACAAAGGTTTTGTAAAATATATAGTGTAGTGTAATATATACAGGAAGAACAAAGGATACCAGTATCTCAATTGGGGCAAACATACATTCAGACGCCCCTTCTTGCAGATATACTAGTTAAGCTCCCTTAGATGCAGAACTCGCTCACTATTCTGAATGAAGTGGACAGACTACATTATTATACTACAAACGTTTTGTAAAGTATATAGTGTAGTGTAATATATACAGGAAGAACAAAGGATACCAGTATCTCAATTGGGGGAAACATACATTCAGACACCCCTTCTTGCAGATATACTAGTTAAGCTCCCTTAGCTGCAGAACTCGCTCACTATTCTGAATGAAGTGGACAAACTACATTATTATACTACAAAGGTTTCGTAAAATATATAGTGTAGTGTAATATATACAGGAAGAACAATGGATACCAGCATCTCAATTGGGGCAAACATACATTCAGACGCCCCTTCTTGCAGATATACTAGTTAAGCTCCCTTAGCTGCAGAACTCGCTCACTATTCTGAATGAAGTGGACAAACTACATTATTATACTACAAAGGTTTTGTAAAATATATAGTGTAGTGTAATATATACAGGAAGAACAAAGGATACCAGCTTCTCAATTGGGGCAAACATACATTCAGACACCCCTTCTGGCAGATATACTAGTTAAGCTCCCTTAGCTGCAGAACTCGCTCACTATTCTGAATGAAGTGGACAAACTACATTATTATACTACAAAAGTTTTGTAAAATATATAGTGTAGTGTAATATATACAGGAAGAACAAAGGATACCAGTATCTCAATTGGGGCAAACATACATTCAGACGCCCCTTCTTGCAGATATACTAGTTAAGCTCCCTTAGCTGCAGAACTCGCTCACTATTCTGAATGAAGTGGACAGACTACATTATTATACTACAAAGGTTTTGTAAAGTATATAGTGTAGTGTAATATATACAGGAAGAACAAAGGATACCAGTATCTCAATTGGGGCAAACATACATTCAGACACCACTTCTTGCAGATATACTAGTTAAGCTCCCTTAGCTGCAGAACTCGCTCACTATTCTGAATGAAGTGGACAAACTACATTATTATACTACAAAGGTTTTGTAAAATATATAGTGTAGTGTAATATAAACAGGAAGAACAAAGGATACCAGTATCTCAATTGGGGCAAACATACACTCAGACGCCCCTTCTTGCAGATATACTAGTTAAGCTCCCTTAGCTGCAGAACTCACTCACTATTCTGAATGAAGTGGACAAACTACATTATTATACTACAAAGGTTTTGTAAAATATATAGTGTAGTGTAATATATACAGGAAGAACAAAGGATACCAGCATCTCAATTGGGGCAAACATACATTCAGACACCCCTTCTGGCAGATATACTAGTTAAGCTCCCTTAGCTGCAGAACTCGCTCACTATTCTGAATGAAGTGGACAAACTACATTATTATACTACAAAGGTTTTGTAAAATATATAGTGTAGTGTAATATATACAGGAAGAACAAAGGATACCAGTATCTCAATTGGGGCAAACATACATTTAGACGCCCCTTCTTGCAGATATACTAGTTAAGCTCCCTTAGCTGCAGAACTCGCTCACTATTCTGAATGAAGTGGACAGACTACATTATTATACTACAAAGGTTTTGTAAAATATATACTGTAGTGTAATATAAACAGGAAGAACAAAGGATACCAGTATCTCAATTGGGGCAAACATACATTCAGACGCCCCTTCTTGCAGATATACTAGTTAAGCTCCCTTAGCTGCAGAACTCGCTCACTATTCTGAATGAAGTGGACAAACTACATTATTATACTACAAAGGTTTTGTAAAATATATAGTGTAGTGTAATATAAACAGGAAGAACAAAGGATACCAGTATCTCAATTGGGGCAAACATACATTCAGACACCCCTTCTTGCAGATATACTAGTTAAGCTCCCTTAGCTGCAGAACTCGCTCACTATTCTGAATGAAGTGGACAGACTACATTATTATACTACAAAGGTTTTGTAAAATATATAGTGTAGTGTAATATAAACAGGAAGAACAAAGGATACCAGTATCTCAATTGGGGCAAACATACATTCAGACACCCCTTCTTGCAGATATACTAGTTAAGCTCCCTTAGCTGCAGAACTCGCTCACTATTCTGAATGAAGTTGACAAACTACATTATTATACTACAAAGGTTTTGTAAAATATATAGTGTAGTGTAATATATACAGGAAGAACAAAGGATACCAGTATCTCAATTGGGGCAACCATACATTCAGACGCCCCTTCTTGCAGATATACTAGTTAAGCTCCCTTAGATGCAGAACTCGCTCACTATTCTGAATGAAGTGGACAGACTACATTATTATACTACAAACGTTTTGTAAAGTATATAGTGTAGTGTAATATATACAGGAAGAACAAAGGATACCAGTATCTCAATTGGGGCAAACATACATTCAGACACCCCTTCTTGCAGATATACTAGTTAAGCTCCCTTAGCTGCAGAACTCGCTCACTATTCTGAATGAAGTGGACAAACTACATTATTATACTACAAAGGTTTCATAAAATATATAGTGTAGTGTAATATATACAGGAAGAACAAAGGATACCAGCATCTCAATTGGGGCAAACATACATTCAGACGCCCCTTCTTGCAGATATACTAGTTAAGCTCCCTTAGCTGCAGAACTCGCTCACTATTCTGAATGAAGTGGACAAACTACATTATTATACTACAAAGGTTTTGTAAAATATATAGTGTAGTGTAATATATACAGGAAGAACAAAGGATACCAGCTTCTCAATTGGGGCAAACATACATTCAGACACCCCTTCTGGCAGATATACTAGTTAAGCTCCCTTAGCTGCAGAACTCGCTCACTATTCTGAATGAAGTGGACAAACTACATTATTATACTACAAAGGTTTTGTAAAATATATAGTGTAGTGTAATATATACAGGAAGAACAAAGGATACCAGTATCTCAATTGGGGCAAACATACATTCAGACGCCCCTTCTTGCAGATATACTAGTTAAGCTCCCTTAGCTGCAGAACTCGCTCACTATTCTGAATGAAGTGGACAAACTACATTATTATACTACAAAGGTTTTGTAAAATATATAGTGTAGTGTAATATAAACAGGAAGAACAAAGGATACCAGTATCTCAATTGGGGCAAACATACATTCATACACCCCTTCTTGCAGATATACTAGTTAAGCTCCCTTAGCTGCAGAACTCGCTCACTATTCTGAATGAAGTGGACAGACTACATTATTATACTACAAAGGTTTTGTAAAATATATAGTGTAGTGTAATATAAACAGGAAGAACAAAGGATACCAGTATCTCAATTGGGGCAAACATACATTCAGACACCCCTTCTTGCAGATATACTAGTTAAGCTCCCTTAGCTGCAGAACTCGCTCACTATTCTGAATGAAGTGGACAAACTACATTATTATACTACAAAGGTTTTGTAAAATATATAGTGTAGTGTAATATATACAGGAAGAACAAAGGATACCAGTATCTCAATTGGGGCAAACATACATTCAGACGCCCCTTCTTGCAGATATACTAGTTAAGCTCCCTTAGATGCAGAACTCGCTCACTATTCTGAATGAAGTGGACAGACTACATTATTATACTACAAACGTTTTGTAAAGTATATAGTGTAGTGTAATATATACAGGAAGAACAAAGGATACCAGTATCTCAATTGGGGGAAACATACATTCAGACACCCCTTCTTGCAGATATACTAGTTAAGCTCCCTTAGCTGCAGAACTCGCTCACTATTCTGAATGAAGTGGACAAACTACATTATTATACTACAAAGGTTTCGTAAAATATATAGTGTAGTGTAATATATACAGGAAGAACAATGGATACCAGCATCTCAATTGGGGCAAACATACATTCAGACGCCCCTTCTTGCAGATATACTAGTTAAGCTCCCTTAGCTGCAGAACTCGCTCACTATTCTGAATGAAGTGGACAAACTACATTATTATACTACAAAGGTTTTGTAAAATATATAGTGTAGTGTAATATATACAGGAAGGACAAAGGATACCAGCTTCTCAATTGGGGCAAACATACATTCAGACACCCCTTCTGGCAGATATACTAGTTAAGCTCCCTTAGCTGCAGAACTCGCTCACTATTCTGAATGAAGTGGACAAACTACATTATTATACTACAAAAGTTTTGTAAAATATATAGTGTAGTGTAATATATACAGGAAGAACAAAGGATACCAGTATCTCAATTGGGGCAAACATACATTCAGACGCCCCTTCTTGCAGATATACTAGTTAAGCTCCCTTAGCTGCAGAACTCGCTCACTATTCTGAATGAAGTGGACAGACTACATTATTATACTACAAAGGTTTTGTAAAGTATATAGTGTAGTGTAATATATACAGGAAGAACAAAGGATACCAGTATCTCAATTGGGGCAAACATACATTCAGACACCACTTCTTGCAGATATACTAGTTAAGCTCCCTTAGCTGCAGAACTCGCTCACTATTCTGAATGAAGTGGACAAACTACATTATTATACTACAAAGGTTTTGTAAAATATATAGTGTAGCGTAATATAAACAGGAAGAACAAAGGATACCAGTATCTCAATTGGGGCAAACATATACTCAGACGCCCCTTCTTGCAGATATACTAGTTAAGCTCCCTTAGCTGCAGAACTCACTCACTATTCTGAATGAAGTGGACAAACTACATTATTATACTACAAAGGTTTTGTAAAATATATAGTGTAGTGTAATATATACAGGAAGAACAAAGGATACCAGCATCTCAATTGGGGCAAACATACATTCAGACACCCCTTCTGGCAGATATACTAGTTAAGCTCCCTTAGCTGCAGAACTCGCTCACTATTCTGAATGAAGTGGACAAACTACATTATTATACTACAAAGGTTTTGTAAAATATATAGTGTAGTGTAATATATACAGGAAGAACAAAGGATACCAGTATCTCAATTGGGGCAACCATACATTCAGACGCCCCTTCTTGCAGATATACTAGTTAAGCTCCCTTAGATGCAGAACTCGCTCACTATTCTGAATGAAGTGGACAGACTACATTATTATACTACAAACGTTTTGTAAAGTATATAGTGTAGTGTAATATATACAGGAAGAACAAAGGATACCAGTATCTCAATTGGGGCAAACATACATTCAGACACCCCTTCTTGCAGATATACTAGTTAAGCTCCCTTAGCTGCAGAACTCGCTCACTATTCTGAATGAAGTGGACAAACTACATTATTATACTACAAAGGTTTCGTAAAATATATAGTGTAGTGCAATATATACAGGAAGAACAAAGGATACCAGCATTTCAATTGGGGCAAACATACATTCAGACGCCCCTTCTTGCAGATATACTAGTTAAGCTCCCTTAGCTGCAGAACTCGCTCACTATTCTGAATGAAGTGGACAAACTACATTATTATACTACAAAGGTTTTGTAAAATATATAGTGTAGTGTAATATATACAGGAAGAACAAAGGATACCAGCTTCTCAATTGGGGCAAACATACATTCAGACACCCCTTCTGGCAGATATACTAGTTAAGCTCCCTTAGCTGCAGAACTCGCTCACTATTCTGAATGAAGTGGACAAACTACATTATTATACTACAAAGGTTTTGTAAAATATATAGTGTAGTGTAATATAAACAGGAAGAACAAAGGATACCAGTATCTCAATTGGGGCAAACATACATTCAGACGCCCCTTCTTGCAGATATACTAGTTAAGCTCCCTTAGCTGCAGAACTCACTCACTATTCTGAATGAAGTGGACAAACTACATTATTATACTACAAAGGTTTTGTAAAATATATAGTGTAGTGTAATATATACAGGAAGAACAAAGGATACCAGCATCTCAATTGGGGCAAACATACATTCAGACACCCCTTCTGGCAGATATACTAGTTAAGCTCCCTTAGCTGCAGAACTCGCTCACTATTCTGAATGAAGTGGACAAACTACATTATTATACTACAAAGGTTTTGTAAAATATATAGTGTAGTGTAATATATACAGGAAGAACAAAGGATACCAGTATCTCAATTGGGGCAAACATACATTCAGACGCCCCTTCTTGCAGATATACTAGTTAAGCTCCCTTAGCTGCAGAACTCGCTCACTATTCTGAATGAAGTGGACAGACTACATTATTATACTATAAAGGTTTTGTAAAATATATACTGTAGTGTAATATATACAGGAAGAACAAAGGATACCAGTATCTCAATTGGGGCAAACATACATTCAGACACCCCTTCTTGCAGATATACTAGTTAAGCTCCCTTAGCTGCAGAACTCGCTCACTATTCTGAAAGAAGTGGACAGACTACATTATTATACTACAAAGGTTTTGTAAATTATATAGTGTAATGTAATATATACAGGAAGAACAAAGGATACCAGTATCTCAATTGGGGCAAACATACATTCAGACGCCCCTTCTTGCAGATATACTAGTTAAGCTCCCTTAGCTGCAGAACTCGCTCACTATTCTGAATGAGGTGGACAGACTACATTATTATACTACAAAGGTTTTGTAAAATATATACTGTAGTGTAATATATACAGGAAGAACAAAGGATACCAGTATCTCAATTGGGGCAAACATACATTCAGACGCCCCTTCTTGCAGATATACTAGTTAAGCTCCCTTAGCTGCAGAACTCGCTCACTATTCTGAATGAAGTGGACAGACTACATTATTATACTACAAAGGTTTTGTAAAATATATACTGTAGTGTAATATATACAGGAAGAACAAAGGATACCAGTATCTCAATTGGGGCAAACATACATTCAGACGCCCCTACTTGCAGATATACTAGTTAAGCTCCCTTAGTTGCAGAACTCGCTCACTATTCTGAATGTAGTGGACAGACTACATTATTATACTACAAAGGGTTTGTAAACTATATACTGTAGTGTAATATATACAGGAAGAACAAAGGATACCAGTATCTCAATTGGGGCAAACATACATTCAGACACCCCTTCTGGCAGATATACTAGTTAAGCTCCCTTAGCTGCAGAACTCGCTCACTATTCTGAATGAAGTGGACAAACTACATTATTATACTACAAAGGTTTTGTAAAATATATAGTGTAGTGTAATATATACAGGAAGAACAAAGGATACCAATATCTCAATTGGGGCAAACATACATTCAGACACCCCTTCTGGCAGATATACTAGTTAAGCTCCCTTAGCTGCAGAACTCGCTCACTATTCTGAATGAAGTGGACAAACTACATTATTATACTACAAAGGTTTTGTAAAATATATAGTGTAGTGTAATATATACAGGAAGAACAAAGGATACCAGTATCTCAATTGGGGCAAACATACATTCAGACACCCCTTCTGGCAGATATACCAGTTAAGCTCCCTTAGCTGCAGAACTCGCTCACTATTCTCAATGAAGTGGACAAACTACATTATTATACTACAAAGGTTTTGTAAAATATATAGTGTAGTGTAATATATACAGGAAGAACAAAGGATACCAGTATATCAATTGGGGCAAACATACATTTAGACGCCCCTTCTTGCAGATATATTAGTTAAGCTCCCTTAGCTGCAGAACTCGCTCACTATTCTGAATGAAGAGGACAGACTACATTATTATACTACAAAGGTTTTGTAAAGTATATAGTGTAGTGTAATATATACAGGAAGAACAAAGGATACCAGTATCTCAATTGGGGCAAACATACATTCAGACACCACTTCTTGCAGATATACTAGTTAAGCTTCCTTAGCTGCAGAACTCGCTCACTATTCTGAATGAAGTGGACAAACTACATTATTATACTACAAAGGTTTTGTAAAATATATAGTGTAGTGTAATATAAACAGGAAGAACAAAGGATACCAGCATCTCAATTGGGGCAAACATACATTCAGACACCCCTTCTGGCAGATATACTAGTTAAGCTCCCTTAGCTGCAGAACTCGCTCACTATTCTGAATGAAGTGGACAAACTACATTATTATACTACAAAGGTTTTGTAAAATATATAGTGTAGTGTAATATATACAGGAAGAACAAAGGATACCAGTATCTCAATTGGGGCAAACATACATTCAGACACCCCTTCTGGCAGATATACTAGTTAAGCTCCCTTAGCTGCAGAACTCGCTCACTATTCTGAATGAAGTGGACAAACTACATTATTATACTACAAAAGTTTTGTAAAATATATAGTGTAGTGTAATATATACAGGAAGAACAAAGGATACCAGTATCTCAATTGGGGCAAACATACATTCAGACGCCCCTTCTTGCAGATATACTAGTTAAGCTCCCTTAGCTGCAGAACTCGCTCACTATTCTGAATGAAGTGGACAGACTACATTATTATACTACAAAGGTTTTGTAAAGTATATAGTGTAGTGTAATATATACAGGAAGAACAAAGGATACCAGTATCTCAATTGGGGCAAACATACATTCAGACACCACTTCTTGCAGATATACTAGTTAAGCTCCCTTAGCTGCAGAACTCGCTCACTATTCTGAATGAAGTGGACAAACTACATTATTATACTACAAAGGTTTTGTAAAATATATAGTGTAGTGTAATATAAACAGGAAGAACAAAGGATACCAGTATCTCAATTGGGGCAAACATACACTCAGACGCCCCTTCTTGCAGATATACTAGTTAAGCTCCCTTAGCTGCAGAACTCACTCACTATTCTGAATGAAGTGGACAAACTACATTATTATACTACAAAGGTTTTGTAAAATATATAGTGTAGTGTAATATATACAGGAAGAACAAAGGATACCAGCATCTCAATTGGGGCAAACATACATTCAGACACCCCTTCTGGCAGATATACTAGTTAAGCTCCCTTAGCTGCAGAACTCGCTCACTATTCTGAATGAAGTGGACAAACTACATTATTATACTACAAAGGTTTTGTAAAATATATAGTGTAGTGTAATATATACAGGAAGAACAAAGGATACCAGTATCTCAATTGGGGCAAACATACATTTAGACGCCCCTTCTTGCAGATATACTAGTTAAGCTCCCTTAGCTGCAGAACTCGCTCACTATTCTGAATGAAGTGGACAGACTACATTATTATACTACAAAGGTTTTGTAAAATATATACTGTAGTGTAATATAAACAGGAAGAACAAAGGATACCAGTATCTCAATTGGGGCAAACATACATTCAGACGCCCCTTCTTGCAGATATACTAGTTAAGCTCCCTTAGCTGCAGAACTCGCTCACTATTCTGAATGAAGTGGACAAACTACATTATTATACTACAAAGGTTTTGTAAAATATATAGTGTAGTGTAATATAAACAGGAAGAACAAAGGATACCAGTATCTCAATTGGGGCAAACATACATTCAGACACCCCTTCTTGCAGATATACTAGTTAAGCTCCCTTAGCTGCAGAACTCGCTCACTATTCTGAATGAAGTGGACAGACTACATTATTATACTACAAAGGTTTTGTAAAATATATAGTGTAGTGTAATATAAACAGGAAGAACAAAGGATACCAGTATCTCAATTGGGGCAAACATACATTCAGACACCCCTTCTTGCAGATATACTAGTTAAGCTCCCTTAGCTGCAGAACTCGCTCACTATTCTGAATGAAGTGGACAAACTACATTATTATACTACAAAGGTTTTGTAAAATATATAGTGTAGTGTAATATATACAGGAAGAACAAAGGATACCAGTATCTCAATTGGGGCAACCATACATTCAGACGCCCCTTCTTGCAGATATACTAGTTAAGCTCCCTTAGATGCAGAACTCGCTCACTATTCTGAATGAAGTGGACAGACTACATTATTATACTACAAACGTTTTGTAAAGTATATAGTGTAGTGTAATATATACAGGAAGAACAAAGGATACCAGTATCTCAATTGGGGCAAACATACATTCAGACACCCCTTCTTGCAGATATACTAGTTAAGCTCCCTTAGCTGCAGAACTCGCTCACTATTCTGAATGAAGTGGACAAACTACATTATTATACTACAAAGGTTTCATAAAATATATAGTGTAGTGTAATATATACAGGAAGAACAAAGGATACCAGCATCTCAATTGGGGCAAACATACATTCAGACGCCCCTTCTTGCAGATATACTAGTTAAGCTCCCTTAGCTGCAGAACTCGCTCACTATTCTGAATGAAGTGGACAAACTACATTATTATACTACAAAGGTTTTGTAAAATATATAGTGTAGTGTAATATATACAGGAAGAACAAAGGATACCAGCTTCTCAATTGGGGCAAACATACATTCAGACACCCCTTCTGGCAGATATACTAGTTAAGCTCCCTTAGCTGCAGAACTCGCTCACTATTCTGAATGAAGTGGACAAACTACATTATTATACTACAAAGGTTTTGTAAAATATATAGTGTAGTGTAATATATACAGGAAGAACAAAGGATACCAGTATCTCAATTGGGGCAAACATACATTCAGACGCCCCTTCTTGCAGATATACTAGTTAAGCTCCCTTAGCTGCAGAACTCGCTCACTATTCTGAATGAAGTGGACAAACTACATTATTATACTACAAAGGTTTTGTAAAATATATAGTGTAGTGTAATATAAACAGGAAGAACAAAGGATACCAGTATCTCAATTGGGGCAAACATACATTCATACACCCCTTCTTGCAGATATACTAGTTAAGCTCCCTTAGCTGCAGAACTCGCTCACTATTCTGAATGAAGTGGACAGACTACATTATTATACTACAAAGGTTTTGTAAAATATATAGTGTAGTGTAATATAAACAGGAAGAACAAAGGATACCAGTATCTCAATTGGGGCAAACATACATTCAGACACCCCTTCTTGCAGATATACTAGTTAAGCTCCCTTAGCTGCAGAACTCGCTCACTATTCTGAATGAAGTGGACAAACTACATTATTATACTACAAAGGTTTTGTAAAATATATAGTGTAGTGTAATATATACAGGAAGAACAAAGGATACCAGTATCTCAATTGGGGCAAACATACATTCAGACGCCCCTTCTTGCAGATATACTAGTTAAGCTCCCTTAGATGCAGAACTCGCTCACTATTCTGAATGAAGTGGACAGACTACATTATTATACTACAAACGTTTTGTAAAGTATATAGTGTAGTGTAATATATACAGGAAGAACAAAGGATACCAGTATCTCAATTGGGGGAAACATACATTCAGACACCCCTTCTTGCAGATATACTAGTTAAGCTCCCTTAGCTGCAGAACTCGCTCACTATTCTGAATGAAGTGGACAAACTACATTATTATACTACAAAGGTTTCGTAAAATATATAGTGTAGTGTAATATATACAGGAAGAACAATGGATACCAGCATCTCAATTGGGGCAAACATACATTCAGACGCCCCTTCTTGCAGATATACTAGTTAAGCTCCCTTAGCTGCAGAACTCGCTCACTATTCTGAATGAAGTGGACAAACTACATTATTATACTACAAAGGTTTTGTAAAATATATAGTGTAGTGTAATATATACAGGAAGGACAAAGGATACCAGCTTCTCAATTGGGGCAAACATACATTCAGACACCCCTTCTGGCAGATATACTAGTTAAGCTCCCTTAGCTGCAGAACTCGCTCACTATTCTGAATGAAGTGGACAAACTACATTATTATACTACAAAAGTTTTGTAAAATATATAGTGTAGTGTAATATATACAGGAAGAACAAAGGATACCAGTATCTCAATTGGGGCAAACATACATTCAGACGCCCCTTCTTGCAGATATACTAGTTAAGCTCCCTTAGCTGCAGAACTCGCTCACTATTCTGAATGAAGTGGACAGACTACATTATTATACTACAAAGGTTTTGTAAAGTATATAGTGTAGTGTAATATATACAGGAAGAACAAAGGATACCAGTATCTCAATTGGGGCAAACATACATTCAGACACCACTTCTTGCAGATATACTAGTTAAGCTCCCTTAGCTGCAGAACTCGCTCACTATTCTGAATGAAGTGGACAAACTACATTATTATACTACAAAGGTTTTGTAAAATATATAGTGTAGCGTAATATAAACAGGAAGAACAAAGGATACCAGTATCTCAATTGGGGCAAACATATACTCAGACGCCCCTTCTTGCAGATATACTAGTTAAGCTCCCTTAGCTGCAGAACTCACTCACTATTCTGAATGAAGTGGACAAACTACATTATTATACTACAAAGGTTTTGTAAAATATATAGTGTAGTGTAATATATACAGGAAGAACAAAGGATACCAGCATCTCAATTGGGGCAAACATACATTCAGACACCCCTTCTGGCAGATATACTAGTTAAGCTCCCTTAGCTGCAGAACTCGCTCACTATTCTGAATGAAGTGGACAAACTACATTATTATACTACAAAGGTTTTGTAAAATATATAGTGTAGTGTAATATATACAGGAAGAACAAAGGATACCAGTATCTCAATTGGGGCAACCATACATTCAGACGCCCCTTCTTGCAGATATACTAGTTAAGCTCCCTTAGATGCAGAACTCGCTCACTATTCTGAATGAAGTGGACAGACTACATTATTATACTACAAACGTTTTGTAAAGTATATAGTGTAGTGTAATATATACAGGAAGAACAAAGGATACCAGTATCTCAATTGGGGCAAACATACATTCAGACACCCCTTCTTGCAGATATACTAGTTAAGCTCCCTTAGCTGCAGAACTCGCTCACTATTCTGAATGAAGTGGACAAACTACATTATTATACTACAAAGGTTTCGTAAAATATATAGTGTAGTGCAATATATACAGGAAGAACAAAGGATACCAGCATTTCAATTGGGGCAAACATACATTCAGACGCCCCTTCTTGCAGATATACTAGTTAAGCTCCCTTAGCTGCAGAACTCGCTCACTATTCTGAATGAAGTGGACAAACTACATTATTATACTACAAAGGTTTTGTAAAATATATAGTGTAGTGTAATATATACAGGAAGAACAAAGGATACCAGCTTCTCAATTGGGGCAAACATACATTCAGACACCCCTTCTGGCAGATATACTAGTTAAGCTCCCTTAGCTGCAGAACTCGCTCACTATTCTGAATGAAGTGGACAAACTACATTATTATACTACAAAGGTTTTGTAAAATATATAGTGTAGTGTAATATAAACAGGAAGAACAAAGGATACCAGTATCTCAATTGGGGCAAACATACATTCAGACGCCCCTTCTTGCAGATATACTAGTTAAGCTCCCTTAGCTGCAGAACTCACTCACTATTCTGAATGAAGTGGACAAACTACATTATTATACTACAAAGGTTTTGTAAAATATATAGTGTAGTGTAATATATACAGGAAGAACAAAGGATACCAGCATCTCAATTGGGGCAAACATACATTCAGACACCCCTTCTGGCAGATATACTAGTTAAGCTCCCTTAGCTGCAGAACTCGCTCACTATTCTGAATGAAGTGGACAAACTACATTATTATACTACAAAGGTTTTGTAAAATATATAGTGTAGTGTAATATATACAGGAAGAACAAAGGATACCAGTATCTCAATTGGGGCAAACATACATTCAGACGCCCCTTCTTGCAGATATACTAGTTAAGCTCCCTTAGCTGCAGAACTCGCTCACTATTCTGAATGAAGTGGACAGACTACATTATTATACTATAAAGGTTTTGTAAAATATATACTGTAGTGTAATATATACAGGAAGAACAAAGGATACCAGTATCTCAATTGGGGCAAACATACATTCAGACACCCCTTCTTGCAGATATACTAGTTAAGCTCCCTTAGCTGCAGAACTCGCTCACTATTCTGAAAGAAGTGGACAGACTACATTATTATACTACAAAGGTTTTGTAAATTATATAGTGTAATGTAATATATACAGGAAGAACAAAGGATACCAGTATCTCAATTGGGGCAAACATACATTCAGACGCCCCTTCTTGCAGATATACTAGTTAAGCTCCCTTAGCTGCAGAACTCGCTCACTATTCTGAATGAGGTGGACAGACTACATTATTATACTACAAAGGTTTTGTAAAATATATACTGTAGTGTAATATATACAGGAAGAACAAAGGATACCAGTATCTCAATTGGGGCAAACATACATTCAGACGCCCCTTCTTGCAGATATACTAGTTAAGCTCCCTTAGCTGCAGAACTCGCTCACTATTCTGAATGAAGTGGACAGACTACATTATTATACTACAAAGGTTTTGTAAAATATATACTGTAGTGTAATATATACAGGAAGAACAAAGGATACCAGTATCTCAATTGGGGCAAACATACATTCAGACGCCCCTACTTGCAGATATACTAGTTAAGCTCCCTTAGTTGCAGAACTCGCTCACTATTCTGAATGTAGTGGACAGACTACATTATTATACTACAAAGGGTTTGTAAACTATATACTGTAGTGTAATATATACAGGAAGAACAAAGGATACCAGTATCTCAATTGGGGCAAACATACATTCAGACACCCCTTCTGGCAGATATACTAGTTAAGCTCCCTTAGCTGCAGAACTCGCTCACTATTCTGAATGAAGTGGACAAACTACATTATTATACTACAAAGGTTTTGTAAAATATATAGTGTAGTGTAATATATACAGGAAGAACAAAGGATACCAATATCTCAATTGGGGCAAACATACATTCAGACACCCCTTCTGGCAGATATACTAGTTAAGCTCCCTTAGCTGCAGAACTCGCTCACTATTCTGAATGAAGTGGACAAACTACATTATTATACTACAAAGGTTTTGTAAAATATATAGTGTAGTGTAATATATACAGGAAGAACAAAGGATACCAGTATCTCAATTGGGGCAAACATACATTCAGACACCCCTTCTGGCAGATATACCAGTTAAGCTCCCTTAGCTGCAGAACTCGCTCACTATTCTCAATGAAGTGGACAAACTACATTATTATACTACAAAGGTTTTGTAAAATATATAGTGTAGTGTAATATATACAGGAAGAACAAAGGATACCAGTATATCAATTGGGGCAAACATACATTTAGACGCCCCTTCTTGCAGATATATTAGTTAAGCTCCCTTAGCTGCAGAACTCGCTCACTATTCTGAATGAAGAGGACAGACTACATTATTATACTACAAAGGTTTTGTAAAGTATATAGTGTAGTGTAATATATACAGGAAGAACAAAGGATACCAGTATCTCAATTGGGGCAAACATACATTCAGACACCACTTCTTGCAGATATACTAGTTAAGCTTCCTTAGCTGCAGAACTCGCTCACTATTCTGAATGAAGTGGACAAACTACATTATTATACTACAAAGGTTTTGTAAAATATATAGTGTAGTGTAATATAAACAGGAAGAACAAAGGATACCAGCATCTCAATTGGGGCAAACATACATTCAGACACCCCTTCTGGCAGATATACTAGTTAAGCTCCCTTAGCTGCAGAACTCGCTCACTATTCTGAATGAAGTGGACAAACTACATTATTATACTACAAAGGTTTTGTAAAATATATAGTGTAGTGTAATATATACAGGAAGAACAAAGGATACCAGTATCTCAATTGGGGCAAACATACATTCAGACGCCCCTTCTTGCAGATATACTAGTTAAGCTCCCTTAGCTGCAGAACTCGCTCACTATTCTGAATGAAGTGGACAGACTACATTATTATACTACAAAGGTTTTGTAAAGTATATAGTGTAGTGTAATATATACAGGAAGAACAAAGGATACCAGTATCTCAATTGGGGCAAACATACATTCAGACACCACTTCTTGCAGATATACTAGTTAAGCTTCCTTAGCTGCAGAACTCGCTCACTATTCTGAATGAAGTGGACAAACTACATTATTATACTACAAAGGTTTTGTAAAATATATAGTGTAGTGTAATATAAACAGGAAGAACAAAGGATACCAGTATCTCAATTGGGGCAAACATATACTCAGACGCCCCTTCTTGCAGATATACTAGTTAAGCTCCCTTAGCTGCAGAACTCACTCACTATTCTGAATGAAGTGGACAAACTACATTATTATACTACAAAGGTTTTGTAAAATATATAGTGTAGTGTAATATATACAGGAAGAACAAAGGATACCAGCATCTCAATTGGGGCAAACATACATTCAGACACCCCTTCTGGCAGATATACTAGTTAAGCTCCCTTAGCTGCAGAACTCGCTCACTATTCTGAATGAAGTGGACAAACTACATTATTATACTACAAAGGTTTTGTAAAATATATAGTGTAGTGTAATATATACAGGAAGAACAAAGGATACCAGTATCTCAATTGGGGCAACCATACATTCAGACGCCCCTTCTTGCAGATATACTAGTTAAGCTCCCTTAGATGCAGAACTCGCTCACTATTCTGAATGAAGTGGACAGACTACATTATTATACTACAAACGTTTTGTAAAGTATATAGTGTAGTGTAATATATACAGGAAGAACAAAGGATACCAGTATCTCAATTGGGGCAAACATACATTCAGACACCCCTTCTTGCAGATATACTAGTTAAGCTCCCTTAGCTGCAGAACTCGCTCACTATTCTGAATGAAGTGGACAAACTACATTATTATACTACAAAGGTTTCGTAAAATATATAGTGTAGTGCAATATATACAGGAAGAACAAAGGATACCAGCATTTCAATTGGGGCAAACATACATTCAGACGCCCCTTCTTGCAGATATACTAGTTAAGCTCCCTTAGCTGCAGAACTCGCTCACTATTCTGAATGAAGTGGACAAACTACATTATTATACTACAAAGGTTTTGTAAAATATATAGTGTAGTGTAATATATACAGGAAGAACAAAGGATACCAGCTTCTCAATTGGGGCAAACATACATTCAGACACCCCTTCTGGCAGATATACTAGTTAAGCTCCCTTAGCTGCAGAACTCGCTCACTATTCTGAATGAAGTGGACAAACTACATTATTATACTACAAAGGTTTTGTAAAATATATAGTGTAGTGTAATATAAACAGGAAGAACAAAGGATACCAGTATCTCAATTGGGGCAAACATACATTCAGACGCCCCTTCTTGCAGATATACTAGTTAAGCTCCCTTAGCTGCAGAACTCACTCACTATTCTGAATGAAGTGGACAAACTACATTATTATACTACAAAGGTTTTGTAAAATATATAGTGTAGTGTAATATATACAGGAAGAACAAAGGATACCAGCATCTCAATTGGGGCAAACATACATTCAGACACCCCTTCTGGCAGATATACTAGTTAAGCTCCCTTAGCTGCAGAACTCGCTCACTATTCTGAATGAAGTGGACAAACTACATTATTATACTACAAAGGTTTTGTAAAATATATAGTGTAGTGTAATATATACAGGAAGAACAAAGGATACCAGTATCTCAATTGGGGCAAACATACATTCAGACGCCCCTTCTTGCAGATATACTAGTTAAGCTCCCTTAGCTGCAGAACTCGCTCACTATTCTGAATGAAGTGGACAGACTACATTATTATACTATAAAGGTTTTGTAAAATATATACTGTAGTGTAATATATACAGGAAGAACAAAGGATACCAGTATCTCAATTGGGGCAAACATACATTCAGACACCCCTTCTTGCAGATATACTAGTTAAGCTCCCTTAGCTGCAGAACTCGCTCACTATTCTGAAAGAAGTGGACAGACTACATTATTATACTACAAAGGTTTTGTAAATTATATAGTGTAATGTAATATATACAGGAAGAACAAAGGATACCAGTATCTCAATTGGGGCAAACATACATTCAGACGCCCCTTCTTGCAGATATACTAGTTAAGCTCCCTTAGCTGCAGAACTCGCTCACTATTCTGAATGAGGTGGACAGACTACATTATTATACTACAAAGGTTTTGTAAAATATATACTGTAGTGTAATATATACAGGAAGAACAAAGGATACCAGTATCTCAATTGGGGCAAACATACATTCAGACGCCCCTTCTTGCAGATATACTAGTTAAGCTCCCTTAGCTGCAGAACTCGCTCACTATTCTGAATGAAGTGGACAGACTACATTATTATACTACAAAGGTTTTGTAAAATATATACTGTAGTGTAATATATACAGGAAGAACAAAGGATACCAGTATCTCAATTGGGGCAAACATACATTCAGACGCCCCTACTTGCAGATATACTAGTTAAGCTCCCTTAGTTGCAGAACTCGCTCACTATTCTGAATGTAGTGGACAGACTACATTATTATACTACAAAGGGTTTGTAAACTATATACTGTAGTGTAATATATACAGGAAGAACAAAGGATACCAGTATCTCAATTGGGGCAAACATACATTCAGACACCCCTTCTGGCAGATATACTAGTTAAGCTCCCTTAGCTGCAGAACTCGCTCACTATTCTGAATGAAGTGGACAAACTACATTATTATACTACAAAGGTTTTGTAAAATATATAGTGTAGTGTAATATATACAGGAAGAACAAAGGATACCAGTATCTCAATTGGGGCAAACATACATTCAGACACCCCTTCTGGCAGATATACTAGTTAAGCTCCCTTAGCTGCAGAACTCGCTCACTATTCTGAATGAAGTGGACAAACTACATTATTATACTACAAAGGTTTTGTAAAATATATAGTGTAGTGTAATATATACAGGAAGAACAAAGGATACCAGTATCTCAATTGGGGCAAACATACATTCAGACACCCCTTCTGGCAGATATACCAGTTAAGCTCCCTTAGCTGCAGAACTCGCTCACTATTCTCAATGAAGTGGACAAACTACATTATTATACTACAAAGGTTTTGTAAAATATATAGTGTAGTGTAATATATACAGGAAGAACAAAGGATACCAGTATATCAATTGGGGCAAACATACATTTAGACGCCCCTTCTTGCAGATATATTAGTTAAGCTCCCTTAGCTGCAGAACTCGCTCACTATTCTGAATGAAGAGGACAGACTACATTATTATACTACAAAGGTTTTGTAAAGTATATAGTGTAGTGTAATATATACAGGAAGAACAAAGGATACCAGTATCTCAATTGGGGCAAACATACATTCAGACACCACTTCTTGCAGATATACTAGTTAAGCTTCCTTAGCTGCAGAACTCGCTCACTATTCTGAATGAAGTGGACAAACTACATTATTATACTACAAAGGTTTTGTAAAATATATAGTGTAGTGTAATATAAACAGGAAGAACAAAGGATACCAGCATCTCAATTGGGGCAAACATACATTCAGACACCCCTTCTGGCAGATATACTAGTTAAGCTCCCTTAGCTGCAGAACTCGCTCACTATTCTGAATGAAGTGGACAAACTACATTATTATACTACAAAGGTTTTGTAAAATATATAGTGTAGTGTAATATATACAGGAAGAACAAAGGATACCAGTATCTCAATTGGGGCAAACATACATTCAGACGCCCCTTCTTGCAGATATACTAGTTAAGCTCCCTTAGCTGCAGAACTCGCTCACTATTCTGAATGAAGTGGACAGACTACATTATTATACTACAAAGGTTTTGTAAAGTATATAGTGTAGTGTAATATATACAGGAAGAACAAAGGATACCAGTATCTCAATTGGGGCAAACATACATTCAGACACCACTTCTTGCAGATATACTAGTTAAGCTTCCTTAGCTGCAGAACTCGCTCACTATTCTGAATGAAGTGGACAAACTACATTATTATACTACAAAGGTTTTGTAAAATATATAGTGTAGTGTAATATAAACAGGAAGAACAAAGGATACCAGAATCTCAATTGGGGCAAACATACATTCAGACGCCCCTTCTTGCAGATATACTAGTTAAGCTCCCTTAGCTGCAGAACTCACTCACTATTCTGAATGAAGTGGACAAACTACATTATTATACTACAAAGGTTTTGTAAAATATATAGTGTAGTATAATATATACAGGAAGAACAAAGGATACCAGCATCTCAATTGGGGCAAACATACATTCAGACACCCCTTCTGGCAGATATACTAGTTAAGCTCCCTTAGCTGCAGAACTCGCTCACTATTCTGAATGAAGTGGACAAACTACATTATTATACTACAAAGGTTTTGTAAAATATATAGTGTAGTGTAATATATACAGGAAGAACAAAGGATACCAGTATCTCAATTGGGGCAAACATACATTCAGACGCCCCTTATTGCAGATATACTACTTAAGCTCCCTTAGCTGCAGAACTCGCTCACTATTCTGAATGAAGTGGACAGACTACATTATTATACTACAAAGGTTTTGTAAAATATATAGTGTAGTGTAATATATACAGGAAGAACAAAGGATACCAGCTTCTCAATTGGGGCAAACATACATTCAGACACCCCTTCTGGCAGATATACTAGTTAAGCTCCCTTAGCTGCAGAACTCGCTCACTATTCTGAATGAAGTGGACAAACTACATTATTATACTACAAAAGTTTTGTAAAATATATAGTGTAGTGTAATATATACAGGAAGAACAAAGGATACCAGTATCTCAATTGGGGCAAACATACACTCAGACGCCCATTCTTGCAGATATACTAGTTAAGCTCCCTTAGCTGCAGAACTCACTCACTATTCTGAATGAAGTGGACAAACTACATTATTATACTACAAAGGTTTTGTAAAATATATAGTGTAGTGTAATATATACAGGAAGAACAAAGGATACCAGCATCTCAATTGGGGCAAACATACATTCAGACACCCCTTCTGGCAGATATACTAGTTAAGCTCCCTTAGCTGCAGAACTCGCTCACTATTCTGAATGAAGTGGACAAACTACATTATTATACTACAAAGGTTTTGTAAAATATATAGTGTAGTGTAATATATACAGGAAGAACAAAGGATACCAGTATCTCAATTGGGGCAAACATACATTCAGACGCCCCTTCTTGCAGATATACTAGTTAAGCTCCCTTAGCTGCAGAACTCGCTCACTATTCTGAATGAAGTGGACAGACTACATTATTATACTACAAAGGTTTTGTAAAATATATAGTGTAGTGTAATATATACAGGAAGAACAAAGGATACCAGTATCTCAATTGGGGCAAACATACATTCAGACACCACTTCTTGCAGATATACTAGTTAAGCTCCCTTAGCTGCAGAACTCGCTCACTATTCTGAATGAAGTGGACAGACTACATTATTATACTACAAAGGTTTTGTAAAATATATAGTGTAGTGTAATATAAACAGGAAGAACAAAGGATACCAGTATCTCAATTGGGGCAAACATACATTCAGACACCCCTTCTTGCAGATATACTAGTTAAGCTCCCTTAGCTGCAGAACTCGCTCACTATTCTGAATGAAGTGGACAAACTACATTATTATACTACAAAGGTTTTGTAAAATATATAGTGTAGTGTAATATATACAGGAAGAACAAAGGATACCAGTATCTCAATTGGGGCAAACATACATTCAGACGCCCCTTCTTGCAGATATACTAGTTAAGCTCCCTTAGATGCAGAACTCGCTCACTATTCTGAATGAAGTGGACAGACTACATTATTATACTACAAACGTTTTGTAAAGTATATAGTGTAGTGTAATATATACAGGAAGAACAAAGGATACCAGTATGTCAATTGGGGGAAACATACATTCAGACACCCCTTCTTGCAGATATACTAGTTAAGCTCCCTTAGCTGCAGAACTCGCTCACTATTCTGAATGAAGTGGACAAACTACATTATTATACTACAAAGGTTTTGTAAAATATATAGTGTAGTGTAATATATACAGGAAGAACAAAGGATACCAGTATCTCAATTGGGGCAAACATACATTCAGACGCCCCTTCTTGCAGATATACTAGTTAAGCTCCCTTAGCTGCAGAACTCGCTCACTATTCTGAATGAAGTGGACAGACTACATTATTATACTACAAAGGTTTTGTAAAATATATAGTGTAGTGTAATATATACAGGAAGAACAAAGGATACCAGCTTCTCAATTGGGGCAAACATACATTCAGACACCCCTTCTGGCAGATATACTAGTTAAGCTCCCTTAGCTGCAGAACTCGCTCACTATTCTGAATGAAGTGGACAAACTACATTATTATACTACAAAAGTTTTGTAAAATATATAGTGTAGTGTAATATATACAGGAAGAACAAAGGATACCAGTATCTCAATTGGGGCAAACATACATTCAGACGCCCCTTCTTGCAGATATACTAGTTAAGCTCCCTTAGCTCCAGAACTCGCTCACTATTCTGAATGAAGTGGACAGACTACATTATTATACTACAAAGGTTTTGTAAAGTATATAGTGTAGTGTAATATATACAGGAAGAACAAAGGATACCAGTATCTCAATTGGGGCAAACATACATTCAGACACCACTTCTTGCAGATATACTAGTTAAGCTCCCTTAGCTGCAGAACTCGCTCACTATTCTGAATGAAGTGGACAAACTACATTATTATACTACAAAGGTTTTGTAAAATATATAGTGTAGTGTAATATAAACAGGAAGAACAAAGGATACCAGTATCTCAATTGGGGCAAACATACACTCAGACGCCCATTCTTGCAGATATACTAGTTAAGCTCCCTTAGCTGCAGAACTCACTCACTATTCTGAATGAAGTGGACAAACTACATTATTATACTACAAAGGTTTTGTAAAATATATAGTGTAGTGTAATATATACAGGAAGAACAAAGGATACCAGCATCTCAATTGGGGCAAACATACATTCAGACACCCCTTCTGGCAGATATACTAGTTAAGCTCCCTTAGCTGCAGAACTCGCTCACTATTCTGAATGAAGTGGACAAACTACATTATTATACTACAAAGGTTTTGTAAAATATATAGTGTAGTGTAATATATACAGGAAGAACAAAGGATACCAGTATCTCAATTGGGGCAAACATACATTCAGACGCCCCTTCTTGCAGATATACTAGTTAAGCTCCCTTAGCTGCAGAACTCGCTCACTATTCTGAATGAAGTGGACAGACTACATTATTATACTACAAAGGTTTTGTAAAATATATACTGTAGTGTAATATAAACAGGAAGAACAAAGGATACCAGTATCTCAATTGGGGCAAACATACATTCAGACGCCCCTTCTTGCAGATATACTAGTTAAGCTCCCTTAGCTGCAGAACTCGCTCACTATTCTGAATGAAGTGGACAAACTACATTATTATACTACAAAGGTTTTGTAAAATATATAGTGTAGTTTAATATATACAGGAAGAACAAAGGATACCAGTATCTCAATTGGGGCAAACATACATTCAGACGCCCCTTCTTGCAGATATACTAGTTAAGATCCCTTAGCTGCAGAACTCGCTCACTATTCTGAATGAAGTGGACAAACTACATTATTATACTACAAAGGTTTTGTAAAATATATAGTGTAGTGTAATATAAACAGGAAGAACAAAGGATACCAGTATCTCAATTGGGGCAAACATACATTCAGACGCCCCTTCTTGCAGATATACTAGTTAAGCTCCCTTAGCTGAAGAACTCGCTCACTATTCTGAATGAAGTGGACAAACTACATTATTATACTACAAAGGTTTTGTAAAATATATAGTGTAGTGTAATATAAACAGGAAGAACAAAGGATACCAGTATCTCAATTGGGGCAAACATACATTCATACACCCCTTCTTGCAGATATACTAGTTAAGCTCCCTTAGCTGCAGAACTCGCTCACTATTCTGAATGAAGTGGACAGACTACATTATTATACTACAAAGGTTTTGTAAAATATATAGTGTAGTGTAATATAAACAGGAAAAACAAAGGATACCAGTATCTCAATTGGGGCAAACATACATTCAGACACCCCTTCTTGCAGATATACTAGTTAAGCTCCCTTAGCTGCAGAACTCGCTCACTATTCTGAATGAAGTGGACAAACTACATTATTATACTACAAAGGTTTCGTAAAATATATAGTGTAGTGTAATATATACAGGAAGAACAATGGATACCAGCATCTCAATTGGGGCAAACATACATTCAGACGCCCCTTCTTGCAGATATACTAGTTAAGCTCCCTTAGCTGCAGAACTCTCTCACTATTCTGAATGAAGTGGACAAACTACATTATTATACTACAAAGGTTTTGTAAAATATATAGTGTAGTGTAATATATACAGGAAGAACAAAGGATACCAGCTTCTCAATTGGGGCAAACATACATTCAGACACCCCTTCTGGCAGATATACTAGTTAAGCTCCCTTAGCTGCAGAACTCGCTCACTATTCTGAATGAAGTGGACAAACTACATTATTATACTACAAAAGTTTTGTAAAATATATAGTGTAGTGTAATATATACAGGAAGAACAAAGGATACCAGTATCTCAATTGGGGCAAACATACATTCAGACGCCCCTTCTTGCAGATATACTAGTTAAGCTCCCTTAGCTGCAGAACTCGCTCACTATTCTGAATGAAGTGGACAGACTACATTATTATACTACAAAGGTTTTGTAAAGTATATAGTGTAGTGTAATATATACAGGAAGAACAAAGGATACCAGTATCTCAATTGGGGCAAACATACATTCAGACACCACTTCTTGCAGATATACTAGTTAAGCTCCCTTAGCTGCAGAACTCGCTCACTATTCTGAATGAAGTGGACAAACTACATTATTATACTACAAAGGTTTTGTAAAATATATAGTGTAGTGTAATATAAACAGGAAGAACAAAGGATACCAGTATCTCAATTGGGGCAAACATACACTCAGACGCCCCTTCTTGCAGATATACTAGTTAAGCTCCCTTAGCTGCAGAACTCACTCACTATTCTGAATGAAGTGGACAAACTACATTATTATACTACAAAGGTTTTGTAAAATATATAGTGTAGTGTAATATATACAGGAAGAACAAAGGATACCAGCATCTCAATTGGGGCAAACATACATTCAGACACCCCTTCTGGCAGATATACTAGTTAAGCTCCCTTAGCTGCAGAACTCGCTCACTATTCTGAATGAAGTGGACAAACTACATTATTATACTACAAAGGTTTTGTAAAATATATAGTGTAGTGTAATATATACAGGAAGAACAAAGGATACCAGTATCTCAATTGGGGCAAACATACATTCAGACGCCCCTTCTTGCAGATATACTAGTTAAGCTCCCTTAGCTGCAGAACTCGCTCACTATTCTGAATGAAGTGGACAGACTACATTATTATACTACAAAGGTTTTGTAAAATATATACTGTAGTGTAATATAAACAGGAAGAACAAAGGATACCAGTATCTCAATTGGGGCAAACATACATTCAGACGCCCCTTCTTGCAGATATACTAGTTAAGCTCCCTTAGCTGCAGAACTCGCTCACTATTCTGAATGAAGTGGACAAACTACATTATTATACTACAAAGGTTTTGTAAAATATATAGTGTAGTGTAATATAAACAGGAAGAACAAAGGATACCAGTATCTCAATTGGGGCAAACATACATTCAGACACCCCTTCTTGCAGATATACTAGTTAAGCTCCCTTAGCTGCAGAACTCTCTCACTATTCTGAATGAAGTGGACAAACTACATTATTATACTACAAAGGTTTTGTAAAATATATAGTGTAGTGTAATATAAACAGGAAGAACAAAGGATACCAGTATCTCAATTGGGGCAAACATACATTCAGACGCCCCTTCTTGCAGATATACTACTTAAGCTCCCTTAGCTGCAGAACTCGCTCACTATTTTGAATGAAGTGGACAGACTACAGTATTATACTACAAAGGTTTTGTAAAATATATACTGTAGTGTAATGTATACAGGAAGAACAAAGGATACCAGTATCTCAATTGGGGCAAACATACATTCAGACGCCCCTACTTGCAGATATACTAGTTAAGCTCCCTTAGTTGCAGAACTCGCTCACTATTCTGAATGTAGTGGACAGACTACATTATTATACTACAAAGGGTTTGTAAACTATATACTGTAGTGTAATATATACAGGAAGAACAAAGGATACCAGTATCTCAATTGGGGCAAACATACATTCAGACACCCCTTCTGGCAGATATACTAGTTAAGCTCCCTTAGCTGCAGAACTCGCTCACTATTCTGAATGAAGTGGACAAACTACATTATTATACTACAAAGGTTTTGTAAAATATATAGTGTAGTGTAATATATACAGGAAGAACAAAGGATACCAGTATCTCAATTGGGGCAAACATACATTCAGACACCCCTTCTGGCAGATATACTAGTTAAGCTCCCTTAGCTGCAGAACTCGCTCACTATTCTGAATGAAGTGGACAAACTACATTATTATACTACAAAGGTTTTGTAAAATATATAGTGTAGTGTAATATATACAGGAAGAACAAAGGATACCAGTATCTCAATTGGGGCAAACATACATTCAGACACCCCTTCTGGCAGATATACCAGTTAAGCTCCCTTAGCTGCAGAACTCGCTCACTATTCTCAATGAAGTGGACAAACTACATTATTATACTACAAAGGTTTTGTAAAATATATAGTGTAGTGTAATATATACAGGAAGAACAAAGGATACCAGTATCTCAATTGGGGCAAACATACATTCAGACGCCCCTTCTTGCAGATATACTAGTTAAGCTCCCTTAGCTGCAGAACTCGCTCACTATTCTGAATGAAGTGGACAGACTACATTATTATACTACAAAGGTTTTGTAAAGTATATAGTGTAGTGTAATATATACAGGAAGAACAAAGGATACCAGTATCTCAATTGGGGCAAACATACATTCAGACACCACTTCTTGCAGATATACTAGTTAAGCTTCCTTAGCTGCAGAACTCGCTCACTATTCTGAATGAAGTGGACAAACTACATTATTATACTACAAAGGTTTTGTAAAATATATAGTGTAGTGTAATATAAACAGGAAGAACAAAGGATACCAGAATCTCAATTGGGGCAAACATACATTCAGACGCCCCTTCTTGCAGATATACTAGTTAAGCTCCCTTAGCTGCAGAACTCACTCACTATTCTGAATGAAGTGGACAAACTACATTATTATACTACAAAGGTTTTGTAAAATATATAGTGTAGTGTAATATATACAGGAAGAACAAAGGATACCAGCATCTCAATTGGGGCAAACATACATTCAGACACCCCTTCTGGCAGATATACTAGTTAAGCTCCCTTAGCTGCAGAACTCGCTCACTATTCTGAATGAAGTGGACAAACTACATTATTATACTACAAAGGTTTTGTAAAATATATAGTGTAGTGTAATATATACAGGAAGAACAAAGGATACCAGTATCTCAATTGGGGCAAACATACATTCAGACGCCCCTTCTTGCAGATATACTAGTTAAGCTCCCTTAGCTGCAGAACTCGCTCACTATTCTGAATGAAGTGGACAGACTACATTATTATACTACAAAGGTTTTGTAAAATATATAGTGTAGTGTAATATATACAGGAAGAACAAAGGATACCAGTATCTCAATTGGGGCAAACATACATTCAGACACCACTTCTTGCAGATATACTAGTTAAGCTCCCTTAGCTGCAGAACTCGCTCACTATTCTGAATGAAGTGGACAGACTACATTATTATACTACAAAGGTTTTGTAAAATATATAGTGTAGTGTAATATAAACAGGAAGAACAAAGGATACCAGTATCTCAATTGGGGCAAACATACATTCAGACACCCCTTCTTGCAGATATACTAGTTAAGCTCCCTTAGCTGCAGAACTCGCTCACTATTCTGAATGAAGTGGACAAACTACATTATTATACTACAAAGGTTTTGTAAAATATATAGTGTAGTGTAATATATACAGGAAGAACAAAGGATACCAGTATCTCAATTGGGGCAAACATACATTCAGACGCCCCTTCTTGCAGATATACTAGTTAAGCTCCCTTAGATGCAGAACTCGCTCACTATTCTGAATGAAGTGGACAGACTACATTATTATACTACAAACGTTTTGTAAAGTATATAGTGTAGTGTAATATATACAGGAAGAACAAAGGATACCAGTATCTCAATTGGGGGAAACATACATTCAGACACCCCTTCTTGCAGATATACTAGTTAAGCTCCCTTAGCTGCAGAACTCGCTCACTATTCTGAATGAAGTGGACAAACTACATTATTATACTACAAAGGTTTTGTAAAATATATAGTGTAGTGTAATATATACAGGAAGAACAAAGGATACCAGTATCTCAATTGGGGCAAACATACATTCAGACGCCCCTTCTTGCAGATATACTAGTTAAGCTCCCTTAGCTGCAGAACTCGCTCACTATTCTGAATGAAGTGGACAGACTACATTATTATACTACAAAGGTTTTGTAAAATATATAGTGTAGTGTAATATATACAGGAAGAACAAAGGATACCAGCTTCTCAATTGGGGCAAACATACATTCAGACACCCCTTCTGGCAGATATACTAGTTAAGCTCCCTTAGCTGCAGAACTCGCTCACTATTCTGAATGAAGTGGACAAACTACATTATTATACTACAAAAGTTTTGTAAAATATATAGTGTAGTGTAATATATACAGGAAGAACAAAGGATACCAGTATCTCAATTGGGGCAAACATACATTCAGACGCCCCTTCTTGCAGATATACTAGTTAAGCTCCCTTAGCTGCAGAACTCGCTCACTATTCTGAATGAAGTGGACAGACTACATTATTATACTACAAAGGTTTTGTAAAGTATATAGTGTAGTGTAATATATACAGGAAGAACAAAGGATACCAGTATCTCAATTGGGGCAAACATACATTCAGACACCACTTCTTGCAGATATACTAGTTAAGCTCCCTTAGCTGCAGAACTCGCTCACTATTCTGAATGAAGTGGACAAACTACATTATTATACTACAAAGGTTTTGTAAAATATATAGTGTAGTGTAATATAAACAGGAAGAACAAAGGATACCAGTATCTCAATTGGGGCAAACATACACTCAGACGCCCATTCTTGCAGATATACTAGTTAAGCTCCCTTAGCTGCAGAACTCACTCACTATTCTGAATGAAGTGGACAAACTACATTATTATACTACAAAGGTTTTGTAAAATATATAGTGTAGTGTAATATATACAGGAAGAACAAAGGATACCAGCATCTCAATTGGGGCAAACATACATTCAGACACCCCTTCTGGCAGATATACTAGTTAAGCTCCCTTAGCTGCAGAACTCGCTCACTATTCTGAATGAAGTGGACAAACTACATTATTATACTACAAAGGTTTTGTAAAATATATAGTGTAGTGTAATATATACAGGAAGAACAAAGGATACCAGTATCTCAATTGGGGCAAACATACATTCAGACGCCCCTTCTTGCAGATATACTAGTTAAGCTCCCTTAGCTGCAGAACTCGCTCACTATTCTGAATGAAGTGGACAGACTACATTATTATACTACAAAGGTTTTGTAAAATATATACTGTAGTGTAATATAAACAGGAAGAACAAAGGATACCAGTATCTCAATTGGGGCAAACATACATTCAGACGCCCCTTCTTGCAGATATACTAGTTAAGCTCCCTTAGCTGCAGAACTCGCTCACTATTCTGAATGAAGTGGACAAACTACATTATTATACTACAAAGGTTTTGTAAAATATATAGTGTAGTTTAATATATACAGGAAGAACAAAGGATACCAGTATCTCAATTGGGGCAAACATACATTCAGACGCCCCTTCTTGCAGATATACTAGTTAAGCTCCCTTAGCTGCAGAACTCGCTCACTATTCTGAATGAAGTGGACAAACTACATTATTATACTACAAAGGTTTTGTAAAATATATAGTGTAGTGTAATATAAACAGGAAGAACAAAGGATACCAGTATCTCAATTGGGGCAAACATACATTCAGACGCCCCTTCTTGCAGATATACTAGTTAAGCTCCCTTAGCTGCAGAACTCGCTCACTATTCTGAATGAAGTGGACAAACTACATTATTATACTACAAAGGTTTTGTAAAATATATAGTGTAGTGTAATATAAACAGGAAGAACAAAGGATACCAGTATCTCAATTGGGGCAAACATACATTCATACACCCCTTCTTGCAGATATACTAGTTAAGCTCCCTTAGCTGCAGAACTCGCTCACTATTCTGAATGAAGTGGACAGACTACATTATTATACTACAAAGGTTTTGTAAAATATATAGTGTAGTGTAATATAAACAGGAAAAACAAAGGATACCAGTATCTCAATTGGGGCAAACATACATTCAGACACCCCTTCTTGCAGATATACTAGTTAAGCTCCCTTAGCTGCAGAACTCGCTCACTATTCTGAATGAAGTGGACAAACTACATTATTATACTACAAAGGTTTCGTAAAATATATAGTGTAGTGTAATATATACAGGAAGAACAATGGATACCAGCATCTCAATTGGGGCAAACATACATTCAGACGCCCCTTCTTGCAGATATACTAGTTAAGCTCCCTTAGCTGCAGAACTCTCTCACTATTCTGAATGAAGTGGACAAACTACATTATTATACTACAAAGGTTTTGTAAAATATATAGTGTAGTGTAATATATACAGGAAGAACAAAGGATACCAGCTTCTCAATTGGGGCAAACATACATTCAGACACCCCTTCTGGCAGATATACTAGTTAAGCTCCCTTAGCTGCAGAACTCGCTCACTATTCTGAATGAAGTGGACAAACTACATTATTATACTACAAAAGTTTTGTAAAATATATAGTGTAGTGTAATATATACAGGAAGAACAAAGGATACCAGTATCTCAATTGGGGCAAACATACATTCAGACGCCCCTTCTTGCAGATATACTAGTTAAGCTCCCTTAGCTGCAGAACTCGCTCACTATTCTGAATGAAGTGGACAGACTACATTATTATACTACAAAGGTTTTGTAAAGTATATAGTGTAGTGTAATATATACAGGAAGAACAAAGGATACCAGTATCTCAATTGGGGCAAACATACATTCAGACACCACTTCTTGCAGATATACTAGTTAAGCTCCCTTAGCTGCAGAACTCGCTCACTATTCTGAATGAAGTGGACAAACTACATTATTATACTACAAAGGTTTTGTAAAATATATAGTGTAGTGTAATATAAACAGGAAGAACAAAGGATACCAGTATCTCAATTGGGGCAAACATACACTCAGACGCCCCTTCTTGCAGATATACTAGTTAAGCTCCCTTAGCTGCAGAACTCACTCACTATTCTGAATGAAGTGGACAAACTACATTATTATACTACAAAGGTTTTGTAAAATATATAGTGTAGTGTAATATATACAGGAAGAACAAAGGATACCAGCATCTCAATTGGGGCAAACATACATTCAGACACCCCTTCTGGCAGATATACTAGTTAAGCTCCCTTAGCTGCAGAACTCGCTCACTATTCTGAATGAAGTGGACAAACTACATTATTATACTACAAAGGTTTTGTAAAATATATAGTGTAGTGTAATATATACAGGAAGAACAAAGGATACCAGTATCTCAATTGGGGCAAACATACATTCAGACGCCCCTTCTTGCAGATATACTAAATAAGCTCCCTTAGCTGCAGAACTCGCTCACTATTCTGAATGAAGTGGACAGACTACATTATTATACTACAAAGGTTTTGTAAAATATATACTGTAGTGTAATATAAACAGGAAGAACAAAGGATACCAGTATCTCAATTGGGGCAAACATACATTCAGACGCCCCTTCTTGCAGATATACTAGTTAAGCTCCCTTAGCTGCAGAACTCGCTCACTATTCTGAATGAAGTGGACAAACTACATTATTATACTACAAAGGTTTTGTAAAATATATAGTGTAGTGTAATATAAACAGGAAGAACAAAGGATACCAGTATCTCAATTGGGGCAAACATACATTCAGACACCCCTTCTTGCAGATATACTAGTTAAGCTCCCTTAGCTGCAGAACTCTCTCACTATTCTGAATGAAGTGGACAAACTACATTATTATACTACAAAGGTTTTGTAAAATATATAGTGTAGTGTAATATAAACAGGAAGAACAAAGGATACCAGTATCTCAATTGGGGCAAACATACATTCAGACGCCCCTTCTTGCAGATATACTACTTAAGCTCCCTTAGCTGCAGAACTCGCTCACTATTTTGAATGAAGTGGACAGACTACATTATTATACTACAAAGGTTTTGTAAAATATATACTGTAGTGTAATATATACAGGAAGAACAAAGGATACCAGTATCTCAATTGGGGCAAACATACATTCAGACGCCCCTACTTGCAGATATACTAGTTAAGCTCCCTTAGTTGCAGAACTCGCTCACTATTCTGAATGTAGTAGACAGACTACATTATTATACTACAAAGGGTTTGTAAACTATATACTGTAGTGTAATATATACAGGAAGAACAAAGGATACCAGTATCTCAATTGGGGCAAACATACATTCAGACACCCCTTCTGGCAGATATACTAGTTAAGCTCCCTTAGCTGCAGAACTCGCTCACTATTCTGAATGAAGTGGACAAACTACATTATTATACTACAAAGGTTTTGTAAAATATATAGTGTAGTGTAATATATACAGGAAGAACAAAGGATACCAGTATCTCAATTGGGGCAAACATACATTCAGACACCCCTTCTGGCAGATATACTAGTTAAGCTCCCTTAGCTGCAGAACTCGCTCACTATTCTGAATGAAGTGGACAAACTACATTATTATACTACAAAGGTTTTGTAAAATATATAGTGTAGTGTAATATATACAGGAAGAACAAAGGATACCAGTATCTCAATTGGGGCAAACATACATTCAGACACCCCTTCTGGCAGATATACCAGTTAAGCTCCCTTAGCTGCAGAACTCGCTCACTATTCTCAATGAAGTGGACAAACTACATTATTATACTACAAAGGTTTTGTAAAATATATAGTGTAGTGTAATATATACAGGAAGAACAAAGGATACCAGTATATCAATTGGGGCAAACATACATTTAGACGCCCCTTCTTGCAGATATATTAGTTAAGCTCCCTTAGCTGCAGAACTCGCTCACTATTCTGAATGAAGAGGACAGACTACATTATTATACTACAAAGGTTTTGTAAAGTATATAGTGTAGTGTAATATATACAGGAAGAACAAAGGATACCAGTATCTCAATTGGGGCAAACATACATTCAGACACCACTTCTTGCAGATATACTAGTTAAGCTTCCTTAGCTGCAGAACTCGCTCACTATTCTGAATGAAGTGGACAAACTACATTATTATACTACAAAGGTTTTGTAAAATATATAGTGTAGTGTAATATAAACAGGAAGAACAAAGGATACCAGCATCTCAATTGGGGCAAACATACATTCAGACACCCCTTCTGGCAGATATACTAGTTAAGCTCCCTTAGCTGCAGAACTCGCTCACTATTCTGAATGAAGTGGACAAACTACATTATTATACTACAAAGGTTTTGTAAAATATATAGTGTAGTGTAATATATACAGGAAGAACAAAGGATACCAGTATCTCAATTGGGGCAAACATACATTCAGACGCCCCTTCTTGCAGATATACTAGTTAAGCTCCCTTAGCTGCAGAACTCGCTCACTATTCTGAATGAAGTGGACAGACTACATTATTATACTACAAAGGTTTTGTAAAGTATATAGTGTAGTGTAATATATACAGGAAGAACAAAGGATACCAGTATCTCAATTGGGGCAAACATACATTCAGACACCACTTCTTGCAGATATACTAGTTAAGCTTCCTTAGCTGCAGAACTCGCTCACTATTCTGAATGAAGTGGACAAACTACATTATTATACTACAAAGGTTTTGTAAAATATATAGTGTAGTGTAATATAAACAGGAAGAACAAAGGATACCAGAATCTCAATTGGGGCAAACATACATTCAGACGCCCCTTCTTGCAGATATACTAGTTAAGCTCCCTTAGCTGCAGAACTCACTCACTATTCTGAATGAAGTGGACAAACTACATTATTATACTACAAAGGTTTTGTAAAATATATAGTGTAGTGTAATATATACAGGAAGAACAAAGGATACCAGCATCTCAATTGGGGCAAACATACATTCAGACACCCCTTCTGGCAGATATACTAGTTAAGCTCCCTTAGCTGCAGAACTCGCTCACTATTCTGAATGAAGTGGACAAACTACATTATTATACTACAAAGGTTTTGTAAAATATATAGTGTAGTGTAATATATACAGGAAGAACAAAGGATACCAGTATCTCAATTGGGGCAAACATACATTCAGACGCCCCTTCTTGCAGATATACTAGTTAAGCTCCCTTAGCTGCAGAACTCGCTCACTATTCTGAATGAAGTGGACAGACTACATTATTATACTACAAAGGTTTTGTAAAATATATACTGTAGTGTAATATAAACAGGAAGAACAAAGGATACCAGTATCTCAATTGGGGCAAACATACATTCAGACGCCCCTTCTTGCAGATATACTAGTTAAGCTCCCTTAGCTGCAGAACTCGCTCACTATTCTGAATGAAGTGGACAAACTACATTATTATACTACAAAGGTTTTGTAAAATATATAGTGTAGTTTAATATATACAGGAAGAACAAAGGATACCAGTATCTCAATTGGGGCAAACATACATTCAGACGCCCCTTCTTGCAGATATACTAGTTAAGCTCCCTTAGCTGCAGAACTCGCTCACTATTCTGAATGAAGTGGACAAACTACATTATTATACTACAAAGGTTTTGTAAAATATATAGTGTAGTGTAATATAAACAGGAAGAACAAAGGATACCAGTATCTCAATTGGGGCAAACATACATTCAGACGCCCCTTCTTGCAGATATACTAGTTAAGCTCCCTTAGCTGCAGAACTCGCTCACTATTCTGAATGAAGTGGACAAACTACATTATTATACTACAAAGGTTTTGTAAAATATATAGTGTAGTGTAATATAAACAGGAAGAACAAAGGATACCAGTATCTCAATTGGGGCAAACATACATTCATACACCCCTTCTTGCAGATATACTAGTTAAGCTCCCTTAGCTGCAGAACTCGCTCACTATTCTGAATGAAGTGGACAGACTACATTATTATACTACAAAGGTTTTGTAAAATATATAGTGTAGTGTAATATAAACAGGAAAAACAAAGGATACCAGTATCTCAATTGGGGCAAACATACATTCAGACACCCCTTCTTGCAGATATACTAGTTAAGCTCCCTTAGCTGCAGAACTCGCTCACTATTCTGAATGAAGTGGACAAACTACATTATTATACTACAAAGGTTTCGTAAAATATATAGTGTAGTGTAATATATACAGGAAGAACAATGGATACCAGCATCTCAATTGGGGCAAACATACATTCAGACGCCCCTTCTTGCAGATATACTAGTTAAGCTCCCTTAGCTGCAGAACTCTCTCACTATTCTGAATGAAGTGGACAAACTACATTATTATACTACAAAGGTTTTGTAAAATATATAGTGTAGTGTAATATATACAGGAAGAACAAAGGATACCAGCTTCTCAATTGGGGCAAACATACATTCAGACACCCCTTCTGGCAGATATACTAGTTAAGCTCCCTTAGCTGCAGAACTCGCTCACTATTCTGAATGAAGTGGACAAACTACATTATTATACTACAAAAGTTTTGTAAAATATATAGTGTAGTGTAATATATACAGGAAGAACAAAGGATACCAGTATCTCAATTGGGGCAAACATACATTCAGACGCCCCTTCTTGCAGATATACTAGTTAAGCTCCCTTAGCTGCAGAACTCGCTCACTATTCTGAATGAAGTGGACAGACTACATTATTATACTACAAAGGTTTTGTAAAGTATATAGTGTAGTGTAATATATACAGGAAGAACAAAGGATACCAGTATCTCAATTGGGGCAAACATACATTCAGACACCACTTCTTGCAGATATACTAGTTAAGCTCCCTTAGCTGCAGAACTCGCTCACTATTCTGAATGAAGTGGACAAACTACATTATTATACTACAAAGGTTTTGTAAAATATATAGTGTAGTGTAATATAAACAGGAAGAACAAAGGATACCAGTATCTCAATTGGGGCAAACATACACTCAGACGCCCCTTCTTGCAGATATACTAGTTAAGCTCCCTTAGCTGCAGAACTCACTCACTATTCTGAATGAAGTGGACAAACTACATTATTATACTACAAAGGTTTTGTAAAATATATAGTGTAGTGTAATATATACAGGAAGAACAAAGGATACCAGCATCTCAATTGGGGCAAACATACATTCAGACACCCCTTCTGGCAGATATACTAGTTAAGCTCCCTTAGCTGCAGAACTCGCTCACTATTCTGAATGAAGTGGACAAACTACATTATTATACTACAAAGGTTTTGTAAAATATATAGTGTAGTGTAATATATACAGGAAGAACAAAGGATACCAGTATCTCAATTGGGGCAAACATACATTCAGACGCCCCTTCTTGCAGATATACTAAATAAGCTCCCTTAGCTGCAGAACTCGCTCACTATTCTGAATGAAGTGGACAGACTACATTATTATACTACAAAGGTTTTGTAAAATATATACTGTAGTGTAATATAAACAGGAAGAACAAAGGATACCAGTATCTCAATTGGGGCAAACATACATTCAGACGCCCCTTCTTGCAGATATACTAGTTAAGCTCCCTTAGCTGCAGAACTCGCTCACTATTCTGAATGAAGTGGACAAACTACATTATTATACTACAAAGGTTTTGTAAAATATATAGTGTAGTGTAATATAAACAGGAAGAACAAAGGATACCAGTATCTCAATTGGGGCAAACATACATTCAGACACCCCTTCTTGCAGATATACTAGTTAAGCTCCCTTAGCTGCAGAACTCTCTCACTATTCTGAATGAAGTGGACAAACTACATTATTATACTACAAAGGTTTTGTAAAATATATAGTGTAGTGTAATATAAACAGGAAGAACAAAGGATACCAGTATCTCAATTGGGGCAAACATACATTCAGACGCCCCTTCTTGCAGATATACTACTTAAGCTCCCTTAGCTGCAGAACTCGCTCACTATTTTGAATGAAGTGGACAGACTACATTATTATACTACAAAGGTTTTGTAAAATATATACTGTAGTGTAATATATACAGGAAGAACAAAGGATACCAGTATCTCAATTGGGGCAAACATACATTCAGACGCCCCTACTTGCAGATATACTAGTTAAGCTCCCTTAGTTGCAGAACTCGCTCACTATTCTGAATGTAGTAGACAGACTACATTATTATACTACAAAGGGTTTGTAAACTATATACTGTAGTGTAATATATACAGGAAGAACAAAGGATACCAGTATCTCAATTGGGGCAAACATACATTCAGACACCCCTTCTGGCAGATATACTAGTTAAGCTCCCTTAGCTGCAGAACTCGCTCACTATTCTGAATGAAGTGGACAAACTACATTATTATACTACAAAGGTTTTGTAAAATATATAGTGTAGTGTAATATATACAGGAAGAACAAAGGATACCAGTATCTCAATTGGGGCAAACATACATTCAGACACCCCTTCTGGCAGATATACTAGTTAAGCTCCCTTAGCTGCAGAACTCGCTCACTATTCTGAATGAAGTGGACAAACTACATTATTATACTACAAAGGTTTTGTAAAATATATAGTGTAGTGTAATATATACAGGAAGAACAAAGGATACCAGTATCTCAATTGGGGCAAACATACATTCAGACACCCCTTCTGGCAGATATACCAGTTAAGCTCCCTTAGCTGCAGAACTCGCTCACTATTCTCAATGAAGTGGACAAACTACATTATTATACTACAAAGGTTTTGTAAAATATATAGTGTAGTGTAATATATACAGGAAGAACAAAGGATACCAGTATATCAATTGGGGCAAACATACATTTAGACGCCCCTTCTTGCAGATATATTAGTTAAGCTCCCTTAGCTGCAGAACTCGCTCACTATTCTGAATGAAGAGGACAGACTACATTATTATACTACAAAGGTTTTGTAAAGTATATAGTGTAGTGTAATATATACAGGAAGAACAAAGGATACCAGTATCTCAATTGGGGCAAACATACATTCAGACACCACTTCTTGCAGATATACTAGTTAAGCTTCCTTAGCTGCAGAACTCGCTCACTATTCTGAATGAAGTGGACAAACTACATTATTATACTACAAAGGTTTTGTAAAATATATAGTGTAGTGTAATATAAACAGGAAGAACAAAGGATACCAGCATCTCAATTGGGGCAAACATACATTCAGACACCCCTTCTGGCAGATATACTAGTTAAGCTCCCTTAGCTGCAGAACTCGCTCACTATTCTGAATGAAGTGGACAAACTACATTATTATACTACAAAGGTTTTGTAAAATATATAGTGTAGTGTAATATATACAGGAAGAACAAAGGATACCAGTATCTCAATTGGGGCAAACATACATTCAGACGCCCCTTCTTGCAGATATACTAGTTAAGCTCCCTTAGCTGCAGAACTCGCTCACTATTCTGAATGAAGTGGACAGACTACATTATTATACTACAAAGGTTTTGTAAAGTATATAGTGTAGTGTAATATATACAGGAAGAACAAAGGATACCAGTATCTCAATTGGGGCAAACATACATTCAGACACCACTTCTTGCAGATATACTAGTTAAGCTTCCTTAGCTGCAGAACTCGCTCACTATTCTGAATGAAGTGGACAAACTACATTATTATACTACAAAGGTTTTGTAAAATATATAGTGTAGTGTAATATAAACAGGAAGAACAAAGGATACCAGAATCTCAATTGGGGCAAACATACATTCAGACGCCCCTTCTTGCAGATATACTAGTTAAGCTCCCTTAGCTGCAGAACTCACTCACTATTCTGAATGAAGTGGACAAACTACATTATTATACTACAAAGGTTTTGTAAAATATATAGTGTAGTGTAATATATACAGGAAGAACAAAGGATACCAGCATCTCAATTGGGGCAAACATACATTCAGACACCCCTTCTGGCAGATATACTAGTTAAGCTCCCTTAGCTGCAGAACTCGCTCACTATTCTGAATGAAGTGGACAAACTACATTATTATACTACAAAGGTTTTGTAAAATATATAGTGTAGTGTAATATATACAGGAAGAACAAAGGATACCAGTATCTCAATTGGGGCAAACATACATTCAGACGCCCCTTCTTGCAGATATACTAGTTAAGCTCCCTTAGCTGCAGAACTCGCTCACTATTCTGAATGAAGTGGACAGACTACATTATTATACTACAAAGGTTTTGTAAAATATATAGTGTAGTGTAATATAAACAGGAAGAACAAAGGATACCAGTATCTCAATTGGGGCAAACATACATTCATACACCCCTTCTTGCAGATATACTAGTTAAGCTCCCTTAGCTGCAGAACTCGCTCACTATTCTGAATGAAGTGGACAGACTACATTATTATACTACAAAGGTTTTGTAAAATTTATAGTGTAGTGTAATATAAACAGGAAAAACAAAGGATACCAGTATCTCAATTGGGGCAAACATACATTCAGACACCCCTTCTTGCAGATATACTAGTTAAGCTCCCTTAGCTGCAGAACTCGCTCACTATTCTGAATGAAGTGGACAAACTACATTATTATACTACAAAGGTTTTGTAAAATATATAGTGTAGTGTAATATATACAGGAAGAACAAAGGATACCAGTATCTCAATTGGGGCAAACATACATTCAGACGCCCCTTCTTGCAGATATACTAGTTAAGCTCCCTTAGATGCAGAACTCGCTCACTATTCTGAATGAAGTGGACAGACTACATTATTATACTACAAACGTTTTGTAAAGTATATAGTGTAGTGTAATATATACAGGAAGAACAAAGGATACCAGTATCTCAATTGGGGGAAACATACATTCAGACACCGCTTCTTGCAGATATACTAGTTAAGCTCCCTTAGCTGCAGAACTCGCTCACTATTCTGAATGAAGTGGACAAACTACATTATTATACTACAAAGGTTTCGTAAAATATATAGTGTAGTGTAATATATACAGGAAGAACAATGGATACCAGTATCTCAATTGGGGCAAACATACATTCAGACGCCCCTTCTTGCAGATATACTAGTTAAGCTCCCTTAGCTGCAGAACTCTCTCACTATTCTGAATGAAGTGGACAAACTACATTATTATACTACAAAGGTTTTGTAAAATATATAGTGTAGTGTAATATATACAGGAAGAACAAAGGATACCAGCTTCTCAATTGGGGCAAACATACATTCAGACACCCCTTCTGGCAGATATACTAGTTAAGCTCCCTTAGCTGCAGAACTCGCTCACTATTCTGAATGAAGTGGACAAACTACATTATTATACTACAAAAGTTTTGTAAAATATATAGTGTAGTGTAATATATACAGGAAGAACAAAGGATACCAGTATCTCAATTGGGGCAAACATACATTCAGACGCCCCTTCTTGCAGATATACTAGTTAAGCTCCCTTAGCTGCAGAACTCGCTCACTATTCTGAATGAAGTGGACAGACTACATTATTATACTACAAAGGTTTTGTAAAGTATATAGTGTAGTGTAATATATACAGGAAGAACAAAGGATACCAGTATCTCAATTGGGGCAAACATACATTCAGACACCACTTCTTGCAGATATACTAGTTAAGCTCCCTTAGCTGCAGAACTCGCTCACTATTCTGAATGAAGTGGACAAACTACATTATTATACTACAAAGGTTTTGTAAAATATATAGTGTAGTGTAATATAAACAGGAAGAACAAAGGATACCAGTATCTCAATTGGGGCAAACATACACTCAGACGCCCCTTCTTGCAGATATACTAGTTAAGCTCCCTTAGCTGCAGAACTCGCTCACTATTCTGAATGAAGTGGACAAACTACATTATTATACTACAAAGGTTTTGTAAAATATATAGTGTAGTGTAATATATACAGGAAGAACAAAGGATACCAGCATCTCAATTGGGGCAAACATACATTCAGACACCCCTTCTGGCAGATATACTAGTTAAGCTCCCTTAGCTGCAGAACTCGCTCACTATTCTGAATGAAGTGGACAAACTACATTATTATACTACAAAGGTTTTGTAAAATATATAGTGTAGTGTAATATATACAGGAAGAACAAAGGATACCAGTATCTCAATTGGGGCAAACATACATTCAGACGCCCCTTCTTGCAGATATACTAGTTAAGCTCCCTTAGCTGCAGAACTCGCTCACTATTCTGAATGAAGTGGACAGACTACATTATTATACTACAAAGGTTTTGTAAAATATATAGTGTAGTGTAATATATACAGGAAGAACAAAGGATACCAGCTTCTCAATTGGGGCAAACATACATTCAGACACCCCTTCTGGCAGATATACTAGTTAAGCTCCCTTAGCTGCAGAACTCGCTCACTATTCTGAATGAAGTGGACAAACTACATTATTATACTACAAAAGTTTTGTAAAATATATAGTGTAGTGTAATATATACAGGAAGAACAAAGGATACCAGTATCTCAATTGGGGCAAACATACATTCAGACGCCCCTTCTTGCAGATATACTAGTTAAGCTCCCTTAGCTGCAGAACTCGCTCACTATTCTGAATGAAGTGGACAGACTACATTATTATACTACAAAGGTTTTGTAAAGTATATAGTGTAGTGTAATATATACAGGAAGAACAAAGGATACCAGTATCTCAATTGGGGCAAACATACATTCAGACACCACTTCTTGCAGATATACTAGTTAAGCTCCCTTAGCTGCAGAACTCGCTCACTATTCTGAATGAAGTGGACAAACTACATTATTATACTACAAAGGTTTTGTAAAATATATAGTGTAGTGTAATATAAACAGGAAGAACAAAGGATACCAGTATCTCAATTGGGGCAAACATACACTCAGACGCCCATTCTTGCAGATATACTAGTTAAGCTCCCTTAGCTGCAGAACTCACTCACTATTCTGAATGAAGTGGACAAACTACATTATTATACTACAAAGGTTTTGTAAAATATATAGTGTAGTGTAATATATACAGGAAGAACAAAGGATACCAGCATCTCAATTGGGGCAAACATACATTCAGACACCCCTTCTGGCAGATATACTAGTTAAGCTCCCTTAGCTGCAGAACTCGCTCACTATTCTGAATGAAGTGGACAAACTACATTATTATACTACAAAGGTTTTGTAAAATATATAGTGTAGTGTAATATATACAGGAAGAACAAAGGATACCAGTATCTCAATTGGGGCAAACATACATTCAGACGCCCCTTCTTGCAGATATACTAGTTAAGCTCCCTTAGCTGCAGAACTCGCTCACTATTCTGAATGAAGTGGACAGACTACATTATTATACTACAAAGGTTTTGTAAAATATATACTGTAGTGTAATATAAACAGGAAGAACAAAGGATACCAGTATCTCAATTGGGGCAAACATACATTCAGACGCCCCTTCTTGCAGATATACTAGTTAAGCTCCCTTAGCTGCAGAACTCGCTCACTATTCTGAATGAAGTGGACAAACTACATTATTATACTACAAAGGTTTTGTAAAATATATAGTGTAGTTTAATATATACAGGAAGAACAAAGGATACCAGTATCTCAATTGGGGCAAACATACATTCAGACGCCCCTTCTTGCAGATATACTAGTTAAGCTCCCTTAGCTGCAGAACTCGCTCACTATTCTGAATGAAGTGGACAAACTACATTATTATACTACAAAGGTTTTGTAAAATATATAGTGTAGTGTAATATAAACAGGAAGAACAAAGGATACCAGTATCTCAATTGGGGCAAACATACATTCAGACGCCCCTTCTTGCAGATATACTAGTTAAGCTCCCTTAGCTGCAGAACTCGCTCACTATTCTGAATGAAGTGGACAAACTACATTATTATACTACAAAGGTTTTGTAAAATATATAGTGTAGTGTAATATAAACAGGAAGAACAAAGGATACCAGTATCTCAATTGGGGCAAACATACATTCATACACCCCTTCTTGCAGATATACTAGTTAAGCTCCCTTAGCTGCAGAACTCGCTCACTATTCTGAATGAAGTGGACAGACTACATTATTATACTACAAAGGTTTTGTAAAATTTATAGTGTAGTGTAATATAAACAGGAAAAACAAAGGATACCAGTATCTCAATTGGGGCAAACATACATTCAGACACCCCTTCTTGCAGATATACTAGTTAAGCTCCCTTAGCTGCAGAACTCGCTCACTATTCTGAATGAAGTGGACAAACTACATTATTATACTACAAAGGTTTTGTAAAATATATAGTGTAGTGTAATATATACAGGAAGAACAAAGGATACCAGTATCTCAATTGGGGCAAACATACATTCAGACGCCCCTTCTTGCAGATATACTAGTTAAGCTCCCTTAGATGCAGAACTCGCTCACTATTCTGAATGAAGTGGACAGACTACATTATTATACTACAAACGTTTTGTAAAGTATATAGTGTAGTGTAATATATACAGGAAGAACAAAGGATACCAGTATCTCAATTGGGGGAAACATACATTCAGACACCGCTTCTTGCAGATATACTAGTTAAGCTCCCTTAGCTGCAGAACTCGCTCACTATTCTGAATGAAGTGGACAAACTACATTATTATACTACAAAGGTTTCGTAAAATATATAGTGTAGTGTAATATATACAGGAAGAACAATGGATACCAGTATCTCAATTGGGGCAAACATACATTCAGACGCCCCTTCTTGCAGATATACTAGTTAAGCTCCCTTAGCTGCAGAACTCTCTCACTATTCTGAATGAAGTGGACAAACTACATTATTATACTACAAAGGTTTTGTAAAATATATAGTGTAGTGTAATATATACAGGAAGAACAAAGGATACCAGCTTCTCAATTGGGGCAAACATACATTCAGACACCCCTTCTGGCAGATATACTAGTTAAGCTCCCTTAGCTGCAGAACTCGCTCACTATTCTGAATGAAGTGGACAAACTACATTATTATACTACAAAAGTTTTGTAAAATATATAGTGTAGTGTAATATATACAGGAAGAACAAAGGATACCAGTATCTCAATTGGGGCAAACATACATTCAGACGCCCCTTCTTGCAGATATACTAGTTAAGCTCCCTTAGCTGCAGAACTCGCTCACTATTCTGAATGAAGTGGACAGACTACATTATTATACTACAAAGGTTTTGTAAAGTATATAGTGTAGTGTAATATATACAGGAAGAACAAAGGATACCAGTATCTCAATTGGGGCAAACATACATTCAGACACCACTTCTTGCAGATATACTAGTTAAGCTCCCTTAGCTGCAGAACTCGCTCACTATTCTGAATGAAGTGGACAAACTACATTATTATACTACAAAGGTTTTGTAAAATATATAGTGTAGTGTAATATAAACAGGAAGAACAAAGGATACCAGTATCTCAATTGGGGCAAACATACACTCAGACGCCCCTTCTTGCAGATATACTAGTTAAGCTCCCTTAGCTGCAGAACTCGCTCACTATTCTGAATGAAGTGGACAAACTACATTATTATACTACAAAGGTTTTGTAAAATATATAGTGTAGTGTAATATATACAGGAAGAACAAAGGATACCAGCATCTCAATTGGGGCAAACATACATTCAGACACCCCTTCTGGCAGATATACTAGTTAAGCTCCCTTAGCTGCAGAACTCGCTCACTATTCTGAATGAAGTGGACAAACTACATTATTATACTACAAAGGTTTTGTAAAATATATAGTGTAGTGTAATATATACAGGAAGAACAAAGGATACCAGTATCTCAATTGGGGCAAACATACATTCAGACGCCCCTTCTTGCAGATATACTAGTTAAGCTCCCTTAGCTGCAGAACTCGCTCACTATTCTGAATGAAGTGGACAGACTACATTATTATACTACAAAGGTTTTGTAAAATATATACTGTAGTGTAATATAAACAGGAAGAACAAAGGATACCAGTATCTCAATTGGGGCAAACATACATTCAGACGCCCCTTCTTGCAGATATACTAGTTAAGCTCCCTTAGCTGCAGAACTCGCTCACTATTCTGAATGAAGTGGACAAACTACATTATTATACTACAAAGGTTTTGTAAAATATATAGTGTAGTGTAATATAAACAGGAAGAACAAAGGATACCAGTATCTCAATTGGGGCAAACATACATTCAGACACCCCTTCTTGCAGATATACTAGTTAAGCTCCCTTAGCTGCAGAACTCTCTCACTATTCTGAATGAAGTGGACAAACTACATTATTATACTACAAAGGTTTTGTAAAATATATAGTGTAGTGTAATATAAACAGGAAGAACAAAGGATACCAGTATCTCAATTGGGGCAAACATACATTCATACACCCCTTCTTGCAGATATACTAGTTAAGCTCCCTTAGCTGCAGAACTCGCTCACTATTCTGAATGAAGTGGACAGACTACATTATTATACTACAAAGGTTTTGTAAAATATATAGTGTAGTGTAATATAAACAGGAAGAACAAAGGATACCAGTATCTCAATTGGGGCAAACATACATTCAGACACCCCTTCTTGCAGATATACTAGTTAAGCTCCCTTAGCTGCAGAACTCGCTCACTATTCTGAATGAAGTGGACAAACTACATTATTATACTACAAAGGTTTTGTAAAATATATAGTGTAGTGTAATATATACAGGAAGAACAAAGGATACCAGTATCTCAATTGGGGCAAACATACATTCAGACGCCCCTTCTTGCAGATATACTAGTTAAGCTCCCTTAGATGCAGAACTCGCTCACTATTCTGAATGAAGTGGACAGACTACATTATTATACTACAAACGTTTTGTAAAGTATATAGTGTAGTGTAATATATACAGGAAGAACAAAGGATACCAGTATCTCAATTGGGGGAAACATACATTCAGACACCCCTTCTTGCAGATATACTAGTTAAGCTCCCTTAGCTGCAGAACTCGCTCACTATTCTGAATGAAGTGGACAAACTACATTATTATACTACAAAGGTTTCGTAAAATATATAGTGTAGTGTAATATATACAGGAAGAACAATGGATACCAGCATCTCAATTGGGGCAAACATACATTCAGACGCCCCTTCTTGCAGATATACTAGTTAAGCTCCCTTAGCTGCAGAACTCGCTCACTATTCTGAATGAAGTGGACAAACTACATTATTATACTACAAAGGTTTTGTAAAATATATAGTGTAGTGTAATATATACAGGAAGAACAAAGGATACCAGCTTCTCAATTGGGGCAAACATACATTCAGACACCCCTTCTGGCAGATATACTAGTTAAGCTCCCTTAGCTGCAGAACTCGCTCACTATTCTGAATGAAGTGGACAAACTACATTATTATACTACAAAAGTATTGTAAAATATATAGTGTAGTGTAATATATACAGGAAGAACAAAGGATACCAGTATCTCAATTGGGGCAAACATACATTCAGACGCCCCTTCTTGCAGATATACTAGTTAAGCTCCCTTAGCTGCAGAACTCGCTCACTATTCTGAATGAAGTGGACAGACTACATTATTATACTACAAAGGTTTTGTAAAGTATATAGTGTAGTGTAATATATACAGGAAGAACAAAGGATACCAGTATCTCAATTGGGGCAAACATACATTCAGACACCACTTCTTGCAGATATACTAGTTAAGCTCCCTTAGCTGCAGAACTCGCTCACTATTCTGAATGAAGTGGACAAACTACATTATTATACTACAAAGGTTTTGTAAAATATATAGTGTAGTGTAATATATACAGGAAGAACAAAGGATACCAGTATCTCAATTGGGGCAAACATACATTTAGACGCCCCTTCTTGCAGATATACTAGTTAAGCTCCCTTAGTTGCAGAACTCGCTCACTATTCTGAATGAAGTGGACAGACTACATTATTATACTACAAAGGTTTTGTAAAATATATACTGTAGTGTAATATAAACAGGAAGAACAAAGGATACCAGTATCTCAATTGGGGCAAACATACATTCAGACGCCCCTTCTTGCAGATATACTAGTTAAGCTCCCTTAGCTGCAGAACTCGCTCACTATTCCGAATGAAGTGGACAAACTACATTATTATACTACAAAGGTTTTGTAAAATATATAGTGTAGTGTAATATAAACAGGAAGAACAAAGGATACCAGTATCTCAATTGGGGCAAACATACATTCAGACACCCCTTCTTGCAGATATACTAGTTAAGCTCCCTTAGCTGCAGAACTCGCTCACTATTCTGAATGAAGTGGACAGACTACATTATTATACTACAAAGGTTTTGTAAAATATATAGTGTAGTGTAATATAAACAGGAAGAACAAAGGATACCAGTATCTCAATTGGGGCAAACATACATTCAGACACCCCTTCTTGCAGATATACTAGTTAAGCTCCCTTAGCTGCAGAACTCGCTCACTATTCTGAATGAAGTGGACAAACTACATTATTATACTTCAAAGGTTTTGTAAAATATATAGTGTAGTGTAATATATACAGGAAGAACAAAGGATACCAGTATCTCAATTGGGGCAACCATACATTCAGACGCCCCTTCTTGCAGATATACTAGTTAAGCTCCCTTAGATGCAGAACTCGCTCACTATTCTGAATGAAGTGGACAGACTACATTATTATACTACAAACGTTTTGTAAAGTATATAGTGTAGTGTAATATATACAGGAAGAACAAAGGATACCAGTATCTCAATTGGGGCAAACATACATTCAGACACCCCTTCTTGCAGATATACTAGTTAAGCTCCCTTAGCTGCAAAACTCGCTCACTATTCTGAATGAAGTGGACAAACTACATTATTATACTACAAAGGTTTCGTAAAATATATAGTGTAGTGTAATATATACAGGAAGAACAAAGGATACCAGCATCTCAATTGGGGCAAACATACATTCAGACGCCCCTTCTTGCAGATATACTAGTTAAGCTCCCTTAGCTGCAGAACTCGCTCACTATTCTGAATGAAGTGGACAAACTACATTATTATACTACAAAGGTTTTGTAAAATATATAGTGTAGTGTAATATATACAGGAAGAACAAAGGATACCAGCTTCTCAATTGGGGCAAACATACATTCAGACACCCCTTCTGGCAGATATACTAGTTAAGCTCCCTTAGCTGCAGAACTCGCTCACTATTCTGAATGAAGTGGACAAACTACATTATTATACTACAAAGGTTTTGTAAAATATATAGTGTAGTGTAATATATACAGGAAGAACAAAGGATACCAGTATCTCAATTGGGGCAAACATACATTCAGACGCCCCTTCTTGCAGATATACTAGTTAAGCTCCCTTAGCTGCAGAACTCGCTCACTATTCTGAATGAAGTGGACAAACTACATTATTATACTACAAAGGTTTTGTAAAATATATAGTGTAGTGTAATATAAACAGGAAGAACAAAGGATACCAGTATCTCAATTGGGGCAAACATACATTCATACACCCCTTCTTGCAGATATACTAGTTAAGCTCCCTTAGCTGCAGAACTCGCTCACTATTCTGAATGAAGTGGACAGACTACATTATTATACTACAAAGGTTTTGTAAAATATATAGTGTAGTGTAATATAAACAGGAAGAACAAAGGATACCAGTATCTCAATTGGGGCAAACATACATTCAGACACCCCTTCTTGCAGATATACTAGTTAAGCTCCCTTAGCTGCAGAACTCGCTCACTATTCTGAATGAAGTGGACAATCTACATTATTATACTACAAAGGTTTTGTAAAATATATAGTGTAGTGTAATATATACAGGAAGAACAAAGGATACCAGTATCTCAATTGGGGCAAACATACATTCAGACGCCCCTTCTTGCAGATATACTAGTTAAGCTCCCTTAGATGCAGAACTCGCTCACTATTCTGAATGAAGTGGACAGACTACATTATTATACTACAAACGTTTTGTAAAGTATATAGTGTAGTGTAATATATACAGGAAGAACAAAGGATACCAGTATCTCAATTGGGGCAAACATACATTCAGACACCCCTTCTTGCAGATATACTAGTTAAGCTCCCTTAGCTGCAGAACTCGCTCACTATTCTGAATGAAGTGGACAAACTACATTATTATACTACAAAGGTTTCGTAAAATATATAGTGTAGTGTAATATATACAGGAAGAACAATGGATACCAGCATCTCAATTGGGGCAAACATACATTCAGACGCACTTGCAGATATACTAGTTAAGCTCCCTTAGCTGCAGAACTCGCTCACTATTCTGAATGAAGTGGACAAACTACATTATTATACTACAAAGGTTTTGTAAAATATATAGTGTAGTGTAATATATACAGGAAGAACAAAGGATACCAGCTTCTCAATTGGGGCAAACATACATTCAGACACCCCTTCTGGCAGATATACTAGTTAAGCTCCCTTAGCTGCAGAACTCGCTCACTATTCTGAATGAAGTGGACAAACTACATTATTATACTACAAAAGTTTTGTAAAATATATAGTGTAGTGTAATATATACAGGAAGAACAAAGGATACCAGTATCTCAATTGGGGCAAACATACATTCAGACGCCCCTTCTTGCAGATATACTAGTTAAGCTCCCTTAGCTGCAGAACTCGCTCACTATTCTGAATGAAGTGGACAGACTACATTATTATACTACAAAGGTTTTGTAAAGTATATAGTGTAGTGTAATATATACAGGAAGAACAAAGGATACCAGTATCTCAATTGGGGCAAACATACATTCAGACACCACTTCTTGCAGATATACTAGTTAAGCTCCCTTAGCTGCAGAACTCGCTCACTATTCTGAATGAAGTGGACAAACTACATTATTATACTACAAAGGTTTTGTAAAATATATAGTGTAGTGTAATATAAACAGGAAGAACAAAGGATACCAGTATCTCAATTGGGGCAAACATATACTCAGACGCCCCTTCTTGCAGATATACTAGTTAAGCTCCCTTAGCTGCAGAACTCACTCACTATTCTGAATGAAGTGGACAAACTACATTATTATACTACAAAGGTTTTGTAAAATATATAGTGTAGTGTAATATATACAGGAAGAACAAAGGATACCAGCATCTCAATTGGGGCAAACATACATTCAGACACCCCTTCTGGCAGATATACTAGTTAAGCTCCCTTAGCTGCAGAACTCGCTCACTATTCTGAATGAAGTGGACAAACTACATTATTATACTACAAAGGTTTTGTAAAATATATAGTGTAGTGTAATATATACAGGAAGAACAAAGGATACCAGTATCTCAATTGGGGCAAACATACATTCAGACGCCCCTTCTTGCAGATATACTAGTTAAGCTCCCTTAGCTGCAGAACTCGCTCACTATTCTGAATGAAGTGGACAGACTACATTATTATACTACAAAGGTTTTGTAAAATATATACTGTAGTGTAATATAAACAGGAAGAACAAAGGATACCAGTATCTCAATTGGGGCAAACATACATTCAGACGCCCCTTCTTGCAGATATACTAGTTAAGCTCCCTTAGCTGCAGAACTCGCTCACTATTCTGAATGAAGTGGACAAACTACATTATTATACTACAAAGGTTTTGTAAAATATATAGTGTAGTGTAATATAAACAGGAAGAACAAAGGATACCAGTATCTCAATTGGGGCAAACATACATTCAGACACCCCTTCTTGCAGATATACTAGTTAAGCTCCCTTAGCTGCAGAACTCGCTCACTATTCTGAATGAAGTGGACAGACTACATTATTATACTACAAAGGTTTTGTAAAATATATAGTGTAGTGTAATATAAACAGGAAGAACAAAGGATACCAGTATCTCAATTGGGGCAAACATACATTCAGACACCCCTTCTTGCAGATATACTAGTTAAGCTCCCTTAGCTGCAGAACTCGCTCACTATTCTGAATGAAGTGGACAGACTACATTATTATACTACAAAGGTTTTGTAAACTATATAGTGTAGTGTAATATATACAGGAAGAACAAAGGATACCAGTATCTCAATTGGGGCAAACATACATTCAGACGCCCCTTCTTGCAGATATACTAGTTAAGCTCCCTTAGCTGCAGAACTCGCTCACTATTCTGAATGAAGTGGACAAACTACATTATTATACTACAAAGGTTTTGTAAAATATATAGTGTAGTGTAATATATACAGGAAGAACAAAGGATACCAGTATCTCAATTGGGGCAAACATACATTCAGACACTCCTTCTGGCAGATATACTAGTTAAGCTCCCTTAGCTGCAGAGCTCGCTCACTATTCTGAATGAAGTGGACAAACTACATTATTATACTACAAAGGTTTTGTAAAATATATAGTGTAGTGTAATATATACAGGAAGAACAAAGGATACCAGTATCTCAATTGGGGCAAACATACATTCAGACGCCCCTTCTTGCAGATATATTAGTTAAGCTCCCTTAGCTGCAGAACTCGCTCACTATTCTGAATGAAGTGGACAGACTACATTATTATACTACAAAGGTTTTGTAAAATATATAGTGTAGTGTAATATATACAGGAAGAACAAAGGATACCAGTATCTCAATTGGGGCAAACATACATTCAGACACCCCTTCTGGCAGATATACTAGTTAAGCTCCCTTAGCTGCAGAACTCGCTCACTATTCTCAATGAAGTGGACAAACTACATTATTATACTACAAAGGTTTTGTAAAATATATAGTGTAGTGTAATATATACAGGAAGAACAAAGGATACCAGTATCTCAATTGGGGCAAACATACATTCAGACACCCCTTCTGGCAGATATACTAGTTAAGCTCCCTTAGCTGCAGAACTCGCTCACTATTCTGAATGAAGTGGACAGACTACATTATTATACTACAAAGGTTTTGTAAAGTATATAGTGTAGTGTAATATATACAGGAAGAACAAAGGATACCAGTATCTCAATTGGGACAAACATACATTCAGACACCACTTCTTGCAGATATACTAGTTAAGCTTCCTTAGCTGCAGAACTCGCTCACTATTCTGAATGAAGTGGACAAACTACATTATTATACTACAAAGGTTTTGTAAAATATATAGTGTAGTGTAATATAAACAGAAAGAACAAAGGATACCAGCATCTCAATTGGGGCAAACATACATTCAGACACCCCTTCTGGCAGATATACTAGTTAAGCTCCCTTAGCTGCAGAACTCGCTCACTATTCTGAATGAAGTGGACAAACTACATTATTATACTACAAAGGTTTTGTAAAATATATAGTGTAGTGTAATATATACAGGAAGAACAAAGGATACCAGTATCTCAATTGGGGCAAACATACATTCAGACGCCCCTTCTTGCAGATATACTAGTTAAGCTCCCTTAGCTGCAGAACTCGCTCACTATTCTGAATGAAGTGGACAGACTACATTATTATACTACAAAGGTTTTGTAAAGTATATAGTGTAGTGTAATATATACAGGAAGAACAAAGGATACCAGTATCTCAATTGGGGCAAACATACATTCAGACACCACTTCTTGCAGATATACTAGTTAAGCTTCCTTAGCTGCAGAACTCGCTCACTATTCTGAATGAAGTGGACAAACTACATTATTATACTACAAAGGTTTTGTAAAATATATAGTGTAGTGTAATATAAACAGGAAGAACAAAGGATACCAGAATCTCAATTGGGGCAAACATACATTCAGACGCCCCTTCTTGCAGATATACTAGTTAAGCTCCCTTAGCTGCAGAACTCACTCACTATTCTGAATGAAGTGGACAAACTACATTATTATACTACAAAGGTTTTGTAAAATATATAGTGTAGTGTAATATATACAGGAAGAACAAAGGATACCAGTATCTCAATTGGGGCAAACATACATTCAGACGCCCCTTCTTGCAGATATACTAGTTAAGCTCCCTTAGATGCAGAACTCGCTCACTATTCTGAATGAAGTGGACAGACTACATTATTATACTACAAACGTTTTGTAAAGTATATAGTGTAGTGTAATATATACAGGAAGAACAAAGGATACCAGTATCTCAATTGGGGGAAACATACATTCAGACACCGCTTCTTGCAGATATACTAGTTAAGCTCCCTTAGCTGCAGAACTCGCTCACTATTCTGAATGAAGTGGACAAACTACATTATTATACTACAAAGGTTTCGTAAAATATATAGTGTAGTGTAATATATACAGGAAGAACAATGGATACCAGTATCTCAATTGGGGCAAACATACATTCAGACGCCCCTTCTTGCAGATATACTAGTTAAGCTCCCTTAGCTGCAGAACTCTCTCACTATTCTGAATGAAGTGGACAAACTACATTATTATACTACAAAGGTTTTGTAAAATATATAGTGTAGTGTAATATATACAGGAAGAACAAAGGATACCAGCTTCTCAATTGGGGCAAACATACATTCAGACACCCCTTCTGGCAGATATACTAGTTAAGCTCCCTTAGCTGCAGAACTCGCTCACTATTCTGAATGAAGTGGACAAACTACATTATTATACTACAAAAGTTTTGTAAAATATATAGTGTAGTGTAATATATACAGGAAGAACAAAGGATACCAGTATCTCAATTGGGGCAAACATACATTCAGACGCCCCTTCTTGCAGATATACTAGTTAAGCTCCCTTAGCTGCAGAACTCGCTCACTATTCTGAATGAAGTGGACAGACTACATTATTATACTACAAAGGTTTTGTAAAGTATATAGTGTAGTGTAATATATACAGGAAGAACAAAGGATACCAGTATCTCAATTGGGGCAAACATACATTCAGACACCACTTCTTGCAGATATACTAGTTAAGCTCCCTTAGCTGCAGAACTCGCTCACTATTCTGAATGAAGTGGACAAACTACATTATTATACTACAAAGGTTTTGTAAAATATATAGTGTAGTGTAATATAAACAGGAAGAACAAAGGATACCAGTATCTCAATTGGGGCAAACATACACTCAGACGCCCCTTCTTGCAGATATACTAGTTAAGCTCCCTTAGCTGCAGAACTCGCTCACTATTCTGAATGAAGTGGACAAACTACATTATTATACTACAAAGGTTTTGTAAAATATATAGTGTAGTGTAATATATACAGGAAGAACAAAGGATACCAGCATCTCAATTGGGGCAAACATACATTCAGACACCCCTTCTGGCAGATATACTAGTTAAGCTCCCTTAGCTGCAGAACTCGCTCACTATTCTGAATGAAGTGGACAAACTACATTATTATACTACAAAGGTTTTGTAAAATATATAGTGTAGTGTAATATATACAGGAAGAACAAAGGATACCAGTATCTCAATTGGGGCAAACATACATTCAGACGCCCCTTCTTGCAGATATACTAGTTAAGCTCCCTTAGCTGCAGAACTCGCTCACTATTCTGAATGAAGTGGACAGACTACATTATTATACTACAAAGGTTTTGTAAAATATATACTGTAGTGTAATATAAACAGGAAGAACAAAGGATACCAGTATCTCAATTGGGGCAAACATACATTCAGACGCCCCTTCTTGCAGATATACTAGTTAAGCTCCCTTAGCTGCAGAACTCGCTCACTATTCTGAATGAAGTGGACAAACTACATTATTATACTACAAAGGTTTTGTAAAATATATAGTGTAGTGTAATATAAACAGGAAGAACAAAGGATACCAGTATCTCAATTGGGGCAAACATACATTCAGACACCCCTTCTTGCAGATATACTAGTTAAGCTCCCTTAGCTGCAGAACTCTCTCACTATTCTGAATGAAGTGGACAAACTACATTATTATACTACAAAGGTTTTGTAAAATATATAGTGTAGTGTAATATAAACAGGAAGAACAAAGGATACCAGTATCTCAATAGGGGCAAACATACATTCATACACCCCTTCTTGCAGATATACTAGTTAAGCTCCCTTAGCTGCAGAACTCGCTCACTATTCTGAATGAAGTGGACAGACTACATTATTATACTACAAAGGTTTTGTAAAATATATAGTGTAGTGTAATATAAACAGGAAGAACAAAGGATACCAGTATCTCAATTGGGGCAAACATACATTCAGACACCCCTTCTTGCAGATATACTAGTTAAGCTCCCTTAGCTGCAGAACTCGCTCACTATTCTGAATGAAGTGGACAAACTACATTATTATACTACAAAGGTTTTGTAAAATATATAGTGTAGTGTAATATATACAGGAAGAACAAAGGATACCAGTATCTCAATTGGGGCAAACATACATTCAGACGCCCCTTCTTGCAGATATACTAGTTAAGCTCCCTTAGATGCAGAACTCGCTCACTATTCTGAATGAAGTGGACAGACTACATTATTATACTACAAACGTTTTGTAAAGTATATAGTGTAGTGTAATATATACAGGAAGAACAAAGGATACCAGTATCTCAATTGGGGGAAACATACATTCAGACACCCCTTCTTGCAGATATACTAGTTAAGCTCCCTTAGCTGCAGAACTCGCTCACTATTCTGAATGAAGTGGACAAACTACATTATTATACTACAAAGGTTTCGTAAAATATATAGTGTAGTGTAATATATACAGGAAGAACAATGGATACCAGCATCTCAATTGCGGCAAACATACATTCAGACGCCCCTTCTTGCAGATATACTAGTTAAGCTCCCTTAGCTGCAGAACTCGCTCACTATTCTGAATGAAGTGGACAAACTACATTATTATACTACAAAGGTTTTGTAAAATATATAGTGTAGTGTAATATATACAGGAAGAACAAAGGATACCAGCTTCTCAATTGGGGCAAACATACATTCAGACACCCCTTCTGGCAGATATACTAGTTAAGCTCCCTTAGCTGCAGAACTCGCTCACTATTCTGAATGAAGTGGACAAACTACATTATTATACTACAAAAGTATTGTAAAATATATAGTGTAGTGTAATATATACAGGAAGAACAAAGGATACCAGTATCTCAATTGGGGCAAACATACATTCAGACGCCCCTTCTTGCAGATATACTAGTTAAGCTCCCTTAGCTGCAGAACTCGCTCACTATTCTGAATGAAGTGGACAGACTACATTATTATACTACAAAGGTTTTGTAAAGTATATAGTGTAGTGTAATATATACAGGAAGAACAAAGGATACCAGTATCTCAATTGGGGCAAACATACATTCAGACACCACTTCTTGCAGATATACTAGTTAAGCTCCCTTAGCTGCAGAACTCGCTCACTATTCTGAATGAAGTGGACAAACTACATTATTATACTACAAAGGTTTTGTAAAATATATAGTGTAGTGTAATATATACAGGAAGAACAAAGGATACCAGTATCTCAATTGGGGCAAACATACATTTAGACGCCCCTTCTTGCAGATATACTAGTTAAGCTCCCTTAGTTGCAGAACTCGCTCACTATTCTGAATGAAGTGGACAGACTACATTATTATACTACAAAGGTTTTGTAAAATATATACTGTAGTGTAATATAAACAGGAAGAACAAAGGATACCAGTATCTCAATTGGGGCAAACATACATTCAGACGCCCCTTCTTGCAGATATACTAGTTAAGCTCCCTTAGCTGCAGAACTCGCTCACTATTCCGAATGAAGTGGACAAACTACATTATTATACTACAAAGGTTTTGTAAAATATATAGTGTAGTGTAATATAAACAGGAAGAACAAAGGATACCAGTATCTCAATTGGGGCAAACATACATTCAGACACCCCTTCTTGCAGATATACTAGTTAAGCTCCCTTAGCTGCAGAACTCGCTCACTATTCTGAATGAAGTGGACAGACTACATTATTATACTACAAAGGTTTTGTAAAATATATAGTGTAGTGTAATATAAACAGGAAGAACAAAGGATACCAGTATCTCAATTGGGGCAAACATACATTCAGACACCCCTTCTTGCAGATATACTAGTTAAGCTCCCTTAGCTGCAGAACTCGCTCACTATTCTGAATGAAGTGGACAAACTACATTATTATACTTCAAAGGTTTTGTAAAATATATAGTGTAGTGTAATATATACAGGAAGAACAAAGGATACCAGTATCTCAATTGGGGCAACCATACATTCAGACGCCCCTTCTTGCAGATATACTAGTTAAGCTCCCTTAGATGCAGAACTCGCTCACTATTCTGAATGAAGTGGACAGACTACATTATTATACTACAAACGTTTTGTAAAGTATATAGTGTAGTGTAATATATACAGGAAGAACAAAGGATACCAGTATCTCAATTGGGGCAAACATACATTCAGACACCCCTTCTTGCAGATATACTAGTTAAGCTCCCTTAGCTGCAGAACTCGCTCACTATTCTGAATGAAGTGGACAAACTACATTATTATACTACAAAGGTTTCGTAAAATATATAGTGTAGTGTAATATATACAGGAAGAACAAAGGATACCAGCATCTCAATTGGGGCAAACATACATTCAGACGCCCCTTCTTGCAGATATACTAGTTAAGCTCCCTTAGCTGCAGAACTCGCTCACTATTCTGAATGAAGTGGACAAACTACATTATTATACTACAAAGGTTTTGTAAAATATATAGTGTAGTGTAATATATACAGGAAGAACAAAGGATACCAGCTTCTCAATTGGGGCAAACATACATTCAGACACCCCTTCTGGCAGATATACTAGTTAAGCTCCCTTAGCTGCAGAACTCGCTCACTATTCTGAATGAAGTGGACAAACTACATTATTATACTACAAAGGTTTTGTAAAATATATAGTGTAGTGTAATATATACAGGAAGAACAAAGGATACCAGTATCTCAATTGGGGCAAACATACATTCAGACGCCCCTTCTTGCAGATATACTAGTTAAGCTCCCTTAGCTGCAGAACTCGCTCACTATTCTGAATGAAGTGGACAAACTACATTATTATACTACAAAGGTTTTGTAAAATATATAGTGTAGTGTAATATAAACAGGAAGAACAAAGGATACCAGTATCTCAATTGGGGCAAACATACATTCATACACCCCTTCTTGCAGATATACTAGTTAAGCTCCCTTAGCTGCAGAACTCGCTCACTATTCTGAATGAAGTGGACAGACTACATTATTATACTACAAAGGTTTTGTAAAATATATAGTGTAGTGTAATATAAACAGGAAGAACAAAGGATACCAGTATCTCAATTGGGGCAAACATACATTCAGACACCCCTTCTTGCAGATATACTAGTTAAGCTCCCTTAGCTGCAGAACTCGCTCACTATTCTGAATGAAGTGGACAATCTACATTATTATACTACAAAGGTTTTGTAAAATATATAGTGTAGTGTAATATATACAGGAAGAACAAAGGATACCAGTATCTCAATTGGGGCAAACATACATTCAGACGCCCCTTCTTGCAGATATACTAGTTAAGCTCCCTTAGATGCAGAACTCGCTCACTATTCTGAATGAAGTGGACAGACTACATTATTATACTACAAACGTTTTGTAAAGTATATAGTGTAGTGTAATATATACAGGAAGAACAAAGGATACCAGTATCTCAATTGGGGCAAACATACATTCAGACACCCCTTCTTGCAGATATACTAGTTAAGCTCCCTTAGCTGCAGAACTCGCTCACTATTCTGAATGAAGTGGACAAACTACATTATTATACTACAAAGGTTTCGTAAAATATATAGTGTAGTGTAATATATACAGGAAGAACAATGGATACCAGCATCTCAATTGGGGCAAACATACATTCAGACGCACTTGCAGATATACTAGTTAAGCTCCCTTAGCTGCAGAACTCGCTCACTATTCTGAATGAAGTGGACAAACTACATTATTATACTACAAAGGTTTTGTAAAATATATAGTGTAGTGTAATATATACAGGAAGAACAAAGGATACCAGCTTCTCAATTGGGGCAAACATACATTCAGACACCCCTTCTGGCAGATATACTAGTTAAGCTCCCTTAGCTGCAGAACTCGCTCACTATTCTGAATGAAGTGGACAAACTACATTATTATACTACAAAAGTTTTGTAAAATATATAGTGTAGTGTAATATATACAGGAAGAACAAAGGATACCAGTATCTCAATTGGGGCAAACATACATTCAGACGCCCCTTCTTGCAGATATACTAGTTAAGCTCCCTTAGCTGCAGAACTCGCTCACTATTCTGAATGAAGTGGACAGACTACATTATTATACTACAAAGGTTTTGTAAAGTATATAGTGTAGTGTAATATATACAGGAAGAACAAAGGATACCAGTATCTCAATTGGGGCAAACATACATTCAGACACCACTTCTTGCAGATATACTAGTTAAGCTCCCTTAGCTGCAGAACTCGCTCACTATTCTGAATGAAGTGGACAAACTACATTATTATACTACAAAGGTTTTGTAAAATATATAGTGTAGTGTAATATAAACAGGAAGAACAAAGGATACCAGTATCTCAATTGGGGCAAACATATACTCAGACGTCCCTTCTTGCAGATATACTAGTTAAGCTCCCTTAGCTGCAGAACTCACTCACTATTCTGAATGAAGTGGACAAACTACATTATTATACTACAAAGGTTTTGTAAAATATATAGTGTAGTGTAATATATACAGGAAGAACAAAGGATACCAGCATCTCAATTGGGGCAAACATACATTCAGACACCCCTTCTGGCAGATATACTAGTTAAGCTCCCTTAGCTGCAGAACTCGCTCACTATTCTGAATGAAGTGGACAAACTACATTATTATACTACAAAGGTTTTGTAAAATATATAGTGTAGTGTAATATATACAGGAAGAACAAAGGATACCAGTATCTCAATTGGGGCAAACATACATTCAGACGCCCCTTCTTGCAGATATACTAGTTAAGCTCCCTTAGCTGCAGAACTCGCTCACTATTCTGAATGAAGTGGACAGACTACATTATTATACTACAAAGGTTTTGTAAAATATATACTGTAGTGTAATATAAACAGGAAGAACAAAGGATACCAGTATCTCAATTGGGGCAAACATACATTCAGACGCCCCTTCTTGCAGATATACTAGTTAAGCTCCCTTAGCTGCAGAACTCGCTCACTATTCTGAATGAAGTGGACAAACTACATTATTATACTACAAAGGTTTTGTAAAATATATAGTGTAGTGTAATATAAACAGGAAGAACAAAGGATACCAGTATCTCAATTGGGGCAAACATACATTCAGACACCCCTTCTTGCAGATATACTAGTTAAGCTCCCTTAGCTGCAGAACTCGCTCACTATTCTGAATGAAGTGGACAGACTACATTATTATACTACAAAGGTTTTGTAAAATATATAGTGTAGTGTAATATAAACAGGAAGAACAAAGGATACCAGTATCTCAATTGGGGCAAACATACATTCAGACACCCCTTCTTGCAGATATACTAGTTAAGCTCCCTTAGCTGCAGAACTCGCTCACTATTCTGAATGAAGTGGACAGACTACATTATTATACTACAAAGGTTTTGTAAACTATATAGTGTAGTGTAATATATACAGGAAGAACAAAGGATACCAGTATCTCAATTGGGGCAAACATACATTCAGACGCCCCTTCTTGCAGATATACTAGTTAAGCTCCCTTAGCTGCAGAACTCGCTCACTATTCTGAATGAAGTGGACAAACTACATTATTATACTACAAAGGTTTTGTAAAATATATAGTGTAGTGTAATATATACAGGAAGAACAAAGGATACCAGTATCTCAATTGGGGCAAACATACATTCAGACACTCCTTCTGGCAGATATACTAGTTAAGCTCCCTTAGCTGCAGAGCTCGCTCACTATTCTGAATGAAGTGGACAAACTACATTATTATACTACAAAGGTTTTGTAAAATATATAGTGTAGTGTAATATATACAGGAAGAACAAAGGATACCAGTATCTCAATTGGGGCAAACATACATTCAGACGCCCCTTCTTGCAGATATATTAGTTAAGCTCCCTTAGCTGCAGAACTCGCTCACTATTCTGAATGAAGTGGACAGACTACATTATTATACTACAAAGGTTTTGTAAAATATATAGTGTAGTGTAATATATACAGGAAGAACAAAGGATACCAGTATCTCAATTGGGGCAAACATACATTCAGACACCCCTTCTGGCAGATATACTAGTTAAGCTCCCTTAGCTGCAGAACTCGCTCACTATTCTCAATGAAGTGGACAAACTACATTATTATACTACAAAGGTTTTGTAAAATATATAGTGTAGTGTAATATATACAGGAAGAACAAAGGATACCAGTATCTCAATTGGGGCAAACATACATTCAGACACCCCTTCTGGCAGATATACTAGTTAAGCTCCCTTAGCTGCAGAACTCGCTCACTATTCTGAATGAAGTGGACAGACTACATTATTATACTACAAAGGTTTTGTAAAGTATATAGTGTAGTGTAATATATACAGGAAGAACAAAGGATACCAGTATCTCAATTGGGACAAACATACATTCAGACACCACTTCTTGCAGATATACTAGTTAAGCTTCCTTAGCTGCAGAACTCGCTCACTATTCTGAATGAAGTGGACAAACTACATTATTATACTACAAAGGTTTTGTAAAATATATAGTGTAGTGTAATATAAACAGAAAGAACAAAGGATACCAGCATCTCAATTGGGGCAAACATACATTCAGACACCCCTTCTGGCAGATATACTAGTTAAGCTCCCTTAGCTGCAGAACTCGCTCACTATTCTGAATGAAGTGGACAAACTACATTATTATACTACAAAGGTTTTGTAAAATATATAGTGTAGTGTAATATATACAGGAAGAACAAAGGATACCAGTATCTCAATTGGGGCAAACATACATTCAGACGCCCCTTCTTGCAGATATACTAGTTAAGCTCCCTTAGCTGCAGAACTCGCTCACTATTCTGAATGAAGTGGACAGACTACATTATTATACTACAAAGGTTTTGTAAAGTATATAGTGTAGTGTAATATATACAGGAAGAACAAAGGATACCAGTATCTCAATTGGGGCAAACATACATTCAGACACCACTTCTTGCAGATATACTAGTTAAGCTTCCTTAGCTGCAGAACTCGCTCACTATTCTGAATGAAGTGGACAAACTACATTATTATACTACAAAGGTTTTGTAAAATATATAGTGTAGTGTAATATAAACAGGAAGAACAAAGGATACCAGAATCTCAATTGGGGCAAACATACATTCAGACGCCCCTTCTTGCAGATATACTAGTTAAGCTCCCTTAGCTGCAGAACTCACTCACTATTCTGAATGAAGTGGACAAACTACATTATTATACTACAAAGGTTTTGTAAAATATATAGTGTAGTGTAATATATACAGGAAGAACAAAGGATACCAGTATCTCAATTGGGGCAAACATACATTCAGACGCCCCTTCTTGCAGATATACTAGTTAAGCTCCCTTAGATGCAGAACTCGCTCACTATTCTGAATGAAGTGGACAGACTACATTATTATACTACAAACGTTTTGTAAAGTATATAGTGTAGTGTAATATATACAGGAAGAACAAAGGATACCAGTATCTCAATTGGGGGAAACATACATTCAGACACCGCTTCTTGCAGATATACTAGTTAAGCTCCCTTAGCTGCAGAACTCGCTCACTATTCTGAATGAAGTGGACAAACTACATTATTATACTACAAAGGTTTCGTAAAATATATAGTGTAGTGTAATATATACAGGAAGAACAATGGATACCAGTATCTCAATTGGGGCAAACATACATTCAGACGCCCCTTCTTGCAGATATACTAGTTAAGCTCCCTTAGCTGCAGAACTCTCTCACTATTCTGAATGAAGTGGACAAACTACATTATTATACTACAAAGGTTTTGTAAAATATATAGTGTAGTGTAATATATACAGGAAGAACAAAGGATACCAGCTTCTCAATTGGGGCAAACATACATTCAGACACCCCTTCTGGCAGATATACTAGTTAAGCTCCCTTAGCTGCAGAACTCGCTCACTATTCTGAATGAAGTGGACAAACTACATTATTATACTACAAAAGTTTTGTAAAATATATAGTGTAGTGTAATATATACAGGAAGAACAAAGGATACCAGTATCTCAATTGGGGCAAACATACATTCAGACGCCCCTTCTTGCAGATATACTAGTTAAGCTCCCTTAGCTGCAGAACTCGCTCACTATTCTGAATGAAGTGGACAGACTACATTATTATACTACAAAGGTTTTGTAAAGTATATAGTGTAGTGTAATATATACAGGAAGAACAAAGGATACCAGTATCTCAATTGGGGCAAACATACATTCAGACACCACTTCTTGCAGATATACTAGTTAAGCTCCCTTAGCTGCAGAACTCGCTCACTATTCTGAATGAAGTGGACAAACTACATTATTATACTACAAAGGTTTTGTAAAATATATAGTGTAGTGTAATATAAACAGGAAGAACAAAGGATACCAGTATCTCAATTGGGGCAAACATACACTCAGACGCCCCTTCTTGCAGATATACTAGTTAAGCTCCCTTAGCTGCAGAACTCGCTCACTATTCTGAATGAAGTGGACAAACTACATTATTATACTACAAAGGTTTTGTAAAATATATAGTGTAGTGTAATATATACAGGAAGAACAAAGGATACCAGCATCTCAATTGGGGCAAACATACATTCAGACACCCCTTCTGGCAGATATACTAGTTAAGCTCCCTTAGCTGCAGAACTCGCTCACTATTCTGAATGAAGTGGACAAACTACATTATTATACTACAAAGGTTTTGTAAAATATATAGTGTAGTGTAATATATACAGGAAGAACAAAGGATACCAGTATCTCAATTGGGGCAAACATACATTCAGACGCCCCTTCTTGCAGATATACTAGTTAAGCTCCCTTAGCTGCAGAACTCGCTCACTATTCTGAATGAAGTGGACAGACTACATTATTATACTACAAAGGTTTTGTAAAATATATACTGTAGTGTAATATAAACAGGAAGAACAAAGGATACCAGTATCTCAATTGGGGCAAACATACATTCAGACGCCCCTTCTTGCAGATATACTAGTTAAGCTCCCTTAGCTGCAGAACTCGCTCACTATTCTGAATGAAGTGGACAAACTACATTATTATACTACAAAGGTTTTGTAAAATATATAGTGTAGTGTAATATAAACAGGAAGAACAAAGGATACCAGTATCTCAATTGGGGCAAACATACATTCAGACACCCCTTCTTGCAGATATACTAGTTAAGCTCCCTTAGCTGCAGAACTCTCTCACTATTCTGAATGAAGTGGACAAACTACATTATTATACTACAAAGGTTTTGTAAAATATATAGTGTAGTGTAATAAAAACAGGAAGAACAAAGGATACCAGTATCTCAATTGGGGCAAACATACATTCATACACCCCTTCTTGCAGATATACTAGTTAAGCTCCCTTAGCTGCAGAACTCGCTCACTATTCTGAATGAAGTGGACAGACTACATTATTATACTACAAAGGTTTTGTAAAATATATAGTGTAGTGTAATATAAACAGGAAGAACAAAGGATACCAGTATCTCAATTGGGGCAAACATACATTCAGACACCCCTTCTTGCAGATATACTAGTTAAGCTCCCTTAGCTGCAGAACTCGCTCACTATTCTGAATGAAGTGGACAAACTACATTATTATACTACAAAGGTTTTGTAAAATATATAGTGTAGTGTAATATATACAGGAAGAACAAAGGATACCAGTATCTCAATTGGGGCAAACATACATTCAGACGCCCCTTCTTGCAGATATACTAGTTAAGCTCCCTTAGATGCAGAACTCGCTCACTATTCTGAATGAAGTGGACAGACTACATTATTATACTACAAACGTTTTGTAAAGTATATAGTGTAGTGTAATATATACAGGAAGAACAAAGGATACCAGTATCTCAATTGGGGGAAACATACATTCAGACACCCCTTCTTGCAGATATACTAGTTAAGCTCCCTTAGCTGCAGAACTCGCTCACTATTCTGAATGAAGTGGACAAACTACATTATTATACTACAAAGGTTTCGTAAAATATATAGTGTAGTGTAATATATACAGGAAGAACAATGGATACCAGCATCTCAATTGGGGCAAACATACATTCAGACGCCCCTTCTTGCAGATATACTAGTTAAGCTCCCTTAGCTGCAGAACTCGCTCACTATTCTGAATGAAGTGGACAAACTACATTATTATACTACAAAGGTTTTGTAAAATATATAGTGTAGTGTAATATATACAGAAAGAACAAAGGATACCAGCTTCTCAATTGGGGCAAACATACATTCAGACACCCCTTCTGGCAGATATACTAGTTAAGCTCCCTTAGCTGCAGAACTCGCTCACTATTCTGAATGAAGTGGACAAACTACATTATTATACTACAAAAGTATTGTAAAATATATAGTGTAGTGTAATATATACAGGAAGAACAAAGGATACCAGTATCTCAATTGGGGCAAACATACATTCAGACGCCCCTTCTTGCAGATATACTAGTTAAGCTCCCTTAGCTGCAGAACTCGCTCACTATTCTGAATGAAGTGGACAGACTACATTATTATACTACAAAGGTTTTGTAAAGTATATAGTGTAGTGTAATATATACAGGAAGAACAAAGGATACCAGTATCTCAATTGGGGCAAACATACATTCAGACACCACTTCTTGCAGATATACTAGTTAAGCTCCCTTAGCTGCAGAACTCGCTCACTATTCTGAATGAAGTGGACAAACTACATTATTATACTACAAAGGTTTTGTAAAATATATAGTGTAGTGTAATATATACAGGAAGAACAAAGGATACCAGTATCTCAATTGGGGCAAACATACATTTAGACGCCCCTTCTTGCAGATATACTAGTTAAGCTCCCTTAGTTGCAGAACTCGCTCACTATTCTGAATGAAGTGGACAGACTACATTATTATACTACAAAGGTTTTGTAAAATATATACTGTAGTGTAATATAAACAGGAAGAACAAAGGATACCAGTATCTCAATTGGGGCAAACATACATTCAGACGCCCCTTCTTGCAGATATACTAGTTAAGCTCCCTTAGCTGCAGAACTCGCTCACTATTCCGAATGAAGTGGACAAACTACATTATTATACTACAAAGGTTTTGTAAAATATATAGTGTAGTGTAATATAAACAGGAAGAACAAAGGATACCAGTATCTCAATTGGGGCAAACATACATTCAGACACCCCTTCTTGCAGATATACTAGTTAAGCTCCCTTAGCTGCAGAACTCGCTCACTATTCTGAATGAAGTGGACAGACTACATTATTATACTACAAAGGTTTTGTAAAATATATAGTGTAGTGTAATATAAACAGGAAGAACAAAGGATACCAGTATCTCAATTGGGGCAAACATACATTCAGACACCCCTTCTTGCAGATATACTAGTTAAGCTCCCTTAGCTGCAGAACTCGCTCACTATTCTGAATGAAGTGGACAAACTACATTATTATACTTCAAAGGTTTTGTAAAATATATAGTGTAGTGTAATATATACAGGAAGAACAAAGGATACCAGTATCTCAATTGGGGCAACCATACATTCAGACGCCCCTTCTTGCAGATATACTAGTTAAGCTCCCTTAGATGCAGAACTCGCTCACTATTCTGAATGAAGTGGACAGACTACATTATTATACTACAAACGTTTTGTAAAGTATATAGTGTAGTGTAATATATACAGGAAGAACAAAGGATACCAGTATCTCAATTGGGGCAAACATACATTCAGACACCCCTTCTTGCAGATATACTAGTTAAGCTCCCTTAGCTGCAGAACTCGCTCACTATTCTGAATGAAGTGGACAAACTACATTATTATACTACAAAGGTTTCGTAAAATATATAGTGTAGTGTAATATATACAGGAAGAACAAAGGATACCAGCATCTCAATTGGGGCAAACATACATTCAGACGCCCCTTCTTGCAGATATACTAGTTAAGCTCCCTTAGCTGCAGAACTCGCTCACTATTCTGAATGAAGTGGACAAACTACATTATTATACTACAAAGGTTTTGTAAAATATATAGTGTAGTGTAATATATACAGGAAGAACAAAGGATACCAGCTTCTCAATTGGGGCAAACATACATTCAGACACCCCTTCTGGCAGATATACTAGTTAAGCTCCCTTAGCTGCAGAACTCGCTCACTATTCTGAATGAAGTGGACAAACTACATTATTATACTACAAAGGTTTTGTAAAATATATAGTGTAGTGTAATATATACAGGAAGAACAAAGGATACCAGTATCTCAATTGGGGCAAACATACATTCAGACGCCCCTTCTTGCAGATATACTAGTTAAGCTCCCTTAGCTGCAGAACTCGCTCACTATTCTGAATGAAGTGGACAAACTACATTATTATACTACAAAGGTTTTGTAAAATATATAGTGTAGTGTAATATAAACAGGAAGAACAAAGGATACCAGTATCTCAATTGGGGCAAACATACATTCATACACCCCTTCTTGCAGATATACTAGTTAAGCTCCCTTAGCTGCAGAACTCGCTCACTATTCTGAATGAAGTGGACAGACTACATTATTATACTACAAAGGTTTTGTAAAATATATAGTGTAGTGTAATATAAACAGGAAGAACAAAGGATACCAGTATCTCAATTGGGGCAAACATACATTCAGACACCCCTTCTTGCAGATATACTAGTTAAGCTCCCTTAGCTGCAGAACTCGCTCACTATTCTGAATGAAGTGGACAATCTACATTATTATACTACAAAGGTTTTGTAAAATATATAGTGTAGTGTAATATATACAGGAAGAACAAAGGATACCAGTATCTCAATTGGGGCAAACATACATTCAGACGCCCCTTCTTGCAGATATACTAGTTAAGCTCCCTTAGATGCAGAACTCGCTCACTATTCTGAATGAAGTGGACAGACTACATTATTATACTACAAACGTTTTGTAAAGTATATAGTGTAGTGTAATATATACAGGAAGAACAAAGGATACCAGTATCTCAATTGGGGCAAACATACATTCAGACACCCCTTCTTGCAGATATACTAGTTAAGCTCCCTTAGCTGCAGAACTCGCTCACTATTCTGAATGAAGTGGACAAACTACATTATTATACTACAAAGGTTTCGTAAAATATATAGTGTAGTGTAATATATACAGGAAGAACAATGGATACCAGCATCTCAATTGGGGCAAACATACATTCAGACGCACTTGCAGATATACTAGTTAAGCTCCCTTAGCTGCAGAACTCGCTCACTATTCTGAATGAAGTGGACAAACTACATTATTATACTACAAAGGTTTTGTAAAATATATAGTGTAGTGTAATATATACAGGAAGAACAAAGGATACCAGCTTCTCAATTGGGGCAAACATACATTCAGACACCCCTTCTGGCAGATATACTAGTTAAGCTCCCTTAGCTGCAGAACTCGCTCACTATTCTGAATGAAGTGGACAAACTACATTATTATACTACAAAAGTTTTGTAAAATATATAGTGTAGTGTAATATATACAGGAAGAACAAAGGATACCAGTATCTCAATTGGGGCAAACATACATTCAGACGCCCCTTCTTGCAGATATACTAGTTAAGCTCCCTTAGCTGCAGAACTCGCTCACTATTCTGAATGAAGTGGACAGACTACATTATTATACTACAAAGGTTTTGTAAAGTATATAGTGTAGTGTAATATATACAGGAAGAACAAAGGATACCAGTATCTCAATTGGGGCAAACATACATTCAGACACCACTTCTTGCAGATATACTAGTTAAGCTCCCTTAGCTGCAGAACTCGCTCACTATTCTGAATGAAGTGGACAAACTACATTATTATACTACAAAGGTTTTGTAAAATATATAGTGTAGTGTAATATAAACAGGAAGAACAAAGGATACCAGTATCTCAATTGGGGCAAACATATACTCAGACGCCCCTTCTTGCAGATATACTAGTTAAGCTCCCTTAGCTGCAGAACTCACTCACTATTCTGAATGAAGTGGACAAACTACATTATTATACTACAAAGGTTTTGTAAAATATATAGTGTAGTGTAATATATACAGGAAGAACAAAGGATACCAGCATCTCAATTGGGGCAAACATACATTCAGACACCCCTTCTGGCAGATATACTAGTTAAGCTCCCTTAGCTGCAGAACTCGCTCACTATTCTGAATGAAGTGGACAAACTACATTATTATACTACAAAGGTTTTGTAAAATATATAGTGTAGTGTAATATATACAGGAAGAACAAAGGATACCAGTATCTCAATTGGGGCAAACATACATTCAGACGCCCCTTCTTGCAGATATACTAGTTAAGCTCCCTTAGCTGCAGAACTCGCTCACTATTCTGAATGAAGTGGACAGACTACATTATTATACTACAAAGGTTTTGTAAAATATATACTGTAGTGTAATATAAACAGGAAGAACAAAGGATACCAGTATCTCAATTGGGGCAAACATACATTCAGACGCCCCTTCTTGCAGATATACTAGTTAAGCTCCCTTAGCTGCAGAACTCGCTCACTATTCTGAATCAAGTGGACAAACTACATTATTATACTACAAAGGTTTTGTAAAATATATAGTGTAGTGTAATATAAACAGGAAGAACAAAGGATACCAGTATCTCAATTGGGGCAAACATACATTCAGACACCCCTTCTTGCAGATATACTAGTTAAGCTCCCTTAGCTGCAGAACTCGCTCACTATTCTGAATGAAGTGGACAGACTACATTATTATACTACAAAGGTTTTGTAAAATATATAGTGTAGTGTAATATAAACAGGAAGAACAAAGGATACCAGTATCTCAATTGGGGCAAACATACATTCAGACACCCCTTCTTGCAGATATACTAGTTAAGCTCCCTTAGCTGCAGAACTCGCTCACTATTCTGAATGAAGTGGACAGACTACATTATTATACTACAAAGGTTTTGTAAACTATATAGTGTAGTGTAATATATACAGGAAGAACAAAGGATACCAGTATCTCAATTGGGGCAAACATACATTCAGACGCCCCTTCTTGCAGATATACTAGTTAAGCTCCCTTAGCTGCAGAACTCGCTCACTATTCTGAATGAAGTGGACAAACTACATTATTATACTACAAAGGTTTTGTAAAATATATAGTGTAGTGTAATATATACAGGAAGAACAAAGGATACCAGTATCTCAATTGGGGCAAACATACATTCAGACACTCCTTCTGGCAGATATACTAGTTAAGCTCCCTTAGCTGCAGAGCTCGCTCACTATTCTGAATGAAGTGGACAAACTACATTATTATACTACAAAGGTTTTGTAAAATATATAGTGTAGTGTAATATATACAGGAAGAACAAAGGATACCAGTATCTCAATTGGGGCAAACATACATTCAGACGCCCCTTCTTGCAGATATATTAGTTAAGCTCCCTTAGCTGCAGAACTCGCTCACTATTCTGAATGAAGTGGACAGACTACATTATTATACTACAAAGGTTTTGTAAAATATATAGTGTAGTGTAATATATACAGGAAGAACAAAGGATACCAGTATCTCAATTGGGGCAAACATACATTCAGACACCCCTTCTGGCAGATATACTAGTTAAGCTCCCTTAGCTGCAGAACTCGCTCACTATTCTCAATGAAGTGGACAAACTACATTATTATACTACAAAGGTTTTGTAAAATATATAGTGTAGTGTAATATATACAGGAAGAACAAAGGATACCAGTATCTCAATTGGGGCAAACATACATTCAGACACCCCTTCTGGCAGATATACTAGTTAAGCTCCCTTAGCTGCAGAACTCGCTCACTATTCTGAATGAAGTGGACAGACTACATTATTATACTACAAAGGTTTTGTAAAGTATATAGTGTAGTGTAATATATACAGGAAGAACAAAGGATACCAGTATCTCAATTGGGACAAACATACATTCAGACACCACTTCTTGCAGATATACTAGTTAAGCTTCCTTAGCTGCAGAACTCGCTCACTATTCTGAATGAAGTGGACAAACTACATTATTATACTACAAAGGTTTTGTAAAATATATAGTGTAGTGTAATATAAACAGAAAGAACAAAGGATACCAGCATCTCAATTTGGGGCAAACATACATTCAGACACCCCTTCTGGCAGATATACTAGTTAAGCTCCCTTAGCTGCAGAACTCGCTCACTATTCTGAATGAAGTGGACAAACTACATTATTATACTACAAAGGTTTTGTAAAATATATAGTGTAGTGTAATATATACAGGAAGAACAAAGGATACCAGTATCTCAATTGGGGCAAACATACATTCAGACGCCCCTTCTTGCAGATATACTAGTTAAGCTCCCTTAGCTGCAGAACTCGCTCACTATTCTGAATGAAGTGGACAGACTACATTATTATACTACAAAGGTTTTGTAAAGTATATAGTGTAGTGTAATATATACAGGAAGAACAAAGGATACCAGTATCTCAATTGGGGCAAACATACATTCAGACACCACTTCTTGCAGATATACTAGTTAAGCTTCCTTAGCTGCAGAACTCGCTCACTATTCTGAATGAAGTGGACAAACTACATTATTATACTACAAAGGTTTTGTAAAATATATAGTGTAGTGTAATATAAACAGGAAGAACAAAGGATACCAGAATCTCAATTGGGGCAAACATACATTCAGACGCCCCTTCTTGCAGATATACTAGTTAAGCTCCCTTAGCTGCAGAACTCACTCACTATTCTGAATGAAGTGGACAAACTACATTATTATACTACAAAGGTTTTGTAAAATATATAGTGTAGTGTAATATATACAGGAAGAACAAAGGATACCAGCATCTCAATTGGGGCAAACATACATTCAGACACCCCTTCTGGCAGATATACTAGTTAAGCTCCCTTAGCTGCAGAACTCGCTCACTATTCTGAATGAAGTGGACAAACTACATTATTATACTACAAAGGTTTTGTAAACTATATAGTGTAGTGTAATATATACAGGAAGAACAAAGGATACCAGTATCTCAATTGGGGCAAACATACATTCAGACGCCCCTTCTTGCAGATATACTAGTTAAGCTCCCTTAGCTGCAGAACTCGCTCACTATTCTGAATGAAGTGGACAGACTACATTATTATACTACAAAGGTTTTGTAAAATATATAGTGTAGTGTAATATATACAGGAAGAACAAAGGATACCAGTATCTCAATTGGGGCAAACATACATTCAGACACCCCTTCTTGCAGATATACTAGTTAAGCTCCCTTAGCTGCAGAACTCGCTCACTATTCTGAAAGAAGTGGACAGACTACATTATTATACTACAAAGGTTTTGTAAATTATATAGTGTAATGTAATATATACAGGAAGAACAAAGGATACCAGTATCTCAATTGGGGCAAACATACATTCAGACGCCCCTTCTTGCAGATATACTAGTTAAGCTCCCTTAGCTGCAGAACTCGCTCACTATTCTGAATGAGGTGGACAGACTACATTATTATACTACAAAGGTTTTGTAAAATATATACTGTAGTGTAATATATACAGGAAGAACAAAGGATACCAGTATCTCAATTGGGGCAAACATACATTCAGACGCCCCTTCTTGCAGATATACTAGTTAAGCTCCCTTAGCTGCAGAATTCGCTCACTATTCTGAATGAAGTGGACAGACTACATTATTATACTACAAAGGTTTTGTAAAATATATAGTGTAGTGTAATATATACAGGAAGAACAAAGGATACCAGTATCTCAATTGGGGCAAACATACATTCAGACGCCCCTTCTTGCAGATATACTAGTTAAGCTCCCTTAGCTGCAGAACTCGCTCACTATTCTGAATGAAGTGGACAGACTACATTATTATACTACAAAGGTTTTGTAAACTATATAGTGTAGTGTAATATATACAGGAAGAACAAAGGATACCAGTATCTCAATTGGGGCAAACATACATTCAGACGCCCCTTCTTGCAGATATACTAGTTAAGCTCCCTTAGCTGCAGAACTCGCTCACTATTCTGAATGAAGTGGACAAACTACATTATTATACTACAAAGGTTTTGTAAAATATATAGTGTAGTGTAATATATACAGGAAGAACAAAGGATACCAGTATCTCAATTGGGGCAAACATACATTCAGACGCCCCTTCTTGCAGATATACTAGTTAAGCTCCCTTAGCTGCAGAACTCGCTCACTATTCTGAATGAAGTGGACAGACTACATTATTATACTATAAAGGTTTTGTAAAATATATACTGTAGTGTAATATATACAGGAAGAACAAAGGATACCAGTATCTCAATTGGGGCAAACATACATTCAGACACCCCTTCTTGCAGATATACTAGTTAAGCTCCCTTAGCTGCAGAACTCGCTCACTATTCTGAAAGAAGTGGACAGACTACATTATTATACTACAAAGGTTTTGTAAATTATATAGTGTAATGTAATATATACAGGAAGAACAAAGGATACCAGTATCTCAATTGGGGCAAACATACATTCAGACGCCCCTTCTTGCAGATATACTAGTTAAGCTCCCTTAGCTGCAGAACTCGCTCACTATTCTGAATGAGGTGGACAGACTACATTATTATACTACAAAGGTTTTGTAAAATATATACTGTAGTGTAATATATACAGGAAGAACAAAGGATACCAGTATCTCAATTGGGGCAAACATACATTAAGACGCCCCTTCTTGCAGATATACTAGTTAAGCTCCCTTAGCTGCAGAACTCGCTCACTATTCTGAATGAAGTGGACAGACTACATTATTATACTACAAAGGTTTTGTAAAATATATAGTGTAGTGTAATATATACAGGAAGAACAAAGGATACCAGTATCTCAATTGGGGCAAACATACATTCAGACGCCCCTTCTTGCAGATATACTAGTTAAGCTCCCTTAGCTGCAGAACTCGCTCACTATTTTGAATGAAGTGGACAGACTACATTATTATACTACAAAGGTTTTGTAAAATATATACTGTAGTGTAATATATACAGGAAGAACAAAGGATACCAGTATCTCAATTGGGGCAAACATACATTCAGACGCCCCTACTTGCAGATATACTAGTTAAGCTCCCTTAGTTGCAGAACTCGCTCACTATTCTGAATGTAGTGGACAGACTACATTATTATACTACAAAGGGTTTGTAAACTATATACTGTAGTGTAATATATACAGGAAGAACAAAGGATACCAGTATCTCAATTGGGGCAAACATACATTCAGACACCCCTTCTGGCAGATATACTAGTTAAGCTCCCTTAGCTGCAGAACTCGCTCACTATTCTGAATGAAGTGGACAAACTACATTATTATACTACAAAGGTTTTGTAAAATATATAGTGTAGTGTAATATATACAGGAAGAACAAAGGATACCAGTATCTCAATTGCGGCAAACATACATTCAGACACCCCTTCTGGCAGATATACTAGTTAAGCTCCCTTAGCTGCAGAACTCGCTCACTATTCTGAATGAAGTGGACAAACTACATTATTATACTACAAAGGTTTTGTAAAATATATAGTGTAGTGTAATATATACAGGAAGAACAAAGGATACCAGTATCTCAATTGGGGCAAACATACATTCAGACACCCCTTCTGGCAGATATACTAGTTAAGCTCCCTTAGCTGCAGAACTCGCTCACTATTCTCAATGAAGTAGACAAACTACATTATTATACTACAAAGGTTTTGTAAAATATATAGTGTAGTGTAATATATACAGGAAGAACAAAGGATACCAGTATATCAATTGGGGCAAACATACATTTAGACGCCCCTTCTTGCAGATATATTAGTTAAGCTCCCTTAGCTGCAGAACTCGCTCACTATTCTGAATGAAGAGGACAGACTACATTATTATACTACAAAGGTTTTGTAAAGTATATAGTGTAGTGTAATATATACAGGAAGAACAAAGGATACCAGTATCTCAATTGGGGCAAACATACATTCAGACACCACTTCTTGCAGATATACTAGTTAAGCTTCCTTAGCTGCAGAACTCGCTCACTATTCTGAATGAAGTGGACAAACTACATTATTATACTACAAAGGTTTTGTAAAATATATAGTGTACTGTAATATAAACAGGAAGAACAAAGGATACCAGCATCTCAATTGGGGCAAACATACATTCAGACACCCCTTCTGGCAGATATACTAGTTAAGCTCCCTTAGCTGCAGAACTCGCTCACTATTCTGAATGAAGTGGACAAACTACATTATTATACTACAAAGGTTTTGTAAAATATATAGTGTAGTGTAATATATACAGGAAGAACAAAGGATACCAGTATCTCAATTGGGGCAAACATACATTCAGACACCCCTTCTGGCAGATATACTAGTTAAGCTCCCTTAGCTGCAGAACTCGCTCACTATTCTCAATGAAGTGGACAAACTACATTATTATACTACAAAGGTTTTGTAAAATATATAGTGTAGTGTAATATATACAGGAAGAACAAAGGATACCAGTATATCAATTGGGGCAAACATACATTTAGACGCCCCTTCTTGCAGATATATTAGTTAAGCTCCCTTAGCTGCAGAACTCGCTCACTATTCTGAATGAAGTGGACAGACTACATTATTATACTACAAAGGTTTTGTAAAGTATATAGTGTAGTGTAATATATACAGGAAGAACAAAGGATACCAGTATCTCAATTGGGACAAACATACATTCAGACACCACTTCTTGCAGATATACTAGTTAAGCTTCCTTAGCTGCAGAACTCGCTCACTATTCTGAATGAAGTGGACAAACTACATTATTATACTACAAAGGTTTTGTAAAATATATAGTGTAGTGTAATATAAACAGGAAGAACAAAGGATACCAGCATCTCAATTGGGGCAAACATACATTCAGACACCCCTTCTGGCAGATATACTAGTTAAGCTCCCTTAGCTGCAGAACTCGCTCACTATTCTGAATGAAGTGGACAAACTACATTATTATACTACAAAGGTTTTGTAAAATATATAGTGTAGTGTAATATATACAGGAAGAACAAAGGATACCAGTATCTCAATTGGGGCAAACATACATTCAGACGCCCCTTCTTGCAGATATACTAGTTAAGCTCCCTTAGCTGCAGAACTCGCTCACTATTCTGAATGAAGTGGACAGACTACATTATTATACTACAAAGGTTTTGTAAAGTATATAGTGTAGTGTAATATATACAGGAAGAACAAAGGATACCAGTATCTCAATTGGGGCAAACATACATTCAGACACCACTTCTTGCAGATATACTAGTTAAGCTTCCTTAGCTGCAGAACTCGCTCACTATTCTGAATGAAGTGGACAAACTACATTATTATACTACAAAGGTTTTGTAAAATATATAGTGTAGTGTAATATAAACAGGAAGAACAAAGGATACCAGAATCTCAATTGGGGCAAACATACATTCAGACGCCCCTTCTTGCAGATATACTAGTTAAGCTCCCTTAGCTGCAGAACTCACTCACTATTCTGAATGAAGTGGACAAACTACATTATTATACTACAAAGGTTTTGTAAAATATATAGTGTAGTGTAATATATACAGGAAGAACAAAGGATACCAGCATCTCAATTGGGGCAAACATACATTCAGACACCCCTTCTGGCAGATATACTAGTTAAGCTCCCTTAGCTGCAGAACTCGCTCACTATTCTGAATGAAGTGGACAAACTACATTATTATACTACAAAGGTTTTGTAAAATATATAGTGTAGTGTAATATATACAGGAAGAACAAAGGATACCAGCATCTCAATTGGGGCAAACATACATTCAGACACCCCTTCTGGCAGATATACTAGTTAAGCTCCCTTAGCTGCAGAACTCGCTCACTATTCTGAATGAAGTGGACAAACTACTTTATTATACTACAAAGGTTTTGTAAAATATATAGTGTAGTGTAATATATACAGGAAGAACAAAGGATACCAGTATCTCAATTGGGGCAAACATACATTCAGACGCCCCTTCTTGCAGATATACTTGTTAAGCTCCCTTAGCTGCAGAACTCGCTCACTATTCTGAATGAAGTGGACAGACTACATTATTATACTACAAAGGTTTTGTAAAATATATAGTGTAGTGTAATATATACAGGAAGAACAAAGGATACCAGTATCTCAATGGGGGCAAACATACATTCAGACACCCCTTCTGGCAGATATACTAGTTAAGCTCCCTTAGCTGCAGAACTCGCTCACTATTCTGAATGAAGTGGACAAACTACATTATTATACTACAAAGTTTTTATAAAATATATAGTGTAGTGTAATATATACAGGAAGAACAAAGGATACCAGTATCTCAATTGGGGCAAACATACATTCAGACGCCCCTTCTTGCAGATATACTAGTTAAGCTCCCTTAGCTGCAGAACTCGCTCACTATTCTGAATGAAGTGGACAGACTACATTATTATACTACAAAGGTTTTGTAAACTATATAGTGTAGTGTAATATATACAGGAAGAACAAAGGATACCAGTATCTCAATTGGGGCAAACATACATTCAGACGCCCCTTCTTGCAGATATACTAGTTAAGCTCCCTTAGCTGCAGAACTCGCTCACTATTCTGAATGAAGTGGACAAACTACATTATTATACTACAAAGGTTTTGTAAAATATATAGTGTAGTGTAATATATACAGGAAGAACAAAGGATACCAGTATCTCAATTGGGGCAAACATACATTCAGACACTCCTTCTGGCAGATATTCTAGTTAAGCTCCCTTAGCTGCAGAGCTCGCTCACTATTCTGAATGAAGTGGACAAACTACATTATTATACTACAAAGGTTTTGTAAAATATATAGTGTAGTGTAATATATACAGGAAGAACAAAGGATACCAGTATCTCAATTGGGGCAAACATACATTCAGACGCCCCTTCTTGCAGATATATTAGTTAAGCTCCCTTAGCTGCAGAACTCGCTCACTATTCTGAATGAAGTGGACAGACTACATTATTATACTACAAAGGTTTTGTAAAATATATAGTGTAGTGTAATATATACAGGAAGAACAAAGGTTACCAGTATCTCAATTGGGGCAAACATACATTCAGACACCCCTTCTGGCAGATATACTAGTTAAGCTCCCTTAGCTGCAGAACTCGCTCACTATTCTGAATGAAGTGGACAAACTACATTATTATACTACAAAGGTTTTGTAAAATATATAGTGTAGTGTAATATATACAGGAAGAACAAAGGATACCAGTATCTCAATTGGGGCAAACATACATTCAGACACCCCTTCTGGCAGATATACTAGTTAAGCTCCCTTAGCTGCAGAACTCGCTCACTATTCTCAATGAAGTGGACAAACTACATTATTATACTACAAAGGTTTTGTAAAATATATAGTGTAGTGTAATATATACAGGAAGAACAAAGGATACCAGTATATCAATTGGGGCAAACATACATTTAGACGCCCCTTCTTGCAGATATATTAGTTAAGCTCCCTTAGCTGCAGAACTCGCTCACTATTCTGAATGAAGTGGACAGACTACATTATTATACTACAAAGGTTTTGTAAAGTATATAGTGTAGTGTAATATATACAGGAAGAACAAAGGATACCAGTATCTCAATTGGGACAAACATACATTCAGACACCACTTCTTGCAGATATACTAGTTAAGCTTCCTTAGCTGCAGAACTCGCTCACTATTCTGAATGAAGTGGACAAACTACATTATTATACTACAAAGGTTTTGTAAAATATATAGTGTAGTGTAATATAAACAGGAAGAACAAAGGATACCAGCATCTCAATTGGGGCAAACATACATTCAGACACCCCTTCTGGCAGATATACTAGTTAAGCTCCCTTAGCTGCAGAACTCGCTCACTATTCTGAATGAAGTGGACAAACTACATTATTATACTACAAAGGTTTTGTAAAATATATAGTGTAGTGTAATATATACAGGAAGAACAAAGGATACCAGTATCTCAATTGGGGCAAACATACATTCAGACGCCCCTTCTTGCAGATATACTAGTTAAGCTCCCTTATCTGCAGAACTCGCTCACTATTCTGAATGAAGTGGACAGACTACATTATTATACTACAAAGGTTTTGTAAAGTATATAGTGTAGTGTAATATATACAGGAAGAACAAAGGATACCAGTATCTCAATTGGGGCAAACATACATTCAGACACCACTTCTTGCAGATATACTAGTTAAGCTTCCTTAGCTGCAGAACTCGCTCACTATTCTGAATGAAGTGGACAAACTACATTATTATACTACAAAGGTTTTGTAAAATATATAGTGTAGTGTAATATAAACAGGAAGAACAAAGGATACCAGAATCTCAATTGGGGCAAACATACATTCAGACGCCCCTTCTTGCAGATATACTAGTTAAGCTCCCTTAGCTGCAGAACTCACTCACTATTCTGAATGAAGTGGACAAACTACATTATTATACTACAAAGGTTTTGTAAAATATATAGTGTAGTGTAATATATACAGGAAGAACAAAGGATACCAGCATCTCAATTGGGGCAAACATACATTCAGACACCCCTTCTGGCAGATATACTAGTTAAGCTCCCTTAGCTGCAGAACTCGCTCACTATTCTGAATGAAGTGGACAAACTACATTATTATACTACAAAGGTTTTGTAAAATATATAGTGTAGTGTAATATATACAGGAAGAACAAAGGATACCAGCATCTCAATTGGGGCAAACATACATTCAGACACCCCTTCTGGCAGATATACTAGTTAAGCTCCCTTAGCTGCAGAACTCGCTCACTATTCTGAATGAAGTGGACAAACTACTTTATTATACTACAAAGGTTTTGTAAAATATATAGTGTAGTGTAATATATACAGGAAGAACAAAGGATACCAGTATCTCAATTGGGGCAAACATACATTCAGACGCCCCTTCTTGCAGATATACTTGTTAAGCTCCCTTAGCTGCAGAACTCGCTCACTATTCTGAATGAAGTGGACAGACTACATTATTATACTACAAAGGTTTTGTAAAATATATAGTGTAGTGTAATATATACAGGAAGAACAAAGGATACCAGTATCTCAATGGGGGCAAACATACATTCAGACACCCCTTCTGGCAGATATACTAGTTAAGCTCCCTTAGCTGCAGAACTCGCTCACTATTCTGAATGAAGTGGACAAACTACATTATTATACTACAAAGTTTTTATAAAATATATAGTGTAGTGTAATATATACAGGAAGAACAAAGGATACCAGTATCTCAATTGGGGCAAACATACATTCAGACGCCCCTTCTTGCAGATATACTAGTTAAGCTCCCTTAGCTGCAGAACTCGCTCACTATTCTGAATGAAGTGGACAGACTACATTATTATACTACAAAGGTTTTGTAAACTATATAGTGTAGTGTAATATATACAGGAAGAACAAAGGATACCAGTATCTCAATTGGGGCAAACATACATTCAGACGCCCCTTCTTGCAGATATACTAGTTAAGCTCCCTTAGCTGCAGAACTCGCTCACTATTCTGAATGAAGTGGACAAACTACATTATTATACTACAAAGGTTTTGTAAAATATATAGTGTAGTGTAATATATACAGGAAGAACAAAGGATACCAGTATCTCAATTGGGGCAAACATACATTCAGACACTCCTTCTGGCAGATATTCTAGTTAAGCTCCCTTAGCTGCAGAGCTCGCTCACTATTCTGAATGAAGTGGACAAACTACATTATTATACTACAAAGGTTTTGTAAAATATATAGTGTAGTGTAATATATACAGGAAGAACAAAGGATACCAGTATCTCAATTGGGGCAAACATACATTCAGACGCCCCTTCTTGCAGATATATTAGTTAAGCTCCCTTAGCTGCAGAACTCGCTCACTATTCTGAATGAAGTGGACAGACTACATTATTATACTACAAAGGTTTTGTAAAATATATAGTGTAGTGTAATATATACAGGAAGAACAAAGGTTACCAGTATCTCAATTGGGGCAAACATACATTCAGACACCCCTTCTGGCAGATATACTAGTTAAGCTCCCTTAGCTGCAGAACTCGCTCACTATTCTGAATGAAGTGGACAAACTACATTATTATACTACAAAGGTTTTGTAAAATATATAGTGTAGTGTAATATATACAGGAAGAACAAAGGATACCAGTATCTCAATTGGGGCAAACATACATTCAGACACCCCTTCTGGCAGATATACTAGTTAAGCTCCCTTAGCTGCAGAACTCGCTCACTATTCTCAATGAAGTGGACAAACTACATTATTATACTACAAAGGTTTTGTAAAATATATAGTGTAGTGTAATATATACAGGAAGAACAAAGGATACCAGTATATCAATTGGGGCAAACATACATTTAGACGCCCCTTCTTGCAGATATATTAGTTAAGCTCCCTTAGCTGCAGAACTCGCTCACTATTCTGAATGAAGTGGACAGACTACATTATTATACTACAAAGGTTTTGTAAAGTATATAGTGTAGTGTAATATATACAGGAAGAACAAAGGATACCAGTATCTCAATTGGGACAAACATACATTCAGACACCACTTCTTGCAGATATACTAGTTAAGCTTCCTTAGCTGCAGAACTCGCTCACTATTCTGAATGAAGTGGACAAACTACATTATTATACTACAAAGGTTTTGTAAAATATATAGTGTAGTGTAATATAAACAGGAAGAACAAAGGATACCAGCATCTCAATTGGGGCAAACATACATTCAGACACCCCTTCTGGCAGATATACTAGTTAAGCTCCCTTAGCTGCAGAACTCGCTCACTATTCTGAATGAAGTGGACAAACTACATTATTATACTACAAAGGTTTTGTAAAATATATAGTGTAGTGTAATATATACAGGAAGAACAAAGGATACCAGTATCTCAATTGGGGCAAACATACATTCAGACGCCCCTTCTTGCAGATATACTAGTTAAGCTCCCTTAGCTGCAGAACTCGCTCACTATTCTGAATGAAGTGGACAGACTACATTATTATACTACAAAGGTTTTGTAAAGTATATAGTGTAGTGTAATATATACAGGAAGAACAAAGGATACCAGTATCTCAATTGGGGCAAACATACATTCAGACACCACTTCTTGCAGATATACTAGTTAAGCTTCCTTAGCTGCAGAACTCGCTCACTATTCTGAATGAAGTGGACAAACTACATTATTATACTACAAAGGTTTTGTAAAATATATAGTGTAGTGTAATATAAACAGGAAGAACAAAGGATACCAGAATCTCAATTGGGGCAAACATACATTCAGACGCCCCTTCTTGCAGATATACTAGTTAAGCTCCCTTAGCTGCAGAACTCACTCACTATTCTGAATGAAGTGGACAAACTACATTATTATACTACAAAGGTTTTGTAAAATATATAGTGTAGTGTAATATATACAGGAAGAACAAAGGATACCAGCATCTCAATTGGGGCAAACATACATTCAGACACCCCTTCTGGCAGATATACTAGTTAAGCTCCCTTAGCTGCAGAACTCGCTCACTATTCTGAATGAAGTGGACAAACTACATTATTATACTACAAAGGTTTTGTAAACTATATAGTGTAGTGTAATATATACAGGAAGAACAAAGGATACCAGTATCTCAATTGGAGCAAACATACATTCAGACGCCCATTCTTGCAGATATACTAGTTAAGCTCCCTTAGCTGCAGAACTCGCTCACTATTCTGAATGAAGTGGACAGACTACATTATTATACTACAAAGGTTTTGTAAAATATATAGTGTAGTGTAATATATACAGGAAGAACAAAGGATAACAGTATCTCAATTGGGGCAAACATACATTCAGACACCCCTTCTTGCAGATATACTAGTTAAGCTCCCTTAGCTGCAGAACTCGCTCACTATTCTGAAAGAAGTGGACAGACTACATTATTATACTACAAAGGTTTTGTAAATTATATAGTGTAATGTAATATATACAGGAAGAACAAAGGATACCAGTATCTCAATTGGGGCAAACATACATTGAGACGCCCCTTCTTGCAGATATACTAGTTAAGCTCCCTTAGCTGCAGAACTCGCTCACTATTCTGAATGAGGTGGACAGACTACATTATTATACTACAAAGGTTTTGTAAAATATATACTGTAGTGTAATATATACAGGAAGAACAAAGGATACCAGTATCTCAATTGGGGCAAACATACATTCAGACGCCCCTTCTTGCAGATATACTAGTTAAGCTCCCTTAGCTGCAGAATTCGCTCACTATTCTGAATGAAGTGGACAGACTACATTATTATACTACAAAGGTTTTGTAAAATATATAGTGTAGTGTAATATATACAGGAAGAACAAAGGATACCAGTATCTCAATTGGGGCAAACATACATTCAGACGCCCCTTCTTGCAGATATACTAGTTAAGCTCCCTTAGCTGCAGAACTCGCTCACTATTCTGAATGAAGTGGACAGACTACATTATTATACTACAAAGGTTTTGTAAACTATATAGTGTAGTGTAATATATACAGGAAGAACAAAGGATACCAGTATCTCAATTGGGGCAAACATACATTCAGACGCCCCTTCTTGCAGATATACTAGTTAAGCTCCCTTAGCTGCAGAACTCGCTCACTATTCTGAATGAAGTGGACAAACTACATTATTATACTACAAAGGTTTTGTAAAATATATAGTGTAGTGTAATATATACAGGAAGAACAAAGGATACCAGTATCTCAATTGGGGCAAACATACATTCAGACACCACTTCTTGCAGATATACTAGTTAAGCTCCCTTAGCTGCAGAACTCGCTCACTATTCTGAATGAAGTGGACAAACTACATTATTATACTACAAAGGTTTTGTAAAATATATAGTGTAGTGTAATATATACAGGAAGAACAAAGGATACCAGTATCTCAATTGGGGCAAACATACATTCAGACACCACTTCTTGCAGATATACTAGTTAAGCTCCCTTAGCTGCAGAACTCGCTCACTATTCTGAATGAAGTGGACAAACTACATTATTATACTACAAAGGTTTTGTAAAATATATAGTGTAGTGTAATATAAACAGGAAGAACAAAGGATACCAGTATCTCAATTGGGGCAAACATACATTCAGACGCCCCTTCTTGCAGATATACTAGTTAAGCTCCCTTAGCTGCAGAACTCGCTCACTATTCTGAATGAAGTGGACAGACTACATTATTATACTACAAAGGTTTTGTAAACTATATAGTGTAGTGTAATATATACAGGAAGAACAAAGGATACCAGTATCTCAATTGGGGCAAACATACATTCAGACACCCCTTCTGGCAGATATACTAGTTAAGCTCCCTTAGCTGCAGAACTCGCTCACTATTCTGAATGAAGTGGACAAACTACATTATTATACTACAAAGGTTTTGTAAAATATATAGTGTAGTGTAATATATACAGGAAGAACAAAGGATACCAGTATCTCAATTGGGGCAAACATACATTCAGACACCCCTTCTGGCAGATATACTAGTTAAGCTCCCTTAGCTGCAGAACTCGCTCACTATTCTGAATGAAGTGGACAAACTACATTATTATACTACAAAGGTTTTGTAAAATATATAGTGTAGTGTAATATATACAGGAAGAACAAAGGATACCAGTATCTCAATTGGGGCAAACATACATTCAGACACCCCTTCTGGCAGATATACTAGTTAAGCTCCCTTAGCTGCAGAACTCGCTCACTATTCTGAATGAAGTGGACAAACTACATTATTATACTACAAAGGTTTTGTAAAATATATAGTGTAGTGTAATATATACAGGAAGAACAAAGGATACCAGTATCTCAATTGGGGCAAACATACATTCAGACGCCCCTTCTTGCAGATATATTAGTTAAGCTCCCTTAGCTGCAGAACTCGCTCACTATTCTGAATGAAGTGGACAGACTACATTATTATACTACGAAGGTTTTGTAAAGTATATAGTGTAGTGTAATATATACAGGAAGAACAAAGGATACCAGTATCTCAATTGGGGCAAACATACATTCAGACACCACTTCTTGCAGATATACTAGTTAAGCTTCCTTAGCTGCAGAACTCGCTCACTATTCTGAATGAAGTGGACAAACTACATTATTATACTACAAAGGTTTTGTAAAATATATAGTGTAGTGTAATATAAACAGGAAGAACAAAGGATACCAGTATCTCAATTGGGGCAAACATACATTCAGACGCCCCTTCTTGCAGATATACTAGTTAAGCTCCCTTAGCTGCAGAACTCACTCACTATTCTGAATGAAGTGGACAAACTACATTATTATACTACAAAGGTTTTGTAAAATATATAGTGTAGTGTAATATATACAGGAAGAACAAAGGATACCAGTATCTCAATTGGGGCAAACATACATTCAGACACCCCTTCTGGCAGATATACTAGTTAAGCTCCCTTAGCTGCAGAACTCGCTCACTATTCTCAATGAAGTGGACAAACTACATTATTATACTACAAAGGTTTTGTAAAATATATAGTGTAGTGTAATATATACAGGAAGAACAAAGGATACCAGTATATCAATTGGGGCAAACATACATTTAGACGCCCCTTCTTGCAGATATATTAGTTAAGCTCCCTTAGCTGCAGAACTCGCTCACTATTCTGAATGAAGTGGACAGACTACATTATTATACTACAAAGGTTTTGTAAAGTATATAGTGTAGTGTAATATATACAGGAAGAACAAAGGATACCAGTATCTCAATTGGGACAAACATACATTCAGACACCACTTCTTGCAGATATACTAGTTAAGCTTCCTTAGCTGCAGAACTCGCTCACTATTCTGAATGAAGTGGACAAACTACATTATTATACTACAAAGGTTTTGTAAAATATATAGTGTAGTGTAATATAAACAGGAAGAACAAAGGATACCAGCATCTCAATTGGGGCAAACATACATTCAGACACCCCTTCTGGCAGATATACTAGTTAAGCTCCCTTAGCTGCAGAACTCGCTCACTATTCTGAATGAAGTGGACAAACTACATTATTATACTACAAAGGTTTTGTAAAATATATAGTGTAGTGTAATATATACAGGAAGAACAAAGGATACCAGTATCTCAATTGGGGCAAACATACATTCAGACGCCCCTTCTTGCAGATATACTAGTTAAGCTCCCTTAGCTGCAGAACTCGCTCACTATTCTGAATGAAGTGGACAGACTACATTATTATACTACAAAGGTTTTGTAAAGTATATAGTGTAGTGTAATATATACAGGAAGAACAAAGGATACCAGTATCTCAATTGGGGCAAACATACATTCAGACACCACTTCTTGCAGATATACTAGTTAAGCTTCCTTAGCTGCAGAACTCGCTCACTATTCTGAATGAAGTGGACAAACTACATTATTATACTACAAAGGTTTTGTAAAATATATAGTGTAGTGTAATATAAACAGGAAGAACAAAGGATACCAGAATCTCAATTGGGGCAAACATACATTCAGACGCCCCTTCTTGCAGATATACTAGTTAAGCTCCCTTAGCTGCAGAACTCACTCACTATTCTGAATGAAGTGGACAAACTACATTATTATACTACAAAGGTTTTGTAAAATATATAGTGTAGTGTAATATATACAGGAAGAACAAAGGATACCAGCATCTCAATTGGGGCAAACATACATTCAGACACCCCTTCTGGCAGATATACTAGTTAAGCTCCCTTAGCTGCAGAACTCGCTCACTATTCTGAATGAAGTGGACAAACTACATTATTATACTACAAAGGTTTTGTAAACTATATAGTGTAGTGTAATATATACAGGAAGAACAAAGGATACCAGTATCTCAATTGGGGCAAACATACATTCAGACGCCCATTCTTGCAGATATACTATTTAAGCTCCCTTAGCTGCAGAACTCGCTCACTATTCTGAATGAAGTGGACAGACTACATTATTATACTACAAAGGTTTTGTAAAATATATAGTGTAGTGTAATATATACAGGAAGAACAAAGGATACCAGTATCTCAATTGGGGCAAACATACATTCAGACACCCCTTCTTGCAGATATACTAGTTAAGCTCCCTTAGCTGCAGAATTCGCTCACTATTCTGAATGAAGTGGACAGACTACATTATTATACTACAAAGGTTTTGTAAAATATATAGTGTAGTGTAATATATACAGGAAGAACAAAGGATACCAGTATCTCAATTGGGGCAAACATACATTCAGATGCCCCTTCTTGCAGATATACTAGTTAAGCTCCCTTAGCTGCAGAACTCGCTCACTATTCTGAATGAAGTGGACAGACTACATTATTATACTACAAAGGTTTTGTAAACTATATAGTGTAGTGTAATATATACAGGAAGAACAAAGGATACCAGTATCTCAATTGGGGCAAACATACATTCAGACGCCCCTTCTTGCAGATATACTAGTTAAGCTCCCTTAGCTGCAGAACTCGCTCACTATTCTGAATGAAGTGGACAAACTACATTATTATACTACAAAGGTTTTGTAAAATATATAGTGTAGTGTAATATATACAGGAAGAACAAAGGATACCAGTATCTCAATTGGGGCAAACATACATTCAGACACCACTTCTTGCAGATATACTAGTTAAGCTCCCTTAGCTGCAGAACTCGCTCACTATTCTGAATGAAGTGGACAAACTACATTATTATACTACAAAGGTTTTGTAAAATATATAGTGTAGTGTAATATATACAGGAAGAACAAAGGATACCAGTATCTCAATTGGGGCAAACATACATTCAGACACCACTTCTTGCAGATATACTAGTTAAGCTCCCTTAGCTGCAGAACTCGCTCACTATTCTGAATGAAGTGGACAAACTACATTATTATACTACAAAGGTTTTGTAAAATATATAGTGTAGTGTAATATAAACAGGAAGAACAAAGGATACCAGTATCTCAATTGGGGCGAACATACATTCAGACGCCCCTTCTTGCAGATATACTAGTTAAGCTCCCTTAGCTGCAGAACTCGCTCACTATTCTGAATGAAGTGGACAGACTACATTATTATACTACAAAGGTTTTGTAAACTATATAGTGTAGTGTAATATATACAGGAAGAACAAAGGATACCAGTATCTCAATTGGGGCAAACATACATTCAGACACCCCTTCTGGCAGATATACTAGTTAAGCTCCCTTAGCTGCAGAACTCGCTCACTATTCTGAATGAAGTGGACAAACTACATTATTATACTACAAAGGTTTTGTAAAATATATAGTGTAGTGTAATATATACAGGAAGAACAAAGGATACCAGTATCTCAATTGGGGCAAACATACATTCAGACACCCCTTCTGGCAGATATACTAGTTAAGCTCCCTTAGCTGCAGAACTCGCTCACTATTCTGAATGAAGTGGACAAACTACATTATTATACTACAAAGGTTTTGTAAAATATATAGTGTAGTGTAATATATACAGGAAGAACAAAGGATACCAGTATCTCAATTGGGGCAAACATACATTCAGACACCCCTTCTGGCAGATATACTAGTTAAGCTCCCTTAGCTGCAGAACTCGCTCACTATTCTGAATGAAGTGGACAAACTACATTATTATACTACAAAGGTTTTGTAAAATATATAGTGTAGTGTAATATATACAGGAAGAACAAAGGATACCAGTATCTCAATTGGGGCAAACATACATTCAGACGCCCCTTCTTGCAGATATATTAGTTAAGCTCCCTTAGCTGCAGAACTCGCTCACTATTCTGAATGAAGTGGACAGACTACATTATTATACTACGAAGGTTTTGTAAAGTATATAGTGTAGTGTAATATATACAGGAAGAACAAAGGATACCAGTATCTCAATTGGGGCAAACATACATTCAGACACCACTTCTTGCAGATATACTAGTTAAGCTTCCTTAGCTGCAGAACTCGCTCACTATTCTGAATGAAGTGGACAAACTACATTATTATACTACAAAGGTTTTGTAAAATATATAGTGTAGTGTAATATAAACAGGAAGAACAAAGGATACCAGTATCTCAATTGGGGCAAACATACATTCAGACGCCCCTTCTTGCAGATATAGTAGTTAAGCTCCCTTAGCTGCAGAACTCACTCACTATTCTGAATGAAGTGGACAAACTACATTATTATACTACAAAGGTGTTGTAAAATATATAGTGTAGTGTAATATATACAGGAAGAACAGAGGATACCAGCATCTCAATTGGGGCAAACATACATTCAGACACCCCTTCTGGCAGATATACTAGTTAAGCTCCCTTAGCTGCAGACCTCGCTCACTATTCTGAATGAAGTGGACAAACTACATTATTATACTACAAAGGTTTTGTAAAATATATAGTGTAGTGTAATATATACAGGAAGAACAAAGGATACCAGTATCTCAATTGGGGCAAACATACATTCAGACGCCCCTTCTTGCAGATATACTAGTTAAGCTCCCTTAGCTGCAGAACTCGCTCACTATTCTGAATGAAGTGGACAGACTACATTATTATACTACAAAGGTTTTGTAAAATATATACTGTAGTATAATATATACAGGAAGAACAAAGGATACCAGTATCTCAATTGGGGCAAACATACATTCAGACACCCCTTCTTGCAGATATACTAGTTAAGCTCCCTTAGCTGCAGAACTCGCTCACTATTCTGAAAGAAGTGGGCAGACTACATTATTATACTACAAAGGTTTTGTAAATTATATAGTGTAGTGTAATATATACAGGAAGAACAAAGGATACCAGTATCTCAATTGGGGCAAACATACATTCAGACGCCCCTTCTTGCAGATATACTAGTTAAGCTCCCTTAGCTGCAGAACTCGCTCACTATTCTGAATGAAGTGGACAGACTACATTATTATACTACAAAGGTTTTGTAAAATATATACTGTAGTGTAATATATACAGGAAGAACAAAGGATACCAGTATCTCAATTGGGGCAAACATACATTCAGACGCCCCTTCTTGCAGATATACTAGTTAAGCTCCCTTAGCTGCAGAACTCGCTCACTATTCTGAATGAAGTGGACAGACTATATTATTATACTACAAACGTTTTGTAAACTATATAGTGTAGTGTAATATATACAGGAAGAACAAAGGATACCAGTATCTCAATTGGGGCAAACATACATTCAGACACCCCTTCTGGCAGATATACTAGTTAAGCTCCCTTAGCTGCAGAACTCGCTCACTATTATGAATGAAGTGGACAGACTATATTATTATACTACAAACGTTTTGTAAACTATATAGTGTAGTGTAATATATACAGGAAGAACAAAGGATACCAGTATCTCAATTGGGGCAAACATACATTCAGACACCCCTTCTGGCAGATATACTAGTTAAGCTCCCTTAGCTGCAGAACTCGCTCACTATTCTGAATGAAGTGGACAGACTACATTATTATACTACAAAGGTTTTGTAAACTATATAGTGTAGTGTAATATATACAGGAAGAACAAAGGATACCAGTATCTCAATTGGGGCAAACATACATTCAGACGCCCCTTCTTGCAGATATACTAGTTAAGCTCCCTTAGCTGCAGAACTCGCTCACTATTCTGAATGAAGTGGACAAACTACATTATTATACTACAAAGGTTTTGTAAAATATATAAAAACACTTGGTGAGTTTCACAGATTTTATTTAACTCTGACAGCTGTTTCGACTACCTAAGCCATTGTCAAAGAGACTGAATGAATGAAAACCTAAACACAGGATGTGAGTAAAGGTGGTGGTGGTGGTGGTGGTGGTGGTGACCATCTGTTTAGGGCGTATCTTGAACATCTGTGTTGAGATGGAGAGAGGTGTCTTTAAAAACTAAATACAATCATGAATGCAAAATATAAAATTAACTAAACTAAATATAATCTGAATGCAAAATATAAAATTAACTGAATAAATATAATCTGAATGCAAAATATAAAATAAACTAAAATAACTAACAGCTTTTAATAAAGGGGATACACAGAATTCAATTTGTTCATTTGTTAAATTTCTGTTATTTTTTATTGCTTTTTTAATTTCTAGAATTTCTAACAAATCCATTTTTTTGCCTTTTTGTACATTTTGTGGAGTAGAGTTATGTTTTTTGCATCTATAAAGTGATTGTGTTGTAAGCAATGATCTGCAAACCCTGTATTGGTTAAAATCACCTTCCTATGTTCAGAAATGCGATGTTTCAGAGCACGACCACATTGTCCGATATAAATAGCATCGCATTCTGCACAGTGTATTTCATAAACTCCATTTTTCTCCAGTGTGTTTGAGTTTTCTTTATTATTGACTAGTAGTGAAAAAAGATTACGTTTGTTTACTGACACCATGTTAAGACCATGGTTTTTTAACCTATTATTAATTCTATCTGTTATAAACGGAATATAATTTGTTAAATTAAATTTTTGTTTGTTACCCTTATCTGACTATGGAATAAAATTCTTTTAAAATAATATTCTTCTGTTTTTTTTTAAATTAAAGAGTCTATTATTCTTTCATCATAACCGTTATTTTGTGCTATGGTATTTTATACCATAATAAAATGATTATGGTAATTTTATACTTGGTATAAAAAGTATTTTTATTATTGGTACTTTCATACAAAACTCAGATTTTTTACACCCTACATATGGCAGATTCTAGTCTAAAAATATATACAAAATATAAGTGTTAAACAAGTTTAGGACATGGATGAAAAAGTATTATGTTAGTGATTAACATTTATTTACATTCACTATGATAAGTTAAGGACAGTAATAATTTAGAACCTTGAATATGAATGTTCATAAAAAAACTTGGTTTTTCATACTTTCACACTTAATTACAGCAATTCAAGGATTTATGCAAAATGCATAATACAATTTTAAAAGGTTTGTTTAAACCTATATAAAGGATTTTGTTCTGTATATTCTTTTATTTCAAGTGGTGTAAATATTAACAAAAAGTAAATAGTACTGTACCAAAAAACCAAAATTTAAAAGTAGGAAAACCCCATTAGAGGTAATTTTAAGTGTTTGATAATACTGGTGGATCTTTATTAATACAAGTTCTATGCACTAGCGTACATGTATGTACTAATTTTCAAAAATGATCAAGGGACGATGTAAACATTTTTAAATAGCGAGTATTAGTTATTGAATAAATCACAGAAACTTTTGAGTTTACCTAGATTATCACAGAGATAAACAAGATCTTCACCACTCCCTGCTGGTATAAGAAAACTGTCTGTTATAACTCCTGGCTATATGCAATTGTTCACATGCAGATTGTACTGTTGATATTGATGTTCCTAAAAACACAAAAAGTTATATCAAAATCGCACTCCCACATGCAAACAGTACTAAAGCAAGTACACAATGCCACTCCCAATTCATTATAAAAATAAGTGTACAGCCTCTTGCAGCTTTTAATGAATTAAATTTTGTAGACAAATGAGGTTTCATGTTAAAGCTCATGCAATTTTTTAATTTCCCATGCTAAGCATTTGATTAAAAAAAAAAAAAACTATGTGATGATGGCACACATCTTAGTGATAACCATCTAAAAATTTAGCCTTATTGGATGCATAGTTTAAATCTGAGAGCTGAGTAAGATGTGTTTTGGTTTATATGACAATTTTTTGACATTTACAATGCAGGATTGAAGATCATAGATTACATTTTGTCTGAAGAATGAAATAATCTGCTCCATCATAGTCAAAGTGTTGCAGAAGGCTTCTGGTGAATCTGGTTTGCAGTTTATAAACACTACAAAAGTTTCAAATATTGTCATGAGTAAGCTGAAGATTTTAATAGTTAGATGAAAATTGTGGTTTTATTTCCCGTAAGTTCCCATCATTAGGTGCAATGATAAATATTGGTACACCTTGTAACTTTATTAACGTTTACCATTCCCACCCACGTAACTTGTACTTACCTCGTGCGGTCTTTTTACGCATTAACCCTGATTACACCTTACCCTGACTTACTAAAACAGAAGACTCCAAGATTACTTACAGGTCGCCACCAATATTTTTATTAGAATAATAAATATGGAAACCTAAATTAAATTAAATTTAAAATACTTATCGGCAATAGTTCTGCAAGAAAATTAGGTTTTTAATCAAAAAAGCTGAGATTAGTTATAATGGAAAAGGGAATAGTGAATGGATGCTTAATGTTAAGTAGTGAAAGTGTTGTGTAAAAGAAAACACGCTGCTTTAAGGTATCTTTATAAAACTTCCTTGTAGACAACGTTCTTTGTTTGACCCTCTGGCTGAAGAATTGTTAAACTGGCAGAAGAGCTAACTCGTGAGCAAGCAACGTACAACTAGCCATGGAAGAAACAGTCTTCTCTTAGATCTACGCCAGCCATTTTCAAAGATTGACCTTGTGCTTTATTTACTGTCATGGCGAAGCAGAGTTTGAGAGGAAATTGAAGTCTTTTAAACTGAAAATGGTAATCCGATGGAATTAGGGGAATGCGTGGAATGAAGACCGTTTCCCCCTGACCACATCCAGAAAATATTGTTGCTTCTATGACGTTCTTGTGCAAAGATTTTACCTGGAGCCTAGTACCGTTACATAGCTTAGGAGGTATCAGGTTTTGAAGCAGCATTATTGGAGCTCCAACTTTGAGGTAGAGATTGTGTGGCGGAATGCCTGGAGGATTGAGCATGTGCAGGAACTCTACTGGATAATGGACTGTGTCTTCTTCTTCCACCACAGAGTCCACGGATTGGTACTTCACAATCTCAGTTGGCTTTGGAGTAAGGATGGCTCTTTCTTTCAGCCAAGATGAATCTTTTAAATAAAAATTAGCTAAATCTGGGTAAATTTTTTCAGCCAACGTTGTCAAATCTTTTACAACTTCGCATAATTCTTTTGGTATTTTAACTGCCGTTTTCATCAGGTAGATTTCCATTACCGATCTGTAAAAGTAAACTTGAAAACTTGTCTGCCTTTAAACCTCCTTTGAGATGCACCCTCATGTTGACTTTCAGGGAACGAACATGGACTTTAGGCCACAGGAAGGAACTCTTTAGACAGACTTTAATTTCATCTGCTCGTGTTCCCCGAGGCACAACAGGTAACGTCTGTCTGAAGTCTCCGGCCATTAGAACTGTGACTCCACCCATCAGGTTTTTATTGCTTCTTATGTCCTGCATAGTTCTATCCAAAGCTTCAATTCCTCCCTTGTCAGCCACAGTGCACTCGTCCCAAATTATCAACTTACAATCTTTAAGTACCTTGGCTGTGTCGCTTTGTTTGGACATTTTGCTAAGTGGGGTCTTTGAGTAGCTTAAGTTGAGAGGCAGTTTAAAGGCAGGGTGAGCTGTCTTCCCTCCATCCAACAATGTTGCTGTTATACCTGACGAAGCAAAAGAAATAGCAATTTTCCTATCTTTTCTTACACTGGCTAGTATTAAATTTATCAAAAAGGTTTTTCCTGTGCCACCTGGTGCGTCAAGGAAAAACAGCCGTCCAGCCTCTGAATCAACGCACGCAATTATTTCATTGTAGATATTTTTCTGCTAGTCGTTAAGTTTAGGAACATTTTCAGCAACAGTCTCAGATAGATGGTCTGTGTTGTAAGAGAGTTCTTTCAGGTACTCGCGATTGATTGCAGAACTGTAGGGCTCTTGACTTGGAGAAGGAAGACCGAGTTGTTGGAGGGACTGATTGGACATTGGGAAGACCAAGTTTTCTAATGAAAGTAGGCATTTGTTATAAATGATGTTGTTGCAGAATTCAAGCTCTAAACCCGGACACTCATTCTACACCTGACTCTTAAAGTCTTCTGATAGACTTTCCCTGTGTTTTTCCCAGAGCACTAAGGGATCTGCTGTTTGGCAAAATACCAAAATGACAGCGAACAGTTCTCTGATCTTCTGTGGCGACTCTGATACAGCAGCTTCTTTCAAGGTGCGGTCCCAATGAATGTCATCCTTTGGTAAACCCAACGCTCTGCAGGCAGACTGATAAGTGGGGTGAACAATGCTAGATTGCCTCTTAAGATCATTGAAACTCGTTGGCCCTCTGACTTCGTGAAGGAGAAGACGTAGGTAATAACATTCTGCATTGTTAGGGTGTACCGTGTAAACCCGACCGAGTACTTGATCTTTCTTCACGCCTGGATATCTGGGAACGGCTTTGCCTTGCTTCCGTTGGCAAAACTGATTGTTTTTCCAGATGTAGTAAGCATGGACTTCACTGTAGATTAGGGTTCTGGCAAAAGAATCTGATTTGCATAGTCCAAAGAATGCCATTAGAGTTGTTTTGGGTGGATTTTGAACTTTATCATGAACATTTTCAGGATTGAAATAAACTCTCTGGCCATTCTCAAGGTGTACTGCCAAATGCATTACGGGAGGATATCTTTCATGGATAGGGAAGCAAAAAATATGCCATGCCGCTTCAGAACTACTGATGTAACGCCCTGCTTCATACTTGGCAACTTCGTCCCACTCTTTTCCAAAACAAAACCTGCTTGATCACTGCCCTTGTTCATGTATTTGCAAATGTACTTTATAGACTTCACAGAGTTACACAACTCGACATTGATATGTGCCAAAAAGGTACGTGACAGGGTTGTACGATACCACCCACTGACTGTCTAGGTCTACTCCACTGATGTTAACTGTGAACCCACCGTCAGCAGGACACCTACGACGGTACTGGAGGTAACCATCGTCTGCAGTTTGGGCGTCTTTAGATAAAGGACAGGGATATCTTTTGGAGCATGAGCCGTTAACCATGCAGGGTGAGTTCCTGTATAGACTTCCACAAGGGCCATGAATCATTGTCGATTTAATAATTTCGTGAAGCTCAGGGTCGATTTCAGGGTCAGGTATCTCTGGACTTATGACACTATCAGTTTGGTCGGCCATAATTCTGTCCTGCAGCCACAGCAAGATGTGTGCGTGAGGCAAGCCCCGCTTCTGCCACTCCACAGTATACAGGTAACACCTACTTGGATCGAAAATGGAACCTTTAGTTAGAAGATTCATCTTTTTTTTTACTTTCAAATGAAACACCCGAGCTATTATGTCATGCCTGTTTTGGGGCTTTTGTCCATATTTTAAGGCAGCTCCTATTTCAGACCATTTGGGGTTATATGTAAACGTGATAAACAAATCAGGACGACCATATGTCATGGCGTCCTCAGTCCACTCGTGCATATAGTGGGGCCCACCAGTAAAACTTTATGGTAACACCATCTTGTTTCCAAGATCCGAAACTTGACCATCTCCCTTACACATGGCGTCTTTGAGATTAACGTAGTTTTCCGCTAGCAGTTTACTCTGGTTGTGTCTAATGAAGTTTAGCCTCTCCGTCTCCATCTTGGCATACATGTCAACCAAAAACTGATTGAGAAGACTATGGTACAGTAATAGGTAACTTTCTTGGCCTTGTCTTTCCATTAATCGATAAGAGTAGAAGTCTGAAGCAGAAACTGTTTTCTTAAGAGGGGCTTTAGAAATTGGCTCATATTGCGGAATGTTGATAGAGTAGCCATCTTCTCCATGACAAAACATAATTGGGTACTGGAGAGCGTCGTATCCATGATGAGTTTCGCTGATCCGCACCAACTTTGTGTCTGCTGTGAAGAATTATGTCTCGCTTTTCAAACTCCTGTCCCACAATAACCAAAGCTACCTCGCTTGTTGTTGGCGCGTTGTAACGACCTGTATGTTCAACTGCAGGTTTTCTGTCTGCATGATCACACAACTTTAAACTCTTGCCCTTCCGGAACATTTTCCATTGCTGTTTTAAAATCTCATATGTATGGATTGTTATCATGCAAACATTTTTGAAGTTGACCAACTAACCAAGGTTTCACTACATTAAAGAGGTTAGATCTGATTTCTACTTCTTTTTCGTCGTTGCCAACAAAATATATTTGTATAAAAGAGGGATCTTGTTGAGGAGAAGGTAACAAACTTCCTATTCTATGGTAAACTTGCCCTTGGACCTTAAAAGTTGGCATGAAATTTCCTTTGTGTACCTCTTTAGTTCCGAAGGACGTCATCTGAAAACATCCGTTATACTTTCTGGTGTTCACTAAAAAATGGTGAGATTTGGGGTGGTTATTGATAAGGAGGCTATGGAGAGGTTCAGGAAGCTGTTCAGTAGAAGGAAGATGAACCTTGCCATTGCTGCAGCATAGGCCGGGGCTTTCTTCTTTCCACTTTTTCGCATGGCAACACTTACATTCAATATGCTGACCAAGAGAAACAACCTTGTCATTATTGTAGTCCGTATTACAGTCATATTTAAAACCTGATAAGGGCTTTGTTTTCCATGGAAGCAGTTGTCTATTTTCGTTGTACCTTCGAACAGCTTCCTGATTAACTTCGAGATGTTTGGTTGCGTATCTAGAAACTGATGCTCTGTTTACGTCAGGGTTTGCCTTATTGTATCTTTTAACAGCCTCTCTATTAACTTCAGGATTCTTTTCATTGTATTTCTTAACAGGTATCCTATTAACTCCAGGATTTTTCTCATTGTACTTTTTAACAGCCTCTCTGTGAATATCGGGATTTTTTTCATTGTATTTCTTAACAGCTTCCCTATTAACTCCAGGATTTTTTCTGTGTATTTTTTGACTGACTCCCTATGTTTTTGTCTCTTGATTCTATCATTGACCCTTGAGCATTTTTTTTCTCCTTTTTTTCCCAACGCTTGAAATAACTATGGAACTGATGACTGAAGAGGAAGACTCAAGATCATCAGGAGGCGTAACACAACGGTTCTGGTTATCAAGTTGAGCAGGGCTTAGCAAATGAATAAGAGGTATGTCATCGTCGGATTGGTCATGGGCAGATTGCTCGACGATATTTTCAGGGCTCTCTGTGTAAGCGAGGTGCAGATGGGGAGGTCAACAACAGTTGATTTAGGAGGAGGAATGTATTGAGGAATGAGAGGTTCAAAGTGGGCACACACCATGGGTCCAGAACACTTAAATCGAAATATGGACTTTCCCTCCTCATACTCATCACGCAGTATAATCACCTCACCATTACGATATACCACCAGATGGTAAGGGTATACTTCGGCAGCACCCTGAATTTCATTGTGGGTGGTGTATGTGGTGTAGAGGGACATGTGAGTATGGTATTCGGCCATAGTTCTATAAATGTTACCACACGGAATCATTGTATGCTCCTTAAACCGATGCCAGTTGTTGCAAATGTGTTGTACGACGTTTGTTCACACTTGATACACAAGCGAGACAGTTCCGTACATGAAGTAAGACAGGGAGTAAAAGAAGCACAACCCATCTGTGCCCACAGGCACAACATGGTGAGGTACCATGTCCCCATCAACTTCAATTTGTTCCATCACATGTAGTAGTGCACTCTTGTAAGGGAAAGGAGTGCAGTGTTTAAATAGTTTAAACTATAGTTCAACAGTTTAAAACACTCCATATCAACACCGAACACTATTTCCATAGGTTAATATTCCATGTTAACGTTCCAATTTTTTCTATAACATTGGTTAATTGCTAAAAAACCATCAACAGATACACTTTTTGAAATGCTTCTTAACAGAAATAACCTATATCATGAGAAAACACAAAACTGTTAATTAAAATACTTTAGAATCCGCCACTCAGACAGCTTGATGGCACATGGGTCAGAAGCAACCAGGAAAAAGCCAACCTCTTTGCAGATCATTTGGAAAATACCTTTCAGCCATATGATATGAACACTGATGAGGATTTTTCAGTGATTGGAGAAACCCCATCAATTGAAATAAGTGCTGCAACACCAAAAGAGGTTGAATTAGAAATTAAAACAAATTTAAACAAAAAAAAAGCTCCAGAATATGATCTCATAACAGGGAAAATCTTGAAAAAATTGCCTAGAAAAGGAATAGTAAAATTAACTAACTTGGTGAATGCATCCTTTCGACTCAAGTATGTCCCAATGTGCTGGAAGGTAGCGGAAGTTATTATGATTCCTAAACCGGGCAAACAAGTGAATGTAGTAACATCATATAGACCGATTTCACTATTACCGGTGATATCCAAACTGTACGAAAAGCTCCTGTTGAAAAGATTGAAACCTATCATAGAAGAAAAATGCATAATTCCACTACACCAATTTGGCTTTAGAAATAAGCACGAGACTATAGATCAGGTGCATAGAATTACTAACTTAATAGAGAAGGCGTTAGAAGAAAAAAAAATTTGTTCGGCTGTATTCATGGATGTTGCACAGGCTTTTGATAAAGTTTGGCACCAAGGACTGGAATACAAACTAAAGCAACTCCTTCCAAAACAGTATAGCTAACTTCTAAAGTCATACATTAGCGGAAGAATGTTCAGAGTGAAAAGTGAAGATCAATACTCAGAATTGAGACCAATCAAGGCTGGTGTTCCACAGGGCAGTGTTCTGGGTCCGCTGCTGTATTTGATATACACCTGTGATATACCACAAACAGAGGAAACAACGATTTCTACATTTGTGGATGACACAGGTGTCTTGGCAGTCGGGAGTAATGAGCTGGAGGCTAATAATAATTTGCAGGCAGCAATAAAAAAGATTAGTGCATGGACAAAACGCTGGCGCATAAAACTTAATGAGAATAAATCAGTTCATGTCAACTTTACCAATAGAAGAACTGAACAAATACCAATCGTTTTAAATAATCATACTATTCCGTATGCAAACACAGGAAAGTATCTAGGCATGAACCTAGATGCTAAGCTTAGCTGGAAAGAGCACATTAAAAAAAACGTGAGGACATAAATCTCAAATTAAAAAAAAGTATTGGCTCCTTGGTGCAAACTCCGAGCTTGCAATACATAATAAAATTATGCTGTATAAGCAGGTGCTCAAACCAGTTTGGACCTATGGAATCCAGCTGTGGGGGTGTGCCAGTGTGAGTAAAGTCGAAATCATATAACGATTTCAAAATAAAGTACTGAGAAATATTGTTTATGCCCCTTGGTACATTAGGAATAGTGACCTGCACAGAGACCTGGATGTGGAAATGGTTGCTGACGAGATTAGGAAATTTGCACAGAAGCATGAAGACCGGCTTCATAACCACGTTAACGTAGAGGCACTTTAGCTGCTTGACCAACATGGGATATTGAGAAGGCTCAAGAGGTTTAGTGTGACCTGGTTAAACCTTTTGACCTGGTTTAGTGTGATGTGTGTAAAGCAGACTACAGTGTGAAGTATTGTGTATGTGTATGTTTTCACCATTAGAGTAATCTGAGGGATACCAGTGGGTAAACCCAGTAAATAGACATTTAGTTTTAAGATATTGATAGAGTCAAATTGCTCGTTAATCTACCTAAGATTAGTTGCAATGTAAAATTAATAAAAAAACTAAACTAAAAATACTTTAAACTGAAGAAAGAATTTTATTGTAAATCGTACGAAGAAGAAGATACCTACACAACATTTTTGATGTTTTGATTATGCGATAATATCGATATACCACGATAAGAAGAAGAAGAAGTGTACCAACTGTAATTTATTTCATTGCTTAATGTAAAGTGATAATACGTTGTGAGGTTACGTAAAATAGTGTTTAAATATTTTATTTTATTTAAAGAAAGGAAATCTATGTTTAGAAACAGTATAACGTTTAATGTGTATATACAATGCTTATAACGGAGTAACATTTAAAATAGAGAACAAAATAATTATTTCTAAATAACAAAATTCAATCAAACAAACAATGTACTGGTAGAAACTTCACAATTTTTGAAATTTTTTTTGTTCTTTTCCTCCTAACTCCTCAACGAAAAGAGCTACAGTTTTCCTTCATACATCGGAAATCACCACTGTGAAACTTCGGATTAAAATATCTTGAAAAGTATAAGTGTTAGAATAATAGTGTAAGTGAACGAAAGGTTGCAGGTTTCATGCTCTTTAAAATGGTATGCAAACAAAAACTGTAGCCCTTTCTTTGAGGAGTTAGGAGGAAAAAATGTTCAAAAATCGTAAATTTTTTATCAAAAGTTGTTAGTCACCTCTGTGGTTGAATTTTGTAATATTTTTTAGTAACTCGTCTTATTGCACATCTACAGTATCCAGAGAACCACCATGTAAAGTTTCAGCTTCCTAGGCTCCGTTGTTCTTGAGATACAGTGATCAGTGAGTGAGTGAGTGAGTGGTATTTGGCTTTTATATATATACATTTCTCCCCTTTTTTCTCACATACACTCTCTCACTCTTTACAGATTTATATATATATATATTGTAACGTAACGAAAATACGGTCCACGACGTTACATAAATCAACTTGTAAGATTTAAAATGGAGAAAAAACTATTAATTATCCACACTTGTAAAAGGTCAGAAACCCAACCCATGATTGATTAAATAAAATAAGAATACAAGGTAGAAAGGAAAGAAATTAATAATGTTAATAATTGTAAACCTCAAAGTTCAGTGAAAGGTGTAAACAACAGACATTGACAAAGAATTAAAAAATAATTTAGACTGTTTCATAATAATTGATGTTTTAAAGATGAGAATGAGTAAATGTTGCATGACTTAGGTTACTCAAATGTACCTGTTATTAATTGTATCATGTTATATTATTATCATGATAGTGATGTTATTTTTTGTGTTAGCAAGTGAAGTTATTCTGTTAATAGAATACCAGGTAATTAAGTATTATGTGTTATCAATTTACCATTATAGAGCTGTTGTTAAACTCAGTAATTGATTACTAATTAATTTCATTTTGTGTTATCCATATGTCATGATAAAGCTTTTGTTAAACTCGGTAATTGATTACTAATTAATTTCATTTTGTGTTATCCATATGTCATGATAAAGCTTTTGTTAGACTTTATAGAGTTAATTATTTGTATACATGTACTTAGATAGTATGATGATTATAATTGTAAACTTGGCCAAAAAGGCTATAATTGTTAACGAGATACAAAAGAGTTTAGTATAACCATGTCATAAATAGATAAAGGATTCTATAATATTGCAGATAGTAACAAGTTAAATTCAGAAGTAGATCAAGGTATAATGATAGGCCTAACAACCAGTAACATGATATAGTGAGTCAGATCAGAAAGGTTAGGTAAAGAAATTTGTAACAAATACTAAATAAAATCTAACGAGTTAGGAGAAGTTAATAATAATTGTTAATAACAAATAAATAAATTCAAATTAAATAAATTCTCATAATGCCATAGTGCAATGATACCGATAGATAATGTTTTGTAACAGAAAAATAATATTTGTTAAAATAAGTAGACTAAGAGGAAATGACAGCAAAATATATAAAAGTTAGTAACAAGCAATAGGTAAAATTATAATAGGATATAATGGAAATTTAGAAAGGGATTATTTTGATGAGTGGAAGAACATTGTATGAAATGATTATAGTATAATATAATACCCAATAAGAATAGAAAAGATGGTTGTCAGGGACAACGAAAGAGGTAGAATTTGTTGATTTGATTATTGAATAAATTTACATGAATGAAGACGGTTTAGTTAAAAGACGCTCAGGAAAGATTTGATTTAATTTAAATACAAGATTTGATTTAATTTAAATACAAAGTCCATACAAATTTAAGCAAAATGAATAATAAATCACAATAGTATGATCCACTGTCGTTCAACCGTCTTATATAATTGGACAATCTAAAACCTATACATGAAAGTAACGAAAAATATAAAGGAAGAACTCTGATTGCAAAATTCAATATAATGAACACATGTTAACTTAATTAACTAACAAAACCAGAGAAATAACTAACTGCATAAAGTGATATAATCCTATAACGTAAAAGAAACGAAAATAAAACACCAAATTATATCGGAACTTCAGTTTCCACAATTCAATAGAAAAACGTAGTTGGACTCGAAATTCGTCGAAGCACGTAACCACAAAACTCGGACATTGGTGAACAAAAGGAGCGGCATTTCTGCATCATCCCAGGACCAAGAATTAACATTTATTTCAACTTGGAGCGAAGACTGACGAAAGCAAATTCATCTGCATTCTGTTATTGACCAAACAAGACGAAGAGGTTATCTGTACACTGCCTTATCGAGTCACGAGGCTGAGCGGACGGTAACTAAAATTATTTTAAATATTATTTAATAAAAACTTAATTCTATATTGTAATACCTTGCATTCCTATTTATGCATTTTCTGATCTTACTAACAGTTGAAAGAACCTTCACGCCCTGTATTTAAAGAAATATAAAATCATAACTAAAAATAATATAAAACCTTGAATCCGATCGATAATCGATTACTTCTAACATATAGCCTTTTGTATCTACGTAAAAGAAACAACTTTGTTGGACAAGAAATATTAATAAAGAATCCTTTCAGAATTCAGATATCTTCTCATTTATATAATATTTAGTGTAGTGTGAACAAGATATAAGTAGAGAGTGTAACTGAGAATCACCGTACGCGGTGGGCTAACCTACAAATTTCCGTTGTCTGGGAACCACAGCGCTATTCGCGGACTGCTCGGGTATTAAAGAGAATGAGAATACAATAAAAATTCCTTTTCTTCTCTTCAACGCAGAATAGGTTTGAGCGAAAAATACGAATTACACGCTCTATACATAATTTTCACCCACTATAAAACAATTATATTAAACAGAGAGGAACTGGGATATACTTAAACATTATTATACCACATATTGAAATAAGATCCATTATAAATTGGCACACTTATTAGAAGAGGATTAACGAGGAGACACCCGTTAAGTGATAATGTATATATATTATAACCAATGGATGAGGTCGCTATTGTTCAAGCCCAGCGATGGAAGCCAATTTATTATATATTGCGTGTGTTTCGTGTAGCTCTCGTGCCTCTGTAAAATATAACAGTGTGTCTGAGTGTGAAAGTGTGTCTGTGTTTCTTACCACTGCGTCCTCGCACGGCGATGTACTTCACGATGTTTGGGCCCGTAGCGAACGTACTGGGGACCAGGTATCGTGGTTCCCGATTTGAGGTTCAAATGTAGTGGATAATCTCCGGGTGGCGCCAAATTGTTTATATAAAACAATTAAAATGGTTTACTTATCAATGTTCTATTTGAACGAGGTGACGAATTCAATCCGTCCCGCCTTTTCTCAATTTCGTGTCAATTGAGATAGCGGTTGCAGGATTCGCTACTTGAACGCTAGACGTCGCATTGGAAATCTTCACTATACATTATATTTTTAAACATACACTTTGCTAATGGAAATAAGACACGATTTAACACACACAGTATAAATTTATTATTAATTGGAAGTTAATATTTTATAGACACAAGTTGTAATTAATTTGCTCATATATAATTCTGCACCGGATAATTCTTTATAAGACTCTACTCGAGGGTTAACCAATCGATTTCGAATACATATAAACAGCATGGCTTTCTCTGATGCCAATCAACAAATATTTCGATCGATGGTTGTGAGTTGTTTGGATCACGTTAAAAGGTTCAGATGCAGTTACAACATTAAAAATACACAACCTTACAATGTTTTTTCCTTATGTAGGATAATGTGTAGTGGTAATTGTTTTGTTTAAGTGTCATACAAGATGTTTATAAGTCGTACATAAATATGAGTTTAGTTCTATAGTTAACACATTTTCAGTGATATAATTTTATGGATCAATCCTTGTAAGAGAATAAAAATGATTCAGTGGTATTCAACATACATTGAGAAATGTTCAAACAATTTTTTGGAAGTTAAAATAATTTAACTGATACTTAACAGCATTGCAGTATGGAATTACTCGGGATGTAGAGAAGGAAGGATTATGGCATCAATATTATTTCTGTGTTCTTTATTCAAGCTTCGCCATCTTTTTCGAAGTTGTTTGGACTTATTTTGATGTTTCGGCTTCAATTAAACGTCTTCTCCCTCTGGAAATGGTATTCTGCATCCATCAGACTTCTGTACTATCGATTTCTATACTTGGTTTTACTTCTAAGATGTTTTAAATATTAAAATGTGTTGTACAGAAAATTCGCCTCTGGCTTGCGATAGCGTCACTTTCCAAGCAATTGTATTTAACGGTAATTACCTTGTTAAACGGTCGTTTCCATGGTTACGTATTTGCTCTCATTGGGTGAGCTGAACATCAGTACATTGTTATCAATTTTCGAATTCCTTTCAAATCTTCCCATATCTTCGGACTTTCTTCCTCCTCTTATCTTCCTTCGGGGTTATTATCTAAATGCACTGTCATTTATATTTTCTCACAAACATTATTTTGGTACCCCACAATATTGGGTTTTATCAAGTTTTCTAAGTTCACAATTAATTTCATACTTATCAATTACCTTTCTTTGTTTATATAATTCCTTAATTTAATATTTGGTTTTTAATAATAACTACTATTCATCCTTGATGAATTAGTCACCTTGGATTTGTCCATTACATGGTGATTTTTGTACAATCAGTAATTGTTTATGTTTGACCGTTAGGCCTGTTTCACATTTAAGTAGCCATTACTGGATTTTTGTGGCTTCATACACAATATATTTCATTTAGTCCCAAATTGTTATTTTGCATTTATAATTAGGTTTAATGTCTCTGGATGTGTTTTAATTTAGTCTTTGTTAGTAACAACTGTGTTATTCAATCTTACTTGCTAATTATTTGCTATTCATTTCCAATATAAAATATAACATCTAGGTCTATGGTCTGTATAACTCTTACAGCCATATCCATTTCATAACTAACAGTTTATACCATTCATTATTTCTGATTTGTTGTTCTGGTGCTAAACAATCTCACCTCTATTGAACTTTTTCCATTAAACTCCCCTTATAACATGGGTATTTAATTAATGTTGATACAAACTTATTTTCTAATGCTTTTTTCTCTCCCTTCCATGTTAACACCATCTAATTACTTTTCTTTGTGAAACACACCTTTAAACTTTTACAATACATTTTTAAGTTATAACAATACTACTTCCTAGTCATCACAGTGAATATCACTACTTAGTGTTCATTATTTACTGAATAAATGTTCTATCCTAAATACTATTCATTGTAACTTGTTAAATGTTATTGTTCACTCTTAAAACTAAAACATAAGTAATTTTACTAAGTCTTTACCTTAGCCTACTCTCCTCTTACTATTTATATGATAGACAATATTTGTATTTATTTTTCACTAGCACTTTCTTAAATTATTTAGTGTTCATTATAATTTATTTAGTGTTTCTTTAGTATTGTATCACTCTAGTATAAATCACTTTCACTAATTCAACTTCCATTTATTTCTCATCATTTTATTCTCTTTCTCTACACACTATCTATATAAAATTTTTAATATTGTGTCTTTCTTAGTTAACAAATTACATATAGCCCTAACTCTTTTGGTTAGTGTACTTTTATACATTGTTTCATATTACTGACGGTTCATAATGGTCATTTTATCAATACTAACATTCATTAATAATTTTGGTTCTTAACCGAATTTCATCGTCTTTATTACTTTGGGTTACATTATTTCTCCCTTCTCTATTTTTCATTACTTGTCTAGTTTTCTTGATGCGTTTCATCTTGTTTTCTTCCTCATGGGTTTGTTCTCTCTTAGTTTTCATTCTTCTTCTCCTTCCTCCATCTTGTTTTCTTTATTTTGGTTTCTTAACTGGTTTCTTAACTGGCCAATCTCTGGGGTTGGGTCAATGTCGTTTCTCTGTCAGTCTATCATTTTAGTTTCTTTATTAATCACTTTCGGTTTATTACTCCTTCTCCTTCCATGTTAATTACCTTTTATTTATTTTTTACTATCCACATAATTTATTTATTCAAACATAATATTATTTAGCATTTTTTATACATACTTATTGTTATCAAAATCTATCTGAATTTGGTGGTTATAATATATATATATTGTCACCGGACAAAAGGCTTGCCGCATGACAAATGGCGCCAATCGTAAACTCTAGTGTTTTTGGTGGCCCTAAAAAGGACCTTGTGGCGAGAAGGCTGATGTTGGTCGTGCCGCTCTAAGATGTTCGGCGGCTGCGCCCGCTGTTCGTGGCGTACTGCAGTCCTCCTCTTCTTCCGGCACCGGTTGTAGAGTCGGCTGCCGGCCCAGCGAAATTCATCGCTGGCGCGCAACTGGAGGGCGAAGACGCAAGAACGCCGGTTCTATTCTTCGGCCGTTCCTTCCGGCTGACTCCGCCTCGATGCCGTCCGAGAGAGGAGAGGGGATGAAGTGCGTCCGTTGGCGTGGCGATGAAGAGTGCCCAAAATTTTCTGCCGGCCCGGGTTTTATTGACTAACCGGGATCGCTTGTTGGCTCGCTCCGAACACGTAATTGGTCACGTCTCGGCGGCTGCTGATGCCGGATTGGCTCGCTGTGTCCACCGCTGGTACCGGAGAGCAGATGTTCGCATACCGCTGCCGTCACAACTCCACCGGGTCTTGAATGCTCTCCGGTAGCCAGCCTACTGCTCTTCTCCAGATGTTGTGGAGGTTCTGTTGGGCGCCATGTTGATTGGTGTGCCGGCTGGTAGCTCGCTGGCGTGGCTGGATCTTGCATCCGCAAGATGATCGCTGCCCCACGTTGGGCGATACTTGTCACCGGACAAAAGGCTTGCCGCATGACAAATGGCGCCAATCGTAAACTCTAGTGTTTTTGGTGGCCCTAAAAAGGACCTTGTGGCGAAAAGGCTGATGTTGGTCGAGCCGCTCTAAGATATTCGGCGGCTGCGCCCGCTGTTCGTGGCGTACTGCAGTCCTCCTCTTCTTCCGGCACCGGTTGTAGAGTCGGCTGCCGGCCCAGCGAAATTCATCGCTGGCGCGCAACTGGAGGGCGAAGACGCAAGAACGCCGGTTCTATTCTTCGGCCGTTCCTTCCGGCTGACTCCGCCTCGATGCTGTCCGAGAGAGGAGAGGGGATGAAGTGCGTCCGTTGGCGTGGCGATGAAGAGTGCCCAAAATTTTCTGCCGGCCCGGGTTTTATTGACTAACCGGGATCGCTTGTTGGCTCGCTCCGAACACGTAGTTGGTCACGTCTCGGCGGCTGCTGATGCCGGATTGGCTCGCTGTGTCCACCGCTGGTACCGGAGAGCAGATGTTCGCATACCGCTGCCGTCACAATAAATATATATATATACTTTTTACCCCCTTTTTATTGAACTCTTTTATTATCGTTACTTTATTTTAACCCAAACTGATTACGTTTACATTGTACCTGCACGTGCATTCCATTGTCCACTATCACTTTTATTTCCCGTTCACTTCCGTCACCACTGACACTGTTTTAATTCTTTTAACTTTAACAGTCCATTTAATTTACTATCACTCTATCTTCCTTGCATTCTTCTGTATATTTATACCAGTTTTGGTAGACCTTGGCTACTCAATTCACGTCGGTCTACCGAAATTCCGAGGCTGCGTTATATTTACGGCTGTACTATGTGATTAGTTGTAGAGAATTGCCTGGCGTCAAGTGAAGCGTGGGTACGCTCTGCCGCGTATAGTTGGCCACGTTGCCGCAAAATCGAACTCTGATTGGCTGGTGGCGTCTCGCCCTTTCTCGTCATCTCGTATAAGGTGATAAGGAATTCCTGTTCATGACTTTCACGTTGTGAAAAGGCAGCACACTCGCGCGCTCGTACACATTCCAAGGCGCTAATTGCTCTTGTACCTCACTCAGACTGGTACCAAGACAACTACTGGGTGTTCAAAAAAGTCAAGCTTTTGTGATCAAAAAGATTGCTCAGCTTGGGTTGCTACTGATTTTTACAATTATTATAAAATTAATATAAACCCCTTGGTTTTGTACCAGTTACATACCCCCCCCCAATGAGAGGTTTTCTGTCGAAACAGAAAAACTCATTGCCTAAAAACCTACGAGGACCAATAAGGATATGGCGCCACTAACCCCCCATAAATCCTTATTAAAATCATGGGTAACTTACCCCCCTAGTCTGGTGACTGCGGCTGCACCTGCAGGACCTTACTGGACTTCCCTGGTCGAGATCCCAACACCATAAAGTCAGACAGGCACGTCACCACAGTATCACCAAACTCTGTAACATTCAATAAAAATATCAATCACCGGCTTTTCAATTTACCACATCCTTAACTAACTTCTTTTCTCTTAGTCGTACTGGTTTGCCTTTTAGCAAAGTACTGGTTTTATTCAATGATCTACTTAAATAGCAATATTTCTTAACACATCTATCCTTAGCATACACATACTACATTTTTCTGCATTACATTCCTAATCAAATAAAATTTATATTTCACAAAAATCTAGACTCAAAATACATCACTAACCTTGAACATTTCATCTCTGAATTTACATAAAATTCGCTAGCAATACACAACTTTTAAGTTCAATTTCTATTAATCAAACATTTTAACCAAATTAATTAAACTGTTTATCCAGCCTTATTACTTCAATTTCGTTTTTATATTAAATATTTTAATCATTGCGTTTCCATCAGTTGCCATTTAGAGAACTGCCTGGCATCAAGCGAAGCGTGGGTACGCTCTGCCGCGTATAGCTGGCCACGTTGCCGCAAAATCGAACTTTGATTGGCTGGTGGCATCTCGCTCTTTCTCGTCATCTCGTATAAGGCGATAAGGAATTCCTGTTCATGACTTTCACATTGTGAAAAGGCAGCACACTCGCACGCTCGTACACATTCCAAGGCACTAGTTGCTCTTGTACCTCACTCAGACTGGTACCAAGACGACTACTGGGTGTTCAAAAAAGTCAAAGCTTTTGTGATCAAAAAGATTGCTAAGCTTGGGTTGCTAGTGATTTTTACAATTATTATAAAATTAATATAACCCCTTGGTTTTGCCCCGTTACAACCTGACTATTCAGACATTTTCACATCTTGTGCAAAACTATGTAAGCAGCGAGATTTATGGAAAGATAATTTACTGATATGTACCAGGATGCATGACTTTGTTCAAGAATTTTAGGCAATAAATATCACAATGATACCATTACCACCATAGTTGCCAAGTATGTCCTAGTGCGATCTTTTCCCAAAAATGACAAGTACCACAAAAAGAGAACATTTTGGACTGTTCAATATCTAAAACAAAAATCGCTGAGCAAGCTCAAGGCTATACCACACATTGCAGTCAAAAAACGTTTTGAAGGTTGAAAAAAATATTGAAAGTTCAAAATAATTTTTATTGAAGTTAGGTTTTTAATACTAGACATTATATTTATAAAAATCAATTTTATGAGTTTCATTCAAAATTTCTGAGCCACTGAACACCTAAGTTAATGCATCAAATGTTTTGACTACTGCTTTAATACTGCATTAGACTGAACTCCAAGCCTCTGATGGAGGGGATAAAGTATGCATGATTGTGTTCTGTGTGTGTTGGTGTTGTGATTGTGTTGGTATTGTTTGTCAAGGCCATGATTCAGCCCTGTTCACACACAAAGGCAGACTACCAGTTTGTAATACTGTATTATTGCAGTCCGCTTTTTACCATTACAGTAGTAAGTGCGTTTAAGACTACATTGTAACGGTACAGAATTGTATGAAAAACAATGTTTTGAATCAAACGTATTTCCTATGTAGGTGGTCCACCTTTTTAGAACCTCGAGTTAGTCAACCACGTATGCAGTGTTATTACAAACCAAACGCCTGTGTTTTGTCTCCGCACTCAAACAGTCCAGACAGATTATGCAACAACATACAGTTTTGTGGCAGCCGTGAATCACGGAAGAAAATAACGTCAAGTCATGTATTTCACCAGGCAGCAAAATGTTGCCAAACTCTCTGCCTGTCTTATAGCGCCTTTTAAAAAGCACCAATTGGAGCGCAGACTGGTGATCACATGACCAGACTGAATTCCGTGCATTACCGCCTTAGCGCACTAATGAGTTAGTTCTACTGCAACTCATGGCCACGCGGCTAGCCAATTAACCATCCCAGTGCTCGAGCAAAAGTTACATCGGCCGACAAAAAAATTATATTGTCAAGTGAGTTTAAAAAGACAGTGGAGTATGTGATCCTAACCATTCAATAACAGTGTCAAAATTAAACAGTGAAAACAAATTCACGGTGGGTCAACCAAAAGGAGCGAATTCGTCACAATAGTGCAACAGCGGAGAGCATCCCTCGTTAAGTATCGACTGACTTTCCATTATAAAATCATTTAAAGTTTATTGAAGTATAATTCATCTTAGCTAAATGGTTAAACAAGATTAATTAATAAGAGATCTCTAAGGGAAAGGGGTTTTTATAAAATAGAGTAAAGGGGGAAAAGATATAAAAGGAGTACTGGTTCATTAAATAGAAGTCATTATAGTTAATTCAGAAATAGTTAAGGAAAGTTTTTTTTTTATGTATGCTTGTTTTTGATTGATAATTATTTGTAATTTATTGGTAACAGCAAGAAAAGGTAGAGTCATAAACAATACAATAACCTGTTGTATTATGAGTGCATAAAGTAAAGATAATGATACGAGTGCTTAATAAAAAAGAAAGATAATTTGTTAGAATTCGAAAATTTTGTGTTAGCGTAATTATTTCGCAAATCAAATCCAGATAATCCTTTCTGCAGCTGTGTTAGTCTGTAAAAACCCTGGAGAAAACCCCTAAGGTAAGAGTTTATTAATTTGACGTAATTTATATCGTTTCAACATATTATTGGCATTGTGTTTACAACTTAGTCCTTTTTAAGTAGTTGTGTTAGAGTAACATTAAAAATACAAATTTGTGAACATCGTGTAGAATTAATGTACTTTCAGTTACTTTCTGTTAATGAGTGAATTATCCTGTTATTTGTTTACTTGTAACTGTCTCTTCACAATGTCGCTTCAAGGATCATCGAAACAAAGAAAAAAAGTTTCGTTGTTCATAGTGAAGGTAGCGAAATAATTAGTAATATAATTGTAAAAATGTGATAAAGAAAAACAATAAAATTCGCTGACATGCCCACTTAATCAAACAACAAAACAAGCTGCGTATTACTGTGATAAATCAGAAAGCTTCATTAAATACTTGAGGAAGCAAAGAAAATGTAGTCCAGATGGAAAACTCTCCATACTGATGGAAAACGTAAAACATGTGAGAAAAGGAAACTTTTTCTTTATGATTTTGATAAATGTATAGCAAGAAATATTCTTCAAGATTTTTATAAAAATCAAAATGTGCCTACTGTTAAAAAGCTCCTACCTATCGTGAAAGAAAGAATCCATTTTCCATGGGGTGCTAAATCATTAAGGCAAGTGCTTAAAAGGGTGGCATTCAAATGGAAGAAATGTAGAAGTAAAAGAAGTGTTAATTGAAAAACCAGAAATTGTAATGATGCGTTACAAGTACATTGTGCAAATTAAAAGCTTTCGGGAATCTGGGAGAAACAATTTTTTTATATGAAACATGGGTTGACAGTAATATAACTGTAGATAAATGTTGGCAATCAAATTGGGTTTCTGGTGTGTTACAGAATTACAGTGCGGGTAACTGATTAGTGATATTTACATGCGCGAACTAAAAATGGCTTTATTTCAGGTGCTAAACTTTTGTACAAACTTGGAAAAGTACTAGTGGTGAATATCATGGGCAGATGAAATATAAAAATTTTAAAAAATGGGTTGAGAATAAGTTGTTGCCAAATATTCGGCTGGAATCAATAATAGTTATGGACAATACGCCGTATCATTCTGTTTCAGCTAAAAGATTCTGATAAAGTATTCTACAAAACTTGATATGATACAATTTCTGAGAAATAAGGGTATGCATTAATTGTGATGAAGGTATGAGAAAGGAACATCTTTTTCAAATTATAGAACTCCATCGGCCCAGAGAAAAGCAGTACAAGATTGACCAATTTTTATCAAGCTAGGGCCACACTGTTGTATGGCTTCCTCCCTGTATGTGAGACCTCAATCCTACTGAACTTGCCTGGGCAAAAGTAAAAAACTACATACGAAATTACAACAGTCATGGAAGTCATAATTTTATGGAATTGACTGAAATAACTGAGAAGCAATAATGTCGGTAACTGAAAGTGACTGGGTAGGGTAATGCAAGAAAGTTGGTGAGGTAGAGGACTACTGCTGGGAAAGTGATGGGATAGTGTCAGACATTATTGACAAGATTATTATCACATCGGGTTCGGATGATGGTAATATCAGCAGTGACAACATAGACAGCAGTGACAGTGACTCTGATCGCAGTTTCAATACTGACAGGGAAGAGGAAACAGATGAGGAGTTAACTCGCCCTCTTTAAAATGTAAGTCGTCTATTACATTTCGAAATGATAATCTATGTGAAATTAAAATTAGATTTTAATACTAATAATATTTAACAGTGCCAATTCTTGTACAACACACAGCGTCACAGTTATCTGGCTTAATGCTCAATGAGAGGAAAGTGAGCGTTGAGTGAGTTTTGATAATGCATGTGAATCGGGATTTCTCAGTAATCGTTGATTGTTTAACGCAACTGCGCGTCGGTGTCTCTACACTCTCTCTCTGCCCGGATTCCTCTCAGAGACTTGGAGTTCAGTCTAATGCAGTAGTTATCACTGGTGACCAATTATCCCATCTTTTTATCATACAATTTTGTACACATATGACAGCCAGTCTGATATTTACACATTCTGTATACATCAGTCTTTGGAAAAGCGGGGCCTTGGATCAGTACACCACTGATGATGAATATTGAAGCAGAAATAAAAATTTTTGGTGCAATTAACTACGGACTATATGTCAACAGTTCAGAAGAATTTGACAGAACTGACTTCAGGTACAAAGTTTGAATGTTTGATGAATTGTGAGGCCATTCCTTAAACACTTTGGCTCCCTAAATTGCCATACAAAACTTGTGTACATGAAAAAACAAACCTTCCATGCAATGCAGACCATTTATAAAATTTGTCAGTTAATTATTATATTATAATCACATTGTGCCGCGTTTTGGAAAACGCGGCGATGTTCCGATGTCTATATTGTGATTAATTAAAGTATTTACGTATTTTTCGACGTGACAGAAGTTGTCCTTTGGTACGGTCAGTTGGACTTTGTCAAGCTGTATTGCCCCTTGTCCGCCCGACTCGCGCGCGCCCTATCTATGTTACGTACGGTTTCTTCAACAGCCGGTTTATTCAGTTCGACTTTAGCTATCAGTGCCTCACATTCTAGTCCCCGGCTGGCAGAGTAGATTGAACAGTTTTCGTCTCCCAGTTTCTTCTATGAATAAGTAGAAAGCTACGTGACCTCCGGGTTTCCGAGGTAGCCGGGAATCTGCCCCGCTCTGGAAGGATGGCCGAACAACTGCCTCCGACGATGTAATTTTAAAACCTTCGTCAGCTATGTCAGCCGGAAGGATGGACTGGACACACACTACTGAGCCCTCAACATACACCCTTCAAACCAGGTGAAATTTAACCATTTTTAACCTAAATCTTGTGGCCGAATTATTCTGTGAGACTTTCATGAAACGTTCCAGTGTGGACAGTTATTTCCGGACAATGGGTGGAATGTTTTAATTGCATTTTGTAAGGCTTACGCCTCCTCTATTACTATCATGTATATCTCGTTCTGAGAGTGAAAACTCGGCCGGGGTCACGCACCACCCGGGTCGAGGGGAGTTTGGTAGATAGAGTTGAATCTCATTCTATTTCTGTTTTAAGCATGTTGGGATAATTATGTTAACGATTTTGCTCCATCTGGACACGTGCGTTATTATTCATTCATATCTGGGGGGTGGTTTTAAACCATGGGAGACTCCCGTTGGAGACGTCCACTACAAGTCTGTCTGTGTCAGATCTTGCTAGATCCCGTCCGATGCCTGACCCTGCCGGTAGTCAAGTTTTGGAACACTGTGAGCTGACTTAATACTTTTATGACTTAGATTCCGTATTACAAATTCTGTTCCACTGTTTAGCTAATTTGCACACTTTAAAATTACCGTTGTCACAGTTTGTATTTACCATAAAAAAAAAAAACTTTGTAACGATAATTGTAATTGCTCGCTATAACAATTAGTTAACCATAAGAACACACAAGATTAATCAATGTCAGTTCTGAATACTCATGGTGGTCAAGTTCCACTATTTTTCTATATTCTGTTTTGAAAGTAAAAAGAAACCTAAAATGCAGTTAGGCAACCGGACATCCATGTTAACCTTGTGATGCTACTCTTCATTATGGTAATTGATGGGATTGAATTGATAATTAAATATCGGCATGGGATTTGTGCGCTGGCCGCGTGGCTTGCAGAGAACATTCAGTTAACACTTATCTTGTTAAAACTTGGGGGGGCATGTCTGCTCCACTCCTGGGATATTTTAATTGCAGTTTTGGGGAGGGGGTTTTAGTCACCTATTAATTAAACAGTAAGGGGGGCCGGACACTTGGTCAGAATAAGGGGGTTATGGGTGTTGAACAAGATTATTACATGCGCTGATAACCAGGGTGAACATGTGATGGGTTATTTAAATATAAACGTTTGTTGATGTTAATTAGATGTGTGTGTTGTTTTACATAATTGTTACTTGTCATATTGATTATGCCTGTGTATATTTCTGTATATTTATGCCTTGTTATAAAAAGTGATTACTTGCAGGTCGAAACTGTGTGCCATTTTATAATTGTATTATTTTATAACTATAATTTGTTATTTATGTAACATTCCACGATTTGTTAGTCAATGATGGTTCAGCTATTAATAATCATTCAATACTTAGTGCTGTTAATAGTTATTATTCCTTGTTCAACTTTTGGCAAGGCACATATTGATGAAATTATATTTAACGATCAAAAGACTTATTTATCTTGCCTTTAGAGGCTCATATGTTGTACTAGCTAAGAACAATAAATTGTTGTTGTTATCTTAAGTTCATTGTTTCCTTTGCAAGTCCCATCATACTGGACCCAGCCCAATTTTAGCTTCTCTAGGCTCTTGCCTAGTTCTAAATAACTTGTAACCTCTTTCAAAAAAAAAAAAAAAAAAAAAAAAAAAAAAAAAAAAAAAAAAGCATAGAGAGGTTACAACATGATATCAGAAAATACTATTTACTTTTTTATAAACAACGGAATTTCTTCTTTGCAGTTGTATACAATTATTCATGTTAAGTTTGAAAACTTCAATTTTACATCAAGTTCTAAAAATACCATTTTTTATAAAAAAATTAAAAGTGTAAAAAAGTAATATAAAGCTAAACAAATATTCTAATAACTACGTTACAGAGCCAAAAATCACTTTAAATATCACCATAATATCACACCTTTGCTCTCGCTAAAAATATAGAGTAATTTTGCTTTAATTTCACTAGTCGTTTGACTTCCCATTTTTTGAATTTAATTAGATCATGTGATGAACACAGGTTATCCTACTTCTTTCTTGTTTGATTACACTGACTGTAGTGGCATATATTATCAATTTAAACTCTAAACATAACAATCAATAGTGGAAATTATAAAACTTGATGAGGGGCCAAAATTTAACAATAAAAAAAGGTCCCATCCAATAGTATGGTCGCTACTTAACAACAGTTTATAGAAGTTTTCTACCCTGTCAAATGATGAGTTGAACAAGCTCTTCTCTTGGAATTTTTTATGAATTTTTCATACAAAAAAATCTAATACACTGGCTCAAGGAGAAAAGTTCGACAGTATTTAAAAGTTTGAAATGTATTGAACTACAGATGAGCAGAATTAAAAATGTGTCTGTGTCAGTTCTGAAGATCACAATTTTCCAGAATTCTCTTTAGAAAAGTGTGTATTTCAAACCTGTTAAAAAGTATTGTACACTGGCATAAGCTAAAGTTTACAAAGAATTTTGATTTTGGTCATGCACGCTAGCAAAATATAATTTGTTTTTTATATAGATCACATAAGGCAAACTACTTATTGTTTGTTTACTTCTAGATGTTTATTATTTTTCTTAGATGTTTATTTATGTATTTGTGTCTTAGTAACAGTTAAAACACATTCAAAATACAACTACTTCGTCATAACTATATTCTTGTGTGTCCCGTGCGCGAGTGCGTGCATGCTTGTAACAACACATTACACAAATCCAAGTAGCAGACAAAACTTACCACCCACAATCATTTTGAGTTTTTTGTTGTTAGTCCGAAGTTTTACAGAATCTTCTGCTGTTTTGATAACAGCATCAGTAACTTTCTTACATCCACTGATGTCAAACAGTACAAGTTCATTACACAATGACACAACACTGAAACAGAATATCATGAACATCATAAATTTGTTCAACCAGCCATTCAGCCAGGACTGAAATGAATAGCTTTATCTTCAAAAGATGGCAATGATCTTTTTGCATAATGAAAAAGAAGATAAAAATCGTTTTATTAAAAAAGTAATTAAATATTACTTAAAATAGTAATTTAGATTTGTTTGATTTTCTGACCTAAAGTGTTTGTTTTTGTAAACTATACTGATTGTTTATTTTCATATCTTTAATATTACATAATCAACACATCCTATTGAGATAAATAATTACCGTGTACTGTTATGCAAATAGTCATAACTACTCTAGCCTACAAATAGTGATAATTTGTGTTTCCATTTTTTGTTACTATGTTATAATGAGAATGTAAACTGCTGTAAAAATTTTCTTGCATAATGCCATACATTTCACTAATCTGATGGCAACCTGTAATAACAGGGTCAACTTTAATCCAAAACAGAATGAATTCTGATGGTGGTGGTGTCTGAACTAGCAAGGTTTTACTATACTTGATGTTTATGCACACTGACACATCACAAAGAGAAAATGGAGCCTGATTTGGTCAGACTAAGTTTCAGTAAATTCATTTACAGGTATTATCTTAGTAGCATCTGTTCATTCAAAGAAACTTCTGACTGCCATATTCTGAAATTAGTTGGCACCACTGTCTTGATATTAGTTCAACAACCCACAAATGATGTCTACCCATAACTTTCTATGCTGTCCTTGTGTTACAAATAATTAATATGTGACAACTATTTGTCGTAATTTGACAACATATCATCCACAATAAGATACAGTGTTTCTTTCTGTAGTTTGGATATGCAAGCTTCCAACTGTGCATCAGTAATTATAAATATAAACTGTGTACAATTAGTGCTACATAGAAGTGCAATTACACACTTCGCAATGAACACAAACTCCCGCATTATTCTCACAGTACATTCTATGAGGATTGTTCAATAGAAACAGGTTTAGAGGATGTAAAGCATTTTTTATTCAACGATTTTAAAAGAAGTTTCCAATAACATTAAAGCATTAGTCCCACTGTTGCACTAAACTGTAGATTCCCTGCTGATAAAATTCTTGCGGCTGTTTGTGGAACCATTCAGTAACAGCAAACTCTACCTCAGCATCTGATTTGAACCACAGTCCTTTTAGTGATTTCTTTAATGGGCCAAAAACATGATAATCGCATGGGAACAAGTCGGGACTGTAAGGTGGATGCTTTAAGACTTTCAACTTCATTCAACCAAGCAGATCTTGAATCGTCTGGGCTACATGGGGTCGAGCAATATCATGCAGAAGAATGACACCATTTGTGAGCTTCCCGGGGCGTTTATTCTTGATGCTGACCCATAAGCGTTTTAAGCTGTCTGCATATCACTCAGCAATGATGTTGACACCAGGTTCTTTAAAAGCTAAGAGCAGCACACCCTGATAATCAAAAAATACGATCACCACTACTTTTCCTGCCGAAGGTTGGGACCGACATTTTTTTGCCTTCAGAGATTGTGCATGCTTTCACTGCATATTCTGACATTTGGATTCTGGTTCGTAGTGATAACACCAAGACTTATCACTGGCAACAATTTGGTGTAGAAAGGCATTACCTTGTTGTTGACAAATCAAATGCTGTAATGATAAGGCCGAACGCAAATTTTTCTGCTCATCAGTAAGCAGTCGTGGAATCCACTGAGCAGCAACTTTGTGATAGCCAAGACTATGAAATGGTGGAATGAATAGTTCCCATGCTGATGTTCAATATAACTTTCATCTGCGTATTTGCACGTAAAGCAGTTCCCAGCTGTCTCACATTTTCATCTGATGCTACAACACGTGCAGGTCCAGGATGGGCCAAATCTTTTGTGGATACTCTTCCTTGTCGAAATTTATTGCACCATTCAACCACTGCCATATGAGAATAACTATATACAGCTTTCATTTTGGTATAAATATCCATTGGCTGACGGCCCTCAGCGGCCAAAAACTGAATAATGGCACGCATATTATCTTTGGACGGATTTTCTATTATAGACGCCATTTTTCAACCGTCACAACGCTTAGAAAAGAGTAAACTGCAAATATTTTTGACAGACACGTCATTAGTATTTAAACAGACAGTATAAACAAATGAATTCCGTTGCCATGCGACGAAGTCACGGCTGCGCAGATGAAACGTGTTTCTATTGAACAATCCTCGTACAATTGTTCTTTATCAATTAACAAAACTAAAATTAAACATAAATACATCAACTATTAATATTTCACATTAGAAATGTGATGTATTTGATCTGCAACAAGCAAGTAATGAGACTGATTTGTGGCTTAAGTAAGTAGCGTAGGATGTAAAAACAACCCGAATACAAACATATTTAATGTAGCAGTTAAGCTGCCTGTTATCTAGTAAACAAGTTCATGTCAGTTAATTATTACATAACTCATTCACTGAAATGCTATTGATGAAGTTACATAGTCAAGCATTAGATCTTTTATAGCTAATAAAAATTTTATTTAATTACTGTTTTTAGCATTATTTCAGAGGCTACAACAATGACTATGAAATATTGCATCAAACAAACAGAAAGATTGAGGAAAGTATTAAATTGAAAAGAGCTTTAAAAAACTGTTATCCTGACTTCTTGTTGGGATTGTTTACAATGAACCTCAATTCAAGAAAAACTGTCACTGTACACATGAATGTGACAATGGTAAAAGATTCAATAATGTAACACTAACAACAAACCTGGAAGTAACAATAAATTCATTATGTTAACAACAAAGTAAGAACAAGTGTATAATTTTCATTATCTTATCTGTGACATGTCCCACGATTATGACTAGACTACTAAATCAACATACACAAAGCAGACGAGTGTGGAAGATTTGGACAACTGAGAAAGTGTTGGGTACCTTAGCTACCAGTAACACTACCACATACTGAAATGTAGAAGACAGGGATGTTCTCTATAAACTATAAATAGAAAAACTGCTGATCATTGGTTTCACATACAATCCACTCAGTCTGTGGGAAGTTACTGAACTTTAAAGTATTAACACATTTCACTTTTTCTACCACTTCCAAAATCTCCTACTCCATTGGTTCTTTTAAAGGACACAACTTTTGAAACAACTGAAAGAATGAAATCTTGTTCGAACATGTATACACAAATAGGAACACTGCTTCAAACACTGTCTTTGAAAGCATATCTTTCAATACACTGCTCTGCAGAAAACTACTTTTGAAAGAATTATCACATATTTACATTCATTAAGAATACATTTTATATAAAATCAATCTCATTAATTTTCTGACAGATGAACTCTAGTAATGTGTTACAAAACTATATTAAGAACTTTCTACATACTCATTACATCCTTCATCTGATACACGGGTACATTCTACACAAATGAGGCGCTGCAAAGATGGTGATGACCTTCCTGTCAAATTTTTTAGGGAATAGTCTGTTGTCTGACACAAATAGCTAATGTTCAAATCAGTGAGTTTATTCAGTTTTGATAATAGTGATACGCCTACTTCCGTGAAAGAGTTGTCTCCTTCACTATACATGTAGTCTGTATCCCAACCTGTGCAAAACAAAGCACAAAGTTATTTCAATTAATTCTTAATGTTGTTCACACATGTGCTAGATAAATTTATAAAAATTTTCTTAAAAAAAAAATATAAACTTCAAAATAAAAAAACTGTACTAATAGCCAGTTTAAAAACACTGCTGCCTCTAAAAATACATTAAAGTGAAGTACTCTTAAGTTTTACACTAAAGTTTTTTAGACGTGGTGGAGCTGTTCTTTGTCCATTTTTGAGTTTAGTTCAAAGCAGTGTTTACATTCTTCTGCGTTGAAGATGTTAATTTTGTGCTGTGTAGCGAGGCAGCTGAGGCTCATGTTAAGACAATACAAGACAACAAAGATTTCCTTTGTTTAAGCTTAAATTGTTCCCTATCAGTCTTTCTGTATATAAGATTTAATCTTGACACTTTTTATAGATTACTGTCCATGTTTTTTCACTTTCAGTTTTTTGTTCTGTAAAATTAGGTTTGTTCATTGGCGCAATTTGCTAAGTCACCTGTTGCTTGGTTTCAATTAATTCCAATATATGTAGGCCTACATACAGATCGACTGTACAATGTATGAAATTGCTGTATTATGTTAATCATTTGATGGATGTTTTTCAGAGTTTCTTATGAATGTGTATACCAATATAGTCACGATTACTACTTAGCATCATAAAAAAATGATGACTATTTTTTTATAGCTAGGTATGGTTTACTGATAATTTTATCAACTAATTTTGTTTTCCCAGTGTGAAAAAGTGTATAACAAGACATGAATAGATTCATGCTCCTGAATTATTCTCATCTTATGATTCATAATATATATTCTCAGTCACTAAACAATATCTATCTTCCGCTACTTGAAAGACCCAGTATTTTGAAAGTTTCTAAGGACCTTTGGTCCATATCTTCTGAAAACACAAGCTAACAATTTTGGAGTGTTCAGTTAGTTAAATTGAAGTAATGTATTGTGTGACAGAGATCAGTAACTGATTTTTTTCAAAGCAATTATAGACGAGAGAAGAGGGCCTCTTTGCATTTCCAGGATGTTATTAAGTGATTATACATAGTTTGGCAAAAAAAAAATCCATGTTTATGCATTGTCTTGCAAAAATATCATGACTTTATATTCGGTCTCACTAGTAAAGTGTGTATGTGTGTGTATGTGCACGCGCACACATGCGTGCAGTAACAATAATTTTCTTACACCCTTTTCATAAAATTAAAAGTAGTTTCTAATTCATTATCTCCAACATTAAAGAGAAATATCGGTATGGAGAACCGTACATGACTTCCATGTTCTAAGATTTATATTTAAAATCATTTTCGAAATGAAATATTTCCATAGAAACTACTTCTTTCTACTTATTGCTTCAGCCTTAACCACAGTACTGTGGTCACTAACGTATACCACCTCACATATTCGCACTCGACTTTCACTGATGATGGCAGTCGATGGCACTGCTGAAAAGTCTGGTTTTGCAGAAAACATTGGACTACGGCTAAACAGCTTGGGAAGGAATTTTAACAAAGAACTACTTCTTTGTTGCCGACAACGTAGTACTCATATAATTCTCCCCTCCCCCTTCAACTATAATTTTCATTAATAGAAAATTACCCCCACCTCGTTCAACTAACCTCTTAATTTATAGATATTTTATCTACGTTTCTACAGTGGATTATAATGAGCTACTTATCAGGATACTTTATTTATCAAAATTAAGTACTTCACTCTTGTTAAAACAAAACGTTGCAGGTAAACTACCCCTTTCTCTAAACCGATCTTCACCAAAATCAATAGACCTTCAGTGCTCTACAATGCAGGGATGCATGTAAACAAATATTTGATTCTGTTTGAATGTGCGGCAGTTATCGTTCGTCATGGAAACATTTCTCTTGTTACAACATAAAAGGTTGCTGGTAAACTACCCCTTTCCCTTAACTGATCTTCACCAAAATCAACAGACTTTGGGTTCTGTATAATTCAAAAAGGTATACAAAAGAGTAGTTGATTCTGTTTGAATTTACGGCAGTTATCGTTCGTCATAGAAAAAATTACCCTTGTTAAGACATAAAATGTTACAGGTAAACTACCCTATTCCCTTAACCGATCTTCACCAAAACCAACAGGTCTTGAGAACTCCACAATTCAGGGGTGTATGCAAAACATTATTTGATTCTGTTTGAATCTGCGGCTGTTATCGTTTGCCATATAAACAAATTCCCTTGATAAAAAAACCGTTGCAGGAAATTACCCTTGATAAAAAAACGTTACAGGTAAACTACGCCTTTCCCTTAACAGATCTTCACCAAAAACAATAGGTCTTGAGAACTCTGCAATTTAGGGCTGTATGCAAATAATCATTTGATTCTGTTTGAATTTGCAGCTGTTATCGTTTGCCATAGAAAATGCCCTTGTTAAAACATAAAACGTTGCAGGTAAACTACCCCTTTCCCTTAACTGATCTTCACCAAAAACAATAGGTCTTGAGAACTCTGCAATTCAGGGCTGCATACAAAAGAGTAGTTGATTCTGTTTGAATTTGCGGCTGTTATCGTTTGCCATAGAAAAAAATTACCCTTGTTAAGACATAAAATGTTACAGGTAAACTACCCTATTCCCTTAACCGATCTTCACCAAAACCAACAGGTCTTGAGAACTCCACAATTCAGGGGTGTATGCAAAACATTATTTGATTCTGTTTGAATCTGCGGCTGTTATCGTTTGCCATATAAACAAATTCCCTTGATAAAAAAACCGTTGCAGGAAATTACCCTTGATAAAAAAACGTTACAGGTAAACTACGCCTTTCCCTTAACAGATCTTCACCAAAAACAATAGGTCTTGAGAACTCTGCAATTCAGGGCTGTATACAAAAGAGTAGTTGATTCTGTTTGAATTTGCGGCTGTTATCGTTTGCCATAGAAAAAAATTACCCTTGATTAAAAAAAAAACCATTGCAGGTAAACTACCCCTTTCCCTTAACCGATCTTCACCAAAAACAATAGGTCTTGAGTACTTACAAATCAGGGCTGTATGCAAAAAATTATTTGATTCTGTTTGAATTTACGGCTGTTATCGTTTGCCATAGAAAAAAATCTACAGACACACACACAGACACTTTTTGAAAAATGACTTTTTTTCATGTTTTGAGTGTAGTACAATCAGAATCTGTAATAATCTCAAATACGATTTTTTTTTGCAATCACCATACTTCCATTTCCTTAAGGAACATGGAAGTAAAATATCGGTATGGAGAACCATACATGACTTCCATATTCTAAGATTTATATTTAAAATCATTTTCACCCAAACAGCCAGGCTGTGTCTTGCCTGCCTTTTTATTGCTGTATTAAATGAAAAATATTATATTACATTAAAATGAAAAAATTATAATTTTATTGCCTGGCAACAAAATTATTTTATTTTTAACAATTACCATTGTTTCAAAAAGTTTAAATAAATTTTCAAGTACTTTACTCTTGTTAAAACGTAAAAGGTTGCAGGTAAACTACCCCTTCCCCTTAACCGATCTTCACCAAAATCGAAAGTCATTGACACCTCTACAATTCAGGGACGTATGCAAAAAATTATTTGATTCTGTTTGAATTTGCGGCTGTTATCGTTTGCCATAGAAAATACGCTTGATAAAAAAACGTTGCAGGTAAACTACCCCTTCCCCTTAACCGATCTTCACCAAAAACAACAGGTCTTGAGTACTCTACAAATCAGAGCTGTATGCAAAACATTATTTGATTCTGTTTGAATTTGCGGCTGTTATCGTTTGCCATAGAAAATACCCTTGTTAAAAAAACGTTGCAGGTAAACTACCCCTTTCCCTCAACCGATCTTCACCAAAAACAATAGGTCTTGAGAACTCTACAATTTAGGGCTGTATGCAAATAATCTTTTGATTCTGTTTGAATTTGCGGCTGTTATCGTTTGCCATAGGAAATACCCTTGTTAAAACATAAAACGTTACAGGTAAACTACCCCTTTCCCTTAACCGAACTTCACCAAAAACAATAGGTCTTGAGTACTCTACAAATCAGGGCTGTATGCAAAATATTATTTGATTCTGTTTGAATTTGCGGCTGTTATCGTTTGCCATAGAAAATACCCTTGTTAAAAAAACGTTGCAGGTAAACTACCCCTTTCCCTCAACCGATCTTCACCAAAAACAATAGGTCTTGAGAACTCTACAATTTAGGGCTGTATGCAAATAATCTTTTGATTCTGTTTGAATTTGCGGCTGTTATCGTTTGCCATAGGAAATACCCTTGTTAAAACATAAAACGTTACAGGTAAACTACCCCTTTCCCTTAACCGATCTTCACCAAAATCAACAGATCTTGAGAACTCTACAATTCAGGGCTGTATGCGAAACATTATTTGATTCTGTTTGAATTTGCGGCTGTTATCGTTTGCCAAACAAACAAAATTACCCTTGCTAAAAAAAACCGTTGCAGGTAAACTACCCCTTTCCCTCAACCGATCTTCACCAAAAACAATAGGTCGCGAGTACTCTGCAAATCAGGGCTGTATGCAAAAAATTATTTGATTCTGTTTGAATTTGCGGCAGTTATCGTTTGCCATAGAAAAAAAATCTACAGACAGACAGACAGACACACAGACACTTTTCGGAAAACGACTTTTTTTCATGTTTTGAGTGTAGTAGAACCAGAATCTGCAATAATCTCGAACACGATTTTTTTTGCCATCACCATACTTCCATTCCTTAAGGAATATGGAAGTAAAATTACCCTTGATAAAAACGTTGCAGGTAAACTACCCCTTTCCCTTACCTGATCTTCACCAAAAACAACAGGTCTTGAATACTCTACAAATCAGGGCTGTATGCAAAAAATTATTTGATTCTGTTTGAATTTGCGGCTGTTATCATTTGCCATAGAAAATACCCTTGTTAAAACATAAAATGTTGCAGGTAAACTACCCCTTTCCCTTAACCAATCTTCACCAAAAACAATAGGTCTTGAGAACTCTACAATTTAGGGCTGTATGCAAATAATCATTTGATTCTGTTTGAATTTGCGGCTGTTATCGTTTGCCATAGAAAATACCCTTGTTAAAACATAAAACGTTGCAGGTAAACTACACCTTTCCCTTAACCGATCTTCACCAAAAACAATAGGTCTTGAGAACTCTGCAATTTAGGGCTGTATGCAAAAGAGTAGTTGATTCTGTTTAAATTTGCGGCTGTTAGCGTTTGCCATAGAAAAAATTACCCTTGTTTTAAAAAAAACTGTTGCTGGTAAACTACCCCTTTCTCTTAACCGATCTTCATAAAAAACAATAGGTCTTGAGTACTGTACAAATCAGGGCTGTATGCAAAAACTTATTTGATTCCGTTTGAATTTACTGCTGTTATCGTTTGCCACAGAAAAAAAATCTACAGAGACGCAGACACTTTTCGAAAAATGACTTTTTCATGTTTTGAGTGTAGTACAATCAGAATCTGCAATAATCTCGAACACGTTTTTTTTGCCATCACCATACTTCCATTTCCTTAAGGAACATGTATAACGGGGCAAAAGGGGGGGGCTTTTTATTTTATTAAATTTGGGTTTAATTTTATTAAATTTCACAATTCACTTCATCTGTGTGGACAGCCACGTGTTCAAATAAAGCGTAACGAACAAAGAAACAGTGATGAAACAATTGCAATGGAATGTGCGGGTTGAAGATTCTTAGAACTTTGCGGCTGTGTGACACCTGCGCCCAAACGCACTAACATCGGTGGAGCGCATACCCACGCTAAGCGAAAGGTGCACAAGATGGCCCAAAGACAATATTTTTCGCCACGTGTATCGGAGATGACGGAAACGAAACTTAGTCCTGCCCACATTTGTGACGTCGACCAGTAAACACTAAATTTCGTCGACGTCCAACACACAGGAGTTTGCACTTGTTGAATGTGTCCCCGCTATGACTAAAAAGTACCAGGCATTCGTTTCCGTCTTCTACAACCAAAATCTAGTAGAGGGGACTTAGAGACGCTACTCGCAGTTCCTCACCGACTCTAGCCTGCGCAGGCAGCCAGTCAAACAGGGCTCAACAATAACATTTCAATATAAATCGAAAGTGAGGGCAGTATTTAAAACAAATGTGCAAGTGAGTGCAGTATCTAACAAAACTTAACAACGTATACTTTTCGGACACTTCAAAAGAGAACTGAGTGAGTGATACGTCGCTAGCTCGAGGAGACGCCACGCGGCCCGCAGGAACCTTGCATAACAGTATGACACCGAATACATAATTATTTTGAATAAAAGGGGGTATATATATATATATATATAAATAAAAGGGGTTTTGTAATGAAATGAATGTGTGTGCGAGCAGGCTGGGCTGTTTTATGTAAATATAAGAGGTATATTTAACTTTGTTAATATAAGATGTTTCACTAATATTTAAAGAACTTTTAATTTGTCTTGATTTTTTGGGAAAGAATATGTCGTGATTAGAGAACAATACAAAAATGAAATAATTATATATTAAAAATTTTTTAATCTCTTCACAAAATGCGAGTTGCGTCAGTTATTGAAACAACCTTAAATCACTCTTGCATTTCAACGTTCGTGTGATGTAACTCTGGGCCGAGAGAAGATTTTTTAAGGTAAGTGGAAGATAAAAAATTTTGATGATTTTAATGTATGAAGAATGTAATTAATATCACAATTGGCGCCCGAACAGGGACAGTTTTTATAAATTGACAGTAAAATATAAAGACCACACCTACAACAGATGCAAGCGTGATTTGGGGTTGAGTTAAGAATACATAAAAAATACGAAAAATTAGGTTATATGTAACTAAGACCTAATGAATACCTAAGGTATGTAAAATAAGAAGTGTTAAAATACAGTATAATAATATAAATGTGATAAATTTACAATTCAAAAATGTCAGAGAATAATGAAAGTACGATAAGTGAAATGGCTGAATTTAATGAATCAGCTGTTATGAGTAGCCTTGAAGTACATTCAACGCCGAATGTAGGTCAAGACGACAAAACTTTGTGTAAAAGTAATACGAATGAATCAGATAGTACAGATGATTCGGGGATTCAAGTAACCCCAAAATCGAGTAGGGAAAGTAAAATTAATAGCGATGAAGTCAGCTTCACTGAAGATAAAACAGAAAATCAATCAACACCTATTGCAATGAATCAGAATGAAAAGGTTGACGACAGTAGCATGTTAAAAATTTTGTATAGTTTGATATGTAGTATGAAAGAAAATTCAGAGAAACAACACGATGAAGTAAATAACAAATTTGAGACAATGAATAATAAATTCAATGAACAGAATAGTAAATTTGATGGTATAAATAGTCGTTTTGACAATAACGATATAAAATTGAATGAAATTAAAAGTGAATTTAACTGTAAATTTGACGCTAAATTTGATGTACTTAAACGTAACATTAATGAGGTAAAAATGAAATGCGAAAGTCTTTGTAACGAACTGAAACGAGATATTGAGAAAATAGTAGAGTCAGTAGGGAAACAGATTAAAAGTAATAATAATAATAATAATAATGATGATAATAAAAAAGTAACAAGTGATAAAAATGATGTTGAAAATGATAATATAATTAAGAATGTGGTATCAGAGAGTGATACGTTGAAAACAGTTAGTGAGATAGTGAGTGAGAGTGAGAGAATAATAGGTTGTAATGGAGTAGTAATTAGTGTTGATGAATTAGAGAAAGAGTGGCAAGAGAGATTAGATGAGTATGTAGGGCAGAGGGTAAATTCTCCCCATATTTATGATGAACCAAGGTGTTCACAGATGTTGTTGTTGAAGGCCAAGGGTCCCTTGTTATTAGAAGACGTCAGGTCTTTAAATTGTTCCCCAAGTTTTTATGAGTTAGTACCCCCTGTGTGGAATGGTGTTGAAAGTGTGAGATGGTGTTATGGTGAGACAGAGTTAGATAGAGAGTTGTGTATTGATAGAGAGATAGAATTATATAAGTTGAAGAGAAATTATAATGAGTTGAAAGAGATGTTAGAAGTGATAGAGATAAATGATATGAAATATTTACTTTGTGCAGGAGAGATTGAGAATTGTTTTGGTGATACCTATTTAAATAATAATAATTTAACTTATGATGAGAAAATAACGGACCTTATATTGAATGTAACTACTGATGGAGACTGGACAGAAATAAATAGCGTTGACTTGGTTTATGATAAAATAATTATAATGGGAAGTAACCCTATATATGATAATTGTGGTAAAATGAATAAACTTAAATTTTATGGTTATTACACACAAGATAGCCATACGATGTGTGTAAATAAAATTAAAAACTGTTATGGGAAATCCAGACTAATTTTCGATTATGGAGGCTGAACATTAGATTAATAAATGGACATTTTAAAATATTTTGATTTATGGTTCTGACCTTGCTGCTTTTGGGAATGAAGTGTGATAAAACTGAACAATTAGTGGCGAAGAATTGTAAATAATTGATAGTGAAATTAATTGTGTGTATTGTAAATGTTAGGTAAACAATGTGTGTATGTAGTAGAAATTGTTGTGGTAATAATAATAATATTTTTGTAGTCTAAATAAATAACAAAAAATAATTTTGAAGAGGATAACAAATGAATTGTAATTATGGTAATTGGTGAAAGTAATTAAAAATGTTGTATTTCCATAATTAATCTAATTAAAATAATTTGAGATGTTTAAATAATTTGATTGATTTAAATGTTATATAATTGAATTTTCTAATAAGTTTAAATTATTTTATGAGATGTGAAATTGATAATTAATTAATAAATAAATGTTAAATTGTTTGGTATGAAATAACACTGTTGTTAAATGTTTCAGAGGTTACGTGGGGGTATTGGTGTTGTAGCGGGTCAGATTTTGGGTGGTTTTATTTTTACCGTATGGGGCAAGTACATTTTTATGTCTTTCATTTTGGTGCGGGCTTGTAAAAAGAAGCTGTGAAAATTATTGTGTAACGAAATTCATTGCAGTATAACAGAACGCATTGCAACGTTATTTTCCATGCAACAGCACGATGTTGAGAAACAGTGAGACAAAAGCGATACGCAGGTGTTATTGTGTCATGCGGCGAGCGAAGCATTTACCCCCTTCAAACTTCTCAGAAATCTGTACTTGTGTAACAGCACACAGACGCAACTGTATCACCACAAATTCGAGTGACGCATCCAGCCAAAAAACAGGATGCCCTGGGACGAGCAAAATCCCGCAATGTGCTTTTTGAGCGGCAGGAAGTCGTGGCTAAATCCGGCCTTTCCAATGACGTCAGCAGAGCCAAGTCCAATATCGGCCTCTGGTCACACCCATATATAAGCTCCATTCCATGTATAAAGTGGTTATCCCACACAATTAAGCGTGAACGGCGACTAAAACCTGATGGCCGTGACTGCGCATTTCCGCGACTCAACGAAGCAAGCTGCCCAGTTCCACTAGAGTTGCCGGACGGCAATGAGCTGATTAAGCTCTCTCCGAAGTTTTTTTGTTTTACCAGTAAAGAGTGAAATAATAGTGGAAAAGTTGGTGACTGACATCAATCTAAAATGCGGCAATAAGTAAAGTATTTTTTCGGATATTAAGAAGTGTAACATTTAATAAAACGGACAATGAGTGTGCGTGAAGACCGCGTGGCTGCCGTGGGGGAAGTTTTATTAACAATAAAATGTTAAGGGTATTTTAAATTACAAATTCTGTGTGTGAGAGTGAGTGTGGCAAAGCTGGGCTGGTTTCTGTTTGTGTAGTATAATTGTGTTTGTGCTTTAGAAAAGAAGGTAAGAGATAGTTGGTAAGTTCTTTTACAAGACGCACGAGTTGCACAATATGTAACTCCATGTAAAGCTATTTGTCAAACAGTAATTTCAACAATTGAACATTAAAATTAATAATTCTCTTCTTAAAGATGTGTAGAGTTAATTATTTCAAGAACCCATGAAACACGTTTGTATCTGCATTCGTACGAAAGGATCCTGGCCCGAAATAAAATGAAACCTTCCAGGTATGTGGAAGTCAATCTATTATATTATATTAGAATAAATTTATTAATAGGTATTAAGCATCTCAATGGCTTCCGTTAACAGGGACAGTTTTTGGTAATGAAAATATCAAAGACCGTACCTATAGTAGAGATACAAACATGTTTTTGGGGTTAGCGGAATAAAACAAAAGTGCGTTGTTAACGCAAAAGTGGTTATATAATACACTTTATTGATTATATGTTATTTACAAACAAATATCAAGTATAAAATAAGAAATGGCAGATAACAGTGAAGTCGGCTTATCTGACAATCAGACCGAGAGTCAAGCAAACGTTGACTCCGGTATTCAAACAGAAGTAACGTCAATAAATGAGTATAACGCAGAAGCATCTGTATTTAGCTCACCAGGAGCGATATCAACTCCCGTAACAAATAAAGCTACAGAGTTGTCAGTGAACGATTTATTTAATTTCATGAGAACCATGTCTAGTGACATGAGAACCATGTCCAGTGACGTGAGAAATATGTCTAAGGACATTAACGTAAAATTTGATATACAGAATGATCAATTTGATGCAATTGACAACAAATTTGACATGTTAAATAGTCGTTTTGATGATAATGATAAACGCTTTGATAACAATGAAATAATTTTAAACAATATGAAAAGTGACTTTAACAACAAATTAGATCAATTAACTAATGATTTTAATGAACAGAAAATAAAATGCGAGCAGCAAAATATTCAAAACGAGATCAATTTTAAAGCAATTAAAGACCAGAATGTGCAGTTACAGCAAAATATAAATGTAAAATTTAGTGAGTTGATAAATAATATACAAGACAAGAATGTATGTCTTGAAAATGCCGATGAAATGACAAGAAATAGTCTGAATAAAGTAGAATCAAGTACGAGTAATACAAACGAAAGTTGTAATGACAATGTTGTATTAGGTAATGAATTAATAAATAATAATGATGTTGATAATAATGAGAATAATAATGTAGTCGAAAAAGTGGTATCTGAGAGTACTAATGAAGTTGTAGAATGTGATTATGAAATGTTAATGTGTGTTAAGGAGTTAGAGAGAGAGTGGAGAGAGAGTTATATTACAGGTATGAAACAGGGGGTAAATTGTTTACGAGGTAGAATGGGGGGTGAAGGAAGACCTTCACGTATATATTGTGTAGACAAGTGTGCTACAAATAAGTTTTTTGTTTTTCCTGGAGAAGTCAGGAAAGATTTAATTGAATTTATACCCTCTGTCCATAATACTTTTGAGAGTGTGATTTGGGGTTATGAAGAGAGAGATGTAAACAGAGAATTGTGTGTTAATAAAGTCACAGAATTATATAACTTAAATAAAAAGTATGATGAATGGAAGGAAAGTTTAGAAATATATGTGAATGATAACGACTACAATGATTTAATAAAAATGATTAACCCAATAGTTAATGAATTTAATGATGGAGACTTAACAAAAATACCCAATGTAGACCGGTTTAATGAGTATTTGAATAAACGGAATGAATTTAGTTTGTATGGTTACAACACACAAAACAGTCATTTGTGTGGTGATAAAATTGAACGATGTTATGTAGAACCAAGGTTGATTTGGAACGATGGAGGTTAAACTATTAAAACAATAAAAGACAGTATAAATATTTTGTTTTAATGGTTCTGACATGGCAAATCTGGACAAATGAAGTGCGGAAAAAACTGAATAATAAATAACAAGAGTTTGTAAATAATATAGTGAATTCATTTGTGTGTATTATGAAACGTTAAGTAAACAATGTGTGTACGTAAGATGATTGTTGTAATAATAATATTGAAATAGTTGCAAGTTAAATAAATAATTTAAAAGGGCCACTTTTATTGATGAATCAAAAATATATCTGATCCAAATTGGAATAAAAAACGTTAAGAGACAAATATGTTATCTAAAAGATTTATAAAACTTGAAAAGTGTAGCAAGCAGGTATGGCAATATATGATGTAACTAGAATGTTTAGACTATGCATGCTGAAACTGAGAATGTTTATAACTGTTGTTTATGAAAACAAGTCTGACACATAACTGTGTTCATGTAAACAGTAGACAAGTGTGTTGTAGTGGTATGTTGTGACTCAAGCCTGTGGTCATGCTTGGTGACCATAACAAGGAATGTTGTAGTCTGCTGAATCAGTATCTTGAGCAAAAGCCTATTGTGACATAAAAGAATTAAAGTAAATTTTTTGTTAAAATAATAATGAGGTAATTATTGTAACTTATAGTTTGAGAAATTAAACACCATTAAATTAATTGGGTATTCAAATTAATAGAAACAATGATTTTAACAATGAACTTAAATTGTTTGAATTGTAATTTCGTATATAATTTCAAATTTCAATAAATCCCAGAATTATTAAGTGATCAAAAATAATTGTCAAGTTTTAGTATCAGTGAGTATGGGAACATTTTGAAAAGATGTGTAACAAAATAAAAACTTGTCAATACAAGATGTGGGGATAATTTTGGGGGGTAGTTTGGTGCTCGATGAAGTGATAATAACAATGGAGTGTTGAACTGCATTTGTAGAAAGTTTAATTTTCAATTGTTAAGTAATTAGTTAGTTATTAAGTGGCTATTGAGGGGGTGGCCTGTGCTCTCTTAGATAGCGAAATGGGTTGGGGGTAACGGTGAGTGTTACCTCCATCGGAGGCCAACCTGGCGATAAATGTGCGGCACACCTTATCCGTGTAAAGTAAAAAGTTTACACACCTTACTAAATGACAGTGTCGCACATAGTAGTGATGTGTAACAGGCAATTAAATTAAAGTTGGATTTCCTCGACTTTTCGGGCGGTTACTGCCTTACCAGCACTAACCGTGGTTTTGGCTAGCGGCCAGCTATGGTCATATCAAGTCCCTTGACCATAGCTGACTTGAAATTGGTACATACTTGAAATTTAATGAAGGGTGACAATTAGAGGAAATCTTCCCGGAACTATGGAACAGCGGCTGCCACTCTGCCCGCCTTGGGGTAGCAAGACAGGTGGTAGATCCGTTTTAAGGGCGTATCATATTATAGACGAGAACATGACGATGTTCACTAATTTTAAAACTTAATAGCGGAAGCAGAGACACGGAGAGGTAAAACCCTGCTCCAAAATATACCGTCTCTGTGGAAGCGAATGGGCGCCACAGTCCACCATAATCCGAAATAGTGTGTGTGGTTGGGAGGTGACGCAAAGGAGTCACGAATTTAAATTTTATGACATTAAAGTTTTTGCTTATTCAAACCCTAATCAAATAAAACTGCTTGTGCTCTGTTCAGGTAACTAGCTGCTTAGATATTTAAAGATAAGGTGTTCATTACATGTTATAAGTTTAAGTGTATTATTTTATTGTTGTATGTTAGGTATAGGTGTTGATAAAACATGTATTTTCATTATGTGTGTGTATTTTTTTTTCTAAGCCAATAATTAAATCGTCTGGCAGGCGGTCAAAATGAATTATCAGAATCAGAGAAATGGGAAACAAGAAGGTGAGGAGTAATGATAAATAAATAGTTATATATTTCATGTAGTTTGTTCAATTTGAGATGTGTTTTCATTATATTAGGGTATCAGCTGATCAGCAACATGTCACTGGTATATTAGGTATAAATGTTTTAAGTAATGAGTGTTCAATGTAATGTTTTTAATGTACTACAGATGTTTTAAAGTAATGATAAAAAATATTTTGCTACAATGAGAAATAAAGTAACGATTTGTGAAATCTAATAAAAGATAGTTTTGTGGGTGATAAATATGTTGTGGGACACGTAGATCTGTCCAAGTTAAATTCAAAGTTGAATTTGAAATGATTGAGATGATATAATGTAATATTGTTTTGAAGTAATGTAGTTTTGTGAAGTATTAATGTTGACACAGTAGTAATGGAGAATAATTGTAGAGTTTTGAATGATATATTTATGTTTATAATTAATGCGGTTATTTTATTGTATTTGTAGTAAGGTAATGAGATTGAGATTTTTTGGGGGATGGCAATTTTGTATTAGGGGGTAGTGTATTTGGGGAGTCCGCAACAAGGGTTGGGATGGGAATTGGTATAGATTTTAGTAAGTAGGGGCCGCCTTAGGTAGAATCCGGGCCGCCAAATAAGGGAATTGAGTTTTGGGTAGGGGAAACACGTATCCTATGTACAAAGGGTTAGAGAGTATTTTTTTTATATGTAGAGAAGGTGACGATTTTGTGTTCAATGATAAGTTGGGATTTAGAGTGTCTCGATTAGTAGATATTTTGGTAGAGATGAGTGTCATAGTATTTGAAGTTGATGAATGTCAGAGTCAGAGGGAGAAAGTTTATATATGCATACAGATCTAATACGGTGAATGAGAATAAATGATTTACATCACCCACAGTAATTTAAAATTAAGAATTGTTTATTTTAAATAATTTAAATGTCAAGTTAACGATTATTTATATTAATATTTTGTTTATTTTAAATATTTTGTTTTATTATGTTCGTATTTCAAGTTAGGATATTACAGATGTTCAGTGTATTTTCAGAAAGCATGCACAACATATGTGGGTCAAGGGTTTTGGACTTGACCTAGTTACGATCAGCTGATGGGATCATACACCTAATAAGCTTGTATAGTAGGAAGCCAATTTTAATTTGTTTGTTTAATTAATTCAAACCAATATTTGAATAATTTTAATAAATATGTTATTTAATAAATAAATTTAATAAATATTTAATGAACAAATTTAAATTTTTTTTGAATTTCAAAATTTTTGAAAACTTTAATTTTTTGAAAAAAAAAAAAAAAACTTGATTTTCGCCTGCCAGCGAATGCAAATTTTTAGATAATGATTCTTTTATTATGTGTGCATTAACCATGTTTATTTTATTGTATTGCATTGTATGGGTAGACTATAAGTGGTTCTCATGTTAGAGTAAGGATGTGTTTAGATTAGTAGAAATTTCTAGGTTAGGTCATTTGAAACTAAAAATTAGAAAAACAAGGAAGAGAATTGTTTGATAACATATTATTTTTTTTTTGAATTTTGAATTTTTTAAATTTTTAATAAATTTTCAAAGAAATTTTTTATTTTTAATGTGTTATGGTATCAGGTAATGCGAGTGTGTGTGAGCCCAGTATTTGCTAAAGGCAGCCCAGCTTGCAAAAAGGGGAACCACATCGGCGGAGGAGCTGGAATAATTTTAGCCAGGGATTGAGGATTTTTGGGGGTAGCATGTTAAAAGGCGAGGTGCGCTGTGGTGCGAGTCTGCTTGATTTCTCGGTGTTGGGATCTCTTACGGAGAAGTCCAGTGATCTCGTTCAGATGAGTACATAGTCGCTGAGCCAGGGGGGTCGTGTACCCATGCCGATTAAGAACAAGGGGGTTGTTGGCACCAGTTCCTCACTGGTCCTCTTCGGGGTTTGTCGATGAGAATTTTGCTGTTATGAACAGCAGAATTCTCATCGAGGGGGTATTGTAGCGGGTCAATTTTTGGGTGTTTTTATTTTTACCGTATGGGGCAAGTACATTTTTATTTCTTTCATTTTGGTGCGGGCTTGTAAAAAGAAGTTGTGAAAATTATTGTGTAACAAAATTCATTCCAGTATAACAGAACGCATTGCAACGTTATTTTCCATGCAACAGCACGATGTTGAGAAACAGTGAGACAAAAGCGATACGCAGGTGTTATTGTGTCACGCGGCGAGCGAAGCATTTACCCCCTTCAAAATTCTCAGAAATCTGTACTTGTGTAACAGCACACAGACGCAACTGTATCACCACAAATCCGAGTGACGCATCCAGCCACAAAACAGGATGCCCGGGGACGAGCAAAATCCAGCAATGTGCTTTTTTGAGCGGCAGGAAGTCATGGCTAAATCCGGCCTTTCCAATGACGTCAGCGGAGCCAAGTCCAATATCGGCCTCGGGTCACACGCACATACCAGCTTTATTCCACACATAAAGTGGTTAGCTCCCAACAACTGAGCTGGAACGACGACGCAAAGCGGGTGGCAGTGAACAACAATTCCCGCCAGAGAAAGCAAGAAGTAACTGTTACGTTACCAGTTCCAGCCCCAGTCGACAAGCAACAGTTCCCGTTATCGGGTCGGCCTCTGTAGGCTCGTCACACATATTTAAATATTTTAAAGTTGTAGTACAGCAAAACTGTTAAGTGACCACGGTCAATACGACTAGGGAGTCGTATCAAGAGTTTTTTTTTCTTCAGAACAGTGAAACCGTGTAACCGAACAATGCGTGTGCGGGGAGACCGAGTGGCCGGCGAAGGGGGCATTTGATTTGCATAAAATGTTAAGGGGTTTTTAATTTAGTATAAATGTGAGTGTGGCAAAGCTGGGCTGCTTTCTGTTTATATTTGTGTTTGCATTTTATGTTTGTGTTTGTGAAATAATAAGGTAAGCTCTAGTCTGTAAGTTCCTTTACAAACCAGATGCACGAGTTGCACAATATGTAACTCCATGTAAATCTATTTGTCAAACAGTAATTTCAACAATTGAGCATTAAAATTAATAATTCTCTTCATAACGATGTGTAGAGTTAATTATTTCGAGAACCCATGAAACACATGTTTGTATCTAGCGTTCGTACGAAAGGATCCTGGCCCGAAATAAAACGAAACCTTCCAGGTATGTGGAAGTCAATCTATTATATTATATTAGAATAAATTTATTAATAGTTATTAAATATCTCAATATATACAGGAAGAACAAAGGATACCAGCATCTCAATTGGGGCAAACATACATTCAGACACCCCTTCTGGCAGATATACTAGTTAAGCTCCCTTAGCTGCAGAACTCGCTCACTATTCTGAATGAAGTGGACAGACTACATTATTATACTACAAAGGTTTTGTAAAATATATAGTGTAGTGTAATATATACAGGAAGAACAAAGGATACCAGCATCTCAATTGGGGCAAACATACATTCAGACACCCCTTCTGGCAGATATACTAGTTAAGCTCCCTTAGCTGCAGAACTCGCTCACTATACTGAATGAAGTGGACAAACTACATTATTATACTACAAAGGTTTTGTAAAATATATAGTGTAGTGTAATATATACAGGAAGAACAAAGGATACCAGCATCTCAATTGGGGCAAACATACATTCAGACACCCCTTCTGGCAGATATACTAGTTAAGCTCCCTTAGCTGCAGAACTCGCTCACTATTCTGAATGAAGTGGACAAACTACATTATTATACTACAAAGGTTTTGTAAAATATATAGTGTAGTGTAATATATACCGGAAGAACAAAGGATACCAGCATCTCAATTGGGGCAAACATACATTCAGACACCCCTTCTGGCAGATATACAAGTTAAGCTCCCTTAGCTGCAGAACTCGCTCACTATTCTGAATGAAGTGGACAAACTACATTATTATACTACAAAGGTTTTGTAAAATATATAGTGTAGTGTAATATATACAGGAAGAACAAAGGATACCAGCATCTCAATTGGGGCAAACATACATTCAGACACCCCTTCTGGCAGATATACTAGTTAAGCTCCCTTAGCTGCAGAACTCGCTCACTATTCTGAATGAAGTGGACAAACTACATTATTATACTACAAAGGTTTTGTAAAATATATAGTGTAGTGTAATATATACAGGAAGAACAAAGGATACCAGTATCTCAATTGGGGCAAACATACATTCAGACACCCCTTCTGGCAGATATACTAGTTAAGCTTCCTTAGCTGCAGAACTCGCTCACTATTCTGAATGAAGTGGACAGACTACATTATTATACTACAAAGGTTTTGTAAAATATATAGTGTAGTGTAATATATACAGGAAGAACAAAGGATACCAGCATCTCAATTGGGGCAAACATACATTCAGACACCCCTTCTGGCAGATATACTAGTTAAGCTCCCTTAGCTGCAGAACTCGCTCACTATTCTGAATGAAGTGGACAGACTACATTATTATACTACAAAGGTTTTGTAAAATATATAGTGTAGTGTAATATATACAGGAAGAACAAAGGATACCAGCATCTCAATTGGGGCAAACATACATTCAGACACCCCTTCTGGCAGATATACTAGTTAAGCTCCCTTAGCTGCAGAACTCGCTCACTATTCTGAATGAAGTGGACAGACTACATTATTATACTACAAAGGTTTTGTAAAATATATAGTGTAGTGTAATATATACAGGAAGAACAAAGGACACCAGCATCTCAATTGGGGCAAACATACATTCAGACACCCCTTCTGGCAGATATACTAGTTAAGCTCCCTTAGCTGCAGAACTCGCTCACTATTCTGAATGAAGTGGACAGACTACATTATTATACTACAAAGGTTTTGTAAAATATATAAAAACACTTGGTAAATTTCACATGAATGAAAACCTAATTGTAATGATACTTACAATTTTTGAACCACGTCCAATTCAGTCAGAGAACTTGATATTTTTAAAAAATTTTGAATTCCTTACTATCCTTGAAGTACGGCCACTATCAAAAACTAAACATTGTTTGTAATATTTTTCATACCAAGCTCAGATTTTTACACCCTACATATGGTAGATTCTAGTCTAAAAATATATACAAAATGTATGTGGTAAACAAGTTTAGGACATGGATGAAAAAGCATTATGTTAGTGAATAACATTTATTTACATTCACTATGATAAGTTAAGGACAGTAATAATTTATAACCTCGAGTATGAATGTTCATAAAAAACTTGGTTTTTCATACTTCACACTTAATTACAGCAATTCAAGGATTTAAGCAAAATGCATAATACAATTTTAAAAGCTTTGCGACAGACTGCCTGTACTTAGTAACGTTTATTGGTTGGAAGGTATAGTGGGGGTGGTGTATAGAGGAAGGGGATTGGCGCGGGGATCCGAATTATTGTTTGTTTTTTGTATAACTGTGCCGAAAAGTGTATGTGATTTATATTGTAATTGGTCGTTTAGTATGTTGTTTGGTTGTGTTGTGTGGTGTTTGTATATTTCATACTGTTCAGCTGTGTTGAGTTTTCGACCTTTGGGTAAGAGGTGTAATATTTCAAGATTAGTATCTATGCTGGTGTAGCTATGGTTATGTGTGTGTATGTGTGTGGAAAACGCAGAATGTATATTGTTGTTGGATAAAGCTTTTAAGTGTTTAGAGTAACGGGATGAAAAAGATCTTCCCGTCTGGCCTATGTAGAAACTATTGCAGTTATTGCAATTTAATTTGTAAACACCTGTTCTATTTTATTTGTCTATGTCCGTGTTTGTATCGTTGATGTGTTTTTTGATGGTATTGTTAGTTCTGTATGCTATTTTGTAATTGTGTTTTCTGAATGTGTTGGCAAGTTTGTGTGTGTTGGAGTTATGTTATGTGAGTGTGATGTATTTATTGTGTTGTGTGTTATTGGTATTTTGTGTTTTGTTATTTTTGTTTTTGATGCGTTTGTGTAGTTTGTTTATTAAATTGGGGTTGTAACCGTTTTTCATTACTATGTATTTGATTGTGTTGAGTTCGTCAGTATAATCTTGTTTACTTAAGGGTATTTTGGTTAGTCTATGGAGCATATGGTTGAAGGCTGCATGTTTATGTTGTGTTGGGTGGTTTGATGTGTTGTGTATAACCATGTCAGTTGTGGTAGGTTTCCTGTATATTTTGTACGTGTGTGTACTGTTAGTTTTGTTAATTGTCAGGTCAAGAAAATTTATACTATTGTTTTGTTCAATTTCCAATGTAAATTTTAATTTGTGGTGTATTGTGTTTATGTATTTATGGAAGTTTTCAACTTGTCTTATGTTGCCTTTGAATAAAAGTAATATGTCATCTACATACCTGTGCCAGTAAATGATCTTGTTGGTGTATTTGTTGTTGTTTATTATGTGGTTCTGTTCTATGTTGTGTATATATATTTCTGCCAGTTTCCTGATATGGGGGATGCCATCGGGAGACCTTCTGTTTGTGTGTATATCTTGTTATTGTATGTAATTTTGCTCAGTTATTATTTTGGTAAGTGTGATGATCTCTTGTATGTGTGTTTCAGGTGTGTTGTTTTGTCTGAGTAATTGTTCTAGTGTTAGTATGCTTTCTTGAACTGGGACATTGGTGTATAAATTGGTGATATCAAAAGATGCTAGTGTTGAGTTGTGTGGGATGTGGATGTGTTCAGTTTTCTTGACTAGGTCTATGTTGTTTTTGATAGATGTGTTGTTACTGAGATGAATGTTTTCTCTGATTATTTTGTCTAAGTGTTTGGCGATTTTGTGGGAGGGAGCTTGTGTGTTGTTTATTAATGGTCTGATGGGAATGTTAGGTTTGTGTATTTTTGGTAATGCATTTAGTATAGGGGGGTTAGGTTTTATTTGTTTTAGGTACTTGGTGCTTTCTGGTTTGATTATATGTTTTGTGTTGTTTATAAATTTGTTAATCTGTTTGAAATTTTAGTGTGGGGTCTTTATTTATTTCCGTTATATTATTTTCATTAAAGAAATTTTCAATTTTAGTGTTTAATTGATGTTTGTCCATTATGACGTTCATGTTCCCTTTATCAGCTTTTAATATTGTTATGTTGTGTTCATGTAACTTCTGTTTTACACTGTTAAGTGTTTTTATTTCGCTGCTGTGTCTTTTCGGTTGTATATGTGTGCGTTGGAGCTTACCTTTTATGTCGTGACGTATTGGGTCCTGGTCAAAAATATGCGTGTTTTGAGGTCGAAAACTCAACACAGTTGAACAGTATGAAATATACAAACACCACACAACACAACCAAACAACATACTACACGACCAATTACAATATAAATCACATATACTTTTCGACAGTTATACAAAAAACCAAAAAATAATTCGGATCCCCGCGCCAATCCCCTTCCTCTATACATCACCCCCACTATACCTTCCAACCAACAAACGTTACTAAGTACAGGCAGTCTGTCGCAAAGCTGAAGAAGGCGAACATGATGCCAAAACGCGTTCTACAAAAAAGACAAGTAAGTTTCACATGAGAAAGTTTTCAATATTATATAAAGTGTAGTGCAGTGAAAGAAGATGAACAAACAAGACAACTATAATTTTAAAAGGTTTGTTTAAACCTATATAAAGGATTTTGTTCTATATATTCTTTTATTTAAAGTGGTGTAAATTTAACAAAAAGTAAATATAGGGTGTCCCATAAAGTATGCAAGATTTAATAATGTTGTAAAAACTTTTATTTATTGAAAAATATCAGATGTTTTAATGTTAATACAAAGTACACTTACTGCGGTTAAATGTGGAACACAATATCAGACAAATGTCCCCCGCGACTCTGCTGGCACACTGTTGTCCATCGATCGAAATTTTCGATGACCTTGCACAATTTCGGCTCACTCTCACCAATAACTCGTTGAATCTGTTCCTTGAGTTGAAAAATTGTTCGTGGATTGCGGACATAAGCACGTGATTTCACATATCCCCAAAGGAAGGAGTCGCATGGTGTTAAATCACAAGACCTTGGTGGCCAGTTCTGATCGCCGTTGTGTGAAATAAGACTTGCAGGAAACTTTTCAGATAACAATGCAATTGTTTCGCGGGCAGTATGACTGGTTGCGCCGTCCTGCTGAAACCACATATCTTCGAATTCCATACCTTCCAGTTGAGGACACAAAAACTCCATTATCATGTTCCGGTAATGTTCGCCAGTCACTGTTACTGCATCTCCAGCCTCATTCTCAAAGAAATACGGCCCAATCACGCCACCAGCCCAAAACCCGCACCAAACAGTTGCTCTTTGTGTATGCAAAGGCTTCTCATGAATGATACGAGGGTTCTCTGTACCCCAAAGTCAACTATTTTGTTTATTTATGTACCCGTTGAGGTGGAAGTGTGCCTCATTGCTAAAGACGATTTTGTGGGAAAAATCACCGTCCATTTCACGTTTATCCAATATCCAACTGACGAATTCTCGGCGCTTCAAATGGTCACATGGTTTGAGTTCTTGTGTTAGTTGGATTTTGTAGGCATTCAGATGAAGATCGTTTTTCAGAATTCGCTGCATTGTGCTTCTTGGAATGGCCAGTTGTTGTGATCGATGGCGAATTGATTTCCCTGGACTCACTTCGACACTATCTCTCACTACCGCGACGTTTTCAATAGAACGGGTAGCGCGAGGACGTCCAGACGATTTAATGTCTAATAACGAAGCTGTTTCCTCGAATTTCTTAATCAATCTCTGCACAGTTGACAGATTAGGTGCTTTTCGTTGTCCAAAAATTCCACGCAATTTATGAACGGTTTCCGCATAACATTCACCGTTCTTATAATGTGTTTTCACAATAACAACACGCTGTTCTTTCGTGTAATGCTCCATGACGACTAATAGCGAGTAAACGGCAACAACAATACAACAGTTGCAGTGCTACCAACCTAACAAGACGACAGTGGCGCGTAATTCAAATATTGCGTACATTATGGGACACCCATTAGTACCAAAAAACCAAAATTTAAAAGTGGCAAAACCCCATTAGAGGTAATTTTAAGTGTTTGATAATACTGGTGGATCTTTATTAATACAAGTTCTATGCACTAGCGTACACGTACATACTTATTTTCAAAAATGATCAAGGGACGATATAAAGAATTTTTAAATAGCGAGTATTAGTTATTGAATCGAGTATTAGTTATTGAATAAATCACAGAAACTTTTGAGTTTACCTAGCTTCCTCTTCCTCCTCCTCTTCCTCTTCCTTGTAACAGTACAGAATTATCTGTATCTGAACAATGGTATGTAGGAGTATTTTTATTGTAAATCTTATTAGAATCATAAAGTTTAACCAGGGCAAGGTTAGTTTTGCACAAGTCCCACAAGATATGTAAATTCACCAGAGGGGAGCCGATCCAAGGTCAGCGGCGTACGAGGGAAGTTAAACAACGGTAATGGCAGTTTTAGGTGCTACAAAGTGACAATACTGACTTTCTATTGGTCCACTGTAACAAATCGTCACCAAAAAAAAATGACGATATAAAAACCATTACGTATTAAACCGGGCGTTAGCGAAAAGAACAATAGACAATGACGTCAGACACAACCAATTTGCATAATAATTGTGTCTGCTTCCGCCCAGTTCAGCAACAGCAGCCACCGAGCATATACGCTCGCCACAGTGCAGTGGGCAAAATTTTGCCAAATATGTAATATTTACTAAATAACATGCAATAGTTATTCTCAAAATTTTAACAGTAACTACACTCGAGTCAGTGAATCATTTAAAATGAATTTCAAATAGAGTCAGTGGACAAAACAGCACGAAATTCGGCCGACCACCTGCCGTTCGCCATGGAACAACAAATGAGGAGTCTACACCACATCAATTACAGGAAAGCCCCTATTCAAATTATTTTCTAAATTCAGAATTTTATTTAATGAACTCAAAACATATTTTAAACAAACATGTGTAAAATTGCAGTAAGCGAGAGAGAGAGAGAGAGTGAGAGAGTGTGTTTTGTTGATCAACTTAAATATAACCTGAGGCGTTGGTTTGTGAAGGACATGAATCATTAGTGTCATTAAAATATAAAGAAAACAAGAAATTTCTTAAAGGATAGTAGTAACGAAACTGAAAGAAATAATGGTAACCAAATAAAAAAATCTATGTACGTAACCTTGAACAGAGGTCAAGTGCGGAATGATATCGCCGCCATTTTGAAATTCTAAAATTATTAATGAATATCTATGTATCAAGCTACAACAAAATTTACTAAATACAATCAAGTTCGTTATACTAATGTGGTGTACCTCATTATTTCAGTACCCAACAACCTCTGCCTCTGTCTGCTTAACGAAACTCTGGACCCAAAGCCTAATGCATGCTAATGAGCTGAGCACGTGTTATTCCGGTTACAAGATTTATTATGCAAATTACATAAATTTTGACTATTACATATTCATTATTAATAATTGTATGTCAGTAAAAAAAACGTAAAGTAACAGATGGCGCCCGAACAGGGACTTTATATATAAATAAAAATATTTCAATCACTTTCTGCTACAGTCCGTTTCTTGATGTATATAATACTTTAATATTTATAACTAAATTTACCTCAAGATATACTTTTTTTCCTATTAGGAACATGTTTCGAGAGTTCCTGTACTCTCATCTTCAGCCTTCGCCATCTTGTTTCTGGTGAAGTATTTGTGTGTTGGCTTCTGGATGTTCTTAAGGTAGTTTGTTGGTCTTTGGTCTTTTAAAGTTGCATTATTGTGTGTGGTTGTGGTATCTGTTTTTGTATTTTGTGTATTTTCAATGTTGAGTGCTTTGAATATTGTGTCATGTTTTGTATTGATTTGTATTTGTTCTGGTATTAGTTTGTTTTGTGTTTTATGTTTGTAAATCTGTAAATTTATCAATAAAAATAAATAAAAATATATAAATAAGCAGAAAAGCAGAGGTAGACGGGTAGTGAAATATACGAAAAAATAGAGGTTACCTGTATAGGTTATGTATGGTACGAATAGAGTACAACACAACAACTAAAATAAATTTATTATTGTTAATATAATAATATATATATATAAAGAAAAAAAAAATGGCAAACAGTAACGAGACGAGTAGAACAGAATCAGAAATGATGGGTGATAGTATTCATTCAACACCAGCCCCAACAAAAAGAGTTGAGGAAAATGACATAATAAGAATGATGAAACTGCTTTTCAATGAGCAGAGCATCAAATTTGATACTAAATTAGATAATTTTAATGAGAAACTAAACCAATTTGATGTACAATTTAGCGATATCAAAAAAGAAATTAAGAAGCAAAGCTGCCATTATGATCAAAAGTTAAGTGAAATAAAAACACGGTTAGACGAAAAAATAGAATTAGAAAATAAGAAATTAGAATTAAACAAATTTGAATTGAACAAAGATGACAAGGTAAGTAGTAGTGGAAATGACGATAAAATAAATAAAAATATGGTAATAGGAGATAACAGTGTGGATGTTGGTAGTAATAATGAAATTTTATGGGGAATAGAATATAATAATAAGGGAATGATAGTGTGTTTTGAAGTTTTAAAGAGTGGGTGTAAAGAGAGATATATTGAGAGAGAGAAGTGTTGTTGGGAGAGGTATTATTATGAGAGATGTTTTAAGAGAGAGAGATGGTATGATAGTGAGAGATATATTGAGAGAAACAGAGAAGTAGAGATTTTTAAGATAAGCAGGGATTATGAAGAGTTTATGGGAAGGTTAGGAATAGAGATGATATATAATAAATATAATAGGTACTTACCTTGGGTTGAAGCTGATATAGCAGCAGTGGGAGATGATGTTGATAAAGATGACTTTGTAACTTACCTGATTGTAACAGACTATACCAAAGGCGACATGACCATACTCGATCGTGATAAATTATATGAGATAGTAATATGGAATAGGCATATTAATTTAAATAGTATTGTGGAAATATATGAAGAATTAGATAAGTATTATATTGATAGTAATAATATAAGACATTCAATATTAAACCATGTATATAGTTTTAAGGTGCGATTGTTATTTGACGATGGAGGTTAGCTGTTTTTAGTGTGTTATGAACATTTAATTATGTGAACAGTGTTTTTCAGGATGGACTGTTTATGACTGATTTTGGTAAATGATTTAATGACTAGGTGGATTGTATATTTTTGTGTATTGATGTCTATGTATTTGTGTAATTTTGCTGTTGTGTATTTTATATATTTTTTTTATGTAAACATGTATTGTAGACTTTTAAATAACTGAAGAAAGTTAAATGATATTATGAGATTTAGATTCTAAAGGGTTAGTAAATGATTACGCATATAATGTATTTGGCTATTGAGAGGTATTGTTGTTAATAGGTAAGTGATGAATTTTCTAGTGGTATATTAAGGTGAAATGTTGTAAAGAGGTTTGGGGATAGTGATAAATAAGGGCATTGGAGTTAGTTAAATAGAGTTAATGGAAGTTAGGGAAAATAAAGTGTTGAGATGTTGACAATATATAAAGAGGTGTTAGATATTTTAGGGACACAGTGGTTAGCGATTATATGTAGAGGTGAGTAATGTGGATGGTAATTTTATAGTTGTTGTTGGTGATATTTTGTAGTAAGGATCCGGTGTTAAGGAGTGATCAACGAGCGACGTGGCAAGGGACCAGCGTGCAGCGTTGTGGCAGGCGGAGCAATTTTGGGTTAGAGTGTTTGCAGATATTGGTGGAGGGCAAATGGTTACGAATGGATATGGCCAGTTAAGTAACATACATCCTTATATAAAAAACAAAATGAGCGGTGCCAGAGGTTTTAAATGGGATTTGTGAAGGGGGTTATTATAGAGATATTGGTGTCATATTATATGTAAATGGTTAGAAGCGGTTATTAGTTAAAAAGAGGTGAGTAAGGTTAGATTGACAATGCCAAAATAAGATATAGAGAAAATAGTGAATAACAGAGAGTCACCCAAATAAATAAGGATAAAAAGGGTGAGAAAAGAGAGAATTCATGGTAGAAAGGTCATGTAACAGAGGGATTGATGATAAATTTGAAATTTTTTAATAATAAATAATTGCTTATCTAATCCGTCGAGTGACTTACTTGTAATTCCGCTTGACGCGTTTCAGGGCATATGCCCCATCTTCAGAATAATTCCTCTTCACAGAACGTCAGACATTAAGATTAAAATGTAATAAATTAAAATTAAAATCCATGGTTAAAATATTAACTCGTCAAAATATTAAAATATATGAATGCACAGAGATGCACGCACTATCACAACATGAGTTCACTTCGCGTTATAGCCGGTGTACACCGCCGCGATGTTAATCGCGCACTGACTGTCTGAGTAAACTGTTATCTGTGCAACGCATCTTGTATCTCAATGGCTGTGTCGTACAAGGGATTTGACTTGAAGTTAAGTTGGTCGTTTAATATGAATCCGCCGTCTTGTGAATTGTTCGTCTTTTTAAATTGTTTAAAGGCCTTGTAAATTTCGAATTCTTCTAATGTGTCCATATATCTGCCTTTTTTGCAAAAGTGCAATGGTTTAAAGTTGGTGTCAAAATCAGTGTAGTTATGATTATTATTTACGAGGTGACGTGCAAAGTTGGATTTGAGAATGTGGGTGTCGTTTTTTGGTAAATGTTCTTGGAAGCGTTTTTTGAACGCTCTGCCGGTTTGTCCAATATAGAAGCTGTTGCAATCGTCACATTGGATTTTATAGACACCTGTCCTCTGTTTTATTGGTTTTGCAGCTTTATGGTGAAGAATTTTCTTAATGTTGTTATCGGTCCGGAAAGTTAAAGTTATATTCAATTTTCTAAAAATGTTGGTTAATGTATGGGGTAAAGTTCGGCCGTAAATAGAAGTCACGTACGTGCTGTCTCGGTTACTACTCGGTTTTGTTTTCTTGTTATGTAACTTTTTCTGGTGTTTTTTGATCAAAGCATCGATCATAGAGCACGTATATCCATTGGCCTTAGCTATGTATTTAATGGTGTTGACTTCCTCCTGAAAGTCACTGATTTCCAACGGTATGGTGAGTAATCTACCACATATGGTAGATTACTCACCATACCGTTGGAAATCAGTGACTTTCAGGAGGAAGTCAACACCATTAAATACATAGCTAAGGCCAATGGATATACGTGCTCTATGATCGATGCTTTGATCATAGATTACTCACCATACCGTTGGAAATCAGTGACTTTCAGGAGGAAGTCAACACCATTAAATACATAGCTAAGGCCAATGGATATACGTGCTCTATGATCGATGCTTTGATCAAAAAACACCAGAAAAAGTTACATAACAAGAAAACAAAACCGAGTAGTAACCGAGACAGCACGTACGTGACTTCTATTTACGGCCGAACTTTACCCCATACATTAACCAACATTTTTAGAAAATTGAATATAACTTTAACTTTCCGGACCGATAACAACATTAAGAAAATTCTTCACCATAAAGCTGCAAAACCAATAAAACAGAGGACAGGTGTCTATAAAATCCAATGTGACGATTGCAACAGCTTCTATATTGGACAAACCGGCAGAGCGTTCAAAAAACGCTTCCAAGAACATTTACCAAAAAACGACACCCACATTCTCAAATCCAACTTTGCACGTCACCTCGTAAATAATAATCATAACTACACTGATTTTGACACCAACTTTAAACCATTGCACTTTTGCAAAAAAGGCAGATATATGGACACATTAGAAGAATTCGAAATTTACAAGGCCTTTAAACAATTTAAAAAGACGAACAATTCACAAGACGGCGGATTCATATTAAACGACCAACTTAACTTCAAGTCAAATCCCTTGTACGACACAGCCATTGAGATACAAGATGCGTTGCACAGATAACAGTTTACTCAGACAGTCAGTGCGCGATTAACATCGCGGCGGTGTACACCGGCTATAACGCGAAGTGAACTCATGTTGTGATAGTGCGTGCATCTCTGTGCATTCATATATTTTAATATTTTGACGAGTTAATATTTTAACCATGGATTTTAATTTTAATTTATTACATTTTAATCTTAATGTCTGACGTTCTGTGAAGAGGAATTATTCTGAAGATGGGGCATATGCCCTGAAACGCGTCAAGCGGAATTACAAGTAAGTCACTCGACGGATTAGATAAGCAATTATTTATTTAATACAGTGACTTGGATACTTTAAAAATGAATATTAAATTGAAATTTTTTGTATAGAATCTAAATGAATGTTAAATGATTAAAAGTTAATAGAGAATTGTTGATAGTAAAAAATGTTATAAAGTTCTGCTACAAGTTGTGTAAATGTAAATTGTTTAATGTGAATTGTTCAATGTTAGTGTTTAATGCTTATGATGTACAATGTTTTATTGTGTTTTATTATGTTGATGATAGTGTGTGTGGGTAGGAGACTACTATAAAGGTAGTGACTATAATGCTATTAAATTTTGTGTTAGAGTAACCAGTCTCTGGAAAAAATTATTCTGTTAAAAAAGGGGTAAAATTAGAGTAAAGAAATTTAGATAGTTTTGAAGTACTGCCATGATAGATAAATATATTGGAGTTATTTGAAGTAAATGAATAAAAAAATAATAGTTGTTGTTTGAGAGTTAAAAGTTGTTTTGTGTTTAGTATAAGAGTATAATTTTTTTTATGATGAGAGAGGCAATTTGATATTGACTGGAGTCAGAGAACTTGATAAAAATATATAGGAGTGTTGAAAAGGAGAAGGATGCTCTATCTTAAATCTTGTTATAATTTTTGAGTTATTTGGAGTTTTATAAATAAATAAAACCAACGCCTCAAATCACAAACCAATGCATCTAAGAGGAAACATATCAGTTGCGGATATGTAGATGAATAAGGCCACTATTTTAAAATTTTGTATTGAATGTTTCAGAGTTTTTATGGTGTTATGACCGTGGTCCTGCGCTGGCCGGAGCGTCAGAACAGGAGCGTGCAGTGCCTCATGGCGTTATGGTGTAGGGATCTCTCCGGAGAAGTCCAGTAAGGTCAGATGGGTACGATCGACACTATGGGACCAAGGGTAAGTGATTGAGATTTTTCTTTTATTAACACTACAGGGGGTTGTGGCACATATCTGAACTGATCCTTTTAGAAAAGTATGAATGAGTCAATGAAAGTTTTTGTGTCTCGACACCAAACCTTTCATTGAGGGGCTTTTGTAACAGTACAGAATTATCTGTATCTGAACAATGGTATGTAGGGGTATTTTTATTGTAAATCTTATTAGAATCATAAAGTTTAACCAGGGCAAGGTTAGTATTGCACAAGTCCCACAAGATATGTAAATTCACCAGAGGGGAGCCGATCCAAGGTCAGCGGCGTACGAGGGAAGTTAAACAACGGTAATGGCAGTTTTAGGTGCTACAAAGTGACAATACTGACTTTCTATTGGTCCACTGTAACAAATCGTCACCAAAAAAAAATGACGATATAAAAACCATTACGTATTAAACCGGGCGTTAGCGAAAAGAACAATAGACAATGACGTCAGACACAACCAATTTGCATAATAATTGTGTCTGCTTCCGCCCAGTTCAGCAACAGCAGCCACCGAGCATATACGCTCGCCACAGTGCAGTGGGCAAAATTTTGCCAAATATGTAATATTTACTAAATAACATGCAATAGTTATTCTCAAAATTTTAACAGTAACTACACTCGAGTCAGTGAATCATTTAAAATGAATTTCAAATAGAGTCAGTGGACAAAACAGCACGAAATTTGGCCGACCACCTGCCGTTCGCCATGGAACAACAAATGAGGAGTCTACACCACATCAATTACAGGAAAGCCCCTATTCAAATTATTTTCTAATTTCAGAATTTTATTTAATGAACTCAAAACATATTTTAAACAAACATGTGTAAAATTGCAGTAAGCGAGATAGAGAGAGAGTGAGAGAGTGTGTTTTGTTGATCAACTTAAATATAACCTGAGGCGTTGGTTTGTGAAGGATATGAATCATTAGTGTCATTAAAATATAAAGAAAACAAGAAATTTCTTAAATGATAGTAGTAACGAAACTGAAAGAAATAATGGTAATCAAATAAGAAAATCTATGTACATAACCTTAAACAGAGGTCAAGTGTGGAATGATATCGCCGCCATTTTGAAATTCTAAAATTATTAATGAATATCTATGTATCAAGCTACAACAAAATTTACTAAATACAATCAAGTTCGTTATACTAATGTGGTGTACCTCATTATTTCAGTACCCAACAACCTCTGCCTCTGTCTGCTTAACGAAACTCTGGACCCAAAGCCTAATGCATGTTAATGAGCTGAGCATGTGTTATTCCGGTTACAAGATTTATTATGCAAATTACATAAATTTTGACTATTACATATTCATTATTAATAATTGTATATGTCAGAAATAATAACGTAACAAAAAATCCCCTTCCTCCTCCTCGTCATCTTCCTCTTCCTCTTCCTCCTTCCTCCTTCCTCCTTCCTCTTCCTCTTCTTCTTCTCCCATGTCTATATGCAATTGTTCACATGCAGAGTGTATGGTTTTTGATATTGATGTTCCTAAAAACACAAAAAGTTATATATCAAAATGGCAATCCCACGTGCAAACAGTACTAAAGCAAGTACACAATGCCACCCCCAATTCATTATAAAAATAAGTCTACAGCCTCTTACAGCTTTTAATGAATTAAATTTTGTAGACATATGAGGTTTCATGTTAAAGCTCATGCAATTTTTTAATTTCCCATGCTAAGCATTTGATAAAAAAAAAACTATGTGATGATGCCACACATCTTAGTGATAACCATCTAAAAATTTAGCCTTATTGGATGCATAGTAAGTTCCTATCACTAGGTGCAATGATAAATAATGGCACACCCGACTATTAAGACATTTTCACATCTTGTGCAAAACTATTTAAACAGCGAGATTTATGGAAAGATAATTTACTGATATGCACCATAATGCATGACTTTGTTCAAGAATTTTTTGGCAAAAAATATCACAATGATACCATTACCACCATAGTTGCCAAGTATGTCTTAGTGCGATCTTTTCCTAAAAATGACAAGTACCACAAAAAGAGAACATTTTGGACTGTTCAATATCTAAAACAAAAATCGCTGAGCAAGCTCAAGGCTATACCACACAGTGCAGTCACAAAATGTTTTGAAGGTTGAAAAAAATATTTAAGGTTCAAAATAATTTTTATTGAAGTTAGGTTTTTTTATACTAGACATTATATTTATAACAATTTTATGAGTTTCATTCAAAATTTCTGAGCCACTGAACACCTAAGTTAATGCATCAAATGTTTTGACTACTGCTTTAGTACTGCATTAGTCTGAACTCCAAGTCTCTGATGGAGGGGATAAAGTATGCATGATTGTGTTGTGTGCGTGTGTGTGTTGGTATTGTTTGCCAAGGCCAATGATTCATCAGCCCTGTTCACAGTGCAAACTGGGATCCATCACAAAGGCAGACTACCAGTTTGTAATATTATTGCAGTCCGCTTTTTACCGTTACAGTAGTAAGTGCATTTAAAGACTACATATTATTGGCATTGTGTTTACACCTTAGTCCTTTTTAAGTAGTTGTGTTATAGTAACATTAAAAATACGAATTTGTGAACATCGTGTAGAATTAATGTACTTTCAGTTACTTTCTGTTAATGAGTGAATTATCCTGTTCTTTGTTAATTTGTAACTGTCTTTTCACAATGTCTCTTCAAGGATCATCGAAACAAAGAAAATAAAGTTTCGTTGTTCATAGTGAAGGTAGCGAAATAATTAGCAATATAATTGAAAAAATGTGATTAAGAAAAACAATAAAATTCGCTGACATACCCACTTAATCAAACAACAAAACAAGCTGCATATTACTGTGATAAATCTGAAAGCTTCATTAAATATTTGAGGAAGCAAAGAAAATGTAGTCCAGATGGAAAACTCTCCACACTGAGGAAAAACGTAAAACTTGTGAGAAAAGGAAACTTTTTCTTTATTATTTTGATAAATGTGTAGCAAGAAATATTGTTCAAGATTTTTATAAAAATCAAAACGTGCCTACTATTAAAAAACTCCTACCTATCATGAAAGAAAGAATCCATTTTCCATAAGGCGCTAAATCATTAAGGTGAGTGCTTAAAAGGGTGGGATTCAAATGGAAGAAATGTAGAAGTAAAAGAAAAGTGTTAATTGAAAAACCAGAAATTGTAATGATGCATTACAAGTACCTTGTGCAAATTAAAAGCTTTCGGGAATCTGGGAGAAACATATTTTTTTTAGATGAAACATGGGTTGACAGTAATATAACTGTAGATAAATGTTGGCAGTCAAATGAGGTTTCTAGTGTATTACAGAATTACAGTTGTAGCTGTTTAATCAATGTATATTAAAGAAATCTTACACTCAGTGACTTACCTTGACGTCACGGCAAGGTTGTATGGACGAACTTTCTTAGCTACAGAAATAGGTTACTGGATATTTGTGTGGCGAAATATCTTTATTAAAGCATGATTATAATAACTTCAATATTAGTTTATTACTCTCAAAAATTCAACTCTAGTATTTATTTCCTCACTATCATCAAAATTATAAAATATTATATACCATTATCAAATATTTAAATTGGTTAACCTTTTTATTAGACAAACCAGTACTCTGACTTAAACACGCTCTTACACTCACTCTCTCTCTCTCTCTCTCTCTCTCTCTCTTACTATTATCACCCCCTTTAATTCCTCCCTCTCATTATAATTGGTTTCTGTATTGTTAATTTTTACATTGAAATGTTTTTATATTTGGCCAATTTCTTAGATTAGTTACTCATCCTTTTGCCGGAGTATCCGCTTTGTTGCGTCACTACTGTAGATTCACTTTTTTCACTTTACGTTCCGAAAATTGTTTTCAAACTGCTTTAAAATTTATCACTGCCATAGATTACTGCTGATTACATGTTTCACATTAATTAAAGTATCATTTTTGTCGGCCGACCTTACATTTGCTCGCGAGCACTACTTTATCTGACCGCACGGTCTGAAGAATTTTAGTCAACTCGCAGACCGAGCAAGGCTTGGGTACGAGCTACGCCCTTCGTGTCCAGCCACGTGTTCCTCAACTCACACTCTCATTGCCTGTTTTCATCGAATGTTCAGCTCTGAAATTTTTTTTAATTTCCCACGTGGTCAATTCTACGTATTTCTAACACGCATTCCACATTCTTGTACCAAGTCGTACCTCGCTCGACCATACAAGCCGTCCACAAAAGCCACACACTGGGTGTTTAGAAAGTGTTGTCTAAAATGGTTCGCTACAGATTATTAACTATAAAAACCATATCCCTTAGATATGTCCCGTTACACAGTGCGGGTAACAGATTAGCGATTTTTACATGCGGGAAGTAAAAACGGCTTTATTTCAGGTGCTAAACTTTTGTACAAACTTGGAAAAGTACTAGTGGTGACAATCATGGGCAGATGAACTATGAAAATTTAAAAAAAAAATGGGTTGAGAATAAATTGTTGCCAAATATTCGGCTGGAATCGGTAATAGTTATGGACAATACGCCGTATCATTCTGTTTTAGCTAAAAGATTCCGATAAAGTATTCTACAAAACTCGATATGATGCAATTTCTGAGAAATAAGGGTATTAATTGTGATGAAGGTATGAGAAAGGAACATCTTTTTCAAATTATTGAACTCGATCGGCCCAGAGAAAAGCAATACAAGATTGACCAATTTTTATCAAGCAAGGGTCACACTGTTGTACGGTCCTATTGAACTTGCCTGGGCAAAAGTTAAAAACTACATACAAAATTGCAACAGTCATGGAAGTCATAATTTTACGGAATTGACTGAAATAACTGAACAAGCAATAATGTCAGTAACTGAAAATGACTGGGTAGGGTACTGCAAGAAAGTTGGGGAGGTAGAGTGTTATCAAACTAATAAAGTCCCTGTTCTGGGCGCAATTTGTTATCAAACTCTTTTTACTATCACAAACATTTATATTTATGTACATACAAATATTACCATAATATTGTAAACACGTGTACTTACCGATTTTGCACATGTCTGAGTACTCGATTTCTTTTACTGTTGATCTCAACCTAAAGGGGCCAGGGTTCATTCTCAGCGAGATTTTGATTCAAAGAGGTGATAGAAATGATGAAACGGTTTTTCTGATTGAATGTAACTATTAAATTTTAATTTCAAAATAAATTCAGCATATAAAACAATGTGCCCAAAATGGCGTCACACAATGTTACAAAACAAAATGGTGGCTATTTAATCAACTCTATTCTTTCTTAATATTTTCATTTTTCCTCTAATCAAGGTCATTATAAAATTTTATCTTTTGCTGCAGCTCTAATTACTTACTAAATTGTAATTTCGTTTACACACAAACCAATGCCCTCAGCATAGATATTCATGGCCATGTGCTCACTCACACACTCTCACATACGTTCGCCCTATTACAAGTACATTTGATCAATTGGTCTAATTTCGGTTAATGAGCTCATTAAATAATAAAGAAAATGACAAAGGTTCAACTTCTCTCAATGATGATTTGCGCTGCTCCCTCGCTGTTGTTGGTTGGGTCCTGGTGTATGGCCGGTGTTCGCCTCATGTTTCGTTGTTTTAATTAAGATATATAGCACTGATTTTACATTTTCTGTTTTTGACTGTTAATAAACTTGAGCCTCTATCGCTCCACTCTCACAATTTTATTTCAGAATCTAGTTGTGTTAAGCTTTTATGGTAAAACTGATCAGACAGCGATACATCGCTGCTGACCCTTTGAATAACTACGTTGAATTGAGACAGAGGCATATGCAAATTTGTGCTTGTGTGTGTGCATTTTTACGTCATCAAGCTTTGTTAGACGGGACAACGCCTAGTTGCATACGTTGTAGTTCGTGCGTCATTGTCTTTTGTTATGACGAAACATTTTATTAACCAATCACAATGAATATTTATAGTCAATCGTCATGAACACCGCCATTGCCTCGACCGGCTCTCGCTCGTCCAACGGTGACCTTGGCATGGTACTCATCTCACCGAATCTGCGTTGTTCCTTTTTTCAGAGGGACAATGGACCTAACCATTCTGTATTTGATAATTATACAATAAAACATTGAAAAAATAACCTCAGATCCCATAATTACAGTATTGGGTCTTTATGTACTGTTACAAACCCCCTCAATGAAAGATTTTGTGTCGAGACACAAAAACTTTCATTGACTCATTCACACTTTCCTAAAAGGATCAGTCTAGATATGTCACCACAACCCCCTGTAATGTTACTATATAAAATTTGTCATCACTTACCCTTGGTCCAATGATGCTGATCGCACCCTCTGACCTTACTGGACTTCTCCGGAGAGATCCCTACACCATAAGGCCATGAGGCACTCTACGCTCCTGTTCTGACACTCCAGCCAGCCCAGGACCGCGGTCACAACACCACAAAACTCTGAAACATTGAATACAAAAATTTAAAATAGTGGTCTACTATACTTCCATATCTACAACTGATATGTTTCCCTTTAGACGCATTGGTTTGTGTCTGGGGCATTGGTGTGTTCTAATTAAAAAGTTTCAACATAACATCAACAAGATGTCAACATATACTGATTTTTTGCCACCACTAAACTCAATCTCTTCCTTATAAGAGAAGAGATATATAATATATATATATATATATATTTGTATATATATATATATATATACCTACAAATAACACAATACATAAACAATTTTTTAATATTCACCAAAACACCTTCACCTAATTATTTCTACAAAATTCAACCTACAACTACTATGGCAGACAAGTTTATTATTCAAATTTTTATTACTCAACTTATACTCATTTATATCTTTTGCAACTGATATTATACTATATTTTACTCAACACCATTTGTACCTTTATATTTTCAACATTTAACATCTACTATTCTTTAACATTTGTTACCGTCATTACCCCTGTAACGACCTCCTAACCACACACACTATTGTACCCCCCAACATAATAAAAACATCATAGAACATTGAACCTTACACATTAACATTGTTACATTTACATTAAACAATTTACATTTACATGACTTGTACCAAAACTATATCACCTCATTACTATCAACAATTCTCTATTAACTTTTAATTATTTAACATTCGTTTAGATCAGATTCTATAAAAAAATTTTGAATTTATCGTTTAACTTTCCGTTACAATTACCTTCCTACCATGAATTTTCTTTTTCTAACCCTTTTATCCTTATTAGTTTGGGTGACTCTCTATTATTCACTATTTTCTCTGTCTTATTTTGGCATTTGTCAATCTAACCTTACACACCTCTTTTTTACACTAACCGCTTCTAACCATTAATATATCATGACACCAATATCTCTATAATAACCCCTTTCACTAATCCCATTTAAAAGCTCTGGCACCGCTCATTTTTTTGTACTAGTATGTGTGTTCCCTATCTATGCTCATTCCCTCATTGGTTCCTGACCCTCTCAGATAACCCTTTCCGGCACACAACGGTCCCTTCCTGTCCCAACACCTTTCGTTGCAGACTCCCTACACCAATACCCTTATTACAAAATATCACCATCAACAAATATATATTGTAATAAAACAAAATATTAGATTTGTATGTGTAGTAATGTTCCACCTTAGAAACGTCAATTTGGTAACGTTCCTGGTCTTCGTGGTTACAAAATAAAATCTGTTTGAATGTTATCACAATTTGAAATAAAAAAAATTTTAAAATTTATTTCAAAAAAAAATTTTCTGAAAAAATGTTTTCTGAGTAATTTGGTTCTTAAAATTTAGGAACAAATCGAGTTTATTGGTTGTAATTAGAAATGTGATGGTATTGTGTTTATTTTGGTAATAGTGTCACTTTCAGTAAATTTGTTTAAAAGACAATCTGGTTAACTCCAAGTTTAGGCGAAAAAACGGCTCTCTTCTTCTTCTTCTTCTTGAAACGTTGTCGTTTCGTATATACCGCCTTTCGGTTAGTTGGGTTTCTTGATTAATTTACCTGTTAAGCCTTTTTATAATAAAAAGCAACTCCAAATTACCAAAACAGAACGTTTATTAATAAAAATAATGAATTTGTTCGATTAAAATCGATGTTACAATGTAGTATCGACTCACTCAGGGCCGGTCGATATAAACAGGTTACATTAGTATTATAAAATATGGTTCTTTAAACGGTTATTTAAGATATAGCCAGAGAAGGTTATGGGCAGGAAAGTATAACACTTACAATTATAAAATGCCTTAATATTAAACAATACAATGATAATTAGAAATAATAAAAGTTTATATATGATTTTTATTCAAACCAATAGCTGCCAAATGTCGTTTTTCCACAGCAGTGAGAATGGATCAAAATGGCCGACTGACGCATGCGCGATGAAGCCTCTAACATTGACGAAGTATTTGTTGAAATAAAGATGTCCTTTCTTCGTGTAAATGGTCTCAGCAATTGTATATGATCGTCCTGGATATATTTGAATGTCACTGGTGTATGATGGAATAGTTCACTTGGTGTAAAATGTTGTTATTGGATATATCTCATTGTCTCTATGTGTGTCGGTTTTAACCTCGAATTTTCAGTCTGTATATGGTGTGATATCAGTGTTATTCTGTTTAATTAGTTTTATGTGGTTCAGTTTATTGGTGTTACACTGTTCATAGGTTAACTTCACCACTTCACAATAAATAAAATAGTTCAAAATAATTTTATACAAAATTTCACCGAACTCTGTTTATAACGTAACCTCCATTAAAGGTTATTTCTAGCAAAAAGTCACGTTAAGTGCACTCGTCAACGTATAATAATGAACTGTTCTGATTTCCTTCGTCTCCTGAAAATCTTAGCCTATTTAATATATCTTATACATTGTTTCAAATTATCTTAGCTTCCGATACATTTTATTTTGATACATTATGCTCAGAAAATAATTTCGTTATTAGTTAACTGTACGAAATATTAAATACATATTCGGTTTCATTATTATATTATATTCGGTTAAATTATATTTATTACATTTTTGGAAGGTAGGCCTAAAAATATACTTCCTGTCTTCTAAGCAAATAATAGCCATTTTCCCTAATATAATTATTATTCTATTAAATCTGAAATTGATATAATTGTCTATTCTTACTTAATTTATTGCAATTTAGTTTATTAATGATGCTTTTTAAATACAATTCATTTGTCTAGGACTCCTCCTATGATAATGTCAGTTAGTCCATTCCAGTTTTAATGGTAATTTTATTAGATAAATAAATAATTTTACTTATATAATGACCATATCTTTAGAAAGCCTTATTTACATGGTATACTATATGTTGAGTTTATCTTGCATAAATATTGTCAGTTTAACTGGCTTATAAGACTAGATTTATTAATTATTCTGCAGTTTAAATTCATTACATGGCCTAGATTTGATGTGTTGCTATTTGCAAAATTTTTACCAATGTAGTTATTTTATATCCTTCTCCGACTTCTTTTCCTTATATACTTTATTAACAATTAGTTCTTTGACTGGTATAACAGTGATTATTGATTGTACAATTAAAATATAACACCTATCTCTATCAAAACTGGTACCTTGAATAATACCTTTTATGTGTATTGATTACCTAGTAACATAATTAAAAATATTTTATAACATTGGGAATGATATCTACTTTTAGATAGGGTTTTCCAAATTTAAATTGACAACAAAATAACAGCTTATAACAATAATATCTCTTACTAATAATTCTTATTTGTCTAATTATTATATGGAACAGGAACATAACATCTTGGTTCCATATAATGGTTAACACTTCTTAAAACTAATTATTAACAGTCTGCTCTGTATTTCCCAATTTTAAAGATTTATTCCCCCTCTTTAAGTATAACACTGGCTATCTGTTTCTTATTTCATTCTATGGAATGTTCTTATAGATTCAGTAGCATTTCATTAGTAATATTACTATTTCATATCAAAATAGATACTGTTCACAAAACACTTAAAGTTTATTACTTTGTACTGCAACTCATGCACCTTTTTAAAGTTTATCAGTTATAATTCGATAACTTACACTTGTCCATGGTGATTTATTAATATTATTACTTGTCCTTTTCTAGCTTTATAACATGAAATATTCAACCATAGGGGGACTGTGAAGATTTGTTCATACAAACTAAACAATAACTTTTTTGGGTGCACTGTTATTTAATACTATTAACACTTTTGGTTTTTGTCAGTTTTACATCGTGATATGGTTTTTTGGGGTGTTATACTTTCTCTTTGGACATTCATTTATTTTTGGGGTTTTTGGGTTCTCTCCCTATGGGGTTTCTATTTTATATGGGTCGTCTCGCTTCCTTCTTCTTTCTTCAATATTTTTGGTCATTCTTCCTTCTTCTTTCTTCAGTATTTTTGGTCATTCTTCTTTCTTCTTTCTTCAGTATTCTTGTTCATTTTATATTTCTTCTTCCTTCTTTCTTCAGTACCATTTCGCTGTGTATGCTTTTGTTTCTTCTGGTCTGGTTTCTTTGTCGGGGTATCTTAATTTCCTGCTTCTATCTTACCTGGGTAATTTTGTTATTCACATTTTTAGTTTTCTGAGTTTTTAAATTTGTAGTATATATATTATTTGCAGATTTTTTCTTTATTTTAACTTTTCTTGTGAGTATATTAATTAATAGTGCCTTTTAATTGATTCTCATCTGGATATTCCATATATTAGAGTTTTATTAATGATCATTGAGTAATGTATTTGTGTGGATTATCTGTCATGCTACAGATTGCTCTCTTCCAGAAGTGATTAGTTCAGATCATACTTAGTTTGTCTGAAGTAATTGCTTATGATATTTCGTTATAAATTATATTTCTTTACTTCCTTCACATTTCTAAAATTTTTTCTCTATATTTTTGAGCTTATCTATATTTCATTATTAACTGGATTCTTCTTGATAGTAATAGTCATCTGATGTTCGTTATTTTTTATTTTTCCATTTTCTTCTTAACTTGGTTCTTTATCCTTGGGATATTTATTCCCTAAAATTCCCTAACACGTTAGCTGGGGCAGTGTCCAGAGGGGCTCGGTAGGCTACACTCTCTGCTGGCCATACTACTTCATTTATTGATTACAGAGGTAAATCATCTCTGACCAATACATAATAATACTGCTGAACTTATCTACAGACAGTTATTAATAAAAAGTACATAAGAATAGTCCACCTTATGACTATAAAAAAAAATTAAATATCTTTGGATATTTCACTTCGTATCTGAACAGATCTATTAATATTTCTATCTTAGTTAATTTCTATCTCAGTTACTTTTCTCAATGGTTAGCTCGGTTGGCATTTTACTTCTCTTTGTGGTTGGAAGCTGGTATAATATAATTATCACTTGTTATTCAGTGTAAAGTTTTTACTTATTTTTAATTCTCTGTCATATTTTGACTGTTATCACAATCTCTTTCTGGTCATTGGTAGCATATATTTTGTATTATATTTTTGTTCTTTTCTTAATTCTTATGAATCGTTCCACTAGTATTATGTTCTTGCAATTACTCTTTTAATTGTCATTCTTATAATTGACATTTATTATATGATCATATTTTTCTTATGGATTTATTTATACATAGTTTTTTCTTTCTTTTTCAAATTTTATTCTGCTCTTGCTTTTTATTCAAATGCACTCTTTAATTATTAATTCCATGTGTTTATTATCTCTGTTTATTTTACATAAAATTCTCATTAATTTTACTTCACAATAAGTTTATTCATTTTAATTGTATCAATGGTTTGTACTGCCATTTCTTTATTCTCGAAAGTTTTTCAGGATTGGTCCCATATATAATTGTTTGTAATGTATTATCCAAATTCTTTTTCTTCTTTATTAATCCTAAAAGTTCTTCAAATATAAGGTAGTAGGTAGTTCTTACTTGTTTTTTAGAAGTTACATATTTTCTAAATTCATTTTCTTCCTTTTATTTTCCACAAAGTTTTTTCATAAATATTTGGTAGTAGGTAGTCATTACTTCATTTTTGAATTTCATTGTAATATTTTATAAATTCTTATTATTCTAGAAAAAGTTTCACAAATAATAGGTAATAAGTTGTTCTTACTTGATTTTTGAATTTTTTTAATATATTTTATTCTAAATTCTTCTTGTTCTAGATTAAAAGTTGGTTCAAAGATAAGGTAGTAAGTTGTTCTTACTTGATTTTTGAATTTTTTTATTTCAATAAATTCTTTTTCTTTTTCATCATTTCTAAAAGTTGGTTCAAATATAAGGTAGTAAGTTGTTCTTACTTCGTTTTTGAATTTATGCATTAAATAAATTCTTTTTCTTCTTGTTCATTTCTAAAAGTTGGTTCAAATATAAGGTAGTAAGTTGTTCTTACTTGATTTTTGAATTTAAGCACTAAATAAATTCCCTTCTTTTTGTTCATTTCTAAAAGTTGGTTCAAAAATAAGGTAGTAAGTTGTTCTTATTTTGTTTTTGAATTTATGCATTAAAAATTAAATCTTCCATACATTCAATTACTCATAATATTTTTTCATGGAAATTTTTAACATATCATATTATTACCCTAAATATGGTATTAGCTCTCTTCTTTTCTTTATTCCAAATGTACTTCTCATTATTATTTTTCTTTTATATACCCAGGTTGAAGATTTTTATTAGGTTGCACAGTTGCTCATAATTCCTTTGTAAGGTATAGTTTCTTAATTAATTTTCCTTCTGAAACCCCCGTTTTCGTTCTTCGTTCATTCTTCTTATTGTTTTTCCTTATTGATAATTATTTTCTTCTTCTTTGTTGTGGTTTTTCCCGTGGTCGGTTCTCATGACATCCATTTCCTTTACCACCTCATTATGTATCCGTCATCTAGCTTATCAGATCCATACTTGTCGATGTTAACCTTGGAGTAATCATTTTCCTTCCTCTTGCTGGGATCCTTTTTAGGTTTTTGGCTACCTTCTGCTTTAATATGGTTGACTTGAGAAATTTGGAATCCTCCGTCGTTTTTTGGTTCGTTATGCAGTATTGAATGACTAGGATATGCAGCGACTACTACCCAATTTTCATTCTCACTGTTATCTCGGTTAGGCCCGACCGGGGTGTTGGTCGGTAAACCTTGAGTGGTTGCTGACCGCTCCGTAAGAGGGTTAGATGGTTGATTTCGGTTCATTTTCCGTTCTGGGTCATCTAAACTGTTACCCCGTCTGGGCAGGTTATATCTTGTATCCTCCCGTTCTCGGCTTCTCCATCGATCCTCCTCCTCATGAAGCTGTTACACCGTTGATGGTTATACTTGTTTTGGCTGTTTCCTTCTGCGTGTATAAAATTTACACGGGGTCGGGAGAACCTGTTGTTGTTGTTATTATTATTAGGGTAACCCCTATTGTTATTGTAAAACCGCTCGGTGTTATCCCGGAATGATTCATCCAATAATTCTCGACTATTGGACCATCGATTATTTCTATGTTTGGCCATATATTCCTCGATACGGGCCAAGAACTCCATCGGCTTCCTTTTATATTGGCGGAAGTTAAGCCATTCTCTGTTCTCGTTGATGGGGATATTAGTGAAGCTGGTTGGTCGGTTCCGAATTGCTTCCATGTCCTCCTGCTTCTGCCTCACTTGACCAGTGATGTTAGTCATCGCTTCCTCCATTCCGTCACATCTTTCCGTAATTCGAGTTCGTACCTTACTGAGTTCTTCCTGGTTTTCCTTTCGGTTTTCTTCTGCCTTCTTGCGATTAGATTCTTCAAGATTTGTGACCTTGGTGTTCACCACTTCCTTGAACTCTTGTACCTCCACTTCCGTCAGCCGACATCTTCCATCAACTTCTCTTATCTGTTGATTTATAGTTATGGTTTCGTCTTCCAGCCTTTTGGTCATAAATTTCTTATTATCTTTGAGTTCTTGGTTCATTTCCTTTCTTAATAGCTCCATTCGTTCGTCTAACTTGTCTAAATTCTCTTGGTTAACTTCTCGTAATAGTTGGTTATCCTCTCTTAACTCTTCCAACCTCTCCCCCATCTTCTCTTCCATTTTCTTATTATTTTCTCGTAATTCTTCCCTTAATTGCTGGTTGTCATCTTCTATTTTCTTACTGGTTTCCCCATCTTTTCTTCCAAATTCTTCTTATTTTCTTCCATTTTCTTTTCCACCTTCTTGCTGGTTTCCTCAATTCTCTTATTGGTCCTTTCGATTTTACGGCCCAATTCTTCTTTTGTTTCTTGGTTGTCCTTCTTCAATTCCTCTACGTTTTTATTTATACCACTCAAATTTTCCTTCAAGGACTGTTGGTCTTCTTTCCTTTCCTTACTATTTTCTTCCTTAATTGACCGGTTGTCGTCATCCATTTTCTTATGCAAGTCTTCTTTGGTGGAATCCATTTTCTTATGCAAGTCTTCTTTGGTGGAATCCATTTGCTTACTTAACTGTAAGAACATTTCCATTATCCTATCCATTTTGCTTTCTTCGGTGGTCCTAGACTTTTCCATTTCCTTGTCTTGGACATGTACGTCCCCTGTTTGTGTGGGCATTTCGGATAGCTCCTCTGGTGGTTCAGGTTGTTTATGTCCCACCCGTTCTAATATCTTTTCCACGTCCTCCACTGGGGTCGCCTCCTTATCATCCATATTGAGTTCTTTTTCGGCCTCCGCCGCTCTCTTCTTTGATGTGGCACCACGCTGCATCTTTCCTGGTTCCCTGGCTGGATAACCGCTGCCAAGCTGAATTAGAAATTGGGCGAGTAATTACCGCCTTTCAACCCCTAATTACAGCCCTTTAGTTGGACGCCAATTTTGTAATAAAACAAAATATTAGATTTGTATGTGTAGTAATGTTCCACCTTAGAAACGTCAATTTGGTAACGTTCCTGGTCTTCGTGGTTACAAAATAAAATCTGTTTGAATGTTATCGCAATTTGAAATAAAAAAAATTTTAAAATTTATTTCAAAAAAAAATTTTCTGAAAAAATGTTTTCTGAGTAATTTGGTTCTTAAAATTTAGGAACAAATCGAGTTTATTGGTTGTAATTAGAAATGTGATGGTATTGTGTTTATTTTGGTAATAGTGTCACTTTCAGTAAATTTGTTTAAAAGACAATCTGGTTAACTCCAAGTTTAGGCGAAAAAACGGCTCTCTTCTTCTTCTTCTTCTTGAAACGTTGTCGTTTCGTATATACCGCCTTTCGGTTAGTTGGGTTTCTTGATTAATTTACCTGTTAAGCCTTTTTATAATAAAAAGCAACTCCAAATTACCAAAACAGAACGTTTATTAATAAAAATAATGAATTTGTTCGATTAAAATCGATGTTACAATGTAGTATCGACTCACTCAGGGCCGGTCGATATAAACAGGTTACATTAGTATTATAAAATGTGGTTCTTTAAACGGTTATTTAAGATATAGCCAGAGAAGGTTATGGGCAGGAAAGTATAACACTTACAATTATAAAATGCCTTAATATTAAACAATACAATGATAATTAGAAATAATAAAAGTTTATATATGATTTTTATTCAAACCAATAGCTGCCAAATGTCGTTTTTCCACAGCAGTGAGAATGGATCAAAATGGCCGACTGACGCATGCGCGATGAAGCCTCTAACATTGACGAAGTATTTGTTGAAATAAAGATGTCCTTTCTTCGTGTAAATGGTCTCAGCAATTGTATATGATCGTCCTGGATATATTTGAATGTCACTGGTGTATGATGGAATAGTTCACTTGGTGTAAAATGTTGTTATTGGATATATCTCATTGTCTCTATGTGTGTCGGTTTTAACCTCGAATTTTCAGTCTGTATATGGTGTGATATCAGTGTTATTCTGTTTAATTAGTTTTATGTGGTTCAGTTTATTGGTGTTACACTGTTCATAGGTTAACTTCACCACTTCACAATAAATAAAATAGTTCAAAATAATTTTATACAAAATTTCACCGAACTCTGTTTATAACGTAACCTCCATTAAAGGTTATTTCTAGCAAAAAGTCACGTTAAGTGCACTCGTCAACGTATAATAATGAACTGTTCTGATTTCCTTCGTCTCCTGAAAATCTTAGCCTATTTAATATATCTTATACATTGTTTCAAATTATCTTAGCTTCCGATACATTTTATTTTGATACATTATGCTCAGAAAATAATTTCGTTATTAGTTAACTGTACGAAATATTAAATACATATTCGGTTTCATTATTATATTATATTCGGTTAAATTATATTTATTACATTTTTGGAAGGTAGGCCTAAAAATATACTTCCTGTCTTCTAAGCAAATAATAGCCATTTTCCCTAATATAATTATTATTCTATTAAATCTGAAATTGATATAATTGTCTATTCTTACTTAATTTATTGCAATTTAGTTTATTAATGATGGTTTTTAAATACAATTCATTTGTCTAGGACTCCTCCTATGATAATGTCAGTTAGTCCATTCCAGTTTTAATGGTAATTTTATTAGATAAATAAATAATTTTACTTATATAATGACCATATCTTTAGAAAGCCTTATTTACATGGTATACTATATGTTGAGTTTATCTTGCATAAATATTGTCAGTTTAACTGGCTTATAAGACTAGATTTATTAATTATTCTGCAGTTTAAATTCATTACATGGCCTAGATTTGATGTGTTGCTATTTGCAAAATTTTTACCAATGTAGTTATTTTATATCCTTCTCCGACTTCTTTCCCTTATATACTTTATTAACAATTAGTTCTTTGACTGGTATAACAGTGATTATTGATTGTACAATTAAAATATAACACCTATCTCTATCAAAACTGGTACCTTGAATAATACCTTTTATGTGTATTGATTACCTAGTAACATAATTAAAAATATTTTATAACATTGAGAATGATATCTACTTTTAGATAGGGTTTTCCAAATTTAAATTGACAACAAAATAACAGCTTATAACAATAATATCTCTTACTAATAATTCTTATTTGTCTAATTATTATATGGAACAGAAACATAACATCTTGGTTCCATATAATGGTTAACACTTCTTAAAACTAATTATTAACAGTCTGCTCTGTATTTCCCAATTTTAAAGATTTATTCCCCCTCTTTAAGTATAACACTGGCTATCTGTTTCTTATTTCATTCTATGGAATGTTCTTATAGATTCAGTAGCATTTCATTAGTAATATTACTATTTCATATCAAAATAGATACTGTTCACAAAACACTTAAAGTTTATTACTTTGTACTGCAACTCATGCACCTTTTTAAAGTTTATCAGTTATAATTCGATAACTTACACTTGTCCATGGTGATTTATTAATATTATTACTAGTCCTTTTCTAGCTTTATAACATGAAATATTCAACCATAGGGGGACTGTGAAGATTTGTTCATACAAACTAAACAATAACTTTTTTGGGTGCACTGTTATTTAATACTATTAACACTTTTGGTTTTTGTCAGTTTTACATCGTGATATGGTTTTTTGGGGTGTTATACTTTCTCTTTGGACATTCATTTATTTTTGGGGTTTTTGGGTTCTCTCCCTATGGGGTTTCTATTTTATATGGGTCGTCTCACTTCCTTCTTCTTTCTTCAATATTTTTGGTCATTCTTCCTTCTTCTTTCTTCAGTATTTTTGGTCATTCTTCTTTCTTCTTTCTTCAGTATTCTTGTTCATTTTATATTTCTTCTTCCTTCTTTCTTCAGTACCATTTCGCTGTGTATGCTTTTGTTTCTTCTGGTCTGGTTTCTTTGTCGGGGTATCTTAATTTCCTGCTTCTATCTTACCTGGGTAATTTTGTTATTCACATTTTTAGTTTTCTGAGTTTTTAAATTTGTAGTATATATATTATTTGCAGATTTTTTCTTTATTTTAACTTTTCTTGTGAGTATATTAATTAATAGTGCCTTTTAATTGATTCTCATCTGGATATTCCATATATTAGAGTTTTATTAATGATCATTGAGTAATGTATTTGTGTGGATTATCTGTCATGCTACAGATTGCTCTCTTCCAGAAGTGATTAGTTCAGATCATACTTAGTTTGTCTGAAGTAATTGCTTATGATATTTCATTATAAATTATATTTCTTTACTTCCTTCACATTTCTAAAATTTTTTCTTCTATATTTTTGAGCTTATCTATATTTCATTATTAACTGGATTCTTCTTGATAGTAATAGTCATCTGATGTTCGTTATTTTTTATTTTTCCATTTTCTTCTTAACTTGGTTCTTTATCCTTGGGATATTTATTCCCTAAAATTCCCTAACACGTTAGCTGGGGCAGTGTCCAGAGGGGCTCGGTAGGCTACACTCTCTGCTGGCCATACTACTTCATTTATTGATTACAGAGGTAAATCATCTCTGACCAATACATAATAATACTGCTGGACTTATCTACAGACAGTTATTAATAAAAATTACATAAGAATAGTCCACCTTATGACTATAAAAAAAAATTAAATATCTTTGGATATTTCACTTCGTATCTGAACAGATCTATTAATATTTCTATCTTAGTTAATTTCTATCTCAGTTACTTTTCTCAATGGTTAGCTCGGTTGGCATTTTACTTCTCTTTGTGGTTGGAAGCTGGTATAATATAATTATCACTTGTTATTCAGTGTAAAGTTTTTACTTATTTTTAATTCTCTGTCATATTTTGACTGTTATCACAATCTCTTTCTGGTCATTGGTAGCATATATTTTGTATTATATTTTTGTTCTTTTCTTAATTCTTATGAATCGTTCCACTAGTATTATGTTCTTGCAATTACTCTTTTAATTGTCATTCTTATAATTGACATTTATTATATGATCATATTTTTCTTATGGATTTATTTATACATAGTTTTTTCTTTCTTTTTCAAATTTTATTCTGCTCTTGCTTTTTATTCAAATGCACTCTTTAATTATTAATTCCATGTGTTTATTATCTCTGTTTATTTTACATAAAATTCTCATTAATTTTACTTCACAATAAGTTTATTCATTTTAATTGTATCAATGGTTTGTACTGCCATTTCTTTATTCTCGAAAGTTTTTCAGGATTGGTCCCATATATAATTGTTTGTAATGTATTATCCAAATTCTTTTTCTTCTTTATTAATCCTAAAAGTTGTTCAAATATAAGGTAGTAGGTAGTTCTTACTTGTTTTTTAGAAGTTACATATTTTCTAAATTCATTTTCTTCCTTTTATTTTCCACAAAGTTTTTTCATAAATATTTGGTAGTAGGTAGTCATTACTTCATTTTTGAATTTCATTGTAATATTTTATAAATTCTTATTATTCTAGAAAAAGTTTCACAAATAATAGGTAATAAGTTGTTCTTACTTGATTTTTGAATTTTTTTAATATATTTTATTCTAAATTCTTCTTGTTCTAGATTAAAAGTTGGTTCAAAGATAAGGTAGTAAGTTGTTCTTACTTGATTTTTGAATTTTTTTATTTCAATAAATTCTTTTTCTTTTTCATCATTTCTAAAAGTTGGTTCAAATATAAGGTAGTAAGTTGTTCTTACTTCGTTTTTGAATTTATGCATTAAATAAATTCTTTTTCTTCTTGTTCATTTCTAAAAGTTGGTTCAAATATAAGGTAGTAAGTTGTTCTTACTTGATTTTTGAATTTAAGCACTAAATAAATTCCCTTCTTTTTGTTCATTTCTAAAAGTTGGTTCAAAAATAAGGTAGTAAGTTGTTCTTACTTTGTTTTTGAATTTATGCATTAAAAATTAAATCTTCCATACATTCAATTACTCATAATATTTTTTCATGGAAATTTTTAACATATCATATTATTACCCTAAATATGGTATTAGCTCTCTTCTTTTCTTTATTCCAAATGTACTTCTCATTATTATTTTTCTTTTATATACCCAGGTTGAAGATTTTTATTAGGTTGCACAGTTGCTCATAATTCCTTTGTAAGGTATAGTTTCTTAATTAATTTTCCTTCTGAAACCCCCGTTTTCGTTCTTCGTTCATTCTTCTTATTGTTTTTCCTTATTGATAATTATTTTCTTCTTCTTTGTTGTGGTTTTTCCCGTGGTCGGTTCTCATGACATCCATTTCCTTTACCACCTCATTATGTATCCGTCATCTAGCTTATCAGATCCATACTTGTCGATGTTAACCTTGGAGTAATCATTTTCCTTCCTCTTGCTGGGATCCTTTTTAGGTTTTTGGCTACCTTCTGCTTTAATATGGTTGACTTGAGAAATTTGGAATCCTCCGTCGTTTTTTGGTTCGTTATGCAGTATTGAATGACTAGGATATGCAGCGACTACTACCCAATTTTCATTCTCACTGTTATCTCGGTTAGGCCCGACCGGGGTGTTGGTCGGTAAACCTTGAGTGGTTGCTGACCGCTCCGTAAGAGGGTTAGATGGTTGATTTCGGTTCATTTTCCGTTCTGGGTCATCTAAACTGTTACCCCGTCTGGGCAGGTTATATCTTGTATCCTCCCGTTCTCGGCTTCTCCATCGATCCTCCTCCTCATGAAGCTGTTACACCATTGATGGTTATACTTGTTTTGGCTGTTTCCTTCTGCGTGTATAAAATTTACACGGGGTCGGGAGAACCTGTTGTTGTTGTTATTATTATTAGGGTAACCCCTATTGTTATTGTAAAACCGCTCGGTGTTATCCCGGAATGATTCATCCAATAATTCTCGACTATTGGACCATCGATTATTTCTATGTTTGGCCATATATTCCTCGATACGGGCCAAGAACTCCATCGGCTTCCTTTTATATTGGCGGAAGTTAAGCCATTCTCTGTTCTCGTTGATGGGGATATTAGTGAAGCTGGTTGGTCGGTTCCGAATTGCTTCCATGTCCTCCTGGTTCTGCCTCACTTGACCAGTGATGTTAGTCATCGCTTCCTCCATTCCGTCACATCTTTCCGTAATTCGAGTTCGTACCTTACTGAGTTCTTCCTGGTTTTCCTTTCCGTTTTCTTCTGCCTTCTTGCGATTAGATTCTTCAAGATTTGTGACCTTGGTGTTCACCACTTCCTTGAACTCTTGTACCTCCACTTCCGTCAGCCGACATCTTCCATCAACTTCTCTTATCTGTTGATTTATAGTTATGGTTTCGTCTTCCAGCCTTTTGGTCATAAATTTCTTATTATCTTTGAGTTCTTGGTTCATTTCCTTTCTTAATAGCTCCATTCGTTCGTCTAACTTGTCTAAATTCTCTTGGTTAACTTCTCGTAATAGTTGGTTATCCTCTCTTAACTCTTCCAACCTCTCCCCCATCTTCTCTTCCATTTTCTTATTATTTTCCCGTAATTCTTCCCTTAATTGCTGGTTGTCATCTTCTATTTTCTTGCTGGTTTCTTCCATCTTTTCTTCCAAATTCTTCTCATTTTCTTCCATTTTCTTTTCCACCTTCTTGCTGGTTTCCTCAATTCTCTTATTGGTCCTTTCGATTTTACGGCCCAATTCTTCTTTTGTTTCTTGGTTGTCCTTCTTCAATTCTTCTTTTGTTTCTTGGTTGTCCTTCTTCAATTCCTCTATGTTTTTATTTATACCACTCAAATTTTCCTTCAAGGACTGTTGGTCTTCTTTCCTTTCCTTACTATTTTCTTCCTTAATTGACCGGTTGTCGTCATCCATTTTCTTATGCAAGTCTTCTTTGGTGGAATCCATTTTCTTATGCAAGTCTTCTTTGGTGGAATCCATTTGCTTACTTAACTGTAAGAACATTTCCATTATCCTATCCATTTTGCTTTCTTCGGTGGTCCTAGACTTTTCCATTTCCTTGTCTTGGACATGTACGTCCCCTGTTTGTGTGGGCATTTCGGATAGCTCCTCTGGTGGTTCAGGTTGTTTATGTCCCACCCGTTCTAATATCTTTTCCACGTCCTCCACTGGGGTCGCCTCCTTATCATCCATATTGAGTTCTTTTTCGGCCTCCGCCGCTCTCTTCTTTGATGTGGCACCACGCTGCATCTTTCCTGGTTCCCTGGCTGGATAACCGCTGCCAAGCTGAATTAGAAATTGGGCGAGTAATTACCGCCTTCAACCCCTAATTACAGCCCTTTAGTTGGACGCCAATTTTGTAATAAAACAAAATATTAGATTTGTATGTGTAGTAATGTTCCACCTTAGAAACGTCAATTTGGTAACGTTCCTGGTCTTCGTGGTTACAAAATAAAATCTGTTTGAATGTTATCACAATTTGAAATAAAAAAAATTTTAAAATTTATTTAAAAAAAAAAAATTTTCTGAAAAAATGTTTTCTGAGTAATTTGGTTCTTAAAATTTAGGAACAAATCGAGTTTATTGGTTGTAATTAGAAATGTGATGGTATTGTGTTTATTTTGGTAATAGTGTCACTTTCAGTAAATTTGTTTAAAAGACAATCTGGTTAACTCCAAGTTTAGGCGAAAAAACGGCTCTCTTCTTCTTCTTCTTGAAACGTTGTCGTTTCGTATATACCGCCTTTCGGTTAGTTGGGTTTCTTGATTAATTTACCTGTTAAGCCTTTTTATAATAAAAAGCAACTCCAAATTACCAAAACAGAACGTTTATTAATAAAAATAATGAATTTGTTCGATTAAAATCGATGTTACAATGTAGTATCGACTCACTCAGGGCCGGTCGATATAAACAGGTTACATTAGTATTATAAAATATGGTTCTTTAAACGGTTATTTAAGATATAGCCAGAGAAGGTTATGGGCAGGAAAGTATAACACTTACAATTATAAAATGCCTTAATATTAAACAATACAATGATAATTAGAAATAATAAAAGTTTATATATGATTTTTATTCAAACCAATAGCTGCCAAATGTCGTTTTTCCACAGCAGTGAGAATGGATCAAAATGGCCGACTGACGCATGCGCGATGAAGCCTCTAACATTGACGAAGTATTTGTTGAAATAAAGATGTCCTTTCTTCGTGTAAATGGTCTCAGAAATTGGATATGATCGTCCTGGATATATTTGAATGTCACTGGTGTATGATGGAATAGTTCACTTGGTGTAAAATGTTGTTATTGGATATATCTCATTGTCTCTATGTGTGTCGGTTTTAACCTCGAATTTTCAGTCTGTATATGGTGTGATATCAGTGTTATTCTGTTTAATTAGTTTTATGTGGTTCAGTTTATTGGTGTTACACTGTTCATAGGTTAACTTCACCACTTCACAATAAATAAAATAGTTCAAAATAATTTTATACAAAATTTCACCGAACTCTGTTTATAACGTAACCGCCATTAAAGGTTATTTCTAGCAAAAAGTCACGTTAAGTGCACTCGTCAACGTATAATAATGAACTGTTCTGATTTCCTTCGTCTCCTGAAAATCTTAGCATATTTAATATATCTTATACATTGTTTCAAATTATCTTAGCTTCCGATACATTTTATTTTGATACATTATGCTCAGAAAATAATTTCGTTATTAGTTAACTGTACGAAATATTAAATATATATTCGGTTTCATTATTCTATTCTGCTTATTTTGCTAGTAATTAATTTAGTGTTACAAAGTTTCATTAGAAAATTATATTTATTACATTTTTGGAAGGTAGGCCTAAAAGTATACTTCGTGTCTTCTAAGCAAATAATAGCCATTTTCCCTAATATAATTATTATTCTATTAAATCTGAAATTGATATAATTGTCTATTCTTACTTAATTTATTGCAATTTAGTTTATTAATGATGCTTTTTAAATACAATTCATTTGTCTAGGACTCCTCCTATGATAATGTCAGTTAGTCCATTCCAGTTTTAATGGTAATTTTATTAGATAAATAAATAATTTTACTTATATAATGACCATATCTTTAGAAAGCCTTATTTACATGGTATACTATATGTTGAGTTTATCTTGCATAAATATTGTCAGTTTAACTGGCTTATAAGACTAGATTTATTAATTATTCTGCAGTTTAAATTCATTACATGGCCTAGATTTGATGTGTTGCTATTTGCAAAATTTTTACCAATGTAGTTATTTTATATCCTTCTCTGACTTCTTATCCTTATATACTTTATTAACAATTAGTTCTTTGACTGGTATAACAGTGATTATTGATTGTACAATTAAAATATAACACCTATATCTATCAAAACTGGTACCTTGAATAATACCTTTTATGTGTATTGATTACCTAGTAACATAATTAAAAATATTTTATAACATTTGGAATGATATCTACTTTTAGATAGGGTATTCCAAATTTAAATTGACAACAAAATAACAGCTTATAACAATAATATCTCTTACTAATAATTCTTATTTGTCTAATTATTATATGGAACAGGAACATAACATCTTGGTTCCATATAATGGTTAACACTTCTTAAAACTAATTATTAACAGTCTGCTCTGTATTTCCCAATTTTAAAGATTTATTCCCCCTCTTTAAGTATAACACTGGCTATCTGTTTCTTATTTCATTCTATGGAATGTTCTTATAGATTCAGTAGCATTTCATTAGTAATATTACTATTTCATATCAAAATAGATACTGTTCACAAAACACTTAAAGTTTATTACTTTGTACTGCAACTCATGCACCTTTTTAAAGTTTATCAGTTATAATTCGATAACTTACACTTGTCCGTGGTGATTTATTAATATTATTACTAGTCCTTTTCTAGCTTTATAACATGAAATATTCAACCATAGGGGGACTGTGAAGATTTGTTCATACAAACTAAACAATAACTTTTTTGGGTGCACTGTTATTTAATATTATTAACACTTTTGGTTTTTGTCAGTTTTACATCGTGATATGGTTTTTTGGGGTGTTATACTTTCTCTTTGGACATTCATTTATTTTTGGGGTTTTTGGGTTCTCTCCCTATGGGGTTTCTATTTTATATGGGTCATCTCACTTCCTTCTTCTTTCTTCAATATTTTTGGTCATTCTTCCTTCTTCTTTCTTCAGTACTTTTGGTCATTCTTCTTTCTTCTTTCTTCAGTATTCTTGTTCATTTTATATTTCTTCTTCCTTCTTTCTTCAGTACCATTTCGCTGTGTATGCTTTTGTTTCTTCTGGTCTGGTTTCTTTGTCGGGGTATCTTAATTTCCTGCTTCTATCTTACCTGGGTAATTTTGTTATTCACATTTTTAGTTTTCTGAGTTTTTAAATTTGTAGTATATATATTATTTGCAGATTTTTTCTTTATTTTAACTTTTCTTGTGAGTATATTAATTAATAGTGCCTTTTAATTGATTCTCATCTGGATATTCCATATATTAGAGTTTTATTAATGATCATTGAGTAATGTATTTGTGTGGATTATCTGTCATGCTACAGATTGCTCTCTTCCAGAAGTGATTAGTTCAGATCATACTTAGTTTGTCTGAAGTAATTGCTTATGATATTTCATTATAAATTATATTTCTTTACTTCCTTCACATTTCTAAAATTTTTTCTTCTATATTTTTGAGCTTATCTATATTTCATTATTAACTGGATTCTTCTTGATAGTAATAGTCATCTGATGTTCGTTATTTTTTATTTTTCCATTTTCTTCTTAACTTGGTTCTTTATCCTTGGGATATTTATTCCCTAAAATTCCCTAACACGTTAGCTGGGGCAGTGTCCAGAGGGGCTCGGTAGGCTACACTCTCTGCTGGCCATACTACTTCATTTATTGATTACAGAGGTAAATCATCTCTGATCAATACATAATAATACTGCTGGACTTATCTACAGACAGTTATTAATAAAAATTACATAAGAATAGTCCACCTTATGACTATAAAAAAAATTAAATATCTTTGGAGATTTCACTTCGTATCTGAACAGATCTATTAATATTTCTATCTTAGTTAATTTCTATCTCAGTTACTTTTCTCAATGGTTAGCTCGGTTGGCATTTTACTTCTCTTTGTGGTTGGAAGCTGGTATAATATAATTATCACTTGTTATTCAGTGTAAAGTTTTTATTTATTTTTAATTCTCTGTCATATTTTGACTGTTATCACAATCTCTTTCTGGTCATTGGTAGCATATATTTTGTATTATATTTTTGTTCTTTTCTTAATTCTTATGAATCGTTCCACTAGTATTATGTTCTTGCAATTACTCTTTTAATTGTCATTCTTATAATTGACATTTATTATATGATCATATTTTTCTTATGGATTTATTTATACATAGTTTTTTCTTTCTTTTTCAAATTTTATTCTGCTCTTGCTTTTTATTCAAATGCACTCTTTAATTATTAATTCCATGTGTTTATTATCTCTGTTTATTTTACATAAAATTCTCATTAATTTTACTTCACAATAAGTTTATTCATTTTAATTGTATCAATGGTTTGTACTGCCATTTCTTTATTCTCGAACGTTTTTCAGGATTGGTCCCATATATAATTGTTTGTAATGTATTATCCAAATTCTTTTTCTTCTTTATTAATCCTAAAAGTTGTTCAAATATAAGGTAGTAGGTAGTTCTTACTTGTTTTTTAGAAGTTACTATTTTCTAAATTCATTTTCTTCCTTTTATTTTCCACAAAGTTTTTTCATAAATATTTGGTAGTAGGTAGTCATTACTTCATTTTTGAATTTCATTGTAATATTTTATAAATTCTTATTATTCTAGAAATCGTTTCACAAATAATAGGTAATAAGTTGTTCTTACTTGATTTTTGAATTTTTTTAATATATTTTATTCTAAATTCTTCTTGTTCTAGATTAAAAGTTGGTTCAAAGATAAGGTAGTAAGTTGTTCTTACTTGATTTTTGAATTTTTTTTATTTCAATAAATTCTTTTTCTTTTTCATCATTTCTAAAAGTTGGTTCAAATATAAGGTAGTAAGTTGTTCTTACTTCGTTTTTGAATTTATGCATTAAATAAATTCTTTTTCTTCTTGTTCATTTCTAAAAGTTGGTTCAAATATAAGGTAGTAAGTTGTTCTTACTTGATTTTTGAATTTAAGCACTAAATAAATTCCCTTCTTTTTGTTCATTTCTAAAAGTTGGTTCAAAAATAAGGTAGTAAGTTGTTCTTACTTTGTTTTTGAATTTATGCATTAAAAATTAAATCTTCCATACATTCAATTACTCATAATATTTTTTCATGGAAATTGTTAACATATCATATTATTACCCTAAATATGGTATTAGCTCTCTTCTTTTCTTTATTCCAAATGTACTTCTCATTATTATTTTTCTTTTATATACCCAGGTTGAAGATTTTTATTAGGTTGCACAGTTGCTCATAATTCCTTTGTAAGGTATAGTTTCTTAATTAATTTTCCTTCTGAAACCCCCGTTTTCGTTCTTCGTTCATTCTTCTTATTGTTTTTCCTTATTGATAATTATTTTCTTCTTCTTTGTTGTGGTTTTTCCCGTGGTCGGTTCTCATGACATCCATTTCCTTTACCACCTCATTATGTATCCGTCATCTAGCTTATCAGATCCATACTTGTCGATGTTAACCTTGGAGTAATCATTTTCCTTCCTCTTGCTGGGATCCTTTTTAGGTTTTTGGCTACCTTCTGCTTTAATATGGTTGACTTGAGAAATTTGGAATCCTCCGTCGTTTTTTGGTTCGCTATGCAGTATTGAATGACTAGGATATGCAGCGACTACTACCCAATTTTCATTCTCACTGTTATCTCGGTTAGGCCCGACCGGGGTGTTGGTCGGTAAACCTTGAGTGGTTGCTGACCGCTCCGTAAGAGGGTTAGATGGTTGATTTCGGTTCATTTTCCGTTCTGGGTCATCTAAACTGTTACCCCGTCTGGGCAGGTTATATCTTGTATCCTCCCGTTCTCGACTTCTCCATCGATCCTCCTCCTCATGAAGCTGTTACACCGTTGATGGTTATACTTGTTTTGGCTGTTTCCTTCTGCGTGTATAAAATTTACACGGGGTCGGGAGAACCTGTTGTTGTTGTTATTATTATTAGGGTAACCCCTATTGTTATTGTAAAACCGCTCGGTGTTATTGGTATGATTGGGGTTTCTCTGGCTATTTACATTATTATTCGGGTAATAATTACTTCGATTACCGGAGAACCCGTTATTATTTCGGTTAATGTTCGGGTTTGTATTACCGTGGTTATTGTTGTTATGGTTACCGTTCGTGGGGTGCTGATTATGGTAATTTGGATTATATCTGTTTCCTTGGTACCCACTGTTGATCTGTTGACTATTATTGTTCGATGACGGACTATTTCGAACTTCGGGCCGCTCATTTCTTCTTCTACTCTGCCTGTAATATTCTTCGTTCTCATAATTTTCTAATAGCTCCGTCATCGCCTGTATGGTCTTTATCTGGCTACCTCTTCGAGCTCTTTATGACCTCTTCGTCATAATGATAGGAAAGCTTGTTCACCAGGCATTCCTCTGGTATGGCTGGTTCCAGGTGCTTGGCCAGGCACACCTTCCCAAGGAAGTATGCAGTCATGGTACTGCCAAACTGAGTTTTGTATCGGCCATTGCAGATGTTGTCCCTTATTAAATTCTGGGTGGTCTCTGACCAATACTTGGACTTGAACAAACTTTTGAACTGCTGATAATCGTTTATTTCGCTCCTGTTCGCCATCCACCAATTGTCCGTCATATCCCGGAATGATTCATCCAATAATTCTCGACTATTGGACCATCGATTATTTCTATGTTTGGCCATATATTCCTCGATACGGGCCAAGAACTCTATCGGCTTCCTTTTATATTGGCGGAAGTTAAGCCATTCTCTGTTCTCGTTGATGGGGGTATTAGTGAAGCTGGTTGGTCGGTTCCGAATTGCTTCCATGTCCTCCTGGTTCTGCCTCACTTGACCAGTGATGTTAGTCATCGCTTCCTCCATTCCGTCACATCTTTCCGTAATTCGAGTTCGTACCTTACTGAGTTCTTCCTGGTTTTCCTTTCGGTTTTCTTCTGCCTTCTTGTGATTAGATTCTTCAAGATTTGTGACCTTGGTGTTCACCACTTCCTTGAACTCTTGTACCTCCACTTCCGTCAGCCGACATCTTCCATCAACTTCTCTTATCTGTTGATTTATAGTTATGGTTTCGTCTTCCAGCCTTTTGGTCATAAATTTCTTATTATCTTTGAGTTCCTGGTTCATTTCCTTTCTTAATAGCTCCATTCGTTCGTCTAACTTGTCTAAATTCTCTTAGTTAACTTCTCATAATAGTTGGTTATCCTCTCTTAACTCTTCCAACCTCTCCCCCATCTTCTCTTCCATTTTCTTATTATTTTCTCGTAATTCTTCCCTTAATTGCTGGTTGTCATCTTCTATTTTCTTGCTGATTTCTTCCATCTTTTCTTCCAAATTCTTCTTATTTTCTTCCATTTTCTTTTCCACCTTCTTGCTGGTTTCCTCAATTCTCTTATTGGTCCTTTCGATTTTACGGCCCAATTCTTCTTTTGTTTCATGGTTGTCCTTCTTCAATTCCTCTATGTTTTTATTTATACCACTCAAATTTTCCTTCAAGGACTGTTGGTCTTCTTTCCTTTCCTTACTATTTTCTTCCTTAATTGACCGGTTGTCGTCATCCATTTTCTTATGCAAGTCTTCTTTGGTGGAATCCATTTTCTTATGCAAGTCTTCTTTGGTGGAATCCATTTGCTTACTTAACTGTAAGAACATTTCCATTATCCTATCCATTTTGCTTTCTTCGGTGGTCCTAGACTTTTCCATTTCCTTGTCTTGGACATGTACGACCCGTTTGTGTGGGCATTTCGGATAGCTCCTCTGGTGGTTCAGGTTGTTTATGTCCCACCCGTTCTAATATCTTTTCCACGTCCTCCACTGGGGTCGCCTCCTTATCATCCATATTGAGTTCTTTTTCGGCCTCCGCCGCTCTCTTCTTTGATGTGGCACCACGCTGCATCTTTCCTGGTTCCCTGGCTGGATAACCGCTGCCAAGCTGAATTAGAAATTGGGCGAGTAATTACCGCCTTTCAACCCCTAATTACAGCCCTTTAGTTGGACGCCAATTTTGTAATAAAACAAAATATTAGATTTGTATGTGTAGTAATGTTCCACCTTAGAAACGTCAATTTGGTAACGTTCCTGGTCTTCGTGGTTACAAAATAAAATCTGTTTGAATGTTATCACAATTTGAAATAAAAAAAATTTTAAAATTTATTTAAAAAAAAAAAATTTTCTGAAAAAATGTTTTCTGAGTAATTTGGTTCTTAAAATTTAGGAACAAATCGAGTTTATTGGTTGTAATTAGAAATGTGATGGTATTGTGTTTATTTTGGTAATAGTGTCACTTTCAGTAAATTTGTTTAAAAGACAATCTGGTTAACTCCAAGTTTAGGCGAAAAAACGGCTCTCTTCTTCTTCTTCTTGAAACGTTGTCGTTTCGTATATACCGCCTTTCGGTTAGTTGGGTTTCTTGATTAATTTACCTGTTAAGCCTTTTTATAATAAAAAGCAACTCCAAATTACCAAAACAGAACGTTTATTAATAAAAATAATGAATTTGTTCGATTAAAATCGATGTTACAATGTAGTATCGACTCACTCAGGGCCGGTCGATATAAACAGGTTACATTAGTATTATAAAATATGGTTCTTTAAACGGTTATTTAAGATATAGCCAGAGAAGGTTATGGGCAGGAAAGTATAACACTTACAATTATAAAATGCCTTAATATTAAACAATACAATGATAATTAGAAATAATAAAAGTTTATATATGATTTTTATTCAAACCAATAGCTGCCAAATGTCGTTTTTCCACAGCAGTGAGAATGGATCAAAATGGCCGACTGACGCATGCGCGATGAAGCCTCTAACATTGACGAAGTATTTGTTGAAATAAAGATGTCCTTTCTTCGTGTAAATGGTCTCAGAAATTGCATATGATCGTCCTGGATATATTTGAATGTCACTGGTGTATGATGGAATAGTTCACTTGGTGTAAAATGTTGTTATTGGATATATCTCATTGTCTCTATGTGTGTCGGTTTTAACCTCGAATTTTCAGTCTGTATATGGTGTGATATCAGTGTTATTCTGTTTAATTAGTTTTATGTGGTTCAGTTTATTGGTGTTACACTGTTCATAGGTTAACTTCACCACTTCACAATAAATACAATAGTTCAAAATAATTTTATACAAAATTTCACCGAACTCTGTTTATAACGTAACCGCCATTAAAGGTTATTTCTAGCAAAAAGTCACGTTAAGTGCACTCGTCAACGTATAATAATGAACTGTTCTGATTTCCTTCGTCTCCTGAAAATCTTAGCCTATTTAATATATCTTATACATTGTTTCAAATTATCTTAGCTTCCGATACATTTTATTTTGATACATTATGCTCAGAAAATAATTTCGTTATTAGTTAACTGTACAAAATATTAAATATATATTCGGTTTCATTATTCTATTCTGCTTATTTTGCTAGTAATTAATTTAGTGTTACAAAGTTTCATTAGAAAATTATATTTATTACATTTTTGGAAGGTAGGCCTAAAAGTATACTTCCTGTCTTCTAAGCAAATAATAGCCATTTTCCCTAATATAATTATTATTCTATTAAATCTGAAATTGATATAATTGTCTATTCTTACTTAATTTATTGCAATTTAGTTTATTAATGATGCTTTTTAAATACAATTCATTTGTCTAGGACTCCTCCTATGATAATGTCAGTTAGTCCATTCCAGTTTTAATGGTAATTTTATTAGATAAATAAATAATTTTACTTATATAATGACCATATCTTTAGAAAGCCTTATTTACATGGTATACTATATGTTGAGTTTATCTTGCATAAATATTGTCAGTTTAACTGGCTTATAAGACTAGATTTATTAATTATTCTGCAGTTTAAATTCATTACATGGCCTAGATTTGATGTGTTGCTATTTGCAAAATTTTTACCAATGTAGTTATTTTATATCCTTCTCCGACTTCTTATCCTTATATACTTTATTAACAATTAGTTCTTTGACTGGTATAACAGTGATTATTGATTGTACAATTAAAATATAACACCTATCTCTATCAAAACTGGTACCTTGAATAATACCTTTTATGTGTATTGATTACCTAGTAACATAATTAAAAATATTTTATAACATTGGGAATGATATCTACTTTTAGATAGGGTATTCCAAATTTAAATTGACAACAAAATAACAGCTTATAACAATAATATCTCTTACTAATAATTCTTATTTGTCTAATTATTATATGGAACAGGAACATAACATCTTGGTTCCATATAATGGTTAACACTTCTTAAAACTAATTATTAACAGTCTGCTCTGTATTTCCCAATTTTAAAGATTTATTCCCCCTCTTTAAGTATAACACTGGCTATCTGTTTCTTATTTCATTCTATGGAATGTTCTTATAGATTCAGTAGCATTTAATTAGTAATATTACTATTTCATATCAAAATAGATACTGTTCACAAAACACTTAAAGTTTATTACTTTGTATTGCAACTCATGCACCTTTTTAAAGTTTATCAGTTATAATTCGATAACTTACACTTGTCCGTGGTGATTTATTAATATTATTACTAGTCCTTTTCTAGCTTTATAACATGAAATATTCAACCATAGGGGGACTGTGAAGATTTGTTCATACAAACTAAACAATAACTTTTTTGGGTGCACTGTTATTTAATACTATTAACACTTTTGGTTTTTGTCAGTTTTACATCGTGATATGGTTTTTTGGGGTGTTATACTTTCTCTTTGGACATTCATTTATTTTTGGGGTTTTTGGGTTCTCTCCCTATGGGGTTTCTATTTTATATGGGTCGTCTCACTTCCTTCTTCTTTCTTCAATATTTTTGGTCATTCTTCCTTCTTCTTTCTTCAGTATTTTTGGTCATTCTTCTTTCTTCTTTCTTCAGTATTCTTGTTCATTTTATATTTCTTCTTCCTTCTTTCTTCAGTACCATTTCGCTGTGTATGCTTTTGTTTCTTCTGGTCTGGTTTCTTTGTCGGGGTATCTTAATTTCCTGCTTCTATCTTACCTGGGTAATTTTGTTATTCACATTTTTAGTTTTCTGAGTTTTTAAATTTGTAGTATATATATTATTTGCAGATTTTTTCTTTATTTTAACTTTTCTTGTGAGTATATTAATTAATAGTGCCTTTTAATTGATTCTCATCTGGATATTCCATATATTAGAGTTTTATTAATGATCATTGAGTAATGTATTTGTGTGGATTATCTGTCATGCTACAGATTGCTCTCTTCCAGAAGTGATTAGTTCAGATCATACTTAGTTTGTTTGAAGTAATTGCTTATGATATTTCATTATAAATTATATTTCTTTACTTCCTTCACATTTCTAAAATTTTTTCTTCTATATTTTTGAGCTTATCTATATTTCATTATTAACTGGATTCTTATTGATAGTAATAGTCATCTGATGTTCGTTATTTTTTATTTTTCCATTTTCTTCTTAACTTGGTTCTTTATCCTTGGGATATTTATTCCCTAAAATTCCCTAACACGTTAGCTGGGGCAGTGTCCAGAGGGGCTCGGTAGGCTACACTCTCTGCTGGCCATACTACTTCATTTATTGATTACAGAGGTAAATCATCTCTGATCAATACATAATAATACTGCTGGACTTATCTACAGACAGTTATTAATAAAAATTACATAAGAATAGTCCACCTTATGACTATAAAAAAAATTAAATATCTTTGGAGATTTCACTTCGTATCTGAACAGATCTATTAATATTTCTATCTTAGTTAATTTCTATCTCAGTTACTTTTCTCAATGGTTAGCTCGGTTGGCATTTTACTTCTCTTTGTGGTTGGAAGCTGGTATAATATAATTATCACTTGTTATTCAGTGTAAAGTTTTTATTTATTTTTAATTCTCTGTCATATTTTGACTGTTATCACAATCTCTTTCTGGTCATTGGTAGCATATATTTTGTATTATATTTTTGTTCTTTTCTTAATTCTTATGAATCGTTCCACTAGTATTATGTTCTTGCAATTACTCTTTTAATTGTCATTCTTATAATTGACATTTATTATATGATCATATTTTTCTTATGGATTTATTTATACATAGTTTTTTCTTTCTTTTTCAAATTTTATTCTGCTCTTGCTTTTTATTCAAATGCACTCTTTAATTATTAATTCCATGTGTTTATTATCTCTGTTTATTTTACATAAAATTCTCATTAATTTTACTTCACAATAAGTTTATTCATTTTAATTGTATCAATGGTTTGTACTGCCATTTCTTTATTCTCGAAAGTTTTTCAGGATTGGTCCCATATATAATTGTTTGTAATGTATTATCCAAATTCTTTTTCTTCTTTATTAATCCTAAAAGTTGTTCAAATATAAGGTAGTAGGTAGTTCTTACTTGTTTTTTAGAAGTTACATATTTTCTAAATTCATTTTCTTCCTTTTATTTTCCACAAAGTTTTTTCATAAATATTTGGTAGTAGGTAGTCATTACTTCATTTTTGAATTTCATTGTAATATTTTATAAATTCTTATTATTCTAGAAATCGTTTCACAAATAATAGGTAATAAGTTGTTCTTACTTGATTTTTGAATTTTTTTAATATATTTTATTCTAAATTCTTCTTGTTCTAGATTAAAAGTTGGTTCAAAGATAAGGTAGTAAGTTGTTCTTACTTGATTTTTGAATTTTTTTTATTTCAATAAATTCTTTTTCTTTTTCATCATTTCTAAAAGTTGGTTCAAATATAAGGTAGTAAGTTGTTCTTACTTCGTTTTTGAATTTATGCATTAAATAAATTCTTTTTCTTCTTGTTCATTTCTAAAAGTTGGTTCAAATATAAGGTAGTAAGTTGTTCTTACTTGATTTTTGAATTTAAGCACTAAATAAATTCCCTTCTTTTTGTTCATTTCTAAAAGTTGGTTCAAAAATAAGGTAGTAAGTTGTTCTTACTTTGTTTTTGAATTTATCCATTAAAAATTAAATCTTCCATACATTCAATTACTCATAATATTTTTTCATGGAAATTGTTAACATATCATATTATTACCCTAAATATGGTATTAGCTCTCTTCTTTTCTTTATTCCAAATGTACTTCTCATTATTATTTTTCTTTTATATACCCAGGTTGAAGATTTTTATTAGGTTGCACAGTTGCTCATAATTCCTTTGTAAGGTATAGTTTCTTAATTAATTTTCCTTCTGAAACCCCCGTTTTCGTTCTTCGTTCATTCTTCTTATTGTTTTTCCTTATTGATAATTATTTTCTTCTTCTTTGTTGTGGTTTTTCCCGTGGTCGGTTCTCATGACATCCATTTCCTTTACCACCTCATTATGTATCCGTCATCTAGCTTATCAGATCCATACTTGTCGATGTTAACCTTGGAGTAATCATTTTCCTTCCTCTTGCTGGGATCCTTTTTAGGTTTTTGGCTACCTTCTGCTTTAATATGGTTGACTTGAGAAATTTGGAATCCTCCGTCGTTTTTTGGTTCGTTATGCAGTATTGAATGACTAGGATATGCAGCGACTACTACCCAATTTTCATTCTCACTGTTATCTCGGTTAGGCCCGACCGGGGTGTTGGTCGGTAAACCTTGAGTGGTTGCTGACCGCTCCGTAAGAGGGTTAGATGGTTGATTTCGGTTCATTTTCCGTTCTGGGTCATCTAAACTGTTACCCCGTCTGGGCAGGTTATATCTTGTATCCTCCCGTTCTCGGCTTCTCCATCGATCCTCCTCCTCATGAAGCTGTTACACCGTTGATGGTTATACTTGTTTTGGCTGTTTCCTTCTGCGTGTATAAAATTTACACGGGGTCGGGAGAACCTGTTGTTGTTGTTATTATTATTAGGGTAACCCCTATTGTTATTGTAAAACCGCTCGGTGTTATTGGTATGATTGGGGTTTCTCTGGCTATTTACATTATTATTCGGGTAATAATTACTTCGATTACTGGAGAACCCGTTATTATTTCGGTTAATGTTCGGGTTTGTATTACCGTGGTTATTGTTGTTATGGTTACCGTTCGTGGGGTGCTGATTATGGTAATTTGGATTATATCTGTTTCCTTGGTACCCACTGTTGATCTGTTGACTATTATTGTTCGATGACGGATTATTTCGAACTTCGGGCCGCTCATTTCTTCTTCTACTCTGCCTGTAATATTCTTCGTTCTCATAATTTTCTAATAGCTCCGTCATCGCCTGTATGGTCTTTATCTGGCTACCTCTTCGAGCTCTTTATGACCTCTTCGTCATAATGATAGGAAAGCTTGTTCACCAGGCATTCCTCTGGTATGGCTGGTTCCAGGTGCTTGGCCAGGCACACCTTCCCAAGGAAGTATGCAGTCATGGTACTGCCAAACTGAGTTTTGTATCGGCCATTGCAGATGTTGTCCCTTATTAAATTCTGGGTGGTCTCTGACCAATACTTGGACTTGAACAAACTTTTGAACTGCTGATAATCGTTTATTTCGCTCCTGTTCGCCATCCACCAATTGTCCGTCATATCCCGGAATGATTCATCCAATAATTCTCGACTATTGGACCATCGATTATTTCTATGTTTGGCCATATATTCCTCGATACGGGCCAAGAACTCTATCGGCTTCCTTTTATATTGGCGGAAGTTAAGCCATTCTCTGTTCTCGTTGATGGGGGTATTAGTGAAGCTGGTTGGTCGGTTCCGAATTGCTTCCATGTCCTCCTGGTTCTGCCTCACTTGACCAGTGATGTTAGTCATCGCTTCCTCCATTCCGTCACATCTTTCCGTAATTCGAGTTCGTACCTTACTGAGTTCTTCCTGGTTTTCCTTTCGGTTTTCTTCTGCCTTCTTGTGATTAGATTCTTCAAGATTTGTGACCTTGGTGTTCACCACTTCCTTGAACTCTTGTACCTCCACTTCCGTCAGCCGACATCTTCCATCAACTTCTCTTATCTGTTGATTTATAGTTATGGTTTCGTCTTCCAGCCTTTTGGTCATAAATTTCTTATTATCTTTGAGTTCCTGGTTCATTTCCTTTCTTAATAGCTCCATTCGTTCGTCTAACTTGTCTAAATTCTCTTAGTTAACTTCTCATAATAGTTGGTTATCCTCTCTTAACTCTTCCAACCTCTCCCCCATCTTCTCTTCCATTTTCTTATTATTTTCTCGTAATTCTTCCCTTAATTGCTGGTTGTCATCTTCTATTTTCTTGCTGATTTCTTCCATCTTTTCTTCCAAATTCTTCTTATTTTCTTCCATTTTCTTTTCCACCTTCTTGCTGGTTTCCTCAATTCTCTTATTGGTCCTTTCGATTTTACGGCCCAATTCTTCTTTTGTTTCATGGTTGTCCTTCTTCAATTCCTCTATGTTTTTATTTATACCACTCAAATTTTCCTTCAAGGACTGTTGGTCTTCTTTCCTTTCCTTACTATTTTCTTCCTTAATTGACCGGTTGTCGTCATCCATTTTCTTATGCAAGTCTTCTTTGGTGGAATCCATTTTCTTATGCAAGTCTTCTTTGGTGGAATCCATTTGCTTACTTAACTGTAAGAACATTTCCATTATCCTATCCATTTTGCTTTCTTCGGTGGTCCTAGACTTTTCCATTTCCTTGTCTTGGACATGTACGACCCGTTTGTGTGGGCATTTCGGATAGCTCCTCTGGTGGTTCAGGTTGTTTATGTCCCACCCGTTCTAATATCTTTTCCACGTCCTCCACTGGGGTCGCCTCCTTATCATCCATATTGAGTTCTTTTTCGGCCTCCGCCGCTCTCTTCTTTGATGTGGCACCACGCTGCATCTTTCCTGGTTCCCTGGCTGGATAACCGCTGCCAAGCTGAATTAGAAATTGGGCGAGTAATTACCGCCTTTCAACCCCTAATTACAGCCCTTTAGTTGGACGCCAATTTTGTAATAAAACAAAATATTAGATTTGTATGTGTAGTAATGTTCCACCTTAGAAACGTCAATTTGGTAACGTTCCTGGTCTTCGTGGTTACAAAATAAAATCTGTTTGAATGTTATCACAATTTGAAATAAAAAAAATTTTAAAATTTATTTAAAAAAAAAAAATTTTCTGAAAAAATGTTTTCTGAGTAATTTGGTTCTTAAAATTTAGGAACAAATCGAGTTTATTGGTTGTAATTAGAAATGTGATGGTATTGTGTTTATTTTGGTAATAGTGTCACTTTCAGTAAATTTGTTTAAAAGACAATCTGGTTAACTCCAAGTTTAGGCGAAAAAACGGCTCTCTTCTTCTTCTTCTTGAAACGTTGTCGTTTCGTATATACCGCCTTTCGGTTAGTTGGGTTTCTTGATTAATTTACCTGTTAAGCCTTTTTATAATAAAAAGCAACTCCAAATTACCAAAACAGAACGTTTATTAATAAAAATAATGAATTTGTTCGATTAAAATCGATGTTACAATGTAGTATCGACTCACTCAGGGCCGGTCGATATAAACAGGTTACATTAGTATTATAAAATATGGTTCTTTAAACGGTTATTTAAGATATAGCCAGAGAAGGTTATGGGCAGGAAAGTATAACACTTACAATTATAAAATGCCTTAATATTAAACAATACAATGATAATTAGAAATAATAAAAGTTTATATATGATTTTTATTCAAACCAATAGCTGCCAAATGTCGTTTTTCCACAGCAGTGAGAATGGATCAAAATGGCCGACTGACGCATGCGCGATGAAGCCTCTAACATTGACGAAGTATTTGTTGAAATAAAGATGTCCTTTCTTCGTGTAAATGGTCTCAGAAATTGCATATGATCGTCCTGGATATATTTGAATGTCACTGGTGTATGATGGAATAGTTCACTTGGTGTAAAATGTTGTTATTGGATATATCTCATTGTCTCTATGTGTGTCGGTTTTAACCTCGAATTTTCAGTCTGTATATGGTGTGATATCAGTGTTATTCTGTTTAATTAGTTTTATGTGGTTCAGTTTATTGGTGTTACACTGTTCATAGGTTAACTTCACCACTTCACAATAAATACAATAGTTCAAAATAATTTTATACAAAATTTCACCGAACTCTGTTTATAACGTAACCGCCATTAAAGGTTATTTCTAGCAAAAAGTCACGTTAAGTGCACTCGTCAACGTATAATAATGAACTGTTCTGATTTCCTTCGTCTCCTGAAAATCTTAGCCTATTTAATATATCTTATACATTGTTTCAAATTATCTTAGCTTCCGATACATTTTATTTTGATACATTATGCTCAGAAAATAATTTCGTTATTAGTTAACTGTACAAAATATTAAATATATATTCGGTTTCATTATTCTATTCTGCTTATTTTGCTAGTAATTAATTTAGTGTTACAAAGTTTCATTAGAAAATTATATTTATTACATTTTTGGAAGGTAGGCCTAAAAGTATACTTCCTGTCTTCTAAGCAAATAATAGCCATTTTCCCTAATATAATTATTATTCTATTAAATCTGAAATTGATATAATTGTCTATTCTTACTTAATTTATTGCAATTTAGTTTATTAATGATGCTTTTTAAATACAATTCATTTGTCTAGGACTCCTCCTATGATAATGTCAGTTAGTCCATTCCAGTTTTAATGGTAATTTTATTAGATAAATAAATAATTTTACTTATATAATGACCATATCTTTAGAAAGCCTTATTTACATGGTATACTATATGTTGAGTTTATCTTGCATAAATATTGTCAGTTTAACTGGCTTATAAGACTAGATTTATTAATTATTCTGCAGTTTAAATTCATTACATGGCCTAGATTTGATGTGTTGCTATTTGCAAAATTTTTACCAATGTAGTTATTTTATATCCTTCTCCGACTTCTTATCCTTATATACTTTATTAACAATTAGTTCTTTGACTGGTATAACAGTGATTATTGATTGTACAATTAAAATATAACACCTATCTCTATCAAAACTGGTACCTTGAATAATACCTTTTATGTGTATTGATTACCTAGTAACATAATTAAAAATATTTTATAACATTGGGAATGATATCTACTTTTAGATAGGGTATTCCAAATTTAAATTGACAACAAAATAACAGCTTATAACAATAATATCTCTTACTAATAATTCTTATTTGTCTAATTATTATATGGAACAGGAACATAACATCTTGGTTCCATATAATGGTTAACACTTCTTAAAACTAATTATTAACAGTCTGCTCTGTATTTCCCAATTTTAAAGATTTATTCCCCCTCTTTAAGTATAACACTGGCTATCTGTTTCTTATTTCATTCTATGGAATGTTCTTATAGATTCAGTAGCATTTAATTAGTAATATTACTATTTCATATCAAAATAGATACTGTTCACAAAACACTTAAAGTTTATTACTTTGTATTGCAACTCATGCACCTTTTTAAAGTTTATCAGTTATAATTCGATAACTTACACTTGTCCGTGGTGATTTATTAATATTATTACTAGTCCTTTTCTAGCTTTATAACATGAAATATTCAACCATAGGGGGACTGTGAAGATTTGTTCATACAAACTAAACAATAACTTTTTTGGGTGCACTGTTATTTAATACTATTAACACTTTTGGTTTTTGTCAGTTTTACATCGTGATATGGTTTTTTGGGGTGTTATACTTTCTCTTTGGACATTCATTTATTTTTGGGGTTTTTGGGTTCTCTCCCTATGGGGTTTCTATTTTATATGGGTCGTCTCACTTCCTTCTTCTTTCTTCAATATTTTTGGTCATTCTTCCTTCTTCTTTCTTCAGTATTTTTGGTCATTCTTCTTTCTTCAGTATTCTTGTTCATTTTATATTTCTTCTTCCTTCTTTCTTCAGTACCATTTCGCTGTGTATGCTTTTGTTTCTTCTGGTCTGGTTTCTTTGTCGGGGTATCTTAATTTCCTGCTTCTATCTTACCTGGGTAATTTTGTTATTCACATTTTTAGTTTTCTGAGTTTTTAAATTTGTAGTATATATATTATTTGCAGATTTTTTCTTTATTTTAACTTTTCTTGTGAGTATATTAATTAATAGTGCCTTTTAATTGATTCTCATCTGGATATTCCATATATTAGAGTTTTATTAATGATCATTGAGTAATGTATTTGTGTGGATTATCTGTCATGCTACAGATTGCTCTCTTCCAGAAGTGATTAGTTCAGATCATACTTAGTTTGTTTGAAGTAATTGCTTATGATATTTCATTATAAATTATATTTCTTTACTTCCTTCACATTTCTAAAATTTTTTCTTCTATATTTTTGAGCTTATCTATATTTCATTATTAACTGGATTCTTATTGATAGTAATAGTCATCTGATGTTCGTTATTTTTTATTTTTCCATTTTCTTCTTAACTTGGTTCTTTATCCTTGGGATATTTATTCCCTAAAATTCCCTAACACGTTAGCTGGGGCAGTGTCCAGAGGGGCTCGGTAGGCTACACTCTCTGCTGGCCATACTACTTCATTTATTGATTACAGAGGTAAATCATCTCTGATCAATACATAATAATACTGCTGGACTTATCTACAGACAGTTATTAATAAAAATTACATAAGAATAGTCCACCTTATGACTATAAAAAAAATTAAATATCTTTGGAGATTTCACTTCGTATCTGAACAGATCTATTAATATTTCTATCTTAGTTAATTTCTATCTCAGTTACTTTTCTCAATGGTTAGCTCGGTTGGCATTTTACTTCTCTTTGTGGTTGGAAGCTGGTATAATATAATTATCACTTGTTATTCAGTGTAAAGTTTTTATTTATTTTTAATTCTCTGTCATATTTTGACTGTTATCACAATCTCTTTCTGGTCATTGGTAGCATATATTTTGTATTATATTTTTGTTCTTTTCTTAATTCTTATGAATCGTTCCACTAGTATTATGTTCTTGCAATTACTCTTTTAATTGTCATTCTTATAATTGACATTTATTATATGATCATATTTTTCTTATGGATTTATTTATACATAGTTTTTTCTTTCTTTTTCAAATTTTATTCTGCTCTTGCTTTTTATTCAAATGCACTCTTTAATTATTAATTCCATGTGTTTATTATCTCTGTTTATTTTACATAAAATTCTCATTAATTTTACTTCACAATAAGTTTATTCATTTTAATTGTATCAATGGTTTGTACTGCCATTTCTTTATTCTCGAAAGTTTTTCAGGATTGGTCCCATATATAATTGTTTGTAATGTATTATCCAAATTCTTTTTCTTCTTTATTAATCCTAAAAGTTGTTCAAATATAAGGTAGTAGGTAGTTCTTACTTGTTTTTTAGAAGTTACATATTTTCTAAATTCATTTTCTTCCTTTTATTTTCCACAAAGTTTTTTCATAAATATTTGGTAGTAGGTAGTCATTACTTCATTTTTGAATTTCATTGTAATATTTTATAAATTCTTATTATTCTAGAAATCGTTTCACAAATAATAGGTAATAAGTTGTTCTTACTTGATTTTTGAATTTTTTTAATATATTTTATTCTAAATTCTTCTTGTTCTAGATTAAAAGTTGGTTCAAAGATAAGGTAGTAAGTTGTTCTTACTTGATTTTTGAATTTTTTTTATTTCAATAAATTCTTTTTCTTTTTCATCATTTCTAAAAGTTGGTTCAAATATAAGGTAGTAAGTTGTTCTTACTTCGTTTTTGAATTTATGCATTAAATAAATTCTTTTTCTTCTTGTTCATTTCTAAAAGTTGGTTCAAATATAAGGTAGTAAGTTGTTCTTACTTGATTTTTGAATTTAAGCACTAAATAAATTCCCTTCTTTTTGTTCATTTCTAAAAGTTGGTTCAAAAATAAGGTAGTAAGTTGTTCTTACTTTGTTTTTGAATTTATGCATTAAAAATTAAATCTTCCATACATTCAATTACTCATAATATTTTTTCATGGAAATTGTTAACATATCATATTATTACCCTAAATATGGTATTAGCTCTCTTCTTTTCTTTATTCCAAATGTACTTCTCATTATTATTTTTCTTTTATATACCCAGGTTGAAGATTTTTATTAGGTTGCACAGTTGCTCATAATTCCTTTGTAAGGTATAGTTTCTTAATTAATTTTCCTTCTGAAACCCCCGTTTTCGTTCTTCGTTCATTCTTCTTATTGTTTTTCCTTATTGATAATTATTTTCTTCTTCTTTGTTGTGGTTTTTCCCGTGGTCGGTTCTCATGACATCCATTTCCTTTACCACCTCATTATGTATCCGTCATCTAGCTTATCAGATCCATACTTGTCGATGTTAACCTTGGAGTAATCATTTTCCTTCCTCTTGCTGGGATCCTTTTTAGGTTTTTGGCTACCTTCTGCTTTAATATGGTTGACTTGAGAAATTTGGAATCCTCCGTCGTTTTTTGGTTCGTTATGCAGTATTGAATGACTAGGATATGCAGCGACTACTACCCAATTTTCATTCTCACTGTTATCTCGGTTAGGCCCGACCGGGGTGTTGGTCGGTAAACCTTGAGTGGTTGCTGACCGCTCCGTAAGAGGGTTAGATGGTTGATTTCGGTTCATTTTCCGTTCTGGGTCATCTAAACTGTTACCCCGTCTGGGCAGGTTATATCTTGTATCCTCCCGTTCTCGGCTTCTCCATCGATCCTCCTCCTCATGAAGCTGTTACACCGTTGATGGTTATACTTGTTTTGGCTGTTTCCTTCTGCGTGTATAAAATTTACACGGGGTCGGGAGAACCTGTTGTTGTTGTTATTATTATTAGGGTAACCCCTATTGTTATTGTAAAACCGCTCGGTGTTATTGGTATGATTGGGGTTTCTCTGGCTATTTACATTATTATTCGGGTAATAATTACTTCGATTACTGGAGAACCCGTTATTATTTCGGTTAATGTTCGGGTTTGTATTACCGTGGTTATTGTTGTTATGGTTACCGTTCGTGGGGTGCTGATTATGGTAATTTGGATTATATCTGTTTCCTTGGTACCCACTGTTGATCTGTTGACTATTATTGTTCGATGACGGATTATTTCGAACTTCGGGCCGCTCATTTCTTCTTCTACTCTGCCTGTAATATTCTTCGTTCTCATAATTTTCTAATAGCTCCGTCATCGCCTGTATGGTCTTTATCTGGCTACCTCTTCGAGCTCTTTATGACCTCTTCGTCATAATGATAGGAAAGCTTGTTCACCAGGCATTCCTCTGGTATGGCTGGTTCCAGGTGCTTGGCCAGGCACACCTTCCCAAGGAAGTATGCAGTCATGGTACTGCCAAACTGAGTTTTGTATCGGCCATTGCAGATGTTGTCCCTTATTAAATTCTGGGTGGTCTCTGACCACTGAACAAACTTTTGAACTGCTGATAATCGTTTATTTCGCTCCTGTTCGCCATCCACCAATTGTCCGTCATATCCCGGAATGATTCATCCAATAATTCTCGACTATTGGACCATCGATTATTTCTATGTTTGGCCATATATTCCTCGATACGGGCCAAGAACTCCATCGGCTTCCTTTTATATTGGCGGAAGTTAAGCCATTCTCTGTTCTCGTTGATGGGGATATTAGTGAAGCTGGTTGGTCGGTTCCGAATTGCTTCCATGTCCTCCTGGTTCTGCCTCACTTGACCAGTGATGTTAGTCATCGCTTCCTCCATTCCGTCACATCTTTCCGTAATTCGAGTTCGTACCTTACTGAGTTCTTCCTGGTTTTCCTTTCGGTTTTCTTCTGCCTTCTTGTGATTAGATTCTTCAAGATTTGTGACCTTGGTGTTCACCACTTCCTTGAACTCTTGTACCTCCACTTCCGTCAGCCGACATCTTCCATCAACTTCTCTTATCTGTTGATTTATAGTTATGGTTTCGTCTTCCAGCCTTTTGGTCATAAATTTCTTATTATCTTTGAGTTCTTGGTTCATTTCCTTTCTTAATAGCTCCATTCGTTCGTCTAACTTGTCTAAATTCTCTTGGTTAACTTCTCGTAATAGTTGGTTATCCTCTCTTAACTCTTCCAACCTCTCCCCCATCTTCTCTTCCATTTTCTTATTATTTTCTCGTAATTCTTCCCTTAATTGCTGGTTGTCATCTTCTATTTTCTTGCTGGTTTCTTCCATCTTTTCTTCCAAATTCTTCTTATTTTCTTCCATTTTCTTTTCCACCTTCTTGCTGGTTTCCTCAATTCTCTTATTGGTCCTTTCGATTTTACGGCCCAATACTTCTTTTGTTTCTTGGTTGTCCTTCTTCAATTCTTCTTTTGTTTCTTGGTTGTCCTTCTTCAATTCCTCTATGTTTTTATTTATACCACTCAAATTTTCCTTCAAGGACTGTTGGTCTTCTTTCCTTTCCTTACTATTTTCTTCCTTAATTGACCGGTTGTCGTCATCCATTTTCTTATGCAAGTCTTCTTTGGTGGAATCCATTTTCTTATGCAAGTCTTCTGTGGTGGAATCCATTTGCTTACTTAACTGTAAGAACATTTCCATTATCCTATCCATTTTGCTTTCTTCGGTGGTCCTAGACTTTTCCATTTCCTTGTCTTGGACATGTACGTCCCCTGTTTGTGTGGGCATTTCGGATAGCTCCTCTGGTGGTTCAGGTTGTTTATGTCCCACCCGTTCTAATATCTTTTCCACGTCCTCCACTGGGGTCGCCTCCTTATCATCCATATTGAGTTCTTTTTCGGCCTCCGCCGCTCTCTTCTTTGATGTGGCACCACGCTGCATCTTTCCTGGTTCCCTGGCTGGATAACCGCTGCCAAGCTGAATTAGAAATTGGGCGAGTAATTACCGCCTTTCAACCCCTAATTACAGCCCTTTAGTTGGACGCCAATTTTGTAATAAAACAAAATATTAGATTTGTATGTGTAGTAATGTTCCACCTTAGAAACGTCAATTTGGTAACGTTCCTGGTCTTCGTGGTTACAAAATAAAATCTGTTTGAATGTTATCACAATTTGAAATAAAAAAAATTTTTAAATTTATTTCAAAAAAAAAAATTTTCTGAAAAAATGTTTTCTGAGTAATTTGGTTCTTAAAATTTAGGAACAAATCGAGTTTATTGGTTGTAATTAGAAATGTGATGGTATTGTGTTTATTTTGGTAATAGTGTCACTTTCAGTAAATTTGTTTAAAAGACAATCTGGTTAACTCCAAGTTTAGGCGAAAAAACGGCTCTCTTCTTCTTCTTCTTGAAACGTTGTCGTTTCGTATATACCGCCTTTCGGTTAGTTGGGTTTCTTGATTAATTTACCTGTTAAGCCTTTTTATAATAAAAAGCAACTCCAAATTACCAAAACAGAACGTTTATTAATAAAAATAATGAATTTGTTCGATTAAAATCGATGTTACAATGTAGTATCGACTCACTCAGGGCTGGTCGATATAAACAGGTTACATTAGTATTATAAAATATGGTTCTTTAAACGGTTATTTAAGATATAGCCAGAGAAGGTTATGGGCAGGAAAGTATAACACTTACAATTATAAAATGCCTTAATATTAAACAATACAATGATAATTAGAAATAATAAAAGTTTATATATGATTTTTATTCAAACCAATAGCTGCCAAATGTCGTTTTTCCACAGCAGTGAGAATGGATCAAAATGGCCGACTGACGCATGCGCGATGAAGCCTCTAACATTGACGAAGTATTTGTTGAAATAAAGATGTCCTTTCTTCATGTAAATGGTCTCAGAAATTGCATATGATCGTCCTGGATATATTTGAATGTCACTGGTGTATGATGGAATAGTTCACTTGGTGTAAAATGTTGTTATTGGATATATCTCATTGTCTCTATGTGTGTCGGTTTTAATCTCGAATTTTCAGTCTGTATATGGTGTGATATCAGTGTTATTCTGTTTAATTAGTTTTATGTGGTTCAGTTTATTGGTGTTACACTGTTCATAGGTTAACTTCACCACTTCACAATAAATAAAACAGTTCAAAATAATTTTATACAAAATTTCACCGAACTCTGTTTATAACGTAACCGCCATTAAAGGTTATTTCTAGCAAAAAGTCACGTTAAGTGCACTCGTCAACGTATAATAATGAACTGTTCTGATTTCCTTCGTCTCCTGAAAATCTTAGCCTATTTAATATATCTTATACATTGTTTCAAATTATCTTAGCTTCCGATACATTTTATTTTGATACATTATGCTCAGAAAATAAGTTCGTTATTAGTTAACTGTACGAAATATTAAATATATATTCGGTTTCATTATTCTATTCTGCTTATTTTGCTAGTAATTAATTTAGTGTTACAAAGTTTCATTAGAAAATTATATTTATTACATTTTTGGAAGGTAGGCCTAAAAGTATACTTCCTGTCTTCTAAGCAAATAATAGCCATTTTCCCTAATATAATTATTATTCTATTAAATCTGAAATTGATATAATTGTCTATTCTTACTTAATTTATTGCAATTTAGTAAGAGTTTCTATATTTGAATGTCACTGGTGTATGATGGAATAGTTCACTTGGTGTAAAATGTTGTTATTGGATATATCTCATTGTCTCTATGTGTGTCGGTTTTAATCTCGAATTTTCAGTCTGTATATGGTGTGATATCAGTGTTATTCTGTTTAATTAGTTTTATGTGGTTCAGTTTATTGGTGTTACACTGTTCATAGGTTAACTTCACCACTTCACAATAAATAAAACAGTTCAAAATAATTTTATACAAAATTTCACCGAACTATGTTTATAACGTAACCGCCATTAAAGGTTATTTCTAGCAAAAAGTCACGTTAAGTGCACTCGTCAACGTATAATAATGAACTGTTCTGATTTCCTTCGTCTCCTGAAAATCTTAGCCTATTTAATATATCTTATACATTGTTTCAAATTATCTTAGCTTCCGATACATTTTATTTTGATACATTATGCTCAGAAAATAATTTCGTTATTAGTTAACTGTACGAAATATTAAATATATATTCGGTTTCATTATTCTATTCTGCTTATTTTGCTAGTAATTAATTTAGTGTTACAAAGTTTCATTAGAAAATTATATTTATTACATTTTTGGAAGTTAGGCCTAAAAGTATACTTCCTGTCTTCTAAGCAAATAATAGCCATTTTCCCTAATATAATTATTATTCTATGAAATCTGAAATTGATATAATTGTTTATTCTTACTTAATTTATTGCAATTTAGTTTATTAATGATGGTTTTTAAATACAATTCATTTGTCTAGGACTCCTCCTATGATAATGTCAGTTAGTCCATTCCAGTTTTAATGGTAATTTTATTAGATAAATAAATAATTTTACTTATATAATGACCATATCTTTAGAAAGCCTTATTTACATGGTATACTATATGTTGAGTTTATCTTGCATAAATATTGTCAGTTTAACTGGCTTATAAGACTAGATTTATTAATTATTCTGCAGTTTAAATTCATTACATGGCCTAGATTTCATGTGTTGCTATTTGCAAAATTTTTACCAATGTAGTTATTTTATATCCTTCTCTGACTTCTTATCCTTATATACTTTATTAACAATTAGTTCTTTGACTGGTATAACAGTGATTATTGATTGTACAATTAAAATATAACACCTATCTCTATCAAAACTGGTACCTTGAATAATACCTTTTATGTGTATTGATTACCTAGTAACATAATTAAAAATATTTTATAACATTGGGAATGATATCTACTTTTAGATAGGGTATTCCAAATTTAAATTGACAACAAAATAACAGCTTATAACAATAATATCTCTTACTAATAATTCTTATTTGTCTAATTATTATATGGAACAGGAACATAACATCTTGGTTCCATATAATGGTTAACACTTCTTAAAACTAATTATTAACAGTCTGCTCTGTATTTCCCAATTTTAAAGATTTATTCCCCCTCTTTAAGTATAACAGTGGCTATCTGTTTCTTATTTCATTCTATGGAATGTTCTTATAGATTCAGTAGCATTTCATTAGTAATATTACTATTTCATATCAAAATAGATACTGTTCACAAAACACTTAAAGTTTATTACTTTGTACTGCAACTCATGCACCTTTTTAAAGTTTATCAGTTATAATTCGATAACTTACACTTGTCCATGGTGATTTATTAATATTATTACTAGTCCTTTTCTAGCTTTATAACATGAAATATTCAACCATAGGGGGACTGTGAAGATTTGTTCATACAAACTAAACAATAACTTTTTTGGGTGCACTGTTATTTAATACTATTAACACTTTTGGTTTTTGTCAGTTTTACATCGTGATATGGTTTTTTGGGGTGTTATACTTTCTCTTTGGACATTCATTTATTTTTGGGGTTTTTGGGTTCTCTCCCTATGGGGTTTCTATTTTATATGGGTCGTCTCACTTCCTTCTTCTTTCTTCAATATTTTTGGTCATTCTTCCTTCTTCTTTCTTCAGTATTTTTGGTCATTCTTCTTTCTTCTTTCTTCAGTATTCTTGTTCATTTTATATTTCTTCTTCCTTCTTTCTTCAGTACCATTTCGCTGTGTATGCTTTTGTTTCTTCTGGTCTGGTTTCTTTGTCGGGGTATCTTAATTTCCTGCTTCTATCTTACCTGGGTAATTTTGTTATTCACATTTTTAGTTTTCTGAGTTTTTAAATTTGTAGTATATATATTATTTGCAGATTTTTTCTTTATTTTAACTTTTCTTGTGAGTATATTAATTAATAGTGCCTTTTAATTGATTCTCATCTGGATATTCCATATATTAGAGTTTTATTAATGATCATTGAGTAATGTATTTGTGTGGATTATCTGTCATGCTACAGATTGCTCTCTTCCAGAAGTGATTAGTTCAGATCATACTTAGTTTGTCTGAAGTAATTGCTTATGATATTTCATTATAAATTATATTTCTTTACTTCCTTCACATTTCTAAAATTTTTTCTTCTATATTTTTGAGCTTATCTATATTTCATTATTAACTGGATTCTTCTTGATAGTAATAGTCATCTGATGTTCGTTATTTTTTATTTTTCCATTTTCTTCTTAACTTGGTTCTTTATCCTTGGGATATTTATTCCCTAAAATTCCCTAACACGTTAGCTGGGGCAGTGTCCAGAGGGGCTCGGTAGGCTACACTCTCTGCTGGCCATACTACTTCATTTATTGATTACAGAGGTAAATCATCTCTGATCAATACATAATAATACTGCTGGACTTATCTACAGACAGTTATTAATAAAAATTACATAAGAATAGTCCACCTTATGACTATAAAAAAAATTAAATATCTTTGGAGATTTCACTTCGTATCTGAACAGATCTATTAATATTTCTATCTTAGTTAATTTCTATCTCAGTTACTTTTCTCAATGGTTAGCTCGGTTGGCATTTTACTTCTCTTTGTGGTTGGAAGTTGGTATAATATAATTATCACTTGTTATTCAGTGTAAAGTTTTTATTTATTTTTAATTCTCTGTCATATTTTGACTGTTATCACAATCTCTTTCTGGTCATTGGTAGCATATATTTTGTATTATATTTTTGTTCTTTTCTTAATTCTTATGAATCGTTCCACTAGTATTATGTTCTTGCAATTACTCTTTTAATTGTCATTCTTATAATTGACATTTATTATATGATCATATTTTTCTTATGGATTTATTTATACATAGTTTTTTCTTTCTTTTTCAAATTTTATTCTGCTCTTGCTTTTTATTCAAATGCACTCTTTAATTATTAATTCCATGTGTTTATTATCTCTGTTTATTTTACATAAAATTCTCATTAATTTTACTTCACAATAAGTTTATTCATTTTAATTGTATCAATGGTTTGTACTGCCATTTCTTTATTCTCGAAAGTTTTTCAGGATTGGTCCCATATATAATTGTTTGTAATGTATTATCCAAATTCTTTTTCTTCTTTATTAATCCTAAAAGTTGTTCAAATATAAGGTAGTAGGTAGTTCTTACTTGTTTTTTAGAAGTTACTATTTTCTAAATTCATTTTCTTCCTTTTATTTTCCACAAAGTTTTTTCATAAATATTTGGTAGTAGGTAGTCATTACTTCATTTTTGAATTTCATTGTAATATTTTATAAATTCTTATTATTCTAGAAATCGTTTCACAAATAATAGGTAATAAGTTGTTCTTACTTGATTTTTGAATTTTTTTAATATATTTTATTCTAAATTCTTCTTGTTCTAGATTAAAAGTTGGTTCAAAGATAAGGTAGTAAGTTGTTCTTACTTGATTTTTGAATTTTTTTTATTTCAATAAATTCTTTTTCTTTTTCATCATTTCTAAAAGTTGGTTCAAATATAAGGTAGTAAGTTGTTCTTACTTCGTTTTTGAATTTATGCATTAAATAAATTCTTTTTCTTCTTGTTCATTTCTAAAAGTTGGTTCAAATATAAGGTAGTAAGTTGTACTTACTTGATTTTTGAATTTAAGCACTAAATAAATTCCCTTCTTTTTGTTCATTTCTAAAAGTTGGTTCAAAAATAAGGTAGTAAGTTGTTCTTACTTTGTTTTTGAATTTATCCATTAAAAATTAAATCTTCCATACATTCAATTACTCATAATATTTTTTCATGGAAATTGTTAACATATCATATTATTACCCTAAATATGGTATTAGCTCTCTTCTTTTCTTTATTCCAAATGTACTTCTCATTATTATTTTTCTTTTATATACCCAGGTTGAAGATTTTTATTAGGTTGCACAGTTGCTCATAATTCCTTTGTAAGGTATAGTTTCTTAATTAATTTTCCTTCTGAAACCCCCGTTTTCGTTCTTCGTTCATTCTTCTTATTGTTTTTCCTTATTGATAATTATTTTCTTCTTCTTTGTTGTGGTTTTTCCCGTGGTCGGTTCTCATGACATCCATTTCCTTTACCACCTCATTATGTATCCGTCATCTAGCTTATCAGATCCATACTTGTCGATGTTAACCTTGGAGTAATCATTTTCCTTCCTCTTGCTGGGATCCTTTTTAGGTTTTTGGCTACCTTCTGCTTTAATATGGTTGACTTGAGAAATTTGGAATCCTCCGTCGTTTTTTGGTTCGTTATGCAGTATTGAATGACTAGGATATGCAGCGACTACTACCCAATTTTCATTCTCACTGTTATCTCGGTTAGGCCCGACCGGGGTGTTGGTCGGTAAACCTTGAGTGGTTGCTGACCACTCCGTAAGAGGGTTAGATGGTTGATTTCGGTTCATTTTCCGTTCTGGGTCATCTAAACTGTTACCCCGTCTGGGCAGGTTATATCTTGTATCCTCCCGTTCTCGGCTTCTCCATCGATCCTCCTCCTCATGAAGCTGTTACACCGTTGATGGTTATACTTGTTTTGGCTGTTTCCTTCTGCGTGTATAAAATTTACACGGGGTCGGGAGAACCTGTTGTTGTTGTTATTATTATTAGGGTAACCCCTATTGTTATTGTAAAACCGCTCGGTGTTATTGGTATGATTGGGGTTTCTCTGGCTATTTACATTATTATTCGGGTAATAATTACTTCGATTACCGGAGAACCCGTTATTATTTCGGTTAATGTTCGGGTTTGTATTACCGTGGTTATTGTTGTTATGGTTACCGTTCGTGGGGTGCTGATTATGGTAATTTGGATTATATCTGTTTCCTTGGTACCCACTGTTGATCTGTTGACTATTATTGTTCGATGACGGATTATTTCGAACTTCGGGCCGCTCATTTCTTCTTCTACTCTGCCTGTAATATTCTTCGTTCTCATAATTTTCTAATAGCTCCGTCATCGCCTGTATGGTCTTTATCTGGCTACCTCTTCGAGCTCTTTATGACCTCTTCGTCATAATGATAGGAAAGCTTGTTCACCAGGCATTCCTCTGGTATGGCTGGTTCCAGGTGCTTGGCCAGGCACACCTTCCCAAAGAAGTATGCAGTCATGGTACTGCCAAACTGAGTTTTGTATCGGCCATTACAGATGTTGTCCTTTATTAAATTCTGGGTGGTCTCTGACCAATACTTGGACTTGAACAAACTTTTGAACTGCTGATAATCGTTTATTTCGCTCCTGTTCGCCATCCACCAATTGTCCGTCATATCCCAGAATGATTCATCCAATAATTCTCGACTATTGGACCATCGATTATTTCTATGTTTGGCCATATATTCCTCGATACGGGCCAAGAACTCCATCGGCTTCCTTTTATATTGGCGGAAGTTAAGCCATTCTCTGTTCTCGTTGATGGGGATATTAGTGAAGCTGGTTGGTCGGTTCCGAATTGCTTCCATGTCCTCCTGGTTCTGCCTCACTTGACCAGTGATGTTAGTCATCGCTTCCTCCATTCCGTCACATCTTTCCGTAATTCGAGTTCGTACCTTACTGAGTTCTTCCTGGTTTTCCTTTCGGTTTTCTTCTGCCTTCTTGTGATTAGATTCTTCAAGATTTGTGACCTTGGTGTTCACCACTTCCTTGAACTCTTGTACCTCCACTTCCGTCAGCCGACATCTTCCATCAACTTCTCTTATCTGTTGATTTATAGTTATGGTTTCGTCTTCCAGCCTTTTGGTCATAAATTTCTTATTATCTTTGAGTTCTTGGTTCATTTCCTTTCTTAATAGCTCCATTCGTTCGTCTAACTTGTCTAAATTCTCTTGGTTAACTTCTCGTAATTCTTCTCGTAATAGTTGGTTATCCTCTCTTAACTCTTCCAACCTCTCCCCCATCTTCTCTTCCATTTTCTTATTATTTTCTCGTAATTCTTCCCTTAATTGCTGGTTGTCATCTTCTATTTTCTTACTGGTTTCTCCATCTTTTCTTCCAAATTCTTCTTATTTTCTTCCATTTTCTTTTCCACCTTCTTGCTGGTTTCCTCAATTCTCTTATTGGTCCTTTCGATTTTACGGCCCAATTCTTCTTTTGTTTCTTGGTTGTCCTTCTTCAATTCCTCTACGTTTTTATTTATACCACTCAAATTTTCCTTCAAGGACTGTTGGTCTTCTTTCCTTTCCTTACTATTTTCTTCCTTAATTGACCGGTTGTCGACATCCATTTTCTTATGCAAGTCTTCTTTGGTGGAATCCATTTTCTTATGCAAGTCTTCTTTGGTGGAATCCATTTTCTTATGCAAGTCTTCTTTGGTGGAATCCATTTGCTTACTTAACTGTAAGAACATTTCCATTATCCTATCCATTTTGCTTTCTTCGGTGGTCCTAGACTTTTCCATTTCCTTGTCTTGGACATGTACGTCCCCTGTTTGTGTGGGCATTTCGGATAGCTCCTCTGGTGATTCAGGTTGTTTATGTCCCACCCGTTCTAATATCTTTTCCACGTCATCCACTGGGGTCGCCTCCTTATCATCCATATTGAGTTCTTTTTCGGCCTCCGCCGCTCTCTTCTTTGATGTGGTACGACGCTGCATCTTTCCTGGTTCCCTGGCTGGATAACCGCTGCCAAGCTGAATTAGAAATTGGGCGAGTAATTACCGCCTTTCAACCCCTAATTACAGCCCTTTAGTTGGACGCCAATTTTGTAATAAAACAAAATATTAGATTTGTATGTGTAGTAATGTTCCACCTTAGAAACGTGAATTTGGTAACGTTCCTGGTCTTCGTGGTTACAAAATAAAATCTGTTTGAATGTTATCACAATATGAAATAAAAAAAATTTTAAAATTTATTTCAAAAAAAAAATTTTCTGAAAAAATGTTTTCTGAGTAATTTGGTTCTTAAAATTTAGGAACAAATCGAGTTTATTGGTTGTAATTAGAAATGTGATGGTATTGTGTTTATTTTGGTAATAGTGTCACTTTCAGTAAATTTGTTTAAAAGACAATCTGGTTAACTCCAAGTTTAGGCGAAAAAACGGCTCTCTTCTTCTTCTTCTTGAAACGTTGTTGTTTCGTATATACAGCCTTTCGGTTAGTTGGGTTTCTTGATTAATTTACCTGTTAAGCCTTTTTATAATAAAAAGCAACTCCAAATTACCAAAACAGAACGTTTATTAATAAAAATAATGAATTTGTTCGATTAAAATCGATGTTACAATGTAGTATCGACTCACTCAGGGCTGGTCGATATAAACAGGTTACATTAGTATTATAAAATATGGTTCTTTAAACGGTTATTTAAGATATAGCCAGAGAAGGTTATGGGCAGGAAAGTATAACACTTACAATTATAAAATGCCTTAATATTAAACAATACAATGATAATTAGAAATAATAAAAGTTTATATATGATTTTTATTCAAACCAATAGCTGCCAAATGTTGTTTTTCCACAGCAGTGAGAATGGATCAAAATGGCCGACTGACGCATGCGCGATGAAGCCTCTAACATTGACGAAGTATTTGTTGAAATAAAGATGTCCTTTCTTCGTGTATATGGTCTCAGAAATTGCATATGATCGTCCTGGATATATTTGAATGTCACTGGTGTATGATGGAATAGTTCACTTGGTGTAAAATGTTGTTATTGGATATATCTCATTGTCTCTATGTGTGTCGGTTTTAACCTCGAATTTTCAGTCTGTATATGGTGTGATATCAGTGTTATTCTGTTTAATTAGTTTTATGTGGTTCAGTTTATTGGTGTTACACTGTTCATAGGTTAACTTCACCACTTCACAATAAATAAAACAGTTCAAAATAATTTTATACAAAATTTCACCGAACTCTGTTTATAACGTAACCGCCATTAAAGGTTATTTCTAGCAAAAAGTCACGTTAAGTGCACTCGTCAACGTATAATAATGAACTGTTCTGATTTCCTTCGTCTCCTGAAAATCTTAGCCTATTTAATATATCTTATACATTGTTTCAAATTATCTTAGCTTCCGATACATTTTATTTTGATACATTATGCTCAGAAAATAATTTCGTTATTAGTTAACTGTACGAAATATTAAATATATATTCGGTTTCATTATTCTATTCTGCTTATTTTGCTAGTAATTAATTTAGTGTTACAAAGTTTCATTAGAAAATTATATTTATTACATTTTTGGAAGGTAGGCCTAAAAGTATACTTCCTGTCTTCTAAGCAAATAATAGCCATTTTCCCTAATATAATTATTATTCTATTAAATCTGAAATTGATATAATTGTCTATTCTTACTTAATTTATTGCAATTTAGTTTATTAATGATGGTTTTTAAATACAATTCATTTGTCTAGGACTCCTCCTATGATAATGTCAGTTAGTCCATTCCAGTTTTAATGGTAATTTTATTAGATAAATAAATAATTTTACTTATATAATGACCATATCTTTAGAAAGCCTTATTTACATGGTATACTATATGTTGAGTTTATCTTGCATAAATATTGTCAGTTTAACTGGCTTATAAGACTAGATTTATTAATTATTCTGCAGTTTAAATTCATTACATGGCCTAGATTTCATGTGTTGCTATTTGCAAAATTTTTACCAATGTAGTTATTTTATATCCTTCTCTGACTTCTTATCCTTATATACTTTATTAACAATTAGTTCTTTGACTGGTATACCAGTGATTATTGATTGTACAATTAAAATATAACACCTATCTCTATCAAAACTGGTACCTTGAATAATACCTTTTATGTGTATTGATTACCTAGTAACATAATTAAAAATATTTTATAACATTGGGAATGATATCTACTTTTAGATAGGGTATTCCAAATTTAAATTGACAACAAAATAACAGCTTATAACAATAATATCTCTTACTAATAATTCTTATTTGTCTAATTATTATATGGAACAGGAACATAACATCTTGGTTCCATATAATGGTTAACACTTCTTAAAACTAATTATTAACAGTCTGCTCTGTATTTCCCAATTTTAAAGATTTATTCCCCCTCTTTAAGTATAACACTGGCTATCTGTTTCTTATTTCATTCTATGGAATGTTCTTATAGATTCAGTAGCATTTCATTAGTAATATTACTATTTCATATCAAAATAGATACTGTTCACAAAACACTTAAAGTTTATTACTTTGTACTGCAACTCATGCACCTTTTTAAAGTTTATCAGTTATAATTCGATAACTTACACTTGTCCATGGTGATTTATTAATATTATTACTAGTCCTTTTCTAGCTTTATAACATGAAATATTCAACCATAGGGGGACTGTGAAGATTTGTTCATACAAACTAAACAATAACTTTTTTGGGTGCACTGTTATTTAATACTATTAACACTTTTGGTTTTTGTCAGTTTTACATCGTGATATGGTTTTTTGGGGTGTTATACTTTCTCTTTGGACATTCATTTATTTTTGGGGTTTTTGGGTTCTCTCCCTATGGGGTTTCTATTTTATATGGGTCGTCTCACTTCCTTCTTCTTTCTTCAATATTTTTGGTCATTCTTCCTTCTTCTTTCTTCAGTATTTTTGGTCATTCTTCTTTCTTCTTTCTTCAGTATTCTTGTTCATTTTATATTTCTTCTTCCTTCTTTCTTCAGTACCATTTCGCTGTGTATGCTTTTGTTTCTTCTGGTCTGGTTTCTTTGTCGGGGTATCTTAATTTCCTGCTTCTATCTTACCTGGGTAATTTTGTTATTCACATTTTTAGTTTTCTGAGTTTTTAAATTTGTAGTATATATATTATTTGCAGATTTTTTCTTTATTTTAACTTTTCTTGTGAGTATATTAATTAATAGTGCCTTTTAATTGATTCTCATCTGGATATTCCATATATTAGAGTTTTATTAATGATCATTGAGTAATGTATTTGTGTGGATTATCTGTCATGCTACAGATTGCTCTCTTCCAGAAGTGATTAGTTCAGATCATACTTAGTTTGTCTGAAGTAATTGCTTATGATATTTCATTATAAATTATATTTCTTTACTTCCTTCACATTTCTAAAATTTTTTCTTCTATATTTTTGAGCTTATCTATATTTCATTATTAACTGGATTCTTCTTGATAGTAATAGTCATCTGATGTTCGTTATTTTTTATTTTTCCATTTTCTTCTTAACTTGGTTCTTTATCCTTGGGATATTTATTCCCTAAAATTCCCTAACACGTTAGCTGGGGCAGTGTCCAGAGGGGCTCGGTAGGCTACACTCTCTGCTGGCCATACTACTTCATTTATTGATTACAGAGGTAAATCATCTCTGATCAATACATAATAATACTGCTGGACTTATCTACAGACAGTTATTAATAAAAATTACATAAGAATAGTCCACCTTATGACTATAAAAAAAATTAAATATCTTTGGAGATTTCACTTCGTATCTGAACAGATCTATTAATATTTCTATCTTAGTTAATTTCTATCTCAGTTACTTTTCTCAATGGTTAGCTCGGTTGGCATTTTACTTCTCTTTGTGGTTGGAAGTTGGTATAATATAATTATCACTTGTTATTCAGTGTAAAGTTTTTATTTATTTTTAATTCTCTGTCATATTTTGACTGTTATCACAATCTCTTTCTGGTCATTGGTAGCATATATTTTGTATTATATTTTTGTTCTTTTCTTAATTCTTATGAATCGTTCCACTAGTATTATGTTCTTGCAATTACTCTTTTAATTGTCATTCTTATAATTGACATTTATTATATGATCATATTTTTCTTATGGATTTATTTATACATAGTTTTTTCTTTCTTTTTCAAATTTTATTCTGCTCTTGCTTTTTATTCAAATGCACTCTTTAATTATTAATTCCATGTGTTTATTATCTCTGTTTATTTTACATAAAATTCTCATTAATTTTACTTCACAATAAGTTTATTCATTTTAATTGTATCAATGGTTTGTACTGCCATTTCTTTATTCTCGAAAGTTTTTCAGGATTGGTCCCATATATAATTGTTTGTAATGTATTATCCAAATTCTTTTTCTTCTTTATTAATCCTAAAAGTTGTTCAAATATAAGGTAGTAGGTAGTTCTTACTTGTTTTTTAGAAGTTACTATTTTCTAAATTCATTTTCTTCCTTTTATTTTCCACAAAGTTTTTTCATAAATATTTGGTAGTAGGTAGTCATTACTTCATTTTTGAATTTCATTGTAATATTTTATAAATTCTTATTATTCTAGAAATCGTTTCACAAATAATAGGTAATAAGTTGTTCTTACTTGATTTTTGAATTTTTTTAATATATTTTATTCTAAATTCTTCTTGTTCTAGATTAAAAGTTGGTTCAAAGATAAGGTAGTAAGTTGTTCTTACTTGATTTTTGAATTTTTTTTATTTCAATAAATTCTTTTTCTTTTTCATCATTTCTAAAAGTTGGTTCAAATATAAGGTAGTAAGTTGTTCTTACTTCGTTTTTGAATTTATGCATTAAATAAATTCTTTTTCTTCTTGTTCATTTCTAAAAGTTGGTTCAAATATAAGGTAGTAAGTTGTTCTTACTTGATTTTTGAATTTAAGCACTAAATAAATTCCCTTCTTTTTGTTCATTTCTAAAAGTTGGTTCAAAAATAAGGTAGTAAGTTGTTCTTACTTTGTTTTTGAATTTATCCATTAAAAATTAAATCTTCCATACATTCAATTACTCATAATATTTTTTCATGGAAATTGTTAACATATCATATTATTACCCTATATAAGGTATTAGCTCTCTTCTTTTCTTTATTCCAAATGTACTTCTCATTATTATTTTTCTTTTATATACCCAGGTTGAAGATTTTTATTAGGTTGCACAGTTGCTCATAATTCCTTTGTAAGGTATAGTTTCTTAATTAATTTTCCTTCTGAAACCCCCGTTTTCGTTCTTCGTTCATTCTTCTTATTGTTTTTCCTTATTGATAATTATTTTCTTCTTCTTTGTTGTGGTTTTTCCCGTGGTTGGTTCTCATGACATCCATTTCCTTTACCACCTCATTATGTATCCGTCATCTAGCTTATCAGATCCATACTTGTCGATGTTAACCTTGGAGTAATCATTTTCCTTCCTCTTGCTGGGATCCTTTTTAGGTTTTTGGCTACCTTCTGCTTTAATATGGTTGACTTGAGAAATTTGGAATCCTCCGTCGTTTTTTGGTTCGTTATGCAGTATTGAATGACTAGGATATGCAGCGACTACTACCCAATTTTCATTCTCACTGTTATCTCGGTAAGGCCCGACCGGGGTGTTGGTCGGTAAACCTTGAGTGGTTGCTGACCACTCCGTAAGAGGGTTAGATGGTTGATTTCGGTTCATTTTCCGTTCTGGGTCATCTAAACTGTTACCCCGTCTGGGCAGGTTATATCTTGTATCCTCCCGTTCTCGGCTTCTCCATCGATCCTCCTCCTCATGAAGCTGTTACACTGTTGATGGTTATACTTGTTTTGGCTGTTTCCTTCTGCGTGTATAAAATTTACACGGGGTCGGGAGAACCTGTTGTTGTTGTTATTATTATTAGGGTAACCCCTATTGTTATTGTAAAACCGCTCGGTGTTATTGGTATGATTGGGGTTTCTCTGGCTATTTACATTATTATTCGGGTAATAATTACTTCGATTACCGGAGAACCCGTTATTATTTCGGTTAATGTTCGGGTTTGTATTACCGTGGTTATTGTTGTTATGGTTACCGTTCGTGGGGTGCTGATTATGGTAATTTGGATTATATCTGTTTCCTTGGTACCCACTGTTGATCTGTTGACTATTATTGTTCGATGACGGATTATTTCGAACTTCGGGCCGCTCATTTCTTCTTCTACTCTGCCTGTAATATTCTTCGTTCTCATAATTTTCTAATAGCTCCGTCATCGCCTGTATGGTCTTTATCTGGCTACCTCTTCGAGCTCTTTATGACCTCTTCGTCATAATGATAGGAAAGCTTGTTCACCAGGCATTCCTCTGGTATGGCTGGTTCCAGGTGCTTGGCCAGGCACACCTTCCCAAGGAAGTATGCAGTCATGGTACTGCCAAACTGAGTTTTGTATCGGCCATTGCAGATGTTGTCCCTTATTAAATTCTGGGTGGTCTCTGACCACTGAACAAACTTTTGAACTGCTGATAATCGTTTATTTCGCTCCTGTTCGCCATCCACCAATTGTCCGTCATATCCCGGAATGATTCATCCAATAATTCTCGACTATTGGACCATCGATTATTTCTATGTTTGGCCATATATTCCTCGATACGGGCCAAGAACTCCATCGGCTTCCTTTTATATTGGCGGAAGTTAAGCCATTCTCTGTTCTCGTTGATGGGGATATTAGTGAAGCTGGTTGGTCAGTTCCGAATTGCTTCCATGTCCTCCTGGTTCTGCCTCACTTGACCAGTGATGTTAGTCATCGCTTCCTCCATTCCGTCACATCTTTCCGTAATTCGAGTTCGTACCTTACTGAGTTCTTCCTGGTTTTCCTTTCGGTTTTCTTCTGCCTTCTTGTGATTAGATTCTTCAAGATTTGTGACCTTGGTGTTCACCACTTCCTTGAACTCTTGTACCTCCACTTCCGTCAGCCGACATCTTCCATCAACTTCTCTTATCTGTTGATTTATAGTTATGGTTTCGTCTTCCAGCCTTTTGGTCATAAATTTCTTATTATCTTTGAGTTCTTGGTTCATTTCCTTTCTTAATAGCTCCATTCGTTCGTCTAACTTGTCTAAATTCTCTTGGTTAACTTCTCGTAATTCTTCTCGTAATAGTTGGTTATCCTCTCTTAACTCTTCCAACCTCTCCCCCATCTTCTCTTCCATTTTCTTATTATTTTCTCGTAATTCTTCCCTTAATTGCTGGTTGTCATCTTCTATTTTCTTACTGGTTTCTCCATCTTTTCTTCCAAATTCTTCTTATTTTCTTCCATTTTCTTTTCCACCTTCTTGCTGGTTTCCTCAATTCTCTTATTGGTCCTTTCGATTTTACGGCCCAATTCTTCTTTTGTTTCTTGGTTGTCCTTCTTCAATTCCTCTACGTTTTTATTTATACCACTCAAATTTTCCTTCAAGGACTGTTGGTCTTCTTTCCTTTCCTTACTATTTTCTTCCTTAATTGACCGGTTGTCGACATCCATTTTCTTATGCAAGTCTTCTTTGGTGGAATCCATTTTCTTATGCAAGTCTTCTTTGGTGGAATCCATTTTCTTATGCAAGTCTTCTTTGGTGGAATCCATTTGCTTACTTAACTGTAAGAACATTTCCATTATCCTATCCATTTTGCTTTCTTCGGTGGTCCTAGACTTTTCCATTTCCCTGTCTTGGACATGTACGTCCCCTGTTTGTGTGGGCATTTCGGATAGCTCCTCTGGTGATTCAGGTTGTTTATGTCCCACCCGTTCTAATATCTTTTCCACGTCATCCACTGGGGTCGCCTCCTTATCATCCATATTGAGTTCTTTTTCGGCCTCCGCCGCTCTCTTCTTTGATGTGGCACGACGCTGCATCTTTCCTGGTTCCCTGGCTGGATAACCGCTGCCAAGCTGAATTAGAAATTGGGCGAGTAATTACCGCCTTTCAACCCCTCATTACAGCCCTTTAGTTGGACGCCAATTTTGTAATAAAACAAAATATTAGATTTGTATGTGTAGTAATGTTCCACCTTAGAAACGTCAATTTGGTAACGTTCCTGGTCTTCGTGGTTACAAAATAAAATCTGTTTGAATGTTATCACAATATGAAATAAAAAAAATTTTAAAATTTATTTCAAACAAAAAAATTTTCTGAAAAAATGTTTTCTGAGTAATTTGGTTCTTAAAATTTAGGAACAAATCGAGTTTATTGGTTGTAATTAGAAATGTGATGGTATTGTGTTTATTTTGGTAATAGTGTCACTTTCAGTAAATTTGTTTAAAAGACAATCTGGTTAACTCCAAGTTTAGGCGAAAAAACGGCTCTCTTCTTCTTCTTCTTGAAACGTTGTTGTTTCGTATATACAGCCTTTCGGTTAGTTGGGTTTCTTGATTAATTTACCTGTTAAGCCTTTTTATAATAAAAAGCAACTCCAAATTACCAAAACAGAACGTTTATTAATAAAAATAATGAATTTGTTCGATTAAAATCGATGTTACAATGTAGTATCGACTCACTCAGGGCTGGTCGATATAAACAGGTTACATTAGTATTATAAAATATGGTTCTTTAAACGGTTATTTAAGATATAGCCAGAGAAGGTTATGGGCAGGAAAGTATAACACTTACAATTATAAAATGCCTTAATATTAAACAATACAATGATAATTAGAAATAATAAAAGTTTATATATGATTTTTATTCAAACCAATAGCTGCCAAATGTTGTTTTTCCACAGCAGTGAGAATGGATCAAAATGGCCGACTGACGCATGCGCGATGAAGCCTCTAACATTGACGAAGTATTTGTTGAAATAAAGATGTCCTTTCTTCGTGTATATGGTCTCAGAAATTGCATATGATCGTCCTGGATATATTTGAATGTCACTGGTGTATGATGGAATAGTTCACTTGGTGTAAAATGTTGTTATTGGATATATCTCATTGTCTCTATGTGTGTCGGTTTTAACCTCGAATTTTCAGTCTGTATATGGTGTGATATCAGTGTTATTCTGTTTAATTAGTTTTATGTGGTTCAGTTTATTGGTGTTACACTGTTCATAGGTTAACTTCACCACTTCACAATAAATAAAACAGTTCAAAATAATTTTATACAAAATTTCACCGAACTCTGTTTATAACGTAACCGCCATTAAAGGTTATTTCTAGCAAAAAGTCATGTTAAGTGCACTCGTCAACGTATAATAATGAACTGTTCTGATTTCCTTCGTCTCCTGAAAATCTTAGCCTATTTAATATATCTTATACATTGTTTCAAATTATCTTAGCTTCCGATACATTTTATTTTGATACATTATGCTCAGAAAATAATTTCGTTATTAGTTAACTGTACGAAATATTAAATATATATTCGGTTTCATTATTCTATTCTGCTTATTTTGCTAGTAATTAATTTAGTGTTACAAAGTTTCATTAGAAAATTATATTTATTACATTTTTGGAAGGTAGGCCTAAAAGTATACTTCCTGTCTTCTAAGCAAATAATAGCCATTTTCCCTAATATAATTATTATTCTATTAAATCTGAAATTGATATAATTGTCTATTCTTACTTAATTTATTGCAATTTAGTTTATTAATGATGGTTTTTAAATACAATTCATTTGTCTAGGACTCCTCCTATGATAATGTCAGTTAGTCCATTCCAGTTTTAATGGTAATTTTATTAGATAAATAAATAATTTTACTTATATAATGACCATATCTTTAGAAAGCCTTATTTACATGGTATACTATATGTTGAGTTTATCTTGCATAAATATAGTCAGTTTACCTGGCATATAAGACTAGATTTATTAATTATTCTGCAGTTTAAATTCATTACATGGCCTAGATTTGATGTGTTGCTATTTGCAAAATTTTTACCAATGTAGTTATTTTATATCCTTCTCTGACTTCTTATCCTTATATACTTTATTAACAATTAGTTCTTTGACTGGTATAACAGTGATTATTGATTGTACAATTAAAATATAACACCTATCTCTATCAAAACTGGTACCTTGAATAATACCTTTTATGTGTATTGATTACCTAGTAACATAATTAAAAATATTTTATAACATTGGGAATGATATCTACTTTTAGATAGGGTATTCCAAATTTAAATTGACAACAAAATAACAGCTTATAACAATAATATCTCTTACTAATAATTCTTATTTGTCTAATTATTATATGGAACAGGAACATAACATCTTGGTTCCATATAATGGTTAACACTTCTTAAAACTAATTATTAACAGTCTGCTCTGTATTTCCCAATTTTAAAGATTTATTCCCCCTCTTTAAGTATAACACTGGCTATCTGTTTCTTATTTCATTCTATGGAATGTTCTTATAGATTCAGTAGCATTTCATTAGTAATATTACTATTTCATATCAAAATAGATACTGTTCACAAAACACTTAAAGTTTATTACTTTGTACTGCAACTCATGCACCTTTTTAAAGTTTATCAGTTATAATTCGATAACTTACACTTGTCCATGGTGATTTATTAATATTATTACTAGTCCTTTTCTAGCTTTATAACATGAAATATTCAACCATAGGGGGACTGTGAAGATTTGTTCATACAAACTAAACAATAACTTTTTTGGGTGCACTGTTATTTAATACTATTAACACTTTTGGTTTTTGTCAGTTTTACATCGTGATATGGTTTTTTGGGGTGTTATACTTTCTCTTTGGACATTCATTTATTTTTGGGGTTTTTGGGTTCTCTCCCTATGGGGTTTCTATTTTATATGGGTCGTCTCACTTCCTTCTTCTTTCTTCAATATTTTTGGTCATTCTTCCTTCTTCTTTCTTCAGTATTTTTGGTCATTCTTCTTTCTTCTTTCTTCAGTATTCTTGTTCATTTTATATTTCTTCTTCCTTCTTTCTTCAGTACCATTTCGCTGTGTATGCTTTTGTTTCTTCTGGTCTGGTTTCTTTGTCGGGGTATCTTAATTTCCTGCTTCTATCTTACCTGGGTAATTTTGTTATTCACATTTTTAGTTTTCTGAGTTTTTAAATTTGTAGTATATATATTATTTGCAGATTTTTTCTTTATTTTAACTTTTCTTGTGAGTATATTAATTAATAGTGCCTTTTAATTGATTCTCATCTGGATATTCCATATATTAGAGTTTTATTAATGATCATTGAGTAATGTATTTGTGTGGATTATCTGTCATGCTACAGATTGCTCTCTTCCAGAAGTGATTAGTTCAGATCATACTTAGTTTGTCTGAAGTAATTGCTTATGATATTTCATTATAAATTATATTTCTTTACTTCCTTCACATTTCTAAAATTTTTTCTTCTATATTTTTGAGCTTATCTATATTTCATTATTAACTGGATTCTTCTTGATAGTAATAGTCATCTGATGTTCGTTATTTTTTATTTTTCCATTTTCTTCTTAACTTGGTTCTTTATCCTTGGGATATTTATTCCCTAAAATTCCCTAACACGTTAGCTGGGGCAGTGTCCAGAGGGGCTCGGTAGGCTACACTCTCTGCTGGCCATACTACTTCATTTATTGATTACAGAGGTAAATCATCTCTGATCAATACATAATAATACTGCTGGACTTATCTACAGACAGTTATTAATAAAAATTACATAAGAATAGTCCACCTTATGACTATAAAAAAAATTAAATATCTTTGGAGATTTCACTTCGTATCTGAACAGATCTATTAATATTTCTATCTTAGTTAATTTCTATCTCAGTTACTTTTCTCAATGGTTAGCTCCGTTGGCATTTTACTTCTCTTTGTGGTTGGAAGTTGGTATAATATAATTATCACTTGTTATTCAGTGTAAAGTTTTTATTTATTTTTAATTCTCTGTCATATTTTGACTGTTATCACAATCTCTTTCTGGTCATTGGTAGCATATATTTTGTATTATATTTTTGTTCTTTTCTTAATTCTTATGAATCGTTCCACTAGTATTATGTTCTTGCAATTACCCTTTTAATTGTCATTCTTATAATTGACATTTATTATATGATCATATTTTTCTTATGGATTTATTTATACATAGTTTTTTCTTTCTTTTTCAAATTTTATTCTGCTCTTGCTTTTTATTCAAATGCACTCTTTAATTATTAATTCCATGTGTTTATTATCTCTGTTTATTTTACATAAAATTCTCATTAATTTTACTTCACAATAAGTTTATTCATTTTAATTGTATCAATGGTTTGTACTGCCATTTCTTTATTCTCGAAAGTTTTTCAGGATTGGTCCCATATATAATTGTTTGTAATGTATTATCCAAATTCTTTTTCTTCTTTATTAATCCTAAAAGTTGTTCAAATATAAGGTAGTAGGTAGTTCTTACTTGTTTTTTAGAAGTTACATATTTTCTAAATTCATTTTCTTCCTTTTATTTTCCACAAAGTTTTTTCATAAATATTTGGTAGTAGGTAGTCATTACTTCATTTTTGAATTTCATTGTAATATTTTATAAATTCTTATTATTCTAGAAATCGTTTCACAAATAATAGGTAATAAGTTGTTCTTACTTGATTTTTGAATTTTTTTAATATATTTTATTCTAAATTCTTCTTGTTCTAGATTAAAAGTTGGTTCAAAGATAAGGTAGTAAGTTGTTCTTACTTGATTTTTGAATTTTTTTTATTTCAATAAATTCTTTTTCTTTTTCATCATTTCTAAAAGTTGGTTCAAATATAAGGTAGTAAGTTGTTCTTACTTCGTTTTTGAATTTATGCATTAAATAAATTCCCTTCTTTTTGTTCATTTCTAAAAGTTGGTTCAAAAATAAGGTAGTAAGTTGTTCTTACTTTGTTTTTGAATTTATGCATTAAAAATTAAATCTTCCATACATTCAATTACTCATAATATTTTTTCATGGAAATTGTTAACATATCATATTATTACCCTAAATATGGTATTAGCTCTCTTCTTTTCTTTATTCCAAATGTACTTCTCATTATTATTTTTCTTTTATATACCCAGGTTGAAGATTTTTATTAGGTTGCACAGTTGCTCATAATTCCTTTGTAAGGTATAGTTTCTTAATTAATTTTCCTTCTGAAACCCCCGTTTTCGTTCTTCGTTCATTCTTCTTATTGTTTTTCCTTATTGATAATTATTTTCTTCTTCTTTGTTGTGGTTTTTCCCGTGGTCGGTTCTCATGACATCCATTTCCTTTACCACCTCATTATGTATCCGTCATCTAGCTTATCAGATCCATACTTGTCGATGTTAACCTTGGAGTAATCATTTTCCTTCCTCTTGCTGGGATCCTTTTTAGGTTTTTGGCTACCTTCTGCTTTAATATGGTTGACTTGAGAAATTTGGAATCCTCTGTCGTTTTTTGGTTCGTTATGCAGTATTGAATGACTAGGATATTCAGCGACTACTACCCAATTTTCATTCTCACTGTTATCTCGGTTAGGCCCGACCGGGGTTTTGGTCGGTAACCTTGAGTGGTTGCTGACCGCTCCGTAAGAGGGTTAGATGGTTGATTTCGGTTCATTTTCCGTTCTGGGTCATCTAAACTGTTACCCCGTCTGGGCAGGTTATATCTTGTATCCTCCCGTTCTCGGCTTCTCCATCGATCCTCCTCCTCATGGAAGCTGTTACACCGTTGATGGTTATACCTGTTTTGGCTGTTTCCTTCTGCGTGTATAAAATTTACACGGGGTCGGGAGAACCTGTTGTTGTTGTTATTATTATTAGGGTAACCCCTATTGTTATTGTAAAACCGCTCGGTGTTATTGGTATGATTGGGGTTTCTCTGGCTATTTACATTATTATTCGGGTAATAATTACTTCGATTACCGGAGAACCCGTTATTATTTCGGTTAATGTTCGGGTTTGTATTACCGTGGTTATTGTTGTTATGGTTACCGTTCGTGGGGTGCTGATTATGGTAATTTGGATTATATCTGTTTCCTTGGTACCCACTGTTGATCTGTTGACTATTATTGTTCGATGACGGATTATTTCGAACTTCGGGCCGCTCATTTCTTCTTCTACTCTGCCTGTAATATTCTTCGTTCTCATAATTTTCTAATAGCTCCGTCATCGCCTGTATGGTCTTTATCTGGCTACCTCTTCGAGCTCTTATGACCTCTTCGTCATAATGATAGGAAAGCTTGTTCACCAGGCATTCCTCTGGTATGGCTGGTTCCAGGTGCTTGGCCAGGCACACCTTCCCAAGGAAGTATGCAGTCATGGTACTGCCAAACTGAGTTTTGTATCGGCCATTGCAGATGTTGTCCCTTATTAAATTCTGGGTGGTCTCTGACCACTGAACAAACTTTTGAACTGCTGATAATCGTTTATTTCGCTCCTGTTCGCCATCCACCAATTGTCCGTCATATCCCGGAATGATTCATCCAATAATTCTCGACTATTGGACCATCGATTATTTCTATGTTTGGCCATATATTCCTCGATACGGGCCAAGAACTCCATCGGCTTCCTTTTATATTGGCGGAAGTTAAGCCATTCTCTGTTCTCGTTGATGGGGATATTAGTGAAGCTGGTTGGTCAGTTCCGAATTGCTTCCATGTCCTCCTGGTTCTGCCTCACTTGACCAGTGATGTTAGTCATCGCTTCCTCCATTCCGTCACATCTTTCCGTAATTCGAGTTCGTACCTTACTGAGTTCTTCCTGGTTTTCCTTTCGGTTTTCTTCTGCCTTCTTGCGATTAGATTCTTCAAGATTTGTGACCTTGGTGTTCACCACTTCCTTGAACTCTTGTACCTCCACTTCCGTCAGCCGACATCTTCCATCAACTTCTCTTATCTGTTAATTTATAGTTATGGTTTCGTCTTCCAGCCTTTTGGTCATAAATTTCTTATTATCTTTGAGTTCTTGGTTAATTTCCTTTCTTAATAGCTCCATTCGTTCGTCTAACTTGTCTAAATTCTCTTGGTTAACTTCTCGTAATAGTTGGTTATCCTCTCTTAACTCTTCCAACCTCTCCCCCATCTTCTCTTCCATTTTCTTATTATTTTCTCGTAATTCTTCCCTTAATTGCTGGTTGTCATCTTCTATTTTCTTGCTGGTTTCTTCCATCTTTTCTTCCAAATTCTTCTTATTTTCTTCCATTTTCTTTTCCACCTTCTTGCTGGTTTCCTCAATTCTCTTATTGGTCGTTTCGATTTTACGGCCCAATTCTTCTTTTGTTTCTTGGTTGTCCTTCTTCAATTCTTCTTTTGTTTCTTGGTTGTCCTTCTTCAATTCCTCTATGTTTTTATTTATACCACTCAAATTTTCCTTCAAGGACTGTTGGTCTTCTTTCCTTTCCTTACTATTTTCTTCCTTAATTGACCGGTTGTCGTCATCCATTTTCTTATGCAAGTCTTCTTTGGTGGAATCCATTTTCTTATGCAAGTCTTCTTTGGTGGAATCCATTTTCTTATGCAAGTCTTCTTTGGTGGAATCCATTTGCTTACTTAACTGTAAGAACATTTCCATTATCCTATCCATTTTGCTTTCTTCGGTGGTCCTAGACTTTTCCATTTCCTTGTCTTGGACATGTACGTCCCCTGTTTGTGTGGGCATTTCGCATAGCTCCTCTGGTGGTTCAGGTTGTTTATGTCCCACCCGTTCTAATATCTTTTCCACGTCCTCCACTGGGGTCGCCTCCTTATCATCCATATTTAGTTCTTTTTCGGCCTCCGCCGCTCTCTTCTTTGATGTGGCACCACGCTGCATCTTTCCTGGTTCCCTGGCTGGATAACCGCTGCCAAGCTGAATTAGAAATTGGGCGAGTAATTACCGCCTTTCAACCCCTCATTACAGCCCTTTAGTTGGACGCCAATTTTGTAATAAAACAAAATATTAGATTTGTATGTGTAGTAATGTTCCACCTGAGAAACGTCAATTTGGTAACGTTCCTGGTCTTCGTGGTTACAAAATAAAATCTGTTTGAATGTTGTTATCACAATTTGAAATAAAAAAAATTTTTAAATTTATTTCAAAAAAAAAAATTTTCTGAAAAAATGTTTTCTGAGTAATTTGGTTCTTAAAATTTAGGAACAAATCGAGTTTATTGGTTTGTAATTAGAAATGTGATGGTATTGTGTTTATTTTGGTAATAGTGTCACTTTCAGTAAATTTGTTTAAAAGACAATCTGGTTAACTCCAAGTTTAGGCGAAAAAACGGCTCTCTTCTTCTTCTTCTTCTTGAAACGTTGTCGTTTCGTATATACCGCCTTTCGGTTAGTTGGGTTTCTTGATTAATTTACCTGTTAAGCCTTTTTATAATAAAAAGCAACTCCAAATTACCAAAACAGAACGTTTATTAATAAAAATAATGAATTTGTTCGATTAAAATCGATGTTACAATGTAGTATCGACTCACTCAGGGCCGATCGATATAAACAGGTTACATTAGTATTATAAAATATGGTTCTTTAAACGGTTATTTAAGATATAGCCAGAGAAGGTTATGGGCAGGAAAGTATAACACTTACAATTATAAAATGCCTTAATATTAAACAATACAATGATAATTAGAAATAATAAAAGTTTATATATGATTTTTATTCAAACCAATAGCTGCCAAATGTCGTTTTTCCACAGCAGTGAGAATGGATCAAAATGGCCGACTGACGCATGCGCGATGAAGCCTCTAACATTGACGAAGTATTTGTTGAAATAAAGATGTCCTTTCTTCGTGTAAATGGTCTCAGAAATTGTATATGATCGTCCTGGATATATTTGAATGTCACTGGTGTATGATGGAATAGTTCACTTGGTGTAAAATGTTGTTATTGGATATATCTCATTGTCTCTATGTGTGTCGGTTTTAACCTCGAATTTTCAGTCTGTATATGGTGTGATATCAGTGTTATTCTGTTTAATTAGTTTTATGTGGTTCAGTTCATTGGTGTTACACTGTTCATAGGTTAACTTCACCACTTCACAATAAATAAAATAGTTCAAAATAATTTTATACAAAATTTCACCGAACTCTGTTTATAACGTAACCGCCATTAAAGGTTATTTCTAGCAAAAAGTCACGTTAAGTGCACTCGTCAACGTATAATAATGAACTGTTCTGATTTCCTTCGTCTCCTGAAAATCTTAGCCTATTTAATATATCTTATACATTGTTTCAAATTATCTTAGCTTCCGATACATTTTATTTTGATACATTATGCTCAGAAAATAAGTTCGTTATTAGTTAACTGTACGAAATATTAAATATATATTCGGTTTCATTATTCTATTCTGCTTATTTTGCTAGTAATTAATTTAGTGTTACAAAGTTTCATTAGAAAATTATATTTATTACATTTTTGGAAGGTAGGCCTAAAAGTATACTTCCTGTCTTCTAAGCAAATAATAGCCATTTTCCCTAATATAATTATTATTCTATTAAATCTGAAATTGATATAATTGTCTATTCTTACTTAATTTATTGCAATTTAGTTTATTAATGATGGTTTTTAAATACAATTCATTTGTCTAGGACTCCTCCTATGATAATGTCAGTTAGTCCATTCCAGTTTTAATGGTAATTTTATTAGATAAATAAATAATTTTACTTATATAATGACCATATCTTTAGAAAGCCTTATTTACATGGTATACTATATGTTGAGTTTATCTTGCATAAATATTGTCAGTTTAACTGGCTTATAAGACTAGATTTATTAATTATTCTGCAGTTTAAATTCATTACATGGCCTAGATTTGATGTGTTGCTATTTGCAAAATTTTTACCAATGTAGTTATTTTATATCCTTCTCCGACTTCTTTTCCTTATATACTTTATTAACAATTAGTTCTTTGACTGGTATAACAGTGATTATTGATTGTACAATTAAAATATAACACCTATCTCTATCAAAACTGGTACCTTGAATAATACCTTTTATGTGTATTGATTACCTAGTAACATAATTAAAAATATTTTATAACATTGGGAATGATATCTACTTTTAGATAGGGTTTTCCAAATTTAAATTGACAACAAAATAACAGCTTATAACAATAATATCTCTTACTAATAATTCTTATTTGTCTAATTATTATATGGAACAGGAACATAACATCTTGGTTCCATATAATGGTTAACACTTCTTAAAACTAATTATTAACAGTCTGCTCTGTATTTCCCAATTTTAAAGATTTATTCCCCCTCTTTAAGTATAACACTGGCTATCTGTTTCTTATTTCATTCTATGGAATGTTCTTATAGATTCAGTAGCATTTCATTAGTAATATTACTATTTCATATCAAAATAGATACTGTTCACAAAACACTTAAAGTTTATTACTTTGTACTGCAACTCATGCACCTTTTTAAAGTTTATCAGTTATAATTCGATAACTTACACTTGTCCATGGTGATTTATTAATATTATTACTAGTCCTTTTCTAGCTTTATAACATGAAATATTCAACCATAGGGGGACTGTGAAGATTTGTTCATACAAACTAAACAATAACTTTTTTGGGTGCACTGTTATTTAATACTATTAACACTTTTGGTTTTTGTCAGTTTTACATCGTGATATGGTTTTTTGGGGTGTTATACTTTCTCTTTGGACATTCATTTATTTTTGGGGTTTTTGGGTTCTCTCCCTATGGGGTTTCTATTTTATATGGGTCGTCTCACTTCCTTCTTCTTTCTTCAATATTTTTGGTAATTCTTCCTTCTTCTTTCTTCAGTATTTTTGGTCATTCTTCTTTCTTCTTTCTTCAGTATTCTTGTTCATTTTATATTTCTTCTTCCTTCTTTCTTCAGTACCATTTCGCTGTGTATGCTTTTGTTTCTTCTGGTCTGGTTTCTTTGTCGGGGTATCTTAATTTCCTGCTTCTATCTTACCTGGGTAATTTTGTTATTCACATTTTTAGTTTTCTGAGTTTTTAAATTTGTAGTATATATATTATTTGCAGATTTTTTCTTTATTTTAACTTTTCTTGTGAGTATATTAATTAATAGTGCCTTTTAATTGATTCTCATCTGGATATTCCATATATTAGAGTTTTATTAATGATCATTGAGTAATGTATTTGTGTGGATTATCTGTCATGCTACAATATATATACCATTCACATTACTCACCTCTACATATAATCACTAACCACTGTGTCCCTAAAATATCTAACACCTCTTTATATATTATCAGTATCTCAACACTTTATTTTCATTAACTCCCATTAACTCTATTTAACTAACTCCAATGCCCTTATTTATAATTATTACCCAAACCCTTTTACAACATTTCACCTTAATATATCACTAGAAAATTCATCATTTATCTACTACCAACAATACCTCTCAATATCCAAATCTATAACATGCTTAATCATTTACTAACCATTAGAATCTAAATCTCCTAATATCATTTAAATTCCTTATCAATTATTTAAAATTTCACAGTACATAGTTTACACAAAAAATACATAAAATACACACATCAAAAATACACAAATACATAGACATCAATACACAAAAATATACAATCCACATAATCATTAAATCATTTACCAAAATCAGTCATAAACAGTCCATCCTGAAAAACACTGTTCACATAATTAAATGTTCATAAACACAATTAGAATAATTAGCCTCCATCGTCAAATAATAGCCTTATCTTATGTATACATAACTCATTTTTAATTAAATACATTATATCATCTTTTGTAATATAATAACTATTTAAATTTATTTTGTCCATTATACCATAGTAATACTGTAACGTGTCAGAATTGGGTAATTGTATTTATTGCATTTATGGGGTATTTGTATTTTATTTTATTTCATTTCGGAGTTTCATAAAACATATTGTGTAAATTTTAATTCCATTGTAACAGACCACGTGTTGACTGAACCAGCTTTAGAACAAAGGCGAGACGCAATATTACGTTGTGAAATCTGTTGAAGTATGTACCACCTTAAGTTTTCTCAGAACTGTGTGGGAATGTGACCGCGCACGCACGCGCAACACGGGTGCGCGCTGGAGTGACGTTCCTTCAGAAAACTCAAAATGGCCTAGAGGGGAATCGTTGCAGTTTCATTTACCATGAGGCCGGATACGAAAAATTTAAGGACCACCTCTTCCGTGACATCAGACTAGCAGTGCCGAATATCGTCGGCACTCACTACAGAAAAAATCACTATGTAGTATGTGCTTAACCAATAAGCCACAACAACTCAACTTTGAACGACGACGAGATCCGTTGGCAGTGAACAGCAGTTTCCGCCCGCTTGCCAGAGAAGCGAGACAGTCTACGTTAAGCGGTCCTCGAGCAACAGAGTACCGATACAGACGCCTACATTTTCGTTTCGGGCCCGGTTGGTCGAGTTTTCATAAGATGTAATCAGTTCAAATATATCGCTAAGACCGACCGGGACCCGAGGAATTGAACGATGTTATAAACGGTTGCCGTACAGTGACAGTGGGAGAGCAGTGAATAATGGACCATGTAACCGAAACGAAAACACGTGTTCGGTCGGCGGTGTTAATCAGGTTACCGCGAATAAAAAACAGAACTTCGTAAAACACAAATAAGGGGGAATATGTTAAATTGTATGAGTGTGTGTGAGAGCAAAGCTGGGCTGTTTTCCATAGTTTAAAACGTATTAAAGGGTAAGGTATATGTAACGAATTCAAAATGTGTTTTGTAATTTTTATTGTGGTGTGCTTTGTATTAAGGAATTCCATTCGTATGTAAGTAAAAAGCATTCATTTCATAACCAAAATGTGTTAGACTAAGTTATTTCGTCATTACCATTTTCTCATTTCTGTGCTGCAAGATTCGTCTAACGTTCCGGGATCTTTCTGAATTATTAATTGGGGGTGGTCAGATAGCGAAATTGTCCTTTTTATTTAAGGTGGAGTATAAAGGTTTTCGATATTTTAGCCTTAAAAAATAATCGTGGCGACCTTGGTCTTCTGAGAGAAATTTAATACGGTAAGTAGTTGCGACTGAGTACAGGTAAGTCCTGGCAGTGTATTTTATGTATTAATATATTTCGGCGTATATTTTTTAGCATCACAATACTCTGCAGGATTACTCCACATTACTATATCATAAAACTTGTCAACATTCGGTATGGTCCAGAGTCACCCTTAGTGTAATTAGTCATAATCCGGTATTTTGTAAAGTCATCATTCTCATTCTCTCCTACTATTTCAGTCTCATTGCATGGTAAGTACTTGTTATTATTTTCACTTCTCTCTCCACCTAACCTTTCTATAAATTCCTCATAATCTCTACATATCTTAAAAATCTCTACTTCTCTTTTTATCTCACCATACCTCTTACTTTTAAAACATCTCTCTCTATCACACCAAGCTACATTCTCTCTCTATATATTTGCATCGGGCACTAATATTTCATAAAAACACCTCCTGGCCTCACCAGGTACACTAACACAAAAAACTAAGGGATCATTTGGAGACCACACGTCTCCCATATAAACTCTAGAGGAACTAAATATCACTATAATATTGACGACTCGGAACACTAAGTTTTTTATAAGTAAAAACGTAAAGTTTTACCTTACAGCCTAAACCGGCTTTCACCTATAGAAGGCTTCAGCAGAGGCTGTCGTTAGTAGCGCTGTTCATCTTGTTGTTGGCGACGAGATAGTGTTTCGAAAGATCGAAGCTGTGTGTGTGTGGTGAGATGTGTTCGAATAATGCGTGCGATTTGAATTGTGTCTGTTCGTTTAGGATGTCGTTTTTATTTGTTTTTGTGTGTTTGTATATTTCTAATTGTTCTAGAGTGTCTAGTTTTCGGCCTTTTGTGTGTACGTGTAGTATGTTCATGTTATTGTCGATGTTTTTATATGTGTGGTTTGCTTCAAAGAGGTGGTTTGCGAAGGTAGATTCTGTAGTGGTGTGGAGTGCTTTTGTGTGTTCAATGTATCTCTGTTTGAAGCTACGTCCTGTCTGGCCTATGTAGAATTTATTGCAATTTGAACAATTTAGTTTATATACACCGGGTAGATCGAATTTGTTTTGTGCTTTGGGCATGCGTTTTGATAGTGTGTGTTCTGTTTTGTTAGTAGTTTTGTAAGCGATTCTGTATCCTGCTTTTTTGAATTTGTGGGCAATTTTTTCTGTTTGTTTGTTGATGTATGTTAGTGTATGAATTTGTTGTTTTCTGTTTTTGTCTGTTGTTTGTTTTGTGTAGGAGTTTACTGACTATTGTTCTGTCATAACCGTTAGATTCTGCTAGATATTTTATCGTGTTTAGTTCGTCTTTGTAGTCTATTTCATCTAAGGGGATGTTGTTAAGTCTACGTATCATGGTTCTGAAGGCAGCTAGTTTGTGTTGTATTGGGTGATTGGAGGTGTTGTGTATTAGTGTGTCAGTTGTAGTTGGTTTTCTGTATATACTGAATTTGTGCCTGTGTTCTGTGCCTGTGTTCTACACTATGTGCCTGTGCCTGTACGAAACACTATCTCGTCGCCAACAACAAGATGAACAGCGCTACTAATGACAGCCTCTGATGAAGCCTTCTATAGGTGAAAGCCGGTTTAGGCTGTAAGGTAAAACTTTACGTTTTTACTTATAAAAAACTTAGTGTTCCGAGACGTCAATATTATAGTGATATTTAGTTAAGTAACGGACACGTCATGGACAACGAAATCCAAGAATCTAGAGGAACCTTCCTCCTAAAATAACAATTTTGGAGTCTTTACTCTAACCATACCACTGGGAAAATTTGCCCTCTGCTCACTATACTCACTTAAACTCTCCTTACCCCCACTTTCACTCTCATCTACAACTGTCACCTCACCATTAACCTCTACTCTCATTAAAATCTCACTATTACCACCAACATCCACACTATTATCTCCTATTACTATATTTTCATCTATTTTATCGTCATTTCCACTACTACTTTTCTTGTCCTCTTTGTTTCTATCTAATTTGTCTATTTCTCTACTCTTATTTTCTAACTGTATCTCATTAATTCTCTTGTCTAATTTCTCCTCTACTTGATCTAATTTTACGTTTTTCAAATTGTTTTGTTTCTTGAGCTCATTCTCAAAACTATCTAACTTTACATTAATTTCTTTTAATACGCTATTTTGTGTTTTAATTAGTATAAACAGACCTTCCAGCGATATTTTATTCTCGATTGCCCTAGGTGTAGAATTCGCGCTTATTTTGTCTAATAAAATAGATTCTGTGTCTGTATTGTTTATTTCCATACTATTATTTCTTTCTGCCATTTTGATACTTTTAATATAAAAATGATTATTTAGTTATATTTGTAATCAGTCATACAATTACTACTCACTATGTTTGTCAACATAACCTCTTGTGTACTGGGTTATGTATCGTTCTATCACCTTCTTTGTTTCTAAATCTGGCCTATGTTTTATATAAAGTGGTTTTATATAATGTCCACAGTTCAGGCGCCATTTGTTATCAAACTCTTTTTACTATCATAAACATTTATATTTATGTACATACAAATATTACCATAATATTATAGGTAGTTACAGGTTGAATTTTGTAGAAATAATTAGGTGAAGGTGTTTTGGGGAAGATTAAAGAATTGTTTATGTATTGTGTTAGTTGGAGGAATATCTATATTTTCTCTTATAAGGAAGAGATTGAGTTTGGTGGTGGTAAAAAATCAGTATATGTTGAAGTCTTGTTGTTATTAGGTTAAAACTTTAAATTAGAACAAACCAATACCCCAAACACAAACCAATGCATCTAAAAGGAAACATGTCAGTTGTAGATATGGAAGTATATTAGACCACTATTTTAAAATTTTGTATTCAATGTTTCAGTTTTGTGGTGTTGTGACCGCGGTCCTGGGCTGACTGGAGCGTCAGAACAGGAGCGTAGAGTGCCTCATGGCCTTATGGTGTAGGGATCTCTCCGGAGAAGTCCAGTAAGGTCAGAGGGTGCGATCAGCATCATTGGACCAAGGGTAAGTGATGACAAATTTTATATAGTAACATTACAGGGGGTTGTGGTGACATATCTAGACTGATCCTTTTGGAAAAGTGTGAATGAGTCAATGAAAGTTTTTGTGTCTCGACACAAAATCTTTCATTGAGGGGGTGTGTAACAGTACATAAAGACCCAATACTGTAATTATGGGATCTGAGGTTATTTTTTCAATGTTTTATTGTATAATTATCAAACACAGAATGGTTAGGTCTATTGTCCTTCTGAAAAAAGGAACAACGCAGATTCGGTGAGATGAGTACCATGCCAAGGTCACCGTTGGACGAGCGAGAGCCGGTCGAGGTGTGACAGTACAAAAAGTCTGATATAAAAAGTATGGTATGCAAGGTAGTAAATTATGGTATTTTGATGTTTTTAAAGTCATTTCTATGGGTAATACAATTTCCCTTGGTTTTTGCCTACAACGACGCAGTTCCGAGACAACAAAATAATTTTAAGGACAGCAGTGTACGTGCAGATAAAAAGACTTATAATGGTTACAGCCACCAGTACTGGCGCTACATGCTCCCGTTTCATTGGCCAACAACGCCAAACGTCATTAAAACAACAATTTTTTTTTTTTTTTTAATTTATTGGAGATCTGTAAGCTGTTCGACTGAGCGAACATTTAACAAATTGGCTGACAACACACACAGGATTATGAAGAGCTGACCATTGACAGCTCTTCTTGTTTTGATAATAGATTAAAGAGGTAACAAAATACAAAACTAAATGATAAAAACATGTAAACAAATGAACAAAGTCACTATCACTTCCTGCTGGCATGATACAATAAGTTCAAACATTAAACACTGGGCCCATAAGGCACATATACAGGTTGACATTAACACGTATGAATGACACGAATACAAAAACATACAGAACAGATATCACAGACAGTACAATACAGAAAATACAGAGAAAACATTATGAGTTAAACCTGAATGGTAAGTCTAATAGTTTGTGTCTTTTTAGTCTATAAATATCTTCACTGTTGTCTAACAAGTTAATTGCCAGGTGGTTGGGATGCTGTTCTAGTTTGGAGATGTGAGTCCTGCAGAGGCGCATGATTTCTTCTTTCACGGTTGAAACTTTGAGGTCGCGGTGTATAGAGTTATTTGAGACAAACCAAGGAGCGTCGACTATTGATCTAAGTGTTTTGGACTGAAAGCGCTGGATAATCTCAATATTACTTGTACTTGCAGTACCCCAAAGTTGTATACCATAAGTCCATACCGGTTTAAGCACGGCTTTATAGATCAAGAGTTTGTTGGCGAGACTTAACCGTGATTGTCTGCCTATAAGCCAATAGATGTTTCTGACCTTGTGATTAAGTTGAAGCTTCTTAGATGTTATATGTTTTTTCCATGTTAGTCTCCTGTCCAGATGCATCCCAAGGTACTTAGCACTTTCAGCTTGCGGTACTGGTTGACCGTTAATTGTGACTGGAGGGCAGTTTGCCTTACGTGTGGTGAAGGTAACGTGGACTGACTTCGATGAATTGATTTTTATACGCCAATTATCAAGCCATAACTGAACGCTGTTTAATGATTCTTGTAGTATAAGAGATGCTATTGAGGGATCGGAGTGTGTCGCTAGGATCGCTGTGTCATCGGCGTAGGTAGCAACAGTGGTTTCACTTGCTGACGGTAAGTCCGAGGTGAACAGGAGGTAGAGCAGAGGACCCAGGACACTACCCTGCGGAACACCCGACCCCACTGGTAATAGAGGAGAAGTAGCATCGGAGTACTTGACTTGAAACACTCTGCCCACTAAGTAGGAATGTAAGATACGGTAACAATTATGTGGCAGATTTTTCTTTATTTTATATAAGAGTCCAAGATGCCAGACTTTGTCAAATGCCTGGGAAACGTCGAGAAACACACCTGAGCAGAACATCTTCGATTCCAGCGATTTATTGATAACATTTGTTAGTCTGTGTATTTGATCTACCGTAGAGTGCTTTTCTCGAAAACCAAATTGGTGATCCGGAATTAGGTTGTTTTCTACAATTGTTGGCATAAGTCGTTTTACAAACAGCTTTTCAAAGATCTTACCAAGTATCGGTAGAAGGCTTATGGGTCGATAAGAAGAGGGCTCTTGAGGGTTTTTACCAGGTTTTAAGACCATGATAACTTGAGCCGATTTCCAGAGAAGAGGAAAGTATTCGAGTCTGAGTATGGCATTGAAAATGTATGTTATTAGTACAATGCCTTTGTGAGGCAGCTCCTTTAGAACTTTCCCCGATAGCAAATCAATGCCGGGAGCCTTTTTACTTTTCAAATTATACAGGATTATTTCCTTGATTTCCTTAACTTTAAAAGGCTTAATAGGTAGAGTCATTTGGAGCGGGGAGTGTAAGTATCTTTGTACCTCTTCATCGAAAGAGACGTTCTTGCTGGATTCAGGTTGAAAAACGTTGACCAAATGTTCGGCAAAAACCTGGGATTTCTCTGTATTGCTGCGCGCCCAGCTACCATCTGGTTTATGTATTGGTGATATTTGTAATAGTGGCATTTTTAATCGTTTAGTAGCCTTCCACAGAGAATAATCAGTACTTTCATTTGGTGACAGATTTTCTAGATAATCCTGAATCCCTTCATTCTGTAGATTTTCCAGCAATCGTTTAAGTTGTCTGGCCGCGGAATTCCACTTTCTTTTATCATCCGGATGATGAGTATGCTGCCAAATTCGTCGCAATTTACGCTTCTCAGCTAATTTCTTCCGGACAACCAGAGGAAGGTTCAAGTGCTTATTCTTCGCTGTATTGCAAGGTGTAGCTTCCCAGGCTGATTTTTGAAAAGTACTGGTGAGAGAATTTACAGCCGCATCCAATTCAGCAGGCGTGTGGAGTGGAAGTTCTAGCGAGATATTATAATTTACAAGCTCTCTAAAGTAATCCCAGTCAGTAAGACGATTTGTGAGTGTTGGTAGACTTTCAGACTCAATTATAGTATTGCTAATAGTGGCAATAATTGGAGTGTGGTCAGAGGACAAATCAAGGCAAGATTCAACTTTGTAGTATTTATGAGACAAGCCTCGTATTAAGAAGAAATCAATTAGGTCAGGTATTTTATTTGTGTCAGAAGGCCAATAGGTTGGTTGACCAGTGGACAGAAAGGACAGGGATTCTTGTCTAATGACGTTATATAAAATTCTACCTCTTGGATTAGCTAATCTCGAACCCCATTGCGGGTGTTTTGCGTTAAAGTCACCTCCCACCAAAAAACGTGCTCCAAGAGTTCCAAGAAAAGAGCTGAAGTCAGTTTCATTGATTCTGTGTTTTGGGGGACAGTAGACTGCAGAAACAATTAGAGGGCCTCTTTGATCTTCAATTAAAACGTTGGTCGCCTGTAGGTGAGCAGTTTTGACGTTAGAGAAGAGATAATGTTTTATATTGTTTCGGATTAACAGAGCGGTTCCGCCACAAGCTGTCCCGTCCGGATGTTGGGTATCATAAACAGTAAAGCCTGGAATCCTAATATGGCTTCTGTCTGTGAAGTGTGTCTCAGATATAAGCATTACGTCTAATCTGTTTTCAAGAAGAAAAGCTTTGAGTTCTAGGGTGCGTTGAGAGAGTCCATTGGCGTTCCATAATCCAATCCTGTAATTGTTATTCATTATTAATTAGAAAGTTTATTGACAAGTGTTGTAAGGAGATTAAGCATGACGCTATTTTGCTGCATGAGTTGACTGAACATAGTCTCGAATTTTGTCAGGAAGTGGGAAAGAGTGATGTCCTCATTTGCTGTCTGTTTGAGATTGCTGTCATAAGGGGGCGATGATTCTGAGTGTTGCGGTAGTCCTGCAATTTGAGCGTAAGTAGGAGAAGAGACGTTACGGGTATTCATGTTCTGTTCCGTGTTCATAGTCCTAAACGTTGAAGGGGTTCTCCTAGGTGTGGAGTTTCGTACGGGGCTTTTTCTGGCCTGCAGGTTTTGATAAACTTCACAGCCCTTATAATTAGCTGTATGAGGACCATCACATAATGCACATGTGGCTGGTGTATCCTTAGATTTGGAACAAGTTGCGGAGTTGTGTTCACCTCCGCACTTGACACACTGGAAAGGTTTCCTACAATACGTCTTACTGTGACCGTATGACTGACAACGAGTGCACTGTATGATAAAGTTTTTTCCCCGAGGTGGTTCTACAGCAATCTGCATGTTACCTAAGACCTTAGGCTATATATTTGTTTATTGTTTGCTGCAGGTTCAAGATCAACAAAGAAGAGAGGGAGGGGTGTTTTCTCGACTCTGTGTCGAACGTTGATTATGTTTCTGACCGAGTGTCCTTTTTCTTTTAGTGCTTCTTTAATAAAGTGTACACCGATGCTAGGATGAATGTTTCTTATGACAACCCGGTATGCTCGCTGGTCTTTAATTTGATAAGTATGGTAAATAATTTTTTCGTCCTCGAGGTGACGAATTAATTTTCTGTAAGAATCAGGTGCAAAAGTGTTGATTTTCACCGTATTGTCGTCGAACGATTTAGTACTGTACTGTTCTGATTCCAAAATTGCTGTAAGATTATTGATCATTTCACTGTAATTGACGATACCATGAAGGTATACAGGAGGAGGTCTAGGTACTTTCGGCTGAGCTAAGACTTGAGTAGGTTGGACGTCATCAGGGTCATCTATAGGTAACACCGTAAATCTATTGTGGTCATTAAGCTGAGTGTGTGTTTCAGATGTGTTTTCTGAAGATTGACGACTTCTTTTTCGTTTTTTCACCATCTGCCAGCTGTGGGATCCATGTTGTGTGAAATCAACATTAACATTTCTGCCTGGCTGTTGACTGTTATAGGATTGAGGGGCATTTTGCGACATTGGAGGTACTGAAGTTCCTGAGTGGACTGTAGGAACAGGTTCAACGTTAGCTGACAGGCCTGGTTGCTGATAATTCATTATTGTATGTTGACAAGTTGGACACACACTAACACACAATCACACACACACAGCGCACGCACGCACTGGAAGTCTAAACAGACACAGTATATACAGATTAGATAAATGTTAAACTAAGATGATAAACTATATTCATAAACATAACAAAACAATAACACAAGAGATAACGGAGCACAAACTTATAACCGCACTCTACGAATGCACGACCGATACTGATTAAAACAACAATGACGTGATTAAAATACGTAACTAACAAGGCGATTATACAACAAGAGACAAAGAACGATGACGTTTACTCACACACACATACGTAAAATTTGCATAGCTTTCGCCCCAGTCGCCATAACATCACCATGGCAGTAACACGTTAAAAGTGTGCTGGCCGAAAATAGTCAGCTAGTGTTTTATTTCAATTAACAAGATGTAATTAAAAGTAAATAGTGAACAAATAACAATAACCACCATGTAAATTCAGTGCAAAGGACAGACGAGAGCTAGACATAACAATTACGTCTACCCAGTCTGCAGAAATTCATCATGGCGATAACACACTAACAATTGTGCTGGCCTGAGTTAGTCAGTTTAAGTGATTTAAAAATATTAATAATGTAATCAAAATGTAAACCAGTGTTAACTACAAAAAATCTAGACAGTGTGAAGTAATATTTTCAAAAGTAAATGTAGAATCAGTGTATTCAGAAAGATGTAACCTCTCCGTTTTGGAATCAACATGTGACGCTACTAGAACTTCCAGACTATTTAACCAGGGAAGTGACAAACCCAAAATTTAATTAAAGAGCTCTTTTATTCGAAATTGCCGATATTATGTGTACACAAATGAAAGTAAATTAAAAAATTGTATGTATGGATGAGAGAGCGAGAGAAGTGCGTGAACGTTAGATGTCGACTTCTAAATGGGGGTTGGTTTGCGGTAGTGATAAGTAAATAGCATACAGGTCAATTAACCATGAAACTAATGCATATTACATAATTAGAATTTGATGAATTAATGTTTGATAGAACATAAAGAAGTTTTATAACAAAGAGCCAGTATAAGTAATGGCCGCCATATTAAAATGTTATTATGTGTACACGCTTAACCAAAATTACTGAATAAATTAGGATTGATGGTAACTGTTTTCAATAAACGTATTCTCATTTCTGTGACCATCTCTGTCAGCAATCTCGCTGAGTCGAATCCTTGGACCCTAGGTAAAAATAAGAGTAACAAGATTGAAACAACCAGATTCACAAATTATGGTAAGTACAATAATTATGGTGTACGTCACGTGCTTCATTCAAGTAAGGTAAATAGAGATGAATATAGGTTACTGGATATTCCTTATTACAAATATATTTATATTTATCATTCAAAGAGAGTGATCAGTCACAAATGGCTGCCCGAACTGGTGACTATATAAAATATATTAATGTATTTTATATAATAAGCCTGAATGGTGGCAGAGTGGACATTGAAAATGAGAATACGGTTGTAGGTTAGGTGGTAACGATAATAAAGCGACAAACCATTAACAAATTTTTTATAATGGCAGAAAATAAAGAAAATATTTCTTTATTAAGCATAACTGACAGTACGAGTAACAGTCAAATAAGTATGACAGAATCAATAGTAATGAGTGAAGGAGTTGTTCACTCAACACCAGTCCCAAATAACAGGGCTGAAAATAACGAAATTATGAAAATGATGCAAATGCTGTTTAATGAACAAAAAAGCGAAATTAGAGGAATCCAGAATAATTTTAATGTAAAATTTGACGAAATAAAAAACGAAATCAAAAAACAAAATTTTAATTTTGATAAACGAATTGATGAAATGCACGCACGTTTCGATAAAACGGAAGAGAAAATAGTTGCATTAGTTAATGAGAAGTTTGACAGACAAAAGAATAAAGTAGATGAAAATTACGAGAGTAAAATGGGGGTAGAGAATAGTAGAGAATCAAATAAATTGAATGAAAATAAAGACAAGGTAAGTAGTGGTGAGAATTATGATAATAGAATTAAAAATATGGTGTTAGAAAATAATTGTGTGAGTATTGAGAGTGGTGATAAAAGTATAATGGGAGTAGAATTTGATAATGAAGTGATAAAAAGTGTTGATGAATTAGAGAGAAAGTATAGAGAGAATTTACAGATAAAGGGGTTGCAGGGGGTAAATTTTTCCCGTAATGTTGTAGTGGGGGGTGAAGAAATGGCTTCACGTGAGTATGTGAAAGATGATAGGTCTACAGATAAATTTCCCTTGGTTTTTTGTGCACCTGATAGGTGGTGCAGTGATAAAGTAGTAGAGTCCCCTGCATATATTGAGAGAGAGAATGTAGCTTGGTGTGATAGAGAGAGATATATTGAGAGAGAGAGAGTGTAGAGAGGTATTGTGAGAAATATGGTGAGAGAAAGAGAGAAATAGATTTTTAAGATGAGTAGAACTTATAAAGAATTTGTGAAAAGGTTAGGAGTAGAGATGATTGATAATAAAAGTAAATACTTACCTTGTAATGAAGCTGATATAGCAGTAGGAGAAGATGATAACGGAAATAATGACTTTATAACGTACCTAGTGGTGACTAATTATACTGGAGGTGACAGGACAATAACCAATCGTGACAGGTTGTATGATGAATTGATAGGTAATAACCCTATTAATGATGACGGTTTTGTAAAATATAAGAATTTAAATAAGTGTTATATTAATGATGTTAATATAATGTATTTAATAAAAAATAAATTGTACAGACCAAAGGTAAGACTATTATTTGACGATGGAGGTTGATTATTTTATTGTGTTATGAACATTTAATTATGTGGACAGTGTTTTTTAGGATGGACTGTTTATGACTGAGTTTTGGTAAATGATTTAATGATTATGTGGATTGTATATTTTTGTGTATATTAATGTCAGTGTATTGGTGTATTTTGGCTGTTGTGTATTTTGTGTATTTTTTATGTAAACATGTATTGTAGAATTTTAAATAATTGAAGGAAGTTAATAATGAATTTGAAATGATACTATGGAGTTTAGATTCTAAAGGGTTAGTAAATGATTAAGTATGATTATGTGTTTGGATATTGAGAGGTATTGTTGTTAGTAGATAAGTGATGGATTTTCTAGTGGTGTATTAAGGTGAAATGTTGTAAAGAGGTTTGGGTAATAGTGATAAATCAGGGCATTGGAGTTAGTTGAATAGAGTTAATGGGAGTTAGGGAAAATAAAGTGTTGAGATGTTGATAATATATTGTGCCGGTGTGAAGCCGGCCGTTAAAAAAAAAAATTCTAGAGAAGGTTTCCGTTTAACTGTAACATAACGTGAGCCGAGGCAGCGGGGGCGAACTTTGGTCCGCGGTATGAGGGGAGCGGCACTGTGTGCGGTTGCGCGCGCAACTCGGCTATGTGCGGTGACTATTCTGTGCCGGTGTGTGCAGTCTACGCTCCGCCTCGCTCAGAGAATTGTCCCCGTCTCCGCTCTCCGTATTGTACGACGAAGTTGCTGTTTCTACATGCCAAGCTAAGGCGTAAATTGACTCCCGGTAAGAATTCTTAAGTTGTCTTATAAGTAATCATACATGTATAAATAGTTAATAACTATATGCAAACGTATAAAATACGTAATGATATGTGTGTGTGCGACCCGACAAAGTTATGTTAAGAGAAACTCATTCTTTACTGTTGTACGTAACGCCCTGTATATAGCCCATGCTTTTATTATTTTCTGTAATAGTGCGAGAAGTTTTTCAAGAGTCATTGTCCTAGTAAAAGTGTACTACATTAAAATTAATGACTAAAAACGTGGTGCGCAGTCAGGTCATGAACTGTGTCTGTGCATGTAGTAAACTGTCGCAGAGTTTGTTAATTAACTTCACAAGTAGAGAATGAAGTGTGAGAGCTTCTATGTATGAAATTTAATTGAATGTAAAACATTCTCAATGCTGTGAGTGACTTGCTGTTAAATTTTTTTTGGTCAAATAATGATTACTGCTCTCCACGTGGCCGGTTTAACCTGCAATTTTTTGTCGAAGCATGTTGACTGAGTACAGTTCACTTTATATTAAGCCACAATTTAATAAGCTCTGTTCATGATTCAAATTGACTTATTCCATGGCTGATTTTTAGACTCTTTAAGCTGGTTGTAAAAAACTTTAATTAATGAATATTGTGCTTTTATTGAGAATTAGTTGGCGGCCCGTTAAGAGGTTAATTACCTTAACTCGGGTGTACATTTTTATAGACTGTTCTCTAATTTACTTGAATGCATAGGGTTCTCGCACTAAGCCGGTTTCCTGGCTTGCTGATGGCTGTACACCTGCCTAAGCTGTGAACCATGAACGAGACCTTATACGAAGAGGGAGATGGAGACTGACTTTCTATGTTGCACTCGCCAGCACTTATAAGGTGATATTTATGCATTTATTTCATTTTTGGGGCCGGGCCGGCAGTGTGCCCGTTTACTGCAAATAGCCTAGAAGCCATGGGACCACGTGTCCAGACTGTTTACCGGGAAGTTGAGCTGTGATCATGACTCTGAACACTATAACTTAAATTCATAAACTTTTTTTATTACTCATTTATATAACACTAAATGCAATGCCTGTAAGTGCGTGCTGCACTGCGGGAGCGCGCCAGAGAGATTTTAATCTTGTACCATTTTACTGTTGCATCTTATTTTCATTTAACTCTTTACAAATTTATGTTACAGCTCAGTAGCTCTGTTCCGGCTGGAACAGCTGTGTATAAATTTTAATTTGACTATGGGTTTCACATTTAAGGGCTGGGGACTTTCCTGGGTTTTTTTTTTGGGACTTTTCTGGGATTACAAAATGGGACTTAGTTTTTCTCTGACACACGCTGGTGCAACTTCAGACAGGTCGAATGCCTGTCAACTTTTGTCAACTACATGTGGGCGCGCTCCCACAGATGCCAGAGCACAACCACCTTATTGTATTCTTTTCCTTTAATTATTTTATATAGTCATTTGAGGCTAATAGAAATAATTTACTAATGTAATGGAAATATTTTAGCTGATTTTTGCCCCTTGCACAAGGGCTAAACTGATTGTTTTCTTAACTGGCAAACACATATGGGTTGACTTCCCACTTATAGCATTTGCTGTTTAATTTTTGACTATAAAACATGTATTCATCATTTTCTTTTTTGGGTAAATTATATATTGTCAAAATCTTCTGAAATAGTAATGCCTCAAGCAATTAATTTCTGTTTATTAAAGTACATAAAGATTTAATTCCTTTTTGGAATTTTTTTGAAGTCAAATAACTGTCTAGAATTCTATAAACACTGTTTGAAGGCAGGAGATGTAGTTTTGTCAATTTTACTTAATGATGTGAAAGGAACTTAAGGTTCACACGCTCATCATGGGTCATTGATCAATGGAATGCTAGACAAATGGGTGGTCCGGTTTTATTTATGCCTCATGAATTATTATCATCCTTCCTGGGGTTTTGGCCTTATGTAATTCTACTGTACGGGTTGCCAACGGGCGTATATTATATCACCGCTGGGTTATAAGATTGTAGTTACTCTACCTGGTAGGTGGGTGCATTCCAGGGGCGTGCGTGTTAAAAATTAATGTGGTTGTGAGTTTGTGTACCTTATGTTCTGTGTGTGTTGTTATGTGTCTAGCTAGCCAAGAGATGGGAGAAAATTCTATAATTATATATGCATGTGTCCACTGATTTATACACACTTGTGATGTTTCGTATTTATACACATTTGTTAGGCTTAAGGTTTATACACACTTGTGATGTTTTATATTTATACACATTTGTTATGTTTTACTTTTATTCATACTTGTGATTGGGCACATATGTTATTCTGGTTTAATAATGTTAAAGCAGGGCATGAAATAAAATAAATTGTTATCGTTCTGTTACAGCTGAGTTTTATTGCAAGTCCCGTCATACTGGACCCAGCATAATTTTTGCTTCTCTAGGCTTCGGCCTAGTCCTAATTAACTTGTGGCTTCTCTTTCAAAAAAAAATATTAAAATAAATTAAGTTGTTTTTATACTTAAAAAAAAAAAAAGACATAAAAGGAAAGAGGGGTTACAATATAAAGAGGTGTTAGATATTTTAGGGACACAGTGGTTAGTGATTATAAGTAGAGGTGAGTAATGTGAATGGTAATTATATTTGTGGTTGATGGTGATATTTTGTAATAAGGGTATTGGTGTAGGAGTCTGCAACGAGAGATGTTGAGACAGGAAGGGACCGATTAGCGCCGGAAAGGGTTACCTGAAAGGGTCAGGAACCGATAAGGGAATGAGTTGGTTAGAGGGAATACACACATACTAGTACAAAAATGAGCGGTGCCAGAGGTTTTAAATGGGATTTGTGAAGGGGGTTATTATAGAGATATTGGTGTCATATTATATTAATGGTTAGAAGCGGTTGTTAGTAGAGAAAAAGGGGTAGTAAGGTTAGGTTGACAAATGCCAAAATAAGAGATAGAAAATAATGAATAATGGAGAGTCACCCAAACTAGTAAGGATAAAAAGGTTAGAAAAGGGAAAATTCATAGAAGGAAGGTGATGTAACTGAAAGGTAATGATAAATGTGAAATTTTTGTATAGAATCTAAATGAATGTTAAATATTAAAAGTTAATCGAAAGTTGATAATAAAATGTCATAAAATTCTGCTACAAGTTATGTAAATATGAATTAAGTAATGTGAATTGTTCAATGTTAGTGTTTAATGCTTATGATATACAATGTTTTATTATGTTTTATGATGTACATGGTACCAAAGGATAGGAGGTTACTACCAGGATAGTAACGATTATAATATAAAATTTTGTGAAGATTGTCCATTCTCTAGAAATGATTCTGTTATAAAGAAAGTTAAACATAAGAAAAGGTCGTAAAGGAATTATAAAGCTTTAAATTGTTTGCCATGATATATAGATATTGTAAGATTATATGAAGTAAAATATTAGAGTTAATGGTTGTTGCTAAAACAGTAAAGTATATTGTTGTTTAGGTTAAGAACAATTGTTTTCATGTGATAAAGAGAGTGGATCTAATTGACAGAAGTCAGAAAGGTGTACTAGATACCGGATTGTTAAAAAGAGAAGGAATTTCCTATCTTAACTCTTGTGATACATTGTTTGAAATTTGCAGAATTAAGCAAACCAATGCCCCAAAACGCAAACCAACGTACTAAGAGGAAACATATCAGTTGTGGATATGGATATAGAGAAGGCCACTATTTTAAAATTTGGTATTGAATGTTTCAGAGTTTTATGGTGTGGTGACCGCGGTCCTGAGCTGGCCGGTGTGTCAGAACAGGAGCGTAAAGTGCCTCATGGCCTTATGGTGTAGGGATTTCTCAGGAGAAGTCCGGTAAGGTCAGAAAGTGCGAACCTCATCATTGGACCAAGGGTAAGTGATTGAATTTTTTTTATAGTAACACTACAGGGGGTTATGGCTCCATATCTGGGCTGATCCTTTTAGAGAGGTGTGAATGAGTCAATGAAAGTTTTTCTGTCTCGACACAAAACCTTTCATTGAGGGGGTTTTGTGACAGTACAAAAAGTCTGATATAAAAAGTATGGTATGCAAGGTAGTAAATTATGGTATTTCGATGTTTTTAAAGTCATTTCTATGGGTAATACAATTTCCCTTGGTTTTTGCCTACAACGACGCAGTTCCGAGACAACAAAATAATTTCAAGGACAGCAGTGTACGTGCAGATAAAAAGACTTATAATGGTTACAGCCACCAGTACCGGCGCTACATGCTCCCGTTTCATTGGCCAACAACGCCAAACGTCATTAAAACAACAATGACGTGATTAAAATACGTAACTAACAAGGCAATTATACAAGAGACAAAGAACGATGACGTTTACTCACACACACATACGTAAAATTTGCATAGCTTTCGCCCCAGTCGCCAGAACATCACCATGGCAGTAACACGTTAAAAGTGTGCTGGCCGAAAATAGTCAGCTAGTGTTTTATTTCAATTAACAAGATGTAATTAAAAGTAAATAGTGAACAAATAACAATAACCACCATGTAAATTCAGTGCAAAGGACAGACAAGAGCTAGACATAACAATTACGTCTACCCAGTCTGCAGAAATTCATCATGGCGATAACACGCTAACAATTGCGCTGGCCTGAGTTAGTCAGTTTAAGTGATTTAAAAATATTAATAATGTAATCAAAATTTAAACCAGTGTTAACTACAAAAAATCTAGACAGTGTGAAGTAATATTTTCAAAAGTAAATGTAGAATCAGTGTATTCAGAAAGATGTAACCTCTCCGTTTTGGAATCAACATGTGACGCTACTAGAACTTCCAGACTATTTAACCAGGGAAGTGACAAACCCAAAATTTAATTAAAGAGCTCTTTTATTCGAAATTGCCGATATTATGTGTACACAAATGAAAGTAAATTAAAAAATTGTATGTATGGATGAGAGAGCGAGAGAAGTGCGTGAACGTTAGATGTCGACTTCTAAATGGGGGTTGGTTTGCGGTAGTGATAAATAAATAGCATACAGGTCAATTAACCATGAAACTAATGCATATTACATAATTAGAATTTGATGAATTAATGTTTGATAGAACATAAAGAAGTTTTATAACAAAGAGCCAGTATAAGTAATGGCCGCCATATTAAAATGTTATTATGTGTACACGCTTAACCAAAATTACTGAATAAATTAGGATTGATGGTAACTGTTTTCAATAAACGTATTCTCATTTCTGTGACCATCTCTGTCAGCAATCTCGCTGAGTCGAATCCTTGGACCCTAGGTAAAAATAAGAGTAACAAGATTGAAACAACCAGATTCACAAATTATGGTAAGTACAATAATTATGGTGTACGTGACCCACGTGCTTCATTCAAGTAAGGTAAATAGAGAGGAATATAGGTTACTGGATATTTCTTATTACAAATATATTTATATTTATCATTCAAAGAGAGTGATCAGTCACAGAGGCAATGGCGGTGTTCATGACGACTGACTATAAATATTCATTGTGATTGGTTAATAACATGTTTCGTCATAACAAAAGACGACGCACGAACTACTACGCATGCAACTAGGCGTTGTCCCGTCTAACAAAGCTTGATGACGTAAAAATGCACACACACAAGCACAAATTTGCATAATGCCTCTGTTTCAATTCAACGTAGTTCTTCAAAGGGTCAGCAGCGATGTATCGCTGTCTGATCAGTTTTACCATAAAAGCTTAACACAACTAGATTCTGAAATAAAATTGTGATAGTGGAGCGATAGAGGCTCAAGTTCATTAACAGTCAAAAACAGAAAATGTAAAATCAGTGCTATATATCTTAATTAAAACAACGAAACATGAGGCGAACACCGGCCATACACCAGGAACCCAACCAACAACAGCGAGGGAGCAGCGCAGATCATCATTGAGAGAAGTTGAACCTTTGTCATTTTCTTTATTATTTAATGAGCTCATTAACCGAAATTAGCCCAATTGATCAAATGTACTTGTAATAGGGAGAACGTATGTGAGAGTGTGTGAGTGAGCACATGGCCATGAATATCTATGCTGAGGGCATTGGTTTGTGTGTAAACGAAATTACAATTTAGTAAGTAATTAGAGCTGCAGCAAAAGATAAAATTTTATAATGACCTTGATTAGAGGAAAAAATGAGAATATTAAGAAAGAATAGAGTTGATTAAAATAGCCACCATTTTGTTTTGTAACATTGTGTGACGCCATTTTGGGCACATTGTTTTATATGCTGAATTTATTTTGAAATTAAAATTTAATAGTTACATTCAATCAGAAAACCGTTTCATCATTTCTATCACCTCTTTGAATCAAAATCTCGCTGAGAATGAACCCTGGCCCCTTTAGGTTGAGATCAACAGTAAAAGAAATCAAGTACTCAGATATGTGCAAAATCGGTAAGTACACATGTTTGCAATATTATGGTAATATTTGTATGTACATAAATATAAATGTCTGTGATAGTAAAAAGAGTTTGATAACAAATTGCGCCCAGAACAGGGACTTTATTAGTGTGATAACACTTTTTATCATACAATTTTGTACACACATGACAGCCAGTCAGACATTTACACATTCTATATACATCAGTCTTTGGAAGAGCGGGGCCTTGGATCAGTACACCACTGATGATGAATATTGAAACAGAAATAAAAATTTTTGGTGCAACTAACTGTAGTCCGTAGGACTACATGTCAACAGTTCAGAAGAATTTGACAGAACTGACTTTAGCTACAAAGTTTTAATGTTTGATGAATTCTGAGACCATTCCTTAAACACTTTGGCTCCCTAAATTCCCATACAAAACTTGTCATGAAAAAACAAACCTTCCATGCAATGCAGACCATTTATAAAATTTGTCAGTTAATTATTATATTATAATCACATGATATCAGAAAATACTATTTACTTTTTTATAAACAATGCAATTTCTTCTTCACAATAGTATACAATTATTCATGTTAAGTTTGAAAACTTCAATTTTACATTAAGTTCTAAAAAAACAATTTTTTAGAAAAAATTAAAAGTGTAAAAAAGTAATACAAAGCTAAAAAAATATTCTAATAACTACATTACAGAGCCAAAAATTACTTCATTAAATATCACCATATTATCACACCTTTGCTGTCACTAAAAACAGAATAATTTTGCTTTAATTTCACTAGTCGTTTGACTTTCCATTTTTTGGATTTAATTATATCATGTGATGACCACAGGTTATCCTATTTCTTCCTTGTTTGATTACACTGACTGTAGTGGCATGTATTATTAATTTAAACACTAAACATAACAATCAATAGTGGAAATTATAAAACTTGATGAGGGGCCAGAATTTAACAATAAAAAGAGGTCTAAACATTTTATTTGCCTCCAGAAGCGGTTAAGACTATAAAATAGGTTTATTACCTTCTTAAAATCCAATATAGGATGACTCGAGTTTCGACACCTATGGTGTCATCATCAGATCCATTATGAATAAAGTTAAAACTTCATTTATCGATGTATATACGAGGGTAAGTCAAAAAGTAAAGGCAAATTTTTAAAAAGGAACTTTTTATTGTGAAAACAAGATGACAAGTAACATCATTTCTCTACATAATCTCCCTCAACTTCTATGCACTTGGTACATCTCTTGACAAGCTTGTAATTCCGTCCTGGAAGAAGATTTGTGGGATCGTGCACAGCCACTCGCGCACCGCCTCCACAACCTCGTCATCCGACGAAAACTTGGATTCACGCAGGTGCTCCTTCATCGGACCAAAAAGGTGAAAATTACTTGGAGCTAGGTCAGGACTGTACGGCGGATGCTCCAGCAGCTCAAAACCAAGATCTTGAATGCACTGGATCGTTTTCCCCGCAGTATGAGGATGGGCATTGTCCTGAAGCAAAGGACACCTTTTGAAAGTTTTCCTCGCCTCTTTGTTTTGATTTTGGGTTTCAGATCTCGCAGTAGCTCACAGTAGCTGTCACTATTCACTGTTTGACCTTTAGGAGTGTAATGAATTAGAAGTGGACCTTTTATATCCCAAAACAGTCATCATCAACTTTCCTGCAGAAACTTGTCTTTTGTACTTTTTTGCTGTAGGTGAGGATGGATGTTTCCACACCATACTCTGCCGCTTACTCTGTGGTTCGAAGTGATGGACCCATGTCTCATCAACGGTTAATATGCGACTGAGAAACTCTTCTCCTTCCTCTTCTAAATGCCTTAAATGTGATTTCGAAATTTCCAAACGTTCTGTTTGTGCTGGTCTGTCAGTCGATGTGGTACCCAACGAGCACACACTTTGCGATAATTTAGTGATTCGTGGACGATTACAACTGCTGAACCATGGCTAATGTTCAACGCATGCACAATATCATCAATTTTGACACGACTATCATCATGAATCATTCGCTCAACTGTCTCGATGTTCTTGTCCGTCTTCGAAGTGGATGGCCTACCTGAACACTCTTCATCGCAGATAGATACACTACCATTTTTAAAGCAATTTATCCACTCATAAATTTTGCGTTCACTAAGACAGCTCTCACCGTACTGCTGCTGCATTCTGCGAATAATCTCCGCAGGTTTAGTCCCTTCAGAGTGCAGAAAACGTACCACTCCCCTCATTTCTTCCTTGGTGCACACGGACAACGGGGCACTCATAATAAAATGCCCTGAAATCACTATGAATGGAGGTGAGCACTGAAACAACACAGCTAAAGAACAAAAAAACTTTGAGGTTATGATATGTCATTGTTCAGTCAGTGCTGCCATCCATTGCAGCAGGGAAAATAAAATTTGCCTTTACTTTTTGACTTACCCTGATACATCTCGTCAAATAATAAAAAACAACACATACATAGTACAAAAATAATAAATAATTAACACATATTAAAATGAAATAACGAATGAAAAATAACACAAGCGGCCGCTACGAACCTGTTCAGGAACACGTTACACGGTAAAACTAATCGATACCGATTTGACCTTCGATCAACTTTATCGATTTGACACAGCTAATTTCTCGTTCATATCATTGACTCTATTGAATAAAACATTATTTTTATGTATTGACTTTTCGTTTAGGATATGATCGTAATTCTCTTTAGTTGCTTTATATATTTCAAAACGTTCGAGAGTGTCCAGTTTAAGTGACTTCTTGCATTTACGTAATATGTCCAAACTCTCACTAATACTAAACATAAAAAGTATTATCTGTTCATATACAGATTTATGACTTATTTCTGTGGATTTATTTATTATGGTAATCATACAATAATTACTGTACTTACCATATTTGTCCGGGCACATGTCAGCGTAATTATATTTGTTTCTTGCTGGGTCCAGAGTTCGCATTAAGCGCAAATAGAGACCGAGTTGGGTCTTGAAATGAAAGTATCCACATCAACATGATTACAAATCAACTTATTTTTATTATCTCTCATTTTGTAAAATTAGTTCTTTATGAAACAAAATGGAATCATCTCCCAATTGGAAAACAATTAACAAAATGGCGTCGCTACTGCTTCCACCTTCTCAGTACATTCATATCTCATTTTAATACCAATTATCTCTTAAACTACCTTTATACGAGATCATTTTATTATACTGCAGTATCTATTTTATATTAATTTATTACCTTTACTTGTTTTGAAGAAACAAACACAAACCAACACCTCGTGGTAAGGTTCAGATACCGACATCTTTTCACATTCACACACTCATTTTTTGCATGACATACATTAGTTATCGGTACATGTTTGATTACTTAGAATTCTTTGAGCTCAATATTAATTGTTATAAATTTTGAATTTTGGACTTCCCTGTAATGTTGTGTTAATTGTTGCTCCTCAGGCGATTCCCATACTTGTTGGCAGATGTTCGGCCTAACTTAGGCTTATAATAGTAGTAGTAATATATATATATATATATATATATTATTACTACTATTATGTATATATAATGTACATATATATAAATAATATATTTATATATAAATATTTATAATAATAGTGTTTTTCTTTTTTATAACTATAAAAAAAAGAAAAACATACTATTATATATATATATATATATATATATATATATATATAGTTTTCTCCCTCAATCATTTGTTGATTTTGCGGTTATTTTCTACCTTACAATGTGGCACAAAAAGAGCCACTTCTATTGTGGCTCTGATGGGAGTGAGATCAACGAAGGATGGATAAATTCTTATATATACATTTCAGTGGCTGTATCTCAGTAAATCGATTGTGGCTCCGGATATTTGTATATATATATAAAAAATATTCATCTGAAAGCAATTAACGTTGATCACATTTTATACAAACCTTATTTTAATACAAAAGTAAAACGTCTTTAATAAAGTTTTTGTTTTATTTTTCTAAAAATTATTTTGCTTTTGGTTTTTTTTCATCGTCGAATGCACAAAAATTATTATTACTGAATAAATCTTCGAATTGAGGTTAGACGTGTTATATGAAGCGGGAAATCTGTCTACTAAGCTTGCGCTTGGCTACCTCTTATTACGATGTACTGCACGATTTGTTTGGAGTGGTGTTCTTCAAATTTTACATTATTTGGTAAGTAAAACACCTTTTGTAACATATTTATACCTTATTTCTATGGAATCTATAATCTTAAGAGTGCTATAATCATGTAACAATGAATGAAAGGTTTCAGAACTGTCAAATGTCTATATAGCTTTTATTAATAGCAGTGTTGAACATTTTAAAATTTTGTAAATTGAATTGCTTATTTAGTTTAGTTACAATCGTAATGAATATCTCTTGGACTTTGTTAGGTTAAAACGTTTTAGGTTTTTTACGGTCACTGTTAATACTGGTCAATTCACTTGTGCCTTGATTACATAACCTAATATTTCACATGTATGCTTAATGATAAAATAATTAATTTTCTAACTGTTTAGTTAAGCATTTGTCGTGGTAACTTAATCCAAGTTTATTTTTGAAATTTATTTACGGTAATTTAACCTAGTGTTCTATGAATAAACAATTTATTCATTTCCATAAATTTCTGATGAATTAAAATTCACTGCAGTTTAAATATCTGTGTGAATTACGATTGGTATACTGTTCATCTTTTAGTGTTAAATGAATAATCGAATCAATTAAAATTTTAATTTTTTGACAGAAAAATCGTATTTTATATACCATAACCTATTTCATTATATTGTTAGGATAATATGTTTACAGACCTAAATAAGCTTACTGATTGGTTTAATTTAAACTTTTCCAATTTAGAATAAATATTTTTATAATGAAAAACTGATTTCGCACATTGTTTTTTAGAGTTTTCCTTTACTTGATTTTATAACAAATGACAGTTATTTTTCTGATTTTAACTGTCATTTTTATGGTTTTATATGGAAAGGAATGACTCCACACTTTGGTTAAAATCTCTTGGTAAATCTGGCAAGCAATGAAATGCATACCTGTGATCTACGCATGTAACGACATGAGTTGGCTTTACTTTAGTTGGCCATGTCAAGAGTGTTTCTTTAGTTTATTATTGCTGGAACAAGCAAGGGACTATGTGGTAATTGATCCAGATAAACAGTAGAATCACTAAAACCTAATCAGAGAATAAGGTCCTCTTTAATCTGTTTCTTCGGTCTATGCAGATTTTCGCTCTCTTCGGCAAAATAAACTAATGAATCCCTCTTGTCATAACCAGCTTAATTAAAACATTTCTCATTATATGTATAGATCACTGTTTTTCGTGTCATAGTACATAATAATGCTTTTCCAAGGTGCTGGGCTTATAATGGATTTAAACCCACGTTTTAATTGGTAAAGAAATAATAACAACAGAACTAAAAGTTTTGTAAAGATACCTCCATAACATTTTTTTCTGTACATTTTCATAAAATGTGTTTTTGAAAAACATATAATTGTATAATGCACATCAAAATTATATTGTAGGAATCTCATGAATTTATATTTTCAGTCTTGAAGTCTTGATACATAGTAGATGAGCAGAATGTTTACATTTTTATAATCACTAAAATTATAAAAAGAAGCATTATTAAATTTTGATATTAGGTATTTATTACTTCTTTGTAAGTGAAAATTCTTTACTCCAACTAAGACATTTCATTACTTCCAGTGGGGTAAATTATTAAACACTACAGTAAAACCCTTTAGATATAGATTGGCTACTGTATGGGCTCAGTTCAAGGACCAACCAAACATCCACTCAAATTTCTAAATATAATTTTATATTAAAACAGAAAGTAATGAAATTTTGTAATTAATTTTCATTTCTCCTAATATGTTCATTGTAAACATATTAGCAGTTGCCAGTGTTATTAAAGAGATTTCACTTATTAACGGTCGTAGACAAGGTCTACAAACACCATTAATAATTTTATTAAAATATTATTACAGGCGGTTAAATTTGAAACGTAATAATTAGACCCATAAACTCTTCCCAGTTCATGTTAATTCTTAATATTATAAATAATTAAAATGATAAGTTGTGAATTAAATTAAGTTAAGAGTGAAGTTTTAGCACTTTTAGCATGTGCTGTAATAAAGGAGCTTTTACTATACACCTTTGTCTTTATTAAATTAACTTTTTTAAGTTTGTGAATAAATTGATGTTTTTTCAGACTCTTGCCGTAAAAAGTTGTTTCAAACATCAGCAAATGAAACTACCTAATCATCAGCCAATGAAACTGGAAGTTCTTTTGTAAATTGTGACAAACAATATGTCACTGAAAAATTTGTTATAGGACTTAAATAACTATTTTTCGTAAGTAAGAATTGTGTATTGATTTGATTTTTTTTTTTATTTACTTTATTTTACATCGCATCAACTAATAGGTCATTAGCAGCGACATTAGATTTAGTGCATTGAGTTCTTGAACTGTATGTTTTTTTAATAAAAATGATAGATGGAATTTTAACAGCCTACGGAAAGATGCCATGTCTTGACCAGGATGCGAACCCAGGACCACTGGGTTTCTGGGTTTAGCATTGCGCTACAGTGAATTGCTTTTAAATAATTATAAATTTTATTATTATTATATTTACAGATATATTTATTTTAGTGATCATATGTTAACAATACATCAATTTTGCTAGTTATCAGTTATAAGTAAATTCTCTTTCAAGAGTTGATAGTGGAGAATAACAAAAACTGACACTGTAAGGTTGGTATGCTTATTCCTTCCTTATCTCATACCCATACCTGGAGATCGTAGATTTTATAATCATACTGTACAAAGTTCATATTTTATATTTATAAAACGTTTTACAATTAGTTGTTGACCACAACTTCTTTGATTTCATACCCATTACTGAACAGAACTAATAAGTTAAAGCAGTACATTACAAAATTTCAATAAAAACAGTTGTATATTAAACTTATAAAAAAGTATCAGTTTTAAATATGTTAGAGTGCCATAAAGTGAGGTAGTATCATATATTGTTATATTGTTTCATTTTAGTTGTTATTGTTCTAATAGAAGTTATGATTAACGTCTGTGTATTTATCATTTATGTTTACTGCATGAAGTGAAATCAACTTGATGTTATTAAGTCTGTCGGTACATTGGTGCTGAAATCTAAGAGCATAATATTTTATAAATGTTTCCTACATTTAACACAGTAGTTCCAAAATGCTCTAAGAATTCGCAAAGTAGTAGTAGTTGAATTATTCAAGTCAGGTAGAACGAGTCATTTAAATTATATTCTACAGAGTTAATTTTGTTCTCGTTAAGTTTCTAGATGTTGTGTAGTTTAGCTAATGTAAATATTCAGTTCAGGGTAAAATTAATAGATTCTGTGGTAAATTTCATTTCTGAAATTTTGAACCAACTGTTTGGATAAAAATGTAGATTTGTTTCTCGAGTAGATTGTGCTAAATGAAAGCTCATTATCATGGCAAAAGCAGGTTGTTTTGTGACAGGGACTATCAACTGTTGTGAAACAAAGTATTACAGCCAAGAGTTATATGAAAATAGACAGAACAAGTTAAAAATATTCAGTAATATAACTTAACCAATTCAAAACATAGAATACCTGTATTTATTATTTTACTGATTTACTAGAATGGCATAAAATTGTTTTTACATGTTCCTATTAAATAAATAAACAGATAAATAACATGTGAAGCATTGGCATAACTTGCTCCTAGCTGTATTTTTAAGTTATTTTAATATTGCTATGAAAATATTGTATCATTCCATTAAGATTAGGTGGGTAATTGTAAACTAAATATGAAGGATTAACATATTTTTATTTATTAAAAATCATGTATAGGTCTCCAAAATTAATTTAACTGTAAATAATAGTTATTTCAGTCTTTTCTTCTTATGTTGCATACAAAAAATTGTTTAAATGAAACCCTCTAAAATTCAATTTACAAGTACCCCAACATCTTAGGGGTAATTATAAAACAAAAATTGGAAGAACTGTAAACTAATTGGCACTGTACTATTTTTGTGTTGCGTTTTTAATCCCAACTGCATGTTTACAATTATCCAATCTTGGCTTGTATGAAAAGTTAATGGAAACAAGATACTTCAGACATTATGGTTATTAAAAATCATAAAGAAATCTTGTTATGGTTACATAATACAACATGTAAGTAACAGCATAAAAGTTTATCATTTTTAAAACACAAAAACATTATAAAGAAATGACACTAGTAAATAATAAATAAAAATGTATCGTTTTCAAAAACAGGAACACATCCAGGGTACTCGCAGAAAATGTGTCTATTAATTTCCTTCATTTATGGATTGGGTAAAACTGTCAATATTTGTTCAAATCTAATACTACTTTCATCATTTTCTTTTAATATAACTTTCTAAAAATTTAAATTTTCAGTCAAGTTAGTTTTATTAGCAGGCATCTTAACGCCAACTTTGTCACCACTTATTGCAAAATTGATAGTTGCTTCGCTCTCGACGAGGCCTTTCGGTGTTTTTACCATCTTCGGGTCTTTAATGACCAAAGATGGTGGGAAACACTGAAAGGCCTCTTAAACGACCTAAGACCCAAAGATTGTGCAAACACCGAAAGGCCTCGTCGAGAGCAAAGCGAATAGCAGTTTTGGAATAAGTGGTGACAACGTTGGTGTTAATGTTTAATCTTTACGTTGACATCCTGTGACATAAATCTACATTCATCATCTATCGTCATCATTCCAAACATACTTGTAGTGAGTTTTATTTCTTGGTCCCCCAATGAAATCAACAAGATAAATTTTCCTAGTTGAATTTTTTGCCACTTTAATATTTCATATGTTACTTCTGTGGTATTGTATTTCAAAAAACTTATTGCAAATGAATCTTTGTTTTGTTTTTCATGTTTCAAGTTTTTTTATTTTTTAAGTCCCTTCTTAGATTTGTTTCTTTTATGTTCCTAGACATTTCTTCTTGATGTGTTCTAGCTTTCTTTCTTGATGCTGTCTTCAGCTTCTTTAACTTTTGTCAGGACTCTGCAGTTGTTAAAACTTCTCTGCAGTTTTGGAGAGAACTTCAACAGATGATGTAATGACATTGTAGCCAATAGTGATTGTCTGTAAACTAAAATTTCCCTAGCGTTTACAATTACCCTACCTATCCCTACATAAATTTGAAACAGCATATTTTGAAATGGTTTTTATCTACCTATGTGAACTGCACCCTTAACATGAACTGTATAAGGGCTATCATTTTTATGTCTTGACTTAAAGGTTTCTTCAACCCCAATTTACATCATCTGGAAATATGGAACAGTGTCACTTTATAAAACTAACAGTACTGTACAAATTTAACAGAAAATATACATTTCTAAATTGAATTATCTTGACTTACAGACCGGTCATAGTCAGAAATACTAAAGTGGATGATATTTCCTTGTTTTTTGTTTGAATTAAAACGAAATGTATATGTAATATATATAACGTAATATATGTATATGCATACATATAATAGCATTACGTTTCATGAATTCAAATTAAGTTTTTTATAAATTTAAATATTTTTCAGTCCATTATTGGAAAATATTGTTTGTCTTAGTGGTTCAGCACCACTGTTAATTTAAGGGTAACCTGATTTAGGGTGGGGAGGGAGATTTTATTTTTCATTGTTCTGCAGATTATATTGTATTGTTATTAAATGATTAAATGTAACTACCGTTTTTGTGTCTGTTTCAGGAAAATAAAGCAGAAGTAGCAGTGGAAGTTGTAGATGAACATATCAATGTTGAAGGTGTAGATGAACATATCAATGTTGAAGGTGTAGATGAACATAACGATGTTGCAATTGTAGAAAGTGATGCATTCAATATTCTAAATTTTCGAAGTGATTATTGTACTCCTATTGTAGAGGAACCAAACTGTGCAGGGTGTTTGATATTGGCAGATATCCGTAAAAAAAAGAAAAATCAATTATTATTGACCAAGAAAATGCTGATTGTAGAAAAGAAACTATTAATGATAATAAGAAAAAAAGAAAATGGGATAGAAAAAACTGTTGCCCGTTTTGTCACATTTTAGTGACAAATTTTGCTAGAAACATTGTAAAACATCATCCATTTGAAGAAAAATTAAAAGAATATACTATGATTTTAGATGAAAATTTAAAGGAAATAAAAAGGAAAAGAATGGCTATTACTGACAAACTGAGAAAGAAAGGTAATTATGATTATAACTTGAAGGTAACCAACAAGGGAAACTGAAAAGCTCATACCAATGAAGAGACCAGCTAATTCAAAATACACAGTAAATACATTGACTCACGTTGTTTCCACAAAATGTCTTGGATTTTTCGAAAAATAAAATATGTATCTACACTACAGGCACTGCAATAATAAAGGATTTAATGATAATAACTGCGAAAGAAGAAACAGAGTTGCAAAAACGTGTTCATTAATGTTAATCCCAGATGTTCCTGAAGTTTCTGAGTCACTGAAAAAAGTCATAGTTCCAACAATGTTGAAAGATAAATTTAGTATCATTGCTCAAACTGATCCGTTAATTGTACGATTTGCTACAAAGTTTTTTAAAAACCACAGAAGTAATCAGCATATAAAATATTACTAATTGTCAGCTAATTGTCTCAATTTATGTGTTTTACTTGAAGTAACTTTAATTAATTGTTTCTGGAAAAAATTGTGTTTTTTAAATTAATTTTGTGTGTAATCTACTACTTATTATATTTTTTATTAGTATTTTAATGTCTTAAAAGACAAGAAGTTAATTTTTTATATTATTGTTAATAATATTTGTAATTATTTACTTTCTAATTAGTCGTTAGTCTAATTAGTTTCCTCTTGTTGTGACATTTCTTTTTACAGTTATTGAGATGCTTAATTTAATTACTGTTATTTGTTAAAATAATAATTATAATTTTTTTTTGTTAGAATACAAGTTTCCATGTCTAAAAATGTATTTTATTTTTTTATCGTGTTAATATAACCTTAATTGAAATGAGGATTACAAGTGTTTAAAATTCAATAATAATATCTAAAAAGTTCAAAAGACTCCTGTATTTAAAAAATAGGTAATTGTTATTTTTAATGAATCCTTGTATATTCTTGTAATAAGAATCTGTACAGTGTGCCAAAGTCTGTGTGATTCATATTTAGTGCAAACTTTTTTACTTGGACGTAATTTTATATTATTTTTATTTTTATTGTACTTTATTGTAAGACAAACAAATCTTTTCTTCTAAACTTTGTCTAGTACCACACTTAAAAAATGACAGTGCAGCTAATTATCTCAATTTGTGTTTTACGTGAAGTAACTTTAAATAATTTTTTTGTTTTCTCATGTTTTTGAAATTAATTTTGCTTGTAATCTATTATTCATTGTATTTTTTATTAATTTTTAATGTCTTGAAAGACAAGAAGTTATTTTTTTGTATTATTGATAATAATATTTACTTTCTAATTAGTAATGGAGTTTTCTCTTTTTTGTGAGATTTCATTTTAGAGTTTTTGCTATGCTTAATTTAATTACTGTTATTTGTTAAAATAATAATAATTTATTTTTGTTAGAATACAACTTTTTATGTTTCAAAATGTATTTTTATTTTTTTATCATGTTTCTATAACCTTAATTGGAATGGTGATTACAAGTGTTCCAAATTCAATAATAATATCTAAAAAGTCCAAAAGACTCCTACATTTAAAATAATAGGTAATTGTTATTTTTAATGCATCCTTGTAGATTCTTGTAATAAAAACCTGTACAGTGTGCCAAAGTCTGTGATTTATATTTAGTGTTAACTTTTCCTTGGTGTAGGCTTATTGGCTATTGGATTTGATTCCAGGATAGTGTGACTTTTGTTATCAGTGGTTCTCTTTGTCCCATAAGTTCCCGCATAAAATTTATATTACTTTATCATTCAATCATGCAAAATAGACTATATAACACATAAAGTCTGTTCAAAACAAGCTCAGAAAAAATAGGGAAACCAAAGTTTAGTAACTAAATTGAAGCGTTTTATTTTATTCACAGGGTTTAACTTGTAATAGAAACTGATAAGCTTATTGAATCAACCGAAATGTGACAAACAAGGGTTGGCTAAAGATTAGATTGGTGAGAATATATTGTGTTTCCACGAAATTTAGTTACATGATTTCTAATTTGATCAATCGTATGCAAAATTTTATTTAACTCACAAATAGGATACACCACCACCTAGCTTTTTGTCAATAATCTAATTAGGTTTTTTCTTTTTATTAAAGACCCTCTTAAGTTGAAAGTTTCTGTAAAAAGATCCGAATTTCAGCTTTGACAGGAAAAGAGAAAATATCACACAATGGGGAATCAACCGTTTTGTTATATTAGTTACTGTAATGAAAGGGACAGTGATTGTTGTAAAATTAACATTTTACTCTACCATACTTTTTCCACTTGAATGAAGTAACCCTTATTTTATTCAGTTCTATTCAAATTCTGTTTGCAGGAACCATTAATATTAAACTATAAAATGAGATATTCTTTATGGAATGTCTCTTAATTTTTCTTTAACAATGAAATGGTTAAAAAATACAATAGAAGTTTCAGCTGTAATAAACATTGTTGTAATAACAGAGACAAAGAAGAAACTTTAAAGTACAAAAGATTGTTTGATGTTGCACAGCGCCATAGACTCAGCAACAAGAGCTCAGAGTGGAGTGGCAGTTACGACTGACAAGAGATGGAGAAATAAAATACAAAACTATATTTATTTCAATTGCAGAATAATAATAGTGAGATTTAAGATAGACAGAAGGTATCTTGTTGTGGTAGGTGTATATACACAAGAAGAAGGAAGAAAGGAATGTACTAAAATACAGCAATATTTTATGAGGAATTGCAGAAGAAAATTAAAGTCAATCCCAACAATTACTTGGTAATAAATGGAGATTTAAACCCCAGAATAGGAGATTTGCCAATTCAATTCAAGGAGTTGTAGGCAAGTTTGGAGAGCAGACTTTAAAGTCTAATGGACATGAGCTGAGGTGCTTTTGATTCCTATAATGAATTAAAAATAACAAACAGCTTTTTAGAAAAAAGGACATACATAAGTATTCGTGGTGTGCGAGAGGGCAAAGATGAATAATAGATTATATTAGGGTCAATAAGAAACTGAACACACATGTACAAGTGTACAAGACGTTAGACTTTTCAGAGGTAGTGACAGGTTCTGACCAATTTTTAGTACTTAGGAAAACACACCAAGACTACGGGGATGTACTGACATCTAACATAGAAGCAGACGTTCATGGAAGACAAGAAGTAACATATTAACTTCTGAAACAGCCTAACAAAACTGAGAAAGATAATGCACAATTTCACATGACAAATGAGGACGTAAATAATACAGGAAGACAAGATATAACCATCACTCTTCCGGTTGTTAATAGCAATATATATCTTGGGGATAACATAACAATATCAGAGGACCGTGCTTTGCTCAGTTTTGATATTTATTTATATATATACAGATTATTTTTACATTAAATTGTCTAGGATTTGCAAACATAAGCAGAAATTTGTAAGCGTAAACAGAAACTATACGTGTATTGTATAAACATTTAAAATAATAGCAATTGCATTATACACATATAAAAAATAAAGTAAACAGAATAATACAAAATACAATATAATACGAAAATAATACAAAATTATTGGAAAGTTAGAGTAAAGTCTTCTAGTATTTAGTATTTCTTTCCATACAACATTTCGTGTATGGTGAGGATTTTCTGGTGGCAAAAGAACTTATTACGTTTTATTAAGTTACAAATTTTTAAGCTGCTTTGTCTTTTTACTCTAGAAAATGCTACATACAACGTTCCATGCATAAAAACTGATATAAGTAAGTAGATACCAATGGATTCAAATGTTTATCCTTGAGCTGTGTGGATGGTCAAGCAAAAGCAGGTCTTATGAGGAACTGATGTCGTTGCATAGTACATCCAAGTTGATTTTTGCTAGAATCTAATGTGATTCTTGGGATATGGACTTCTCGGCCTGCCTTCTCTCCAGTGATAATCTTTGATTTAATAATATTGTTACACAACTCAGTAACTATTAACCTTGTTCCATTGCATAGTCCTTCGGAGACATCCAAGTTTCGCAAGAGCATTATTATTGTATTTTTTACAAGTTTCAGTTCATGTGGTGGTAGATCAGCCATTTCAACGGAATTCAGAAGTAAATTCGAGACCTCCTTCTGGTTGATCTTTGACAGAATCATAACTGTTGTAAACTTTGCACTCTCCAGGAAGCTTTTCAATAATTTCTGCATTAATTTTATTAACATCTTTATTATTGGTTCTAGTATAGCCCTGTCCTTCGTATTTTCATATCTCTTTTTAGCCAGACAGTCTCTGAATACTTCTTCAGTAAAATTGCAGTTGGAAAGAATATCCTCTGGTAGTTTAATCTCATGCATAGCATTTACTAGCAAGTCTCCATTGCCAACTTTTAATAAATATTCAGCAAAGTCTCTTTGCTCTGGATTCACATGCATATTTTCTTTCAGTGAAAAGAAGTTAAAATGACGCCAAAGTCTGTTTTCCTTAATCGAAAGGTCTACCAACTCACTGCGGTTAGCACGAGGTTGAACGGGCAAACATTGCCGGAAATCTCCTCCAAAGACAACAATCTTTCCACCAAAGGCTATATTAGAATTTCCTATAGAACGACGTATTTGATCCATATTGTTGTATTCCATATTTAGGTAACATACCCCATGCACCAACCCGAGCGTTTTACTCTATAATAAAATGTACCTTTCTGTTGTAAGTCACAAAGAAGCAAAAGCAACAGTTTCAAAAAACTCATAAATTATTATTAACTTTAGCTTACTAACAACCTTTTTCGAATGTGTCAATACAGTCCTTTAATTTTTTTGTTCATGACGTGTCCGTGTATTAATGCTTACCTCAGAGAACACAGAAAACACAACAGCATACAGGGAACACGTTATAAATTAAATACGTTATTGCTCGCTTAATATAATTAGATAGGGTAAACAATTATTGCTCGCCTCAACTCTTATTTTGTTTATTTACATTGATTGGAACAGCTAATTATTCTTTTTCATATATATACATATCGATACTGCGCCGTTTGCATTTATCGACGGCTTCTGTAATTTATTTATCTGTAGGTTAAGAAAGCTGGTTAGAAATTACAGTTGCCTAGCAATAATTAATTGTTACGCGTTATCGGTCCCGCGATATTTTAAAATAAAGGCCCTCAGATGTGGCCCTGATGAATTTTGCGGAGAATGAGACCGAGTCCAATCAATTCCTGGTGTCAAAACACCCTTAAGTACCAACTTCCGAGAAAATCGTTAGAGCCGTTTTCGAGAAAGAAAAACATAGCTACATACAGTTATATTGCTCTCTTAATAGTGTAGGTTTAGAAGAATTAACAAATGTTCTAGACCAAATGAAGAATAAGACCCGATGGAATTAACACAGAACTCTTAAAAGGTGGTGGACTGCTATTAAAACTACAACTTTGGCATTTGATTAATGCATGTTGGAAAACAAACACTATTCCAGATTTTTGGAGAATAGCAGAGGCTGTTTAAAAAGGGATAGAAATGACTGTGGAAATTATCAAGAAATAAGCCTTTTGAATACGGCCTACAAATTATATACATGGATAATTAATAACAGACTGAAGAATACTGCAAATGCTCTCCTTCTTGAACAATCTGGATTTAGAAAAGGAAGATCCTGTGGTAACAATGTCACAATTATACGCCAATTGATCGAAAAAAGAAGAGATTCAATCTAGAGCCACACATTGCCTACATAGACTGTGAAAAAGCATTTGATCATGAGAATAGAGATATATTGTGGAAAATATTAGAGCAAAGTATAAAATTCCAACGATGAAGGAGAAAGTGTAACATAGCAGCATCAAATACGAAATGAAGAAAGAAAATGACCATGAGCCAAAATAAAATGTTAGTAACCAGGCCCAATAGGATCCGACAGTGAGGGGAACCAACAAAATAAGGCCCAATAAAATCCAACAGTGAGGGGAACCAACAAAATAATACCAATAGATTCCAACAGTGAGGGGGATCAACAAAGTAACTATAAATAAATTCCAACAGTGAGGGGAACAAATGAAGATAGCGACTACAGTGAAAATATTGAAGAAGACGTTCAAACCTAAAGAAGAAGAAGGACAAGGAAACATAACATGAAGAGAGAAGAAGGTGGATAGACCATGCAAGGACTCATCATTCATCAAGTGTACTAGAGACAATAATAGTAACCAAAAGAATAGTGATTATCAACTATGTAGAAACAGTGTTTAACATTTAAGAAACCACAAACAATTACAGTGAGTGCTTAATATAAGTGTGAAAACCTGTGACCAGTTAACTAATTTTAACCTAATAAACCACACAAACAATTCCAGTGATAAGGTTTATAGTGGAAGAAAATGTGTTACTTTCATAGTGAAAACATCAAGAATTAAATAGTCAAATATACACAGACAGTTCGTGTGACTAATTTAATAAAGATTGTGATCCGAATAGATAATCATAAGACCACCAAAATAATATAAAATAGAACAGTTATATTATTATTCAGAGAACTGACAATAAAAAAAAATCTTTGTAAATTTCAAAAGAAATGTAACTGAATGCCACGGCAAAACAGAATACAATACAAAGAAAGGCCAGAGAAAGAAAAATAACAAACAAAGTAGTTTGTTAAATATCAAACAAATGTGACAGAAATTAGCTACAAACAATGACAAGAAAGATATTGTCATTAGTACAAAAATATTTGTATTATTGTTTAAGAAGAAGTAGTGTAAACATGTGTATTAAAACAATTAAAATATTGTAATAGAATACCATACTGAAGTCATGTTAGTAGTAGCAAAATGCTGCATTAGAATATGTTGTACATTGTTACATAACCCCATAGGAAAGACACCTATGAAACAAAAAATCATACATGTTAATTTAACCAAATAACCATCAACAATTATATCAATCAAGGATTTGTTATAAGTAATGATACACCCTAGTAGACAGTGTATTATATTGAATACAATACAAATAAAGCAGATCAAATATGATGGCACAAAGATAGGAGAAATGGAACCTAGTATGCCAATTTAGTTAAACAAAATACAGTATTAAAACATGTACCAAGAATAATGAAAGTATTACCAGTAGTTAGATGAACATCTGGTACTACTATGAGAACAGATTATAAGTATAATGACAATAGTTTTGTAACCAAAATATTGTAAACTAGCTAACTATGAATACATAGCCAGAAGTAAGCAGAAACAATGTAACCAACTAGTTAAGCAAGATACTTTATTAAAGCTTGAACAAAGATTGATAAGAGTGTTACCAGTAGTAAGAGGGACACCTAATGCTAATTTGAGAACAGACCATGACCATGAGAATAGTCATTTTATATATAAATTATTAAAAACTAAATGACCATGATGGTGGAATCAGAATGTAAACAAACAATAAGGAGCTAGTTATTTATGCAAAATGCAACATACAAACTTGTTTAAAAGTAGATAAAAATGTTATCAAGGATCAGAAGAATGTCTGATACTACCTTGGAAATCTAGATCAAGTATAGCAATAACAATTTAATTATTGTTTTAGCAAAAATAACTGACTACCATGCTATGACATAATGTAAACAAACCCATTACTAGATATTGAAGGGTTCTCAGATAGCTAAAAGCTAACAAATATGTGAAAGGAATTAGGTACTATAATTGTACACTAATTGCATTTATTACATAATATACCTTATATAGAAAAACCATAAATAAAGTGACAATTGTAAGAAAAGAGATAGGAGGGTACTGAAACAATGTTAATAGTATATGAAATACAGCCCTGTACATATACTAAAGTACAAATTCATGTAAATAGACGTTTATATTATTGTTAGGTTACAATATCAATGTTATTAAATAAGAAAAAATAGTTTTAAGGACAATTGTGAATAATCAAATATGGACGCCAAAGACGCCATGACCAGATATTGTTTGGGTAACAATTATTCCCAAATTTTGTATTAAACAAGTTGAGATATAGACTCAGATCGTTTAATTAAAAGTGTTTTAGTGTAAATAGTTAAGTTTGGTGTAATAAACTTATTAAATATAAGATGCACCATAAAAATCGATAAAATCGTTATAGTGATTTAAATAATGGACGGATAATAATCTTGTTTGGACTTTAATTAAAGCGCAGGATGTCCGCAATTTATTGACACTAACCGTTTAACGATAAGACCAATATTAAGAAAGTTATTACGATTTTAAACTTTTTAATTATTTTTTGTACCAGTGCTGACGTCATATAATCTCAAACTCAAACACCAAAATTGGTAAAAAATTAAAAATTTTAAGAAGACAAAGTACTTTGGGTCGGAGAGTTCAAACATTTCAGCCAATCGAATGAATGGAAATCGGCAGACAAGCCGCAGACGTTCCGACGGAGCGAAACAGTCAGCTATCAATCATCAAACAGACAGGACGTGTCACTCTCCGGACGAGATATGAAGAAGTTTATTTTTGAATTGTGCGCGACATGTAAACATCAGTAATCAACACACATATAACCTATAAACAACACCAGCATTAACGAGTGCACTGTGCGGAGTGAATAATATTTAAATACGATCAGTGTACAATATCGATCGTATTTGCGAGTGTTGTGCGAAAAAATAAAACAGGGAGTACAATCTTTTTTATTAATTAACAAGAAAACAGAAATAAAAATTTCTGTAAATACTTAATGTTGATATACTACGCTAATCAGTAATAGCGAAGTATCATAATGCTGATGGAATTTATCAGAATTAACGAAAGTATTATTTCGCAATTGTTAACATGATAAATAAATATTTTAATTATTTTTCATAATTAAAAGAATCACGATTAATGTACTTATTACAAAATACGAGCATAGTAAACAGTCGCTCAATTGACTAACGTTTTTTGATTTTCTATATTTGAAGATAAATATTTTAACTTTTATGCGAAAGAGTATTATATGCTACTGATAATTACGCATCAGAACTATTATAAATAATATGTATATGATTAGATTAAGAAGAAATCAATATTCAAGATAATTAACTCTAATAACAATTCACGTTATGAGATAACCTTAAAATCATAACCGTAACTTGCCACCTTCTTTGTCACAAGTCTGTTCTCATATAATCCAAACCAGATGAAAACAATAACAAGAGTTTTTTTTAATAACTTTTTCTCTTGTAAATAAATAATTCCCACAGTGAATTATTAAAATATAGTAATACATTTTAGCAGTGAAAGCCAACGCACTTGTTGATTGTCAAGTAAATACTGTAGACTGCGTACGAATTCCCGCGTACGATAATACCATAATTATCTGTTATATGGTACTAGTTTTCTATTTTAATATTTGTTTGTTTGATTTTTATTAATTGTTCATTTAATCTCATTATAAACGCCACATCTTGTACCTGGCATCATGCTACTTAAAAGAACCACGCGAACTTGGTAATTAACTGATATAAGAGGACATAACCTCTCAAGATAAAAACTATTGTATAACCAACAGGGTTACCAGCCTTGAGGCTAAGGAGAGTCTTATTTTAAATTTTGTTAATTGTAATTATTATCAGTAAAATTATTAGTAACTGATTGTCAATTTTTAAAGGATTTTATAACACCATTAACCGTTAATAAACCTCTACATTTTGTTACCAGTGGAAAAAGAGTATTATTTCAAACTTAAAATAATTCATTTATTAATAGTCAGTTCTACCAAAAGGTGGCGGAAGAATTCAAATACTTCTGATAACTCAGAACTTTATTTAGCTGTTATATCATTTTTATTGTGCATGCTAGTCACGTTGGATATTCAAACAGAATATCTACTTGTATATGTAGCGTGTGTGTTACAGCTGAGCAGTCACCGAACAGAACTACAATATCCACGTGTGGTAAGTGGGGGAGGTTACTAACGGAGTGCGAGAAACATTTTAAATTAAAGAAGTTAACCATCGATACCCACATATTTGTCAATCACAATCAAACTAATAATAATAATTATAATTTGAACATTTTATCATACAACATAATCGTGGATACCGGTGCGTATCTGCAAGCAACATACAATCACACTACACTACTATATCTACGTATCTACGTACGTATATCAAAGAAGATTATCGTTGTGTAACAACGGGGTGCTCCATCGCGGGGCAGAATTGGTTGAAGATCACACTAAGAACGAATATATATACTAAATCTATAAAGAGTTACTTTATACTATAAACACTGAGAAGGAGAAAAGTGAATCTATTACTCTTAACAAAGGCATTAGACAAGGGTGCAGTTTCTTTGTCACTCACTTTATTTAATATACGGCTATATACTCGTATTGACGATGTAAGGCAACGGAAACAACGAACTGGTCCTGGAATCTACTTACTTCCCGATAATTTCTCCATTAATATTATTTTGTTTGCTGACGATCAAGTCATCCTACAAGAAAAGGAAAGTGGATTACAAAAATCAGTGTACCAACTCAGTAAAATTTGCCGTGAATGTAATTTAAAAACTTCCACGACAAAGACTAAAATAATGGCATTTAAATAGTAATAGACAATAAAATTATTGGAAAAATATCTCACTTCGGCTATCTAGGGTGCAACGTAAGCTATGAATATGAAGACGATATCGATAATAAAATAAACAGATACCACAATGCGTAAGACTCTGAGAAAGAAAGTACGAAAAGATACAGAAATGAAATTGTATGGCTGCACCAGTATTGATGTACGGGAGTGAATCGTGGACACTCACCCAAAATCAGAAAAAAAATGAATTGAAGCTGCCGAAATAAAATTTTTAAGGGAGTCAACATGTCCAGCCTGAGATATCACATAAGAAATGCAGACATAAGGCAAGAGCTGGATATATACTCAATAAACGACAAAGTTAAAAAAAAAAGAAAGAAAACTGGATAAAACACATAAATAGAATGGGTGACTCGATAATACCAAAAAAGATAATCCAGTATAAGCCTCTTGGAGAACGAGATAGAGGCAGACCAAGAAAACGGTGGTTGTGAAGAGGGAACAGGCTGAAAGCCTAATCCTTGAAGTGAAGAAGAAGAAGAAATTTGGCCCAATCATGCAACTTTGTTTGACAATATTTCTATATATTTGGTTGTAACGGTATTATGAATAAGTAAATTTTGTGCTAATTGAGTGCAAACTATTTAGGAATTACGAGGAATATCGGGAAATGGATTTCATTGTAGACTTAATAGAAAAAAACTTCAGTTACCAGGAAAATATTCGAAGCTACAGTATATGATTAGTCTTTTTTTTTGTAGTACTGTACTGTGTTCATAAGGTATGCTGTTTTGTGCGAATGGATTTTTTGTGTGTTAAAGAACCGCGGTGGCAAAACCGACTAACCCTCTGTCAGTTGATGTATTGGTTAACATCGCCTGTCATTGTATATTAGACCCCCGGTATAGCAGAACTAAACAAAACCGGCTCGTATTCACTGGTAAGTGTTTACGTTACTTCCAAGGTTCTGAATCTACGTAAAAATTAAATGTCCACAGCCCGGTGGTTGTGCTCTTGTGTATTGGTTATTTTAGATGGCTGAAATAAAAATAAACAAATAATATAGCGTAGTAAAAAGTCTTAGATCAACGGACGCCTTGATTTATGGATCAGTCGGTTGATCGCCATTCATTAATACGTTGAAGGTCTCGGGTTGCGATTACCTATTTAGGCTGGAAATTGTTTTAACTAGCAAAGCTATTGTAACAGTTCCAAATGGGCTCCAGACTGTAATGACCATTGTAGCTGATGCAACTTTACATACATATTCTAAAAAAAATTAATAATAATAATAATAATAGATACCAATCCCTTGTTTCGTGCGGTTAATTCGTTCCCAAACGTTTGCGCACGAAATGAAACTGCACTGAACGAGAACATATTTTTCGTAAACAAATATGCGTTTCATGGTTATTCGGTTCTGAAAGTCTTATATTATTTATTCAACAACCTGAAACCTTATGTTAGTTTACATAGCATTCACAATCATGTAAACATATTACCCTATTACCGTAAAGTGGTGGCGTAAAATATTTGTGTATAAATATACAATACGAACTCGATAATGTGTCTCGTGTTTGGTTCTAGAGCAAGTAAAGAATTATCATAATAGGTTATTATAGAAAACACAGAAAATATATGTAACTCTGAGACGAAAATATAACAATGAAAAATTTTCCTGTGTTACGCACGTAAGGGTCGGAATTTTGGAAAATATGACTATTGGCCCTGTTTACATTTAAAACGAGTTGACACGGTTCTAGTACGTTCTGTAATTATGCTCTCTGTGTTAAACACGATAAAGTTTGTAGACACAAGACAAAAAGGTTCACTGAAGAAGACGTGACATACATAGTAAAGTTTGTTAAAAGTTTTTATTTCATAGGCCTAATTGTTTAGCTTTTTAAGTGATATAAATAAAACGATTACATTACAGTGCAACACGAAACGGGCTAATATTAATGACATTCATTCTACTGACATTTTTTGAAAAATAATTCAATCTTAGTTTGAACTCTGCATTCTGTCAGTGCATTTTGATGATTTTAAAGTAGTGAACACTATTTCCTGACAAGCAAACCAGTCACGAACTCCTTTCATTATCTGAGTTGTGTTCTTTAATACAAGCACAAGAGCTTTTGAAGTGAAGAACCTCATCCATCCCCTTTGCAGTATAGTTGCGCTTTCACTACAACTGGTCAAATTACTCCTACCCCATACCCCCATTATCATCACTTTCACTTCGGGAGACGTAGAGACAGATGAAGAACGTATTTGAAATATTTCATTAAAATGGGAAACTATTAATAACAAGTACAAAAGGTTGTACCGCACTGAATAGAATCTGGTCCCGCGTTATAATGAGGGATAGGTCATAAAATAATATCCGTACTAAACCGAAACCGCACCAAATGAAATTTTCTGAACCGGGGATTGGTGTAAAAGAATTAAAGTACTTGCTGATTAGGGGGGGGGGCAGAGTTCTTTTTGAGCAAAACTAAACGGGCAAAGCCCCCTTAGGGCAGCTACATGCAATCGAACTCCTTTAAAATTAGGCTATCGTCTAGAATTTTGTGACATTCAAAATAATATATGTTTGAAATACGTTAAAGGGTCCACAGCCGGAGTTTTAAACTATCTTCTCGAAATATATTACCAAATGTGTAGGCCTACAGACCTACGTCTATGTAGATGATCGTATCTACAACATGCTTTTTGTTCGGCTTGTTATTCCGTTGTCATGGAGAATAATTTAATTGATTCAAAAAATATTTTACAACGTTTGTTGTAAGTACACAATTGAGCGATGTACCATGCATATGTGGTTTTCATTGGCGACTATTTGGTATTTGGTGGGAAAAATATAATTTTCCTTCTGTAGTGAATTAAACAAAATTGTACAACCGACGGTAGAATATCGTTTTCAATTTGTGCTAGTTAATTACACAGTCCACAACTATGAGACAGTTCATTATATGTTGTTTTGATATTCACATGTATTTCAGTTTTTATTACAAATACGTTTATAGAAAAAACGCCATAAAAAGGAAGAGCAGCACAAATAGGTCGTCAGACATCATTACAACGTTAAAATGCGATCACGTCTTCATATTGAAAATGGTGAAAACAGCGTTGACTATAATAAATGATAATAAGTTGGCACTGAAACGCGCATAAATACAATTTGAAAATGAATTACAGATCCCTCAAATTTTTTAATGCAGTAATTGATCTAGATTTATGGAAAACATTTTGATGAAGTCTATTCCTACAATGAAATTTAGCAAAAAAAAAACAACAATAAAAATACGGCGGCAAACAAAATAACAAAATACACGCACGGGTGTACCATTTGAGCTTTAAGGACTGACATCTATAAAACAGATTGTAACTATGAAAATTCAACCAATAATGTATGTGTACAGAATGAGTGACAGGGTCTTCCATGTCAGCATGCTTATAAAGGTAATAACTGTAATATTGGCCAAGGTATAGGCGAGATTGTCATTTGTTAATCCCGTACACCAGCTATGTTAAGAAATTGTGTGATGTCAATAGGTATCGTGATTTCATGTTAAGTCGTGTTGTTCACGGCAATAAGGGTTTATTGTTACTCTTAAATTTTGAAAATAAATAATCTTTTCTGTGATGATATAACACCTGATGTGATATCAGCCTGATAACGAATTTATGACTTTTCTCCAGATTATAATATTTTTTATTAAATGCCATCGGTTGAAATATCAAGACGATCTGTCCTCTGACGCATACTAAAGTGTTTTGTCAAAAAATATCAAATTACCGAAAGTTGTCCTAATGTAATCTGTTTGAACAATACTATTTTCTGACAATAAAACAAAAGTGTTATTAAAGAGTTTTCATGTTAAGATTAAGTAAGCAGCTATATAAGTGTATGTAGTTTTTCCAGCGTTATTCTTTACGGGTAGCTTAGTTTTACATTTCTGACCCTAACGAAATTACACTAACAAAGTTTTATCATTTCTAGTGTTTACGACAATAAAACGACTGACGTTTAGCTGAAGACAGAAAAATCCGCTAAATAGAAAAAATTAAGTAAACATTTACATATTACAAAAATATCTCCGCCTCACTTCTGTCAGAAATCAGTATGCATATGTCACCCCATTTATGAAATCATGTATGAGGTTATTAGCGTGCACGGTTGATATGGAACATCATTTGGAACATTACAGTTTTCTCTAAACGTTTTATTTAATAACAATGACAGATGAAATTTGTTAGCGTGTGAAAAACGCCGAGCCTGACCGAGTTTCAAACGCTGGACCATATGAAAGGCAGACGCTAACCACTCTGCTACATGATAGGAATGAACTGCCTTTTTTTATTAATGTAGTACATTAATTACTATTGTGAGGTTATTCTAAATTTTATTTTAACCTAAACAAAAATTAATAATAATCAACTATCGGTTAATGTTTTTGCACTTTACCGCATGATCAACAATAACTGACTGTTGTGGCCCGACCTGAATTTATACAACTGTGCGAAAACTGTAGAGAGCGAACAATATGAATCGTCAACTACTCACGCAAGGAAAAAAGATTTCCTGGCAACGCTGTCAAGTCTTGGCAACGCTGTCAGTTCCGTTTGTCTACATCACATTTGTTTTGGTTTGAAGGCGTGACCTTGCAGTCTTGTATATCTGGCTGTCGCTTTGGGAATGTTCAGCCAAAAAGCATACTTTGTTGATCCAAGAGGAATTTTGTACAGAGCCACAAAATGGTTCCCGCGTTTTTAAGGTTTGAGGTTATGTTCGCTCACCCAGATCAACATATCTGATCAACAACATCGTTTTATATGTGATCAACAATCAATCGTTAAAAATATTGAACTATTTTTAATATTATTAAAAAATGTTATGCTTTTCTTTTACGGTTTTTTCCACTGAATTCATTAATGTAATAATGAAAGTTGTAGCACTAAAACCTAATGAGAAATAAGCTTTATACAAAAATCAACATTCATGGAAATTTTCTGCGTGATCAACAATGATCCCAAAAAGATAAATATATATATATATATTTATTATATATGAATAAAGTAATATAATAATATTAACATTAATATTTTTAATTTAACTGTAATTATACATTTTATATCCTAGATTTGTGGAATGTGGCTGTACAATAATTAGTGTAATTATTGTATTTTAGCCTAATATTAGATTGTCACCTATTATTCAATTCCGTAGATTTATTTTAATCAATAAATAAATATATTAAGATGGGGGGAAAAGAGTTCATAAGTTGCGAATTTGAATATTAACCATAATACTATTGATGTAGTCAAAAGCATTCCATACATTATAAGTTTTACATAAAACGTAAAGAAGTAAAAAAATAAAAAAAAATATGATAAGATGCCTGAACAAAAAGGGTTATTTTGATAGAATAAATTATGTAATATTATACTCTTATTATGTTAACAGAATTAAACTGTCTTTTAATATCAAAAATTAATGTTCTTCATAAACTACAACATAATATAAAAGATAAGCTAAAATTAAGCTAATGGGTTCATACCTCATTTATGGAAAATTATCCTCTTTTTAATTAAAAATAATTCCTCTTATATAGTATTTGTGGCATTCTTGTTTTTTGGTATCATGCTGTCGATTTGCTCAAACGACTGGCTGGGTTGTTGAATGGGAGTCGAAATGAATATGGTATCATTTTTGCCTTTTATAATGAATAAAACAAGAGTTTACTCATCTGAATCAATAATTAAATATTTTATTATTCAGAGAATGGGTTCAAGATTGTTATTCCTATTTGTTGTTATTTTGGGAATATTATTTCAAGTAAAATATTTTATTATAGTTAGCTTAATGTTTAAAATTGGATCTCCTCCATTTCATTACTGATATGTTTCAGTAATTGATGGGTTATCCTGAATAGTGTCTTTTCTAATTATAACCATTCAGAGGGTTATTCCCATTATTTTACTGAGTTATTTAGATATAAGATTGATTCTATTTATTTTTTTATCATGTTTTTGGGGCTCATTAGGGGGGTTATGTTATTCATCAATTCGAAAAATTTTAGCATATTCATCAATTTACAATTTAAGTTGAATTTTTAGAGGGGTTACTAATAAATTATATATGGCTGGTATATTTTTTAATTTATTCCTTCTCTTTATTTTTAACTTGCTATCTGTTTTGAGTAAATAATGTGAATTATTTAAATCAAATTTTTATTTTGTTTAACAATAAGATTAAATCGTTAATGTTAATGGTTATTTTCATGTCAATAGGTGGATTGCCACCATTTTTGGGATTTTTTCCAAAATTTATGATGATTTATTGTCTTTTAGTTAATAAAATGTATTTCTTATGTTTAATCTTAGTAATAACTGCTTTATTAGTGTTATTTTATTACTTACGAGTTGTAATAACAGGACTGATGATAAACAATGTATCTTTAAAGGTATCAACTTTTAGGTTAAACAATACATTATTTATAGTGAATTCTTTATTGATTGGATTTATAGCTGTAACCTTATTTAATATTATGAATTAATAAGGTTTTAAGTTAATAAAACTATTATCCTTCAAAGTTAAAAATATAAATTTTTGTAAGCCTTAGATTTATTTTTATCACCTTTAAATTTGCAATTTAATATTATTATTAAATATAAGACTGAAGAAGAATAAAATAAAAAATAAGGAAAAAGATTATTGAGAGGAAAAGCATCCATAAATAAATTTACAGTTTATTACCTAATTCAGTCACCTCAATTGGGGAAAATCAATGTTTAGTTATGAATAAGTGATTTTTCTCAACTAATCATAAAGACATTGGAACTTCATTTTTGGAATTTGATCAGGGATAGTGGGTACAACTTTAAGAGTTCTTATTCGTGTTGAATTAGGCATTCCTGGATCTTTTATTGGAGATGATCAAATTTATAATGTGATTGTTACTGCTCATGCTTTCGTTATAATTTTTTTTATAGTAATACCAGTTATGATTGGAGGATTTGGAAATTGATTAGTTCCTCTAATAATTGGTGCTCCTGATATGGCTTTTCCTCGAATAAATAATATAAGCTTTTGATTATTACCACCTTCATTAACATTATTATTAATTGGTAGAATGGTTGATAGAGGGGCAGGTACCGGTTGAACAGTTTATCCCCCGTTGTCAAGAGGTATCGCGCATTCAGGATCTTGTGTTGATTTAACTATTTTTTCTTTGCATTTAGCTGGAGCTAGTTCAATCTTGGGTGCAGTTAATTTTATTAGAACAATTTTTAATATACGTTCAGCGGGAATATACATGGATCGGCTACCTTTATTTGCATGGGCGGTATTAATTACTGCCTTTCTATTATTGCTTTCATTACCAGTTTTGGCTGGTGTAATTACAATGTTATTAACTGACCGAAATTTAAATACTTCTTTTTTTGATCCTTCAGGTGGGGGGGGGATCCAATTTTATATCAGCATTTATTTTGATTTTTTGGTCACCCTGAAGTATATATTTTAATTTTACCTGGGTTTGGATTAAGTTCTCACATTATTACTCAAGAGAGAGGAAAAATTGAATCTTTTGGGTCATTAGGAATAATTTATGCTATAATATCAATTGGCATTTTAGGGTTTGTTGTTTGAGCACATCATATATATTTACAGTTGGTATGGATGTTGATACACGGGCTTATTTTACTTCTGCTACAATAATTATTGCTGTCCCAACTGGAATTAAAGTTTTTAGATGATTAGCAACTTTGAGAGGAGCAAAAATTAAGATTAGACCTTCGATTTTATGAGCAGTAGGATTTGTTTTTCTTTTTACTATTGGTGGATTGACTGGAGTGATTTTGGCTAATTCATCAATTGATATTGTATTGCATGATACATATTATGTTGTAGCTCACTTTCATTACGTATTATCAATAGGTGCAGTGTTTGCAATCTTGGGAAGATTTATTCATTGATACCCTTTATTTACTGGACTATCTTTGAATTCTAATTGATTAAAAATTCATTTTTTAATTATATTTATTGGAGTGAATTTAACTTTTTTTCCCCAACATTTTTTAGGATTGAGAGGTATACCACATCGGTATTCAGATTATCCTGATGCATTTATATCATGAAACATTATATCTTCTATTGGAAGAAGAATTTCATTTACCGGAATTTTATTTTTATTGTTTATTATTTGAGAAAGATTTATTTCACATCGATTGATTTTATATTCAATTAATATAAATTCTTCCATTGAATGGTTACAGAAGCTTCCCCCGTCTGAGCACTCGTATAGTGAGATTCCATTATTAGTTCAATTCTAATATGGCAGATGAAGTGCAATGAATTTAAGATTCATGTATAAAATAATTTTTGTTAGAAATTTCTAATTGATCTTATATTAATATGCAAGATGCTACATCACCATTAATAGAACAATTAATATTTTTTCATGATCATACTTTAATTATTTTAATTATTATTACTTCAATTGTTACTCTTATAATAACAGTTATTATACTTAATAATATTGTTAATCGACTTTTATTGGAAAGACAATTAATTGAATTTTTTTGACACTTCTTCCAGCTTTAACATTAATTTTTATTGCATTTCCATCCTTACGATTATTGTATTTATTGGATGAGATTAATAAACCTTTAATAACTTTAAAAATTATTGGTCATCAACGATATTGATCATATGAATATTCAGATTTTTTAAATATTGAATTTGATTCTTACATAAAATCTCAGAATGATATATCAATTAGAGAATTCCATTTATTAGAAGTAGACAATCGAACTATTTTACCTTTTAGTACTCAAATTCGATTATTAGTCTCATCATTTGATGTTATTCATTCATGAGCTATACCATCTATGAGAATTAAAGTGGATGCCGTGCCTGGCCGATTAAATCAAGCAAGAATATTTATTAATCGACCTGGTATATCTTTTGGTCAATGCTCTGAAATTTGTGGAGCAAATCATAGATTTATACCTATTGTTATTGAAAGAATTGGTGTAAATTGTTTTGTTAATTGATTAATGAATTATTCATTAAGTGACTGAAAGTAAGTAATGGTCTCTTAAACCAATTTATAGTAACTAACGATTACTTTTAATGATGAAAAGTTAGTTTATTATAAAACATCAATCTGTCAGATTCAAAAAACTAAGGGTAGTATTTTTCTATTCCACAAATATCTCCAATAAATTGATGTTTTCTGTTTTTCTTTTTTTTGTTAATTGTTATTTTAATTATAACTTTTATTTATTTTTCTTTTATAAAAATTCCAAGAATAGATTTAACTGACAATTTTAATAACTCATATAACTGGTTATGATAACAAATTTATTTTCAACTTTTGACCCATCAACAGGATTATTTTCATTAAATTGATTAAGTTCATTAATTTTATTATTATTTATACCTATAGGGTTTTGATATATCCCTAGTTGTTACATAATTTTTATCAATAAAATTTTAAATACAATAAGTTTTGAATTAAATTTATTAATAAGTTCAAGATCTTTTTGTAGATCATTATTATTTTGCTCTTTATTTATTTTCATTCTATTCAATAATTTCCTCGGATTGTTTCCATATGTTTTCACTAGATCAAGACATTTAGTATTTTCCCTTAGTTTAGCTTTTCCTCTCTGGTTGACTTTTATTTTATTTGGATTTTTAAATAATACTAACTATATATTTTGTCACTTAGTTCCAATAGGAACTCCAACAATTTTAATACCTTTTATACTATGTATTGAAACTATTAGAAATTTAATTCGACCGGGATCTTTAGCTGTTCGTTTAACAGCAAATATAATTGCCGGTCATTTATTAATAACACTATTAGGGAATAGCTCAGCTAATTTAGAAATTTATATAAATATAATTATTTTAATTCAAATATTATTAATATTATTTGAATCAGCAGTTTGTGTAATTCAATCTTATGTTTTCACAGTTTTAAGAACTTTATATTATAGAGAGGTAACTTAATGAATAATCATCCGTATCATTTAGTTGATTGTAGACCATGACCTTTAACGGGTTCAATTGGAGCTTTAACTTTTGTCTCTGGCATAGTAATAATATTTCATATACAAAAATTTATTTTATTATTTTTTGGATTTTTGATTTTGATTTTAACTATAATTCAATGATGACGTGATATTTCGCGTGAAGGAACGTTTATAGGATTTCACACAATAATTGTAGTGAGAGGTTTAAAATTAGGAAAAATTTTATTTATCGTATCAGAAATTTTCTTTTTTATTTCTTTCTTTTGGAGATTTTTTCACAGAAGATTAAGACCTGTTATAGAAATTGGAATAAATTGACCTCCTACTGGAGTTATGCCCTTTAATCCAATACAAATTCCTTTATTAAATACTATAATTTTATTGTGTTCTGGAGTAACAATCACATGAGCTCATCATTCCATAATAGAAAGTAAACATGATGAATCTATTTATAGTATTGTGTTGACTTTAATATTAGGGATATATTTTACTATTCTTCAAGTATATGAATATTTTGAATCATCATTTTGTATTTCAGATTCTGTATATGGGTCAACATTTTTTGTATCAACAGGATTTCATGGAATCCATGTTATTATTGGAAGAACGTTCATTATAGTCTGTTTATTACGTCAATTGAAATTTCATTTCTCTAAAACTCATCATTTTGGTTTTGAGGCAGCTGCTTGATATTGACATTTTGTTGATATTGTTTGATTATTTTTATATGTATCAATTTACTGATGAGGTAGATAAATATTCTGTTAGTATATGAGTATATTTAACTTCCAATTAAAAGGATTAATTTTTAAATAGAATAATTTTTAATGTTGTATTTTACTGTATTATAATATTGTTAATTTTGTTTATTTTAATAACTTTTTTATATTTTGTGTCAACTAAATCAATTATTGATCATGAAAAATCATCTCCATTTGAGTGTGGGTTTGATCCTTTCGAGTCATCTCGAATTCCCTTTTCAAGACATTTTTTTATAATTGCAGTTATCTTTCTTATCTTTGATGTTGAATTAGTAATTATTATGCCTATAATTGGCATAATTTTATAATAAATATTATAAAATATTTTATAAAATATCTATCCTCCATCGTCAAACAATAATCTTATCTTAGGTCTATACAACTTATTTATTATTGGATACCTTATATTATCATTATAAATGTACCAACTATTCAAATTTATATAATTTTCCGCAAACTCATATAATTCATGATCGAGTATGGTTCTGTCACCTCCAGTATAATTAGTCACAATCAGGTAAGCTATCAAGTCATTATTTTCATTATCATATCCTACTATTGTTATATCAGCTTCCACCCAAAGTAAGTATTATAATTATCAACCATCTCTACTCCTAACCTTTCCATAAATTCTTCATACTTTCTACTTATCTTAAAAATCTCTAGTTCTCTCTTTCTCTCACAATATTTCTCACAACAACTCCACGCTACACTCTCTCTCTCAATATACCTCTCACTCTCAGAATATGCAGGGGACACTAACTCACAACTACTGCACCACCTGTGAAGTGCACAAAAAAAACCAGGGACCACTTTATTTGTAGACCTATCGTCTCCCGAATATACATTGAAGGCACTCTCGTCCTTCCTCAACACATGTGAAGCCTTTACTTCACCCCCACTACATCATTAAGGGAAAAATCTACCCCATGCACTCCCCATACCATTATACTCTCTCCTCACTCTCTTTATCCTCTCAACACACTCTAAAATCTCATTATCACTACCCATGTTTACATAATCATTTTCTAATATCATATTTTTATTATTACAATTCTCTCCCCTAATTTCCTTGTCGTCTTTGTTTAATTTGTCTATTTCTCTACTCTTAGAATTGTCATCTACTTTATTCATTTTCATGTCTAACTCCTCAAAATGTTTATCAAAATTATCGTTTCGTTCTTTGATTTCGTTTTTCATCTCATCTAATTGAGTTTCATCTCATTAAGTTGGTTAGACTTATCATTTAAATTGTCTAATCTTGTATTTTGCTCATCAAACTTGATACTCTGTTCGTTAAAAAGTAATCTCATCATTGTTATCACGTCTTTCTCCTCAACTCTTTTTGTTGGGGCTGGTGTCGAGTGAATACTTTCACCCATCATTTCTGATTCTGTTACGCTTATTTCACTATTGTTTGCCATTGTTAAAAAATGTTAATGAACTGTTGCTTTCTACAGACGTCACAACATAACCTACAATTGTAATACCCCTCACTTCAATACCCACTCCGTCTCTATATTTGGGCTTATTATATAAAAATGTTTTATTCAGTCACCAGTTCAGGCACCATTTGTTCATATACAGATTTATGACTTATTTCTGTGGATTTATTTATTATGGTAATCATACAATAATTACCATACTTACCATATTGTCCGGGCACATGTCAGCGTAATTATATTTGTTTCTTGCTGGGTCCAGAGTTCGCATTAAGCGCAAATAGAGACTGAGTTGGGTCTTGAAATGAAAGTATCAACATCAACATGATTACAAATCAACTTATTTTTATTATCTCTCATTTTGTAAAATTAGTTCTTTATGAAACAAAATGGAATCATCTCCCAATTGGAAAACAATTAACAAAATGGCGTCGCTACTGCTTCCGCCTTCTCAGTACATTCATATCTCATTTTAATACCAATTATCTCTTAAACTACCTTTATACGAGATCATTTTATTATACTGCAGTATCTATTTTATATTTATTTATTACCTTTACTTGTTTTGAAGAAACAAACACAAACCAACACCTCGTGGTAAGGTTCAGATACCGACATCTTTTCACATTCACACACTCATTTTTTGCATGACATACATTAGTTATCGGTACATGTTTGATTACTTAGAATTCATTGAGCTCAATATTAATTGTTATAAATTTTGAATTTTGGACTTCCCTGTAATGTTGTTTTAATTGTTGCTCCTCAGGCAATTCCCATACTTGTTGGCAGATGTTCGGCCTAACTTACAGTCTGTCTGTTTTTTCGTGCACTGAGTTTAATTTATTCCATTTTATAACTGTTCACTTGTTAATTACATTGTTGAATTACATTTTTATAAGTTTAACACTCTTTTGCTGGTGTTAACTTGCCAGCACACTAATGACCGTGTTAACGCTCTCACTGATGGTGGAAGACTGGGCTGGATGCTATGAACATTTGGCGCGCGCGTGTGTGTGTGCATCGACGTCATTGTCTTTTGTTTCATACGGCTAACGCCCTGGTTTCGCGTCATTGTTGTTACGTCATTTATATTTTTTAATGACGCCTCGCATTGTTGACCAATGAAAAGTATATTAAGAGCTTGTGTCGACTGTCACGTCCGCTTGACCTTGGAATCGTCCCGCACCGATGTAACTGCGTTGTTTTCGTTAAACAAAGGGAAAATTGTCTTACCCATGCACATGTGTGTAAAATACAATAAAATAATACCTTTTGTACCATAAATGTGAAAACAGGCTTTTGTCCTGTTATATAATATGTGTTAATTATTTATTATTTTTGTACTATGTATGTGTTGTTTTTTATTATTTGAAGAGATGTATATACATCGATAAATGAAGTTTTAACTTTATTCATAATGGATCTGATGATGACACCATAGGTGTCGAAACTCGAGTCATCCTATATTGGATTTTAAGAATGGTGACAGAAGGTAATAAACCTATTTTATAGTAAAAAGAGGTCCCATCCAATAGTATGTTCACTACTTAACAACAGTTTATAGAAGTTTTCTACCCCGTCAAATGATGAGTTTAACAAGCTCGTCTCTTGGAAATTTTTATGAATTTTTCATACAAAAAAAATTGAATACATACACTGGCTCAAGGAGAAAAGTTCGACAGCATTTAAAAGTTTGAAATGTTTTGAACTACAGATGAGCAGAATTAAAAATTTGTCTGCGTCAGTTCTGAAGATCACCGTTTTCCAGAATTCTCTTTAGAAAAGTGTGAATTTCAAACCTGTTAAAAAGTATTGTACACTGGCATAAGCTAAAGTTTACAAAGAATTTTGATTTTGGTCACGCACACTAGCAAAATATGTTTTTTATATAGATCAGATAAGACAAACTACTTGTTGTTTGTTTACTTCTAATGTTTATTATTTTTCTTAGATGTTTATTTATGTATTTTTGTCTTAGTAACAGTTATTCTTGGGTGTGTCCGTGCGCGCGTGCGTGCATGCTTGTAACAACACATTACACAAATCCAAGTAGCAGACAAAACTTACCCCCCACAAGCATTTTGAGTTTTTTGTTGTTAGTCCGAAGTTTTACAGAATCTTCTGCTGTTTTGATAACAGCTTCAGTAACTTCATAGCATCCACTGATGTCAAACAGTACAAGATCATTACACAATGACACAACACTGAAACAGAATATCATGAACATCATAAATTTGTTCAGCCAGCCATTCAGCCAGGACTGAAATGAATAGCTTTATCTTCAAAAGGTGGCAATGATCTTTTTGCATAATGAAAAAGAAGATAAAAATAATTTTATTTAAAAAAAGTAATTCAATATTACGTAAAATAGTAATTTATATTTGTTTGATATTCTGACCTAAGGTGTTTGTTTTTGTAAACTATACTGATTGTTTATTTTCATCTCATTAATATTACATAATCAACACATACCACTGAGATAAATAATTACTGTGTACTGTTATGCAAATAGTGATAATTTGTGTTTGCAGTTTTTGTTATTACGTTAGAATGAGAATGTAAACTGCTGTAAAAATTTTCTTGCATAATGCATACATTTCACTAATCTGATGGCAACCTGTAATAACAGGGTGAACTTTAATCCAAAACAGAATGAATTCCGATGGTGGTGGTGTCTGAACTAGCAAGGTTTTACTATACTTGATGTTTATGCACACTGACACATCACAAAGAGAAAATGGAGCCTGATTTGGTCAGACTAAGTTTCAGTAAATTTATTTACAGGTATTATCTTAGCAGCATTCAAAGAAACTTCTGACTTGCCATATTCTGAAATTAGTTGGCACAACTGTCCTATTATTAGTTCAACTACCCACAAATGATGTCTACCCATAACTTTCTATGCTGTCCTTGTGTTACAAATAATTAATATGTGACAACTATTTGTCGTAATTTGACAACATATCATCCACAATAAGATACAGCGTTTCTTTCTGTAGTTTGGATATGCAACCTTCCAACTGTGCATCAGCAATTGTAAATATAAACTGTGTACAATTAGTGCTACATAGAAGTGCAATTATACACTTCGCAATGAACACAAACTCTCGCAATATTCTCACAGTACATTCTACGAGGATTGTTCAACAGAAACAGGTTTAGAGGATGTAAAGCATTTTTTATTCAACGATTTTAAAAGAAGTTTCCAATAACATTAAAGCAAGAGTCCCACTGTTGCACTAAACTGCAGATTCCCTGCTGATAAAATTCTTGCGGCTGTTTGTGGAACCATTCAGTAACAGCAAACTCTACCTCAGCGTCTGATTTGAACCACAGTCCTTTTAGCGATTTCTTTAATGGGCCAAAAACATGATAATCGCATGGGAACAAGTCGGGACTGTAAGGTGGATGCTTTAAGACTTACATCTTCCTTCGACCAAGCAGATCTTGAATCGTCTGGGCTACATGGGGTCGAGCAATATCATGCAGAAGAATGACACCATTTGTGAGCTTCCCGGGATGTTTATTTTTGATGCTGACCCATAAGCATTTTAAGCTGCCTGCATATCGCTCAGCGTTGCTGTTGACACCAGGTTCTTTAAAATCTAAGAGCAGCACACCCTGATAATCAAAAAATATGATCACCACTACTTTTCCTGCCGAAGGTTGGGGACCGTCATTTTTTTGCCTTCAGAGATTGTGCAACCTTCCACTGCATACTCTGACGTTTGGATTCTGGTTCATAGTGATAACACCAAGACTTATCACTGGCAACAATTTGGTGTAGAAAGGCATTACCTTGTTGTTGACAGCGCATCAAATGCTGTAATGATAAGGCCGAACGCAAATTTTTCTGCTCATCAGTAAGCAGTCGTGGAATCCACTGAGCAGCAACTAGCCAAGACTATGAAATGGTGGAATGAATAGTTCCCATGCTGATGCTCAATATAACTTTCATCCGCGTATTTGCACGTAAAGCAGTTCCCAGCTGTCTCACATTTCCATCTGATGCTACAACACGTGCAGGTCCAGGACGGGCCAAATCTTTTGTGGATACTCTTCCTTGTCAAAATTTATTGCACCATTCAACCACTCCCATATGAGAATAACTATATACAGCTTTCATTTTGGTATAAATATCCATTGGCTGACGGCCCTCAGCGGCCAAAAACTGAATAATGGCACGCATATTATCTTTGGACGGATTTTCTATCATAGATGCCATTTTTCAACACAGTCACAACGCTTAGAAAAGAGCAAACTCCAAATATTTTTGACAGACAAGTCACTAGTATTTAAACAGACAATATAAACAAATGAATTCCGTTGCCATGGCGACGAAGTCACGGCTGCACAGATAAAACGTGTTTCTATTGAACAATTGTTCTTTATCAATTAACAAAACTAAAATTAAACATAAATACATCAACTATTAATATTTCACATTAGAAATGTGATGTATTTGATCTGCAACAAGCAAGTAATGAGACTGATTTGTGGCTTAAGTAAGTAACGTAGGATGTAAAAACAACCCGAATACAAACATATTTAAAGTAGCAGTTAAGCTGCCTGTTATCTAGTAAACAAGTTCATGTCAGTTAATTATTACATAACTCATTCACTGAAATGCTATTGATGAAGTCACACAGTCAAGCATTACATCTTTTATAGCTAATAAAAATTTTATTTAATTACCGTTTTTTAGCATTATTTCAGAGGCTACAACAATGACTATGAAATATTGCATCAAACAAACAGAAAGATTGAGGAAAGTATTGAATTGAAAAGAGCTTTAAAAAAACTGTTATCCTGACTTCTTGTTGGGATTGTCTTGAATGAACCTCAATTCAAGAAAAACTGTCACTGTACAAATGAATGTGACAATGGTAAAAGATTCAATAATGTAACATTAACAACAAACCTTGAAGTAACATAATAAATTCATTATGTTAACAACAAAGTAAGAACAAGTGTATAATTTTCATTATCTTATCTGTGACATGTCCCACGATTATGACTAGACTACTAAATCAACGTACACAAAGCAGACGAGTGTGGAAGATTTGGACAACAGAGAAAGTGTTGGGTACCTTAGCTACCAGTAACACTACCACAAACTGAAATGTAGAAGACAGGGACGTTCTCTATAAACTATATATAGAAAAACTGCTGATCATTGGTTTCACATACAATCCACTCAGTCTGTGGGAAGTTACTGAATTTTAAAGTATTAACACATTTCACTTTTTCTACCACTTCCAAAATTTCCTACTCCATTGGTTCTTTGAAAGGACACAACTTTTGAAACAACTGAAAGAATGAAATCTTGTTCGAACATGTATACACAAATAGGAACACTGCTTCAAACACCGTCTTTTGAAAGCATATATTTCAATACACTGCTCTGGAGAAAACTACTTTTGAAAGAATTATCACATATTTACATTCATTAAGAATAAATTTTATATAAAATCAATCTCATTAATTTTCTGACAGATGTACTCTAGTAATGTGTTACAAAACTATATTAAGAATATTCTACATACTCATTACATCCTTCATCTGATACACGGGAACATCCTACACAAATGAGGCGCTGCAAAGGTGGTGATGACCTTACTGTCAAATTCTTTAGGGAAGCATTTGTAGTCTGACACAAATCGCTAATGTCCAAATCAGTGAGTTTATTCAGTTTTGATAATAGTGATATTCCTACTTCCGTGAAACAGTTGTCTCTGCCACACCGACATCCTGCATCTGTGCAAAACAAAGCACCAAGTTATTTCAATTAATTCTTAATGTTGTTCACACATGTGCTAGATAAATCTATATAAATTTTCTTAAAAAAAAAAAAAAAAAAAAACTAATAGCCAGTTTAAAAACACTCCTGCCTCTAAAAATACATTAAAGTGAAGTACTCGTAAGTTTTACACTAAGTTTTTTAGACATGGTGGAGCTGTTCTTTGTCCATTTTTGAGTTTAGTTCAAAGCAGCATTTACATTCTTCTGCGTTGAAGATGTTAATTTTTTGTGCTGTGTAGCGAGGCAGCTGGGGCTCATGTTAAGATTTCCTTTGTTTAAGCTTAAATTGTTCCTTATCAGTCTTTTTGTATATAAGTTTTAATCTTGGCACTTTTCATAGATTACTGTCCATGTTTTTTCCCTTTCAGTTTTTTGTTCTGTAAAATTAGGTTTGTACATTGGCCAATGCAATTTGCTAAGTCACCTGTTGCTTGGTTTCAATTAATTCCAATATGTGTACATATAGATTGACTATACAATGTATTAAATTGCTGTATTATGTTTATTTTTCAGAGTTTCTTATGAATGTGTACACCAATATAGTCATGATGAAGTACTTCCTGTTATTTTGTTATTATGTAAATATTGATTTTAAGTGTTAAGGTTAACCAAGGATGTCGTTTGGTGTACTTGGCAGAGAACAATATGCAAATACAAATAACAAAATGCGTATTTATCAAGTAAAATATAACATTATATTTTTATTTTTCGGAAAACATGAAATATAACATGAAAACATCTATTCTGTCTTGAGGCGTAAAACAAGTTACAAGTAATTATTACATCAAACTAGATTGTACTGAATCATCAGTTTATCTATGTATATATTTTGCAAACTCAGCACTTTTTACTTATATATTCTTCGTGCACACAATCACACACACTTTCATACTGTTACATTTTTGAGTTCCCATTATAATATGTCATTATATAATAACCAATGCCAAAGGCCAAAATAATATCTTTTCCCCAATCTTGTATTAGAGCTCTAATATTTTATCAAAAACAATAAATTTTTAGGTGATACACTTCACCAGGTACCTGGCCGATGTCCTCAAGATACGTAGCAGTTTTTCTTCATAGCACGTGGCACATCCATGTTGTTGCGTAGTTTTCTCTGGTGTTCGACAAAACTGTCCACAACCGGGTTGCGATGTTTATTTAATCGGTCACACACTGTCTACATTGATTTAGACTTGAATAGCTTCTATTTCATTACATTATATACTGTATGGAACATTAAATTTGAGTCTTTTTAGAGAACTTTATAGTATGACGCCTGGCCAGGTTGAAGACGTCTCGTAGACTGGGGAGATGCCGGAAATACGGCGTCTCACTTTTTGTCGCTTACGCCCTGCGCTGCCCACTAGATTTTCTTCGTTGCTTACGTTTTTCGGAATAATGACACGGCCTCAATGACGCAGCTTCCTTGTTTTTCGATCGTTCACGTTATCGTATAATGACAAAAAATTAATTGTTTATGACGTATTGCCGTCCGTATATGGTTATATTAGTGAATACGTCCCTTGATTGGTTCCCTCACAGTGACACCAAGTCGCGTCACTGCTTGAATGTGCTGCAATAACAATGACTCACCGTCACCACCGCTGAACTTTATTTACACACTGGAATTGATTTTATATTGAATATTCACTTTTCTAATTTGAAAGAAATTAATGTCCCCTTTTTTGACTCATTACAATACCCCCTCAATGAGAGGTTTTATGCCGAAGCATAAAAACTCTCATTGACACTCTCATACTTCCTAAAGGGATCACCATGGATATGTCGCCACAACCCCCTTTACGTTTTGTTCAAAATCGTGGTTTACTTACCCCTGGTCCAGTGACTGTGACTGCACCTGAATGACCTTACTGGACTTCTCGCTCGAGATCCCAACACCGCAAGGCCAGACAGGCACTTGACGCCCCTGGTCTGGCACGCAGGACCGCCGCCACAGCATCACTAGACACTAAAACATGAAATCAAAATATCAAATAGTGGCCTTGTATAATAACATATCCATAACTGATCTGGTTCCCCTTAGCTGTGCTGGTTTGAGTTTAAAAAGTACAGAGTTTTTTTTCTAACATACACATGGATGAATACTTAATCTAACATAATGCATTATAAAAATTCCATACCAATATTCAGTATACCCTTCTCTCTCTTTAACTCTTAATCAAAAATTTAAAATTATTGCACTGATTCCCATCAAAATTTAAATAAACATTTCCCATTACAATATACAAATACCTTCCATTATATAATTCATATGTCAAAATTAATAAACTCCTTATATAGAGTAAAACACATTAAATCAACTACATCAGAACAAATTATTTACTTAACAATCGTTAAGCATCTTCATGGTACTCCTTAAATCAACATCAAATCATTAAATTTAATTTACATCATAAAATCAACTACACCTTCTACATCATTCACCTAATTCATTTTAAATTCCTCCACTCTACATCAACTTATACTAATCCCCCCAACTTAAACTAATTTCCCTTAACCCTTGATACCCCCCGTTACACAATTGACAGTGACCTCACGGCAACCCGATATCTGGTATGACACTATTACTCGGCCAATGAGGGCTAGGTCCCCAAAGGGGAAGTCGCACCCTCGCAGCATGTAACGTTGCCACTGGCCATCCATCTCTCTATGTCCCCCCATGACTGGACTGTTGCGTTGCGCCCAGTTGCTTCCACAAGGACTGAAGCGTTCAGGAGGAATTTTGTCATCTCCTGTCCTTGCTTCGGCGTTACAAATAAAAATTCGGATTATCTGACCACTATGGTTTACAATATCTTACTAATTTTATATTTATGTGCCCTTAAGATGGTCTATCCCCCTTTTTATGTTCCCACGCGAACGGGTGATAGCCGCTGTTCCATAGTTCCGGTTTGATTTCCCCTGAATCACCCCCCTGTTAATTTCTATGTCACACCAATTTTCAAAAAGGCAACCAACCATGGTCAGTTTACAATGTCTGCCCACAGCTGGTTGTCAACCTAAACCACGGTCAGTGCTGGTGAGGCAGCGACCACCCGATAGTGGGGAATCAAATTTACCATCTATCTTATATGGTTTGTATCTACACACTGATAGCTTAAACCTAATAAAAGTTGCACATATTATCTTACAACATACCGGTCAGTTCTGACCTTAAATAAAAATTACAAACGTTACAGTTTAAATGTCCATCTTCTATGACACATGCCCATAGTTACATTATAGCATCACCATGTCTTTACTACCTCTCACAAATAACTGGTACTAATTAACCATTTGGTTGTCTTACCACTATTTAATTTATCTGCACAAAACACTTGTCTGTTAACGTATGATGACCAACTACAGACAAGGCCACAAAATTTTTTTTTAAACTTAAGTAGTGCCAAACAATGCACTCGTTACCTTAATGTTTACTCAAGTTTAATCTAAAGGTTATACTTTTATGTACCCCCCAATTCATATTAAAATAATCTGTATTTATTTATCAATGATTTTAATGAATTAAAAGAATAATTAACATTCTCAGGTAAATAATACCTTTTACTAATCAACCATCAATTATTTATCATTTCTTATACCATGAAATTCTCCAAAATTTTAAAATTTATTGCCAACATTCATCTTATTACCTCCTTTCAAACTAATTCAGCTATTTTGTCAAACACATTTAATTACTTTAACAAAATTTACAAAGTTGAGTATACTTCACCTTGCTACATCATTACATTTAACATCAACACAAAAGTATATACAATCCACATTATTATCTGTTATCGTTTACCACAACTCATTTCATAATACAGTTCATTTCAAAACCACTACTTACATAGTTAAACGTTCATAAACACTAATTGTTTATCTCCCATCATTGAACAATAACTTGGTCTTACGTCTACTGAAGTAGTACACATTCATTAACTGTTTAAAATATTGAAATTTGTATTACCTACCTTTATTGAATATTGACCAAGGTGTCATCTGGTGTACTTAGCAGAGAAAAACAGGTAAATGCAATTAACAATTACGTATTTATAAGTTCAAATAAAATATTACTTTATTCTCTTTTTTTTTTTTAAATCTACTGTTATAACCCCATTTCTTGTTATCGTACTACATGATACATACTGACGACCTCTGCGCCACGCAACTACTACTAATACAAACAATATATATTTTACTTATTAAATCTTAATTATTAAATTATGTATTCTATAATTTAGGACGAACCAATTCTTTGTTATCACACACACCCACACATTCCAATTACCCCATTTTTTAGATTTTGTTAAACAATTAATTTAGTTTGTAAAGTTATTTCCTTTAGTGATTATATTATAGTAGGTAGTAATACAGTGTACTCATCCTGGCCAGGATTCCACGGGTTATGCAACGTCTCACGCACTGTTCCGCTGCAGTTTGTTCATTTTAACCTTCTGCCACTCATTACGATTCGTTCTTGTTCACACCGAATTACACATTTAGTCTTTTGTTTAGTTTCCACACATCTGAATTGTAATTTGATTCGAATTACTTTAGTGACTTCCGCACACCCGATCGGCCGGTCTCATTACTTGGTGAGAAGTGACGCTCGCTACAAAAGCTGGCGAGCATTTCCGTTTTCACCACCTACATGATGTTGGCGGAAATACAATGACGTTCCGACAGTTCATTGGTTCTTTTCGATCATCGACGCTGTTCTGTGGTGATACCACAGGCTGTGGCTCACCATTTCCTTCGTCTCCATAGCACATGGCAAGAAATCTTTCGGCTTAGCCATTTTTTGTTACAGCGTCCCTTTCGCTTGTGCGACACAGGTGAGGCGCTTGTGTGGGTGGACTCACATTCCACACGTGACAATTCTCAGATTTTTTTGTATTGCAGCAAACGGGGTTATATTGAATAACAGGACTCAGGAAGTCCTTACGCGATGAACAACAAATATTTTTGTAATTTAAGCTTTCATTGAATAAACAATTTTTTTTAAACTTTTGTCCAGATTTAGCTGATGCACCCTATATATTTACAAGCAGTCATGTAAAAAAAAAACTTTGTTTTTTTCACTTTTATTTTAATTTTGTAATGGTACATTTCCTTAAGCATTACAAAAACGTATTTTCGTGTGCGTGAGACCTCAGAAAGCGAACATGGAATTTGTTGTATGTGACTTTTGGTATAAGAAGCATTGTCGCGATCGGCAAGTGTATGTGACTTTTGAACGAATTTCACACATTCCTGGAGCGTTGCATCAGCCAACTGGATAATGTGCTCACCAGGATAGCAGATTAAACTGGATTAGTGCTGGAACATGAAGAGAGGTGGGGGTAGGACGCTTCGGCGTGGCGTCGGTCAGTCACAATTTTACCGCCAAGCAGTACAGTCAAACGGCCGGGGAAGTGACTCAAGGATGCCGCACCAATTGTGAAAGCATTATGAAATACTAAATTTTCAGTTTAAAAAAAAAAGTTAATCAACTCACCAAACAGTGCGTGCATCATAATTACGGCAATTTGGTGCCCGGTGGTGTAAAAGATGTTGGCCTACAACTACGTTGTAATTACATCATTGAAGTATTACAAAGTTGCACACCTTTACCAGTTTCCGGACGGACTTACAAGAAAACTATAGTGAAACACTAAATTGAAGGAATTAAAATACACACAAAATTAATGAGTGCGTGGTATCGACTATGTGTGTGCAAGAGAAAGCACATGGCGTTTCTATGAACGTACAGCTAACAGATAAGTAACAGCAGGAGAAATTACAAACAAAAAATAATATGAAGAAATAATATAATAAACAATAGTCGGGAGGGTCAGATGGTATTTAAAAGAGAGAGTGTCATAAGAGAAAAAGGGCGGTACATAAAAAGAGAGCGTGTGAGAAGGGGGGTGAGAGAAAGCGAGAATAAAGAAAAGTACTGGTTTTGTATTGATTTGTAACGGGATAGCATGGGGTGATAATAATTTTTAATAAATGTTAATCCAAATATTGTACAACCTTTGGGGGACCTCTGTTTAACCAAGAGACACGTAAGTTTATTATGAAACAGACTGTTTATGTCTAGCGTCAGTCTGGCTAGACGCATTACGCAATCGTCTACAGTTTGCGCTGACCGTGAATCACAGAAAATGCCACGGTAAAAAACCACAGGAGTTCCCGGGCCGAGTGTCCGTACATCCTAACCAATCAGAGCTTGAATTGGCGGTCAGGTGACCGACTATACACCAGTTTAGTAGCCCAGTTGACTAGAGACCACAGAACTGCGCGGTTCATTAAAAGAGCGCGCAGTTCCAGTAACCAGTGTGCAGTCATAAAAAACAAGTGCTCAATCAAATTTAACGTCGGCCGACATAATGTTATAATATATAACTACTAAAATCGTAGCAGTGAATTACGGGAGAGTGATCAAATAACTACAGTGACAAACTTATAACCGTTTAAACACAGAAGTTCGGAGTGTATGGTGAAATAAGTGATTCGACAACTGGACAAGGTCTACAATCAGGCCGAGTACCAATATAATCAATTTTTAATTCAAACTATGTAACAGTACTTAATTCATATATGGGGATGTTCCAAACAATTATGAGATCTCAATAAATAGGGAAAAAATGAAAATATAAATGTAAAAGTGTGTGTGTGTGTGTGGGGGGGGGGACAAATGTAAAGGTTACGTACTGGTTCGTCTCAATATACACATGTAACTAGTGATATCACTCACAACAGATTTTGAAAAAACTTAATAGAAGTAAGAATTGATGTCATGATTTAGTCTAAGACAGTTTGTATAGCTTTTATAGAACGTAAAAGAAGGGTTTGGAGTTTTGGTAACGAATAAACACAACTATTTGATTTAGTCAGCATAAAAGGTGTTAGCGTAATTATTTCGCCACTCAAACCTAAATAACCACTCTGCAACAGTTTTATCTATAGAACCCTGGGAGGAGACCCGAAGGTAAGGAAAAGTAGTAACATTTTTATAAATCTGTGTAAAGCATTTAATTGATTTGTTACAGATTTTAGATTATAAGTTGATCTAATAATGAATTTTCTAAAATGTTGATCTAACATTCAAATGTAGTTTACAAAATTACAATGTAGGGTTGGTGATTGCACCACAAGTAGTAACTGTTTAGATAAATTACTTTATACAGAAAGATACATTGTGTAAAAAATATTAACTTGTGGAATTTATAGCAATGAACGCATTTTCCATTTGGCAATTAATAAATTTGGGTAAACTATGATAAATATGTGTTAAATTATTTTTACGTCATCTACCTAGCCTACGACCTGTCTTCCAAAAGTTCGTCTAAATGGCCTTGGAATTTTTCTGTGAGGAGAGTGGGTATTTTAAATTGTTTTTCACAGGGAAAGTGATATGGTTTCCACATTTCCTCCAATAAAAAAGTGGTGGTGACACTGGGGCTTTTGGAATCTTCTGCCTGAAGGTAAGTAAAAAAGTAGTATCGGGGCCTAATTCCTTCTTCACTTCTTTTTAAACGATTTATATTTTAAATGTACAATTTCTTATTTTTCTGCTAAACATTATGCCACTGATTTGTTATAATATTATTATATACATACCACCAAAATCAGTAAAGTTTCAATTTTTTTAAATTATTGAATAAGGCCTTTTCGAAATTGTTATAATTTCATCATCAGTTCACACTAAAATGTTCTTGTTGTGATGTCTTCTTTTATATGTATAAATGTTGTTATCTGTGTCCATTATAACTCACTGCACTTCATATTGAATCTTCCACTGCCATCATTATTTGGTGAAACCAAGCAAGTCATATATTGAAATAGTTGATCATTTTCGAATATTGTCTGCTGATTCATCAATTTGTTATATTTTTTATGTAGGTATATATATATAATTTTTCTAACTGTATAATGTCATTTTTATTATTATTTACTTCTACTATTTCCATATTGTTGGTTATATCTGTTATAGTATGCTTCATATCAATAAGGTGATCTGCTATATTGGAGAATCCCATTTTTTTATTATTAAAGGCTCTGATATGTTCATAAATCTCCGTTTGGAATTTCTATGTTTTACCAATGTATATGTAGTCACAATCATTACACTTTATTTTGCATATTCCACTTAATTTGTATATATCATAGTCTTTTCTATTTATTATTATGTTGTATATACTTTTATTTGGTTTGTATGCATATTTATACTTATGTTTATCCAATTTTGTATTCTTTATAATGTATTGGAGGTCGATATGTGTATTTGTAAGTTAGGTATGTTATATTTTCTACTTGTCTGCCTGTATTTATACTGCTTAATGTTGTTCTGTTGTTTAATATTGTTTTTTCCTTGTACTTTTTATTTAATTTGTTTATAAATTTACTGTCATATCCATTTTCTATTGCTATTTCTTTTATGATCTTCAGTTCCTGATATAATTTCTCTTCTTTATTTATGTATTTGTATGATCTATTAATCATATTATTATATGTATTTATCTTGTGTATCCAAGGATGTGATGAATCCTTGTGTATTGTTGTATTATTATTTGTTTCCTTTCTATATACATTAGTAATTATTTCGTTATCTTTTCCAATTTGAATATCAATGTCCAAAAAATTGATTTTTCTATTAACTTCTTCTTCATATGTAAACTTCACATTATCATTGTATGTATTTAATTTATTTAGTATTATTAAATGTTCATTTTTTATGCTAGGATCACATATGACCAATATATCATCCACATATCTGTTCCATAATAACACATTGTGCATATTTATGATACCTAAAATAATTGTTTTCCAAATCCTGTATATAAATTTCTTACATAACTGATGATATGGGTGAACCAATTGCCAATCCTTTGATCTGTGTATAATATTTGCTATTAAAAGTAAAATAATTCTGGTTACATGTTTCTTATTATAATAATTAAGTTATTTATGAAGCTGTTGTTTTCATTATTGCTTTAATTTTTTCTTTATGATTTCCAGTGTTTCATTTATTGGTATATTATTATACATATTCGATATATCAAATGATATTAATTTTGTTTCATCTGTAGTGTGTATTTTTTTTAGGTTTTCTATAACTGTATATCCATCTTTTAAATTGTACCTATTTTCCAATATTATTTTCTCTCTGAGTATTTTATCTATTGTTTTTGTTATTATATATGCCGGTGCAGTCTTGAAATTTATTAATGGTCTTATTGGTATATCTACTTTATGAATTTTAGGTAAACCATTAAGTTGTGGAGCACTTGTATTGTGCGATATAAGTTTTGTATGTTTCTTTTCCCTTATATTAATTTTAACTAAATTTTCTTTTATAATATTTTCCATGATTTTCTTATATTTATTTGTGGGGTCCTTTATTTCTATATATCCATTCTGAGTTATATATTCTTGTACTTTCCTGTTGTAATCATCTATGAACATTATAACTGGTGTATATGTTTTATCTGATTCCAAAATTGTTGCATTATTATTTTTTAAATCCAATATGTTTTTGATATTAAATGTTTTATTTTTATTGCTTTTGCATTTATATCATTATTTTCTAATTTTCTTTGAATATTTTCTTTAATTGTGTTCCTTATGTTAGTTTTGTCATCCTCATTATCTATTTTATAAATATTGTTTTCAGTATCTGTTATAATGTTCTTTATAATTCCAAATTTATTGTTATTGGAAAGATTATATTTGAAAATATGTGTTATGATTTCTTTTTTGGTATTATTGAAATTTATGTCAGTAAGATTTTTTATTTTATTGTTGTCATATATAATATTGTTCCTTATTTCAGTATATGTATTTATTGTTCTTTTATCTTCTTTCTTTGCATATTTAAGATTATATAATTTTTTATTATGTTTTTCTTTAATTTTGTGATTTATGTTGTAGATCTTATGGAAAATTATTTCTTTTATATTCTCATGTATAACATAACCTAGAATATGTAGTATCTCTAAATGTGTGCTGTATATTTCTAAATTTATTTTATTTTTATTTTTATATGCTTCTCAGATTTCTTGTCGTATCCTGTATTTTTGTGCATGTATAATGGTCTTCATTGCTGTAGGATTATATGATTGTGACTACATATACATCGGTAGAACATATAGAAATTTCAAACAGATTTATGGAACATATCAGAGCCTTTAATAATAAAAAAACGGGTATTTCCAATATAGCAGATCACCTTATTGATATGAAGCATAGTATAACAGATATAACCAACAATATGGAAATAGTGGAAGTAAATAATAATAAAAATGACATTATACAGTTAGAAAAATTATATATATACCTACATAAAAAATATAACAAATTGATGAATCAGCAGACAATATTGGAAAATGATCAACTATTTCAATCAATATATGACTTGCTTGGTTTCACCAAATAATGATGGCAGTGGAAGATTCAATATGAAGTGCAGTGAGATACAATGGACACAGTGTAATGGGACAGAATGGGGCATTTTATTTTATTAAATTTATTTCATTGTCAATTGTAACTCCCATGTATAAATACGGTAGCAAGTGCCATACATAAAACGGTTTCAGTCAGACAAAGAACGCAGTAACATAGTTTTGCAAGGTGTGACCATAGAACGCAATTGCATTCCAAGAATTCCAGTGTTGTGTGACACACTAGTGCGTGCGAACACCAGCATGTGCGCGGAAGGGACGCCAAGTAAAATGTCGAAGCTGAAAATTGTATCACCACGTGCTAGGTTGCTGGAGGAAATACAACGAAAACCACGCCTATCAGAGTCCCGTGACGAATGGCAGTGCAATTTCGTCAACGCTTAAAACACATGGACAACCCATACTGTGTGAAAATTGACGAACAGTTTGTCACCAGCAGGCATTGGAATTTCCGTCTTGTCCAACTTTTAGAGGGGGCATTTTGTGAGCGACCTAAGCAGTCACCAACCGACGCTACGCCTGGCCAGGCAAACACACAAATAGTGGCTCACCAATAAATTTTTAATTGTGGATAGAAAGTAACTAAAGTAGTAAAATGTGTATCACAATGAAGTAAGTACAGTGAACAAAACCGAATCAACAAGAAAAGCAAAATCAAAATTAAAACTTTTGGACATAAAACCAGTGTGATACATGACGAGGAGGAATGCCAAGGGTGACGTAAAAAACAACCATTTTAAATATATCAGTAAATGCATTATAAAAGGGCCTAAAATAAATAAAAAGGGGGGGGTTTTGGTATGAATGTTGTGTATGAGCAGGCTTGGTTGCTTTTATTAATGTAAGAGACTAGAAAAGAATGTTGTATTTTACCTATGTTTTTAAAAGAAATAGTAACATGAATTAGAGAGAGAAAATTGAATAATTCATAAATTGAAACAGTCTAAAGAAGGAAATAAAAATTTAGTTGTTTTATACAAATGAGAGTAGAGAGTGTCATTGATGTAACCTTGAAATCACGTTTAAATTCACAGTTCGTGCTGGAATCCTGGACCCAAAATTAAGGTAGGTGAGACGGTAAATATGATTTTATAATTGTGTATTTATTTGACTAAGTACAGATGGCGCCACAAACTTGGAACGAGTTCTAATTTTTTGAAATTAAATTCCGCACCTACAGTGAATAACGTGATTTTGAGGTTGAGTAACAGTACGTAAAAAATTACGTAACGTACATAAAACAACAAATCAAGGTTAGATTAAGTATAAGATGTTGTATGTGTAAATTAAGAATTAGTTAACCAAAAAATCAGTAAATTTACACCTTAAAAATGGCAGGAAATGATGAAAACGATGTAAATGAAATAACTAATGTTGACAATTTTGATGAATCAGTTATTATGAATAATTTTGAGGTCCACTCGACTCCAAATGTGGGTCAGGACAATAAAATAGAACTAAATGTTACAAGTGAAACAAATATTACAGATGATTCGGGGATTCAAATAACCACAAAATTGAGTAGGGAAAGTAAAATTAATGATGAAGTCAGCTTCACTGACAATAAAACAGAAAGTCAGTCGATACCAGTCCAAGGTAAAAAATCTGACGATAGCTATGAAATGTTTAAAATGATACAAGCAATGATAGAAAAACAGAGTGTAAAGCTAGATGAACAAAAGAATGAAATTAAAAGTGAATTTAACAGTAAATTTGATAAATTAAGCAATGACTTTGATAGAAAATTTGATGAACAAAAGAGTGGTTTTGACACCAAATTTGATGAACAAAAGAGTAGTTTTAATGATAAATTCAATGAGATCAGAAATGAAATTAAACAACAGAATTTCAAGTTTAGTGAACAAGTGAATGAAATTAATACACGCTGTCATAGTATTAGAGAGCAGATATTAGGGTCAGTAAACTGTAAGTTCGATGAACAAATTTGTGAAATCACAGAAAATATTGAAAGTAAAATAAATGAGGTAAATGAGCAGATGACAGACCGAATTAAAACTCAAATCAAAGAGCAGTGTGTAGAAATAGAAAATAAATGTATAAATAAAATTAAGGAACATAATAATGACATAGAAATTAAAATAATGGAGGTAGAAAATGTGTGTAAGCAATCTGTGCAAGAGAGTGTGGGGGCTATGAGTAAACATAACTTTCAATATGAAATTATAAATGATAATAAATTCAAAGTAATTGAGCGAGACATCATAGAAATTAAAGATGAATTACATGTGGCCGTAAGCCAAAATATAAATAGTGTTGCGGAGCGAGTGTTGTATACTCGCGAAGCAAAAGATGACATAGAACTCGAACAATTTAATTGTGATAACCGTAGAGTACACCCGATGAAATTTTTGAGTAGGGTAAGGGAATTTAACCGATTTAATAGTAGTAGTTGGGAGATTAAATTGTTAAAAATTTTAAAGTGTTTTAAGGGTAATTCCGAAATATGGCCAGAAGTACATAATACAGAGTGGAGTAGTTATGAAAAATTCGAGTTAGCATTCCGAAACAAGTATTGGTCAGAAGAGGACCAGGAAATTTTACGTAGTAAAATCATGGGAACTGGGAATTTTGGGAGAATAAACAACCACCTAACCATGTACATAATGAAAATATTTAATGAAGCAAAGTACCTAGAACCGCCGTTGTCGTTCCGGTCATTCGTTAGACATATTAGTACACACCTGCCCAGAGAAGTACAGATAACTTTAATGACGAGAGAGATAGTAGATATAAACGAACTGGAAAATATGTTAGATGTATTACAAAACATTGGGGAACGCGAAGTACGGAGGCGTCCAAATCCACCAGCAGCACCTAATAACGAGAGCTATCATCAGTATAGGGGAACACCAAACTCTTATAGAAGGACGAGGGGAAGTAATAACCCTAACTTTAGAGGCGGGATGTGGAAATGTCCAAATTGCGAATATGAGAATTACGCTAGACGCAACAAAGCACGGGATTGCCAACGGAGCAACGTGGCCCCGAACCACCATAATCAACAACCACGAGGAGGAGGTAACGACAGAGGAGGGGGACATACGATGAGAGGGAGAGGAGGATATAACCAAGCCGTGGCGGGTACATCAATGGAAAACTGAGGCTGACAAATGGAGTCAGGACCACACCATTGTCCAACGATGACGACAGGGTCCAAGAAAAATGTAAATACCAAAGTAATATCATTATCAAGGACATGGCGAAGGAGTTGCTGGAGGAAGACGAAGCAGAAATGATGGAGACAAAAGCTCGGTTGACAGAGGTAATCGTCAACATCGAAGGTAAGAATTTCAAAACATTAATAGACATAGGAAGTGAGATATCAGTGATTTCAGAGGATGTAATGGTAGAGTTACAAGGGGTAAATAAACATATTCCATCATTACCAGTTGCGGGTGTAACAGTAGTGGGGGTAACCGGAGTATGAAGTAAACGAGTTACTAAACAAGTACAGTTAAATATATTCCTTAATGAAACTTTTTAGTAGTTAAAGGATTGAATTTAGATATAATTCTGGGAAACGATTTTTCGGAGAGAAACAAAGCAGTAATTGATTTTAACAAACGGATGGTAGAATTTAAAAGAGGGGGTGAACCAGTCAGGGTTAATTTTAAGAGGGTATTAGATGAAGTTAGAGTAACTGAAATAAAGTTAATACATAAACGAGTAGGCGATGGAGATATAGAAACAAGAGTGAATGTATGTCAAGAGAGTGAGAGTGTAGAAAATGATGAGAGAGTATGGGAAAACAGGGCGGATACATTTTTTAATGAGGGTGGAGTTGTAGGGGGTCCCCAATGACAGGAGTTGTGGGCAGTTGTGGAGTGTTTCAGAGATGTGTTTGCTGAGTTGCCTGGAAAAGCCAGGGACTCTGTGTGCGAGTTGAAGGTTCGAGAACACTCACCCTACATGCAGAGGAGTTATCCAGTGCCGTTTTCAAAGAGGAGAGCAGTGCAAGAGGAGTTGGACCGAATGATGGAAGGAGACATTATAGAGAGATCAATATCGCCATACTCGAATCCATTAGTGGTGGTCATCAAGAAGGATGGAAAGGTAAGGTTGTGCTTAGACGCTAGAAAAATTAACCAAATTATAATACCTGACCGGGAGTCACCGGAACCTATGAATGAAATTTTTCAGAAGTTTAACAGAGTCAAATATATGACGTCTTTAGATTTGACAGCAGGATACTGGCAAGTTTCCTTAGCGCCAGAGAGCCGGAAATATACTGCATTTCTTTTCAATGGTAAGAACTATCAATTTAAGCGTTTACCATTCGGACTAAACACTAGTGTAGCCAGTTTCATAAAATGTTTAGATATGATATTACAACCCAAGGACTTAGATTTTTTAACTGTATATGTTGATGACATATTAACAGAATCAAGAACATCCTCGGAACATTTAGAACATATAGAATACGTATTAAATAAATTGCAACATGGGGGATTAACAGTTAACTGGGAGAAGTCCAAATTTCTACAAACTGAGATACATTTTTTAGGTTTTATTATTACTCCGGAGGGTATTTTGGCCAACCCAGATAAAGTAGAAGCTATCATACGTTTTCCCGAACCTAAAAATATTAAACAGTTACAAAGCTTTTTGGGATTATGCAACTTTTATCAGAAATTTCAGAGAAATTATGCGCAGATTACCTCTAAACTAAGTGCGGCCTTACAAAAGAATAAACCATGGAGGTGGGGCGAAGAGGAAAGATTGTTTTTAATGAAATTAAAGAGAAGTTTATAAAAATGATAATGAATCATCCCGATTTTCAGAAAAAATTTTATTTACAGACAGATGCCAGCAACATAGCTCTCGGCGCAGAACTCTACCAGGAGGGTGAGGATAAGGAACACCGGACCATAGCTTTTGCCAGCCGGACTTTATTAGCAGCGGAAAGGAATTACATGACAACGGAGGAGTTGCTGTGCATCGTCTTCGCAGTAAAGAAATTTCGCACATACCTGCTAGGAAACCAGACCATCATTAGGACAGATCATAAGGCCTTATCATTTTTGAACACGTGCAAGTTAACCCATAGCAGGTTAACCATGTAACGTGCCAAATTTGTGGGTATTTTTATTTATTTGCATTTTTTGGGTTTTCTAAAAAATATTTGTAAATTTGATTTCTCAACGGTGACCAGAACACGCGGTGAATGGAACAGTTTATAACAAAGGAGAAATACGCCGTATGCATTGTGCAATCAGTACAGAGGTATGCAGTAAGCCTCATTTCCAAGAACTGTGTTTGTGTGTGACCATGCGCTCGTATGCACGACACAGGCATACGCGCACAGTGACGCTACCTCCAAAACCAAGATGGTCAGGAAACGATTTTTATTCAACTTAGTCTTACTGGCTGGTGGATGCATAACTGTAAGGTCCGCCTATTTTGTGACGTCGAGCCATAAGCGTCTAGATATCGTCGGCGCACAACACAGAAAAAACTACTATGTATCAGGCACATAGTCGCTCAACTGCAACACTTCAGGCTGTGAGTGGCAAAGAAATTCGTTCGCTGCAGGCATTGATATCCATCCGCATGGGATAGACGCGATACGCAGTCCACGAGAAACAGAGTTCAGCTACAGACGCCTACAGTTTCATTCGGGCCCAGTCGGTGGAGTTTTCATAAAATGTAACTAATTCAATAATATCGTTAAGACCGACCGGGACCCAAGGGATTAACGGACTCAACACGGTATAAATGTTGGCATGGAGTGATAACCAAACACAGTGAAATAACGGGTAAGCGAATCGGGCGGAAAAACACGTGTTCGGGCAGCACCGCGGGAGCGAATAGTGCGATTAAAGTATGAACTTATAAAACAAAACAAAGTGTAATATATTATAAAATGTGTGTGTGTGTGTGTAAAAAATTGCAGGCTGGGCAGTCTTCATAGGTGTAAGTAGGCCTAATATAATGTAAGTAATTTAAGTATACCAATAAAAAAAAACTGTGGGAACAAGAGGTACGAAAATTTCAAAACAATATGAGAAAATTTATTGGAAACTAATCACTTAACTTTGCAATGTTTGATAATTAAAGATATTGATTCATTTCATAAAAATGTGTTAGACTAAGTCATTTTGTCATTACCACTTTCTCATTTCTGTGCTGCAAGATTCGTCTAAACGTTCCGGGTATCTACTGAATTATTATTGGGGGTGGTCAGATTGCTAAATTGTCCCTTGTTTTATTTAAGGTGGAGTGTTAAGGTTTCGGTATTATAACCTATTTAAAAATACCGTGGCGACTCTGGTCTTCTGAGAAAATTTTAATACGAGGTAAGTAGTGGAGAGTGAGTACATGTAAGTTCTGGCAGTATTTTTTATTTATTAATATATTTCGACCTCTTTTGTATGTTTACATTTGGGGACGCGCTGCCAGGATTTTCGTTTAATTTTATTTATACGAGATAGACCTATTTTAATGCACAGAAAATAGGATGTGGTAATGACGAATTTATAAAAAATAGTTATCGTATATAATTACGCACGTGTGAGTAGGTTAGGTTTATGTTAGTGTGATTTACAGTTGTGTTAGGTGTTTTGATTGTAGAAAAATAGTGGTTTTTATATATAAAAAGTGTTATATAAATGAACTTTAAACATGTCTAAAATACAAGGTAATGATATTGGTTTCGCGTGGGATGAGTGGGAGAGTGAATTTCGAGAGGTGGTAGGCGAAATGACGGACAAGGAGTGGGGTAATTCAGATAATAATCTAACACGAATGGAAGAACAAGAAGAAGGAATATTTGCAGAAATCAATAAACATAGTGAAGCGACGAATAATAAAGGTAAGGTAGTTGAAGTAATAGTGGTAGAAAATAAGGCAGTAAATAGGCCTAGTGATAATAATGAGAGTGTGGTGGTGGTAAATGAAGGTAGAGAAACAGATCAATTTAACAAGAATAAAATCGAGCAGGTGGTAGAGAATAAGGTAAGTAATGAGATGAGTGAACCTGATGATAAAATGATAATGGATATGTTGAGAATGATTAAGAAACAATTGGAGGAGAGGGAGGAAATGATGAATAAACATTTTGATGATATGAATAAGGGTTTTGATGAGTTACACATAGAATTAGAAAAAACAAAGGAAATAATGGATAAGGGTTCTAATAAAGTAAAAAATGCTCTTGACAAACCAGACGAGAAATGGGAAGGAGATAGAGACCGATATAAAGAGAGTACAGAAGTTGAATTAAAACAGGTGAGTGATAACGATAATGAATTAATAAATAACAGTGACCAAATAGTGGGTGATGGTGGTTACAATTCTGAGGTAAGTGGGAGTAATACAAGTAATTATAATGATGAAATAACGTTAAATAAGAATAATGATTATATAGCTGAAAATGGGGTATCTAAGGATGATACGGTAAGTAACAGTGGTGAAATTAAAAACGTGTTATTAGAGTGTAAGGTTGTGAGCAGAGAAAGTGTTGATGAGGTTATAAGTGTGTGTGTAGAGAGATTAAATGGGCAAAGGGCAGATGTTCCCCAAGTTTATGGTGAAACAGAGTTTTCACAGGTGTTTAATGAGGACAGAGTTTCCTCCGGTATTTGTATGGAAGACAAGGTGTCTTCAGATGGTCCCTGTAATTTTTGTGATTTAACTGGTAAAGCCAGTAGAGGTAATAAATATTTAATGGTGCCCTTTGCATGGAATGGGAGAGTTCAGTATGGTTATGAGAGGTGTTGTAATGACAGAGAGAGAGAAATAAAAATTTTTGAGATTAATAGAGGTTATGAGATATTGGTGCAGGTGTTAGATATTGAGAGAGATGAAGAAAGTGAATTGCATTATGAAACAGAGAGAGAGGAATATTTGAATAAAACTGTTATAAATAATGATAAAATAATTGATTTGGTGTTTAGAAAAATTACTGACGGAGACTGGACAAAATTCATTGATCGTGACAGGTTGTATGAAATAATAAATGGTATGATGAAGAACTTAGAAATAATGGTTTATGAAAACAATAATAATAAACTCAAGGTAAACAAAAATAATTTAGTCTACAAATATGTTAGATATCTATTTGACGATGGAGGTTAGATTATGAAATCGGGGAAGGAACAGTTTAAGTATATGAATACATGGTAATAACTTAGCCGATTTTGACATTCAAATATGATATAACTGAATAATAATAACAAAAGTTTGTAAATAAAAATGTAGTAAATTTATTTGTGTGCATTGTAGAATGTTAAGTAAACAAGTGTGTGTAGAGTGTTGTAATAATAATATTAATATTTTGGCAATTTAAATAAATAATAAAATTAATTTTGAAAACAGTAATTGGCTAATTGTAATTGTTTTGATAGATATGTAATTTGTATTTTCAGTAATTAATTTAATTAAAATAATTTCAAATGTTTAAAATATTTTGATTGATTTAAAAATTATATAATTGAATTTTTTTTGAATTTAAATCGTTTAACGAGAGATGAATTTGGTAATTAAATGATAAATTGTTTGATTTAAACTAACATTTGTGTTAAATGTTTCAGAGGTTACATGAAAGTATTGGTGTATGGTATAGATATATTTTGTGTATGTCAGTTTAAATGCACTGTGAGTATAAAATTTATAATACATGTCAGCTGATCAGTAATAAAATGTCACTATTAAATTGTTTATTAATGTTCCAGGTAATTAATGTTAAATATAAGGTTGTAATGTGTTAAAAACAATGTTTTAAATAATGAGAAAAGTAATTTGATAAATTGAGAAATAAAGTAATAATTTGTGAAAGTGACAAAAGATAGTTTTTGGGTGATGAATATTTTGTGGGACATGTAGATCAAACCCAGTTGAAGTTAAAGTTGAAATAGGAGAGAATAATATTGTTTTGAAGTAATGTAATGTTGTTGAGAGATGTTGATGTTGACACAGTACTTATGGGTAATATATGTAGAGTTTTTGAGTGATATATTGATATTATTAAATGATGATGTTATTTTGTTGTAATTGAAGTGAGGTAATAAGATTGAGATTTTGGGGATGGCAATTTTGTAATAGGGGGTAGTGTAATGTGGGAGTCCGCAACAAAAGGGTTGAGACGGGAAGGAACAGATTTGGTGGGAAGGGGTCGCCTTAGGTAGAATCCAGGGACCAGATTAAGGAAATGAGCTTTTGGGGGGGGAACACTTATCCTAAGTACAAAGGGCTAGAGAGTATTTTTTTTTATATATATATTGAGAGAAGGTGGCGATTTGAGTTTAATGATAAGTTGGGGTTACAGAGTGTTTGATAGATGTTTTAATAGAGATGGGTGTCATATTAGTTAAAGCTGTTAGTGGTATTAGAGTCAGAATGAGAAAGTTTATATATATAGGTATACCTGCCAAATGGCATATCAAGTTGGGATAAATAATTTAATCACCCAAAGTAAGAGAAAATGAGAATAATAAAGAAAGAGATTTAGAATAAAAATATAAAAATTTTTTAATTGCAACCAGTGACAATTTTTGATCGAGTTTGAAAATAATGTAAAGTTATAAAAGGTTTATTTGAGTAATTTAAATATCAATTTGATTGTTATTTATAATAATATTTTGTTAATTTTAAATGTGTTATTTTATTATGTTTTTAGTGTTTCAAGGTAGAATTTTATAGAGGTATAATGTATTTTCAGATAGAACTTGTATATAACGTATGTAGGTCAAGGTTCTGAACTTGACCCAGTTTTGATCAGCTGATGGGTGAGGTCATATACTAGGCATGCTTAGCCAGGAAGTTAATTCAACTTTTGCTTGTAATTAATTTGAACAATTTTTAATAATTTTAATATGGAAAGAGAATGTTTTAAGGAATTTAAAATTTTTTAAATTAAAATTAATTTTTGAAATTTTGAATTTAAAATATTTTTGAAGAAAAAAAAAAATTTTTTTTCTTGTTTTTGCGCCTGCCAGCTAATGGATATTTTTAAACTTTGATTATTTTATTGTTTGTGTACTAACCATGTTTATTATTATTGAATTATTTTATTGAATTGTAGTGTTAGACTCTAGGTGTAATCACATGTTAGGTTAAGGACGTTTTTATTTTTAAGGAGTGTTCAATTGATATAATTTTTGATAACAAAAAACAAAAACCAATGAAGAGAATAATTCAAAATAGATACAAAATTTGTGATTTGATTTTAAATGAAAACAACCAATGAGTTGTAATTTAAATAAATTTTCAAAGAATATTTTCATTTTATAATTTGTAGAATAAGTGTGTGTGTGAGCCCAGTATCTGCTAAAGGCAGCCCAGTTTGCAGAAAAAACAAGGGGAAACATATCGGTTGAGGATCTGGCATGATCTAGCCCAGGGATTGAGGATTTTTGGGGTAGCATGATAGAAGGTGAGGTGGGCTGTGGTGCGTGTCTGTTCGATTTTTTGGTGTTGGGATCTCTTAAAGAGAAGTCCAGTGATCTCGTTCAGATGCGTCCATAGTCGCCGAGCCAGGGGGGTCGGGTACCCATGAAGTGTAAGAACAAGGGGGTTGTTGGCACCAGTTCCTCACCGGTCCTCTGAGGGGTTTATCAATGAGATTTCTTCTGTTTTGACAGAAGACTTCTCACTGAGGGGGTATTGTAACGTGCCAAATTTGTGGTATTTTTATTTATTTGCATTTTTTGGGTTTTCTAAAAAATATTTGTAAATTTTATTTCTGAACGGTGACCAGAACACGTGGTGAATGGAACAGTTTATAACAAAGGAGAAATATGCCGTATGCATTGTGCAATCAGTACAGAGGTATGCAGTAAGCCTCATTTCCAAGAACTGTGTTTATGTGTGACCATGCGCCCGTATGCATGACACGGGTATACGCGCGAGGTGACACTACTTCCAAAACCAAGATGGTCAGGAAACGATTTTTATTCAACTTAGTCTTACTGGCTGGCGGATGCATAACTGTAATGTCCGCCTATTTTGTGCCGTCGAGCCATAAGCGTCTAGATATCGTCGGCGCACAACACAGAAAAAACTACTATGTATCAGGCACATAGTCGCTCAACTGCAACACTTCAGGCTGTGAGCGGCGAAGAAATTCGTTCGCTGCAGGCATTGATATCCATCCGCATGGGATAGACGCGATACGCAGTCCACGAGAAACAGAGTTCAGCTACAGACGCCTACAGTTTCATTCGGGCCCGGTCGGTGGAGTTTTCATAAAATGTAACTAATTCAATAATATCGTTAAGACCGACCGGGACCCAAGGGATTAACGGACTCAACACGGTATAAATGTTGGCATGGAGTGATAACCAAACACAGTGAAATAACGGGTAAGCGAATCGGGCGGAAAAACACGTGTTCGGGCAGCACCGCGGGAGCGAATAGTGCGATTAAAGTATGAACTTATAAAACAAAACAAAGTGTAATATATTATAAAATGTGTGTGTGTGTGTGTGTAAAAAATTGCAGGCTGGGCAGTCTTCATAGGTGTAAGTAGGCCTAATATAATGTAAGTAATTTAAGTATACCAATAAAAAAAAACTGTGGGAACAAGAGGTACGAAAATTTCAAAACAATATGAGAAAATTTATTGGAAACTAATCACTTAACTTTGCAATGTTTGATAATTAAAGATATTGATTCATTTCATAAAAATGTGTTAGACTAAGTTATTTTGTCATTACCACTTTCTCATTTCTGTGCTGCAAGATTCGTCTAAACGTTCCGGGTATCTTCTGAATTATTATTGGGGGTGGTCAGATTGCTAAATTGTCCCTTGTTTTATTTAATGTGGAGTGTTAAGGTTTCGGTATTATAACCTATTTAAAAATACCGTGGCGACTCTGGTCTTCTGAGAAAATTTTAATACGAGGTAAGTAGTGGAGAGTGAGTACAGGTAAGTTCTGGCAGTATTTTTTATTTATTAATATATTTCGACCTCTTTTGTATGTTTACAACCAGGTGGGTGTTAACGTTACAAGAATATTACTTTTCATGGGAATACATTAAGGGGACAGATAACAAAGTACCAGACACTCTTTCAAGGGTAGATTAATAGATAATGAGACAGGGAGGGATCTGAAAGAAATAGAAATTTTTCGATTAACAAGGGAAGATAGAATTTTTGGGGAGAAACTAAGGGAATTTAAGACCATACAAAGATCAAAAAATAAATTGGGTAAGATAATCGCTAGTTTAGAAGCAAATGTAAACGGGTCTGAATATAACACACATTTCCAAAGATATCAGGGAATTCTGTTTAAGAAAGTAGAAGGGGGTGAACATGATTGGAGGCTAATGGTACCTGAAGAGTTAGTCGATAAAATTATTTGGGATTGTCATGTGAGATACGGGCATTTTGGTGCGAAGAAATGTACAAATGTATTAAAAGAGTCTTGCGTTTTTAAGAATATGGAGAGGCGAGTTAGAAGAGTGTTAAGAGTATGCGATTTGTGTCAGAAGTCTAAGGTAGTAAATTATAGGGTTGAAGGGGAAATGAATTATATTAAAGTTGAAAGACCGTTTGATTTAGTTGCTGTAGATTTGTATGGGCCATTGCCTAAAGGTAGGGGTGGAGTGGTATATGTTTTTGTTGTTTTAGACACTTTTTCTAAGTTTGTTAGGTTGTACAGCGTAAAGAGAGCTACTAGCAAGGTGTTAAGTGAAAAGATCACCAAGGATTACATGATTAATATAGGTAAGCCGAAAGTAATTTTATCCGATCAGGGCCCGCAGTTCATCAGCGGTAAGTGGAGACAGACTCTTGGCTGGGAAGGCATCATACCCAAGCATACGGCAGTTTACCATCCACAGTCGAACCAGGCAGAGCGGGTGATGCGAGAAATCGGCAGGATATTCAGGGCGTATTGTCACTCCAAACACTCAGAATGGCCTTTATACGTAAAGAAAGTGGAGGAATGGTTAAACAGCACTACCCACGATTCTACAGGGTTTACACCGTACGAACTAATCAAGGAAAACTGTCCACCCAGAATGTTAGAACAACTTTTTGAATATCCACCGGAAGAACGAACTATCGACAGGAATGTAAAAATACAACTCGCAAATGAGAGTCTACTCACCAAGGGAGAGAGAAGAAAGCGGAAACATGATGAAAAGGGTAAGTGGGTCAAATACAAGGTAGGACAATTAGTGTTGGTAAGGAGACATGATTTGTCTAGCGCACAAGATAAAGAAATAAAGAAGTTTTTCCTATTATATGAAGGACCTTATGAGATTGTAGAAATAAAGATGAATAATGCATATGTACTATGCAACCATGTAACACAGGAGACAGTGGGCACGCAGAATGCTACGAATTTGAAATTATATTGGTCAAGGTAAAAATTTTTAATTTTAACATGTTATTTTATGTTTTCAGTAGGGACTCTCCCCCATTTTCGGGCGGTCACGACCTTACCAGTGCTGGCCGTGGGTTTCGGCAATTGGAGGCGGACCATGGTTGGCGGAACTTCCTTCGGGTGGTGAAACGACGCTGGTCCGGCTCCACCAAAATTGGTATACAGTAGAAATTTCACCACATTATTGAACGGGGAGGGGGACCCATAAGGTACATGATATAAATTATTTTTTACACTCAAGGTGCATAGATAAGGTGCACCATACCACGTACCAGCATTGCCTTAGAGTGCATGTAAATAGATTAATGGAGGCTATATTTTAATAAGGCAATGTAATCAAGTAAAATTTTTTGTGTCATTGGAAAAATAAGTTTTAGCCAGTGACAGTAGTTTCAGAATAATTAAGGACATGAGTTTTGTTGGAAGGGGGTTGGTGACCAGATAGAAGGCGGGTTTGGATAAATGGTAGAATAGAGGGAGTGGATTTGGTGTAAAAGGGGGACGTGAATTCACGTAGTGTGTCTATCTTGTCGCCAAGTTTCCCTTGCAACAAAACCCCCATTTCCGGGCGATCACAGAGTCACTATCGATGATAAGAAGAATTAGCCTCCAATGTAAATACTTATCTAGATATAATTTGGAATGTTTATAATTTTAAATCTATGTCAGTAGTTATATTTTATTTTAGTAAATAAGTGACCATATGTAATTATGGAATTTGTAGTACGAGCTAAGAAAAGTGAAAGGTTTGCTGTTTAAGAGTCAAAATGTAGATGGATCTAAAAAGTAAACATAAAAAATCAATTAATAAATAACCAAACATTTAAGAGTTGACCTTCCGTGAATTGTAGTAACGGTGTAAGTGTGAGCCTTATATGTCTTTTGGTAGTTTCCCCACATTTCGGGCGGTCACGGTTTCACCAGACCCTGGCCGTGGAATTATGTAAGTAGATACTAAATTGGTGAACATAGAAATTGACAGGGGGGTAACTAGGGGAAACTACATAACTATGGAACAGCGGCTATCATCGAAGGTGTCGATAGTGCCGTAATAAGGGTGTGTGAATCATTTTAGTAGGATTACTGGTGTCCTTGGATATCAGTAATACCGAATTTTTATATAACGCTGAACCAAGAACGGTATAGGCAGCGTCTATACCTTATATATGTAAACTTCAGTTCTTGGGGATGCAAATGGACGCCACAGTCCACCAGCAGGAAACAATAGTGTGTGTGGAAAAGGAGCTGGCAGTTACAAGCCAGGGGTATAAGGGGGGGACTTTAAGTAAATGATGAAGTAGGAGGGTAGCTGAAAATTCAGTGAGAGAGTGACGACCTCTGTAAACAGCGGTCGGTCAGCTTATAACACGACTCTATAGAGAGAGAGTTGGGGGTTGATAATCAAAGAGCTGTTCAGTAACTGTTGCTATGACTATGACTCAATGAGTAGCAATGTATGTCCCCCCTATGAGAGCAAAATTATTTTAAGTACCAGATTTAATTGTAATGAATTCAGATAACATTGTAGGATGATAACTATATAATTTTGTGTATTTGTGCTAATTGTATGCAGTATGTTAGGGATAAAAATTATGAACATGTGTACTTTATATAATTTTGAAATATATCTATAGAAAGGTCATTCACCTGACTAGGAGACATCAGCTGATTACTGATGTTATATATGTAGTATGTCAATTATAATGGATTTGCAGAGTTTGTCAATATAATAAATAAATGTAAATGTTTGCATAATAGATTTCAATGTGGATAAAGATTTAAATAAATAGTGAGAGTAATTTGAGATAGTTAAGAATTTTAAATGGTTTGTAAAAGGTAGAATTTGGGCGATAACAATGTTTTAAGTAGGGTATTTAAGCCAATCAAATCAATTTTGAAGGGGGTTAGAGAGAACAATATTATTGTGAATAAACATAAGGTGGAAAACTGACTAATACTAGTGACTCGGTATCTATGGGGAAAATATGTAGAGTAATGAGTGATATATTGAGGTAATAAATGAATGGAGATATTTTGTAGATGAAAGTGAAGTAAGGGGAGAGTAATTAGATGAAGGGGGAATTTTGTAAGGGGGTGGTGTGATAAGGAGTCCTCAACGAAAAGCGTTGTGGCGGGAGCGGTACCGATATGCGCCGGAAAGGGTTACCTAGGGAGAGTCCAGGAACCAAATAAGGGAATGAGCATTGGGAAGGGAGCACACATCCTGAGTACAAAGGGGTAGAGAGTATTTTGTCATAAGGGTAGAATGATGCAAAATGAGTTAGAGTAGTAAGTTAGAGGTAGAGAATGGGTGGTAGATGTTTTGATAGATGGGTGTCAGACTAGGTAAAGCTGTTAAGTGAGTATTAGAGTCAGAAGGGGTGTAAGAGTATATATAAATGCCAAGTTGTAAATTGAAATGTTATGAATAAACAAGATTCACCCAAACTAACTGAGAATGAAAATATTAAAGAAAGAAAGTCATAGTCAAAATGTAATAAGAATTGAAACACGTAACAGATTGTAATAGAATTTGAAAATAAATCAAAACTGAAAAGTGTGTAATTTTGGTCAGTTTAAATGTAAATTTTATTGTTTATTGTAAGATAATAATAACCATGTTAATTTTGAATGTTCTATTTTATTATGTTGTATTAAAAAATTTTAAAGATGTTTCATGTATTTTACAGTGTAGCTTTGTGTAGTGTATATATGTCAAGGTCGTTCACTTGACCCAGAGAGATCAGCTGATGACTGATGTTAGAGACAGAATTTTTGTATAATTAAGGCACACCATGGTGTTACTTAATCCAATTAAATGATTTTATTTTTTGAAATGGATAAAAGAGATATTTTGGTAAATTAAAAATTTTTTTGGAAAAAAAAAATTTTTTATGCCTGCCATATAGATGATGTTTTGAGTTTCAAGTATATTATTGTTTACATGTATTCCTAGTATGTTTATTAAATTATATTGTCTAGTATATATGTGTAAGCAAATGTAATGATAAGCGAGTTTACGATTTAATAAGATGTTCAATTTTTGTTTTTTTTTATGATTGTTAATAGTAGTGAAGAAAATTGATAGAGTTGATAGATTCATATAAAGGATTTTTGGTATTTGAATGAAATTAAGGGTAATATAACATTTTGATATTGGGATTAGATTGATTTCTTTGAACTAACAGAATTTAAATGATTTGAGGGGATTTGCTTAATTATTTTGAGCTGAAATTATAATGTCTAATCAATGAAATACTAAGAGAAGTAATTAAAATTCAAGTATGACATGTTTTATAAACTTTAAAGCAACAACGTAGTGTAGAAATATTGTAATTTTCAATAATAAGTAATATGTGTACGCACCCAGTACTTGCCAAAGGCGACCCAGTGTGCATGTAAGGGGGAACATATCGGTGGAGGATCTGGCATGGTATAAGGCCAGGGGTTTTGATCTTGGGATGGAATGTTAGAAGGTTAGGTGTACTATGGTGCGTATCTGTCCGATGTTATGGTGTTGGGATCTCGAACAGAGAAGTCCAGTAATCTCGTTCAGGTGCAGCCATAGTTGCCAAGCTGGGGGGTAGTTTACCAATGATGCGTTAAGAACTAACGGGAGGTTGTTGGTACCACATCCTCACCGATCCTCTTAGGGGTAGCAATGAGAGTTCTTCTGTCTCAACAAAAGACCTCTCATTGGGGGGGGGGTATTGTAATGGGACAGAATGGGGTATTTTATTTTATTAAATTTATTTCATTGTCAATTGTAACTCCCACGTATAAATACAGTAGCAAGTCCCATACATAAAACGGTTTCAGTCAGACAAAGAACGCAGTAACATAGTTTTGCAATGTGCGACCGTAGAACGCAATTGCATTCCAAGAATTCCAGTGTTGTGTGACACACTAGTGCGCACGAACACCAGCATGCGCGCGGAAGGGACGCCAAGTAAAATGTCGAAGCTGAAAATTGTATCACCACATGCTAGGTTGCTGGCGGAAATACAACGAAAACCACGCCTATCAGAGTCCCATGACGAATGGCAGTGCAATTTTGTCAACGCTTAAAACACATGGACAACCCGTACTGTGTGAAAATTGACGAACAGTTTGTCACCAGCAGGCATTGGAATTTCCGTCTTGTCCAACTTTTGGAGGGGGGGCATTTTGTGACCGCCCTAAGCAGTCACCAACCGACGCTACGCCTGGCCAGGCACACACAAATAGTGGCTCACCAATAAATTTTTAATTGTGGATAGAAAGTAACTAAAGTAGTGAAATGTGTATCACAATGAAGTAAGTACAGTGAACAAAACCGAATCAACAAGAAAAGCAAAATCAAAATTAAAACTTTCGGACATAAAACCAGTGTGATACGTGACGAGGAGGAATGCCAAGGGTGACGTAAAAACAACCATTTTAAATATATCAGTAAATGCATTATAAAAGGGCCTAAAATAAATAAAAAGGGGGGTTTTGGTATGAATGTTGTGTATGAGCAGGCTTGGTTGCTTTTATTAATGTAAGAGACTAGAAAAGAATGTTGTATTTTACCTATGTTTTTAAAAGAAATAGTAACATGAATTAGAGAGAGAAAATTGAATAATTCATAAATTGAAACAGTCTAAAGAAGGAAATAAAAATTTAGTGGTTTTATATAAATGAGAGTAGAGAGTGTCATTGATGTAACCTTGAAATCACATTTACATTCACAGTTCGTGCTGGAATCCTGGACCCAAAATTAAGGTAGGTGAGACGGTAAATATGATTTTATAATTGTGTATTTATTTGACTAAGTACAACAGATAACAACATTTATACATATAAAAGAAGACATCACAACAAGAACATTTTAGCGTGAACTGATGATGAAATTATAATAATTTCAAAAAGGCCTTATTCAATAATTTAAAAAAAATTGAAACTTGACTGATTTTGGTGGTATGTATATAATAATTTCTTAATTATAGGTTTTTGATTTTTTTTGTTTAAGTTGACATTATATTAGTGTCATACTTTACACATCACTGGTGTTCTAAGTCATTTCTCTATATGTGGAATTTCAATACAAAAATGAATGATATATTTACTTTAATCAATTAAATCAAAACATACATTTTAACATACACACACAAAGAAATTACATAACTTTCCTTGTACTTTTAATGTTTTTGTCTCAAATACTTTTTTATAGGTAACAAACAACTGTTTATATTAATGTTCATTAAAATTAATATTTCAACATGAAAATAATTATTGCAAAAACTAACTGAACTACACTATGCTCATTTTATGATGTGATGAGTAATTTTTAAAATGTTCAGAAACATTAAAAGTATATATGTTGACTTTGCTAAAATGCTGCCTGTTCATCAAAGGAAATTTAATGATATTTTCAGTGAAGCTAGATGCCAGTTTATCTAAATTATTGATATGGTACCAACTATAAGCTGTAAGAACAGTACCTTTTTTTATTTTAATATTGAAAGAGTGTAAAGATAGTGGTATAAACACTAACAACCTCATCATAAAAATTGGATTTCAAATCCCTACCTCTATGCATAGCCCACTACTTTAGACTGTACACTTTTCCATACTGTCCTTTATTAATGTTTTTAATTATTATTATTAATTTTTCATTGGACAAATAAACACAATAGACAAATGGACAATACAGCAATTACAAATTACTTTTTCACTAACACGTGAATTAGTAACTACTTCATTCTACAAACTAGAACAAACATACAAATGTCATTAAATTACCGCTCTCATTAACGTGCTTCATACCTCTCAAATTAAGCCGCTTCAGTTCTGTACAGCCAGCCACCACTGTTTTTATAATATCATCATTTACAGCCCAATTTTTGCTTAAATCCAACTCTTCGAATTTTGCTAATTGGCCAATTGGTAGTAATGATTTATGATTAAATAATGGGAACATTCCATAAAGGGTTAATGAGGTAAGGTTTGGTACAGCTTGTACGATCCTCGAGACATCGTTACAACCTAATTCCAAGCAGTCACTGAGATATAGATTTGTAAGTGTGGCTGAAACAGCATTCAACCCCTAAAACAAACAAACAAACAGTATACATTAAATGCAATGTATTAAAAAAAAATTAACACTGTTGCACACTACTATAGAAAAATTGTTCCGATACATGGTTTCAAGCTTCACAGTTCATCGTCAGATCGGAAATCAGAGATCAGAAATTTCCGATCTGACGAGCTGTGACACTTCAAAGCGCTAATCGGAATAATTTTTCTATAGTGGTGTGCCACAGTGTTAATTCTGTTTGTGATTATAACCATTAACACATCTTTCTTAATTAAACAAAAAAAATTATTGAAAAATTCTCTCACTACTCCAGAGTTACAAGTACATGTATGTAAAAAATATCGATTCTGAACAACAAATATCACATGAACAAAGAAATTGTAAAATGGTGTACTATACAAATTGATTAAAAATTATTTACATTTGGACATTATGTAACGGTACAATTCTGGTCCTATAATATTTTGGGAAATAATTGTTATAAAGTATAATTGTTATAATTGTTTTTAAAGCCCTATAAAGAAAACAGCGTAAAGTTTTCCAAAAGTTTTCAACGATGTAATATTGAGCGGACAGGATTTGTGTCGAGGTCAGGGGAAAATCACAGTAATAGCAAAAAACAGTTCGTCATATGAACGTGTAAACAAGCCTAACCCATATGACATCAGTTACAGGAATGCGATACACATTAAATACATCTGTAAACAACGGGGTTTGGCCGATTCGAACAAAGGACCAGTGACGTAGTTTGCCCCACCTCCACATTGAAAAGCTACAAACCGCTAGCAGTCTCGTCTCATCAGAGTAGCGTGCCGGCCGGCAATTCTGTAAAAGCTACTTATATCTAAATTTTACACAACCAAGAGTTTGTTAAATATGTGAAAGTGCAGTATTTTTTAAAATAACAGTTCGACGTAAACCCCAAATTTTGGGTTACGACAACATCGAGAGTGTGAGATCAATGATGGGACATCTTCGAAGAATTTCCAGCTAAGCCATAAAAATGGGGGGGGTCCAAAAAGTCCAACTAAGGGTTTAGATAATCTTTTCTGTAAAATTCAATTCATTAAAATGAGCTCAATTTTGGGGAAGTCAATTAACTAAAACTTTGTACCACGAATGAGAGTGCGAGTGAGAGAGAGGATATTTCATTACAATAATTAATAAGTGCTGGGTTGTGAAGTCATTTTTTAATAACTATATATTATGTTTATTATGTACCAAGTATAAAACATGTTATTTTGGAGGGCTTATAAAATGTTTAAGGGATATTATATGTTTAAAAAATAAATGGGACTACGCCCCGAGGCATAGTAACGTGCGTGTTTGGCACATAGTTCAGTAGTCATTTTCATATGTACGCAGAGTCTTTTTGATAATAAAAGGTAATGTCATTGGTAAACAACATAAGCCAGAGTGAGTTATTTCAGGTAATACATTCCGCAAGTACTGGTTCACTAACACGGATTCTGACCTTAGGTAAGTATACATACTTTGTGTATTTCAGTTTGCAACATGGCGCCCGATGAAAATTTCAAAATATAAATTATCGATATTACAAAATAATAAAAAGTAAATAAAATAATAAAGTTACATTGGCGCTTTCCGACCAGGGACTCGACATAAAATATAATTTTATGTGGGGTGTGCCTACCAGAAAAGCGGAATAATTACCTGGAGTAATATTTTGAAAGTACGTAAACACGTGCGTAAGGTAGGGTTAAGTTACGAGGCTATAGGCATATATGTGTTACCCGAGATAAAAAAAAAGAGTACCAATGACAATAAAACAATAGAAATCAGTGCAACTGATGAAAATTTGACTAATGAGATGGATGTTCCATTAACACAAATTAGTCAGATTGGTGGGTCGAGTGCGACTGAATCTGTAGAGTCAGAGAAAGTAACAGCAACATCCATCTCAACTCGGTCTGAAAACAAAACAGACGAGATGTTAACACGTTTATATAACATGGTGTGTAGCAATTTTAATGAACTAAGAGGGGACATGAATTTTAAATTCGATGTTCAAAAAAGAGATTCCAATTTGAAATTTGGTGAAATAAAAATGAAATTAAAACACAAAATATTAAAACTAAAAATGAAATTAAAAGTGATTTTAATGAGAAGTTTGACGAAATAAAAAATGAAATTAAAAGACAAAATTGCCACTTTGATGAAAGAATTATCGGAATAGAAACACGTTGTGATAATATCCAGAAACACACAGTAGAAATAATTAATAAGAAATTTAATAGTAAAATAAGTAATTTGGATAACAAAATTGATCAAATTTACGAGACAGTTTATGACACAGTTAAAAACCAGATAGAGTCACAAAATAAAGAAATAGAAAAGAAATGTTTAACTTATGTAGAAAGTCAAATAGAAATTAAAACAAATTGTGAAGTAAATAAACAAATAGAATTGAAAACAAATGTTTTGCAAAGCCAATTAGAGAAAGTTGAATCAAATGTTGTGGACATCACAAAAAATATTGAAACTATAGATAATACAATATCAGAACATGAAAGAAATACTAAGAGTAGAATAAGTATTTTACAAAATAAGATTAAAGAAATAGATGATTTAGCTGTACAAAATAATAATGCTGTGCATGATAAATATGATTTAATTGCCAATAGTTTAACAAGTGTGAAAAATGAGTTACGGGGGGAAATTCATAAAAATATTTCCAGTACTAACGAGAGAGTGGTAGTGACTAGGGATTTATACAATGAAATAGAACTAGAAAATTGTAGCCATGAAAATAGGGTGATACATCCCATGCATTTTTGAATCAGACACGGGATTATAATTATTTCAGTAGCAGTAGTTGGGAAGTAAAAATAACCAAAATAGTAAAGTGTTTCAAAGGTAATTCAATAATATGGGCTGAGGCTCATAGATTAGAATGGGATTGTTATGACACTTTTGAAAAAGCTTTTAAGGGCAAATATTGGACGGAAGAAGAACAGGAAACTTTAAGAAGCCGTATTATGGGAGCGGGTAATTTTATAGGACATAACCCTAATAATAATAATATCACAATATATGTGACAAAACTATATAACAAGGCGAAATACTTAGAGCCACCAATACCTTTTAAATCGTTCGTTAGATACGTGAGTAAGCACTTACCAAGAGAAGTGCAGGTTACATTAATGACAAAAGAAATAGAAACTCTAAACGAGCTAGAAAGAGTATTAGATATACTACAGAGTATTCATGATCGTGAAATGGGTAGACGACCCATACCACATACTGTAAATAATAACAACACCGAGTTTAATCGGCAAAGGAATTATTATAATGGAAACAATAATCATAATATGTATCGTACTGATTTACAGCAACCAGGTGAGTGGAGTTGTTCTAGGTGCAGGACTGGGAATCGTGCCCACATGCAACATTGCTACAAATGTAAGGTACCAAGAAACGAACCAAGGAGTAGTAACGACACCAAGCAGTTTGTACCGACAAACCGAGGAGCACCGAGTACCCGAGGAACACCACACCATAACCAGGGACCGACAAGGGGACACCAGGTACCCACCACCAGTAACAGCAGGCTACAGCCGGAAAACTAAAGCCAACAGTGGTAACTAGGACCCGACCACTGTTCAGGGAAGCACATGAGGTCCAACCATTAGAGGATGTCCAAAGTAACGTCATCAAAACAGATATAATAGCTGACTTGTTGGAGGAAGAAAATAACACAACAACGGAGGTGAGAGCTGGACTCACGGAAATCCAGGTAACAATAGAAAATAGGAAATTTAAAACACTTGTTGACACGGGGAGTGAGATTTCAGTAATAGCCAAAAACATTTTAAGTGAATTGAAAGAATTTAAAAAGAATATTCCAGTTCTACCCATAGCAGGGGTTACAGTATAGGAGTCACGGGAGTACGTGGTAAACGTGTGACCAAGCAAATACATTTAAGTTTTTCAATTGAAGATATAAATTATGATAATACATTTTTGGTAGTCAAGGGGCTAAGTTTAGACATCATTTTAGGCAATGATTTTTTACAAAGAAATAAAGCTGTGATAAATTTTAAAGAGAAGGTGTTAGAGCTAGATAGGGGTGATCGGTCTGTTAAAGTTAATTTTGAAAGTGTGATGAATAAAGTTAAAATAACTGGTGTGAAATTACTACAAAAACGAGTAGTTGAGAATAACAGATACTAAAATAAATTCGTGTAGAGAGGGTGAGTATTTTGAAGATGTTGATAATGAAATGAGCAATATTAATAATGCAGTATGGGAGATAAGGGCGGATGAATTCTGTAGTGGGGGTGAGGTGATAAGGAGTGGCCAACGTATAGCGTTGTGGCAGGTAATAGCGCAGTTTAAGAGAGTGTTTGCCGATGTTCCAGGAAGGGCAAAAAATTATGAATGTACTGTATGTTGCAGATTAGGGAACACACACCATTCATGCAGCGGAGCTATCCAGTGCCTTACTCTAAACGACGAGCAGTGCAAGAAGAGTTGGATAAGATGATGGAAGGCGGAATTATAGAGAGGTCAGTATCGCACTACTCAAATCCATTGGTGGTGGTAATTAAAAAAGATGGAAGAGTAAGATTGTGTTTAGATGCGAGGAGGATAAACCAGATCATCATACCAGACTGGGAATCACCAGAATCAATTAATGAAATATTTCAAAAGTTTAGTGGAGTGAGGTTCATGACATCATTAGATCTGACGGCCGGATATTGGCAAGTACCATTAGCAGAGGTAAGTAGGCAATACACAACATTTTTATTTAATGGGAAAAATTATCAGTTTAGACGACTACCATTTGGGCTAAATACCAGCGTAGCTAGTTTCATTAAATGTTTAGACAGAATTTTGAGACCAAAAGATTTAGATTTCCTCACAGTGTACGTGGACGACATTTTGATAGCATCCCGGACTTTTGAAGACCATTTAAAGTATGTGTTAGAAAATTTAGAAGCAGGAGGATTAACAGTAAATTGGGACAAGTCCAAATTTTTACAAACAAAGATTAATTTTTTAGGATTCATTATTACGTTGGAAGGAATTTCAGCCAACCCGGACAAGGTCGAATCTATCATGCGCTTCCATGAACCGCGGAACATCAAGCAACATCAGAGTTTTCTTGGGCTGTGCAACTTTTACAGAAAATTTCAAAGGAACTATGCACACACCACAGCAAAGTTAAGTGCTGTATTGCAAAAGAACAGGCAATGGAAATGGGGAGACGTGGAGCGTGGAGCTTTCGAAGAAATAAAGAGAAAATTTAGTAAAATTATTATGATGAACCATCCGGATTTTGATAAAGTGTTTTATTTGCAGACGGATGCCAGCAATGTAGCAGTAGGTGCTGAACTGTATCAGGAGGATGACGAGAGGGAACATCTAACCATTGCATTCGCCAGCCGAAAAGAACTATACCACAACGGAGAAAGAATTGCTCAGTATTGTGTTCGCAGTCGGCAAATTCAGAACGTACATCTTAGGCAACAAAACAATTATTCGAACAGACCATAAGGCGTTGTTGTTCCTCAACACTTGTAAGCTTCCTCACAGCCGTTTAACCAGGTGGGTACTTGTTTTGCAGGAGTACAACTTCGAGTGGGAGTACATCAAAGGAACAGAGAATAAGGTACCTGACACTCTTTCCAGAGTAGATTGCGAGGACAACAAAACAGGTAGGGATTTAAAGGAAATTGAAATTTTTCAGATTAGCAGAGAAGACAGGATCTTTGGAGAAGAGTTGAAGGATATCAAAACCATGCAGAGAGCAGATGGTAAGTCGGGGAAAATAATAAACAGTTTGGAGACGGAATTGGATGAATTAGAGTACAACCAATATTTTCAAATTTACAAAGGGTTGTTGTTCAAGAGGGTAGTAGGGGGTGAGCGTGACTGGAGATTAGTAGTGCCAGAAGGGTTGGAAGAGAAGATTATTTGGGATTGTCATATAAGATATGGTCATTTTGGGGCTAAAAAGTGTGTGAATGTTTTAAAAGGATCATGTATTTTCAGGAATATGGAGAGACGAGTGAGACATCTGCTGAGGAGTTGTGATTTGTGTCAAAAGTCGAAGGTGGTAAATTTCAGAGTGGAAGGTGAGTTGAATTATGTTAAGGTAGAAAGACCTTTCGATTTAGTTGCTGTGGATTTGTTTGGACCATTGCCGAAGGGTAGAGGCGGAGTAGTTTATATATTTGTAATGCTTGACACTTTCTCAAAATATGTAAAATTGTATAGTGTGAAAAGAGCTACCAGTAAGGTATTGAGTGAAAAGGTGACGAAGGATTATATGATTAACGTGGGTAAGCCAAAGGTGATTTTGTCAGACCATGGGCCGCAGTTCATCAGTGGAAGATGGCGCCAGACCTTAGGATGGGAAGGAATCCTCACGAAGCATACGGCTGTGTATCATCCCCAGTCCAACCAGGCTGAGCGTGTAATGAGAGAAATAGGCAGGATCTTCAGAGCCTATTGTCACGCTAAACACAGCGAGTGGCCGTTGTATGTAAGAAAGGTAGAAACTTGGCTAAACAGTACCACCCATGAGTCCACCGGCTAAACACCTCGAGAGTTGGTAAGAGGAACACGCCCCCAAGAATTTTAGAACAACTGTTCGTTTATCCACCTGAGAGCAAGACAACTGATGTGAGCATTAAAATCCAGTTGGCCAACGAAAACTTAGTAAACAAAGGCGAGCAGAGAAAGCGTAGACACGACACAAGAGGTAAGTGGGTTAAATATAATATAGGACAAATGGTATTAGTAAGAAGGCATGACTTATCGAGCGCGCAAGACAAAGAAATCAAGAAGTTCTTCCTACTCTACGAAGGACCGTATGAAGTAGCAGAGATTAAAATGCAAAATTCATATGTGTTGCAGAACAGGGAGACTGGAGAGATAGTAGGAACACACAATGCTACAAATTTAAAATTGTACTGGTCATCTTAGAGATTATAAATAGTTTTGTTTTTGTTTTTGATATTAGCGAGTGTATGAGTATTAATTTGGTGTATATTATTTTACAGAAGGGACTCTCCCCCATTTTCGGGTGATTACAGACTCACCACCTCTGATCGTGGATTTTGGTAATCTGGAGGCGGACCATGGTTGGCGGAACTGCCATCTGGGGTAAAAGCAACGATGGTCTTACTCCACAAATTGGTGCAAGTAGAAATTTTATTTTATTGTTGAACGGGGAGGGGGACCCCTAGTTTCGTGGAAAAAAAGACAACGATTGGCATCTTTTCCACGAACATTGGTTTTATTCTAAGAATTATAGAATAGAACATCCAAAATTTTGTAACTTAATTTACTAACTCTGTAAGGACTTAATGTTTTCTTAGAAGTATAAATAATATAATTTAAGATGATCCATTGTTGTACTTGTTATACAGTAGTAAGAAGGTATTGTTTTTGAAAAGTGAAAGTTGGAACTTGCAAAGTGTCTATACTCAAAATTAATTATGTGAAATAAAGAAAGAAATCAACCGTTTTTTGGAGATAACATTTAAATTTTGAAAATTATGTTTATATTTGTCAAGTGATAAATAAAATTTTATGTTGAAGTAACAACCTTAAGTGGTTAAAAGAACATAGTGATACTATGGTGATGTATTGAGACTGCTTTATGAACAGTGATAATATGATTATTATGTTTATAATGTATATTAGTCTTGTGAGGAGGATTTATATATGTAATATGTATAAATTGTTAGTTTTAGGGCAGTTACAAATGTAACTGCATATGACACGTGTCAAACCATTGCGATTCCCATATTTCGGGCGATTACTGTCTTACCAGCACTAATCATGGTTTTGGACGACAACCAGCTGTGGGCAGAATGTGTAAAACCTGACTATAGTTGGTTGCCTATGAAATTGGTTCAACTTAGAAATTTAATGGGAGATTCAGGAGAATCTAAGATTATTTGTTTGCATAGGCTATTTTCACCTAAATATGGGTGGTAGACCTTAGGGGCATGTAATAAAATAATAAGTAGGGGTATTGACCTTGAAGTTTCTGTAACACTGAAGCAAGGATGGGAGAGAGAGAGAAAAGAAAAATGTGCTCACTCCTTCTGCCTCAGTCCTTGTGGAGGCAACTGAACGCAACAGTTCAGGGGGGGAAATAGTGTGCGTGGAGGAGAAAGAAGGGTAAATATTGTTAACAGCGCCAGATTACTTACTGTTAATGATAATATTAATAATAACAATAATAATAGTAAATTTTTTTTATAAAATGTTTTAGGAAGAGGGAGATTTTGGTAATTGTATCCATAAATTTTGGATTATATGTTTCAATTGTAGTATAAAGATTTGTGTTTCTTCTATAGTTATATTAATTATGAAAACAAAAAAGGGTTAATTATTATCGATGGGAATCAAAAAAATTTTATAATGTTAAGGGTAGTCAATGAAGAGAATGGCACTTCTATATAATTCTTGTTGAGTTGAAGCAAACCCAGTGCTTCTTAACACAAACCAGCACATAGCTAAGGGGAAACAGATCAGTTAGGGATATAGCATTATACCAAGCCACTATTTTGATATTTTTGATTTATTGTTTCAGTGTTTGGTGATGTTGTGACGGCGGTCCTGAGCTGGCCAGCGCGTCAGAGCAGGAGCGTAAAGAGACTGATTGGCCTTATGGTGTTGGGATCTCGTAGGAGAAGTCCAGTAAGGTCATGCAGGTACTGTCACCATCATCGGACCATGGGTGAGTTATTGTATTCTTTTCATATAAATAGTAAGGGGGTTGTGGCGACATATCCTAGCTGATTCCTTTAGGAAGTACGAATGTGTCAATGAGAGTTTTTATGCTTCGGCATAAAACCTTTCATTGAGGGGGTTTTGTAACGGTACAATTCTGGTCCTATAATATTTTGGGAAATAATTTTTATAAAGTATAACTGTTATAATTGTTTTTAAAGCCCTATAAAGAAAACAGCGTAAAGTTTTCCAAAAGTTTTCAACGACGTAATATTGAGCGGACAGGATTTGTGTCGAGGTCAGGGGAAAATCACAGTAATAGCAAAAAACAGTTCGTCATATGAAAGTGTAAACAAGCCTAATCCATATGACATCAGCTACAGAAATGTGATACGCATTAAATACATCTGTAAACAACGGAGTTTGGCCGTTTCGAACAAAGGACCAGTGACGTAGTTTGCCCCACCTCCACATTGAAAAGCTACAAACCGCTAGCAGTCTCGTCTCATCAGAGTAGCGTGCCGGCCGGCAATTCTGTAAAAGCTACTTATATCTAAATTTTACACAACCAAGAGTTTGTTAAATATGTGAAAGTGCAGTATTTTTTAAAATAACAGTTCGATGTAAACCCCAAATTTTGGGTTACGACAATATCGAGAGTGTGAGATCAACGATGGGACATCTTCGAAGAATTTCCAGCTAAGTCATAAAAATGGGGGCTCCAAAAAGTCCAACTAAGGGTTTAGATAATCTTTTCTGTAAAATTCAATTCATTAAAATGAGCTCAATTTTGGGGAAGTCAATTAACTAAAACTTTGTACCACGAATGAGAGTGCGAGTGAGAGAGAGGATATTTCATTACAATAATTAATAAGTGCTGGGTTGTGAAGTCATTTTTTAATAACTATATATTATGTTTATTATGTAACAAGTATAAAACATGTTATTTTGGAGGGCTTATAAAATGTTTAAGGGATATTATATGTTTACAAAATAAATGGGACTACGCCCCGAGCCATAGTAACGTGCGTGTTTGGCACATAGTTCAGTAGAGTCATTTTCATATGTATGTAGAGTCTTTTTGATAATAAAAGATAATGTCATTGGTAAACAACATAAGCCAGAGTGAGTTATTTCAGGTAATACATTCCGCAAGTACTGGTTCGCTAACACAAAAATTCTGACCTTAGGTAAGTATACATATTTTGTGTATTTCAGTTTGCAACATGGCGCCCGATGAAAATTTCAAAATATAAATTATCGATATTACAAAATAATAAAGTTACAATTATATCACTGAAAATTGGAAAAAAATATATAAGTCAGACTTGCCAGCTTAGAAATTCTCTAAAATAGAGTGATTTTTTGAGTGAACATTTTTTAGGTCTACATGTACACCATCATATTGGATTCTGAAGTACATAAGAACTTTTTTAAGCATTTTCCTTAATTCTCAACAGAATATCAATGATGAGAAATCATTTTAATTGTTATAAAAATCTGAAGAGAGTTTGCCTTTTTTATTGCAATTACAGTAGATCCCGCGAATCCGAAATTTCGGATAATCCGAGGTTTTTGAAAAATATAATTCAGATGAAACACAATAATATGCACAACTTGACTACAGCAAATCAGATGAAATTATTACAAACAGAATATTATATACGAAAACAGTTGTATACGGTAATTAACAATAGATGTATTTATGATATAAATCAAATAGTCTGCACAATAAACAATATTACATGAAAATAAACAAAGAACAAAAATTATTTTAAAAATACCTAGTCTTTTTTAAAAATAAAGTCGGTCAATTTCTTTTGGCGAAGTTTGGACATTCGAGATGATGCAGCTATATCTCGCCAGCGCTTCCTAAACATGACATCTTTCATGTCATGTCAGCTTTGCTGTGATCTTCAACGTATCGTAGTGCCACCTCCAATGCTGAAGTGCCTTCTGTATATGAAATTGGCTCCAACTTAAGATCTGCATCATCAAATTCTTCGGAGTCAACTTCTGCTTGAACGTAAGCCACAATATTACTGTCTGAATAGTCCTGGTGGTCTTTGTCAACATTAACCCACTCAATAACATCATTCTCATCACTTTCTTAACAAACCGATGCTTCGCCATTGGAAGAATGGATTCTGTTTCACTTATGTCTTCCGTTGACGTTCATTGATCACTGTCTATAACATCAGGCAATAAGTTTCTCCAGCATTTTATTATGGCCTCACCCTTTACACTGTCCTACGATTCAACAATCCAATAAATAACATCTTTAATAGTAATTTCCTTTAATTTCTGAGGTAAGAACAGTTTTCATAATCATCACCAATTAGTGACCAAAGAAGCTTTTTCCTGTACACGCATTTCATGTTGTGCAGCACGCCCTGATCCATATGCTGAAGTAATGGTGTTACATTTGGAGGAAGAAATACAGCTATTATATTGCCACAGATTAATTCAGACTCTTTGGGGTGTGATGGACCATTGTCAATAACCAACAATCCTTCAACAGGCAGAACATTTTTCTCGGAACAGATTTTTACTGCAGGTACAAATTGTTGATGAAACCATTCCTTAAATAACTGTCCAGTCATCCAAGCTTTATTCTGATTTTTGAACTGGAAGTGAATTCATATTGACATTTTGAACTGGAAGTGAATTCATATTGACATTTTGAACTGGGAGCGAATTCATATTGACATTTTTAACTGGAAGTGAATTCATATAGACATTTTGAACTTGAAGTGAATTCATATTGACATTTTGAACTGGAAGTGAATTCATATTGACATTTTGAACTGGAAGTGAATTCATATTGACATTTTTAAAAGCTCATGGTTTAGCTGATTTTCAAATGACCATAAGTGGCATTTTATTTGTCCCTGTTACATTGCTACATGCTAACACTATTAAGTGCTCTTTGCTTACTTTATATCTACGAAAGCAGGCTTCATTTTGAGACACCAAACTTTTAGATGGAAGCTTTTTAAAATTTAAACCTGTCTTATCACAGTTGTAAACTTGCTCCATATGCATGTTTGAAGAAGATAGCAAAGTTTTAAATTTAATTTTATAATCATCAGCAGCAGTTTGATCAGAAGATAAAATTTTGCCACACGCACATAGTTGATGAATTCCATGCCTCTTCTTCCATCGATCTAACCAACCATTACTTGCGGTAAATGAAACATCACTCTTTAAAAGAAAGTTTAATTGTTTAGCCTTTTCTTGTATGAGTGGTCCACTTAAGAGAGTTCCTCTTTCCCTTTCTTGTGTAAACCATAAATACAACGCTTCGTCAAAATTCTGCCAAATGTAGACACATTTGAATTTCACCATTTTTCGACAGTATCAGCAGATGTTTTTGCACAGAATTGTTCAATTGTAGCACGGTTCTTTTTCCAATCACTGATAGTTGCTTTTCCGACACCAAACTATAGCCAATTTAGTAACACATTCACCTATCTCCAAACATTTAATTATCTCTAACTTATCTTTTATGAACATGAATTGTGTTTACACTTCCTCAACATTTTTACTGTACTGTAACGTAAAGTTAATAAAGACATTTTAATAAAAACAAAATTATAATACACTGTAGATTATAATACATTGTAAATAGACAGAGGAAGAGGTGGGAAGATGGCGTTGCAGAGGACGCGAGAGACATGGGGATAAGAAACTGGAGGAGGGTTGCAATGGATAGAGTGGATTGGAGGCGGAGATTGGTGGAGGCCAGGGCCCGATTTGGGCTGTAGCGCCATAGGAGAGAGAGAGTAAATAGAAGATTATAACACACTGTAAATAGAAGACAGTACCATAGGACTACATAAACAGGCGGTTGTTTATAATGAACTGAAGAGAGTGACAACAGCATGTACTGTGCACAATATTCACATGTACGAGAGCGGAGGGTGACTATGGTCAATGTTACTTGTGTGTCCAGTCATTGACACTGACGGGCAAGCAGACTGTAGTCTGCAGTGAAATTAATACACATTGCACATAACTTACCTTTTACGTCTGCTTAATACGAACAATCCATAATCCAAACAGGGGTTGGTCTCAATTAGTTCGGATTCGCGGGGTTCTACTGTAGTTTTTCAGTATAAATTCAATTATTCTACATGTTTTATGTCCAGTTTGTGACAAGTTTCCAGTATTTATTAACTTTGTTTTAGTGTTCCTGTTTTAGTGTTATGGTGTTTTTGGTTTTACTTGTTGTCTTAAGAGTATTACTGCTTACAAAGAAAAAATATACCTGATTTGCTTGTTTTTTTTTTTATTGGTTAGTTAAATAAGGCTTTAACAAAATGTGGTTCTTTTTTAAATATCAAGATAACAAAATGTAAAATAATGGCACCATGAACGGTAACCTTTAGGATAGGTTACATCATTACGGGTTGATGTATATTTTTTGTTGAATACAAGTCATTGGAAGTTCTTTTGGTATAACTGTGTTCATTATATTTTTTATTAAAGTGTTGTTTCAGTATTTAAATATTAAATTCGTCCCTAGTTCGGACTCCAACTGAAACTGTATTGTATTTATATATTATGTAATAATTGACTTTACGTGTTGAAGGTTAACCAAGGATGTCGTTTAGCGTACTTGGCAGAGAATAATAGGCAAATACAAATAATTAAACACAATACATATTTATAGAGTTAACATTGAATATTATTTTATTTTCTTTATACTGACATTCCCTCAAAATGAACACATCTATTCTGCCCTGAGGCGTAAAACAAGTTACAAGTAATTATTACATCAAAATAGATTGTACTGAATCATCAGTTTAACTACGTATACATTTCGCAAACCCAGCACTTCTTACATATATATTCTTCGTTCACACAATCACACACACTTTCATACTTTTATATTTTTGAGCTCACATTGTAATAAAAAAAAAAACAAATGCAAAAGGCCAAAATAATGTCTGTTGTGACGCCTGTCACCAGGTACCTGGTTTTCCGAAGATTTTAGTACTTATCTTGTTCCACGTGGTCCATCTGGTTCTTTGCGGACTCGCCTCGTTTATGCGTCGAACTGTTCAAAAAGGTAGTTTAGAACATTTCCCTCAGGTTGCACTCACTCACACTGTACTTTGTTAAATAATTGCTGCTACTGTGACAGTTTTACACTGTTTTTAACTGTGAAATTTTGGAAAATAGCAGCCAGACCTGATTAACACATCTGGCTGCTTGTACTGTATCTATCGAACTGGGAAGACGCCGGAAATGCGGCGTCTCACTTTTTGTCGTTTACACTCTGTGCTACCCCCTAGATTTTCGTCGTTGCTCACGTTTTCCTCAATGACGCAGCTTCCTTGTTTTTCGATCGTTCACGTCATCATATAATGACAATGAATTAATTGTTTATGACATATTGCCGTCCATATATGGTTATATTAGTGAATACATCCCTTGATTGGTTCCCCTCACAATGACACCAAGTCGCGTCACTGCTGGAATGTACTGAAATAACAATGACTCACCGTAGCCACCGCTGAGCTTCATTTCCATACTGGAATTGATTTTATTTTGAATATTCACTTTTCTAATTTGAAAGAAATTAATGTCCCCTTTTTTGACTCATTACGGTGTTTGTTTTTATTTCTGCTGTAACTCAATCCTCGTAAATTTCAATATTTAATACCTTTAATTTGAATAACAGTTATGGTGCAACTTTAGAATGTAATGATTCTAGTTAATTGCACAACATTAAATGACAATAAATAAGCCTGTTTACATAACAATGGAAATTATTTCTGAAGTCACCTTGTCTTAACCTAACCTGTGCTCAATGACATCATCTACCAGACCTGGAAGAGAACTCTTTCAATTGGAAAAATGTGGTTTTTACATGTTTCCATGGGGATAATGAAGCAGTATCCACATCCCACCTGTAAAAATGTGGTGGTGACTTGGGCTTTTATTTTGGGGGGGGGATGCTAGCATTCTGAAATGCTAAGGTAAGTAAGCAGGAAAGCCTTATTGCTTATAACCTTACATATTTTCTATTTCCTACAATCACTCATTTTCTGATTCTTGAAGCCCATAATCTTCAATATCCTTAACATGGTCCACTTTCTACCACCAAAATTCTCAAATTCTTTCACATTTTTAATACATACTGAAAACTATGTACCACAAAACATTCTTACTAAAGGCATGCTTGTTCATTTCTTTACGACAACGGTTTCACTTTCCAGGTGACTTGAAAAGTCAATCTGCAGGCTTCAACAGACATTTGCTTTACTTGTCTCAACACTATGTTATATCCATCAGTTGTTCTTTCCTGGAATTCGGCAATGGTGAACATACCCCAGTTCGTGACTATGCCACACACTTGATATGTGAAATACTATGTCTCTAGCTTGTTATATAACACATACGATATTTTTCTTTGTAAGCAATATCAAACTCAAGACAATAAATAAAACTAAAAACACTAGAATACTAAAACAAAGTTCAATAAATACAGCAAGCTTGTCGCAAATTGTTCTTGGGTTAGAGAAACTACTGACTGGCACCTATTTGGCTGACAGGTCAGGTGATACTTCCTCTTGTCTATGTGCAGCTAATAAACACCTTCCTTCCTTTGTGCTCAACAGTGTATTAGCTTACTTATGTTTCCCAAACCATTCGTCCCCAAAATTATATGTTATTCACAAAACAAATTTTGTTAATTATTACACTTTATAAGATAAAAATACTTACAGATATTAAATTCTGTGGAACAAGTTTATAGCAGCGATCTAAACTCAGCTTACGGAGTGGTCCTGATATCCGTGAAAGGCAGACGCCAGTAATATTCCCAGCATAATTTAGATCTAGTGTGTTAAGCTCTTTACTCCGTGCTAACAGAAGGGTCAGGTTATCATCTATCATCATTTTACATTCTATTAAAAAAATAAAAACAAGTTTCATTACCAACACAGTTCACACTCTGAATTTCACCATATGATGTAAAGCTAAACTGAAAGTTAGTCGTTGTACAGAAACCAGTTTATTGATGGGCAAGTCCACTTTGAAACTATGAATGGTGGGAGAGTAACGGACAATCAGCTGTTATGCAAGTGAAGGTTTGCCAACATGTGTCTCTTGTTTTAGTTACATTGTTTATTACTGTGTTATGTGCTGACTCAGTCTTGCTTTTCTTGTTATCATCTCAATTTATTATTAATTATGTTGTTGTTTTACAGTTACTTATTTTAACTGTTATTTAATTTGTAGTTTAATTTCTATTGATAGGTACTTAAAACCTATAATTAAGTATTTTGGCAATATCACCCAATAACACATGCGTTAAAATGCATACTTCTCCTTCAAGCTCGATTAGCAAAGACAGGAAAGTTATTCATAGTCAAACATGTGCAATAATTTTTAATGTTTTACAGTTTAAGAGAAAAGAAGCGCTTAAAGGAATAATAATACCAATTTAAAGTGTTTTTGAATGAATTACTGTGGCAACTGGAATATCAACTCTCATGTTATTGCATATCACAATGGAGGGAAGAAATTGGAAGGAGGACTATTTAAGACCCCCAAAAAAGACCAAACCCCAGGTTAGTCAAAATGGACAATTTTGACAGATGCTATTTGTCAGACTGTTAACCAGTTTCACATCACGTGAAAGAAGCATCCAACAGTAAGTTCACTGCTACCTATCATTAGAGCAACAGTAACTTCAAGGAGCAAATTAATTTCCTCTGAGTTCTTCTAAGAAGTAGTGGATACAAGTACGCCTGAGCGTCAATTACACTACCTGAATTAGAATTATGTTTTTTAAAAAATGAAACTATTCATGAGCTTTTCCACACATTCATGACTGAGCCTGAATGTTTGGTATTAATGTCTTGCTTATCTTTACAATAAAAATAAATAATTATAAAAACAGTACAAAGTAATAAAATATTAGTTCTACTATGATATAAAATGTAAGGTGTGTGTTTGCACAGATGCACCCATTTTGAGTAATAATAAAATGAAACAGAATATTTAAATAAAACAAATTGTAAAAATATTAAATATTGCATGTTATAACTTAAACGTTTCGCTTTATTTACAATAAAATGTTGTTTTTCATAGATTTCATCTATCACTCATCTGTTACTTTTACCAGTTGTATCACTTGTGAGGTTAAAAGAAGCCTTCCCCCCTTCATGTAATCATAAACTGGAGACAGGCGAATGTAATTAAGGAGAGGAAGTGCACAGTTTGCACGCTCCATTGTGATAAGAGCTAGTACAATTACAGGACCAGGAAAACACCAAGACAGGCTAAGAGACAGGGTTACATGAGCAACCTCCTCAACTGCTTGACCTTGACCGTGACGTGGCGATAATTGTGCGTGTATGTAATCTAGTCTGCCATTCCAATCAGCTGATTTGTTCAATTCCCTTGTTGGCGTGGATTGGCAGGCACCGACATTCGGTCTCATTTCTGGTTCTGCACTCGAGGGAAACACTGGTCTGGCGGCATCACCTATTGTTCTATTATCTTTGAAATGTTGCTGAGTCATTAGAGAGCTTCAGGTGAGGAAAAGTGTGGTATTAATTTTGATTAATTCGGGGATTATGTGGGTTTTATATTATATGTATGTATTTTTGTGTGTGCTGCGTCTTGGATAGTTGAGAGCATGTTGCCGACTGGCCTTTTCCTGTATTAAAAAATTAATCGAAGATGTTGTTATAATCAAGTTCAAATGTAGAAATAATAATTAGGCTAACTAAGAAAGAAAGTTAAAAGTAAACATAAATTGAATCCTAGAAAAGATTATTTTGAGAATTGTGAGGAGTAATATTTCTATTCACATTTAGTTCATGGAATAGAATGGTGACAGTGTGTCTGTGATTGTTGTTACTGGGGCGAGAAAGATTTGTGTGACGGTATTTTCCTGACGGCAGTCTACAGATAAAAATTTTCTCAGGGTTCCCGGATAGCCGGGAGGTGAAAGGGGAGATGAGGATGGAGACAGACCATCAGTCTTCATCGGCCGAAGATCTAAGCATCACCCCAATGCCGTCAGACCTCTAGAGATCCCCATACTGCCAGGCTGAACCACTGCCCGGAGGAGGAAATGAATTCCTGGAATTTCGGACTCTCCAGTTGCGTCACCATGTTCTATATCATCGTGCATCCTGAGTAAAGCAATCTTCTATATACAGGTGGGACTATTCCTTATATTTTAATACACGAACACAGCAACTTACGGGATTTAAAGTATGAACTTAAAGACATTTTCATAAACAGTAACTTCACATATACTATGACCAACGGTCTGTTGTAACATGTCCTTGTGGACATTTAGTGAATTGTGTAATTAACTGAGTTAAAGAATCTGCCTGTTTAAATGTGTCCATTACTGCTGTATTTTATAGGACGCCACTTGCCTTCTAGCTGTGGGTAATTAGCAACGAAAATTTAAATCTGTCTCTTGGTCAGTTTTATTAACCTTCGTATGAAGATCAAATCTCATGAACAAGCTTATACTGAATGCACTGACAAATAACTATGGGAGTCGTTCCTTCTGAACGCTCTTGTGTGAACAGGTTCTTCATCATGGTCTGTTACTGTATTGTGCCAGAATAAGTATCAAGTATTAGTACTCAATTTTATGGGCAACTGGGGTTTGTAAGAATATGGCAGTGATGTTAAGATGTGTCTATATGTATTTATATTACTCCTGTAATGTACAATTCAAATTTTTTAATTAGTTGGCAAATATTAAATATTACCTGTCTCTTGACAGTGATCATTATTCGAGTGTAAATTTAATTCATAATGTATCTAAATTCTAACATAATAATTGTTATTGAGAATGTGATCTATAAATGTTATTTGAGTAAATGTCAATGTATAGCAATGTTAATTTATATCGAAACAATGCACGAAAAGGTGTTTGAAAAATTTGTTGTTGTTAATTATGTAATGGTTCAGAATTAATTCTTGTTACTGATGGCAATGGTCATTATTCTGAATATTGAGAATTTAAACGTGCATATTGTATTAAAATGTTATTATCATAAAAGTAAAGAACACTAATAAAAGCTGTTATCATTATGCAAGGGTTTCATTGCAAGTCCTGTCATGGTGGGCTCAGCGCATCTTTCCAGCTAGACAATGTGTCTAATTTTAAGAATTACGCAACGACCTCTGAAAAAAAAATATATATAAAAAATGAAGGGGGAGTTTCATACCTTGAACAAATATTTACAGCTGATGACACAGAGGAAGACAGAAAGTACAAAACACAAATGGCAAGTCACACACACTACGAAATGAACGTAAGTTTAAATGCAGAGTTTATGAATCTGAAAAACAAAATTCACTAAAAGATAACACACACACACACACACATACACACAAATGCACGTATCAATCTGAGTCCTTATTACGATACGTTATTATGAGTTAAAATACATGTACAATATACCTCCATACTAACCCATAGAAAATAATACTTAGCAACATCAAAAACACATAAATAGACAAAAGTAACATAAATAACAAAATAAACATTTTTTTATTATAGTTTGACCAGATGAATGTAAAACTGTTAAATACTATATAAGACGCCAATAACGCTTCACTAACATAAAGTAAATAAATGATAATTGTAATTAACATGTTGCAAAATGATCTCTTTTAACTAATACCTTAAAATTACATAGCGAATCATCAAGTGGCAAATGTTTGAATGTTGCCTGGAAAAAAGCACAAGTGTGCTCGAGTCAAACAGTGATATAAATGAACCTGGACCTTCATCAAAAAAAACCATGTGCCCAATTTAAGTACACGCAGAAATTCAACTCACAGTGGTTCACTCAGTTAATAAAACTCTGGCAAAACTCCTGCAGAGCGAGCCAGTAAATATCATGCAGAAAATAATAAACATAATAAATTGAAGTCATTAAGCTAAAGAAAAAAAAAAAAGTTTTACTTTGAACTACTATGTTCGGATTCTGTGAACTACCACAAATGATTTTATTTTTCTTCCTTTCTAAATATGTATTTAAAAATAAGACACTAGTTTATAAAACACACATATATGAGAGAAAACAAAATTACCATATTGGCCTGAATATCAGACAACGATTTTCCGAAGATTTAGGAAAATACGCTTCCGAAAACTATATTTGTCTTACATTCCTTCATTGTTAGTCACTGACTACAAATAAACTCGAGATTTGCTGCATAACCATATATGGTCATGAAAACATTTACTGGCAATCGCCTTACCTTAAGGGGCCTCATCTGCACATGTTATAAAATTTATAAAGCTATAATGTGAAATTACTATGTAAATTTAGCCCCATTGCAACCTGCAAAAGTGTACCATGTTTTGTACGATTTGCCAGCTGCACGGGCTTGCCACATGTGTAGTGTGAATCAACAGTTCAATGAGTTCAAGGTCAAAACATGGCAACAGGGAACATGGCTGAATCCGTTTTGCCAAATTAAGTGAAAGATTGTCCACAAAACACTAAACCAACTCTCCCTTAATCATGGAGGAGTTGAATGAATTTCTTCGTAGAGTTTCTGTGAGACATTAGACATCTCCCCGCTCCACCAACTTGTAAATCTGCTCCATATTTGTAAATCCATTTGGCCAGATTCGTTCAAAGATTTTTCCCACTCCCCTTTTAGGAAAACTGGCTGGATTCGGGTGTTGATTCTGTCCAACTGCATGACAGCTCTCCACGGGCGTTCTCCTGTCTCTCCTTAATAAATCAGCTATCGATCGCCAAATGAACACGAGACCAGTACCACTGTCTTAAATTTGATGCCCCCTACAACCTCTAATCAGCAGAACACATGATTATTTGATTCTCTGAAAGCCAAAGATGCGTGTGTGGCAACATGTCCTTCCCCAACAAGTCAGCTATCGATCGCCATATGAACACAAGATTGGTACTGTTGTCATAGGTTTAAGCCCCTTACAAACTACAATATGCTGTCAAGTGTTACTGTGAACAAAAAGGGTGCAAAATCTTTTGTAGTTATATCTGCAAAATCACACATTACTGAGATGGTAGAAGACTTCCACCATACGTTATTAATGCTTCCAAAGGAACAGTTACCAGCTGGGACAGTTTTTAGAGTACAGAAAAAAGGGTGGATGACTATAAAATACAAGAATTTATGGCAAATTGGCTTAAAGTTGTTTGGGGACGTCAACCAGGTATTTTACTAGGGCAGTGAGTCATGTTAATTCTTGATGCTTTTTGTGGGCACACAACTGACAACACAAAGAAGCTGATTGCAGAATTGAACACTGATCTTGTTATAATTCCTGGGTGAATTACTTCTCAATTACAAGTTCTAGATGTGGTTGTTAATAAACCATTTAAGGACCACACTTACAGCAGAACTACAGTGACTGTCAATGGAAACCATGCATTGAGTCCAACAGGCAAGTTGAAGAAACCAAGCATACAGCTATTGGCCCAGTGGATAATCATCCTGGGGGAAAATCAAAAGTGAATCCACTGTAAAGAGGTTTAAAAATTGTAGTGTTTCTAGTAACATGGAAGGAAGTCAGGATGACATTTTGTGGAAAGACTCCAGTTATGATTCTGATTCTGATAGCAGTACTGAAGACGAACTTTGAGAAGAAGAAAACGAGGATGATGACTGGGATTAAAAACAATAAAACATTTAATTACTTATAATTTCACCTTTAATATAAAATATCCATATATATTTATTTTCATCTAAAGGTATGGTATTTAGACCATTTCATTATCTTTCTCATACAACTCAAAAAATTTAGAACCATCTTAAATGCAGGCTCCTTTTATACCTTCAAAAATCTCGGGTCATTTTACATATATGGCCTATTCGGTCCAATACGGTATGTTGTTAAACCAACAAGTATGTTTTTACACAGTGAACACCTTGTATATGTTATTTCACTTTAAATGACCTATTTTATTTTATTACTACTATTTCACTTACTACTAGTTTATATACATAAATGTTTTTGCAAACATGTGTTTATAAACACTGTCCACTCTACACATTCATGCTATTAAAGTTATTTCAACATTTGCTTACCTATCAAAATGAGTGATTTCAGTTTTTTACATGACATGGCTAAATGATCTAAACTTCTATTCTCTAAATTCAGGTGAGACAGTTGTACAGTTTCTATGTTAGGACAGTATTTCGCTGTAAACAAAAATCCATAAAAATATCTGTTACAAAACAACACAGCAAGATTGCATAATAAACATAAGTGTGTGTGAAATATTGATGGCACCATTGCTACTAACTATATGAGACAGGTCTAGATACACAGCAGAACCTGCCCCAGGCATTAGGAAGCAGAGTTGAGTTGCTTACCAATAATAGCAAGTACTGTACCAAAAAGAATGAGTAAAAGTCTACTGACATAATGCCATAGCTTGTAACACATATCATTAACTATTTTATGTCAAATGTAAAATTTGCAATTTAGCATGTCTCACTTTGCAAATGAAATGTGTTTTTTCAGGTGCAATGCGTGACCAATAAATGTTGAAATATGATTTTTCAGTTGTCTTGTTTGTTCATCATCTTCTTTCACTGCACTACACTTTATATAATATTGAAAACTTTCTCAAGTGAAACTTACTTGTCTGTTTTATATGTAGAACGCGTTTCGGCGTTGTGTTCACCTTCTTCAGCTTTGCAACAGACTGCCAGTACCTAGTAACGTTTGTTGGTTGGAAGGTATAGTGGGGGTGTATAGAGGAAGGGGATTGACGCAGGGATCCGAATTATTGTTTGTTTTGTGCATAACTGTGTCGAAAATTGTATGTGATTTATATTGCAATTGGTCGTTTAGTATGTTGTTTGGTTGTGTTGTGTGGTGTTTGTATATTTCATACTGTTCAGCTGTGTTGAGTTTTCGCCCTTTGGGTAAGAGGTGTAATATTTCAAGATTAGTATCTATGTTGGTGTAGCTATGGTTTTGTGTGTGTAGGTGTGTGGCAAACACAGAATGTTCAGAGTAACGGGATGAAAAATATCTTCCCGTCTGGCCTATGTAGAAACTATTGCAGTTATTACAATTAAATTTGTAGACACCTGTTCTATTGTATTTGTCTATGTCCTTGTTTGTATCATTGATGTGTTTTTTGATGGTATTGTTGGTTCTGAATGCTATTTTGTAATTGTGTTTTCTGAATATGTTGGCAAGTTTGTGTGTGCTGGAGTTATGGTATGTGAGTGTGATGTATTTCTTGTGTTGTGTGTTATTGGTATTTTGTGTTTTGTTCTTTTTGTTTTTGATGCGTTTGTGTAGTCTGTTAATTAAATTGGGGTTGTAACCGTTTTTCATTGCTATGTATTTGATTGTGTTGAGTTCGTCAGTATAATCTTGTTTACTTAAGGGTATTTTGGTTAGTCTATGGAGCATATGGTTGAAGGCTGCATGTTTATGTTGTGTTGGGTGGTTTGATGTGTTGTGTATAACCATGTCAGTTGTGGTGGGTTTCCTGTATATTTTGTACGTGTGTGTATTGTTAGTTTTGTTAATTGTCAGGTCAAGAAAATTTATACTTATGATTTTTCAACTTACTTAGCTTCCCTGTGCTATTTTTTACTTATCTAAAGCTGTAGCGTTTGACTTGCATAGAAAAACATTTTTTTAAATTACAAAAAATTGTTAAAATTGATCAGTTTTTATGATTTTCAGGAGTGATGCGCAATGGGAAGATATTAACCAAAAATTTTCGGCTATTTCTTTCTTTTTTTTTTATTTTACTTATCTGTCCTAGGGGCAAGTTTTCCATGGTATAGCGAATAAAAAAATATATATATAAAACTATTTTTTGGCCCACCAATATATAATGCAGTACTGTTCATGCACCTGATAATCTGTTTTATAACTGTTATCATGTACACAGGGAAAACAAACAGAACTGTTGCAAAATACCTAATAACTATTGAAATGTTCAAATCCACAACACATGAAAAAGTAAGTAATATTCTCTTTTTCAAAAATTACATTTTTATTTCAGTCACCAGTGATATGGAAATAAATGTTACGAAAAAAATGTCTAGTCGAAATGTATTATAAGGTACGTTTTCCAAGTAAGGTGTTTTTGAAGTAAGAAGACATTAAACAATTAAAATGATTTATTTACTACAGCAAAAAAATCTACCAGCATTCTTTATATCCACATTAATTACCACATGTATTTTTGTTATCGTTCCAACAGCTTTTTATTCCAGTGTCATAAATGTCCGCCACCTGTCTTCAATCAGTTGGTAATGCCATTGTTCACTTCATTGTCATCTCCTAACAAAGCCATTTCTTTACATGTACACCAGGTTTCATCTCCACCAATGACATGTTCAAACAACCTATTTTCTTCATTTTTAGTACACTAAAATAATGTCAGATATGAAGTTAGATGTTACTGCTTGTGAGTATATGTTAACATTAACATTTTCAGAAAACAATTTTTGTGACCAAGTTAGTCTATCACAATGTTGTATATTAGCATCAAAAAACAGAACACTAAACAGACAATTCATAAACAGAAATTGTCAATATTTAAGAATTTTAACATCTTCTCCTTCCACTAGCCATATGTCATCCTTTGGGCAATCACTATGTCCTTCACCGTGAATGTTCCTTTGTCCTTCCTTAAACAAATGACACCATTGGCTAATTACACTGTCAATAACATTTGGTCTATAAACTTTACACACATTATCTCCAAGCTTCAGCAGTACTATTGTTGTTTTCTAACAAAAATCGTATCTCAGGTCGAACATCACAGTTAGCAGAATTATCTGTCATAGCCACTAATTGTAAATCACTCATACAGCACCACAATCATGTATCTGATGCCTACAAAGTAACGAACAGCTGAGTATTATATCACATTACAACATAGGGCATGCGCTACCCCATTTCGTATCCACAGTCGGCAGTAATATCAAAACAGACATCATTAAAACTAAAAAACTGTTTTATTTAAAATTGTATTGTTTTAGTCAAAGCATATGTGAAGCATAGAGTATTAGAAATCTTGGTGGCATTTTACCTTTTTTTTTTTTTTTTTTTTTTTTTTTCTCATAATAAAAATGCAATCAGCCTTCTCATACGCTTATATCCTTTTCTACATGTTTTAAAATTCCAATAAATTAATAATTAGCAATAGAAAGTAGATTATTAAAATGATATTGAATATTAAAATATATTATTATTAAATTGAAGGTAATAATATAACAATTTAATGAGACAATAAAGAGGCTCTAGCCATGGAGTAATGTTCCATAAATATAAAGGCAACATAAACATTCAATGATTTATACCATAAAAAAGATACACTAAACAAAACGGCCTACAACCTACACGTAAAACTCACACAAATATTACAACACATTGAATATGAACACATAATACTACATACACGAAATATCATAGAGAAAATCCAATTAAAAATACAGGAAAGACATAACAGAAAAATCAATAACCTTTTAACACGCAGAAATGAAACCGTCCCTACGCAGACACATAAATTTCACACACGTACAGTAAACACAACAACGACCAATTTCACTAATGATGAAATAAACCTATTAGATAAAGGTCTAAAACACAATTTAGGCATCAATCCAACCAATAACAACAATAATAAAAGGCACACACGCAACATAGTCCTATACGCTGAAACAGCCATACAACACACGCTTAACAAAGACCATGATACCATACGCCATGATCTAAAACACAAATTACAACACACACAACAATACGAACAAAAACAACACAATAATGAATTCCAAACACTAAAAAACATAAAATGTAAATTACAAGAACACAACCTAACCATACTCAAAGCAGACAAAGGTAATATAAATGTCATAATGGAAAAACAGGCTTTAAATAACAAAATCGAAACATTTTTTAATGAAAACAACATCACTAAATTAAATAAAGACCCCACCCCAAAATATCACAAACAAATAAACAAAACCCTAAATAACACAAAACACATAGTATCACCTGACAACATCAAATATCTAAAACAAATTAAACCAAACCCCCCTACACTAAATGCACTACCGAAATTACACAAACCAAATATTCCCATCAGGCCACTTATAAACAACACACAAGCACCTGCACACAAAATAGCTAGGCACTTAGATAAATTAATCAGAAATAGCATAAATTTAACAAACAACACCTCCATCGAAAATAATTTAGATCAAGTGAATAAAACTCAACATGTCCACATTCCACACAATTCCACACTAGCTTCATTCGACATAAAAAACCTATACACCAATGTTCCCATAAAAGAAACTATAACTACATTAGAACAATTACTAAAAATAAATAACACACCTGAAACACACATAAAAGAGATCATCCATCTAACAAAAATTATCACTGATCAAAATTATTTCGCACACAATAACATGTTTTACACTCAAACAGATGGACTACCCATGGGCTCCCCTATATCAGGTATACTAGCCGAAATATTTATACACACCATGGAACAGAAACACATACTGAACAATAACAAATACACCAATAAAATAATATATTGGCACAGGTACGTTGATGACATTTTACTCCTCTACAACGGCAACAAAAGACAAATAGAAAATTTCCACAAATACATTAACACTATACACCATAAATTAAAATTCACGCTTGAAATAGAACTAAATAATAGCATCAACTTCTTAGACCTTACAATCACCAAACAAACAACACACACACATACAAAATATGCAGGAAACCCACCACATCGACATGGTCATACATAACTCATCACACCACCCAACTCAACACAAACATGCAGCTTTCAACTACATGCTCCATAGGCTCACTTCAATACCCCTAAACACACATGACTACCAAGAAGAATTAAACACAATCAAATATATAGCAGTCAGAAATGGATACAACCCCGAATTAATAAATAAACTACACAAACACATCCTAAACACAAAAAGTAAAACACATCAGACCAACAGCACACAACCCAGTAAATACATAACACGTACATACTACAATTCCAATACGCACAAAATTGCAAACACATTTAGGAAACATAATTATAAAACAGCCTACAGAACCAACAACACCATTAGGAAACACATAAATAATACTAACAAAGACACAGACACATACAACAAAACAGGGGTATATAAATTAAATTGTAATGATTGTCACCAATTCTACATCGGCCAGACGGGAAGATCTTTTTCCTCCAGATTTTCAGAACATTTAAAAGCCCTCACCACAAACTACATACATTCCACATTTGCCACACATTTACAAAACGAAAACCACAGTTACACAAACATAGAACACAACATGGAAATATTACACTACTTACCTAAAAGTAGAAAACTAAACACAGCTGAACAATTTGAAATATACAGATATCACGCACTACAACCAAACAACATATTAAATGAACAATTACATTATAGATCACATACACTATTCGATACACTGATCCAAACACACAATTTGAACATCAGCGCCAATTCCCTCCCACCATCAACCCCCACCACACACACCTAAGTCCATAACCGTTATTCTGTAAAATGACATTCAGTATTTACACCCGCTGAGGAAGAGGCACATCGCCTCGAAATGTATGGGGAAGTGATAAAGAAAGTAAGTTCATATGTGAAAGTTTATATATATATAATAATATTTATAAAGTGAACGAAGAGGATGGATCAACAAGATAATTAATTGGAGTCAAAAAACTGATGAAGCTGGTAATAATCAGATAAATACAGTTGAAAAGTTACTCTGGCATAAACTAGCTTAAAAATTAATTAAGTTCATTTATCTTCTATACAGCACTTACTGAATATGTACTTACTTATGGTTTGAACAGGGACTCTACGACTATTATATGGATAATTAGAAGGCAAATTTATTGAACGTAGTAGATTAACGTTGCAACGGCGCAGAAACTGTTTTAAAATATTTGTCGATTCCCAACGATTACGACAAAGAGCGTCAGCCAAGTCTAAAGAATGGATTGATCTCCACATGCTTAAGCTCACGCGCTGCCATTTTTTGCATACTGAAAACATAATTACATATAAAGAGCACACTTACTTACAAAGTAAATAGTTTTGTTTATAAAAAGAAGTGTAAATTCTTTTAACTTAACTTCTTCATTAATGCATGAACTACAATTTCACGTCCTAACTCGTGTGTTTTCTCCATACATTGCAACATACATTGTGCTGGAGTCATGCCTTTATATTCATTACATATATGACCCACAAATACAAATGTAAAACAAATTTATCTATTCAAAAATGTATACAGCACCCAGCTTTGATCTAGTTTTTTGGAAAGCTCATTAATTTGCTTACTTAATGCCATTTTAATTTAACAGAAAAATATGGTCAGATGTTTTTGATGGATCTCATATGCTCCATAATTTTCAAGGACCATACTCTTCTCTCCTTAAGCCATATAGGAGTATGTCAGTTCTTTTCTTATTGTCATTTTTCTGTTAGTAAAGGAAACCAATACCTCTTATTCCAATGCAAAATAATATTCTTTTAGTGATAAACATTCCTACTCTGGTTAGAAATATGAAAGACGGTTGCACAGTATCAAGCCACATCAGTGACATCACTGGTGCAACTGTCAGCCATTGATTCCTGCTTTGTAAATGTTTTTCAGCTTGAGTTTCAGTTTATTTTCTTAAAAAAAAAATATATATTTCTGTATAACAGTATTACAAATACAACATACCAGCAACACAATACAGAGTGGTAAAACAAAATAGAGGCTCTTTTATACTTATGAAACAAATAGTATAAAAGAACTAATACCATTTCAAAATATAACAATTTAAAACATTTTTTTTATTAATTTTTTCTATTCAACAACAAATTTAACAATTTACCTTGTGTGTAGTGTTTATTTTGTCAGAGGACATTTCTAAAGTGGTTACTTTAAGGCTCGTATCCAACAAAGGACTGAGCTTTGTACCCCAGTAAAGAAGACGTGTGGCTTTCAAATATACCAAGAGAAAGCCTTATGAACCCAACTGAGGGAGAAGATTATATAAAATGAGAGATTTCACAGAAGTTCATGGCTCCTGTTGCTTGAATGAAGCTAGTAATGTCATAATAACTTTAATGAACATAGTACTTAAATTGAAATAAAACAGTGCGGATGAGTTTAGGATTTCATGTTATATCAGAACACGAACATTTATCAGGATGAATCAATAAATAAGAAGAGATATGTAAACAGATGTGGCTACAACTCAACTGACTATGCAAGAAAAAGGCCAATAAAGTAAATAAGCTTCAGTAAAATGTTCAAGTACGTTAAATAATAAACAATTAATTAAACATAAATAATAGTAGATAATTTATGATTACGTGTTGTATAAGTATTAAATGATCAATACTCACATTGACTGAAGCGGCCGGTGAAGGATTAGTGCACCAGACTACGTGTCACGGGGCAAGAGTGGTGGGGGAACAACCTGCGTGTGATACCTACCGTGTACTTCTAAATACTGTGATTTACCCCATTATTAAACAGAAAAAATATCAAGCAATAAACCGATTAAGAGAGTAGTATTGCAACAGTTTACGATAGAAGAATTTTTCAGTATAAATTCTGTATACTGTAATATATGAATTATGTGAAACTTCATGATATGATTATAATATATATTTATCATTGTGCAGCCCAGTTTTTTAATACTTTTTCCATTCCCTTATTCAACAAGGTTTCCCAAACAAACCTTCAACTGCAGTTTTCACCATGAACATTTGTATGCTTCTGTTGCACTCACAATGCTACTGCTTTTCCTTTTCTTCGCTCTTTGCTGAGGACTATACACTCACACACTTTCAGAAACATTAAGTCCTTTTGAACCAAGGAATTTAAACAAAGACTAGATTTCACACCTGACAACACAATTTCTAATGACAGTCACCAGTACTCATTGTGACAGGTAAACAAACAACTACAGAGTGATAGCCACACAATGAATCAGTTGGAGTTACTGCAAATACACAACTGATTATTTTTATCATCCATCAGCCCTTATAGCAAAATTGAAAATTAAGGGCATGGTAATGGGATACACGCTTACGGTCAGAGGGGAAAGGTGATGTGGTGGGAGTTGCTGTGAGATGTGAGAAGAGAATTGTTGTTATCAGCAACGGTGCAGCCAACCTATGAATATCAATTCTAATACAGCAGTAACAAAAACTCGCGACTGTTAAGGTTTGTTTGTAAATGTGTCACCACGAAACTGTATGTGTGTGTGTGTGTGTGTGTGTGTGTGTGTGTGTACAGCTGGCTTTAAAAAAAGAATTATACGGTTATTGTTTCCGACATAAATCAAATAATAATAATAATAATATCGTAGTTGTGTTAATATACAAATCAAGCAAATTATATGTACTTTTCTCACGTATCGAAATTTGTTGCTGTTACATATCAGAAAGTTTTATAAACATATCTGAGTGTTGTCTGGTTCTGTCATTGTGTACTGTTGAGACGTAAAATACTACAGCCTTTCTGACTGTTCTTATCACAATGGACTTTGCAAAGTATACATTTCCACTCCTTAATTACACTCGACTATCTCTACAGTTTATGATTACATAAAGGAACGTGATCTTCGTATTAATTTAATTGCAAGAATCTTTTTAATTCTGGACAACAAAAAACTGTTTAGTATTACTTCCCGTGCTTGACTGTGAATAACATTCCTGTCTCTGCTAGTTGAAGGAGAAGTATCCATTTTAACAAATCCCGTTACTGGATGACAACACAAATAATTATGATAATACGTAATTACAGAATAAAAACTACCAATAGAAATTAACTAAAAAATTAAATAACTAATAAAAATGAGTGACTGTAAAACAATATATTAATAATAAATTGAAATAATAATAACAAATGCAAGACTGAGAATAGTACGTCACACAGTAACTAACAAAGTACGGGTAACTAAAATATCACACGCAAGTTGGCAATACCTTTACTTTCCTACCAGCTGACTCTCCTTTACCCTCCTATAAACACAATTTCAAAGTGGACTCGTCCATCCACAAATTGGTTTCTGCGCATCTGTCCTCAACTTTCAATTTTACTTTACTTATGACAGACATCTGGATTACATTTTACCAGATTACTTAAAAACACCATTTACACAGTACTTCATAAACTACATTACAACAGGAATTACAGCCTGTCTGGTCACAAAGAAAACATACCATAACCATGATATCTTAAACTTGTTAGTATGCAAAATAATATTATATAAATCACTGTGTGATCTATGTACTGTGTAATGAGTACATAGCCCTTATGTAATACCTTTAATAAGTATGTGATCCTATGTACAGGCCTTAATATAAGCGTAAAACATTTTTCACATTTACCTCTTTCTAAATGGATAAGGTCAATCAAATTAAGGAATGCAAATATGTGACGCAGACAATCGTCGTTTAGCCGGTTGATCCCATCTTCCGTGACTGCTTCGCACACTAGCTGGTCTCCAGAAGGACCTTGATCTTTTTCAGCATCTTCCTAAAATTCATAATTAGTCATTTTAAAAAATATTTTATTTCATTTTACATCTGGAAAATTAAAATGAAGAAAAATTCAAGCTTATACAATTACAAGCTGTAGTTACACAAAATTTCATTCATGTATTCTAGTTACATGCTATACTATGTGTATACTGTAATCTAACTGCCAGATTTGTTTTTAATTAATTCTGTTACTTTCATTTTACTTTTTCTTTCTAAAGGGCATCAACTTTTTTAATATTAATTTAACATTCATATGGCGATTGGAATGATTTGAGACTCATGGAATGAAATCACACCACAATGTATGAATAGTGTCTGGAAGAAACTGTGGTCTGAAGCTGTTGAAGTTGTTTCAGAAGATGGAGTGGGAAATGACATCGGTGGTGCGATGAGAGAGATAGCGGACATGGCACAACACATTGGTTTTACTGACGTCGACGAAGAAAATGTGCGCGCTTACATGTAGAAGATCTAACCAATGAAGACTTAATGATTATTGAAGAGGAGAGAATTGAAAAAGAACAGGAAGGCGAGGAAATAGACGAAGTTCAACCTGAGAAGAAGCTCACAACTAAAATCATGGCTCAGGCTTTCCAGATGATCGACTCAGCCATGTCTATTTTTGAAGAGCACGATCCCGACACAATGAAATTTCTCAAGTGAAGAGGGAAGTTGAATACGTGATGAAATGTTACAAAGACCTCTACAGCCAAAAGATAAAGAAGAGGACACAGCCGTCTATTAAAATGTTTTTTACCAAACATCACGGCGTTTCCAACGACAGTCCTGCATCCAGTAAGAACCCAACTTCTGCTACGACAGTGTCACCTGGGAATTCTACCAGTTTTACCTTAAAGGAGGAAGACTGACCACAACTTCAACAGATTCTTCTGATGTTGACAACCCTGAAGATATTATGTAAGTGAAGAGAGACTTTAACATTTTTAATTTTTGAATACTTTTCTGTACTGTACTGTATGTAATTTCGATCATTTAAATGTATTAAAAAGCATTTTTAATAAGTTACTTAATTTTTTCATTCATGCCCTAGTGTACTTGCCCATGTAAAATATACGTCGCGATTTACGCGAATTCAGTAAACGCGCCGGTTTTCAAAAACGTATATCCCGCGTATAACGAGATCTACCTGTACTAGTATGTAAATATGTTAAGAATAAGAGGTAAATAGGTAGAAAACTACCATCTCTAAGGAGATATAATATAATGAAGTTTTGTGTAATAAAATTAAATTTTAGCCAAAAAGAGTCAAGATCAACTACCCATTCAATATGAAATACACAACAATATTCTCTTCAAATTGGTAAAGCAAGATTACAAGGTAGTATTATCAAATGAAATGTTGCATAAATTAATAAAACCCTAACAGGGAAGCTTAACATGCATCAGCTTTGAAATAATATTTATCTCTGTGGGAAGATTTCACCATTAATAATATGTTTAATAAGGTTAGAAGTTATGTTTAAGGAAATGTTAGGATTGTAAAAATGTTAAGGAAATGTTAATGTTAAAGAAAAGTAAGAAATGTTAAGAATGTTATGTTTCAGGAAATGTTACGGAATGTTATGATTAAGGAAATGTAAAATTCCAGAGTGAAGGATGGCATAAAGCATTAAGAGAAAATGGAATTCAAACCATATGAACAGACATTCGTTGTGTATGGCGGTACAAGAGAGAGGGAGGTAGGTAAATATCACACCAGTTCTCTGAGAAAATTCCATTCATAAATAACTGGGTTATTAAGACGATTAAAGTTGAACAACAACTGAAGTGGATGTCCTACAACAAAGGGTAAAGTTGCAGAATCACATATTCATTATTATTCGCACATAAAAGTAAGTAAATAAATGTTTGTAAATAATAAAAATGAAAAAATACCACATTATTTTTGTCTAATAAAAAGGCAGAGAAAAAAATTGTATTATGATATTAAAATTTTTTTTCACCAAGCAGGGAAATAATGCGACAGTACAACCATTTACGGTACTGTGCATTGCCAAAATTATTTAAATAAATAATAAATACAGTATAAATAAATATTGATTGATAAACATGATTCAGATTGCAAGCTGGATTGTTTAAAATATAGGAAAACCATTCAGGCACGTACACGCATATCTGGCCCACCTGTCCCTAGCATTGTGTACATGTGAATTTTGTTTGTGTGTGTGAAGCCTGTCCATTCCTGAACAGTAACCATTCCTTTTCAAATATTGATAGATTTTGTTTTATTTTAATTATAAGAAAAATATGTATGATATTGTAAAACGAAATACACCAGAGGGTGTAGAAAATAAAAGGTGAACAAAGGGTTAAAAGATCATGACAAACTGACGGAAAGTGCAATTACTCTTGTGCCGGTGTTTGCATAACCCGGCAATGGAAGGTTTTATAAAATTTGTTTTAATATAAACGCGAGTATCAGTGTCGGTTAGCGTGACGATATTGGATGGCTCTGGGATACTGCTCGCGCCATCTCGCATCGAAATTTTGCTGGTTGTTGCATTGTAACTGCACGTTCAGTTCGACTCCAGCTCTCGAAAAGGAATCAACAGGCTCCCCTACCTCGGACAGACAGTGATTGCGTAGTTTCTCTTCAACCTAATGGCAAGCTAAATTTTCGAGACTTCCCGGTAAGTAATTACAGCATGCTATAGAAGGCTTCAAAAATAATTAAATAATTAAACTTAAAGATATTCAGCCGAATGCGAAAAGAGAATGTATTTGGTGCGATCGGACGAGTGTGTGTGTTATAAGAAGTTTATTTGGTGTTCAGTATATACAGCCAGTAATTCTTTAATTATTATACAACAGTCACTGTAATCATTTGTTAAAGTATTATATAAAATTATAGCTAAAGCCAGTACGTACAGACAGAGTTGAATTGTGTGGGTTATGCACATGCATGCACTAGACTGCAAGAGTGTTCTTTTTTAATTAATTATGTCAGTTAAAATAAATTGTGAGACCACCCTTAGATGAAACACTATTTATATTTTGTTTGTGTGTAACTGTAAGTGCCTTTAATGTGGTAATTTTTCGACATATTACGATAATACCGACACCTTCACCAGCCATGAACCATCATACACGCACCTGTTCGGGGAGTTTGTTGACCAGCCATAAGATGCATCCTACGCATGCTATTAAGGTGATATGAACTCTTATTATTTTTCGTTGGCCTGGCCTGCCGTTCATCTGAGTTACAAATTATTTTCTTTTTAAACCATGTGCCCATGCTGCTAGACAGTCCGCTCTGGGGTGTGTCAACTGAACTTTCATTATAAACATTAATTGACTTTTATAATATTACTCCATAAATCTAAAGTACTATGATTGTAATTGTGTGGTTCACTGGGGGAGCGTGCCAGAGTTTTTTTTTACTCTTAAATATTTTTTTATACATACAAGGGCCTCAGAGTCATTATACTATTCGATATAAAAATTAAGTCATATGTTATTGATTCTGTTCCGGCTGGTTCAGAACGGGGTTCATATATTATTCTCATTTTGGTTTTACATTTAAGGGCTGGGGGTTTCGTTTCTCAGGATGTTTCGGGTATAAATTGGACATAGTTTTTTCCTCAAGTTGGGCATGTTGATACAGTTTTAGGCAGGTCTGATTCCTGTCTCATATAGTCTGGCACATGCTGGCGCGCTTCCACATCTGCTAGGATACAACCGGCTGTTATTGTAAAATCAATTATACACAGATGTCTGACTTTAAGAAAAAAGAAATTTTATATTTTGTGGGCATATACTAATAATTTTGACATTGTAAAAGCATACTGATGCTACTGATTGTTGTAACACAAGAATTAACATTTTAGAAAATTATGCCAATTGCTTAAACTTAGATGATGGGGGTTTTTACCACGTGTATACAGTTTAAGAAACTTAAAGATTTTCATATGCTGATAATGGGCAATTTATTAGATGTTATCAATTCATATGGGCTGTCCGGCCGACCACTATGCTTTTATTAGTCATTATCATCCTTTCGGGTTTTTTTTTTTAATTTTCTTTTTGGGTTTCATTTAATGGAGTAAATGAATTATGGGTCTTAAAGGATTAATTCTAATTGTGGCTGGAAGTTAAATATTTATGATTGCTGTTTTCGGGGCTTTATAGATATAATGCCTGTCTGCCAGGCCAAACAGGAGTTACTGTGATACTATTATGGGTCTATGTGTCTTTATGTTTCTCTATGTGATGTGAATGTTATGTGTTATTTAAAAGGGGGGGGGAATTTATATAATTTATGGGATGTTGCCTGATATATGTTGTCGATTTATATAATTTAAGGAACATGTGCACACTACTTATTTATTATGTATTTTGTTATTTATTGCTGATTGTGATACTTGCATGTAATGAATTATGGGGGCAACAATAAAAATTGTTATTGTTGATTAACAACCGAGTTTAATTGCAAGTCCCGTCATACTGGACCCAGCGCATTTTTGGCTTCTCTAGGCTCTTGCCTAGTTTTAAATAACTCGTGGCTTCTCTTTCAAAAAAAAAATATACAAAAAAGAATACAAAAAAAAATGTTTTTTTTATATAAAGCATAAAAAAGGAAAGAGGGGCACACTCTTTTTATAAAGTGAATAGCTCTTTTTATAATTACAATAAAGAAGTGTAATTTACGTATAGTAAACATATAAAAATTAGCGATCAATTGAGCATCGTGTAGTGTGAAACAGACTTCGTAATTCGTGAAGATAGGAGAAATTAGTGAACTGAACCAGAGTGGGGGTAAAGATGCTTCGATAAACTCTGACAAGATGAAAATTGTTCAGACTTGATAATAAATAGACAATTGAAAGACAATATTGAAACTAGAATGAGACACTCCAACTGTTGCTAAAAGAATTTAAATTGTACATATAATGTAAAGTCTTATTGTAATTTAGAATAATGTCTCATGTTGAGCAAGTAATATTGGAATAACGTAAATGCTATGAGAGAGCAATGCTTGATTTTTAAATTGAAGTAAAGTAGAATAATTAGTAGAGTCTTTAATTGCTAAAAGAATAATGCATATGCTGTAAATTTAAAAGAGAATTAAAGCCAAGTAAAAATTAAAGAAATAATTGAAACAAAAGTAAATTCATTGTAAATTGATAAGCAATTGCAAAAGATGGCCACACTAAATGAGTAAGCCGAGAGCAGAAATAGATAATTAAGAGTAGATAATAAGATTTGTGTATAAACTGTTTAGACATAAGTTGTTCACATAAATCACATACATAAGATCGCACAAGCGATGAATAATGAATATTTTTTGTATTGCCGAAATACGTAAAGAGGTTGATAATTAAATTATGTAAACATTTAAAAACTTTATAACAATGTCTTGTTATTACAATTACACCCAAACCAAACAAGTAAAAGTTATGTTATATAACTTGTCGCTCCAAAAGCTTGGAGCTTCCCAAAAATAAATAAATTTGGGGAAGTTACGTTACATAATTTGCACCCTGAACTTGGGGCCAGACACGACCATTTAACTATTTAAATTTCTTATAGCTAAATGTACGCTCTATAAATACAAGTGTGGTAAACATATAATAGGTATAACAGTTAAGATTAATACAAAATATTCTCGTATATTTTGTTGTTGTGTATTACGACACAACTGGCGCTCAACGAAATAGTATCATTTTAAAGGTGTAATTGTAATATTAAGAATAATAATAATTGATAATAATAATAATAAATAAATAAAATTAGTAATTCGGTTCCGTAAGAATATTAAAAAAAAATTCAACATGGTGGAACCAGGAGGGTTAAATCTAGAAGCATTTAAAAATTCGATACTGGCTATGATAGACGAATTAGTTATAAAACAAGCAGAAAAATTTAAAGAAGAGTTGAAAGAAGAGAATGTCAAACAAATAAAAAAAATAAATTATAAACTAAATAAGCAAACAGAAAAACTGAAAGAGGAATTAAATCAAAATACAAATAAACAGACAGAAAGTTTAAATGAGCTAAGACAAGACAATGTCCAGCTGAAGAACGCAATTAAATAAAAATATAAATAAGCAAACAGAGGATTTAAAAGAAGATTTAAATAACACACTAAGCAAAGTAAAACAAAGTATAACTAATAGTAATAAACTGTTAGTAGAAAAAATTAGCTACACAAATACGTGCATATCGGCAGTAGAAACTACAATTGAAACAGTACAATATGAACAAACAATTGTAATTGAAAATAAGAGAGAACCGACGTTCATAATTAATAATGATAATTCTAATGCAATAATTAACACTAGGGAAGAATGCAAAATAAAAATTAAACAATCATACCTTGTTGTCGAAAATATCCAAATTGTTGTTTACACACACAGCATTAAAACACGTAAGAAAGTAACACAATTAAAACACAGCACTTGCAATGAGGATGCACACAACAATTATCGACCGAAGGGTAATTATAACGATAATCACAATAATTATAATTGTAAACCATACAGTGATTATTATTATACAACAAGGCGAAGCGTGAAGAAGCGAACAACTGTTTATGTAGGCCTCATGCGAACTGTTAATAAGCAATGCATTCATCATGAAAGAGTAATTGAACGTGCAGAGAGGAGAGATACTGAGGCGAAGAGAGAATTCGTTTCATCTCATCGAAGAAAAAACGTTTTAACATCAGGTGATCGCACAGTCACAGCGGTACAATGGAATGTTAACAAGAGGGTGCGAGACAACTGTTTATGTAGGCCTCATGCGAACTGTTAATAAGCAATGCATTCATCATGAAAGAGTAATTGAACGTGCAGAGAGGAGAGATACTGAGGCGAAGAGAGAATTCGTTTCATCTCATCGAAGAAAAAACGTTTTAACATCAGGTGATCGCACAGTCACAGCGGTACAATGGAATGTTAACAAGAGGGTGCGAGACAATGGTCACTACACGGCCGAAGTACAATGCATATTTCCTGTCTATGACCAACTATTGTGTAGCTTAGAGGAGGGTGTAAATCAAACGGCACTTAACGCCCTAATGTAAATAATTATTTTAAAAGAAAATATATTACAGTGTTAACCATTAATAAGATAAGGAATACTAATATGTGAATATGTTAAGAATAAGAGGTAAATAGGTAGCAAACTGCCATCTCCAAGGAGATATAATATAATGAAGTTTTGTGTAATAAAATTAAATTTTAGCCCAAAAGAGTCAAGATCAACTACCCATTCAATATAAAATACACAACAATATTCTCTTCAAATTGGTAAAGCAAGATTGCAAGGTACTATTATCAAATGAAATTTTGCATAAATTAATAAAACCCTAACAGGGAAGCTTAACATGCATCAGCTTTGAAATAATATTTATGTCTGTGGGAAGATTTCACCATTAATAATAAGGTTAAGAAGTTATGTTTAAGGAAATCTTAGGATTACAAAAATGTTAAGGAAATGTTAAGGAATGTTAATGTTAAAGAAATGTAAGAAATGTTAAGGAATATTGAGGAATGTTATGTTTAAGGAAATGTTACGGAATGTTATGATTAAGGAAATGTAAAATTCCAGAGTGAAGGAAGCATTAAGCATTAAGAGAAAATGGAATTCAACCCATACGAACAGACATTCGTTGTGTATGATGGTACAAGAGAAAGGGAGGTAGGTAAATATCATGCCAGTTCTCTGAGAAAATTCCATTCATAAATAACTGGTTTATTAGGACGATTAAAGTTGAACAACAACTGAAGCGGATGTGCTACAACAAAGCATTCACTTTACATGCATAAAAAGGGGAAGATTGCTCAAACCCACCGAATAAGGGTAAAGTTGTGGAATCACATATTCATTATTATTCGCACATAAAAGTAAATAAATAAATATGTTTTTAAATAATAAAAATGAAAAATAATACCATATTATTATTGTCTAATAAAAATTCTGAGAAAAAAAATTTTAATTTGGTATTAAAATGTTTTTTCACCAAGCAGGGAAATAATGCGACAGTACAACCATTTACGGTACTGTGCATTGCCAACATTATTTAAATAAATAATAAATACAGTATAAATAAATATTGATTGATAAACATGATTCAGATTGCAAGCTGGATTGTTTAAAATATAGGGATTGCACCGTTCAGGCACGTACACACATATCTGGCCCACCTGTCGCTAGCGTTGTGTACATGTGTATTTTGTTTGTGTGTGTGAAGCCTGTCCGTTCCTGAACAGTAACCATTCCTTTTCAAATATTGATAGATTTTGTTATTTTAATTATAAGAAAAGGGGTACCGTTTGCTGGGACGTGTGAAGATTGAACATACTCTCTCTGAAGAGGCTGGAATTCAAGCTGTTAAACATAATGAAGTCGTGAAACAAAATAGGCTTGTTTTTAAAAGACTTGTTGACATTGTGTGTTTTCTCAGGAAACAGGAGATTGGATTTTGAGGTCATTTCGAAGAGGAAGACTCAATCAACCAGGGTAATTATCTAGATTTGTTGGATCTTCTTTCTAAGCAGGAGCAGTACATTCGAGATCATCTCCACTCTACGTCAGGCTTTAAAGGTACATCAAGCGATATTCAGAATGAATTAGTTGAATCTGTAACTGATATAATTCAAGAGAAGATTAAGGCGGAGTTAGATTCTTGTGATTTTATTGGAATTCAGGCAGATGAAACTTTAGACATATCAAGTAGATCTCAAGTCGGCATAATTTTTAGATTCTGTTGAAAAGAGGGTCCAATAGAAAGGTTCATTGGGTTTTATGATGTTTCAGTAGATGAGACTGCAACAGGCTTATCAGAATTAATTGTTAATGTTTTGTAAAAGTGGGGTGTAACTGAGAAGGTAGTCTGTAAAACATACGATGGAGCCTCTGTAATGGTTGGAAAGCATGGAGGCGTTCAGCTTTTATAAAACAGACTTGCCCAAGAGCATTATTTCTACATTGCTATGCTCACAAGTTAAAACCTCGTACTTCTTCATTGCACTAAAACAGTAAGATCGGTTAGGCTCTTCATTCACAATCTGACAGCATTTCACACATTTTTTGTAGATTCTCAAAGACATCACAACCTCTAGAATCTAGAGGATTTAAACTTTCACAAGTATCCACTACTCGCTGGAACTTCCATTCCAGAGCAGTTCATACCATATACATCTTTTCCCAGTATGGTCACTTGAGACAGGTTTTTGAGTATATTACAGAAAATGATGAAGGATGGGATAGTGATTCGTTCAATTCTGCTGTTGGATTGGTTAACATACTCAAAAAGACTTATTTCATTTACTTACTTTGTTTTTATAGAGAAATATTCGTTTATAATGACCATCTCTTTTCTCTACTGCAACACAAAACTATCTCTGATATAATTCTGTGGAACACTAAAATTAAGAAAACTAATGCTATCCTCAAGAACATGAGATCAGAAAATGCTGTGTCGCCTTGCATTGAAAAATGTCACCAAATAAGCAGTGAGGTAAATATAGATGACAGTGACAAGAAACTGCTGAAAACGTTAACTTATGAAGTTCTTGATACTTTGATTATGCAGCTGGAGGTACGGTTCAGTGATTTCGAAAGTATCCAGTTTGTTGAGTTGTTGGATCCAAATCACTTCATTTCTTACAAAGAGAGTTTCCCTTCTACTAAATTCAACAGCCTTATAAATAAATACCTTTTTGTCAATAGTGAAAGACTGGAAAATGAATTAAAAACCATTTACTCAGATACTAGAAAACATTTGTTCCCTCAAAGACTTTTACATTTTATAGTTCTTAATGACTTAGAACCAGTGTACGTGGAAGTTTCAAAATTAATTCGTTTGATTTTAACGTTCCCTGTTACCACGTTAAACGTTATGGTGACGTCTTCAGAAAGAAATATGAGTACTCTGAAAAGAATAAAAAACTACTTGCACAATAAGATGACCAATGAAAGACTTAACTCTCTTACCACCATTGCTATTGAAAAAACATTTGTGAAGGAATTGATGAGTGACCAGCTGTTTAAAGACCGTGTAGTTGACAATTTTGCAAACAATGAAACTCGCTGTGTTGAACTACTCTACAAAAAAATTTAAGGTAAGACTTTTGCCTACCCATTCATTAATTACTAGCTTCGCCACTGGTATTAACATGTTATTATCAAAATAGACTGTTCTGTTGGATTGTTTGTTAGTGAAATTTGTCACAAAAATGATAATAAACCTACATCCAAAGAATTTTTTCAAGTAAGTGATTGTTTAAAACAAACTTTACTAAAAATAAAAAGAGTTTATGAGAATTTGTTTCTATTTTCCACTATCTCAAACATAATATCTAGCAAAACACAATCTCATAAGAAAAAAAAAACAAACAAAAAGGAATGGTGTGAGAGAAATTCTGCTTAAATACTTAAGCAAGTATAAAAATATTTCTGTAGATTTAATTCCAGGGAAATCATTATGTCCTACTTGTTATGAAAAATATTTCTTTTACAAGAAAATCAAAAGTGATAATGATGCTCACTTCCTAACAGAATATTGGGAGCTAATTCAAGAGGAAAGTTGTGGTGCTACTGACTGTGAGTACTTAGATATATCTCCAGCCTCCAAAACTTTAAACTGAATAAATTTCGGCCATCATTGGCCTTGAAAAAGAAAAGTGAAAAAAATTGTTTTAGTTTAGTATGAAGAATTAATAAAAAAGTTGAAAGAAAAAAATCTCTGATAGCAAGCAAAGAGGAAAAATCATAATTATAAGTCTGTTGTTATCTTACTTACCTTTGTGACGTTAAAAAATATGCCAAAATATAAAATAAATAAGATCCACTACCAGGACTTACCTGCTGCAGAAATTTTACCAGAAGCCCAGAGTCGCCACCTATACCTTTGAAGGACAGATATGGAGACCTTTACACTTTACCTTAATAAAACGGACAATTTAGCAATCTGACCCCACCCAATTAATAATTCAGAAGATTCCGGAACGTTAGACGAATTTTTTCAACACAGAAATGAGAACGTGGTGATGACGAAATAACTTAGACTAACACATAATTACAGTGAAGCAAATAGTTTTAATTACTGTTAAGACGGATCAAAATCATTATGACACAAACATGAGAGAAACAAATTCTGAAATAGATACATATATGCCTTACATTTAGATATTTCTTACCCTATACAGGTCAGCCCAGCTGCTCACACACACATTCACACGATTTAGAACCATTTAATTGAAACACCCCATTTTACTTTAAAACTGTATATATCTCGAGACACCACCCGGGTACACGTTGCTTTGTTCGTTAGTTCGCGTCACTTTGAATAATTTGCCCGCAGTTCACTGCACTTCTCCCGTATAAACTCCTTATTTCCTTGGGTCCCGGTCGGTAGTACGTCGGTATTACACTGAGTTATTCATATTTAGAAAGTTTCGACCGACCGGGGCCCACGGCTCACTAATTACGTCTACACGCTGTTGTACGATCTGCTGGACTGCTTAGCGTCTCTGCCTAATGTAGACTGAGAACGGTAATGTAACAGGTATCGCTATTGTGATCTCATAGTTGGTATGGAAGTCACGGCCTTATCCTTCGTCGCCAAAGTTTCGCTCCATGCCATGCATGTAGTTTTTTAGGTTAACATGGTCAATGATTTCCATTAGGCACAGGCTGACGTCATTGGAGGAACCGGACTTGAACAGCACTTCCTGCCGCTCAAAAGCACATTGCTGAATTTTATTCGTCCCATGACATCCTGTTTTGTGGCTGGATGCGTCACTCGAGCTCGTGGTGATACAGTTGCGTCTGTGTACTGCTACACAAGTACGGATTTCTGAGAAGTTTGAAGGGGGTAAATTCTTCGCTCGCCGCGTTACACAATGACAACTGCATATCGCTTTGTTACCACTGTTTCTTAACATCGTTCTGTTACACGGAAAAATAACGTTGCACAATAATTTTCATAACTTCTGACAAGCCCGCCCAAAATGAAAGAAATAAACGATATAATTGCCCCATACTGTTAAAAATAAAAATACCCAAAAATGACCCGCTACAATACCCCCTCGATGAGAATTCTGCTGTTCACAACAGAAGAAATCTCATCGACAAACCCCGAAGAGGACCGGTGAGGAACTGGTGCCAACAACCCCCTTGTTCTTACGACTCATGGGTACACTACCCCCCTGGCTCAGCGACTATGGACTCATCTGAACGAGATCACTGGACTTCTCCTTAAGAGATCCCAACACCGAGAAATCGAACAGACTCGCACCACAGAGCACCTCACCTTCTAACATGCTACCCCCCAAAATCCTCAATCCCTGGCTCAGAGTATGCCAGATCCTCAGCCGATATATTTCCCCTCGTATGAAAGCTGGGCTGCCTTTAGCAAATACTGGGCTCACACACACTCACATTACATGTTGACATACCACATTGTAAAATTGAAAAATTATCTTTTAAGATTTATAAAAATTTAAAATAATATTTTATAAAAAAAAAATTCTCTTCATTATTATTTTTTTTTCTTCTTTTAAAATGACTTAAATTAAGCATTTCTTCTACTTGAACAAATCCTTAACCTAACATGTCTTAGTCTAACGATACAGTGCAGTACAAGAAATCAGTAAACTAAACATGGTAAATACACACATAATAAAACAATCACTACCTAAAATATGCATTCGCTGGCAGGCGAAAAATCAAGTTTTTTTTTTTCAAAAATTAAAATTCCCACAAAAAATTTTAAAATTCAAGAAAAAATCTAATTTTATTTAAATGTTTCCCTCATATGCAAAATTATTTAAATATTGGTTTGAATTAATTAAACAAACAAATTAAAATTGACTTCCTACTATACAAGCTTAGTAGGTGTATGAACTCATCAGCTGATTGAAACTAGGTCAAGTCCAAAACCCTTGACCTACATATGTTATGTACACTTTCTGAAATTACATTAAACATCTGTAACAATCTAACTCAAAGCACAAAACATAATAAAATAAAATATTTACCATAAACAAAATATTATTATAAATAATAATCAAATTGACATTTGCATAATAAACAATTCTTGACTTTACATTATTTTCAATTCTATCCAAATTTTGTCACTGGTTGAAAAAATGAAAATTTTATATCTTTATCATAAATCTCTCTTTTTGCTTAACAATCTTACTCTTCATTTAACAATCTCGCTATACTTTACTGTGGGTGATGTAAATTATTTATTCTCATTTACTGTATTAGATCTGTATGCATATATAAACTTTACTCTCTGACTCTAATATTAATCAACTTCAACTCCCATGACACCCATCTCTACCAAAACATCTACCCCAAAGCACTCTAAACCCAACTTACCATTGAACTCAATTTGCCACCTTCTCCACATATATAAAAAAATATTCTCTAACCCTTTGTACATAGGATACGTGTTTCCCCTACCCAAAACTCAATTCCCTTATTTGGCGGCCTGGATTCTCCCTAGGTAACCCTTTCCGGCGCCAATCGGTCCTAATCCCGTCCCAACCCTTGTTGCGGACTCCTACATTACACTACCCTCTAATACAAAATTGCCATCCCCAACAAATCTCAATCTCATACTACAATTACAACAAAATAACACCATTAATTATAAACAACAATATCACTCAAAATCTACATCAAGTCTCCATTACCATTGTGTCAACATCAATACTACTTAAACTCTATAATATACATTACTTCAAAACAACATCGCATTATCTTCACTATTTCAACTTTAACTTTGATTTCCACTTGGACAGATCTATATGCCCCACAAAATATTTATCACCCAAAAAACTATCTCTTATTAGATTTCACAAATCGTTACTTTATTTCTCATTGTAGCAAATTATTTTTATCATTACCTTAAAACATCTGTAATACATTACAACATTGCATCAAATCTTAATTACTTGAAACATTTATAAACCAATACACCAGTGACGTATTATTGCTGATCAGCTGATCTTCCTAACATAATGAAAACACATCTCAAATTTGAACAAATTACCTGGAATGTACATATTTATTTATCATTACTCCTCACCTCATTGTTTCCCATTTCTCTGATTCTGGTCATTTATGTTAACCTGCCAGACGATTTAATTATTGGCTTAGAAAAAAGATACACACACATAATGAAAATACATATTCTTATCAACGCCTATATCTAACATACAACTATAAAATAATACATTTAAAATTATAGCATGTAATGAACACCTCATATTGAGTGTCTGAGCAACTAGTTGTTTACCAGAGCACAAGCAGTTTTATTGGATCAAAATTCAAATTAGCAAAACTTTTATGTCATAAAATTTAAATTCGTGACTCCTTTGCGTCACCTCCCAGCCACACACACTATTTCAAATTATGTAAGACTGTGGCGCCTTTTCGCTTCCACAAAGACTGTATATTTTGGAGCAGGGTTTGCCTCTCCGTGTCTTTGCTTCCGCTATTAAGTTTCAAACGTTATGAACATCATCATGTTCTTGTTATAATTATACACCCTTACTGCGGGTCTACCACCTGTCTTGCTACCCCAAAGCGGGCAGAGTGGTAGCCGCTGTTTCATAGTACCGGAGATTTCCCCTTTTTGTCTCCCCCCATTGAATTTCTAATCTGTACCAATTTCAAGTCAGCTATGGTCAAGGGACTTGATATGACCATAGCTAACCGCTAGCCAAAACCATGATTAGTGCTGGTAAGGCAGTAATCGCCCGAAAAGTCGGGGAAATCTAAACTTCATTTGACTGCCTGTTACACATCAATCTCGTTATGTGCGACACGGTCGTTTGGCAGTGTGTAAACTTTAATTTACACGAAAAAGGTGTGCCGCACATTTTCGCCATTTTGGCCTCCGATGGGGGTAACACTCTCTGTTACCCCCAACCCATTCCGCTATCTACGAGAGCACAGGCAACCCCCGCAATAGCAACTTAATAGCTAACTAATTAATTAACAATTTTATATACATTATATAAATATAAGCATTTCATCAATAATCATTTCCCTCATTCATAACTTTTTACCATTTGGCTTTCTTGAAATTTTCAAAATTTATTATTAATAATTAGTATATATCGTTTTCCATTTATTATTAACATTTTTTAATTATCATACTTATTAAACACAATTATTTCCAATACTCTCCCCATTGAATTAACATCTCAGTCACACCTGTACACATTTTATTACACATGATTATAAAATTTTTCTACTTACAATCCATTTAACATGATATACACCCAAAACATAATCACCATATCACAATACTTTTCACCTCATCTCTGTAACATTTAACACAAAAATATTAGTTTACATCAAATAATTTATCATTCATTACCAAATTTCCCACTCTCATAAAATAATTTGAGTTCATAAAAAAAATTTAATTAATTAATATTTAAATAAGCAATCAAAGTATTTAACATGTATCAAATTGTTTTAATTAAATTAATTACCAAAAATATAAAGTATGTAGTTATCGAAACAATTACCCTCTGTCAATTACTGTTTTCAAAATTAATTCTGGTATTTATTTAAATTGCAAAATATTGATATTATTATTATCACAACAATCATCTTATGTACACACAGTATTTACTTAACATTCTACAATGCACACAAATAAATTCACTATATTTTATTTACAAACTTTTGTTAATTATCGTTCCGTTTTTTCCACACTTCTGTCCAAATCTGCCACGTCAAAAACCCATTAAACACAATGTTTATACTGTCTTTTATTGTTTTAATAGTTTACCCTCCATCGTTCCAGATTAACCTTGGTTCTACATAACATCGTTCAATTGTTTTCCCACACAAATGACTGTTTTGTGTGTTGTAGCCATACAAACTAAATTCATTTATTTTATCTACATAATCATTAAGCCAGTCAACATTAGGCATATTTGTTACGTCTCCATCGGTAAATACATTCATGATCGGGTTAATTATTTTAGTCAAATCATTATAATAATTGTTACTCAAATATACTTTTAAACTTTCATTCCCTTCTTCATATTTTCTATGCAAATTATACAGTTCTGTTACATACCATTCTCTACTTACTTCTCTCTCTTCATAACACCACATCACACTCTCACAATTATTCCGGACAGAGGGTACACAATTACTCAACAAAAATAAACACCTTAATTCATCTATTACTACGGGACCCTTGCCCTTCGACAACACTTGTGACCACATCAAATCATCATCATAAACATCATAAATAATAAAGGGAAAATTTCCCCTCTGTCCCCACTCTACTACAACATTATTTTTCCTCTCTCTCTCTAACTCACTGACACACATTAACATCTCATAATCACTACATTCTGTAATTTCATTAGTACTCTCATTATTTATTTTTACTGTATCAGTCTCTGATACTAACTCTTCAAACACATTAATGTTCTCGGTATTACGTACATTATTTTCGACATTATTGTCCTTATTTGTTAACTCTTTATCTGGCATTACATTTTTGTATTTGTCATTACAATTTTCATTTGTATTATTCTTATCTGGATTCATCACATGTACTCCCATCCGCTCAACACTCTGTTCTAATTTATTCAAACTGGTTATTATTGTTTCATTAGTACTTTCTAAACATTTATTTAATTCTTGCATCTCATGTTTCAACTCATTATTCTGATTTTTTAACATATTAAATTTAGCGTCAGAATCATTTTTTAATACATTGAATTTAGCGTCAGAATCACTCTTCTGTTCACTGAATTTCATATCTAACATTGTTTGTATAATTGTAAACATTTCGTAATTATCGCCAGACTTTTTATTTTGGATAGGTGTCACTAGATTTTCTATTTTGTCGTCAGTGATGCCGACTTCATTGTCATTATTTTTATTTTCTCTATTTGATTTTGGGGTCGTTTGGATCCCCGAATCATCTGTATTATTTGATTCATTTATACTACTTGTGTTCAGAGTTTTGTCGCCTTGACCTACATTCGGCGTTGAATGTAATTCAAAACTATTCATAACAGCTGATTCATTTAATTCAGCTATTTCACTTATCACAGTCGAGTCGGACAAATCGACTCCGTTCTCTGCTGTATTTTCCATTATTATTATTTTTAGATATTTACTCTGTCTCTTATGTGAACAAATATTCTTTACTTATTTTGCGTAACTTTACATAAGTACCTTTTGCGTATTTTCACTCAACCTCCAAATTACGACTGCATCCCATTTATAGGTATGGAATTTATATTATTAAATTCGTCCCGTTCGTGGCGCCATTGTTACCGTCGGTATTATTTGACATAATATAATAATAATAAAACAAACATTGAAAAACTCTTACTTACCATCACTCGGCTTCAAGGTTAAAATTCGTCTATCTCGTATAAAATTAAAATTAAACGAAAATCCTGGCAGGGTCGCCATTGTGACGTTAAAAAATATGCCAAAATATAAGATAAATAAGATCCACTACCAGGACTTACCTGCTGCAGAAATTTTACCAGAAGCCCAGAGTCGCCACCTATATCTTTGAAGGACAGATATGGAGACCTTTACACTTTACCTTAATAAAACGGACAATTTAGCAATCTGACCCCACCCAATTAATAATTCAGAAGATTCCGGAACGTTAGACGAATTTTTCAACACAGAAATGAGAACGTGGTGATGACGAAATAACTTAGACTAACACATAATTACAGTGAAGCAAATAGTTTTAATTACTGTTAAGACGGATCAAAATCATTATGACACAAACATGAGAGAAACAAATTCTGAAATAGATACATATATGCCTTACATTTAGATATTTCTTACCCTATACAGGTCAGCCCAGCTGCTCACACACACATTCACACGATTTAGAACCATTTAATTGAAACACCCCATTTTACTTTAAAACTGTATATATCTCGAGACACCACCCGGGTACACGTTGCTTCGTTCGTTAGTTCGCGTCACTTTGAATAATTTGCCCGCAGTTCACTGCACTTCTCCCGTATAAACTCCTTATTTCCTTGGGTCCCGGTCGGTAGTACGTCGGTATTACACTGAGTTATTCATATTTAGAAAGTTTCGACCGACCGGGGCCCGCGGCTCACTAATTACGTCTACACGCTGTTGTACGATCTGCTGGACTGCTTAGCGTCTCTGCCTAATGTAGACTGAGAACGGTAATGTAACAGGTATCGCTATTGTGATCTCATAGTTGGTATGGAAGTCACGGCCTTATCCTTCGTCGCCAAAGTTTCGCTCCATGCCATGCATGTAGTTTTTTAGGTTAACATGGTCAATGATTTCCATTAGGCACAGGCTGACGTCATTGGAGGAACCGGACTTGAACAGCACTTCCTGCCGCTCAAAAGCACATTGCTGAATTTTATTCGTCCCATGACATCCTGTTTTGTGGCTGGATGCGTCACTCGAGCTCGTGGTGATACAGTTGCGTCTGTGTACTGCTACACAAGTACGGATTTCTGAGAAGTTTGAAGGGGGTAAATTCTTCGCTCGCCGCGTTACACAATGACAACTGCATATCGCTTTGTTACCACTGTTTCTTAACATCGTTCTGTTACACGGAAAAATAACGTTGCACAATAATTTTCATAACTTCTGACAAGCCCGCCCAAAATGAAAGAAATAAACGATATAATTGCCCCATACTGTTAAAAATAAAAACACCCAAAAATGACCCGCTACACCTTTTTATAAATTAATAAATAGGTTTTGTTTATTTACTATGTACTTTGGCTCTGTAGACGCCATGTTGTTGTCTGGCAACCTGAAATTTCACTCGCCAGGGTTCGAATCAGCGAACGGGAAAATCAGAACTGGTTTTTTTGAAATTAAACATATTTGTTACTCTTATACTCATCTTTTTCTTTATTACCTCAAAACAATTCAATTACATTTAAATAAACAACAGAAAATTTTAGATGCTGTTACAACCCCATCATAAATGAAATATCCCTTCTCACTTTAAATTTTGATATCATCTTAAACAAAAATTATAATGATTACTTATTCGTATATACTGGTATTACCTTGATTACAATAGACATATTTAAAATAACCCACCCCATTTTATCACAAACCAGCGCCTCTTAATTTTATTACATGATTATTACACACGCCCATTTACTCTCTCACGATACATATTTAAATTTCCCTTATGAGCTCATTTAAATTTTTAAAAAGGTTTAAATTTTGAATGGTTATAAATTTTTGCTTTAAATTTCTTCTTTTCCTAATTTATGAATATAATTGAATAAGATAATTGATCCTCTTATCTGCCATTTCGTCCCTAAAATTCAGTCTAGCCTCCGTCCGTTTTCTATTTCTTTCACCACGCTGCACATTTCGTTCTTTGCCGTAATTTTCGCCGGGTCACTCGAATCTGTCACTTCATAACTGTAAAACTTATTAATTTGAATTAAAATCACATTTTTATTATACGGGCCCGCATTTTTGTTCCGGAACTGTTCTTTCCGACCGGCCGGTTTTAGAGCGTAATTGCGACTGGGCGGATTGTACTGCGTTGTGTTCTTTGTTTTTCATCACCCTTTCGGCTCTGGAATGTTTCGTACGTGTCTCTCACTCTGTTCTCAGCGTCACACTCATGCGCGAATACGCCCCCCTCACTGCTAACTTTCACATTCCCAGACTCGTTAATGGCTTTTGTGCAACAACAACACCTACGTACGGCTTGGCTTGGAACCGCACTGACTGCATGGTGTAAAAAAAACTGTCCAGCGTTTATGATTCAAATGTTGTTCAGCTTGAGTGGCCATTACATTTTACATTTATTTTAGAAGAAATAAATCACAATAGTTTGTCCCGTTACACTGTTACCTGGTAAAGAAGAAAGATGAATTTCAAGTATCAGATTATTTTGTGAGATTAACACGAGATATGTTGAAATTTCAAGGAATACTTCAAGAGTTAAGCAAGATTGTTATTAATCCTGCAATAGATGTTATTAATTTTACCACGAGGATGAGAACAGCAGAATGTGTCCTGGTATAAAAGACAGTATTTCTATTTGTTGAAAAGTTTATAAGCAAAAAAGGCTAAGGCTAGTTTTGTTAACTTTGTACAAGTTATATGTACAATTTAAGCAGCAATATCGTAAATATGAAATTGGACAATCTGCATTTTGTGCTTAAAGACCTAAGTGATGTGTATTGCCTAGGACATCAGGAAGAAACAATGTGTGTGTATGCAAGTCCGCCAACATGTGAAACTTTTGATTGAGGGTTTCAAAATCAATGTTGATTATACAGAGCTATTGGATTTTATAGTTTGTGATATTCCAAGCTTGCATGTTTGATGAGTGTACATCACATCCAGAGGCAAAATCTTTTAAACAAAGGAGATTTGCCTGAGGATGTAACATTCAAACAGTGGGTCAACACTGAAAGAGTTAACCCGATCACAGAAGTTCTGGAAATCAATTAATTTTGTTGTTGTCCTGACAGAAAAACTTGTACTTAACTCTTTTGCTGCATAAACTAACTGTAGCCCTGTTATGCCATTTATTGGCTACCCAGCTGATTGACTCGACACAGCGAAAGGGTTAAAAAAATCACTTCATCTCTAAAGTTAAGTCAAAACTACTTGAAAGCACTTAAAGTAAAACTAACTGAACATGTCTGTATTACTTGAGACTATGCTCATTCTCAGGTCTGTATACCTGAGACAATTTTTCACTGGGGTCGAGGATGAAGTCCAGAGTTTTCATGGGCCACCCCTCAGGCGACCTTACATCCTTTTGTTTATTATTATAAAACAGATGATCAATGTTCAAGACACCTTTGTGTTATCAGTGACTATTTTGAACATAACAGTGAAGCCTTACATCGATATAAAAAATATCAGAGTGTGTAAAATTTGTTACCCCATCAGTCAAGAATACTTATTTCTGTGATGTGGCCACTAGACAATACAAAAATAAGAAGTATCCCCCTTCTTACAAACATTTACAAATATAAATACTTGTAACCACCTTTAGATTTTGCTTTTAGGCAGAGTGGAACTTCTTCATCTCATCACTTGGTAAGAATGCTTGTGATGGAATTAGAGGAGCAACATAAAGAGTAGTCACCATGACCTTACTCAGATAAAATTCTTTCACCATAGGAGACGTTAAAATTTTACTCAGAAAATATCAATAGCATTTCACATGTGTATGTACCATCTGAGGAAATACAAGGCAAAGAAATGAAACTAAAACAGAAATTTGAAAGTTGTAAGAAAATTCTGAACACATGATCTATCACACGTTTATTCTTCAAAGCTTAACAGCTATTAGATGCTATGGGTATTCAAATTTTTAAAGGGCTACAGTGTTTCAACTTCCCCTGTTCCCAATAATTTCATTCAAGACAAATTATTTTATTATTTTATGTTTAGTAACATGAAGGATGACAAATACTGCTTTAAAAATGAAATTTAATTTAAATAATTATTTTGACTAAATTAATACACAAAATATATTTTGATAATTGCAATACGGTACACAAAAGTATAAAAGTTTGTTTTATTAATGAAAATTTGATTTCACAGTACCTCAATTTTTGTGTTTTTAAGGATTTTGTTGTTCCAGTAACGTTTAAGTCTCAGTGATTATATGTTGTACTTCAATAACTGGTTAATGAACGCAAACTCTCATGGCTGGAGTTGTACTTGTCAGACATGTTTTCCGGGCTATTAGCCAGTGGACTAACATCAATATTTCTTGAAACACCAGACATTTTGGCTCCAACCATAGTGGTCATCTTCAGTGGAGTGAAAGTACTACAGCCTGCTAAAGTCTTAATTCCTTCTAGCCGGATGAAGTACCTTGTTCTGACCCCACTGAAGATGGCCCGCCACAGTGCGGCTGAAATGTCTAGTGTTTCAAGGAATGTTGATATTAGACCGTTGCCTGGGAAACATGCATGACAACAACTATGATCAATAAGTAGTTGTTAGAAGAGAATTTTGAGAAAATTTCAGACAATAATCTCTGCCTTCAAACTGATATAACAGGCAGTTCAATATGAAGTCTTCATTTGAAAAAAAGAGTACATGAACAATATCTATTCTGTATGAAATTTTTGCCTCTTTGTACATTCGTAAGGTAATAAATACAATATTCAGTTCCAATTTTATGCAATTTCCTCAAAACCTACATGAAATACACTAACAACACAAATTGAAGGTGATTTTGTGCAGATTAGTTCTTGTTTTACAATCATATCTTTAAAAATAAAAAGTTATTTCCCTTTCTGCAAAATAAGAAACATGCTGAAACTGCCAATATAAAATGACAGCAAAGAAAAAAATCATTAATATTAAAAAATAAAATCTGTTTTGAATTCCTTGAAAGATGTAGAAAGCAGTGGCATAATTTTTTATTAAAAAAAATTATCAGCAACAATTTTAATTTTTGATGGTTGATTTGAGGTGGACTGACCCTTATAAAAAATCAGCTATTGTGAGTACCCCTTACACACACACACACACACACACACACACACACACACACACAATAACTGAAAAACCACTTTCTCAGGGAACATCTTTTTTATGACGCTTTTGGAAGAAGATATTTTCTAAGCACTGAGGAAGCAGATGCACTCGGTCCTTAAAAGCATTCTCCAATTTGTTTTAGAAAGTGGTTTACAATTAATTGAACAAGTGAAGCAAGTTCTCAGTTTTTACTTGACCATTTGGCATTTCTTTGTCCATTTGTGGGATGTCTTTAAAATACAGTGGGATATACAACTTTTAAATATATCAACTGATTTTAAACAGAGGGACAAAAGGTAAAAAATATGATAGGTCAAAATTAAAAAAAAAAAAAAAAATGCCATGTGGTATATCAAACCGATGAGAATGTTGATCAAAATCTGAATATAGTTTTCAATTTTAGATATTTCAAAATTTTAGGGTACCAGACCCCAAAAATGGGGGAAAATTTGTAAAAAGCCCATGTGGGTATCAAATTAAAAAGGAACTGTGTTCAAAACACCTTTAATTCCTCTCCTTTAATAATAATTATACACCAAAGTGGAGTTATGTCACATTATCGCAGGTTAAAAAAGTTCAGGACATGCTTTTATATGTCTTTTAACTTTGACCAAGTCCAATGTATAAGGCAATGAAACTGTTTAACGTTATGGTCACAGACGTGACTCCAGTGTCTTACAACGCATAATATCTTTGATTTGTATCTAGAATAATTAACTTTGATACTTAGCATACTATTTGTAATATCTTCATTTGTATATGTATAAAAACAATTTTCTAATTTGATTTTATCTAATGATAAAATTAGTTTGTTCAAAAGAGTGAAAACTACCTGTTGTGGTACACTGCTTTCTGCTGTATAGTCATGTCTGGGTCTGTCTGGTATATTTTCCTCCATATATGTGAAACACTCATCTGGTCTGTCCATCTTATGTATAAGGACCTATTACAAATCATATTTCATACTTTCAATCGTACATATTGTCTGTCCACTAAGCATAAGATAAATAACAAATGTAATATTAAACATTAGCTAGGCACAGAAATCATAATTTGTGTTACCCAAGAACAATGAGGACAACAAAGTATGTAAATGGAAGCAACATCTCTGTATGTCATTCTTAGAAGTTTATTTTGTTCATCTAACTATGGTGACTGGTGACCGACTGTTTCTTGTTTTCCCTACGTTTTCTATTCCTTTTATTTATATAAGTGAATTTATGGACCCTTATTTAGTAATGAAGAGGCTGTTCCTTATGCTGTAATTACCAGAAACTCGTACCAAAAGTATTTTTTATAGTAACATTCTGTGTTTGTATTCACATCTCATTTAAACAAGAATTGCTCATGCCATCCTCACGTGAAGCTTCGTCACAATGTTAAATAAAGTATTCAAGGCTTTTTCAATGGTTTTCTTATAAGTGAAGACCTCTCTCAAAGTCAGTTGTTTTTAATATATCGTACCTATTAATATGACTGTTCAAGAAGAAAATATATGCTTAATATAGAAATTTGTCACAAAAATGATAATAAACCTACATCCAAAGAAGTTTTTCAAGTAAGTGATTGTTTAAAACAAACTTTACTAAAACTAAAAAGAGTTTATGAGAATTTGCTTCTATTTGCCACTATCTCAAAAATAATATCTAGCAAAACATAATCTCATAAGAAAAAAAAACAAACAAAAAGTAATGGTGCGAGAGAAATTCTGCTTAACTACTTAAGCAAGTACGGTATACAAATATTTCAGATTAGTAGTTAATTTAATAATATATATATACTTTCACTTATGAACTTACTATTGTCACTTCCCATATGGGAAGTGACAATAGTAAGTTCATAAGTGAAAGTATATATATATATATTATTAAATTAATAAGTGAACGAAGAGGATGCAACAACAAGATAATTTTTAGTAGTTAATTCTTTAGATTTACTTTCTACCTTAGTTTGTGACTCTGTTAATTCTTGACGAAGGTATGTTATAGTCTGTTGCTCCTCTGCCACAGTCTGCTGAAGCTCCTTTATCTGAAATCAAGAATAAACTATAAAAACATTTAATCTTAAAAAAATTTTATATCCCAATACACCATGTTCAGTTACAGACTCCTAGTTACAATAATACAACCTAATCCTAGTAATCCAAAACAAAAACAAAAGTTGACCATTTTCTTTTTTCTGGTTAATGGGGTTTTCACATTACTTGAATGTTGCATGCATTACACTATACTTTATAACTGTTTTAGTCCATGTGTGATGGTACAATTTTTAATTAACATAAACATGGTATAAAAAACCATAAATATTGTATGCATTCATTTTTTTAACGATTTGGTCAAAATTAAATAAACATATAATAATCTTTGTAAATCTACAGTGAGTGAACTATATAAATATTTGCCAGGATTCTGACTATTTCATACCAGAAAACATGAAACACCGCAAAAAACCGTATGTCATTTATTGAGATAAAGTGCCAATCCCTGATGACGCCAGCGATGAGGAATGTGTTGTTGAAACTGTAAACAGCCAAACAATAGCCGGGTGACATAGTTTCACCCCACCTACGTAAAATGTGACAAAAGATCTGTGTCATTTCATCAGGAGACGTGATCGCAGCCGGCCGGCAACCCGTTCACGAAGAGTGAATTTCAACTTTTGCACCACTAAAAGTGGTTAATTAACTGTACAAAATATCTAAAATGTTGGGGCGATAACTTAATTGGACAGGTATCATCGGCCGATAGGTCATAAATAGTGCGTATAGAATCCGTCCGAGGTGTTTCGTGGGCCAACACGACGGTGTGGCCGTAAAACGATGTAAAAAAGTTACGGATTGTGCATGGAGAATACGACCTTAGAAGTGCGATGAGACTTATTCAATAATTTGGTGAGAACGTTCCAACATCATATTTCTTTTAATTTCAAGTAAAACATAATTTCAACATAATGACCAAAATAAAAATTCAAATTCAATTCAATTCACTAAGTCTTTAAAATTTTAAGAAATGAGCTCATTAAAAGAAATTAAGGAATTGTACCAGAGTGAGAGAGAGAGAGAGAGAGAGAGTGAGAGAGGGAGAGTGTCTTATAATTTCTAAGTGCTGGGTTGTGCGAGAGATATGTATATCTATATTTAATAACCTATTATATCTATATTTAATAAACTATTATCTAATGTTACATAATTACATATTTTTATATCACATATTTCATGATTTTGGAGGGTTTAAAGTTCGCTGAATGCAGCAGTATGTAAGATGTACTTCTGGTATAATAAACAGGGTATATCATTGGTAACAATTTTAACCCGGTCTTATTATTTCAAATAATTTCCGCTATTCAAAAGTTCGCGTAACGAATTCCTGCCCTATAGTGACTAGCAATGGTACGTAAAAGGACAAAGTTATTAACACATATGTATCCTTAAATCAAGATGGCGCCCGACTTTTGAAAACAGTGTCTATACGTTTATCGTATATCGTATATTTATTGTCAACAAGTTCGTAGAGTTACATTTGGCTTCTGGAACAGGGACTCTATATATAATCTAATTTTATGTGGAGTACGCCTACAAAGAAAGCGGGAAAAATTATTTGAGGTAATAAACACCAAAATTTTAATACGTAAACATAACCCAATTTTACGAGGTTATGTTATAAGATTGGGTGCATGTCTGTATTATAAATAAGCAAAAGGAATACTGATGAAGATAGTAATACCAAAGTCAAACTAACTGACGAAACAGTTACGAGTGAGATGGACGTTGAATTAACCCCAATTAGTCAGATCAGTGAAACCAGAGTCACTGAGTTAAACACGGTTCCTTCAACATCCATTTCAACAATTCAGAAAGTAAATCAGACAGTACTGCTGCTATGATGCAGCTCTTATTAAACAAATTTGATGAACAGAGTGTAAAGTTTGATAATTTAGACAAAAAATTAGATGAGCACAAAAGCGATTCTAATATCAAATTTACAAAATTGAATGACAAATTTCATAAACAAAGTGAAAAATTTGATAGTTTGGATATCAAGTTCAATGAACTAAAGAATGAAATTATAAACGGTAACGATAATCTCATTAAGCATTGTGACAAGGTCATTAAAAAATTAGACGAGAATTTAATTCAATTAGAAAAACAGAAGGCGAATAGTAGTGAAAACAGTACGAAAAACGAAGTACTGACTAATAACGTAAGTAACAGTAATAATCTGAAAAATGAATTTACAGGTAGTAAGAATATAATGTTAGAAAATGATAATGAGAGTATTATGAATGATAATGAGGTGTTTGAGTGTATTGAGTCAGAAAGAGAGTTTGGAGAAAGTATTTTTGTACAAGGGGTGCAGGGGGTAGAATTTTCTTTTGATGTTGTGTTAGGGGGTGAAGAAAAGTCTTCACGTATTTTTTATAAGGACAAGAGTTCCTTCAATTTATATTTGGGAGACAATAGGTCTACAAATAAAGTTTCTTGGTGTTTTTGTGTACCTAATAAGTGGTGCAGAAATTTTAAGTTAGGGACCCCTGCATATTTGGAGAGAGAGAGTGTAACTTGGTGTTATGGTGAGAAAAATATTAAGAAAGAAAGTATAGAGAGGTATTGTGAGAAAAAGAAAGTAATAAAATTTTTTGAAGTAACTAGAAAGTACAGAGAATTGGTAGAAAGGTTAGGGTTAGATACGGTGGATGAAAATAATGAATACTTACCTTGTAGTAACAGTAAAATTGAAATAACAATAAATGATGATAATAATGGTATTAAGTACTTACCTGTGGTAGAAAATTATGATGATAATTACAAAATGAATAACCAAATTATAACATATGCTATTACTGAGATAGACGGAATCCTACTCGATTGTGACTTGATATACTTGTTTGATAATTGTTTGATAAATGAATATGAATATAATATTTCTAATCATAAAATTTTTTCATTAAAAGATAAGATAAATAGACGTAAGATAAGGATGTTATTCAACGCTGGAGGATAGACTGTTGTATTGTGAAATGAACATTAAATATATGTGAAAAGTGGTATTGAATTGGATGCTATGGACTGAGTTTGATAAATAACAAAATAATGTGTTTGGAGTGTATATTTTTCATTGTTTCATATGTTTTATATATCAATGTATTTATGTAATTTTGATGTTGTATTACAGGTATATTTTGTGTACACCAGTTATTATGTATTTTAATAATTAACATGTTTTGTTTAATTAAACAAGTTTAAACAAATGAATAATATTTAAAGGTCAATTACTGAATTAAAATAGTACAAAAGAAAGTTGTACTAATTTGTAACAGAAGTAAATTATTAATTATAATAGAAAATTTTTAATGAAGTTAACTTATTATTTAATTTGTAATGAAGGCAATTCCTAATGAATAATAATACAAAACTTCTATTAATTAAATAAATGATTCAGTAAGAATATATATTTGAGTTTTGAGAAGTATTGTTATGAGTAGGTGAGAGATGAATTTTATAAGACAATTGTCAATGATTATAGTAAGGTAGAAAGTGTTTAAACAGGAATAGAGCCTGGGTATAGAGAAAATGCAGGTGAGTTTAATTAATGTAAATGGAGTTAGAAAGTTAAGAATTTTGAAGTAAATAATACCAAGAGAGTATTAGATATTTAGGGACACAGTAGTTAGTGATTATTTGTAGAGGTGAGTAAAGAAATTGGTATAAACATATATTTGTTGTTGATGATATTTTGTAGTGGGGGTGAGGTGATAAGGAGTAGCCAACGTATAGCGTTGTGGCAGGTAATAGCTTAGTTTTAGGGAGTGTTTGCCGAATTTTTTGGAAGGGCAAAAATTTATGAATGTATATAGCCAGTTAGGGAACACCCATCTCTGTACAAAGATGCGCGGTGCTATAGGATTTAAATGGAAATTAGTGAAAGGTGTTTATAATTGAGATATTGGTGTCATGATAGGTAAATTTGGTTGTTAGTTAGAAGAAAGGTGAGTAAGATTATAATAAGTAAAAGCATAGTGGATCAGGAGTCACCCAGACTAATGATTAGAAGGTGAAAAGTTAGGTAGTTAGTGAGGTAGAAAGTTCAGAATAGAAAGGTAATGAAAAATAAATGATGAAATAATAATAATAATATGAATATTAGTAATAAATGTGAAATAAATATTAATAAATATTATAACGTTTAAATCTTATTCGGGGTGTTATTTTAAAAGTTATTATTATGTTTATTATTATAATCGAATTTACGTTACGTTTAATTAACTTGAACCAAAATAAATAAAAGAGTGGTTGTTGTTTAAATTTAAATTTGTGGTTAAAGTATTAAAAGTCTCATTAAAACAAAAGTCATCTATGGGTGAAATGTTCCTTGGAGATAACTCAATGTTGAGAATGGTTGTTTCTACTTGAAGGTGACCAATGTAGTAAAATATTTTACCATACAACATTCAAGTTACTCACAGTGTTTACAATGGTTTAAATACTCTTGTTTTAAAGAATTCCCTTGTATTAAACAAAAAATAATAAAGTTGATTATATTTGAATGTTAGATTATCTTAAATTAAAACATGAAATATGGCAGTTGATTACTTGATAGTAGATCTCGTCTGGTTGAAACTGGTTGTAGAGACTTCTTCTGATTACAGGTAGTCTGAGTAAGTCAAGTCCTGTAAAGTCTGGACAATATCATAAACAAACATATACTTTTACGTACCTGATTGCGTTTACTTGAAGCTCACTAAACTGTCAACTCAGCTTACATTCATCAACTCCCTTTAGTTGCAAGGTTATGTCACCTTGTTTATCAAATTAATGGGCGCCACACAGATTTATTCAGGGAAAATTCCGTGTAAAACCCGTTCATAAAAATTAATAGATGAATTGAAAATTTAAAATAGTTGAATACCACTTTTTGGCTATGCTATTCCAATGTGTCAAACACAACAGAAGGTTGTTTAAGTTTAATAAAAGAAACTATTTAATTATTCAGAAAAAATAAAATAAATCAAATCAGGTGATGCTGTTAATAATGGGTTTATTTGCACCCTTCTAGTGAATTCAAAAAATACACATAATATAACATATAAAGTTGTACAATGAAAACTTAATTATTATATGCCTCATACGACTGGCTCAGAACATGAGTTATAAATTTGGTTAAGTCAAGATACTATTTATTGTAATATAAAATTATTACAATTATTACTATTAGTATTATTGTTATTATTATTATTATCTCAGTAGTGAATTCTTTGAGACACGAAAGAAAACAATTATGCCTACACAGTATCCAATGATACAATTGATCAAAAAAGTTGAAGTTACTTTGACCAAGTAATTAAAATAAAAAAACGATCTATTGTAAGATCGTGCGTTTCTTTAACGCTTGCTTTTCTAATGACAATATTATTCAATTGAGGACCCTTACCACTAACATATAGCTTACTTACTAATAACAAATTTGAATAAAAAATTGAAACGTGGTGTAATCGTAGATACTGTTTTTGTGTTTTGCGTCAGTACAGGTTATGGTATCAAAATACAAGTTATTGCGCTCAGATCAAGAATAATAATGATTGCACTTTTACCTTCGTGGTTTTAATTATTTTAATTAAAACCTTTTATCACTTAAGTAATCGGATTATAGAGATTACTTTCTTTCAGCACTAATTCGCACAAGAACAGAAATTCGATCCTCTTCTGATAAAAATGGATCGTGAATACTGACAATAAATTCTTTTCTGTTCGTTATTCCCGCACAAAATTAAAATAAACTGCACTTGAACACTGTAGATGATTGATGATGCACTTGAAGTAAAGTTTCTCGTTGTTAACTATTGGTTCCAGAGTACAAGGTAGCTGACACTATGTGTTATAAGCAGAAACGTGACGGAGGCGAGCGTACGTCTGTTCAGCTCGTTAGATGATAAAGGTCTTTCTCAAAATTCGCCGGTCTGTCTTTTTATACCCACCTTTTGGATTGGGCTTAGGTAAAATTATCATTTTATAACTAATTTTCCTATTGGTCCAGACAGGTGAGACGAAAAATGACGTATCACTTTTTGGCGGTTGGTAACGGTTTTCTAACCGTCGAATGTTGAGATGATTGACAGGTCGCGTCTGTTGTCATTGTTATTATTATTGGTACAAGATTCCTGATATACATTTATAAAATGATGCTAACAGTTGTCATACACTTAATACCGTCACGATTGAGTTGATATTATTATCAAATTAAAGATTGTTTTGTTTCCTTTAAATTGATATCACTCGATCTCGGATTATCTTCACCTTAACCGACATTGTTAGGAAATCAATGTTCGGGTACACTATTCTTACTGTCGTCTGCTCTTTATGAGTCGCCGATTTTACACTTTTTAGTTAACCTTTCTCGTTTCCACATAACATTTTATTAAACAAATGTTTATGTGCGGACTCCATTAATACTGTACTGACGTTTTTTTTTTCACTGAACTTTACTTTTACACCTTAATTCTATACATAGTAATAAATGAACCTACTGACTAATGACATTTTGTTTACTGTTAGTTAGTTCTGAACTACTATTTACAAATAAAATCGTGGCTAAACCTATCGTTTTAATATCATTTTTCGTTATGTTAATGCATAACCATTGTTCTGGTGCATTTTATTTTGCACTGGTGATAATTATTAATAGTCACTTTATTGACTAATGTTTGGTCTAAGTTTGTTAAGTGTAGAATATCGCCTACACTGAAATTTGGCCTTTATAATGCCTATGGGTTCTCAATTTGGTAAATTACAGAGACATCTTATTGGTATAAGATTCTCTTATATAGTTAGCTCTCTTTTCTGACAGGTATATTTGATGCAGAAATACATCTTAATTCCTACAATATAGCCATTGTTAACATTGGTTTTGGCATTCATTATCTACTGTTCATAGTCACATTTATTATCAGAAAAATGCTGATTTTGCTTTCACAGTATTTAACTGCTAATTCGTTTGTTTTTTGTTTATAAATGACATTCGGTTTACATTAACTATTTACTGAATTGACAGTTGAATTTAAATCTATTCTGTCCATTAGTTCGTTTTAGTCTCAGTCTAGTTGTAGTGTCAAACAGCTATTACGTTACTGTTTCCCATGGCACTTCTGCTTTATTCTTCTCTCTTGGTTTCTTCTTTCTTGTTTATTTTGACTAGTCTATACCTATTTACATGTTTATTCTGTTTTATGAAATCTAATAACATACACTTAGGTTAGGTGACATCTTGTGATGTTACATAATACACCCTCTTTAAAATTGATCATTTGAAAAATTTATATTTTGTAAAATTATCAATTCATGTCAGTTTCTTAGTATACTTCAATAAAGATATTTTCTCTTGTATTCCTAGATTTTTTAAACATATTATTGGTGTCTTACTCTAGGTTGGCTTTTTATACAATAGTACAATTCTTAATTTACTAGTAATTTCAAGCTGCTTACTCTCTAAATCATTTAACTATAATGGGTCTTGTTTCTCAAGTTAATTATTCCCTGTTTTATTTACACTCTACTTTCTCACTACATATCTTTGCATTCGTGATCATTTTGATGGTTATAATAATTTATACCTCACAGATTCTTTTATAATATTCCTTGATATAATAAAACAATATAATTCCCTAACTGTAGTAGAGGTTCTGGAATCAGGGTGGCTCACTATGGCTAACATCCTCTGCCGTTCCTCCCTACACATTCTCAGATTCAGAGGCATTACTCTTCTCTGTCTGAGTAAAAATAAACATTGCACCTGGCAATAGTTGCACTATCACAACTCAAAAAAAATATCACATATCATTCGTATTCAATAATATAATATATTCCCTATAATATACAAGGTATCAGAGGTTTTCATTCAGATCACATTTCTATCTTTATACTTGCTAACATACTTTCTTTCTTACAGGTAATTACTTCCTTTAGACTTGGTGTTTTTTAGTGATGCTTTTATCAGCTATATAGTTACTTATTTACTAGTTAACAATTTGTTATGGTTCATTTAAATATTTTTTAAGATTATACACTTGTTTAGATGCTTATAATACTTATGCATCTGTTTGTTCTATCTAGAGTTCACAATATATTTCTGTTTTCACTATAGTCTATTAAATCTTTCTTAACGAGTTATATTCCTCCTGAATTATCAGGCTTACATTGTTTGTATACTAAATGGTTTTTTCTTTTTTTTCTGATGTTCTCTGACATATTCTTATGATGTATCATATTTGATAATTGACAAACATTTTTCTTTCCTTTCATTTCATTATAACAATAGTTATTCTTACAATTAATACTCTTTGTTATTTTTCTTCTCTACTCCTTCAAGTGATGGTGGTTTTCACTTATTCTGGATGATTTTATACACTCTATACTATACTGTAATTACAATTTCATTTAACAATATACTAATATCTAATATCTAATTTCATAGACATGCTTGGGGTTTTCATGGTTGGTTTCACAAATATTAATTTCTCTTTCCTTACATTCCATAATAATGTCCTTCTTTTTATTTTACACACTTTGTTATACTGCCTCTCTACTCCTTCAAAGGTTAGTTGGGTGAACCTTTATTCTGGACGATTTTATACACTATATTTGAGTTTTATGAGAGGTATACTCTAATCATTTTATAAACATTATGTCATATAGAATATTCATCTGGATACATATTTTTCTCTAGGTATAGTACAGTAATTGCATTATTTTATTAAATCATTTGATTGACCTTATCTAATATCCTATCCCCTAGGGTAATAGGTTTTGTACATTTTCATCATTAACAAATGGTTTGGTTTACATCTTAAACCTACACACTTTTGTAACTTGGTAAGGTAGATTGACTAGTTATAGCTAATTGGTTACCTTCAATATTTTTGGTAATTTAACAACAAATGAGTTTGTTTATAGTAGTGGTTTTTTTTTCCAATATAGATATTTTACTGTTTTACAACATAAACGTTTGGGTGAGGAATGTTGCTTCCTATTACATATTATCTCTCCTTAATATTCATCATTTCTTATCCGTCGATATTCATGGGGTTATTTGTGCTCTTCCACTCTATTGGGTCTATAATTGGGATATCTGACATATGTTCCGTACTAGTGGCTTTGGAGATACCTTACTATCAAGCGGTTCTTCCACTTAGCGGCTACCAGATAGTCATTGGCTCCCCGTTTCCTTGCCTTCTTCCTCTCATCATCTTTGGTTTTATTGCGTTCATTGTACTCTGGGCCTCGGCTATTATTGATATCTAGCCCTTCTTCTAATCCGGGTTGACCTTTGTTCTCTTGGTTGGACTCTTCCATCGCTTGGTCCCTCTTCTTCCGCATTTCCCTTATTCTTTGGGCGTACCTTTCAATAAGCTGGTCCAGTCGTTCTTGATCATTTTCCTTCTCCCTGTGAAGCCTCTTTCTTCTAGGAGTATTCGCTTTAAATACCTCATTGTTTGTGACCTTCTCCGTCATAACATAGTCAATGGCATGTAACGTTGTTTTAATCGTTCCGTCATCTGGGTCATTACTTAAATGGTTTAAGGATCGGTTATGCACTAAGGAATCGATTGATTTTATTTGGTGTATTTTATTTATTGGTATATTTGATTTAATTGGATTCTTATTTAATTTTTTACCCACGGTTTTATGGTGATTTATTTTTAATATTTTCATGAAGTCTTGTTTATACTTCTTACCATTGGTCCTTGCTCTATGACGAATACTTGGGTTGTCTACGAAGTTAATTAATCCACTCCTAGTCATTTCTAATATTTCCATTGTAATCCTTGTTTTCTTAGAGCGTATTATTCTTTTTATCTTTGTCTCTTTCTCTCCTGTCTCCTTAATTATCTTGTTCCTTACATTTTTAATGATAGTTTCTTTATGCTGAATGTTCTCTTCATTCCTATGGTGTGTATCCTCAGGCACCAATGCTTTCGAGTCTTCTTTGTTCTCAGTTTGTTTATTAGTGTCTTCGAATTGTCGACTTAATTCTTCTCTCCACTTCCGGTTATCCTCAATTATTGACTCGATATTCTTATTTAATAACCCGAAGTTCCTCTGATTCTCTTCCCGGAAAGTTTCCATATTTTTCTTCATCTGTCCGAATTGTTCCATCATCATTCTCATAATTTTCTGGAAACTTGGCGGCTCCATCGATGCTATTTCCTTAGGTTGGTTTTTTATGGTGTCACTTCTTGGTGTGTCAGGCATGTTAATTTTTTCGTGCCTACCGGGCTAATATAAAATATAAAAATATATTTATTTAATATTTTTTAAGCCACACTAGTTGGTGCGCCAATTTATAACGTTTAAATCTTATTCGGGGTGTTATTTTAAAAGTTATTATTATGTTTATTATTATAATCGAATTTACGTTACGTTTAATTAACTTGAACCAAAATAAATAAAAGAGTGGTTGTTGTTTAAATTTAAATTTGTGGTTAAAGTATTAAAAGTCTCATTAAAACAAAAGTCATCTATGGGTGAAATGTTCCTTGGAGATAACTCAATGTTGAGAATGGTTGTTTCTACTTGAAGGTGACCAATGTAGTAAAATATTTTACCATACAACATTCAAGTTACTCACAGTGTTTACAATGGTTTAAATACTCTTGTTTTAAAGAATTCCCTTGTATTAAACAAAAAATAATAAAGTTGATTATATTTGAATGTTAGATTATCTTAAATTAAAACATGAAATATGGCAGTTGATTACTTGATAGTAGATCTCGTCTGGTTGAAACTGGTTGTAGAGACTTCTTCTGATTACAGGTAGTCTGAGTAAGTCAAGTCCTGTAAAGTCTGGACAATATCATAAACAAACATATACTTTTACGTACCTGATTGCGTTTACTTGAAGCTCACTAAACTGTCAACTCAGCTTACATTCATCAACTCCCTTTAGTTGCAAGGTTATGTCACCTTGTTTATCAAATTAATGGGCGCCACACAGATTTATTCAGGGAAAATTCCGTGTAAAACCCGTTCACAAAAATTAATAGATGAATTGAAAATTTAAAATAGTTGAATACCACTTTTTGGCTATGCTATTCCAATGTGTCAAACACAACAGAAGGTTGTTTAAGTTTAATAAAAGAAACTATTTAATTATTCAGAAAAAATAAAATAAATCAAATCAGGTGATGCTGTTAATAATGGGTTTATTTGCACCCTTCTAGTGAATTCAAAAAATACACATAATATAACATATAAAGTTGTACAATGAAAACTTAATTATTATATGCCTCATACGACTGGCTCAGAACATGAGTTATAAATTTGGTTAAGTCAAGATACTATTTATTGTAATATAAAATTATTACAATTATTACTATTAGTATTATTGTTATTATTATTATTATCTCAGTAGTGAATTCTTTGAGACACGAAAGAAAACAATTATGCCTACACAGTATCCAATGATACAATTGATCAAAAAAGTTGAAGTTACTTTGACCAAGTAATTAAAATAAAAAAACGATCTATTGTAAGATCGTGCGTTTCTTTAACGCTTGCTTTTCTAATGACAATATTATTCAATTGAGGACCCTTACCACTAACATATAGCTTACTTACTAATAACAAATTTGAATAAAAAATTGAAACGTGGTGTAATCGTAGATACTGTTTTTGTGTTTTGCGTCAGTACAGGTTATGGTATCAAAATACAAGTTATTGCGCTCAGATCAAGAATAATAATGATTGCACTTTTACCTTCGTGGTTTTAATTATTTTAATTAAAACCTTTTATCACTTAAGTAATCGGATTATAGAGATTACTTTCTTTCAGCACTAATTCGCACAAGAACAGAAATTCGATCCTCTTCTGATAAAAATGGATCGTGAATACTGACAATAAATTCTTTTCTGTTCGTTATTCCCGCACAAAATTAAAATAAACTGCACTTGAACACTGTAGATGATTGATGATGCACTTGAAGTAAAGTTTCTCGTTGTTAACTATTGGTTCCAGAGTACAAGGTAGCTGACACTATGTGTTATAAGCAGAAACGTGACGGAGGCGAGCGTACGTCTGTTCAGCTCGTTAGATGATAAAGGTCTTTCTCAAAATTCGCCGGTCTGTCTTTTTATACCCACCTTTTGGATTGGGCTTAGGTAAAATTATCATTTTATAACTAATTTTCCTATTGGTCCAGACAGGTGAGACGAAAAATGACGTATCACTTTTTGGCGGTTGGTAACGGTTTTCTAACCGTCGAATGTTGAGATGATTGACAGGTCGCGTCTGTTGTCATTGTTATTATTATTGGTACAAGATTCCTGATATACATTTATAAAATGATGCTAACAGTTGTCATACACTTAATACCGTCACGATTGAGTTGATATTATTATCAAATTAAAGATTGTTTTGTTTCCTTTAAATTGATATCACTCGATCTCGGATTATCTTCACCTTAACCGACATTGTTAGGAAATCAATGTTCGGGTACACTATTCTTACTGTCGTCTGCTCTTTATGAGTCGCCGATTTTACACTTTTTAGTTAACCTTTCTCGTTTCCACATAACATTTTATTAAACAAATGTTTATGTGCGGACTCCATTAATACTGTACTGACGTTTTTTTTTTTTCACTGAACTTTACTTTTACACCTTAATTCTATACATAGTAATAAATGAACCTACTGACTAATGACATTTTGTTTACTGTTAGTTAGTTTTGAACTACTATTTACAAATAAAATCGTGGCTAAACCTATCGTTTTAATATCATTTTTCGTTATGTTAATGCATAACCATTGTTCTGGTGCATTTTATTTTGCACTGGTGATAATTATTAATAGTCACTTTATTGACTAATGTTTGGTCTAAGTTTGTTAAGTGTAGAATATCGCCTACACTGAAATTTGGCCTTTATAATGCCTATGGGTTCTCAATTTGGTAAATTACAGAGACATCTTATTGGTATAAGATTCTCTTATATAGTTAGCTCTCTTTTCTGACAGGTATATTTGATGCAGAAATACATCTTAATTCCTACAATATAGCCATTGTTAACATTGGTTTTGGCATTCATTATCTACTGTTCATAGTCACATTTATTATCAGAAAAATGCTGATTTTGCTTTCACAGTATTTAACTGCTAATTCGTTTGTTTTTTGTTTATAAATGACATTCGGTTTACATTAACTATTTACTGAATTGACAGTTGAATTTAAATCTATTCTGTCCATTAGTTCGTTTTAGTCTCAGTCTAGTTGTAGTGTCAAACAGCTATTGCGTTACTGTTTCCCATGGCACTTCTGCTTTATTCTTCTCTCTTGGTTTCTTCTTTCTTGTTTATTTTGACTAGTCTATACCTATTTACATGTTTATTCTGTTTTATGAAATCTAATAACATACACTTAGGTTAGGTGACATCTTGTGATGTTACAATATGATAAATAATTGAGGTCTAATTAATTAATCAAATGAAATTGTAACTTAAATGATTTAAATGCAAACTTAAATCGATAGAATATGCAAATCTTAATCAAGATTAAATATGAATTTAAAATGTATTAATATAATGATCATGTGTATTAATGTATCAATGTATTATTATGTATTATGTAATAAAATTTTAACATGTATAAGAAATAGTGTATGTGGAGGAGAAAGAGGGATAAATATAATTGGCGCTGTCAATAACAATTATTACCTGTTAATAATGATAGTAATGATTTTAATAATAATTTTAATTTCAATAAGATTTTCTTAATGATTTTGTTTTTCTATGTTTGAATATTTGGGATGGGAATTTCCATACTTTCAGTTATAATTAATTCTTTTTATATCAATATGTTTCTTTTGTAATTATACTAATTATAAAATAGAAAGAGTTAAATATTATCGATGGGAATCGAAACAATTTAATAGTTCAGGGTAGTCCATAATGAGAATGGAAATTCAATATAATTCTTGTGAGTTACATCTTGTAATTATATTTTAGTAGTATTTCAAGCAAACCCAGTGCTTATTAGCACAAACCAGCACCTAGCTAAGGGGAACCAGATCAGTTAAGGATAGAGTGATTTACCAAGCCACTATTTTGATTTTTCATTTATTGTTTCAGTGTTTGGTGATATGACAGCGGTCCTGAGCTGGCCAGCGCGTCAGAGCAGGGGCGTTACGCACCTAAGTGGCCTTATGGTGTTGGGATCTCGAAGGAGAAGTCCAGTAAGGTCATGCAGGTACTGTCATCGTCATCAGACCACGGGTGAGTTATTATTTTCTTTTATATAGATTGTAAGGGGGTTGTGGCGACCTATCCTGGCTGATCCCTTTAGGAAGAATGAAAGGGTCAATGAAAGTTTTTATGCTTCGGCACAAAATCTTTCATTGAGGGGGTTTTGTGATGGTACAATTATGGTACAATTTTTAATTAACATAAACATGGTATAAAAAACCATAAATATTGTATGCATTCATTTTTTTAACGATTTGGTCAAAATTAAATAAACATATAATAATCTTTGTAAATCTACAGTGAGTGAACTATATAAATATTTGCCAGGATTCTGACTATTTCATAGCAAAAAACATGAAACACCGCAAAAAACCGTATGTCATTTATTGAGATAAAGTGCCAATCCCTGATGACGCCAGCGATGAGGAATGTGTTGTTGAAACTGTAAACAGCCAAACAATAGCCGGGTGACATAGTTTCACCCCACCTACGTAAAATGTGACAAAAGATCTGTCATTTCATCAGGAGACGTGATCACAGCCGGCCGGCAACCCGTTCACGAAGAGTGAATTTTGCACCACTAAAAGTGGTTAATTAACTGTACAAAATATCTAAAATGTTGGGGCGATAACTTAATTGGACAGGTATCATCGGCCGATAGGTCGTAAATAGTGCGTATAGAATCCGTCCGAGGTGTTTCGTGGGCCAACACGACGGTGTGGCCGTAAAACGATGTAAAAAAGTTACGGATTGTGCATGGAGAATACGACCTTAGAAGTGCGATGAGACTTATTCAATAATTTGGTGAGAACGTTCCAACATCATATTTCTTTTAATTTCAAGTAAAACATAATTTCAACATAATGACCAAAATAAAAATTCAAATTCAATTCAATTCACTAAGTCTTTAAAATTTTAACAAATGAGCTCATTAAAAGAAATTAAGGAATTGTACCAGAGTGAGAGAGAGAGAGAGAGAGAGAGAGAGAGAGAGAGAGAGAGAGAGAGAGAGAGAGAGAGAGAGAGAGAGAGAGAGAGAGAGAGAGAGAGAGAGAGAGAGAGAGAGAGTGAGAGGGAAAGTGTCTTATAATTTCTAAGTGCTGGGTTTGCGAGAGATATGTATATCTATATTTAATAACCTATTATATCTATATTTAATAAACTATTATCTAATGTTACATAATTACATATTTTTATATCACATATTTCATGATTTTGGAGGGTTTAAAGTTCGCTGAATGCAGCAGTATGTAAGATGTACTTCTGGTATAATAAACAGGGTATATCATTGGTAACAATTTTAACCCGGTCTTATTATTTCAAATAATTTCCGCTATTCAAAAGTTCGCGTAATGAATTCCTGCCCTATAGTGACTAGCAATGGTAAGTAAAAGGACAAAGTTATTAACACATATGTATCCTTAAATCAAGATGGCGCCCGACTTTTGAAAACAGTGTCTATACGTTTATCGTATATCGTATATTTATTGTCAACAAGTTCGTAGAGTTACACATGTAACAATGAAAGTTTATTATTGTAACTGTAGCTTACGTCATTTACATAATTTTCTATAGAATTTTGTACTGTGATGCAAATATGAAGTAATGTACATGTGAAGAACTGTGTAATAAATACATACATTGTGAATAGTAAAAGCTAGAATTACAGACTTTCTCAGAAGAGAAGGAAAATAACTGTCAAATAATCAATTTCATAGACAATTTACACCAAGAAGGTGCAGCCAGAGTAAAAATGCAAGCTTCACTGGTGCAAGATTTTAGTAGATAAAACTGAAACAGATGACCGGTTTGATATAACTCAAAGAAACACAAGAACTACAATATGAAGCAGTTTCAAAAGAAGGATAGATGAGGACTTAAAAGGGTGAAGGTAAAAATTAAAGTTCTTTTAGAAACAAAAAATAAACAAAATTACCAATATATTTTTACTTGGACAGAATGTGTAAATCAAAGTGTCAGCTGTGACAGGGTAAATATGGATACAGAAACAATATGTGAAGCTGTGAATATTTAAGGCTGACAGTCAACCTTCTTGCAGCAAATAGTTTTACTTAGAAATTGGCAATATTTAGTAATTCAGATCATTACAAATTTGTTGTATTTCGGTAATCATTATTAAATCCATTTAATTAAAATTTTATCTACATTCAACAAGTTAAACAATAAGAGGTTAGTGTATGGGAAATGGCTAGTAAATTGTCTTTAGTTAGAGGCCAAAAATTTTAAAAATATTATAATTTGTTAAGGTCCTCGCCTTTTACCCTTTTAACTAAATAATACTCTCATCATAAAATACTCACCGCTGCCAGAATTTTACTTACCGTCATGGTCCCCGTAAAACTTACCTTTTGAAACTGCCCAGTCGCCAACGTGTTTTTTAGTTATACATGTAAACTTTGAACACTCTTGCCCTTATAAAAATCCCGCTATCTGACTGTAATAAAATTTCAGAAAACCCCCGATTACGTTAAACGAGTTGTCAGCACAGAAAACTAGGAAATGGTTTGCGGCAAAATAACTACACTAACACATGCTTATAGAAGAATGAACCTTTTAATTTTTACCATTTACTCTATCATTGATTATTATGTTTTCTTTATATTTATAATTTTTTACTAATTTTAATCCAATAATTCTGTATAGACTACTACTACATCTTTCTAGTTGAGCCAGTACTTTTTATAACCCATACACACACTCACTCAATTTACATTTATTTTTTAAAAACTTCCTATTTAATTAATGAGCTCTTTATTAATTATAATGTTTTGGCCAAATGAAACTGTCTTTACACTTGTTACCTATTTGCGTAATATCCAAACGTTGTACACAATATTGTCCGGAACTGTTTTCACTAATCACTCTCCACTCCGAACACAGTTTATTATTACCTTACGTCATTTACTCGTCACTTTACTGTTTGTACATTTTATATTACTTGGTAGGCCTACTTTTGTATTTTTTGGCCTACCAAGAACTCGTCCGAGGCTACCGTTTTTGTTCTGGTAACTGTCTGCTGATTGTCTGGCCGCTCAGCCGTGAGTTGCAATGGAACTGGTCTCAGTGCTGCTAAGGCGGTAATGCATAGGTTTTCGTCTGGTCACGTGATCGTGAGACTGCGCTCCCATTGGTGCTGTTAAAAGAGCGCTCTAACGTAGGCGTAAGATTTAGCAATATTTTGCCGCCTGCTGCAATATGAAATTACATTACTTTTTTCCGTGATTCACGGCTGATGCAAAGTTAGGTGTCATTTCACAATCGGTCTACGCTGCTTGAGTGCGGAGACAAAACATAGACGTTTTGTTCTGTAATAAACACAGCCTATTTGGTTGACTAACTCGGGGTTCTACAAAGGTGAACAATGAATGCGTGGAGAATATAATTTTTTTAAATGTTAACTTGGCCCTACAATTTCGTACCGTTACAATACCCCCCCCCCCAATAAGAGATTGAAGGCCGAAGCGTTCAAACTCTTATTGCCTAAACCCTAAGAGGATCAGTGAGGACATGGCGCCACAACCCCCCTGAACACTCTACTAAAATCATGGGTTCTTACCCCCCTAGTCTGGCAGCTGTGGCAGCACCCATCCGATCTTACTGGACTTCTCTGTTCGAGATCCCAACACCATAAGCTTGGACAGATACCCGCCACAGTATCGCCTGACTATAAAACATTCAATTAAAAAATCAACAAATGGCTTTCCCTCATTCCATATCCCACAACTGATTTGTTTCCTCTTAGCCGTACTGGTTCATTGACAATGTACTGGCTCATTTTATATTATGAAATATATCTTAACCCTAGAAAATAGTGTTAATAAAACAATATAGGTTATATACAATACAGTAGTACATGTAAGAAAGTACTGGCTCATTTTATATTATGAAATATATCTTAACCCTAGAAAATAGTGTTAATAAAACAATATAGGTTATATACAATACAGTAGTACATGTAAGTTCCAGTCAAATTAAATAGCAAACTCCATACAATATTACCCAGCCAAAATGACACATTAATTATACAGAATTGCATTAACTCACAATAATTATAACTAAAATACAAGTTATGTATCATAGATAAAGTTTTCAATTTTAAATAAAGTACATATTATTTATTATTTATTTATCAAATCAAAATAGATTTAAACTCATTATTAAAATTCTTTTTTTTTCAATTACTTTAATTACCAATTTAATTTAATTTAATTTAATTCCTCAAATCCTGATTATCAATCTCATTTGTTTTAATTACATTTTACAAAAGACAAAAAAATATTACCTACATTCCATCACATCAGATGGTTCTTTTATTTCATAATAGAATCTGCTCAATGGTACTTGTGGCAGTCTGAGTTGGTCACCAGTCTGAGTTGATCAAATGACGTCACAGGCTTATGACATCAGAGATAAAGAGGCCCTGGTAGCTGATTTCCGCTGTCTCTGTGTACATGTACGTTGACGAATTGGAACGTGTGGAAAAGCATTGCATTGCAAAAAAAAAACAGTCGCTCTGAGACGTTTTTGAAGTGTGGTTGACTACGTTCGGCTAAATCGTGTCTTTAAACATCGTCGCTTTGTTATAAATCAACGATATTATTACTCTGTTGTTGTGTTATATTAGTATTTGTGTTTACAGTGTTTTAAGTATCTTACTTAATATTCGATAGTTGTTCGTATTTTGTTTGCATATTCAGATCTCAGTTGGGATAATTAAAATGAGGGTTTTCGAAGGAGGAATAACACCGCTGGATATACAAAGGTTTTTAATTACTGGAGCAATTCCTGAAAAGTGTACAAAATCGTATCAAAGTAGAAACTTTAAGAGACAATGTAAACTTTATGTTATTCGTGACAATAAACTGTTTTATCGTAAATGTGGCGGGCTAAGAGGTACAGAAAAATTAATAGAAATTGTTCACGACGATAATAAAATACAAAAATTGATGGGCGTAGCCCACAAAGGTGCTGATACTAGCAAACAAGCGATTGGTATGTCTGCACATCGAGGAATTAATAGCACCGTGGACATACTTTCACAACGGTACTACTTTAAAAATATAAAATTAAAGGTGACAGATTTTGTAAAAAATTGTGAAGTGTGTCAGAAAGTTACACCTCCATGGGTGTCTTGTGTACCCGAAATGAAGCCAATTCCTGTTCCTAAGAGAGTCATGGAACAAATTGGAATAGATGTTATGCAGTTACCAGAAGTGCAGGGAAAAAAATACATAGTGGTGGCAGTAGACTACTTTTCAAAGTGGGCTGAGGCGAAAGCCCTTAAAAATAAGACTGGCATTGAAGTGGCTAAATTTATTTATGAAATTATATGTAGACATGGTTGCCCTAAAATACAAATTAACAATAATGGTTGCGAGTTTGTAAATGAAGTTTCTAAAGAATTGCATAGACTGACGGGGACAAAACAAAGATTAACATCACCCTACCACCCACAGGCTAATGGATTAGTAGAACGTCAAAATAGGACAATAAAAGATAAACTGAAAAGAACTTTAATGGAAAACATTAATAACTGGCCTGATGTTCTCGAGAGTGTATTATTTGCGTACAGAACATCTAGACACAAAACAACAGGATTTTCACCTTTTTTTATGTTATACAACAGAGAACCAGTTTTACCATTAGACCTTGTTGATGAAGATAATTTGACCGATGAAGACGAGGAGTCTCTTCAGGTAGCTGAAAAAAAAACGGATGTTCAAGAAGTAGAGGAAGATATTGTCGAAGAAAATAAAGAAATGGAAAGAAAATTACAAAAAATATTAGAAGTGAAAAAAGTAATTGATGAAGCAGCATTAAAAAATATCAGAAGAGCTCAGATTAAACAGAAAAAGCAATTTGACGAAAGACATACAATAACAAAGAAAATGGAAATAAAACCTGGGAGTAGAATTTTGGTAAAAAATGTGACAAAATTCAAAAATAAATTAATGTTTACTGAACTTCCATGGAGTGGACCATTTACAGTTAACAAAGTTTTAAGAAACGAGTATTGTATATTACAAGATGAAAGTGGCAAAGTGAGGAAAAAGAAAGAACATGTGAAAAACTTGAAAATTTTCTACAATCTAAATGATGATAAATCTGATGTGGAGGTTTCTGGTGAGTGGTGTGAAGTGATTTTTTTTTATGATCCGGTTGACGTAGAGTGGCAAATGGAAAAGTGTAAAGTGTTGGGTCTGTCCTTTGAAGGACAATGCACGTGTATTAGAATCGGGCATAAATTAGCACTTGCAAAACCACACGGTGCGAAGAAAATTGTGGGTGACGGAAATTGTTGGTTTAGGGCAGTTTCCTACGTAATTACTGGCAGTGAAGGTTATCATATGGACGTTAGAAACATAGTTGTCAATTATATGGACAATGAATTGAACAACAACCGAGCCAATGATTTATTTAAAGGTAGGACGTCACTAAAAAATATGATAAAAGAAGGCACATGGGCAACTGAAAGTGAGATATTTAGAACTGCATCACTTTTGAATACAAACATTTTTGTGTACACAAAGATAAACTCAAAAAATGGAGAGAAGTGGGACTGGCAGTTATTTACAGCAGGTGCTTCAGCAAATTTAAAAAAAAGTGAAATTCCAAGCCAAAAAAATATATACATTACAAATGAAAGTGGTTGTCATTATGAAGTTGTTATTTCAGTTCATGGAATGGGTGTAGTTTAAGCAATACCTACGTGTCTACAGAAACGTAAGTAGGCTACTATACTATTATTTTATCTCTTACTGTATATAAAGTGTAATGAAAACTAAAGACATCTTTTTATAGTGTAAATAATTAATAATTTTGTTTTTATTTTTTAAAATTAATTAATTGATACAGCTTTAAACAATTCGTTAAAACGAATTTTAAAATGATTAATTATTATAGCAACTTAGAAAGTTACATAAATTTAGTTTCATGAAACAGATAGAAACTAATTTTGTACTGAGAATCCCCGAAATACTCCACTCTGTGCAAGCCGAAACATAACGTTTATTGCATACTGCAAAAATATTTTTGCTATTAGTCTTGTCTTTCTGATTGCATATAATTTACTTTAAGGAATAATGGTTAACACACAAACTAAGTTATTTTTTCATTCAAGTGAGTTTACGTTAAATTCGAATACTTTTAATCCTATAGTCGTTTAATTCTACAAGACCGAAGGAAGTGACAATAAAAGTAAGCGACGATATGACCATCCAATTTTGAATGCTTCATTCGCCGTGTTTAAAGATGAGCTTCTGGAATTTGGAGCTACCAACCAAGAAAACATCAGCTCGCACAGTTCGGCGAAATTGGTAAGAAACCTGTAACATTTACTCTGAAATAATTAAGAGTGTGACGGGGCGGCGAATGGGACCGGACCCCACCCCACAAGGTCGACAGTTGACAAGAAATGTTGTTAATCTCCTAATTTTTAAGCTGTTTTATTAATTTCACAGCTGTATGCGCTAATACAGTAGTACCCCATTTTTAAATAGAGGTCTAAAAACAAATTTATTACACAGAATATGCGTGTACGTTTGAAATATGAAATATAGGAAATTCAAGTAAGTCAATAAGTATCTTATAAACAATGTTGCAATAGCGCTTATTACTTCCATATTCCTTAAGGAAATGGAAGTACTGTATGGTGATGGCAAAAAAAATCGTGTTCGAGATTATTGCAGATTCTGATTGTACTACACTCAAAACATGAAAAAAAGTCATTTTTCGAAAAGTGTCTGTGTTTGACTGTCTGTCTATCTGTGTGTAGATTTTTTTCTATGGCAAACGATAACTGCCGCAAATTCAAACAGAATCAAATAATTTTTTGCGTACAGCTCTGATTTGTAGAGTACTCACGACCTATTGTTTTTGGTGAAGATCGGTTGAGGGAAAGGGGTAGTTTACCAGCAACGGTTTTTTTTATCAAGGCTAATTTTTTTTTTTGGCAAACGATAACTGCCGCAAATTCAAACAGAATCAAATAATTTTTTGCGTACAGCTCTGATTTGTAGAGTACTCACAACCTATTGTTTTTGGTGAAGATCGGTTGAGGGAAAGGGGTAGTTTACCAGCAACGGTTTTTTTTATCAAGGATAATTTTTTTTTGGCAAACGATAACAGCCGCAAATTCAAACAGAATCAAATAATGTTTCGTATACAGTCCTGAAATATGGAGTTCTCAAGACCTGTTATTTTTGGTGAAGATCGGTTAAGAGAAAGTGGTAGTTTACCTGCAACGTTTTAACAAGGGTATTTTCTATGGCAAACGATAACAGCCGCAAATTCAAACAGAATCAAAAGATTGTTTGCATACAGCCCTAAATTGCAGAGTTCTCAAGACCTATTGTTTTTGGTGAAGATCGGTTAAGGGAAAGGGGTAGTTTACCTGCAGCATTTTTTTATCAAGGGTATTTTCTATGGCAAACGATAACAGCCGCAAATTCAAACAGAATCAAATAATTTTTTGTATACAGTCCTGATTTGTAGAGTACTCAAGACCTATTGTTTTTGGTGAAGATCGGTTAAGGGGAAGGGGTAGTTTACCTGCAACGTTTTTTATCAAGGGTAATTTTCTATGACGAACGATAACTGCCGCATATTCAAACAGTATCAAATAATGTTTTGCATACGTCACTGAATTGTAGAGAACTCAAGGCCTTTTGATTTTGGTGAAGATCAGTTAAGGGTAGTTTACCTGCAACCTTTTACATTTTAACAAGAGTAAAGTACTTGAAAATTCATTTAAACTTTTTCAAACAATGGTAATTGTTAAAAATAAAATAATTTTGTTGTCAGGCAATAAAATTATAATTTTTTCATTTTAATGTAAATCATGTATAAGAGAAAATATATCGTGGGTGGCAGGCAAGCATATCTCACTTATGTACTGTTTACGTTTCCATTTTATTATTATGACTACAGCAATAAAAAGGCAGGGAAGACACACACACACACACACACAAAATTCGCGTTATTTCTGGCCTCATTCATGTTTATTTTCTTACATTTGCACGCTTTTTAAATGGAAAGTGTCGAAACCCATACCAACATAACGCGTGCAAGACGAAAAAGTGTTCAGCGTGGATAGCGATTTGCTTCCTGTGGATCGTTGGGCAGTGTAACTGCACGTGTTTACAGAAGAACGATTCATAGACAGACTTTTCGTCTTTAGGGAATGAACCCTCTGCAAGATGCTGAGGGTCCATGAGTGACTTCGGAGCGCTCCTTCTTTTCCGCGTGTTTGTTATGTGAAACGTACACTGTAGATTCGCAGCTTTACTCTAAGCAACGCTCAATAGGAAATGTTGAAAATTTTTGTCCACGGTGTACCCTCATACACACTAAACCTGCTCTGATGTTTTAATTACGGACGTCATAATATTAAAACTTTGGAAACTTGAGCACTACTTAATGGAGATCAATCATTAACTTATACAAGCCATTAATTTTATGCATATTTTTTATATATATGTGTACAACGTTATCGGCAACAAAGAAGTAGTTTTTGTTAAAATTCCTTCCCGGGATATTTGGCCGTAGTCCAATGTTTTCTACAAAACCAGACGTTTCGGCAATGCCATCGACTTCCATCATCAGTGAAAATCGAGTGCGATAACGTGAGGTGGTATACGTTAGTGACCACAGTTCTGTGGTCAAGGCTGAAGCAGTAAGTAGAAAGAAGTAGTTTCTATGGTAATATTTCATTTCAAAAATGATTTTAAATATAAATCTTAGAATATGGAAGTCATGTATGCTTCTCCATACCGATATTTTTTATTGTGTTGTTACTTTAATGGGACTGAATTCAGTATGTTATTACACGTTTTTAACCCATTTTAAAGACTCAAATATTGATTAGTTTTATCTTGTTTTTTTCTTTTGTATGAAGCCGACTCGACCCCCCCCCCCTCAGACCAAATTCTAGATTCGCTACTGAGTACATGTCCGTGAATACAGCGGTGAGTCCCATTACTTCGAAAGTGTTTAAGCACGTGAGTTTAAACTCGGCAGTGCCCCATTTTTCTCTATTCCCCGTTACACGTCCCCATATCTCCATGAAACTGTGGAGTAGGCCTAAATTGTCTAAGTTATGCCTTTTGACATGACACAATGAAAACGGAAAAAACAAATAACGGTGCATAAGAACTGGGTGTAGGAAAGAAGCTGGTGTGACCAATCTGGAAGGAAGAACGTCTCAGGATAAACTACATGTGGCACCAACAGACTATAGGCCATACTCGAATCTAAAGACCGTATGCTGAGGAAGCAACATCCAGAATCTGCTAAAACCACTGCGGATGCGCTGTCGTCCAGGTTCGGGCAATCGCTGGCCTTGGCGCGAAAGCCGCCGGTCTCAACCCCGACACCCCACCAAAAGCGGCTGGCAACTCAGCTGCCACGATCTAACGTCAGAACGGCGCTAGTCTAATAATCCAGGGGAAACCATAGACCCGCTGCCTCAAACCTTGCGGCTCCCAGCGGATGAACTACAAAATTAAAGAAAATCGTTACGCCTTTCGCGTCTTGCACCTTACTCCGTCCAGGGAGGACCCGCTAGTTGACCTCTTCTGCCACAAACACGTGTCCCTTAGTATCAGAAGAAACAGTCTCTAATTCGGTTGCATGCTTTCAATTTTTTCATGTTTTTTTTTAATTTTTGCATGTCTTTTTAATTTTTAGGCTTTATTCCTTATTTTGTATATTCCAACGTGTTACCTTTAGGGGGTCTCATTACAAGTAAGTATCGCAATAACTTCATTTGTTGATCTGTTATCTGTTACATAGAGGTTCTCGAACTGTAGATGATATAAAAAATGCTTTGCTCTTTGGTATTTGATGTTCATACAAATCGTTTGGCGAAAAATAATTTCGACGGTTACTAAAGAAACGTGATTTGTATTTACGTGGTTTGTAGTCAGTAAACAAGCTTTCAAAAATGAAAACATCTGAACAAGACGTGGATTATTTATAAACTTTACGGATTTATTGAACTTTCTAGAAAAACCACATCGCTGCATCCAACATATTGTTTAGTTAAAAATAAATTCGGTACGAGGATGATAGAACTCATGACTTATAATAATCCTGTACGGCGAGTCTCGAACTCATGAGTCAGAGACGGGACGCAGTTTGGGACTCGTGTTATGTTACAGTCACAAATACATGGGAGTCAGTCGGACTTGGATGTAACTCTTTTGATGCATGTATCTGTTGACTAATCTTACAGCAATCATTACAGAGATAGTTTGTTCAGTTTTTGGAGTAAGGATAGGACACAGTTACTGTTTTTGTTCATTACGACCTAAGCTGGAGTACACTATAAACATTTTTCACTTCCGTACTCTTATGACTTCTAATCATAGAATTTCCAGTGATTACGTAGAAGGCTGCATATACAAATATCACATCGATCTTTGTTGAAGTTTTTGCAGAGATCTATAGCCGTAATTTAATTTTCAGAATTTTTTACCATAATCCATAACTGCTACATTCTTGTGGAAGATATACAGTCATATAGCAAACAGCATTTTTATTTGTTATTTCCACTTATAGTCGACTTAATGAAGCATTTTAGTAGACAATGTTTAGAACTGTTTGTAATAGAACAAACCGACATGAAACCTTTCGTACTATCTTCTACATAGTGTCCAGCACATCGAAAGTTATAAAAAGTTTTTGTTGGTCTCCCCACTAGGTGGTTTCACCCCTCCACATAGGTGGGAACTAGAAAAAATAAATGACACCTGCAGTTAATAGATCTTTAAATTTTAAGAAAAAAAATTATAGCCTATGTGCTATGTGTATAGCCTATTGATGAAAACCAATGGTTTTTGAGTTTTGCGTTTGTGAATTAAACAATAATTTTATTTTTACACCCTAAAATCGTTACCTCGTAAAACCTTCCGTTGTGTAACTTAAGAAATATTAAATTTGTCAAAACATTATACATTCATTTTGATTAAAATTAACTCCCGGGCTGTTTGGCCGTGGTCCAAAGTTTATGAAAAAATAACGCTAACGAGTCAACGCTAACGTGGGATGATATACGTTAGCACTACGGTACTGTGTTAACTCGTTTTTACTGAAGATGGCAGTCAGTGGCACTGCCGAAACGTCTGGTTTTGTCACAAACTTTGAATCAAAAACTTTAATTTCTCTAGAACTAACATATTGTAATATACGAGTGTTTAACATGGTGGCTCAGTTTTTTTTTACTTAAAAAGGGGGGGGTAATTACTTTGAATAATTAGAAAACCATAGGACTAATAAAAATACTACTCATATGTTAGATTAAACGTTGATAAATGTCCTTTTATAGAAATTCTGTTTTATTGTAATAGCAGTAAAAATAACATGCGTTCTTCATACATTTCTATGAAAATTGGCAATTTTCTTGCTATCATTTTCTGCTTATCAGGTGTCAGTAGTCTCTTATTTTGAACACATTTAAATTTTGCAATAGATTTGAAAAAAGTCACTTCTCAAAATATTAGACTTTGAATGTTAGCTTAATTTAGTGATGTAATTGAAAAATTTCCTACTTCTTATATAACCAAACAAATACTAAATTTAGCAAAACCAGGTAAACATACTACATAAAACGTATTAAAAACTAAATTCATTTTTTAAGTTTTTGAAGGAAAAATACTTTCTGGGATATGATTGTTTGAAGGTGTTGGTAAACTTACCTGAATCTATAAATACACAGATGACCACTGAAATGATGCAATGAAAAGTCTTATACATTAAGCCACCTATAAAATTATAAAACTTTATGTAAAAATTTAGGCTTTAATTATTTTGTTCATTGATTTGACTTCCATTTAATTATCTTTTTCTTGACTTTTCTTGACATTTGACCATCACAAGAAAAGTGAATTTACAAAGTATGAACTTCGTTCATTTCACCAACCCCTTAAATTGGCCACTTTGATTTCCTTGTGTTTTATAATGTTTTTGACATCACCTTCTTAATCGGTGTCCTGATAAACTTAAGTTTACATTTTTTCAACATCTCATTTCAAATAGCTTCCTACAATAGACACTTCTAGCAATTAAGGATGATTTCAACCCCATTGTGCCTAAAGTAGTAATGCCATTTTTACCACTGTGCTTTTTTGCTTAAGATTAATGTTCAAATATAATTTTAAAAAAATTCAAAAAATGTCACGCATTCATGCATGCTTTTAAGTAAGCATCTTGCTTATGTTTGTAATAATTAGATTAATGTCACACACGCGTGTGCATATGCGTGTTGGCTCACTATAGCTATACTAAGCCTTTTTATATGGCTTTATTATTTTGTTTTAAGGATGAAGACAAAAAAAAATATGTATTGACCCACATTCCAGAGGAGGGCGAATGCTAAGTATGGTAGGCTTACGCACTTCGAATTCACCTGGAAAAGGTTAGTGAAACGACTTTTAATACGCTTTTTATACACACCTTAAAGTACTAGTTTACTTTAATATTACATCTTTACATTCGTCCTAATCATAGTTCTTATGCAGTAATCTCAAAATATGTAATATTGGATTAATTTACACATCCTTATAATGTCACAAATTTTTGCTTTTTGAGAAAGCGAAAGCTTTTTCAATTACTCACATAGGCGCTACGGCTAAATTATTATTACAGTGAGCTTCCAGAATTATAATAGTGATCTACTTTTTTTTAATTGTGTAATCCGTAATGTCTAATTTTTTATTCTTCTATAAGTAGGAATATTTTAAATATAATTTTTAATAAGCACGTATTGGGCAGGTATTTATTTAAATTTCTGTGCTTAAATAGCACCTAATTTTATAGTGGTGTCTAAAAAATTACGTCTTTGCATGGGACACACTTGAAAAAGTGATTTCGGAATTTTGGAATAAGGGGTAAGGTTGCAATTACTTGTAGACTGAATTTCGTGTAGGATAAAAAGAGAAATACCCTTTTTTTAAATGGGTTCCACAATTTTAGATTGATTTATAAGTTAAATAAGGTATTATTATTTGTAGTTCTGGTACCTGTTTACACTATCAACACATTTTTTTGCTCTAGATTAGACTCATAGTTTTAGTGAGTACTTAAACTGTTGTTTATTCACACTTGCAAGAGCCGGACTTGATCACTAAAATAAGGCCTTTTTGTGTACTGTCCTATCTGATGCCTACAGAAAACAATATTGTAATTACTCAAAATATAAAGCCACACACTGTAAGTGTATAAACAACTTCAGGTGAAGGCAAAAAAGTACTGACTGTAATGTCTGCAATTATAAAAATGTGACACACTTTGCGTAACTGTGTCACCTTGAAGTAACCAAAACATACGGTTTCGGCGCGAAAGTATGGTGCGTCTAGGAATGCGGGAGAATCCTTAAGAGATTTGTTAAGTAATTTCATCTGCCCATTAAACATCACGGCAGTTGTAGTACTACTCAGTAATTGTCACATCAAATTAACATTCAAAAAGAATAAAATTTTATCAAAACATAATTTTTTACAAAAACACCAATTCCAATTAACTAATTTGTTAAACGTTAATACCAGTCTTATGCTTGCAACAGAAATTATCTTAATGATAACTTATGATAACAGAAAAACAAACATGATTAGAATTAATATTTATCGTGTCTTTGCAGTTCCTTGTGTAATGAAAGCTCAAAAAAACCCTCTTACAGCAACTAAAAACACAAAAGCAACCAGTTTCTCGTACGCGGATGAAAATGTAAGTGTAATTTTTTGTTATTTTATTATAACTATAATTTATTGAAACGTCTGCTGTTTGACATTGCATTGTAATTTAATATAAAGTAGACAGTAATGATAGAATTTAGGGTTTGGCTGCTGGCTTGCACTATAGCGACGTGTTCCGATAGTCTTATTTTATCAATTTCCTGAGTTTTAGGTTTGCGCTAGTAGGCCTAATTACAGCGGCTTTTCAACAACTAAACCACACACCTAGTGTTGTGTGTTTATTTTAATTTCTTATTTATTTTCTGGATTCATTAATATGATATTAATATAAAATTAAATTTCACAAATACTGAATAAAAAGCTCATGAAATTAAAAGAAAAACAAATTCCTTAACTGATTCTGAAGCGGTTTATATGGTTGGTGTAAAAACTACATTATTGAGTTTTACTGGTGTTGGTTCAACACTTTAGTGACAGTAAAATTTTGTTGAAAATTGAATATAATATTTACTGCTGTACTAGGTACACAAGATTTTAGTTCAACTGGTAAATGTATTATTTATTTAGTAATCGTAGTAGATAAATGTGTTACAAATATTTTGTCTTACAACTAATAATGATGACCTTAAAAATAAGCCCATATGGAGAAGGAATTAAACTTTTTACTTTCATGGACAGTACATTTGATCCATCAGCGTAAGCGCAAGCATATACCCAAGTTAAATTAACATCCAGAGTTAAGTTAATTTAAAAAGTATAAGAAATTTGCAGCTTTCTACAACTTTAATTTGAAAATGGATTCTTTAATAAATGCTCAAAATAGGTTATTATTACTATAAAAATAAATACATATAATTACATAATTAATAATAATTGTAATATGAACTAATTATAATTATATATAATATTATAATTAGAATTAACATTATAATTGTAATATATTATGAATTATATAAGTATATAAATTATTTAATGCTGTCTTTAAAAACTTGAAATAATAATAGGCCTACTCATGAAATTATGTCAGCACTGCATACGTAATATGTAATCCAACCACAAAAGCCCCTTACTTAATGACTAAAAAAAAACAATAATGTAGTAATACTTGGCTATAGGCCTACTTTCTTTAACTTTACAGCAAACAGCAATAACAAGACTAACTTAAACTTGTAATTATTTAAGTTAGAGTGTGATAATTTTAACAGTTTTAACAATTTAACAATCTTTTATATTGAAGCGTCTACCAGAAGAATAGTAATGTAATTTAGCATACATTATAAAAAATGTCATAAATAAAATTGGGTTAGATATCTTATATGTGAAGAGAAACCAGTCTTCATCGAATTATTACATAACTACTAACGTCAAATTGAAAACAGTTTATATTATGAAGAGCTATTTAGTTAATTTTAATGTTACTTTATAATTATATGTATCGAATTTATTTACTAAGATTGACGTTTGTTTGAAATAAGGTATTAACATTTTTTTTAAATTAAAGAAGAAATTTCAATTGTCTTATATTTCGTACATTAGGCCTACGTCTAAATTTTTATTCGTGGTTAGCTAATAAAAAGGTTACAATCGCATATGTTTTTGTTGCTTTTCTTCTAATTACGAATTGATAAACCTGGTTGTAACTTGTGTATTAATTGGTAACAAAATAATTGTTTTCATTTGTTGATTTTCACAAAACTTTTTTTTAATTTGGTTTTTATTAAAGATAGACAAATAAAGCCTTGCAACTGTAAAATTAGTCATTTAGATATAATCTGTGAGTTGAAACACATAAATCTTTAAAATTCGTATTCTCATGATGTTTTTGCAGCATGCAAAACGGCAGCCATCCGATCACCACTCAGAAGTTCCACACATCATAGAGCATGATATATCTAAGCATGCAACTCCCAAGAAAGTCAGTTATAACAATGAATTGGCGAGCATTTCAAATCCATCATTATATAATCGCCCATCAGTGATCGTCTACGCAAAACGTTGTCAGGAAAAGAAAACCCGCATTTCAAATTTAAGTCCAAAGTGTTTATTTCCTAATAGAATTTCAGATGTAGAAGTCAATAATAACGAAAATAAGACACAAGAAACCATAGATGCAGCGTGTAATAATACAGCGCCACAACATACACAAAACCAAAGGAAAAAAAGAAGGTATGATCGATATAATTTTTGTATATTTTGTGAAAAAATTGTTCTTAAATTGTGCAGACATTTAATGAATAATCATAAAAATGAACAAGTTATAGCTGAATATATAGCTTTGTTTGAATCCTGTCCTGAGGAGTCAAAGGACAGGAGAAAAAGAATTATGGCTGATTTAACGCTTAAAGGAAATTATAAGTATAATAAATCACTTTTAAACAATTCACTTTCTGACAAAGTGCCATGTAGTAGCTATTTGCCAGTGAAGAGGCCACCAAAGAATAAAGAATATATGCCTTCCGATTGCATTACTTGTACAGTATGTATGGGGCTAATTGTGAAAAAAACACTTTTACCAGCACGCATCACAATGCAAGAAAAAATATGATGAAAACGCAGCTATTCATTCAAGTAATGAGGGAGAAGACAATGATGTAGAAAACTGCAATAGCAAACAACCTATTATTGAAAGACGAACATGTTATATTAAAGAGTATGGACTTCAGTATTATCCAAACACTAAAGATGCTTCAAAAGGTATGCAAGTAAACATTCTAAAAATTTTGAGAAAAGATGACTTAGGACAAAAATCGATGACTGATCGTCTGCTACTGTCTGTAGTATCTGATTTTTATTCAAGCCACCTCGCCTTCAAGGACAGGACTCATGTTACTAGAACGCTTAGAGATGGAGCCAGATTACTGGCTAAAATTCAGGATATGGATCCAGACATACAAGAGTTGAAGGACATTTTTGATCCTAATAAAATTGATGTTGTGGTAGATGCATGCCAAACTTTGTGCAATTTAAAAGATAATGGCAATGACTCGACACGTATGAACAAAAATGTAATTGTGGGAATGAATGGAAGACTGTCATGGATACTTGAGGAAGGAAGTAAAAAATTCATAGATGATATTGTTTGTAACCCAAATCTTACAGAGGAAAACAAAATCTTAAAAAAGCGAAAGGTAAAAGACTTCCAAAGTTGCCTGAGGAGGCGTTGGAAATATTCTATTTCCACTAACATAGAAGTAATGAGAAGGAGAAGTAAGATATTCAAACCTATAATTATGCCTTCGGATAAAGACATTTTGAAATTTGCAAGTATGCTCAGAAATATGGAAACTGAATATCAACAAAAGGTTGAGAAAGAAGTAACAATGTTGAATTATGAAACGCTGTGCAAAGTTACTATTTGCCACATATTGACATTAAATAGGCGACGACCTTTTGAAGCAACACATTCAGAAATTGAATTTTATATGAGGAAGCAAAGTGATACTAACCACTACTCTCCAGATGTGCTAAAAACGTTAGCCGAAGAAGAAAAAGTATCACTAGGCGAATTAACGTTATATGTTGTGCCGGCGAAAGGAAATGAGGATATGCTACAATACTTCTTACTCGCATAAGGGGGGGCAAAGTTACTCACGTCCGCAGCATCCTTAAGCTGTACGTGTCCGTGTACGTGGTGGTGCTAAATGAGTAACAGTGCTGGCAGATCTGACATCCGAAACCAAAATATGAAAAAAAGAGTTACAAACAACACTGTCCTTATGAGGGCAAAACAGACAGTGACAACTCTGAACATTCTCCAGTGGAATGCAGGACGCCTTTCTTCTACAAAAATGACAGAACTAAAAAAGATAGTTAACCAAAATAAAGTGGATATTCTTATAATTAACGAAGCCAACATCACGGCAGAAAACACCCAATATTACAACATCCCATACTACACAGCATACACACTCTTCAAGGCAAGACAAATAGCTAGTGGAATACTTGTATCAGTCAGAAATTCACTAAAATCAGAATTCAAGACCATAAAAGGAATGAATGCTCATGATACCGCAGAAATAGTGAGGTTGGCAACTTGGGAAGGAGCTAAGAAATTTACAATATATCGGTTCATATACAGACCGCCTGGAAACAAAAACTTGTGCCTGGATATACTTAACATCTCCCCAGCCACTATCATAGTAGGAGACTTTAACGCCGCCTCCCCGAATTGGGAATACAAATATTATAACCAAGCAGGAAGAACTGTTGAAGAATTTCTCAACAGCCATAACTTGGAACTGTTGTACAAAAAAGAAGATAAAAAGACATTTCTATATTATACAGGAGACTCCACAAACCCTGACCTTGCTATGGTATCTTCTGATCTCTACGATAACAGTAAAAAACAAATACTGGAAGACTTAGGAGGAAACCATCGAGCTCTCCTACTATCTATCTCGCTAAAGGTTCCTAATGGAAAACCAATCACCCGTACCACATGGAACTTCAAGAAGGCCAATTGGAAGAAGTTTCAAGAACAGGTGGAGACTAAATTAAGTTCAATTAAAAGAGAAGAAACACCCCATTTAGTTCTCAGAAATCAGTGCAACTACATCCAACAGAGTGCAAAGAACAATATCCCCAGAGGGAAACAGTACAATTACAAACCCTTTTGGACGAGTGAACTAGCCCAACAAAAACAGATCAGAGACCAAGCTAGAAAGAAAACTGAAAAACAAAAATACAGGAAGATTTCAAAATGTGGAGAAGAGAAAGTACCAAAATGAAGCAGCAAGTGGCGAAGGCAAAAAGAGATTCTTGGAGCAAATTCTTAAAAACATTGAATTATAGAACAGATGGAGGAAAGGCACATAAATTTGTAAGTAGACTAAACAACAAACATCCAGAAAACCAATCCCAACCATTTAAAATCCAAAACAAGGAGATTACAGATGACAGTAAAATAGCAAATTACTTTAACACCCACTTTTGCAATGCCCATAAACTGTCACACAAACTTAAAAAACAAGAAAAACACATCAAAACAAACATCAGGTACAAAACAACAAATAACAACGATGGACTGAGGCAGATTTTCACCCAAGATTTTACAGAAGAGGAGTTGAAAGAGGCGATCAGTAACACCAAGAAGAGAAAACAACCGGGACCAGACAACACATTCGCAGAATTTATTCATAATTTAGGATCAAAAGCCCTTACGACATTACTATTGGTATATAATAAACTTTGGAACTCCAGAGATAGCCTGCCTGATGAATGGAGGAAATCAATAATAGTCCCCATATTAAAACCTGGCAAACCAACAAACATTCTAAGTTCATACAGACCTATAGCATTAACATCTGTACTAGCAAAAATCCAGGAGAGAACGATCTCAGCCAGACTGTGCTGGTATCTAGAAAACCAAAATCTGCTTACAGAAGAACAAGCAGGCTTCCGTCAAAATCGCTCTACAACATACCAACTGATAAAACTCTCTCAAGAGATAAAAGCAGCATTTAATCGAAAGGAAAGCACCCTGGCAGTGTTCGTCGATTTTAGTGGAGCATACGATTCCGTGTGGAGAACTAGACTCATTGAAAAACTAAAAGATATCAATATAGAGGGAAACATGCTGTCTTGGCTTTCAAGATTTCTGGACCAGAGATGGGCCAGAGTCAAATTCGGTGAATCCTTCTCCAAATACAAACAGACAAAAGTAGGTCTACCCCAAGGAGCAGTACTGAGCACCACACTCTTCAATGTTTTCATAAATGACCTCTCAAAAATTTTAAAAGATAAAAATGTCAAAATGGGAATGTTCGCTATGACGTAGTCATTTGGACCTCAACCAAAAACAATGCCAAGCAGCAGAATATTTTAGAACAAAGAATGAACGAAACCTTGGACTCCTTGCACAACTGGGCCTCTGAGAACAACATGAAAATTAACATCTCAAAGACTGCTTACCAATTTTTCACGATGCGCCATAAAAATGACAACTTCAACTTGAAGATCAACAACCTAAACCTTCCCAAAAGCGAATGTACAAAATACTTAGGTGTACACATGGATAACAAACTATCCTGGAGGGACCATGTGACAAACACAGCAAATAAAGTCAACCAAAAACTGAAACTTATAAAGCGTCTTGCTGGAGCTACCTGGGGATGTACGCAGGACACTCTGAATACCACATACAAAACCTATATAAAACCAGTCGTGACATATGGAAGTGGATACTTGTAACAGCCAGCAGCTCTAATCTGAAGACATTGGAAAAAACACAAAACAGTGCCCTATGGCTGATTAGCGGAGGTGTGAAGACCACACCTGCCCTTTCTCTTCAGTTGTACACAGGCCACTTACCGATCACTTCAGAAATAAACCAACAAGCTGCCATCTCTCTGGACAAAATAAAAGCCTTACCACAGGCAAAGTGGGCAAAAAATAGCCAAGACGGGACACATCTGAAGACCCAGACATTACCAGTTAATACTGCCAACAAGTACTTGACACTGCTGGGCATCACAACTGAAATAGAACCTTTTTGCCCAAAAATTAAACCTACAGAATACCAAACGATCAACACCAATCTCTCTCTTCTGTCTGATATGAAAAAGCAAGATGCACCTTCCACAATCTTGCACCAAATGGCACTAGCAACCATTAATGAAAGATATCCCCAGGATGAGTACCTTAGAATCTATACAGACGGATCGCTCATAGGAAAACATGGAAAGGCTGGCGCAGGAGTACATTGTAAACTGTTCTCCCACTACATTTCAGTGGGAGAAAATAAAACCAGTTTTGATGGAGAAATAAAGGCAATACATATGGCATTACAACAACTCTTACTCAGACCACTAACTTTTAAAAAAGCCGTTTTTCTTGTTGACTCCAAGTCTGCAATCCAGTCTATCGCATCAAACAGACAGCCTATAGATGACACTGTAAAAGAAACAAAGGATGCAATAAACCTTCTCAGTAAACAAGGGAAAACAATAATTCTCCAGTGGATCCCCTCACATGTAGGAATAAGTGGGAATGAAACAGCCGACCTGCTAGCTAAAAAGGGTACAACATTGCAAGGGAGAAAAACACTACACAGCACAAGAACAATTAAAAGACTTGTTAAAAACAAAACACAAGAGATGTTCACCAATGAGGCCAGCCTTGCGTCTAGTGGTAAACGGTGGAAAAACATTGGAAACACTTGGGACAAAAACAAAAATATACCCAGAAACCAAGCAGTAGCGAACTTCAGACTCAATACTGGTCACGACTGCCTTGCTGAACACCTCCATCGTATTAAGATCTACAAATCCCACCACTGCACAATTTGTAAGCAGCTGAATACAGTGATGAACAGAGACCATCTTCTTGTGTGTTCGGGATTGGACCACTCTTATCAAGAGACAGGGAATCTATCAAGACTCTATTCGGATGCCAGAAGACAAATGGAATGATTCAATGTCCTGCCATTAGAAAACAACAACTTCTTACTCGCTCTATGGAAAAGAGCATTGATGTAATTATAGAATGTCGCAAAACTCTGAAAATTACGAAGTGTATATATTTGTTTGCGAGACCGGGTTTAAATACCCCATTTGATGGTTCGAAAGTAATGAGGGAGATGAAATTACTTTGTCCGAACTTAACAAAACCCAAGTATTTAACTGCGACTGGATTTGCGCCATCATGTAGCTACAATGGCGCATGTAAAAAGTCCTGCACTGTCTAAGAAAGTCAGTAAATTTATGTGCCATACACAGTCTGTCCACGATAAAAATTACGTGACTCCATTAGCGTTTGTAAATCGTGGCGTCGTGGAGAATTACTTAGCCAAACTAGAAGAGACAACGCTTTTCCCAAAAGAACCTATAGAAAATCCAGTAAACGAACGTCACATACACATACCAGACGAAGAAGAAGAAATTTCCGATGACGACGGATCAAAAGCACATAAAAGAAGAAGGCGGTGGACAGAAGAGGAAAAACATAGTTATATCAGAATTCTCTGAATATATAAAAAAAGGTATTAACCCGGGCACAAAAAGGGGCAAAACGTTGATTGACAAAAGAAATCCTGTTAGAAGGATGTACCCCTGTCCAGATTAATGCATTTGTTGACAACATAAATAAAAAAAAGTAAAGCTTCCATCCTCATTTTCTTATTTAAAACAGGTATAACATTACATTAGAACATTAACATTAACATTACATTTTACAAAGTAGGCTGTATTTCTACACTGTAATGAAATTGGTTATTATTTCCGTTTAATTTAAAATCATATGACCACTCTTCCTACAAAAAACACATAATACAGTAACATGCAAGATTAATCATTTTTGTACATTAGTAAAGTTTATAATCCTCTTTGAGAAACTACCTACAGCACGGTTTTGTTATATAAAAAAATTAGTCTCTTCAACATTTTTTTTTTCTTTATATTAACAGACTAACATTTAATTATGAAAAACCATAGTAGTGAGAATAATAACGAATATTGTAACATGACCAGGTGTTACATAACCTAGACATATACCCATAGGATGAATGAATACATGAAGGGAATGCAAGTAGATAATATGATGATAAAAGTAGCAAAGAAGAGAAGAACCATTGAAGAAGAAAGAAGAAGTGCCACAAGAAGCAGTAAACAAGACACTGCTTGACACTACAACCAATACTATAACTGACACAAACTAATGGACAAATTAAATTCACTTTAAGCTGTCAAGCGAGTCAGTGAATAACTTGAATGTAAGTCCACCTGTTAATAAAAAATAATTAAGTAACGACCTGAATAATATAATATCAGCAACAGTATTTGGCTGAGGATAAATCAACCATGACTAGTAACTATTAATGCCAATAACTAAGATTAGCAATGGCCACAATATAAAATTGAAACTGTATTACAATCTCAAATGTAATCATAATAAGTAAAAATAATTGTAAGAGGGAACCTTATATAAATAAGTTACCTCACCAAGGTACCAAATGTGACTAATAAACATTATTAAGGTATAGATCCGATGCAAACGGTATGCCTAGGCAAAGCCTAAAACGAACAATTGTCAGCAAGGTGATAAGTAGAAAGTATTACGAGTGTAAATCACATACACTGAACAATCTTTATACCAAAAGTAGCAATAAGCATTGTTAATATATTATACAAGTAATAACTCAATTCTTAATGAATAGCATAGAGCAAAATAGTGTAAACCAAAATGTCATTAGGACGTACGGATAGTTCATAGCTATGTATTACATCAATAAGTTAAGATTTAATTATTATAGTCGTTAAATAAGTATAAAGACGGATATGTTAGTGTTCCAACACAGACGTTTAAGTGAAAATGCGATGTGGAACACAAATAATGTATTGATAAGAGAGAATCATAGCTGGCTTCGTTAGCAGACGACAGCGCGAAGCCATATACCTGAACATTATTTATTAAAAAATGTCAGTGAAAGTGTAAATAAACCAGTGTCAAACTATATCAAATTGAAGAGTAAAAAATATCCTTTAATTTGATAGCGATACAACCCCGATCGCAACTATAATAAGTGCGTGACATGCGTTAGCATCATTTGTAAATAGAAAGTAAAAAATCTGTTTATTAATAACAACAACAACGATAGCTGTCAATCATCTTAGAAAAAAAACCGTTAGTGACAGTTGGAAAACAATGCGTCACTTTCGTAACGTCTGGTTAAGCCAATCAGAAAATAGTTTACTAAAAGAAACAATCGCCTAAGCCTTATCAAAACAGAGGGTATATAAAGGAATGCGGATAATTACCGTTAGACACTTTTGACATTCATCACGAGCAAGCAGGTACCGCTCGACACATCAAAATTTTTATTAACTGATAGCTTCAAGTGATAGTGCGTCCATTGAATTATTTCGGCAACAAAAAGTAACTACTATACAGTCTACATAGAATCAGTGCATCGATGTGAAGTATTATTTTATTTAGTGCGGGAGATATCGAACAGGAGAAAATAATTAAATAGTATTTTAAAAGGTCCTTTTTAAGTCAGAAGCGGACCAATATTCTCTGTTCAAGTTCATGTGTAGTGTATAGCCAGTGTCATTATAATCCGACCTGGAGTGTTTAATTAAATTTTAATCGAAAAGATTAAAATAAAGAGGTAACAGCGTGACAATTTATTCCATTACTCTGAGTGCACTATCCTATATGTTTTGTAAACAAAATTTATACTGACGCATAACACCAAAACATTTTCTGTATTACACAAGGACTGAATTTATTTAGTGGATTTGTCAATCCTGTTTAAGAATGATGTTAGTCTTAAGTGGTCTCACTATATAACTTTGTGAATAATTAAGCAAGCGTGACGAACGCCTAACCTAAATGGGTTTGATTTTTTTGTTAGTAAACAACACGGCATTACTAGTCAATATTGTGTTATAAAATAATTAACTATTGTGTAGGCATGAGCATTCTTTCTTGTGTTTCAAAGAATTTACGCCCGAGATATAAATAAATTTAATGTTTAAAGTAAAGGTTATCTGGACATAACCAGAACTGTTGTTTATGCTCTGAGCTAGTAGAATAGGGTAAGTGAACGAACTAATTTCAATTGTGTATCAATGTATTTTCTTAATTATGTTTGTTTGAATTCATTATCAAGGGTACAAATAAAACCCAGTTATTAGCAGCATAACTTGACTTAATTTATTTATAAAAAGTAAATAGAGAATTAATTCAAAATAATCAAAGTAACTTTTAGTAGAGATCATACGTTGTTGAGTTTGAATTGCCATAAGGGCAATAAACATAATTTCAGTTTTTTAAAAATAATTATTTAATTCTCTTAATGGGTTTTACACGGGATTTTCCCGAAATAAACCTGTGTGGCGCCCATTATTAAACAAGGTAACCTAACCTTGTAAATAAAGTAAGCTGGTTTTGTAAACCGTCTTGGCAGTTTATTAATTTATTAAAAAAGTGAACTTCGGAACTTCCAGAATCACGACCAGGTATGTGGAAGTGTATTTTATTAATTTTATTGTCCAGACGTGACTAGACTTTACGTACTTAGACGACTGTCAACCTGGAGGAGGAGTTTCGCTGCCAGAATCAACACGACGTCTACCTTCATCAAGTAACCAGCTAGTACGCTTTATTTATTGAATTAAGCAACGTTATTGTTCAAACAACATTACTGCAATTATTTTATTTTTATCTAAAGGAGTTCTTTTAAGACAATTATAATTTTTTTTGATTCATCATAACTTGTAACTTTAATTTTCGATTGTAAACACACTTTTAGCTTCAAATACTACAATACTAAATATTAGATAACACATTTTAAACGCACCGGATCGGCGTACGTTACAATATATGTACTTGACCTTACTCTTAATCACTTTCTCACACCTCCGTTAGTGTTCGAAAGTCGGAAGCTGTAGTGCAAAAGTTGAATAAAGGGTATGATTTTAAATGTAGGAAAGAACGAAATCTGCAAATGTCGAATGTCCAAAAGTAGAGGGCGTATATGATTTTTTAAATGAACAATCTGCTTTTCTTATGTATTTATATTTTTGTGTTAGTATTTTTTGTATAGGATTATTCTAATGTAACTTGTATGTCATTTGTATTTTCTCGTATTTTCTGTACATAATTTAATATATATAACACATTTTTTCTGCTTTCAGTATACTGCTTAGACTTTTGTTTTAAATGTTAGTTTTATAATCTTTGCATTGTTTGAATTGTTAAATTTTTTACGTGAAAGGTTTTATTAATATAACTTAATTTTAAATTTTTGCTTTGGATTATTGCAAAATGTAATTTACATACGTGATTTATATTTTTTGTTATTATCTGCACTTATCCTTTAATATATATTTAATTATTTGCCCTTTTTATTTTAAGTTTTGATGTAATAGGCTATATAATTAAATTACGTTACTTCTGCAAGCAGTGGCGTAACTAGTAACAGCTGATTTTTGTCTACACGTTGTAAATAAATAGTCAGCTCTTTTCACTATTGCATTAATTTATAATGTTTATAATGTAGTTATGTTAATAAATTAGTACTTTAAGTAAAAGTAGTAGTTTCATTGTAATTAATTCTTTTATTAGGAAATAATTATTTTTGGGTTTGTATATATTTATTTTGTGTTTGTATTTTCCCAAATATGTATTTTGTGATTATTTGTATCTTTTTGATTATGTATTTAATATATAAGATTTTTCCAAAATTTGATATTCACTAGTGTACATATCTGGTTTTCAAACTTTATTGTTTTACTCAAAATACTTTTTAATTTAAACATTTACTTTATTTATTAAATTTTTTTAATGTAATACTACTTTAATAAAAACTATAATATATTATCTTGTTGTTTCATTATTTTCCATCTGTTTCACCACTCACAGCACTAAAACCTTTGGAAGTAGCCCTAAAAAGTTAAAAGACCTACATATAAAATACCTTCACCTTCAAATCGTCTAGGTGTGATTACTTAAATTAATACACGGTATGAATACGAGGTGAGTAACCATCGAAATTATTAAAATACAACAGTTATTGAATTGAATTTTTATTCTACCAAATAAGTAAAATCATACAATTGTGCCTTATTTACTTGAAATGAAATTTCCATTTTATTAACCTTTACATTGAAATGAACCTTTACCTTTATTTTGAACTTACAAACTTTTAAATACTAAAAGCTGATTTTTCTCTACACGCAAGATGTGGTTCTAAATTACTATACAGGGAATAATAGACATGTAACTGTGTAATTAAAATGAATATTTTGTTTTCGTAGTGTCCATCAATCAATGAATTTTAACGATGAAGGATTTGCGAGGACCGGTCAAAAAGTATAACACAAATTTTAAATTATTTCTGCCGATGTTTCAACATGATTTAATGGCATCATCATCCAAAAATTTAAACACCTAAACACTACATCTACTCAAAATTGGATGCAATAGTGTACAGTGTGTGGAGAAACATTTATGTTACTACGATAATAAAATATACGTACTATTATTTAAAAATAATAAAATGAATTAAAGTGGAACTCAAACAATATTTAAATTTACTCAAGATGGTATTAAAAGTGTACATATTAAAAAAGTAAAAGAAACTTCTCTTCTTCTTTACGATTGGCAAATTACTTATCTCTCACAGACGTAGACTGAATTTCCTTTATACGACATAAAAACGGTAGAGCTCCACATTCCTTCATAGATTTAAAAATTTAGTTATTTCTTTACTCATTGTTCGAAAACGAATCAGCTAATTGAGCAGATTACAGGGAAAAATAAAATTTGGGTAAGATCATTTTCTTACGAAGTAAACAGGTGTTACAAATAGTTTACTCCTCTAAATCTCCAATCGGCGGAAGGGTGCTTGCCCCAGATCAGCCTGAGCCTTATCCTCTGAGACAAGTCTCAGACAACGCAAAAAAGAAGGTATAATATTATAGCCTACTGTCTACTATGACTGTGAGACGCGAATATGACAGCAGATATGCAAGAATGTAGGAGGCTACAGAAGAATAAAGGAACGGTCCAACTTCGGATATTATGGCTTAAGTAATCATTTTAGAAAGGATTATTACAATTTATTTTATACACCACACAATATATGTGATAATTTTAATTTTTTATTTATCTATAAATTTTGAAACGAATTAAGACCTACATTAACATCAACCGTTGTGTATATAATTCTTTTCACACAGACTTTTCACAATGTTTAGTGATATATTAAAACTATGTGTAAGATAATCAATTTTTGTGAAACATATAATATACCCATTAAATTGTGTAGACTAGACAAGTATGATAATAGCTTAATACATTCTTTTTTCCGGGAAGAAAGGGAAATTATAATATTGTGCGCTTAAGAATGAAACTGTTTTTGTTACTAGACCAACGTTTATGAAAATATATTTGGCTTAATTTCTCAGATTCTAATAAAACTGGAATCAATTATAGCCTATATCAAATTAAAAATTTTGGCCAAAATTATTTGTTACTAACCAAGTTTACTTTATTTTCTTAACCGATGGATTTTTGCATATCAAATTCCGTTTATTAGACATAGATTTTTCTATAATATTCCTTATATCGGTAAAGACCACATGATTCGAGAAATTATTAGTGCAGAGGCCGCCATAAAAACAATACCAAACCAGACTTTACAAAATGAAACCCGTGCCGTAATTAATAATAGCTTGAATAAATGCCTAAAAACTATAACAGATAATGAAAAGCGCTGTAAAGTTAATCAGAGATACTTGAAAGAAAATAAAACCTTGAAACATATAAAAACTAAATTGGTAGATAACAATGCACTGATTACAAAGGCTGATAAGGTGAATACCGTAGTCGTAATAGGCAGAGACGAATACACTTCAAAGGTTAATGATTTCATATCAAATAATAATATTGTAATGATACAATCGGACCCAACTGCAGAGTTCGTCAAAGTTTTGAATAATAAAATTAACCTATGTACACGGCTGTTTGATAACGCCACACGCCGTGCACTAAAACCCATTAACGCAGAAGCACCACAATTTGTTGGCCTACCAAAAATCCATAAGACCAATATACCGATTAGGCCATTGATAAATTTCACAACTGCGCCGAGCTACAATGTCAGCAAAATACTTGCAGTGAAAATAAAAAACAGTATAAAGATAAGTAATAACCATAGTATACGAAATAACACTGACCTTGTTAACAAATTGAAAAGCATTAAATTACGACCTAATTATAAAATAGCATCTTTTGATATTGTTGACTTGTATACGAATGTCCCTGTTCAAGAAACTCTCACTATCCTTAAAGAAAATCTTATTAACGCCAAAATATGTAATTCTGAAGAAATCAATGATTTAATTAATTTACTGGAAGTTATACTTGACCAAAATTATTTTACATTTAATAATAATTATTACATCCAAAAAAAGGGCCTAGCCATGGGGTCACCTTTATCTGGTTTATTGGCTGACATATACTTAAACCACTATGAGAATACATATTTGCTCAATGACATAAATAAACTTTCCAAGAAAATAATATCATATACACGCTATGTTGATGATACGTTTATAATTTTTAATGGCACAATACGACAAATAGAAAATATGAAATTATACATGAATAGTGTCAATAAAGACATACAGTTCACACTTGAGACGGAGATAAATAATAAACTTAACTTCCTCGACCTGACAATTACAAGACTAGATGAAAAATTCCAATATCAAATATACCGAAAACCGACAACCACGGATCTCACGATAAATGCTGAATCACATCATCCCTTTTCTCAGAAAATGGCAGCTTATCATAGTTTAATACATAGGTTACTTTCCATACCATTAGAAGACAAAGATTTTCACGAAGAACTGAACACGATCAAATACATAGCTAAGGCCAATGGTTATAAAAGATCAATCGTAGATAATTTAGTCAAGAAACACAGAAAGAAGAAAAACAACATAGAATTACAAGAAAATAATAGAAATAAAATTAGGTATATAGCATCAGAATATGGTAACACCCTACCCAAAATTTTAAACAAAGTATTCGGTGGGATAAATATTAAAATGGCTTACCGAACTAATAATAACATTAATAAGATACTCTTACCTAAACATTCAAAATCAATTGAAGACAGGACGGGCATTTATAAGATAATATGCAATGACTGCGACAGCTTTTACATTGGCCAAACTGGTAGACCTTTTAAAAGACGATTCAAAGAACATTTACCTAGAAAAGAATTTAGTAAAACAGTGTCAAATTACACGCGCCATCTGATGGACAACAACCATAGTTATACAGATTTCACAACGAACTTTCAACCCCTCCACATATGCAGAAAAGGAAATTATATGAATGCTATCGAAGAATACGAAATATATAAAGCTTACAAAAATAAAAAAACAGAAGAAGTCATCCTTAACGATCAGCTGTATTTCCAGTCCAATCTATTATACGACACAGCGATAAGAATACAGAACAAGGTCCATAGTGCACGACATATAACAACACGAACACTGCAGTCGATTATAGCATGTCGTGGTGCGCACCACCGATATCGTGTGTGTCTAAAATCTGGGTATTTTATGTGTTTTTATGTTTATATTATATTTATTGTTATGTGTAGAATTGTGTGTACAGTGTTTTTAATATTTTAACAATCGACGAACTTCAACAAGGGATATCCTGATGATGGGGCATATGTCCTGAAACGCGTTGAATGAAATATAGAGAAAAGGCCACCAGACGGACAAGAAAAAGGTAAACTATTTTACTAATTATATAGATTTTTCAATATAAAATTGGTCTCTAGATTACTGATATGTGTTAATGCATCCAAGAAAAATAGTAGTTTGATAAACCTTATTACTAAGTTTTAATGTTTGTTTACATACGGCGTTTTCAAGAAACTGTAACAGTGTTAGAATAAATAGCCCTACTTAAAAATTTGATTACATACCTGCACCTAGTTTCGTATACAGAAGCAGTGTAAAAAGTATTTTGTAAAGCTTTCTTACAAAATTATAACATAACTGAAGCACAAATGATGTTTAAGATTTTGCACGTTAAGTCATATGAAGTTTACTTAAGAACCTGTTACGTTCAGACTTCCTGAGATACAGTTATTGAGAAGAACAAGAGTAATAGAAAGAGAGAGAGAGAGAGAGGTCAAAATACATTATGTTTACTACAGTTGGCTACTTATAAGGAACTTGAAAATAATTAAACTTATTGTAATGTAGAAAGTTAACGAAACATGAACCAAAAGCGAGGATTATGTGCAGCAGACTCAAGAGTTTTATTAACAGGATCCAAACACTCTTTGGTGAAACGATTATTACGTTAAATAATTTATCCGCAATTAAGAAGTGGTACATTTTGAAGAAAGGAAAAAACCGAGGATGAGGAACTTTATAAGTTGCTATTAAAATATGTAACTTTCCTTTTGGATACCTAATTATTTTACAAGCCAGTTACGGAAACTATAAAAAAAAATTAATTCTTAATATATAAGCCTTAACGTATTATTTAAAAAAAATTAGATTACTGCTCACTGTGATATACGAAAAGCAAAAATATAATTAATGTAACATTACAACACACTGCAGCTGTTACTTAAATTTCTTACAAAGGCTGTTACGTCCGGGATCGACATTGTTAAAACTATTGTATTCTGGGCTGCTCGGCCGTGGTTGATTTTTTATGTTCTTGCGCCTAAACGTTTAGACACGAGAATATAAGCAATCGACCACGGCCGAACAGCATGGAATATAACACTTGCAACAATGTTGTAAAAATTTTTGGGTACTTTCCCAATATTCGTACCAACACTTCATTTTCGCTGTTTTGAATATGGGATAGTATCTATACACCACGACGTGAAGAAGAAATGCACTAACTATAAATTATTATATTTCTTAATTTATAGTGCAATTACATAAATTTTCATTCATAAGTTAGATAATAATATTAATTCGTTTTTTCGTTTACCATTTAAAGAAATAAAAGCCATAGTTAGGAAATATATAGCGTTTCATGTGTAGGCCTATAGTCTATACAATGCGTAGCCTGTAACAAAATAACATTTAATATAAAGACTATAAACGTTTATTAACAAAACAGCAACAGACAATGTAAAGTGTAAAATACGGTTATTTCTGAATGCTAAATTAAAACAAAGGAAAAAAGTGTTAACAAATGAAAACAAGATTTGTTATTCGTTAGGCAGCCAATATTAGTTTATATTATACAGTAAAATCTCGAAAACTTCACTGGACGGAAAACGTAAAAAAGGGATATAGACTATGTATAGCAGCCCGCGTTACTTCTAGTTGGCTTTCTTACGTGGTTTTCATAAAAAGCGAGTATTGTTTTAAGGTCATGTTGATTCCCATGTGTATTTTCAGTTTGCATGTTAACCTAGCAATATGGAATATATCGTGTAACCTTAAGTTTATTCGTTTATTGTTCTGTGGCTTAAAATACCTTTTGCTACTTTGCAAGAGCCGTCACATTGCAACAAGACGTAAATATATATGCCGCCTACATGATATTCCCTTTGTAAATTATTTATAACTTAATTAAATATTTGCCCATAATGTTTTGTTTAAGTACTGTTGAACGGAATTTATTGATACAAAATTAGCTCTCTTCTCTTCACCAGTTGTTTGATCTCATCTTCATTGTTGTTTTCATCTAGGATCTGGTAAGTAATTTTTTGTCGACTAGGTTTTCAATATATTATTCTTTTTTATTTGTTATAATATGTATTCATCTATTCCAAACTCACTTTTTCCGTAGATATAAACTCTTCTGCTTCTGCAGGTTGTTATTTACATTATTGGTACGTGTAGAAATTTTTATGATTTTAACAGAATGATGCATAAATTTCCAACGGATGGGAGTCAACTTGAAACATGTTGCTTCGGTACTACTGTATACCAATAACTGAATAACTATATTCTTACAAATGATATTCGGTATGAATGAGAATAATTAAAAATTTGTAATTCTCTCCCCCCTCTCTCTTCTCCCCTCTCACTCTTTCTCCTTTTCTCTCACTCACGCTTTCTCTGTCAATTTTCCCTATCTACCTCACTAATAGGGACAAACCTCACTACTACCTTTAATTAACATCACTACCTCACTATTAATTTCCTTTTATTTGCATTAAGTTAGCACGGCAGGTCCTTCTGCGACTGCACCCAAAGCGCGCCTCTTTAAGTGTTTGTTGAATTGTTACATTGCTACAAACAGATTACTCAAGTATGAATGTGTAGTCTATATGAACACAACGAATGATTAAACAAACAACGCACACTACCTTGGACAGGCACATGTACGCTTCAACGTACACTGCGACAGCGGAAACCAGCTGCCAGTGCCTCCTTATCTCTGACGTCATAAGCCAGTGACGTCATTTGATCAACTCAGACTGGTGACCAACTCAGACCGTTACAGTACTGATTCATCAAACTGCAACAGTTATCAACTTCAACACATCTGGCTGTAAACATTGGTCACACAACCTACCTGTTTACATAAACACTTGTGTGCCAGACTTGTTTTCATAAACACTCTCAGTCTCAACACTCAAAATTACATCACCCTAACACCTATACTTTTAATTTCCACAAGTCTTTTAATGTTAACATATTTGTCAATTTCTATTTATTACAATTCAAACCAAATATAATTTTAATTCACCTTTCAGTTATTATTACTTTTTAATTACAGTTTCTATTTAATACCATTATCTCAATTCATTTTGATTATTGAATCCAAATCTTTTCACACCTGTAACCATTTTATTCTATCTAATTGGTATTATAAATTTTATACTTACAGTACATTATTCACCTACTGACAAACACAAAATATACACTCCACACACACCAATACTTCCATGTAACCTCTGAAACATTTAACAACAGTGTTATTTCATACCACACAATTTAACATTTATTTATTAATTAATATCAAATCTCATAAAACAATTTAAATCCATTAGAAAATTCAATTATACAACATTCAAATCAATCAGAATATTTAAACCTTTCAAATTATTTAATTAAATCAGTTATGGGAAACAACATTTTTAATTACTTTCACCAAGGACAATAACTACAATTCATTTATTATCTTCTTCCAAATTATTTTTGTTATTTACTTAGACTGCAAAATATTATTATTATTATTCTCACAACAATTTCCATTACATACACACATTGTTTACCTAACATTTTACAATACACACAATTAAATTCATGTAACGTGACAAATACAGGGGATTTTCATTTTATTATTATTATTTTAAAATTATTTAAAATTTCAAAAGAATTATATTATTAGGTTTTATTTATATAAATTTATAAGGATAGCCCAGCCTGCTCTCTCTCTCTCTCTCACTATTTACAATACCTTACTTTTGAAAAAACCCATTTGTATTAAAATTTGTACGTATATCGAGACACCGCCCGGACATGCGTTCTCAGTTCGTCAGTCACTGCACTTTAAATATTTCACCCGCTGACCACTGCACTGTTCCTGTTATAAATCCATTATTTCCTTGGGTCCCGGTCGGTATGAAGGCGTTATTTCACTTAGTTACTCATATTTAAAAAGTTCAACCCGACTGGGCCCACGCGCCACTAACTGCGGCTATTAGCTGTTGTGGTTTCTCGTGGACTGGTCACAGTGTCTCTACCTTCACGGCCAACTAGATTACGTCTTTTTCAAAGTGGAAAACAATGCCATATAGTTCTTCGTCGCTTGTTGTGTTCCATTTAACCCATGCAGTTGATTGTGTGTTGGTTGTAGATGATATTTGTTCAGCACTGGCTGACGTCACTAAAAGGGTTGGAACTTAGGTTCACATCCGTCAACTTGGTCAAGGAAGCGAACAGTTTTTTGTCGCTAGCCATTTTTGAGTTTCACAAGTCGGCGTCGGTCCGCGCGCATGCTCGTGTGATGCATACGGGCGCTCTGCCACACACCCGCAAAGTTCTTGGAAATGACTCTTAGTACATTCCTTCATACAGATTACACAACTGTTGAGACGTACGTGGCCTGATCCCAGATGGGAATTAAATTTATAATTAATTATTTATTTAGGTAAAGTGTAAAGGTTTCGATATTTAACCTTGGAAAAATATCGTGGTGACTCTGGGCTTCTGATCAAAATTTTAAAGAGGTAAGTAGGTGAAAAAGATCGCAGGTAAGTTCTGGCAGTATTTTTATTATTAATTTATTTCGAGAAAGTAAGTTTAGTTACATTCACTAAACATTTATTTACAATTTTCATCATTAATTATTCAGTTATATCACACTTCATTGTCCAAGGTTGCGAGGTCTGAACCATAAAACAAAATATTTAAAATTGTCCATTGATTGCTTTACTGTTTAGCCTCTATCGTCAAAAATTAGTCTTGGTTTCAAATAACAATTTTCAATTTTATTTACACACATATGGCTATCTTGTGTGTAATAACCATAAAATTTCAGTTTATTCATTTACCACAATAATCATAAATCAAGTCAACATTATTTATTTCTGTCCAATCTCCATCAGTAGTATTATTTAACATCAGGTAAGTTATTTTATTATTTATAACAGTATTATCAAAATATTCATCTCTCTCTATTTCACCATGCAAGTCACTTTTTTCACCTTTCTCTATATCTAAAACCTGCACTAACCTTCCATAACCTCTATTAACATCAAAAATCGCTATTTCTCTCTTTCTCTCATCACAACACCATATCACCTTTTCTCTCTCACTCCATGCAAAGGGCACCATTAAATATTTATTACCTCTACTGGCTTTACCAGTTAAATCACGAAAAATACAGGGACCATCTGAAGACACCTTGTCTTCCATACAAATACAGGAGGAAACTCTGTCCTCATTAAACACATGTGAAAACTCTGTTTCACCATAAACTTGGGGAACATCTGCCCTTTGCCCATTTAACCTCTCTACATACACACTTATAACCTCATCAACACTTTCTCTGCTCACAACCTTACACTCTAACACCACGTTTTTAATTTCACTACTGTTACTTACCGTATCATTCTTAGATACCCCATTTTCAGCTATATAATCATTATTCTTATTTAATGTTATTTCATCATTATAATTACTTGTATTACTACCACTTACCTTGTCTACTATTCCTTCATTATTTATGTTCTCATCGGCGTATAACTTACCACCATAATTACAGTTTTCTGTCACCCCTACACTCTAATATGTATTGACACCATTTTCGTCTGTTGTTTTATTATTTCCATTTACACTATTTTTACTTACCTCATTCTCTGTTACTTGATTGTCTTTTTCGTTTACTATTTTATTATCTAACACTACCCCTTCCCTTACCTCGTTGCTTTGTTTACTAGTATTATCACGATTTTCGTTCAAAAAAGCGTATAATCCCGTTTTTTGTTCTTCCATTTGTCTAAGCTCATTATTTAATTTACACCAATCCTCCTCAGTCATTCTGTTCAAAACCCTTTCAAACTCTTGCATGAATTCCGTATTGCATCTATTCCATGCCTCCCCTAATCCACTTAATTTATTTTCACGTGCCTCGGCCCTGTTCAAAAATGTTATTTCTAATATACCCTTTATATATAAAAAACCACTATTATCCTATAAAATCAAAACACCTAACACAATCATTGTCAACAGGACAAGTAAACGCAATAACCCTATCAAAACATAACCTTTTATAACGTAAATATATATACGATTATTTCTACAAATACGCCGTTACCAATTCCTATTTTCTGTGCCTCAAAACAGGTCCAGTTCATATAATATTTATACGAACATCCTGGCAGGGGCGTCGCTGTTAAGGTCCTCGCCTTCTACCCTTTTAATGAAATAATAAATAATACACTCATCATAAAATACTCACCGCTGCCAGAATTTTACTTACCGTCATGGTCCCCGTAAAACTTACCTTTTGAAACTGCCCAGGTCGCCAAATGTTTTTTAGTTATACATGTAAACTTTGAACACTCTTGCCCTTATAAAATCCCGCTATCTGACTGTAATAAAATTTCAGAAAACCCCCGATTACGTTAAACGAGTTGTCAGCACAGAAAACTAGGAAATGGTTTGTGGCAAAATAACTACACTAACACATGCTTATAGAAGAATGAACCTTTTAATTTTTACCATTTACTCTATCATTGATTATTATGTTTTCTTTATATTTATAATTTTTTACTAATTTTAATCCAATAATTCTGTATAGACTACTACTACATCTTTCTAGTTGAGCCAGTACTTTTTATAACCCATACACACACTCACTCAATTTACATTTATTTTTTAAAAACTTCCTATTTAATTAATGAGCTCTTTATTAATTATAATGTTTTGGCCAAATGAAACTGTCTTTACACTTGTTACCTATTTGCGTAATATCCAAACGTTGTACACAATATTGTCCGGAACTGTTTTCACTAATCACTCTCCACTCCGAACACAGTTTATTATTACCTTACGTCATTTACTCGTCACTTTACTGTTTGTACATTTTATATTACTTGGTAGGCCTACTTTTGTATTTTTCGGCCTACCAAGAACTCGTCCGAGGCTACCATTTTTGTTCTGGTAACTGTCTGCTGATTGTCTGGCCGCTCAGCCGTGAGTTGCAATGGAACTGGTCTCAGTGCTGCTAAGGCGGTAATGCATAGGTTTTCGTCTGGTCACGTGATCGTGAGACTGCGCTCCCATTGGTGCTGTTAAAAGAGCGCTCTAACATAGGCGTAAGATTTAGCAATATTTTGCCGCCTGCTGCAATATGAAATTACATTACTTTTTTCCGTGATTCACGGCTGATGCAAAGTTAGGTGTCATTTCACAATCGGTCTACGCTGCTTGAGTGCGGAGACAAAACATAGACGTTTTGTTCTGTAATAAACACAGCCTATTTGGTTGACTAACTCGGGGTTCTACAAAGGTGAACAATGAATGCGTGGAGAATATAATTTTTTAAAATGTTAACTTGCCCCTACAATTTCATACCGTTACAAATTGAACAAAACATGTGTGACAAAAAAGTGTTTGTATAAAGTTTCCTCCTTTTTGAGTGCAATTCTAAATATCGAAACATCAACAAGGAAGTTTTCCTTAAGAATAGGCCATTTTCGAGCTCATTAGCAATTTTTTGTAATTCGGAAAGTATTATCATAATCAAAATTATTTTAATATTATTTAATTGTCGCAGTGAATGGGCCTTACACACAAAAATAAATGTCCTTTAACATGGAATAATGAGAATTATTTTTATTTTCTTAATTTATTGTGGTAAATAAGTAGTTGTATTGAAATAGAATAAAAATGATTAACTGTAATAGGTATAGGGTTGTGTAGGATTAAAGTTCCCTGTTAATATAAAATAGATTTGAAAACCACAAAAATGTAAATCAAAAAATAAATGGAATTTCTATTTTAGCAACCCGTAAAGAACAAACATTTCTTGCTTTTATACATGCAATTTGTAAACCATGATACTAGTAGCTGGGGTAAAAGTTTGAAATGTAAATGTTTCATAGGGTACTTCGGACATTTAGCAAGATACAATGATAATTTTATTATATGTTGGAAACTGGTGTGCATGCACGATCACCCACGCATGCAAGTAATCATATTTACCCGCAATCATTTTTTTTTTTTTTATTTTTTTATAAGAATATATTTTATTTATTTGTACATTTATACTATTATGACAGTTTTCTTTACTCTCACCTTCAGCAAATAAAATATAAAATATTGTTTATCATTAATAATTATTAATAACAAGAATAACTGTGAGCAAATATGAATTTACTCGAACCTCGATAACTCAAAATTCCTTGATATCTTGATTATTTTTTATTTCCTTTTACTTTCCCTATACAATTCCATGTTATTTTACCTTTATAACTTAAATATGTTGACACCTTGCTAACTCAAATTTTTGTCACCTTCTGACCATGCCACTAAACTTCTATAACTCAAAATAATGTATAGCCGGACATTTACAACTTGAAGTCCTATTAAGAAGTCTTTATAACTTGAAGTTTAGCTGCATAAACCTCTATACATCAGAGGTAAAGTGTTTGTAAGTAGAGAAGATGAGACTTCCCTGTTGGAACTTTAAATCCCCCCCCCTGCAACCCACTGGTCTTTACACATTCATAGATGGAATAAACAGTAGCAATTAGAATAAACACGTAACTAAGAATTATAGTGTATATATCATTTTTTACAGTTTTTGGTTTTAAATGGTTTTCAGTAAACAATTAATACACACACAGATATAACACTGTTGTACACTACTATAGATTTTTTTTCCCTATTAGCACTTTCAAGTTTCACAGCTTGTAACGGTCCAAATGTGGGTATTTTTATTTTATTTCATTTTGGGGATTTATAGAAAATATTGTGTAAGTTTTATTCCATTGTGACAGACCACGTGTATAGAACAGTTTGTGACGTAGCAGCAACGCAATATCGCGTGGTGAAATCGGTAAAGGAATCTGCACCACCCTAGATTTCCAAGAACTTTGTTTGAATGTGACCGTGCGCCTGTACGCATGACACAGGTATACGCGCGGGTGACGCTACTTTCAAAAAAACCAAGATGGTCAGAGAGCAAATTTTATTCAACTTAGTTTCACTTGCTGCCGGATATGAAACTTAAGGTCCGCCTCTTTTATGACATCAAGCAAGAAGCGCCTAAATATTGTCGGCGTAAAACACAGCAAAAACCATTATGTATCAAGCCTACAGCCACTAAACTGAAACAACTCAAGTATGAGCGACGACGAAATTCGTTCACGGCAGGCATGAAGATCCGTCCGCCCCAAAGAGACTCTTTTCCCAGTTCGTCACTGATTGTGTCGGCGCCGACACGGAGCCAAGTGAGCTTGGCCAAATTTTATAAGTTTTTTTTTAATCTCAAGAGTGAATTCAAAGTAACCAACACGTGTCAGTGGTAGTAGTGAGCATGGGAGAGTAATCAAATCAGTTATATTCTACCGCTACGAAATTATTAACATAAATGAAACGAGCTCGAATAGTCACCGCGTGCCGGCCGGAAGGGGTATTCTTATAAAATGTTAAGGGCTGGGTAATTTTCTGTGTGGTTGAAAGTGTGAAAAATTGCAGGCTGGGCTCTGTCTGTGTTTATAATGAAGTGTGATCAGTAAGGTAAGATTTTAGAATAAGTTAACCTGTAACAGATGACCGAGTGAAGAAATTGAAAAAAATGTAAATTAACCTGCATAAACATGCATAAGAATTTTGGATAAAAATTTTAAATGATTTTAACAAATTAAAATATCATTTCTCTTCATTAAAAAATGAGTTGAGTCACTTATTTCACTAACCTATGAAACACGTTTGTATCTTACGTTCGTATGAAAAGAATCCTGGACCCAGAGAAACGAAACTTTGCAGGTAGGTGGAAGCAAGTTTATGTATTTTATATAATATTTAAAGAAAAAAATAACATCTCAATGGCGCCCGAACAGGGACAGTTTTTATGAAAAAAAAAAAAAATTAAGTAAAAACCGTACCTACAGAAAAGATACAAACGTGTGTGTGAGGTAAGCGGAATAAAACAAAAGTGCGTTATTCACGCAAAATCGGTTATACAGTACATTAGATATTGATTATATTATATTTACGCACAAGTACCAAGTATAGAATGAGAAATGGCAGATAACAATGAAGTCAGCTTATCTGACAGTCAGACCGAGAGTCAAATAAATGCTGACTCCGGTATTCAAACAGAATCAATGTCAATAAATGAGTATAATGTAGAAGTATCTGTAATTAGTACGCCGGGAGCGATATCAACTCCCGTAACAAGTAAAGCAAAAGAGTTGTCACTGGACGATCTATTTAATTTCATGAGAACCATGTCTAGTGATATTATACATAAAATTTGATATACAGAATGACAAGTTTGATGCAATTGACAAAAAATTTGAGTCGTTTTAACTCTAGTGACGAAAAATTTGATAAAATAGACCGTAGTTTTGACGTTCAGAATAGCAATTTTAATATAAAATTCGAAGAACAGAATATTCAGTTTCAGCAGAGTATTAGTGTACAATTTGATGATTTCATAAATGATGTACAAGAAAAGAATAAATGTCTTGAAAATGCCAATGAAATAAAAAATAGTTTGAATAAAGTAGAACAGAGTTTGAATAATACAAATGAAAATTGTAATGGCAATTTTGTATTAGATAGAGTTAACAAATGATGATGATGATGTCGAAAATAATAAAAATAGTATTGAGAATAGTGATGTAATCGAAAATGTAGTATCTGAGAGTACTGATGAGTGTGTAGAATGTGATTATGAAATATTAATGTGTGTTTATGAGTTAGAGGGAGAGCGGAGAAATAGTATAGTGGTAGAATGGGGGCAGAGCGTAAATTTTCCCCTTATTTTTTCTGAACCAGAGTGTTCACAAATGTCGTTTTTGAAGGGCAAGAGTCCCGTGTTAGTAGATGATTTGAGTTGTTCATTGTTGTTGTATAATTTTGTACCCTCTGTCTGGAATAATATTGAGAGTGTGATATGGTATTATGATAAGAGAGAATTAGATAGAGAAGTGTATGTCGATAAAGAGACAGAATTGTATGAATTGAATAGAGAGTATGATGAGTGGAAAGTAAGGTTAGAAGGGTGTTTAAATAGTAAGGATTTGATTTATAATAAAAAAGTAAATAACCCGATAATGAATATAATTACTGATGGAGATTTAACAGATATGCTTAACGTAGACTTGGTGAATGATTGTTATGGTAAAACGGATAAATTGAAATTGTTTGGTTATGACACACAAAGTAACCATTTGTTTGTCAATAAAACTGAAAAGTGTGATATAAAACAAAGATTAATCTATGACGATGGAGGGTAGGCTATAAAACAATAAAAACAATTATAAACATTTTGTTTTGTGGTTTTGACCTGGCAGATTTGGACAATGAAGTGCGAAAAAATGGAACAGTTAATAACAAAAGTTTGTAAATAATTGTAGTGAATTTATTTGTGTGTATTGTAGCAGGTCAGATAAATAATGTGTGTACGTAAGATAATTGTTGTAATAATAATATTAAAATATTTGCAATTTAAATAAATATCTGAATAAATTTGGAAACAGTAATTAAAGAATTGTAATTGTTTTGATGGTAATGAAATTTGTATTGTTAATAATTAAATTAATTAAAATAATCTGAGATGTTTTAAATATTCTGATTGATCTAAATGTGGTATAATTAACTTTTCTAATGAATTTAAATTATTTTTTTTACGAGATTTGTGAATTTGGTAATTAAATGATAAATTGTGGAGTTAAACTAACATTTGTGCTCAATGTTTCAGAGGTGAGGTGAAAGTATTGGGGTGTATGGTGATTATGTTTTGTGTATGTCAATTTAAATGGACTGTAAGTATAAAAATTTTATCGTACGAATCAAGTGTAATAAAAATGTTTGCCGGTGTAACCCAGATGAAAAGATTTTAATTTAATAATGAGATGATTTGAATTAATTGTGTTAAACGAAAATGCTAAAAAAAAAATTTAATAATAATAATAAATTTGACAATTTTAAGATGACGAATGAGTTAAATGATTAATGATTGATGAAAATGTTACATTAATACGCTGTATATAAAAAATATTATTTAGTTATTAAGGTGCTATTGCTGGGGTGGCCTGTGCCTTAGTAGATAGTGTAACGTGTCAAAATTTGGGTAATTTTATTTATTGCGGGTATGGGGCATTTGTATTTTATTTATTTCATTTTTGCGGGATTTTATAAAAATATTGTGAAAGTTTTCTTTTCCGGCAAACATTATTTCCATTGGAACAGAACACGTGGCAAGATAACAGTGTTGAGAACAAAGCAGCAAGACGCAGTTTCTGTTGTGTAACCAGGCAAGGAATTTGCACCACCCTAAATTTCTCAGAACTTTGCATAAATGTGACCACGCACTCACGCGCAGTACAAGTCCGCGCTCGGAATGACGCCGTCGTCCGAAAACCAAGATGCCTGGAGAACAAATCTATTCACCGTCTCCTTGGCCGACCTGCAGGAAATGCAGCTAAGCCCCGCCTACTTTCAGTGATGTCGGAGTGGTCGTGCATAATATCATCAGCCAACACTACGAAAAAACACCCTATATGTTCCATTCATAGCTAATAAGCCACAGCAAACCAACCTTAAACGACGACAAAATCAGGTGGCGGTGAACGGCAGCTTCCTCCCGCCTCGACACAGTCTACGTTAGGCAGTCCACAAGCTACAGAGACACCAAGCAGTCCATTAGAAGTCGACTCCACATACAGACGCTTACAGTTTTGTTTAGGGCCCGGTCGGTGGTGTTATAAAATGTAATTAATTCAATAGAACCGACCGGGACCCAAGAAATTAATAACCATATTACCGTGATTGGCGGGCAGTTGGTGCAGTGACATGGAGTGATTAATTAAATACGTAATCTTTATAATGGGAATCGGATAACAGAAACACGTGGTCGGTCGGTAGTGAACAGTGAATTAAAACATGAATTAAATACTACTACCGTGAATCAAATATGAAATATCAAGGGGTAAAGCATTAAATCGAGTGTGAGTGTGGATGAGCAGAATGGGCTACCTTAATTATTAGAATACTTGATAGGTTAGATATTTTATGTTAGTTAAATCTGAGGGATAAATGTATATTTTAAAACCTATTTTTTCAGTGTCTTTTAACATTCATTAAAATCAGTTGGTTTAATTTGAAATATGTGTTAGACTAAGTTATTTCGTCATTACCACGTTCTCATTTCTGTGTTGCGAAATTCGTCTAACGGACCAGGATCTTTCTGAATTATTAATTGGGTGTGGTCAGATTGCAAAATTGTCCTTTTTTATTTAAGGTGGAGTGTAAAGGTTTTCGATATTTTAGCCTATAAAAAATAATCGTGGCGACCTTGGTCTTCTGATAAAATTTAATACGGTAAGTAGTTGCGGCTGTGTACAGGTAAGTCCTGGTAGTGTATTTTATGTATTTATATATTTCGGCTATTTTTTAATTGTCACAAATGGCGACCCTGCCAGGATTTTCGTTTAATTTTATTTATACGAGATAGACCTATTTTAATGCACAGAAAATAGGATGTGGTAATGACGAATTTGTAAACAATATTTAGAATACGCATTTACGTGTGAGTAGGTTATGTTTGTGTTGTGATTCACAGTAGTATTAGGCGTTTGATTATAGGAAAAAAGTGGTTTTATATATAAAAAGTGTTATACAAGCAAACTTTAAAAATGTCAAAAATTCAAAGTAATTATATTGATTTTGTGTGGGTTGAGTGGGAGAGTGAATTTCGAGGTGTTGTGGGTGAGATGACAGACGAGGAATGGGGTAATTTAGACGATAGGTTAACCCGAATGGAAGAACAAGAGGAAGGAATATTTGCAGAAATCAATAAACATAGTGAGATGACCAATGGTAAAGGTAAGATAGTCGAAGTAATAGTGGTAGAAAAAAAGGCAGTAAATAGGCCTAGTGATAATGATGACGACAGTGTGGGGGTAGTAAAAAGGGAGCGTTCATGGGAGGATGTGATGAATTTTTTAATAGCAATGGAACAAAAGTGGGATAAACGTTTTGACGAGTGGGACAAAATAAGGGATGAGGGTTTTAATAAACTAAAAAATGCTATTGATAAACCAGACGAGAAGCGGGAGGAAGATAGATGTCAATTAAAAGTTGAATCAAAACAGGTAAGTGAGCATAATGTTGTTCATGATAGTGAAGAAATAATTAACCAGGTGAGTGGTAATTCAAATAACGAATGCGTAAATAACAGTGATAAAATAGTGGGAGAAGTAGGGTTAACTAGTGAAAATAATGATGGTGAGTACAATTCAGAGGTAAGTGGTGATGTTGATATAATTAGTTCTAATGATGAAATGATGGTAAATAATAAGAATAATGATTGTATAGCTGAAAATGGGGTATCAAAAAGTGATACAGTAGACGATAGTGGAAATGAGAGTAGAGCGAGAGTTGAGGTTGATCATGGATTGTTAGTTAGTGTTTATGATTTAGAAAGGGAGTATAGGGGTAGCTTAAATGTAGAAGGTGAACAGGGGGCAAAATTTTATGGGGTTAAATGTGAAGCAGAGACTTCACAATTGTTGATGGAGGACAAGAGTTCCTCAATAGTTTTTGTAGAAGACGAGAGTTCTTCAGAAGGTAAAATAAGTTTTTTGTGTTTATCTGGTAGGGCCAGATGGTATTTAAATAATTTTGTGGCATTGCCCTCTGCATGGAATGGGAGAGTTCAGTATGGTTATGAGAGGTGTTGTAATGAAAGGGAGAGAGAAATAAAAATTTTTGAGATTAATAGAGGTTATGAAATGTTGGTGCAGGTGTTAGATATTGAGAGAGATGAAGAAAGTAAATTGCATTATGAAATAGAGAGAGAGGAATATGTGAATAAAACTGTTATAAATAATGATAAAATAATTGATTTGGTGTTTAGAAAAATTACTGACGGAGACTGGACAAAATTAATTGATCGTGACAGGTTGTATGAAATAATAAATGGTATGATGAATTTAGAAATAATGGTTTATGAAAACAATAATAATAAACTCAAGGTAAACAAAAATCATTTAGTCTATAAATATGTGAGATATCTTTTTGACGATGGAGGCTAAACCATAAAACAGTAAAGGACAGTTAAATATTTTGTTTTAAGGGTTTTGACCTAGCTGAGTTGAACATTGAAATACGATAACTGAATAAATAATGAAGTAGATTTGTAAATAAAGACGTAGTAAATTCAATTGTATGTGTTGTAAAGGGTCAAGTGAACAGTGTATGTAGGTAGAAAATGGTGATAATAATAAAATTAATATTTTGCAATTTAAGTAAATAAACCGAATTAATTTTGAAAACAGTGATTAGAGAATTATAATTGTTTTGATGGTAAGAAATTCTGTATTGTTAATAATTAAATTAGTTAAAACAATGTGATATGGTTTAAATATTTTGATTGACTATTTAGATGTTGTATAATTAAATGTTTAATGAATTCAAATTATTTTACGAGGTGAATTTGGTAATTAAAGGATAAATTGTTTGATTTAAACTAATATTTGTGTTAAATGTTTCAGAGGTGAGGTGAAAGTATTGGGGTGTAGGGGGTAGATGTTTTGTGTATATCATGTTAAATGGACTGTAAGTATAGAACTTTTACATGTATAATAAAAATGTTTACAGGTAATTGAGATGTGAATTCAATAATGAAAAGATTTGCGATAATTGTGTTAAATAAAAATGATAATTAAAATTTTGATAATAATGGAAAGATGATATATAACAATTATTAAGAATAAATTTGAAAATTTAGTGTGTGGATGGGAGGTGACTCAGATGAGTCACGAATTTAAATTTGATGACATAAAGATTGCTAACTAAAATTTTGATCCAATAAAATGCTTGTGCTCTGTTTAAATAACTAACTGCTCATACATTCACTATAGGGTGTTCATGGTATAAATTTTTTAAAGGTAATATTGTATTTTTGTTGGTTTGATATAAGAGTTGATATAAAGTATATGTTTTATGTGATTTGTGTATATTTTGAACCTAAGTAATTAATTAAACCGAATGGCAGGCGGTTAACACAAAGTATTAGAATCAGAAAGAGGGGAAACAAAGAGGTCAGAAGTGAGTATTGATAAACCTATATATTTCATGTAATTTGTTCAATTTTGAGATGTGTTTTCATTGTGTTAGGAGATCAGCTGATTAGCAATAAAATGTCACTGGTATATTGGTTTATAAATGTTCCAAGTAATTAATGTTTAATGTAATGTTTCGATGTATTACAGATGCTATTTAAAGTAATGAGAAATAAATTAATAATTTGTGAAAGCTAATAAAAGATAGTTTTGGGTGATGAATATTTTATGGGACATATAGATCTGTCCAAATTGAAGTCCGAGTTAAAGTTGAAATAGTAGAGATGAAAATAATGTGATGTTGTTATGATTTAATGTATGTTATAGAATTTTGAGAAGTATTGATGTTGACACAGTAGTTGTGGAGAATAATAGTAGAGTTTTTGAGTGATATATTGTTGTTCATAATTGATGATGTTATTTTGTTGTAGTTGTAGTAAGGTAATGAGATTGAGATTTTGGGGATGGCAAATTTGTAGTAGGGGGTAGTGTAATGTGGGAGTCCGCAACATAATGATAAGTTGGGACGGGAAGGGATCGATTTAGTGGGAAGGGGCCGCCTTAGGTAGAATCCAGGGGCCAGATAAGGGAAATGAGTTTTGGAGGGGGAAACACGTATCCCAAGTACAAAGGGTTAGAGAGTATTTTTTTTTTATATATATCGAGAGAAGGTGGCGATTCGAGTTTAATGATAAGTTGGGGTTAGAGAGTGATTGGTAGATGTTTTTGATAGAGATGGGTGTCATGTGAGTTACAGTTGTTAGAGGTTAGAGTCAGAGAGAGAAAGATTATATATGTATACAGATCAAGTAGTAAATTAAATGGAGATAAATAATTCAAATCACCCACAGTAATGGAGAGTAAGATTGTCAAAGACAGACAGAGATTGATAACAAGAATATAAAATTTTTATTTTTTGAAACCAGTGACAAAATATGATAGAATTTGGAGATGTAAAGTTAGAAGGTGTTTATTTTAAATAATTGGAATGTCAATTTGCTTATTATTGATAATAATATTTTGTTATTTTAAATGTTTTATTTTATTATGTTTTGTGTTTCAAGTAGGATGTTACTGATGTTGAAGGTATTTTCAGACAGAACTTATACATAACACAGGTAGTTCAAGGTTGTGGACTTGACCTAGTTACGATCAGCTGACAGTGAGGTCATATAAGTTAATAGTATGCAAGTCAATTCAACTTTTGTTTTTTTTTTATCAATTTAAACAAATTATAAATAATTTCTATATGTAAAGGAAACATTTTAACAAATTTAAATTTTTTTGAATTTTAAAATTTTTTGGAAAATAATTTAAAAAAAAAAAAAATGATTTTGCGCCTGCCAGCTAATGAATATTTTTAAACTTTGATTATTTTATTGTTTGTGTGCTAACCATGTTTATTTTTATTGATTTAGTTTGTATTGAATTGTATTGTTAGACTATAAGTGATTACATGTTAGGTTAAGGATGTTATTAATTATAAGAAATGTTTAAATTAACTTATTTTAGATAAAAACAGAAAACAAGGAAGAGAATAATTTAGAATTTATAAAAAATTTATGAAACAATTTAACCTGAAAACAACCAATGGGTTGCCAGTTAAATAACTTTTGAAAATTTTCAATTTTTGGATATGTGATGTCAATATGTAATGTGAGTGTGTGTGAGCCCAGTATCTGCTGAAGGCAGCCCAGCTTGCATATAAGGGGAAACATATCGGTGGAGGATCTGGCATAATCTAAGCCAGGGATTGAGGATTTTGGGAGGTAGCATGTTAGAAGGTGAGGTGTGCTGTGGTACTTGTCTGTTCGATTTTTCGGTGTTGGGATCTCTTACGGAGAAGTCCAGTGATCTCGTTCAGATGCGCCCATAGTCGCCAAGCCAGGGGGGTCATGTACCCATGAAGTATAAGAACAAGAAGGAGGTTATTGGCACCAGTTCCTCACCGATCCTCTTAGGGGTTTATCAATGAGATTTCTTCTGTTTTGGACAGCAGATTCTCATTGAGGGGGTATTGTAACGTGTCAAAATTTGGGTAATTTTATTTATTGCGGGTATGGGGCATTTGTATTTTATTTATTTCATTTTTGCGGGATTTTATAAAAATATTGTGAAAGTTTTCTTTTCCGGCAAACATTATTTCCATTGGAACAGAACACGTGGCAAGATAACAGTGTTGAGAACAAAGCAGCAAGACGCAGTTTCTGCTGTGTAACCAGGCAAGGAATTTGCACCACCCTAAATTTCTCAGAACTTTGCATAAATGTGACCACGCACTCACGCGCAGTACAAGACCGCGCTCGGAATGACACCGTCGTCCGAAAACCAAGATGCCTGGAGAACAAATCTATTCACCGTCTCCTTGGCCGACCTGCAGGAAATGCAGCTAAGCCCCGCCTACTTTCAGTGACGTCGGAGTGGTCGTGCATAATATCATCAGCCAACACTACGAAAAAACACCCTATATGTTCCATTCATAGCTAATAAGCCACAGCAAACCAACCTTAAACGACGACGAAATCAGGTGGCGGAGAACGGCAGCTTCCTCCTGCCTCGACACAGTCTACGTTAGGCAGTCCACAAGCTACAGAGACGCCAAGCAGTCCATTAGAAGCCGACTCCAGATACAGACGCTTACAGTTTTGTTTAGGGCCCGGTCGGTGGTGTTATAAAATGTAATTAATTCAATAGAACCGACCGGGACCCAAGAAATTAATAACCATATTACCGTGATTGGCGGGCAGTTGGTGCAGTGACATGGAGTGATTAATTAAATACGTAATCTTTATAATGGGAATCGGATAACAGAAACACGTGGTCGGTCGGTAGTGAACAGTGAATTAAAACATGAATTAAATACTACTACCGTGAATCAAATATGAAATATCAAGGGGTAAAGCATTAAATCGAGTGTGAGTGTGGATGAGCAGAATGGGCTACCTTAATTATTAGAATACTTGATAGGTTAGATGATATTTTATGTTAGTTAAATCTGAGGGATAAATGTATATTTTAAAACCTATTTTTTCAGTGTCTTTTAACATTCATTAAAATCAGTTGGTTTAATTTGAAATATGTGTTAGACTAAGTTATTTCGTCATTACCACGTTCTCATTTCTGTGTTGCGAAATTCGTCTAACGGACCGGGATCTTTCTGAATTATTAATTGGGTGTGGTCAGATTGCAAAATTGTCCTTTTTTATTTAAGGTGGAGTGTAAAGGTTTTCGATATTTTAGCCTATAAAAAATAATCGTGGCGACCTTGGTCTTCTGATAAAATTTAATACGGTAAGTAGTTGCGGCTGTGTACAGGTAAGTCCTGGTAGTGTATTTTATGTATTTATATATTTCGGCTATTTTTTAATTGTCACAATAGTGAAATGGGTTGGGGGTAACAGAGAGTGTTACCTCCATCGGAGGCCAACATGGTGAAAATGTGCGACACACCTTTTTGTACGAATTCAATTTGTACATTGATAGACGTTCGTGTCGCACATAGCAAAGATTTTGATGTAGAACAGGCATTGAAATGCAAGTTAGATTTCCCCGACTTTTCGGGCGATTACTGCCTTACCAGCACTAATCGTGGCTTTGGCTAGCGGTTAGCTATGGCCATAATCAAGTCCCTTGACCATAGCTGACTTGAAATTGGTTTATAATAGAAATTAAATGGGGGGTGACATTAGGGGAAATCCAGGTACTATGGAACAGCGGCTGCCACTCTGTCCGCGTGGGGACAGCATTGCCAGGTGGTAGACCCGTTTTAAGGGCGTTTCAATAATAGACGAGGATACGTCGATATTCAAAAAATTTTAAAATGTAACTGCCGAAGCAAAGACACGGAGATGTCAAAGTCCTCCAAATATGCAGTCTTTGTGGAAGCGAAAGGGCGCTACTGTCTTACATAAATTGCAATAGCGTGTGTGGATGGGAGGTGGCTCAGATGAGCCACGAATTTAAATTTTATATCATAAAAATTGCTAACTCTAATTTTTGCTCTAAGAAAAATGTTTGTATTCCACTCAAATAAATATGTGCTCATACAGTCAGTATAAGGTGTTCATTCTATAATTTTAAATGTAGTATTTTAAAAATACTGCGTAGATATAAGAATTGAGAAAAGGTATATGTTATATAATTTGTGTATTTTGAAACTAAGTAAATAACTAAACCGACTGGCAGGCGGTTAACATAAAATTACCAGAATCAGAGAAAGGGGAAACATTGATGGTAGATGTAAGTATTGATAAGCATATGTATTTAATGTAATTTGCACAGTTTTGAAATGTGTTTACAATTAGTTAAGAGTGTCAGCTGGTCAGTAGTCAAAGGTCACTGTTAAATTGTTTATAGATGTTCAAGGTAACTACTGTTAAGAATAATGTTTCAATGTGTTAAAGATATTGTTTTAAAGTAATGAGAAAAGTAATTTGATAAATTGAGAAATAAAGTAATGATTTGTGAAAGTAATAAAAAATAAATTTTATTGGGACATATAGATCAGTCCAAGTTGAAGTTAAAGTTGAAGTAGTAGAGAGAAAAATATTGTTTTGAGTAATGTAATGTTGTTGAGAAGTATTGATGTTGACACAGTAGTTATGGAGAATATATGTAGAGCTTTGAGGGATATATTGATGTTTATAACTGATGATGTTATTTTGTTGTAGTTGAAGTGAGGTAATAAGATTGTGATTTTGGGGATGGCAATTTTGTAATAGGGGGTAGTGTAATGTGGGAGTCCGCCACATAATGGTTGGGACGGGAAGGGACAGATTTAGTGGGAAGGGGTCGCCTTAGGTAGAACCCAGGGACCAGATTACGGAATTGAGCTTTTTGGGGGGGGGGAAACACGTATCCTAAGTGCAAAGGGTTAGAGAGTATTTTTTTATATATATTGAGAGAAGGTGGCGATTTGAGTTTAATGATAAGTTGGGTTTAGAGATTGATTGGTAGATGTTTTGATAGAGATGGGTGTCCTGATAGTAAATGTGGTTAGTAGTAGAATCAAAGAGTGAGAAATATTATATCTGTATAAATGTCAAGTAGTGAATTAAATGAGTAATTAAATCACCCAGGTAAGAGAAAATGAGAATAATAAAGAAAGAGATTTATAATAAAAATATAAAAATTTTTAATTGCAACCAGTGACAATTTTTGATAGAATTTGGAAAGGTAAAATTATAAAGTGTTCATTTGAATAATTTAAATGTCAATTTGATTATTATTTAGAATAATATTTTGTTAATTTTAAATGTGTTATTTTATTATGTTTTATGTTTCAAGATAGAATTTTACAGGTGTTTAAGATATTTTCACATAGAATTTGCATATAACGTATGTAGGTCAAGGGTTTTTGAACTTGACCCAGTTTTGATCAGCTGATGGGTGAGGCCATATACTAAACTAATAAATTAATTACCTTAATTATCCGCCGTGTGATTTCTTAAGCTTCGTCTATGACGCGTTTCGGAGCGTATGCTCCATCATCAGATATTAAAAGGTTAAAACTGTCACTCTTGCGAAATCTTGACATTTTAACTTTTTAACGATCTCGCAAGAGTGACAGTTTTAACCTTTTAATATCTGATGATGGAGCATACGCTCCGAAACGCGTCATAGACGAAGCTTAAGAAATCACACGGTGGATAATTAAGGTAATTAATTTATTAATTCGTACAAGTGATTTGGTTACCATATTAAACATGAATATTACATATACTAAACATCTTTAGCCAGGAAGTTAATTCACTTTTTGCTTGTAATGAATTTGATTTTGATTTTGCTTGTTTGAATTAAAATTTTTGAATTTAAAATTTTTTTGAAAAAAAAAATCTTGATTTTGCGCCTGCCAGATAAGGGATATGTTTAAACGTTGATTATTTTATTGTTTGTGTACCAACCATGTTTACTATTATTGACTTATTTTGTTGAATTGTATTGTTACACTCTAGGTGTAATCACATGTTAGGCTAAGGACGTTTTTATTTTTAAGAAGTGTTCGATTGATATAATTTTTTGATAGCAAAAAACAAAAACCAATGAAGAGAATAATTCAAAATAGATACAAAATTTGTGATTTGATTCTAAATGAAAACAACCACTGAGTTGTAATTTAAATAAATTTTCAAAGAATTTTTCAATTTTCAGTATGTAATGTGAGTGTGTGTGTGAGCCCAGTATCTGCTAAAGGCAGCCCAGCTTGCATAAGGGGAAACATATCGGTGGAGGATCTGGCATAATCTAAGCCAGGGATTGAGGATTTTTTGGGGTAGCATGATAGAAGGTGAGCTGCACTGTGGTGCGTGTCTGTTCGATTTTTCCGTGTTGGGATCTCTTACAGGGAAGTCCAGTGATCTCGTTCAGATGCGTCCATAGTCGCCGAGCCAGGGGGGTCGTTTACCCATGAGGTGTAAGAACAAGGGGGTTGTTGGCACCAGTTCCTCACCGGTCCTCTTCGGGGTTTTATCAATGAGATTTCTTCTGTTTTGACAGAAGACTTCTCATTGAGGGGGTATTGTAACGGTCCAAATGTGGGTATTTTTATTTTATTTCATTTCGGGGATTTATAGAAAATATTGTGTAAGTTTTATTCCATTGTGACAGACCACGTGTATAGAACAGTTTGTAACGCAGCAGCAACGCAATATCGCGTGGTGAAATCGGTAAAGGAATCTGCACCACCCTAGATTTCCAAGAACTTTGTTTGAATGTTACCGTGCGCCTGTACGCATGACACAGGTATACGCGTGGGTGACGCTACTTTCAAAAAACCAAGATGGTCAGAGAGCAAATTTTATTCAACTTAAATTTCACTTGCTGCCGGATATGAAACTTAAGGTCCGCCTCTTTTATGACATCAAGCAAGAAGCGCCTAAATATCGTCGGCGTAAAACACAGCAAAAACCATTATGTATCAGGCCTACATCCACTAAACTGCAACAACTCAAGTATGAGCGACGACGAAATTCGTTCACGGCAGGCATGAAGATCCGTCCGCCCCAAAGAGACTCTTTTCCCAGTTCGTCACTGATTGTGTCGGCACCGACACGGAGCCAAGTGAGCTTGGCCAAATTTTATAAGATTTTTTAATCTCAAGAGTGAATTCAAAGTAACCAACACGTGTCAGTGGTAGTAGTGAGCATGGGAGAGTAATCAAATCAGTTATATTCTACCGCTACGAAATTATTAACATAAATGAAACGACTTTACTTTACTTTTCCTTAATCCAATCCCCGCTCTCGGCAGTTCAGCCATTCGGCGGCGAGCCTCCCAGTACAGACAGGATAAAGTTCGCGTTTGCAGGTTCGCCAGTTCAGGACAGACAGGCAGGTGTTGTCCATCCATCATTCCTCCATTGCACAGCGGGCAGATGTTGGAATTCACCAGGCCGAATCGGTGTAAATGGGCTTGGAGGCAGTCATGGCCAGTGCATAGTCTTAACTCCGCGACCGCAGTCGATCTCTTGAGGGTTCGTGAAATTGGTGTCGTAAGAAGAGACTCCCACTTTTTGCCTCTGCCGGCTTCTGTATGTATTTGTTTCAGGTAGTTCTTTACGGCCATGTCAATCTGATATTTCGCCGATGATAGGCTAGTGGGGGTGTCAGGTTGCTGCATTAGGGCTCCATTTTTTGCAAGCTTGTCCGCTTCTTCATTTCCGTTAACACCAACATGGCTGGGGATCCATTGTAGGTGGACAACCCAGTTGCCATGTATGAGGGTAGCGAGAACTTCACGAGTACGGAGCGTCAAGATGCAGTCCGTGGGAATGTTTTCAGCTAGTGCCACAATGGCGGCTTGAGAATCGATAAAGAAGACGACTCGCTTTAGTTGGATACTTTGGCATTTAGCTAGTTGTTCTGCGGCCATTTGGATAGCTTTGACTTCGCCGTCGTAGTTGCTGGAGTGCAGTCCCACAGCACAGCTTATTTGGAAAATTTTAGAATATGCTCCGGCACCAGTTCCACGGTTGGGTAACATTGATCCATCAGTAAAAATATGCAACCATTCCTTTTCAGGATAGAGTGTGTGGATTGTTTCTATAGCGGATTTTTTGAGTTCATGTGGATCTGTAAGGTATTTTGGCGCCGACTGGTCAATCAGAGTTAGTCTTTTCACCGGCGTTGCATCAAAAACAGTGTTGTATACTTGCAGGGGTGCAGGGTTTCCCGTATTGACCTTGTATTTGTCTCTGAGTGTCTCAGCCCATTGGATAGGGGTAGTTTGCGTTTTTAATCTATGGTTTGCTGGCGTAAAACCGTTCCAGTGTTTGTGGTCAACTCGTCTAGATCTTTCCCAGAACTTGAGTGTTAATTTCTCTCTTCTTGAAGTGAGTGGCTCTATGTCGGTTCGAATTTCCATCGCTTGAATTGGTGTTGAGAAAGCGCCACCTGTGATGATTCTGATCGCGTCATTCTGGACTTTGTCGACCCTCTTCAGGTTACTGGAGCTTGCAAGGGAGGTTACTTCGCTGGCGTAGTCCATGGTGGGTCTCACGTATGATTTGTATGCGGTTGCTAGCACATCTTGGGTACATCCCCATTTTGTCGCTGCTAGCCGTTTCAATAAGCTTATGTGCTTCCCTCCCCGCTCAGCGGTTTCCTGGATGTGGCTGTTGAATGTCAGTTTTGTGTCTAGCTTGACGCCCAGGTATTTCGCAATCGAAGTTTCAGGCAGGTTAGTTCCTTTATACTGAAGTTCGATTTTTGGAGGTTTAGTAGAGAGGGTAAAAAGTTGAAAATGCGTTTTATCAGGACTTATTACCATTTTGTTGCTGTCTGCCCAGGTTGCGACATTTTTTAAAACAGAGTTGACTACTGATTCAAGGTGGGAGGTGCTGCTTGTAGTTGCCCACAGGATGACATCATCTGCATATAGAAGACAGGATATTCCAGGTATCTTATTGATCGCTGTTGTTAAGTCATTGATCATAATGTTGAAGAGCAGACAGCTGATTACTGCGCCTTGGGGTAGTCCTTGTCGCTGTAATTTGTACTTAGAAGTGGTATTAACGAATTTAGTTCTGATGTAGCGTTCGGTTAGAAAGGTTTTTATCCATGTGAGCATGTTGTTCTTCACTCCGAGCTCTCTGAGTTTGTATAGAAGTAGTGCTCGCCAAACTTTGTCGTACGCAGCCTTGAAATCGATTAACACAGCCAGTGTCGATTGTTTTCGATGGAAGCCATCTTTAACCGCCTGAGTGAATTTAACTATTTGGTCTATTGTAGATCGATGTTGACGGAATCCTGCTTGAGCATCGCTGATTGCACCCCTTGACTCTAGGAAAGTTCTTAGTCTGCGTTCCACCATCTTTTCTGCTATTTTGCAGCACACGCTGGTTAGCGAAATGGGCCTGTAGCTGCTCAGGCTGCTTCGAGGTTTTCTTTTTTTATAGATGGGGATTATCTCAGCTTTTTTCCATTGGTGAGGAATCCGCTTATCCCATGTTAGGTTGATAAGTTTTATGAAACATAGTTAAGCAGTGGTCCCAAGGTTCTTTAGGAAATCTGGGAAAATATTGTCAGGTCCAGCAGACTTGCCATTTTTTAAATCCCTTAAAGCTATTTCTAACTCTTGTATAGAGAAACAGGCAATCATAGAGCGGTGCTCTTCTTTAGTTGCTACGCTTGTTGTTTGGCTCATTTGCACGCTTTTTCTTTCAGGACCGCTGACTTTCAGGGAGCTAACTGAGGCATAGAATTTGCAAAGACTGTTGGCTACTTGCACTGGACTGGTGAGGAGCTTGTCGTTCACTTTCATGGGTTCCCATGCTTGCTTCTTCTTGTCATTATTTAAGCTTGATAGGAAATTGTGGGCTTTGGTGCCGTCCCTTCTGAAATCTAGTTTGGCGACAAAGTTCCTGTATGTACTTTCCTTGGCTTGGATGATGGCCCGAGTGAGAGCTGCTTGCTTCCTTCTTAATTCAGCACAGTCTTGTAGTAGCTTCGTTCTCTCAGCTTTCTTTCTCGCCTTGTTCCTTTCCTTCTGGAGATTGGTGAGAGTCGCATTCCAAAAGGGTTTATATTTTTTAACACTTCCTCAAGGTATGCTCTTCTTAGCAGTTTCTAGGATACCCTTAATAAATCTGTTAGTTGATTGATCAGGATTATCGGTGATGATACAAGGGGTGAGTATTTGGTTGGAGAATAGACTGAACTTCGGCCAGTTCGCCTTTTTGAAATTCCATCGCGGTAAGCGAGGCTGAATGGGGTTCTTCTGCTTGCTCCTTATGCTTAGCGCTAGGGTTCGGTGTCCACATCCTCCTATAGCTTCCTTAAGGGATATATTTGATCTGCTTACGAGATTGGCTTGAACTATCGCCAAATCCGGGGTGCTGTTGTGTCCAGCGAATGATAAGAAGGTTGGTTCAGTCACGAGGTGAATCAGGTAAATGAAACGAGCTCGAATAGTCACCGCGTGCCGGCTGGAAGGGGTATTCTTGTAAAATGTTAAGGGCTGGGTAATTTTCTGTGTGGTTGTGAGTGTGAAAAATTGCAGGCTGGGCTCTGTCTGTGTTTATAATGAAGTGTGATCAGTAAGGTAAGATTTTAGAATAAGTTAACCTGTAACAGATGACCGAGTGAAGAAATAGAAAAAAATGTAAATTAACCTGCATAAACATGCATAAGAATGTTGGATAAAAATTTTAAATGATTTTAACAAATTAAAATATCATTTCTCTTCATTAAAAAATGAGTCGAGTCACTTATTTCACTAACCTATGAAACACGTTTGTATCTTACGTTCGTATGAAAAGAATCCTGGACCCAGAGAAACGAAACTTTGCAGGTAGGTGGAAGCAAGTTTATGTATTTTATATAATATTTAAAGTAAAAAATAACATCTCAAGCTCATCATCACATCGAAAATGTACAGTAATGCCTTTATACCTTTTATTCCCCTACTTGCCCTACACAACACGCCTTAAGGTAAACACCCTTACCTTATGTATGTTAACTAACTGGTAGGTTTAGTCATCCGTGTTGGTTGTTTTAAAACCTCTCTCACTCATTACTTTTCACTACATTATAAGTTCCTTTTCGGCATAGTTTTGGTAAAGGCTGCAGTTATTTGTGTGGCATCAGACTAGCTGAGTGATAATTGCTGGCAACACTATACAGTATATTCCACTACCATGTGAACGTCAATAACCCAAATTTTTCCCATCTCCTCTGAGATTCGAGTTATTGAGGTTCACTCTCTCACTCTGTGTGTTTGTGTGATAATCACTCACAATTATATTAAGGCTTTCTTTTGCAAGTAGATTATATTATTATATTATATATTATACTAAATAATCTTATTAATGCAAGAAACTAGACAACTTGATCAGTTACTATAAAGGAACGTACAATCATTAATAAAATTATAACGTTTGTTAAAGTGTTAATGTATTATGTAAACGAAAGGTGCGTTTGGCTATACAAAGTGTAATAAAAGTGGCTATACTTGCATAAAGGAATAATTATTTTTAAAATAATGGACAACAAATTAATATCCCAAATGCAAGAATATATAAAATATATTAAGACGCACACTTATTGTCCTAAACCATTGAAATTCCCACATATACACGATATTGATCAAGAATTTCAAGTGACTCGTATTGTACTTGAGAGTTTACTGGTATGTTATATATCCCAGGCTTAATGGTTTTCGTATAAGCTGGTTGAACAAGTTAACAAATTCTGTCTACTAATTAGGAAAAAAAATTGAAACACCTCAAGAGATAACAACCTGTTCTTGAGGTTTTAATATTTCTGGATTCCTCTTCACTTCTTCTTCTTCAGCATTCATCTGTTTGGTCAGATTTTCTTTTTCACCAGTTTGCAAAGCACACAAATCATAGCTTACACTTAATAATGTAGAGAATTTAACTGGACTGGCACATAAAAGAAAAAATTTTACATGTTCATATGGCCAAACTAAAATACAGAATTGGTATTTCAAGCACGATGAGCAACACATTTTACTAAAATCTGATTTAATACACTAATATTGTATCTGTCTTCAAAAATCTATTACCAGTACCTAAAAGTCTGTTATTTTTAACAAATAAAACCACTTAGTTATAATAATACACAATGTTACAAAATTTACTTACAGTCTACCTATGAAAACTAATATTTCATTAGAGCTCTAAAAATCATCAAATATAAGATATTTAAGATAGGACTCTAATTATCAGACAAAATTTATAAATACAAAATTTTAATTCCCAAATACATTTTAGAAAGTGCAATAATTACACATAACAGTACCACATTATTGTACATCACCACTAAACAGGATAATCTGCAGACTAAGGCCAGTATCAGATGAGGCCCCCTGGAATGTGCCATCCTGTGGGTAAAAGCATTTTATAATTGCTTTTGTCACACAGAGTAATGTCGCTCACCAAGTCATGGATGAGTATTGACCATCCATGATTCAGTGCACCACTTTCAGGTAGCATTACCTTGACAATCTACTGTTTACCATTCATGCAAAATAACACAGAAACATATAATCTTGCTAGAACATCCAGACCGGAGAATAAGGAGAAATAATGAGCTGCAGTAACTCTATGGGGAAGCTGGAATATTATGCGTAAGCTGGAAAAATGGTAAGAATAGGATGGTTAAGTTACCTAAAAAGGGTGACCAACTATTCCTAGGCAGACCAGGTGGAAGAGGGCCGAAAGGAAGACCAAAGAAAAGGTGGCTGGACAATCTTGGCTGGACCTCAGAGGACTTGATGCCCATAGGTGGAGACAAGTAACAGACGACAGAAGAGAATGGGAGTGTGTTGTGAAAGAAGCCCAGGGCCTACATGGGCTGTAGTGATGAGGGTGGATGAATGGATAGAATATCCAGACTGAAATAAAAATGAATGAGCATAATAAGAAATCTAATCATTCCACAATAAAATGTACCAGAAAGAAAAAAATCTTGCTCATAAGCTTTTGTGGCTTTTGTTAATAATAAAAACATTGTTTTTCAGTTAATCACATGTCGTTTTATTACTTTTAACACCAAATATTTTGCCCATACTACGATGATGAGGGATTGAGGATGCCTCATCGTAGTATGAACAAACGTTTGGTGTTAAAAGTAATAAAAAGATGGTGTTCAACTAAAAAACAATGTTGTTATTAGAAAGAAAAAAGTTTAGAAGCAGTTCAGACATTTGTTATGAATACCAAAAGAGCAGAGCCTAATCAAATATTTAAATGAAAACATCCAAGAAAGAGAAACATAAAAAAACCACAAAGTCTGTATAAGACATGCTACGAAGGATCATATGTTAGTGACATAACAAGCATTCATTTAATTTTAATTTAAGGCAATAGACATTTCCCAAAGTAGATCAAATTTTCTAAATGCCCAAAGCACAATATTACAAAATTAGAATACAAGCAAATTTATCTGTCGCACTATGATTCACTATGAATGCCATTTGTACAATTCTGTTAGGTCTACAGAGTTATTTTTCAACATGCCAATTTATTGAATACTGCTGCTAAAAGCAAATATTAATACCAATTTAACTTCAGATTTGCTAAATAAGGTTCATAACACTTACTGAAAACTCTACTCACAAAGTAAATGAAATATATGTCTGTTTCTCACCTTTTTCTTTTTTTGCTGCTATCATCGGAAATCTGTTTTGGTGGATCTTTATCTTTCTTTTTTGTTTTACTTGACGTTTCCTGTAAAAAAAAAAAATAATATTTCTAACTATGTGACAACTTGGAACAGTATAACAAATTTCAAATATCGGTATGGAGAATCATACATGACTTCCATGTTCTAAGATTTATATTTAAAATTATATTCAAAATGAAATATTTCTATAGAAACTACTTCTTTCTATTGCTTCAGCCTTAACCAGAGTACTATGGTCACTAACGTATACCACCTCACGTTTTCGAACTCGATTTTCACTGATGATGGCAGTCGATGGCACTGCCGAAACGTCTGGTTTTGCAGAAAAGATTGGACTACGGCTAAACAGCCCGGGAAGGAATTTTAACAAAAACTACTTCTTTGTTGCTGATAACATAGTACACTGTAATGGGACAGAATGGGGTATTTTATTTTATTAAATTTATTTCATTGTCAATTGTAACTCCCATGCATAAACCAGTTCAGTCAGACAAAGAAAACAATGACATAGCCTTGAGAGCGAGGTGTGGCGATACAACGCAATACGGTTCTGAGAAATCAAGCTTTGTGTTACGCACTCATATGCGCGACATGAGCACGCGCGCATAAGGGACGCCGACAAGATGTCTAGTTTATAAAATTTCTTTCACCACGTGTTTGGGAAGACGACGGAAATGGTGAGCCACGGCCTATTGTATTACCATAGAACAGCGTCGACGATCGAAAAGAACCAATGAGCTGTCTGGACATCATTGTATTCCCGCCGACATCATGTAGGCATTGCAAACGGAAATGCTTGCCAGCCTTTAGGTAAGCATAGCCAGTCATCGATACAGTTTCACCTGGCCAGGTGCGTATCAAGACTCTGCGAGTCGAAAACTTTTTCAGAATTTGAAGAAAATGTGAAAAAAGTCCGATTGAAAGTGTAACTTGAAGTGAGACAAAACGACAGAAAAATACGACATCAAATTTAATAACAAAACGTGCGGAGTGACAAAAGAAAAAAATGTGGACGAATTAGATCAGCAAAGTGCTACGCATGGTTGGAGGAGACGCCAACTGAGTAACTATGCCTCACGTAAAAGTCAATCATAAAACATATCAAAAAAGTAACTGATTATCACATAAAAACAATCAATCATAAAACATGTCAGAATACAGAACGCTACATTTTGTGGAGATTATTTAAATTGTATGAGAGGGAGAGAGTGAGCAATCTGGGTCGTTTTTCATAATTATAGACAAATGATTTAATTATAAGAAGTAAGAGACAAGTTGTTATTTTAATCAGATGGTGTTGTAACCTCAATATTCAATAGTATGTAAGTGGAATGTTAGTAGGTACAGAAGGAGAAGAGATGAGAATACAATAAAGTAGTGGGTTGTATGAACTATAACTATGTACTTGTTTATTTTGCATCAACCGTTGTTTTTCTCTGCCAAAGTACATCAGATGAAACCTTGGTAATGTGGACGAATCTTTAAAGGTAAGTAATACAAAATTTAAATATTCCAATTATTAATTAACTCGTTATAATTCAAAACATAAAAAATTCTCCCCCCCTCTTCAACTATAATTTCCATTAATAGAAAATTACCCCCACCCCGTTCAACTAGCCTCTTCATTTATAGATATTTCATTTACGTTTCTACAGTAGATTATTATGAGCTTCTTATCAGGATACTTTGTTTATCAAAATTAAGTACTTTACTCTTGTTAAACATAAAATGTTGCAGGTAAACTACCCCTTTCTCTTAACCGATCTTCACCAAAATCAATTAGGCCTTCAGTCCTCTACAATTCAGGGATGCATGCAAAAAAATATTTGATTGTATGAATGTGCGTCAGTTATCGTTCGTCATGAAAACATTTCTCTTGTTACAACATAAAATGTTGCAGGTAAACTAACCATTTCCTTTAACCGATCTTCACCAAAATCAACAGGCCTCGAGTTCTCTACAATTCAGGCATGCATGCAAAACATTATTTGATTCTGTTTGAATGTACGGCTGTTATCGTTCGTCATATAAACAATTACTCTTGTTAAAACATGCAAAGTTGCTGGTAAACTACCCCTTTCCCTTAACCGATCTTCACCAAAATCAACAGGCCTTCACTTCTTTAAAATTCAGGGCTGTATGCAAAAAATTATTTGATTCTGTTTGAAGTTACGGCAGTTATCGTTCGTCATAGAAAAAATTACCCTTGTTAAAACATAAAATGTTGCAGGTAAACTACCCCTTTCCCTTAACCGATCTTCACCAACACCAATAGGTCTTGAGAACTCTACAATTCAGGGTTGTACGCAAAACATTATTTGATTCTGTTTGAATTTGCGGCTGTTATCGTTTGCCATAAAAAAAATTACCCTTGATAAAAAAAACGTTGCTGGTAAACTACCCCTTTCCCTTAACGGATTTTCACCAAACACAACAGGTCTTGAGTACTCTACAATTCAGGGCTGTATGCAAAAAATTATTTGATTCTGTTTGAATTTGTGGCTGTTATCGTTTGCCATAGAAAATACCCTTGTTAAAACAAAACGATGCTGGTAAACTACCCCTTCCCCTTAACCTATCTTCACCAAAAACAATAGGCCTTGAGAACTCTACAATTCAGGACTGTATGCAAAACATTATTTGATTCTCTTTGAATTTACGGCAGTTATCGTTCATCATAGAAAAAAAATACCCTTGTTAAAACATAAAACGTTGCAGGTGAACTACCCATTTGCCTTAACCGATCTTCAACAAAATCAACAGACCCTGAGATCTCTATAACTCAAAACGGTATGCAGAAAAATAGTCGATTCTGTTTGAATTTACGGCAGTTATCGTGCGTCATAGAAAAAATTACCTTTATTAAAACATAAAATGTTGCACGTAAACTACCCCTTTCCCTTAACCGATCTTCACGAAAACGAACAGGTCTTGACAACTCTACAATTCAGGGCTGTATCCAAAACATTATTTTATTCTGTTTGAATTTGCGGCTGTTATCGTTTGCCATAGAAAGAAATTACCCTTGATAAAAAAATGTTGCAGGTAAACTACCCCTTTCCCTTAACCGATCTTCAACAAAATCAAAAGTTCCTGAATTCTGTATAATTCAGAAAGGCATGCAAAAGAATAGTTGATTCTGTTTGAATTTACGGCAGTTATCATTCGTCATAGAAAAGATTACCCTTGTTAAAACATAAAATGTTGCAGGTAAACTACCCTATTCCCTTAACCGATCTTCACCAAAACCAACAGGCCTTGAGAACCCTACAATTCAGGGCTGCATGCAAAACATTATTTGATTCTGTTTGAATTTGCGGCTGTTATTGTTTACCATAGAAAATACCCTTTGTTAAAACATAAAACATTGCTGGTAAACTACTCCTTTCCCTTAACCGATCTTCACCAAAAACAATAGGTCTTGAGAACTCTACAACTCAGGGCTGTATGCAAAACACTATTTGATTCTGTGTGAATTTGGGGCCGTTATCGTTTGCCATAGGAAAAAATTACCCTTGATTTTAAAAAAAACATTGCAGGTAAACTACCCCTTTTCCTTAACCGATCTTCACCAAAAACAATAGGTCTTGAGTACTCTACAAATCAGTACTGCATGCAAAAAATTATTTGATTCTGTTTGAATTTGCGGCTGTCATCGTTTGCCATAGAAAAAATCTGCACACACACTTTTTGAAAAATTACTTTTTTTCATGTTTTGAGTGTAGTACAATCAGAATCTGCAATAATCTTGAACACGATTTTTTTTGCCATCACCACACTTCCATTTCCTTAAGGAACATGGAAGTAAAACACTATTTTGAAACACGTCTCAATACACAGTTTTGTATATTAATCGTCAAATGAAAACCTTAAAAACACTTACACTGTTTAAAACATTGAGTGATCGTTCTAAAAGATGGCAACAGCTTTAGTTTTAAAAGTGGCCAACAGGTAGCAGCATCATACAGGAATGCTAAACAATTTCCTGGCATCAGTATAAAGATGGCGACTCCTCTTGCAACATACACCAAAGAACAGCATTTTTTTGTATAGTGAAGAGATGGAACCCATTGAAATTCATCATAGAATTAAAGTCAATTGTGGTGATGCATTATGGTGATGTGATTATGGTCTGTCACTGCGTGCAAGTGTATGAATGAAGTAGGAAGTTTGCGCATGACATTAATTCTGCAGCAGCCTGCGCATCCAGGTTAGGTGAACTGAGCAATGACTCCAGAGACCACTGTAGCAGTTGAAAATCATCATGTAACAGTGGATGAAGTAGTTGCCTGTATGGATATCAGTCACAAACCAGCACACCATATCGTCTACAATATTCCACAGTTCAATAAAGATTCTGCAAGGTTGGTGCCACACCAGTTGACTGTGGAAATGAAAGACTGAGGTGTTGATGCATGTGAGGAACGTTTGCAGTGCTCTGAAGCTGAAGGAGATAGCTTCCTATGAAGAATTGTCACTGAAGATGATACCTGGGTTCAATACCAGCAACCAAAAACCAAAACAGCAAACACAAAATGGCACCATAGCTCCTCCTCACCAAAACCAAAAAAAAATCTTCCACACATTCATTGGCTGGACAGGTTATGTTGACTCTCTTTTGGGGTGAACAAAGGGGAATTTTGGAGCACTACAACACACCCAAGGGAGAAACGTTCACCAGTCCAACATACGCAAATCTTCTCTAGAACAATCGACATCCTACTATCAGGTCCAAACGACACAGAATCCGAGTACCGTAGTTCTGTTGCAACATGACAATGCTCACCCTCACAAGACGTGCTTGTGCAACACTTGTATCGTATTCTCCAGACCTTGCACCTCGTGATATTCATGTGTTTGGTCCACTCAAGGGGGCACTCGGAGGCATGTCTTTCAAGCCTGACAAAGAGGTTACATGGACCGTGCACAAGTGGCTACAATCACAACCTAGAGAATGTTTTCAATAGGAGTGCATGCAGTTCCAAAGCACTGGGACTCTTGTACAATGCATAATGGCGACTATGTTGAAAAATTATATGTGTATTTCTTTGCAGTTCAATAAAATACAAGATAAAAACTATTTACGGTTTTCATTTGACTCATCCTTGTACTAAGAGCATGATACTAACTGTACTGACCTCTTACACATCATACCATTGTCTAGTAGTTTTATTTATTTACAATATCTACGAGTAAGTTATCCTGCAAGTTTGTACTTTTTTATTTTAACGAAAAGCTGATTCTCTATTTGATAGAGTAATACAATTATTATGTATTTTAATAGTACAGAGGTATGAAATGATCTTTTCCGACTATTACGCATTTACTTAAAATATACAATAAATAATCCTCTAAGTTCACAACTGTAATTATATAACATTTTCTCTTAATTTTATAATTTTTTTACTTTTTCTTATATATAAAAATTATGTATTAAAAACATAGGTGTATATAGTTTATGTGTAACAATTTTGTTTTTATAAACTTAGTTAAAGTGTTTGTGAAAAGAAATACATTGACTGTGTTCATTAATATACCACTGGGTCCCAGTATGTATTGGATTATCAAGAATTATGGATTACCAAGATACTATTTAAAACAATGCTAATGGGCTTGTGAGCTCTCGAAAAAATATTAAAATTGTTTTCCTTACATACAAAATTTTATTTACTTAAAATGACATTAGATAGCTAAATAAAATTAATTTTTTTTAAGAAATGTATAAAATATATGAAATGTTATCAGTTACTACTTATTTCTTAAAATATTTATTATGAAATAAATAAATATTGAGTTTTATTTTATATTATTTACTACTATTGACATATTATTTCTGAAAGATTTACAGATCTCCATTTCTTGAAGGTTCTTCAAAACCAGAATGTTTTCCATTCTGCCTCCCCTCTCCTCGGCTGAGAACACTAGAGTGGCTGCAGTCAACATGGCCTTGTCAAAGCTGAGAGTGTAGGTGCCACTGCCTCCTCAATCACATCAACATCATCCAAAGTGTTATCAGTCTGAGACATTTCATTGATTGTTTCTTTGTCAGTGAGGTCAGCACCTAGTTCTGTCCAAAGTAGTCAGTTCTGCATCTCTTCTGAGCTTCATGAATAAACAATTTGTTTTACAATCCACTAGCCACTGATAGTGAATCTAGGAACTTATCATTTTTTTGTTGCTTGTCTACCAAATCTTATAAATAAGAGCGTTTTCCCACATATTTTTCCATCACTTCAAAAGACTTGTTGTAACCTGTCCCTAGGCAGAAGTGGCATTAATGATTCCATCTCTTATGTTAAACGTATTTATTAAAGAAACCTCACTTAGAGTATTGTTTATATTATCCATTTACAAGTGTTTCTTGTAGCATGTCATTGTTTTTATGACATTTTGATCGAGTGGTTGTATTAAATCTGTTGTCTTTTTGGCAAAAACATTACTTCAATATACCCACCTCAAGTACAGTAATACCCCCACTTATGCTACCCTGGCTTCCACAAAACTCGGGGAGTTACAAGGTTCTTCATTTCTCCTCCTGCATTGTGCCCCACCATCGTTTGTCACTGTCTATATTGTCACTACATGGTGGTCTCTTTTGTCAACCACCAACAGGTGTAGGCTGGAAGCTTTCCAGTCCCGAACCCTCCAATCCTTGTCGGGGTCCCCTTGGTTTGTGAGGAACAACGTGATTTGAAAGGTCTCCGGGTTCCTACCCTGTCTGCCTTTGTCTGGTCGCTGGCTGTAGCTCTCTTCGCTGCAGCTTCGACCTCAACCTTCCAATACCTGAGAACTATCAGTGCGTCAGAACCACTACCGCCTATCCGGGTTGGGCACTTCTTGATGACCCGCCATAAAGCCATCCTCGTTCAAACATCAGTCCACAGCCCCGGAGTTCGCTAACAAAACTGTCCTTCCTTCCTTCCCGACCGCCTCCTAGTAAGCTGAGTCAGCTGCTTCTTGGTGTTACCTTGATCACCCGCACAGAGGCTCTCCGCCTCGCGGGGCGCGACCGACGCCTCAAGGCGTCTGCTGGCTGACTTAAGAAGGGCAACACCTGTTGCTCGAATCGGTACCAGCAGCAGTGCTACAAAAATAAAGTTTTCTTTCTCCCCCGCCTTCTGAATTAACTCATTGGCAGTTTCCTTCTCCAGTTTTAGGTAACCAGTAGACTAAGAACCAGACTATGTATATCTACTGGCAGCCATTGGACTCAATCCAGATGCTGCAGTCAAGCCACAGGTGCAAAGACACCCCGCACTCTTAATGATGCATGCACAGACAACAATTAATGCATCGTACAACATAAGAAAAAAGATATTCTCAATTGAAAATAAATAGCACACAAAATTAAAAAATGCTCACCATTTTGTCTCATCATGCCTCATATATTTTAAAGTACGCAAATGTAATAAAATACATAGTGTGAATTACTCACATAACTATTTGTTGAACCTCTTTTTATTTTCCCTCGTTTTGATTTTTTTTTCTGGAACAGAAAATTATAAATAAATACCACACAGTGTTATCAATTCTTGTTAACTGAAAAAAGCAAAGTATATTACATGCCTGCGCCTGGCATGTAGAATATTATAAAACTATTCAGTTCATCTAAAAAAAAGAAATACATGAAGTCTTTCTCCATGGTGAATGATTTCTTATTGTTTTATCACTTTACAATTACTAATGACTTGTCCATTTCTGACGTCACCTGAATAACATAAGCTGTAAAAAAAATCATACAATAGCTATAAAACCAACTGATTTTTCATAACATTTTATAATTTTTCTTCCAAGTTTTATTTTGTAACACTGAAAAAGCTACACTCGCATCCAGATAAAACAACTGGTAATTGTAAAAATATTTAAAATACCGAATATATAATCTAAATAGAAACCCTAGAGAATCCACTAACAGCTAAAATGCAGGAATCTTACCCTTGAATATAATTGACAGATTATGTTAAATTTTATAAAATGGAACAGAGCAATTAATGAAGGTAATAATAAGAACACCAACAAAGAACTATAAACTTAATGCAAATCAGACAATGTTTTTTCCTTTTCATGATTACACTATGATCAGCAATGAAATCAACAGACTCTGCTTCCATCCAACAAATTCAATGGATCAGAAACAAATCAAAATACAACTTTTATTCTCACAGCAGTACAAGTAGCCAAGCTTGAGACTGATAGTATCTTACCGATTCATCATATCAATTTATTAAGTTTGGAAGCATGTGTAGTGTTTACACATGCCTAAAAATATCTTTGCAAAATTTACAAAACAGGCAAGACACCACACAAAAACAATATATATCAATGGATTGTGTACACTGTTATGCATATGTGGATTCATGGTGGAACAAATTTGTGTGTGTATAAGGTGAAACAGTAATTATTTGCTTATTACTCTATTCAACAAATAATTATAGAGTACCAAAAAACACACTTCATGAAGTGCAAAATCTTTCGAATCAAGAACAATTATTGTTTTTGATAGGAATGTCCTACAGAGAATAAAAATCACCTAGAAAGAAAATATTCTTCATATTGTTGAAAGTGACACCAAAAAATTTTTGACAGTGAAACTGTTTAATGAATCTTGGACAAGAATAGAATGACAGATCTGAATACACCCAAGCCTAGCAGAGCATTCTCTCACTTAGAAACAGATCGTCATTCAGTGAAAGTCATGTTTATTGTAGGTCGGCAGCATGTGTTGTTGAGACGTCTGAAAAGTCTGGAAAACACACACACAACCTTCAGGAGGACCTCTGGACATACACATCAGGACAGAACAATCAACAGCGTCATGTGACAATAAACGGATTATTTTAAAATAAAATGAAAAGACTATAAGCGGAGACAATAATGGCCGTTTGAGGAATTTGTAAAAAAAATATAAATCTGTAAATACTATAAATGATATTACAATTTCTTAAAAAACACAAAGAAATTTATATGAAGATTTCATTGAGCATGTTAAACATTTAAACAATTATTTTGCTAAACATTATGCCACTGACTTGTTATAATATTATTTTATATATAACCACCAATATCAGTAAAATTTTACTGATTTTGGTGGTTATGTATAAAATAATATTTAAACAATTCTTTGGATGCATATTGTTGCTATTAGGTTGATTTTATTTTTTAAATATTTATTATCAGAATTTTAAATGTCAGTTAATTTGTTAACTGTCACTTACTTCTTAATGTCTGTTTGGTTGTGTTTATAACACTACAAAACACAACCAAACAACATACTTAATGACCAATTAAACTATAAATCACACACACTGTTTGACACAATTATACATAAAACTAACAATAATTTGGATCCCCGCGCCAATCCCCTTCCTCCACACACCACCCCCACTAAACCTTCCAAACAAAAACTGTTACGAGTTACTGGCCAGTCAACAAACTGCTGATGAAGGCGAACACCACGCCGAAACGCGTACGGAAAGAAAAACAAGTAAGTTTCACAAGTGAAAGTTCTATATACGTAACTTTCAAGTAAAAGTAAATTAGATTTCTCTTACTTGTTTTTAATTATAAGAAGCCAAATCAACAGCAATTCAATTTTATCAATTTACATGTATATTTTTCTACCTTTCGATGATTTTGGTAAACTTGGTGTAAAAGTGTTATAGGCCCTGTTATCAGTTGGCACCCTTTCACTTTGCAACATGAAGCCAGAGAATCTAGGCCTTGGCATGAAATGTTTAGCCAACCACAACTAACTTCAACAACTTTGTATTCACTATTTTTCTTCATTTAAAGCGAGAACAATTTGACAAATAAGCGATCCTATTCAGGCTACTCTAATTTCTCTTTTGAAATATCAGGCTCCTTCACCATCCATTAATGAAACCAACACCACTATAGTGTTGATGCTTCTTCTTTTTTTTTTTAAGTATCTTAAGAGTTGATATACCATTGTTATACATTTCAAACAAATGGGTCAATTTTTTTAATTCTGTAAAAGATCAAAAATTTCTATTCAAAATAGCACAGCACATTTGTACTTACTTATATGCTACTTCATACTAAAGTAGTAGTCACATTTTGTACTGGATTTATATAACTACTTCAGTTTTATAAGTGAATTTGGAAATACAAGCAAGGATGTAAGAGAAGTAGAATGGAAACTACCCACATTATTTATGGAAAACTCCTTTTCTTACAAGAACTCTACAAAATTTCAGAGAATATTATAGCCCATTATGTACTATGGTTTCTCTGAAGAACTGTTTACTTTCTGAAAAAGTCGTCCCCTTTCAAATGCTGGGATAATCTGGGATGCTGGATTCCCAGAATATTGAAATTCCTAGCCAAACTTACTTTTTATTTTTTCTCTAGTTATGTAACACTGCCTGCTATGCTCTGTTCTAATTAATAAAAGCTCCTGCTATTTTCTTATTTCACAGAAATCAGAAGCAATTTAATTTTTTATACAAAAAAGAACACGAATACAGGAATATTTCTGTTAAATTAAAACATATAAAATGTGGAGTTACAACACCTACATAACTTCGATGTAGCTCAATAATTAGCTAAGAAACACAAAAAGACAACTCGTGTGTGATAAAATAATAACAAATGCATGTGTTTGCTTGGCCTTTGGATATTCGGCTCTACACAAACAAGAATCTTGGCCAAGGTGTATGAGAGTCAAATTAGTTTTTAACTTAACACTTACATTTCATTTTGTAGATGTTCTTTCACTGCCCAGCACTCAGCGTGCAACGGAAACAGTGGCTTTGGTTTACAAACAAAACAATTCCAGTCTTCATGTTCCATCTTGTCTACTTCACTCCGTTTTAAATTTTGTTTGGTGCATTTCTGAAACAAAAACAGTAATCTTTCATAAGTGATAATGAGATTTATTAATTATTGTAATTTCAAATTATAAAAACATAACCTCTTTCCTTATTCTCTCTTAATTCATACAAGGAAAGGGAAATTCTTATTATAATAAATCAAATTATAATTTTGTTTAAATATCAAACAATTGTGTTAATTGAAAACTGACTTTGGAAAGATGGACAATATTATAAAGAATATTATAATCCATAACTTGTCCATCCACAACTAGGTTCTGTCCCCGTGCCCTTAGCTTTAAATACTACTACACACATAGTCTTACCTTGCAAAATGCACATGTGCATTTTGCACAACACTGTAACCGGTCTGTGTTCTTACACCAAGTACAGTACTCTTCTTCAATATGGTCTCCATAAATCTGTGAACATTTCTGAAATAACAATCAAAATTAAATTCTTGGATTTCGTTGTCCATGACATGTCCGTTACTTAACTAAATACAAATATTACATTAACGACTCGGAACACAAAATTTTTTATGAGTAAAAACAAAAGTGAAAACCGGTTCAGGTTGTAAGGCAAAACTTTATGTTTTTACTCATAAAAAACTTTGTGTTACGAGTCGTTAATGTAACAGTTGTATTTAATCAAAATTAATAATGGTTACTTTAGGGTTAATAAAACTTTATATTTCTACTATTTTATTTTCAGTTGTATGACCATAACACTATCGCATTAACCCTAATTTATATTGCATATTGACTGCTGTTAGTTCATCAAAACAAAGCATCAAATGAAATAATAATCATTAGCAATCAACAGTTATTTCACTGGATTTACTTAAATAATTTAATCTTGTATTGACTTTGAAAATTGTATTACTAATCACAAACCTGGTATTAACAGATCTGTTTTCAGTTTCTGTTCTAGTGAAATTAATTACACAATACACTTTTAAAAGTAAAACTCGTATTAATTCATATGTTAATCACAGTTATCATGCTTCCTTATCTACAGGTAGTTGATAAAGATGATGTAATGAACTTCAACAACTATCATCTCACAACATTTTTGTTTTAACCACTACAGCTGATTTGTTTCAAAATCAAACAAAATGCTCAATTAGTAATGCTTTTTTATTTTAAAACATACATTATAGATTTGTCGATCTCAAGGCATATAGCACATAATACAACAACAAAAAATTACAATTAGTACAATCCGATTAATTTTTACATTTTTTAAAATTACAATAACAAATTATTAATGTTCAGTTGATGTAAAACATTTTAAAAGTTCCCAGGCAGAGCCATCATTTTGTAATCTAAACTCCCCCATGTAATGGCTGACACCAACAACTAATTCACTCTAACTAAATTTTAGTCTTGAATGTTTGTTTTATAAGGTTAAATTTAAAGTGTACTATTTGGAAATCAACACTCTTAAATGTTACTCAATAACGTATAGTACTTGAATGTTCGGTTTTTCACTTAGTTATGCAGATGAAATATCAGAGTCCAAGAAGTGTTGTGTTTGTAATGTAATTAAGGTTTATCTCGTTACCTCGAAATACGTGTTTGAAATATAATATTATTTTTTACCAGGTACATATTTTGTATGCTTCATAATATTACTTGATTTTTTATTTCTCACTAGGCTTTCCATTGTACGTTGGTAGTTATAGTTTGATTTGAAAATTATTCTCTTCATATGGTATTAATATTTTTTGAAGTGAAACTTCTTTTGGCATGGTAGGAAAAATTTTCATTACATGTTATGCGTTATATGCATGAAACGTCTTTGGGCACGGTAGGAAAAATGTTCGTTACGCGTTATATGCATGAAACTTCTTTGGGCACAGTAGGAACAATGTTAGTTACGCATTATGCATTGTGTTATATGCATGCATGTGGGTGTATATGTGTTTAGTAGTATACCAAAATGAGGAAATGTACAGTTATATATAATTATTGTTACGAATATTTTAAGTTAACGTTATGTAAAAAATAATCTACCTAGTCCTACATAATTTAATGACATATGTTAAAAATTATTTATGAATACGATCGACGTCATTCTCAATCATTATTATACATTGCTTTATCACGTGTGACGAGTATTGAAAGATTACATATTACGACACAGAACAATGAGAAGATATTCTACCCAATGGCCTAAGACGATCATCATCAACAATTGATTTGCAAGAGGAATTTAAACGACTTTCACTAAACAAACTAGAAAGTATAAATGAGAATTTAGTTAATTTCATAAATAACAGAAAAGGTTTATCAATATTCACTTTTAATTGCCAAAGTCTTAAAGGAATTTAAATGACTTTCACTAAAGAAACTAGAAACTATAAATGAAAATTTAGTTAATTTCATAAATAACAGAAAAGGTTTATCAATATTCACTTTTAATTGCCAAAGTCTTACAGCTCATGCTGTTGATCTAAAAGATATAGTTGTGAAAAATTCAAATGTCATAGTTTTATCAGAAACTTGGCTAGCCAATGAAGATGATGAATCTGTTCTTAATTTCAACTGCATTGTGAAATATAAACGACCAAATATTAGAGCGGGAGGTGTCGGGATATTTCAAAATTCTGACGATATTATTAACATTATAACTCCATCCATGGATTTTTCCGTTACTCAATCTGATGTCTATGGTTCAATGGCATCTACAGTTGGCGATTTGTGTATGGCTGAATGTAAAATGGAAAATGGGCAAAAAGTTGTGATTGTAGCAGTGTATATTTCTCCTAATAAAACATTAGATGATATTATTGATTTTCTCTATCGTTCATTATTATCGTATACATCACAAGGTGCCGCCATACTACGTAAAGATCATCATAAAATACCTATGATTTTAAGTGGAGATTTCAATGTCAATTTTGGATTAGACAAATCTATAAAACTGGTTGAATGTTTAAAAGATAATTTAAACCTGTCTATACAAAATGATAAAAAAATATCTACTACAAAATCGAATACGACAATTGATGCAGTATTCACAAGGTTTCTGGATAATATTGAATGTAAAACATACATTTCTTATTTTAGTTACCATAAGCCTTTGGTTACAAAAGTGTATGATGAAATATCACTAAATATTAACGAAATAGATTAATAATAATAATAATTTCTGTAAATGTATATAATAAAATATTTTTAATTTACTAAAAATGAAAATTTTTCTTATACTGATACCCCTCCCATCCTATTAAATTTTAAGTATACAGTTAAAAATAATAATAATGGATAAACAAAAAATAATGGATATAACCCAAAGAAGTTTCACTTCTTCCGCGTGTACACACTTACTGATACACGCACCCAAACTTTTTTTTTAACTTTTCACCTTTTAAACACTATTAGGCCTATTATTCACTATGACTTCTAATTTATTTTGAACTACCAGACTAACTCTGATTAACAATTAATTACTATACCGCGCCCCTTTGATATTACATATACATTTGGCTTTGATGTTGACTGATTAGATGCTTAAACAAGTCTGACTGTCTTTTTCTAGAATACACTATTGTTAGAAACCGCTTCCTTATTCGGTCTTTGGTTTAGTTTTGTGCTTTAATGTTTTTAAATTCTCTCCCTCCCTCCCTACCTCTCTTTCTGGAAAACATAAAAGGAAAAGTCAAGAAATGGAGATGAGATTTCTTAAAGTTTACAAAACAGAAAAGACGGCATGAATACGAAACGTCACTATCGGCAGGAATCTTCGGGTAACTGATATGATGGAAGCTATGAAATGGTTTGGAAGTTAAGATGGTTTGGCCATATCTGTAGAATGGAAACCCAAAGATATGAGGGTGGTCTGAAATGTCCTCAGCCTATAAAAATGAAAATATCGGTATGGAGAACCATACATGACTTCCATATTCTAAGATTTATATTTAAAATCATTTTCAGCCAAACAGCCAGGGAAGGAATTTTAACAAAAAAATACTTCTTTGTTGCCAATAACGTAGTACACATATAAACAAAATTATCCCCTCCCCCTTCAACTATAATTTTGATTTATAGAAAATTACCCCCAGCCCGTTCAACTAGCCTCTTCATTTATAGATATTTCATCTACGTTTCTACAGTGGATTATTAAGATCTTATCAGGATACTTTATCAAAATTAAATACTTTACTCATGTTACAACAAAAAATGTTTCTGGTAAACTGCCCTTTCCCCGTAACCGATCTTCACCAAAATCAACAGACATTGAGTTCTCTATAGCTCAGGCACATATGTAAAAAATTATTTGATTCTGTTTGAATTTACGGCAGTTATGGTTCGTCATATAAAAAATTACACATGTTAAAACATAAAACATGAGATTTATAAAACATATCTAAGATTTATATTTAAAATCATTTTTGAAATAAAATATTTTCATAGAACCTACTAACGCTGGGGAAATCTGAGGAGCCAATCAGAGTTGGGCCTACCTGTCACTCTGCTGAATTTGGTGGAAAGCCCTGTCACTGTCGTCAAAGTATCAGCCTTGACAGGGTCCTCTTTTTCTGCAAAATGGGAGAGGAGGCTTGAGATGGAGTGAGTGACATGGTCCCCACCTCAATGAAGAACCCATTGTTTTATAAAAATATATTTAAATTTTGAAAACTGAAAATTCTTTTCTTGTTGTAAATATTTATATTTTATAATCAAAATGACTTTATCAAAGAACAAACATTATTTTTTTTATAATAAGTACTTACATATGTTTCTTAATATGCTTACTTTTTCTTCAATGTTGATGATCATTTCCAAACATTCTGACAAAATTGTATCTACAGAACAGTTAACATTCCCCAGGTTTCCATTTCTGCTAATTTCTCATTACACCTTCCACTGACGTATTATTAACCATTTCATAAACTATCGTATAATCTTTTCAGATTTTGTGGTACAAAATCTGAAATTTTCAGACTGCCTGGCAACAAAATTATTTTATTTTCAACAATTACCATTGTTTGAAAAAGTTTAAATGAATTTTCAAGTACTTTACTCTTGTTAAAACGTAAAAGGTTGCAGGTAAACTACCCCTCCCCTTAACTGATCTTCACCAAAATCTAAAGGCCTTGAGTCCTCTACAATTCACTGACGTATGCAAAAAATTATTTTATTCTGTTTGAATTTGCAGCAGTTGTTTGCCATAGAAAATACGCTTGATAAAAAACGTTGCAGGTAAACTACCCCTTCCCCTCAACCGATCTTCACCAAAAACAACAGGTCTTGAGAACTCTACAAATCAGAGCTGTATGCAGAAAATTATTTGATTCTGTTTGAATTTGCGGCTGTTATCGTTTGCCATAGAAAATACCCTTGTTAAAAAAACGTTGTTGGTAAACTACCCCTTCCCCTCAACCGATCTTCACCAAAAACAATATGTCTTGAGAACTCTACAATTCAGGGCTGTATGCGAAACATTATTTGATTCTGTTTGAATTTGCGGCTGTTATCGTTTGCCAAAAAAAAAAAATTTCCCTTGATAAAAAAAACCGTTGCAGGTAAACTACCCCTTCCCCTCAACCGATCTTCATCAAAAACAATAGGTCGCGAGTACTCTACAAATCAGTGCTGTATGCAAAAAATTATTTGATTCTGTTTGAATTTGCGGCAGTTATCGTTTGCCATGAAAATACGCTTGATAAAAAACGTTGCAGGTAAACTACCCTTTCCCTCAACCGAGCTTCACCAAAAACAATAGGTCTTGAGTACTCTATAAATCAGGGCTGTATGCAGAAACTTATTTGATTCTGTTTGAATTTGCGGCTGTTATCGTTTGCCATAAGAAATACCCTTGTTAAAAAAACGTTGTAGGTAAACTACCCCTTTCCCTTAACCGATCTTCACCAAAAACAATATGTCTTGAGAACTCTGCAATTTAGGGCTGTATGCAAATAATCTTTTGATTCTGTTTGAATTTGCGGCTGTTATCGTTTGCCATAGGAAATACCCTTGTTAAAACATAAAACGTTACTGGTAAACTACCCCTTTCCCTTAACCGATCTTCACCAAAAACAATAGGTCTTGAGAACTCTACAATTCAGGGCTGTATGCGAAACATTATTTGATTCTGTTTGAATTTGCGACTGTTATCGTTTGCCAAAAAAAAATTTCCGTTGATAAAAAAAACACCGTTGCCGGTAAACTACCCCTTTCCCTCAACCGATCTTCACCAAAAACAATAAAAAAAAAAGGTCACCAGTCCTCTACAAGAAAGGGCTGTATGCAAAAAATTATTTGATTCTGTTTGAATTTGCGGCAGTTATCGTTTGCCATAGAAAAAAAATCTACAGACAGACAGACACTTAGACAGACAGACACACACACAGACACTTTTCGGAAAACGACTTTTTTTCATGTTTTGAGTGTAGTAGAATCAGAATCTGCAATAATCTCGAACACGATTTTTTTTGCCATCTCCATACTTCCATTCCTTAAGGAATATGGAAGTAATATCGGTATGGAGAACCATACATGACTTCCATATTCAAAGATTTATACTTAAAATCATTTTCGAAATGAAATATTACCATAGAAACTACTTCTTTCTACTTACTGCTTCAGCCTTAACCACAGTACTGTGGTCACTAATGTATACCACCTCACGTTATCGCACTCGATTTTCACTGATGATGCAAGTCGATGGCATTGCCGAAATGTCTGTTTTGTAGAAAACATTGGACTACGGCCAAATATCCCGGGAAGGAATTTTAACAAAAACTACTTCTTTGTTGCCGATAACGTTGTACACATATATATCAGTGGCGAAGTTACATGGAGGCAATTGAGGCAATGCCTACCCTAAAAAATTCTGTAGAATAAAAATTATAAATACGTATGAACTACATAACGTAAAGATTATACATTGTTACTGCGACTGTCAAATTTATTAAACCGAAACGTGCTTTATTGAGCGACCGCTAGATGGTGACAGGTGAGATTCGGCATAGTTCGTTTAAAGCGAATGAGGCAACCTGAACTTGCCTCAGCGTTTTTTGTATACATCGTATGTAAGCAATGTAGTGGTGTGATAGGGAAGTGTAGGGAGGGGGGATTGTCCCGCGCTGTACACATAGAGCGTTGAGGTCCTCACTTCTGTGGTCCAAACAGTTAAGTTAAAGCGCCTGTGTTGTTTCTAAGTGTTTATTTTATGCGGTTATTAAAAGTGTCACTGTTATTCCGCTGAACTAACAGATGATCAAGATTGTTATTTGAATTATTTGTAACATTAAACATATATATAGAAACTAATCAAGTTTAAAAATTTGAAGTTCAATCAGTTGTATTATTGTGTATGACTAATACAAGGATTGTTCAATAGACACACGTATAGAGCTGTAAAGCATTTTTTATTCAACGATTTTAAAAGAAGTCTCCAATAACATTAAGACATGAGTTCCACTGTTGCGCTAACCTGTAGATTCCCTGCTAGTAAAATTCTTACGGCTGTTTGTGGAACCATTCGGTTACAGCAAACTCTACCTCAGCGTCCGATTTGACCCACCGTCCTTTTAGCGATTCCTTAAAAAAAATTTAAGATATGATTTTTGCCTACCCATTCATAAACTACTAGCTTCGCCAGTAAGCAAATTGATGTCCATTTTTTCGGCTTGCACGCGTTATGTTGGTGTGGGTTTCGGCACTTTCCATTTAAAAAGCGTGCAAACGTAAGAAAATAAACATGAGTGAGGCCAGAAATAACGTGAATTGTGTGTGTGTGTGTGTGTGTGTGTGTGTGTGTGTGTGTTTGTGTCTTACCTGCCTTTTTATTACCGTATTAAATGAAAAATATTATATTACATTAAAATGAAAAAATTTTAATTTTATTGCCTGGCAACAAAATTATTTTATTTTTAACAATTACCATTGTTTTAAAGTTTAAATAAATTTTCAAGTACTTTACTCTTGTTAAAACGTAAAAGGTTGCAGGTAAACTACCCCTTCCCCTTAACCGATCTTCACCAAAATCGAAAGTCCTTGAGACCTCTACAATTCAGGGACGTATGCAAAAAATTATTTGATTCTGTTTGAATTTGCGGCTGTTATCGTTTGCCATAGAAAATACGCTTGATAAAAAAACGTTGCAGGTAAACTACCCCTTCCCCTTAACCGATCTTTACCAAAAACAACAGGTCTTGAGTACTCTACAAATCAGGGCTGTATGCAAAACATTATTTGATTCTGTTTGAATTTGCGGCTGTTATCGTTTGCCATAGAAAATACCCTTGTTAAAAAAACGTTGCAGGTAAACTACCCCTTTCCCTCAACCGATCTTCACCAAAAACAATAGGTCTTGAAAACTCTACAATCTAGGGCTAAATGCAAATAATCGTTTGATTCTGTTTGAATTTGCGGCTGTTATCGTTTGCCATAGGAAATACCCTTGTTAAAACAAAAACATTACTGGTAAACTACCCCTTTCCCTTAACCGATCTTCACCAAAAACAATAGGTCTTGAAAACTCTACAATTGAGGGCTGTATACGAAACATTATTTAATTCTGTTTGAATTTGCGGCTGTTATCGTTTGCCAAAAAAAAAAATTTCCCTCGATAAAAAAAAACTGTTGCTGGTAAACTACCCCTTTCCCTCAACCGATCTTCACCAAAAACAATAGGTCGTGAGTACTCTACAAATCAGGGCTGTATGCAAAAAATTATTTGATTCTGTTTGAATTTGCGGCAGTTATCGTTTGCCATAGAAAAAATCTACAGATAGACAGACAGACAGACACACACACACAGACACTTTTCGGAAAACGACTTTTTTTCATGTTTTGAGTGTAGTACAATCAGAATCTGCAATAACCTCGAACACGATTTTTTTTGCCATCACCATACTTCCATTCCTTAAGGAATATGGAAGTAAAATATCGGTATGGAGAACCATACATGACTTCCATATTCTAAGATTTATATTTAAAATCATTTTCAGCCAAACAGCCAGGCTGTGTCTTACCTGCCTTTTTATTGCTGTATTAAATGAAAAATATTATATTACATTAAAATGAAAAAATTATAATTTTATTGCCTGGCAACAAAATTATTTTATTTTTAACAATTACCATTGTTTCAAAAAGTTTAAATAAATTTTCAAGTACTTTACTCTTGTTAAAACGTAAAAGGTTGCAGGTAAACTACCCCTTCCCCTTAACCGATCTTCACCAAAATCGAAAGTCATTGAGACCTCTACAATTCAGGGACGTATGCAAAAAATTATTTGATTCTGTTTCAATTTGCGGCTGTTATCGTTTGCCATAGAAAATACGCTTGAAAAAAAAACGTTGCAGGTAAACTACCCCTTCCCCTTAACCGATCTTCACCAAAAACAATAGGTCTTGAGTACTCTACAAATCAGAGCTGTATGCAAAACATTATTTGATTCTGTTTGAATTTGCGGCTGTTATCGTTTGCCATAGAAAATACCCTTGTTAAAAAAACGTTGCAGGTAAACTACCCCTTTCCCTCAACCGAACTTCACCAAAAACAATAGGTCTTGAGAACTCTACAATTTAGGGCTGTATGCAAATAATCTTTTGATTCTGTTTGAATTTGCGGCTGTTATCGTTTGCCATAGGAAATACCCTTGTTAAAACATAAAACGTTACAGGTAAACTACCCCTTCCCCTTAACCGATCTTCACCAAAAACAATAGGTCTTGAGTACTCTACAAATCAGGGCTGTATGCAAAACATTATTTGATTCTGTTTGAATTTGCGGCTGTTATCGTTTGCCATAGAAAATACCCTTGTTAAAAAAACGTTGCAGGTAAACTACCCCTTTCCCTCAACCGAACTTCACCAAAAACAATAGGTCTTGAGCACTCCACAATTTAGGGCTGTATGCAAATAATCTTTTGATTCTGTTTGAATTTGCGGCTGTTATCGTTTGCCATAGGAAATACCCTTGTTAAAACATAAAACGTTACAGGTAAACTACCCCTTTCCCTTAACCGATCTTCACCAAAATCAACAGATCTTGAGAACTCTACAATTCAGGGCTGTATGCGAAACATTATTTGATTCTGTTTGAATTTGCGGCTGTTATCGTTTGCCAAACAAACAAAATTACCCTTGCTAAAAAAAAACCGTTGCAGGTAAACTACCCCTTTCCCTCAACCGATCTTCACCAAAAACAATAGGTCGCGAGTACTCTGCAAATCAGGGCTGCATGCAAAAAATTATTTGATTCTGTTTGAATTTGCGGCAGTTATCGTTTGCCATAGAAAAAAATCTACAGACAGACAGACACACAGACAGACAGACAGACAGACACACAGACACTTTTCGGAAAACGACTTTTTTTCATGTTTTGAGTGTAGTAGAATCAGAATCTGCAATAATCTCGAACACGATTTTTTTTGCCATCACCATACTTCCATTCCTTAAGGAATATGGAAGTAAAAACATGGAAGTAAAATTACCCTTGATAAAAAACCGTTGCAGCTAAACTACCCCTTTCTCTTAACCGATCTTCACCAAAAACGACAGGTCTTGAGACCTCTACAATGCAGGGACGTATGCAAAAAATTATTTGATTCTGTTTGAATTTTGGGCTGTTATCGTTTTCCATAGAAAATACGCTTGATAAAAAAACGTTGCAGGTAAACTACCCCTTTCCCTTAACCGATCTTCACCAAAAACAATAGGTCTTGAGTACTCTACAAATCAGGGCTGTATGCAAAACATTATTTGATTCTGTTTGAACTTGCGGCTGTTATCGTTTGCCATAGAAAATACCCTTGTCAAAAAAACGTTGTAGGTAAACTACCCCTTTCCCTTAACCGATCTTCACCAAAAACAATAGGTCTTGAGAACTCTACAATTTAGGGCTGTATGCAAATAATCTTTTGATTCTGTTTGAATTTGCGGCTGTTATCGTTTGCCATAGGAAATACCCTTGTTAAAACATAAAACGTTACAGGTAAACTACCCCTTTCCCTTAACCGATCTTCACCAAAATCAACAGATCTTGAGAACTCTACAATTCAGGGCTGTATGCGAAACATTATTTGATTCTGTTTGAATTTGCGGCTGTTATCGTTTGCCAAACAAACAAAATTACCCTTGCTAAAAAAAAACCGTTGCAGGTAAACTACCCCTTTCCCTCAACCGATCTTCACCAAAAACAATAGGTCGCGAGTACTCTGCAAATCAGGGCTGCATGCAAAAAATTATTTGATTCTGTTTGAATTTGCGGCAGTTATCGTTTGCCATAGAAAAAAATCTACAGACAGACAGACACACAGACAGACAGACAGACAGACACACAGACACTTTTCGGAAAACGACTTTTTTTCATGTTTTGAGTGTAGTAGAATCAGAATCTGCAATAATCTCGAACACGATTTTTTTTGCCATCACCATACTTCCATTCCTTAAGGAATATGGAAGTAAAATTACCCTTGATAAAAAACCGTTGCAGCTAAACTACCCCTTTCTCTTAACCGATCTTCACCAAAAACGACAGGTCTTGAGACCTCTACAATGCAGGGACGTATGCAAAAAATTATTTGATTCTGTTTGAATTTGGGGCTGTTATCGTTTTCCATAGAAAATACGCTTGATAAAAAAACGTTGCAGGTAAACTACCCCTTTCCCTTAACCGATCTTCACCAAAAACAATATGTCTTGAGTACTCTACAAATCAGGGCTGTATGCAAAACATTATTTGATTCTGTTTGAACTTGCGGCTGTTATCGTTTGCCATAGAAAATACCCTTGTCAAAAAAACGTTGTAGGTAAACTACCCCTTTCCCTTAACCGATCTTCACCAAAAACAATAGGTCTTGAGAACTCTACAATTTAGGGCTGTATGCAAATAATCTTTTGATTCTGTTTGAATTTGCGGCTGTTATCGTTTGCCATAGGAAATACCCTTGTTAAAACATAAAACGTTACAGGTAAACTACCCCTTCCCCTTAACCGATCTTCACCAAAAACAATACGTTTTGAGAACTCTATAATTCAAGGCTGTATGCGAAACATTATTTGATTCCGTTTGAATTTGCGGCTGTTATCGTTTGCCAAAAAAAAAAATTTCCCTTGATAAAAAAAACCGTTGCAGGTAAACTACCCCTTTTCCTTAACCGATCTTCACCAAAAACAATAGGTCGCGAGTACTCTACAAATCAGGGCTGTATGCAAAAAATTATTTGATTCTGTTTGAATTTGCGGCAGTTATCGTTTGCCATAGAAAAAAAATCTACAGACAGACACACACACACACACACACACACACACACACACACACACACACACACACTCTTTTCGAAAAATGACTTTTTTCATGTTTTGAGTGTAGTACAATCATATTCTGCAATAATCTCGAACACGATTTTTTTTGCCATCACCATACTTCCATTTCCTTAAGGAACATGGAAGTAAAATATCGGTATGGAGAACCATACATGACTTCCATATTCTAAGATTTATATTTAAAATCATTTTCAGCCAAACAGCCAGGCTGTGTCTTACCTGCCTTTTTATTGCTGTATTAAATGAAAAATATTATATTACATTAAAATGAAAAAATTATAATTTTATTGCCTGGCAACAAAATTATTTTATTTTTAACAATTACCATTGTTTCAAAAAGTTTAAATAAATTTTCAAGTACTTTACTCTTGTTAAAACGTAAAAGGTTGCAGGTAAACTACCCCTTCCCCTTAACCGATCTTCACCAAAATCGAAAGTCATTGAGACCTCTACAATTCAGGGACGTATGCAAAAAATTATTTGATTCTGTTTGAATTTGCGGCTGTTATCGTTTGCCATAGAAAATACGCTTGATAAAAAAACGTTGCAGGTAAACTACCCCTTCCCCTTAACCGATCTTCACCAAAAACAATAGGTCTTGAGTACTCTACAAATCAGGACTGCATGCAAAACATTATTTGATTCTGTTTGAATTTGCGGCTGTTATCGTTTGCCATATAAAATACCCTTGTTAAAAAAACGTTGCAGGTAAACTACCCCTTTCCCTCAACCGATCTTCACCAAAAACAATAGGTCTTGAGAAATCTACAATTCAGGGCTGTATGCGAAACATTATTTGATTCTGTTTGAATTTGCGGCTGTTATCGTTTGCCAAAAAAAAAAAAAATTTCCCTTGATAAAAAAAACCGTTGCAGGTAAACTACCCCTTCCCCTCAACCGATCTTCACCAAAAACAATAGGTCGCGAGTACTCTACAAATCAGGGCTGTATGCAAAAAATTATTTGATTCTGTTTGAATTTGCGGCAGTTGTCGTTTGCCATAGAAAATACGCATGATAAAAAACGTTGTAGGTAAACTACCCCTTTCCCTTAACCGATCTTCACCAAAAACAAAAGGTATTGAGAACTCTACAATTTAGGGCTGTATGCAAATAATCTTTTCATTCTGTTTGAATTTGCGGCTGTTATCGTTTCCCATAGGAAATACCCTTGTTAAAACATAAAACGTTACAGGTAAACTACCCCTTTCCCTTAACCGATCTTCACCAAAAACAATAGGTCTTGAGAACTCTACAATTCAGGGCTGTATGCGAAACATTATTTGATTCTGTTTGAATTTGCGGCTGTTATCGTTTGCCAAACAAACAAAATTTCCCTTGCTAAAAAAAAACCGTTGCAGGTAAACTACCCCTTTCCCTCAACCGATCTTCACCAAAAACAATAGGTCGCGAGAACTCTGCAAAACCGGGCTGCATGCAAAAAATTATTTGATTCTGTTTGAATTTGCGGCAGTTATCGTTTGCCATAGAAAAAAAATCTACAGACAGACAGACAGACAGACAGACACACAGACACACAGACAGACACACAGACACTTTTCGGAAAACGACTTTTTTTCATGTTTTGAGTGTAGTAGAATCAGAATCTGCAATAATCTCGAACACGATTTTTTTTGCCATCACCATACTTCCATTCCTTAAGGAATATGGAAGTAAAACGAACTCAGCCAAACAATGAAAAATAAAATGAAAAAATTATAATTTTATTGCCTGGCAACAAAATTATTTTATTTTTAACAATTACCATTGTTTGAAAAAGTTTAAATGAATTTTCAAGTACTTTACTCTTGTTAAAACGTAAAAGGTTGCAGGTAAACTACCCCTTCCCCTTAACCGATCTTCACCAAAATCTAATGGCCTTGAGTCCTCTACAATTCACTTACGTATGCAAAAAATTATTTGATTCTGTTTGAATTTGCGGCAGTTATCGTTTGCCATAGAAAATACGCTTTATAACAAACGTTGCAGGTAAACTACCCCTTCCCCTCAACCGATCTTCACCAAAAACAAAAGGTCTTGAGTACTCTACTAACCAGGGCTGTATGCAGAAAATTATATGATTATGTTTGAATTTGCGGCTGTTATCGTTTGCCATAGAAAATAACCTTGTTAAAAAAACGTTGTAGGTAAACTACCCCTTTCCCTTAACCGATCTTCACCAAAAACAATAGGTCTTGAGAACTCTACAATTTAGGGCTGTATGCAAATAATCTTTTGATTCTGTTTGAATTTACGGCTGTTATCGTTTGCCATAGGAAATACCCTTGTTAAAACAGAAAACGTTACAGGTAAACTACCCCTTTCCCTTAACCGATCTTCACCAAAATCAACAGATCTTGAGAACTCTACAATTCAGGGCTGTATGCGAAACATTATTTGATTCTGTTTGAATTTGCGGCTGTTATCGTTTGGCAAAAAAAAAAAATTTCCCTTGATAAAAAAAAAACCGTTGCAGGTAAACTACCCCTTTCCCTCAACCGATCTTCACCAAAAACAATAGGTCGTGAGTACTCTACAAATCAGGGCTGTATGCAAAAAGTTATTTGATTCTGTTTGAATTTGCGGCAGTTATCGTTTGCCATAGAAAAAAATACCCTTGTTAAAAAAACGTTGCAGGTAAACTACCCCTTTCCCTCAACCGATTTTCACCAAAAACAATAGGTCTTGAGAACTCTACAATTTAGGGCTGTATGCAAATAATCTTTTGATTCTGTTTGAATTTGCGGCTGTTATCGTTTGCCATAGGAAATACCCTTGTTAAAACATAAAACGTTACAGGTAAACTACCCCTTTCCCTTAACCGATCTTCACCAAAATCAACAGATCTTGAGAACTCTACAATTTAGGGCTGTATGCGAAACATTATTTGATTCTGTTTGAATTTGCGGCTGTTATCGTTTGCCAAACAAACAAAATTACCCTTGCTAAAAAAAACCGTTGCAGGTAAACTACCCCTTTCCCTCAACCGATCTTCACCAAAAACAATAGGTCGCGAGTACTCTGCAAATCAGGGCTGTATGCAAAAAATTATTTGATTCTGTTTGAATTTGCGGCAGTTATCGTTTGCCATAGGAAAAAAATCTACAGACACACAGACAGACACACACACAGACAGACAGACACACAGACAGACACACACACAGACACTTTTCGGAAAACGACTTTTTTTCATGTTCTGAGTGTAGTAGAATCAGAATCTGCAATAATCTCGAACACGATTTTTTTTGCCATCACCATACTTCCATTCCTTAAGGAATATGGAAGTAAAATGAATTTGTAATTTCAAAACAATTTTTATTTTTCAACATAATCTCCTTTTAGCATAAAACAATTATTGCAATTGTGTTCTTATCCCCCGTCCCGGAAGTGGTTTTCTGTAAGGTCTGCAAAATACCCTCTACACCTGAAATCACCTCTTGATCCGATGAAAAATGCTGACCAGCAAGAAAGAGTTTGAGTTTTTGGGAAAAGCTGGAAGTCTGTGGGAGCCAAATCTAGGGAATAGGAAGGATGTTCCAACAATTCATGGCAGAGACCTCTTAATTTTCCTACTGCCAAAACACTTTTGTGAGCAGGTGCATTGTCTTGGTGAAATATGATTTTTTTTCTTCTGCAAACTGTGTCTTTTTTCACTAAATTATTCGTCTATTTTTGATAAAAGGTTGGAATAATATTCCAGTTATTGTTCCACCCTTTATAAGGTAATCGACATATAAAACATCTTTAGCATCCCAAAACACTGATGCCATGACTTTTCCTCCTTATGGAATTGACTTTGCCTTCGGTTTGGCACTGAACAGCTAGCTTCTGTCCACTGCTTTGACCAGGGGTGGCCCGATGGTTTTTCAACGGCCGTGCAAAGTCATAATTTGCCGCCCCCTACACATGCCACCCCTACCACCTATATTCCCCCTCCCCTAACCTCTCCTCCAATCTTAGGATGGTGAAGGTCTATATCCGAGACGTGATGCGGCATTGTTATGTTTCACTACGACAACCACCAACGCAACACAATAGAGTAGCATCAGGCCCAAATTACTCAAGATTTTCAGCTGGTTAAACTTAAGTTTGGTTTGAATAAAATTTTATATCCTTAAAATTAAATGCATTGTAATTTAGAATTACTGTTGGAAATAGTAAATACTTTGTCCAACTCAAATTTATCAACCGTATTAATATTGGTCTTTTATGGAACTTAAAATTGGAAAGGAAACAATAATTAACCAACTCACATTAAAATTATTACAAATGTATTTTATAATATACTGCATATGTTTTTATCTTTCTTATAATGTCTTATGATTAAATAAAATACATGATTGAGTACTTATAAAAGTAGGCTACATACTAATTTACAAAATGAACCATAGTGCGTATTATTATGAGGTGATTGAGTATTATAAATATACAAACTTAAAAGTAGGTATTAATGTACAAAATGTACCATAAGTATTAGTATTAAGTTTATTAGAATAATAGTTTACTCAAAGTTAAGTTCTTAACTTTACTTATTATGATTTGATTTTAAACTCTACTATATTCATCAAATCAATTGATATAGTTTGAATAAAAAAAATTTATATTTACAATGGGCTTTAAGTTATACATAAGAATTTCTTTAATCGCAATGGTGCTTACAGGACTCTTAAAAAGAGATCAGCAATTCTTAAGATTACTTATATGTTACTGAACAGCTGTTATTCTTATACTAGTTTTTTCAGAGATGTACTCTTCTTGCCTTTTTTTCAGCAAACTCTGACACAATTGAATTAACGTCTAAATGACTAAGGACTTCAAATTCAAATGACATCGTTGCCAAACCAACCAAGCGCTCTTGGGACATCGAAGACCTCAAATAGTTTTTGATAATTTTAAGTTTAGAGAACGATCTTTCTCCAGGAGCGACAGTCACTGGCAGAGTCAACAGGATTCGCAGCGCTATGGTTACATTTGGGAAGTTTTCAATGAATCTATTCAAGGATATGTAACATAGCATATCTAGGGGACTTTTAATCTTCTTTTTTTCTTCTTCCAGTAAAATCGTCTTGAAAATCTCCAGTTCTTGGAACAACTGCATACCATCCAAATCACATACCATCTAAATCCACAGCTAAATATACAAACATTCTCATAATAATCATATCTAAAAAGTAATAAAACTATCTAAAATGAAATGGGAGTCCGTCTTTTTTAATACCAGTTCGGCGCTGCGCGCCGCCCCCTCCAAAGCGGCGCACCCCTGGTGCCTCGTGCTGGAGCACGGCTCGCACGGTCCTCAGGCTGCCACTGACTTTGACTGTTGTTTGGACTCTGGCTTGTAGTAGTGGATCTAAGTTTCATCCATCGTAATAAACAGATGCACAAAATCTGCTTCTTTCTTCTTAAAACACTCCAAGCACTGTTCAGATATTTTCATCCGCAAGCGTTATTAATCTACTGTGAGCAAGCACAGCCATCCACCTAGCAGAAAGCTTTTTCATTTGTAATTCCTCATGTAAAATATTTCCAAGTCATTCTTACAAAATGCCTATACTCTCACCAATTTTGTGCACTTTAATTCGGCGATCATCCAAAACCATAAGCGTGCGCTTTTTCGGTAGTTTCTGGCGTTGTTGCCGCTTTTGGATGTCCTTCACGCGGATAGTCTTCCAGGCTGGTACGACCACATTTAAACTCGGCCGCCCATTTTTTTTACTGTTGAAAATGAAGGATAAGAGTCCTCATACACCTTAATGTGCCTTGAATAAATTTCACTAGGTGTTAAATCTTCTTTCACAAAAAACTTTATGTCTCAAGATACTCACTTTTCTCCACTTTTAGGAATATGGACAACATTTTCTGTTTCAAAAGGCTGTAACAGAATAATACAACTCATTTGGTAGAATGACCAGAAATTCCACACGCATGCTACCAACAGATGCAGTACAAACATAAGACAAAATAATTTGTGATAAAACTGCCACCTATGGTCAAGACTGAGAACTTTTCAGACTGCCCTCGTACCCTACAAGAGCGGTGAGAAGCAAAACCGGAAAGTAGAAAAAGAAGAGAAAGATCTAAATTGAAGTGGGAATACAGTATTAAAGAAAGTGTAGACAGAAGAGGATCAGTGTATGCTAGGGTTGGCATGGGATGGGACAAGATGCTTTCTGCAAAATCTCCAACACTTAATGGGTAGAAGAGGAGGATTAACTAAAGTAAGTCAGTAAAATCTAATTATGTATCTTTCTTTCAACTGCACCAATGGTGAAAAATAAAAAGTTTAAAAAAATATGTTTCTTTATTATATTTTTCCAAAATATGGAAATATAAGGCATGCCATTTAAATAGAAGGAAAGTGGTTAATAGAATCCTGAAAAAATTGTATAACTGTTAAGTCGAATTTTAATGAACGTAATTTAATTGTAATTTACATTAACACACCAGTACTTAGTTTATTGCAGTTTTATATACTGTTATGTAATGCAGAAAAAATGTTACATAATACGGAACGTTCTACAAGTTTCTCTAATATTCTAGCTGTGATGTGTGTGTGCATACATAATGCTGCTACTTTGTGGTGAAAGACAATTATGCGTCAACTATCGGGTCTATTCCAGACCATACCGGTCCGCGCGTGCTGTGTTCAAGGCCGCAATGAATTAATTAAGTTCAAGTGTTTTCTAGTAGACGCCTATTAGCGAATATTCTGGAACCTCAGTTATTGTCAGGCGATTACTCTGTGCGTTCAAGTGGTTATTAGTGAAAAGTAATTATTGTGGCGATGTGTTGTGTTTTATAATTGTACAGGACAATTGTAATATAATTGAGTTTTATATTAGTTGACATTTTATTGCGTGTGAACAATTTTTATTTGATTTATTGTAAGAGACTTGTTGATTATAGACTATTTTATTGTGATAATTAAAAATCTGGTGATTGGTGTCTTCTATTTTGTTTTCCACTGTACCATACGATGATCAGTTAGACCGTCATAACAATATTTTCCATGATCCACATGCAAAGACAATAAAACACATGATTGTGACAGAAGTTGTGACATGAATTTTTTTGATATACACTATGTGAGGAAAAGAAGTTTAATTGACCTGGCAACACTGCTTTTTCATGTCATCTATTTCGTTACACACTGAATCAGTTTACTGCCATAGGAGCATGAGGTGTATGGGAGTGAGCCAGGCACCGTATATATGTGTATATGAAGTTTTAACTTCAAAAATAAATATGAGACAAGCAAAGCTTTTAGTGGGAAGACATGTATAATACACATATAAATACAAATTGAATTTTTACATTACTGAAGGAATTCTGACTCTTAGAAAATTAGTTTTAAAACTGCAAAAGGGAGATTATTTTCAGGCAGAAGAGACAGCTTAAATAAAATTTCAAGTAAATGGTGTTTAAGAGAAAAAAAAAAAACAGAAAACATGATAGGCTGCTTTTAGTTGAAGACCACTGCATGCAACAGTTCTTTTCAACTTTTACAACAAACTAAAAAATGGGAAAGAAAGCTGCAATAAACTTATATTCACATTAGCCACACACATTCTAAAAGTTGGTCACACAAAAACAGAAAGTCCAGACGAAATTAAAAGATCTTTATTAAAAACATCAATGAGTTATACAGAGTTCATGCAGGAGGTGAAATGAGTTTTATTCCAAACTATTTTATGATGTTTAAACTAAGTTGAAGCAATTACTGTTGTAAAATGAATTTGGAAGTAAATTTAAAGTGGATAAAAGGAAATCTAATTACTTAACTTGTCCAAAAACGTGCATAAAGTGGTCAAGCATCATATCTCATCACCCAAACAGAGTTCGCAACTAATATTCTAAAAATTTCACATGAAACAGTGGTTATAAAATCACAGTATTCCTTTTTTGAGACAAACTGTTAGATGTTAAACTGAATTTGAATTAATATTATAATATCAATCAGTATGAATAAATACTGTCTAATATAAATCAATATACATGGCAGTGGCATGTCGGCCACAAAATTTCTGCAAAGCGTTATCTATCTTCTACCGAACCACCCAGAATTAAACTCAACTGAATTGATCTGGGTTGAAGTGGAAAACTGGATTGCATACCACTATACAACATTTGATTTGAAATATGTTACACATCAGTGTGAGAATAAACTCTCCGATATAGGGCAAGAAGAGTAAAGAAAATGTACTCACTCCAAGAAAGTGGAATATTGACTTACTTAGTGACAGACGGAAACCTTTGTTGAGTCTTTTATATCATCAACATTAATAATACATCAGAGAATTCCTTTACTTTACAGAAAGCAAGGAAAAAAGAAGATGATAATCCACGTTGGTTTGAAGAAATTGCAGAAGATAATGAGAGAAGTGATGCCACATAAAAAGGTACAAAGTTTTGATACTATAATCTTCACTTACATTTTATTTTTATTACTAGTGTCCTCAACATTTTATTTAATGAACGCATAGAACTTGAAATTAAATGAATATTTTACGAGTTACATGCATGGATGACTGAAAATTTGTACAAAACAAAAAAAGCATACCTATAAATATATTAAATCAATAAAATATCTTCGAATAATTACGACTGCAAGTAGGTTTATTTACACCTGACGCATGTTTCACAGAAATTCTTCTGTATCTTTGAATTGTAACTGAATGTTTCAATTACAATATCGTTAAAAGATAATCGACTTTACTTTGATTCATTTTTTGATTGTTGTATGTTATGTAGTCTTCTATTACAAATTTAATGTATTATATTTATTATTCAATAAACATATTATTTTAAACAAATCATGTTGTTTTGTTTTCATTTGAATGTGTTCTTTAATTAGTAGATTATTATTATTGTGTTTGTACATATTAAGATTTTCCCAGATACTCATTTTGTTACCTTTTTGTACACTTTTAATTAATTTGACATTTTGAATGTCTGGAAATTTATGTTTATTATTTAAACAGAGTGTGGCTAAATTAGACTTGTAAATATTAGGTTTTAAAAACACATTGCGATGCCAAATGAATCTCACGGAATTTTTTCTTCGTCTGACCTATGTAAAATTTATTGCAATCTGGACATTCTATTTTGTAAACTCAATTTTTAACATCTGTGTTATAAGATATTTTTAAGTTTGTATCTTCAAATAGTCTGCTTAGTTTACGAGTTATGTTTCCATAAAAAGTAAAGTTGATATATTTATATTATCATTAGTAGATGGATTTTTATATGAAGGTTTGTACGGTGCTGTTTAGTAAGTTTCTGTTTTATTTTATTTTCTAATTTACTGATAGTTTTTATGTTGTATCCATTGTCTATTGCTATTTGTTTGATAATATTTCTCTCTTTGTTTCTTTCTTGTTCATTTAATGGGATTCTATACATATGGTAAATTAATGAATTGAATGCTGCCATTTTATGTTGGGGAAGATGATTAGACTTATCTGGAATTGTTAAATTAGTTTGAGATGGTTTTCTGTATACTGAGTACTCAAAATTATTTTCATGGTTGTCTTCTATTTACGGTTAAGTCTAAGTAATTCAGTTCATTATTTGAGTCTTCTTCTGTTGTGAATTTTATTTTGTTATGTAAATTGTTAACTGAATTTAATATATTAGAAATGTTAATCCCCTTACACACACACACAGAGTCATCAACTTATCTAAAGTAGTATCCTAGTGGGTCGTTCAATTTTATTATATTTATTATTTCTTCATCAAGTTTTCGTAAAAAGCTTTCGGACATGATAGCAGACATTGGGGCTCCCATAGCAAAAAGGATAATACATGAATAAAAACATATTCTCGACTGATTCGCCACGTATCAGGAAATTTATTCCAAAATAATTCTTGAATTTGTATCTAACAATTAGTTAACACATCAAAGTTCTCAATAAACACATTTCTATTAAAAAAAATGTGTATATTTTTACAGAACGCATACACAAACATACTTTAAAAGAACAATAATTGTGCTGACCACATAGCATATAATTAATGCAACCCATTGTTGTACTCAGGCAACATTACAAAATAAAATTTTATGATATAAACATTATATCTCTAATTTCCCTACATATCCCTATTGTCATATTATCAAAGAATGTTTTTTTTTCTAATTTTGGTTGTGTGACACTTCTCAACTAACCATTATACTAATATGTGTAACAAATGAGAAAATGAAATGAATAAGTAATTTCTTAACCTCCTCCTCGTATGGCGCTACAGCCCAAGTCAGCTCCTGGCCTCCACCATCTCTACCTCCATTGCAACCCTCCTCCAGGTTCTTATTCCCATGTCCCTCGCGTCCTCTGCAACGCCATCTTCCCACCTCTTCCTCGGTCTGCCTCTAGGTCTCGTTCCCTCCCATGTACCCAGCAAAGCTCTTTTGGGGTTCCTGTCATCCTCCATTCTCATAACATGTCCGGCCCAACGCAATCTTTGTAATCTTATAAATTTTGAGACTGGTATCTCTTTGATACAGTTCATTGTTGTATCTCAGTCTCCACGAGCCATTTTCTTGTATAGGGCCTATGATGTGTCTGAGGATTTTTCTTTCAAAGAAATTTCTTATATAAAGGCATATTATTGATTTTTGTATTTAAAAGGACGATTGAGATGTACAATTATTACACTACATTATTCCTTAATCAGAAATACTTTTAGTTTAGGATTTTACCTACAACAGCAGAAAGTATTTGAAAAGAACTTAGGCTACACACTTACACATAGGACAAACAATGTGAATCTATACACCAAAATATAAGAAGATTTTTAGCAAACTGGTTTGGATGTGACTAGACACATCCACTCCCTTTACATTTCTAGTATCCAAACCAGCTATACAGTCGCTTCAAACTCATGAAGAAAATCTGAAGAGTACATTATACTTGTCCAAGTAAGTAGATAGGCTGTCACTTCACTGATTTACTAAGTTCCATACCTTCTTTAAGTATTAAATGAAGTAGTTTAGACAGCACACTTAACTAAATTTACTAAGTCAGTTAAGCAGCTTGCTTTAGCTACTGCGTAAATCAGGCATTATTTTGCAGCTGGTCTGCCCCATACAAGTTAGACTGTACATCGCCATATATTGCCATCAACTGTATTTTATTATGGCATAATGATAAAGATATTAAGTGAAAACAATTTAGCTAGACAATAATAATCTGCTACAAGTGAACACCAAAACGGCATTACATGCGTTTCTCTAATATATTTAAAATTCAGTAAAAAATTAACTTGCTTTGCAAACTAAAACATCTAACACAATATGCTTAAAAATCCTTTCTTTTTTTAAAATTTCTAGTAATATGTTCTGGTGGCATATTGTACATTGCAACTGTAAATTTGTTACTGCAGAAACGTCTGAAACAAAACACGATGAATTGCTGATTGATAAAAGTGATAAGTCTATCAAAAAATACAAACTTTACAAAAAATGCTGCAGGATACCTTAAAATCTACATTGGTGTGTGTGTGTGTATGAGAGAGAGAGAGGGAGAGAGAGAGAGAGAGAGAGAGAGAGAGAGAGAGAGAGAGAGAGAGAGAGAGAGAGAGAGTGAGAGAGAGAGAGAGAGTCAGAACAAGTTATTTTTTTAAATGCAAGCATTTGTTTTGTTACTGTGATTATGCACATTTCATTAGATCAACTGTCTACACACTGACAGAGTTTTACCACTTAGGGCGCCGATCATGTAAATTGACGTGGTCACGAAACTTTCATAGAATGTCGATCACGTCATTTGACGTGGTGACAAAACTTCTAGAGTGCCAATCACGTCACTATGCTATGTGTGAAGACCCATGCTTCGAAGTTTGTCATTGAAAAAAATATACAAATTAATATTAGTGATACATTTACTTATGTTTTGTGTTTCAACAGTGGAATGTACTACTTCTAGTTTATTTAAAGTGATTTTTATATTTTTAGTGCGCTATAAGTTTTAACAACTTTTTTTAAAATAAAAATTGTGTATAAAAAAGTAAAGTTTCATTGAAAGTGTCTATATAAAACAATAAAATTTTATATTTCATTACGAAGAGGAAGGTCCAACGTTTAAAACAAGGTAAGTACCATTTTTCTAAGTTATGTTATAGTTTCACAAGAATTTTTTGAAAAACATTAACAGTCGGCTCTCTACAGAAGTATTTTGCGTCAGCAGCCGGCACTCTGCAGAAGTTTTGTGCTGAAACGTCCAGCACCCAAAGTGTTTTTTTTTTTTTTTTAGTAACATTACACAACTTGACATTACAGTAGAACCTCGTTAACCCGGACCTCTTTAACCCGGACGTCTGGCGGACGTCCGGATAACCCAGACCAGTTTTGGAAAAAAAAATTAAATTACATGTATGTTGTTCAGCGTAGTAAATGAAGACTTGTTTTACAGACAATAAATCGGTATTCTCAGTAGGTACATTACTCGAATTCACTTGCCAGCGGGCGAGTTCATTGCACTCACCCCACCTGCTGTTGCTACGCAGCAAACTGGTGACTCAACCCTCTCCTTCCCCTCCCCGCGCCTCGCACTTGACATTGACCTAGAAACAACATTCCTCAGTTGCGCTGCAATCTCGGTAGTGTTCGCGTGTTGTCCTAGTGTCACTGTCGAGGTACAGTATCGTTGTGCTGTTTCGTTAGCGTGTTGTTCGCGATGGCGACGAAACGTAAAAACATTGTTGTGACTATGAAAAAAAGGATGGAAGCATTGACAAGAATTGATAAGGGAGAATCGTTAAAGAACATTGCTGCTGAGTTTGGAGTAGGAACATCGACCGTATCTGATTGGAAAAAGAACAGAAAACGCATTGAAGACTTTTGTTTCAAAATGATTTCTAAGGACAGTTTGGATAATCGGTGTAAAGCAAAAACTGCTAAACTAGAAACTCTGGATGAAGCATTGTTTGTCTGGTTTTGTGCTGAAAGAGAACGTGGTTTGCCGATTTCTGGACCCATCATCCAACAGAAAGCATTGAGTTTGAACAAACAGTTGCCCCATGGAGACCCGAGTTTTACAGCTAGCCAGGGGTGGTTGGACAGATGGAAAAAACGGCATGGAGTGCGTCAACTTACAATCACTGGAGAAAGCTTGTCAGGTGATGTTGAAGCGGCAGAAAAATTTTAAAAAGAGTTTGAAGACTTTATTAAATTTATTTATATTTATTTTATTGTTTATTATTTGTTTATTTATAAATAAACATATACAATTCACGGGCGAAACTGAAAATAATAGTAGATTAAATTTTCTGGACTTAACGGTTATAAAAGTCAATAACGGTTTCAAATATCAAGTCTATAGGAAACCTACTACGACAGATATCACCATTCATCCAGACTCCCACCATCCTAATTCACAAAAAATGGCTGCATACAATAGTTTTATCCATAGGTTAGTAACAATACCAATGGAAGCCATTGACTTCCATAGGGAATTGAACATTATAAAATATATAGCAACACGCAATGGGTACAAAAGTTCACTGATAGACAGGTTACTTAAGAAACACCACAACAAACAGAAAAAGCGCCTAGAAAATAAAACTAAAATAAAATACATAGTAAACGATTATGGCACTATCCTTCCTCACATCGTCACCAATACACTTAAGAAATTGAAAATGGTGGTCACATTTCGTACGAACAACATACATAAATTGCTTCGTCCTAAAATTATTAGACCACTGGAAGAAAAAACGGGCATCTACAAAATTAAGTGTAGTGACTGTAAGTGCTTTTATATAGGCCAGACGAGGAGATCGTTTTACAACGATTTAAAGAAAATGTATCTAAAAAAGATCTAGGTCAAACAAAATCTAATTTTGGCCGACATTTAATGGATAGTAACCATAATTACACAAACCTGGCTACAAATCTTGCACCTTTACATGTTTGTAAAAAAGGCCGTTATATGGATGCCGCTGAGGAATTCGAAATTTATAAGGCACATAAATTATATCCTGAGCATTTATTAAACGATCTGTCGGAATTAATTATAGGCTCTGATAAAAAGCTGGTTCAGTAGAAAGGTAGAATTGGTTGTTAACCCCAACTGAACTTGGTCGATTGCTGGAATTGTTGTGTGAGTAGTAAATTCCCTCCCAGCAATTCCCATTTACATTGAGGAAATACAAATTACGTACAGTACCTGTGATTTGAAGGAAAGCACTTAAATGTTGGGCTCACATTCCTACGCACAGTAATCCAGCTGATGTGGCTTCCCGTGGATGCACTGCTGCCACGCTTCAAACCTCAGGACTGTGGTGGAAGGGACCACCGCAATGTCACGTGTCATCTAAGTCTTGGCCTCTGCTTGTCTACAGTAGAAAGGTCCACTTGGAGATTCCTGAATTGAAACCTGTTCCGGCCACAACTCTTCTGGTCACTTCTCCAGAAAGATTCACCGACTTCTACCAAAGAATGTAAACCACGTAAATTGTAGACCATGTAGCGTATTTAGAGTATGTTTGCATTTGGCAAAATAAACTCCATTTGCGCGTAGTAATGCGTCCTTTTTACTGGTCATGTTGAGTGATTGTTGAACAATTTATTGCGGAGAAGACGAATATTAGACGAGATGACTCTTTTCAGTACAATGTGCACGATGCATTTGAAGTATGCGATGTATAATGTGCGTATACAGTAGCACAGACGGCTGAATGTATTTTTGCGTGTGGACTGGCTGCCGGATACGTGAGTTATGCGTAAACACAGGGGGGATTCTGAGTCATAGGTGACGCACTGGGAATGTCGCAATAGTTTTTAGCCAACAAAACAAGGAAAAAACAGTTATGAAATGTACCTTATGAAATAACAGTTACTTGACACTAATAACAATTACCGTACACAATTTACATGGTGACATACGAGAGTAGTTGCAAAACAACCGTTACCGGTAACCAACGAAATGAGCGGTAGTAACAGTTCGCCAGACCACGTTTCACAAGTTTTTATGATTTCACAAAAGCGACACTGCGAATTTGAACCATCCGGCCCGGAGGACCATTTGTCGGGATTAATTATAGGCTCTGATAAAAAGCTGGTTCAGTAGAAAGGTAGAATTGGTCGTTAACCCCAACTGAACTTGGTCGATTGCTGGAATTGTTGTGGGAGTTGTAAATTCCCTCCCAGCAATTGCCATTTACATTGAGGAAATACAAATTACGTACAGTACCTGTGATTTGAAGGAAAGCACTCTTGTAGGCTGTAAGACCGCGTGTAGCTGAAGCTGCTTGTCGTTGTAGTTAATGTTGTAGTCGAAACTGCGGTTTTGATGAACAGTTCGCACATTCGCGTTTTTCCGAACTTTTACGTGAGTTTTGAACCATTTGCCGTATTTGCGGAAAAAGTTACATACGAAAAGAGACAGGCCTGCGACGGCGACGCGAACACGTGTATTACGAAGCGAACAACAGAACAGAGTTCAGCGCACGCGCGAGAGATCGATTTGTGGTTGGTCTTGCATAAAACGACACGCACTCACGCACTATTGGAACTTACCAAATCGTACGTGAAATTAAAGTTACGAGGAAAGACAACACAGGATACTTACACAATGAAAATTAATTACAACTGAAAATTGGCTAAACACTACATCTAACACGATCATTTGAATATCCACTCGAACGCGCTATATGATACGGCTTTACAAGTCTCAGAACGACTGAGACTTGCGTCACAGATAAGACAGTGAATGTGTTGACTAGAGACGGCAGTGTCGTTGTAGCTTCCTCACGATGCGCACCGTTATTCTGACGCGCTATTGATTGTTTTATATATGTGTTTTAAATGTTGCTGTTTTTTTGTGTTTTGTGTCTTAATGTTGTGACGACGTCTAACGAGGAAAATAACCTGAGGATGGAACTTTAGTTCTGAAACGCGTTGTGTTTTTCAGGTAATATTTAATTACTTAATCTATTTATGGTTCGGATATGAATATGAAATATTTCATATTCAAAAATTTCAGTTTATAAGGCTCATTTGCTTACTTTTTACAAATTTCAGATAATAGGTACAACTTGGGCAAATTGGTAAAACTTGATATGGTCCCGATGTATCCCGATAAAGTGGAATTCACTTTATAAAGATAATATTGTCCCTTTAATCTTGCTTTTAAGGTTTTGTGGTTTCAAGTGTTAATATTTTTATTTGTATAAACCCCAAACGTTCACTCATACTACCATGAGCCAGTCTCAGTTAAACCAATGAGGATGCCTCATTTATTGTCGTTATTGTCCCTTTAGTGACCACGTGTTAACACAGCATGGCACAGCATTATAATTAAACACTTGATATGCAATTGTTGTTAATTGTGTACATTCTGTGTATAATAAAACAACTGTTTAAGGGCTCAGGGTAAGAAAAAAATTAAATTTTTTTCCAAAAAAAATTTTCACTATTTTGTATTTATGGTTCTTCCTGAACATTTTGATATATAACACAAACACTACACCAAACACATCACTAGTTTTAACACAAAGTCGTTTTATTTCCAATTTTCAATAGTTATGCACAGTTATGATGCGAGTCCTCACCACGGGGTTTGCCCTAAAGGTATTGGACTTTTGGTGTAAATACCAAAGGTCCCTTATCACCAACGAGAAATATACTCACAAAACTCATTGCCTGTGCCAGTTATGGAGGCCATAAAGCCTGTTTTCCAAGGTTTTAGCTAATACAGCACTGTTGAAAAAGTGCTTACACGGACGTACACAAAATCCGAATGAAAGTGTAAATAATGTTATTTGGAATCGCCTTCCCAAAACACTACAAAGTGTTTCCTGTGGGAACAAAACACTACACTTTGGTGTGTATGAGGTTATTGCCTCTTTCAATGATGGCTACATAGTGAAGTGAAAAACAATGAAAAAGTTGGACATGGAACTGGGTCAGCACACATTACTGGCAATGAAAAGTGCGGACAAGGAAAGGGTGTATTTTGCTCAAAAGCAAGATCAAAAAATCAATAAAGAAGGCCAGACAAGACAGAAGACAGCGAAAAAGGAAGCTTGATGAAGAAGAAGACCCTGAAGATAATCCCAGCTACGGGGCAGGCTTATTTTAAGGTATATGTTAACAAGTTTCTTGTGTAGATTAAAAAATTAGGCTTATTAAACTTCTATTGTGATTACCCAACAATTTACAATTTTAAAGTTTTTGCACACTTTTCTCAGGAATGGAATAAGATACAGACCTGAAATTTTTACCACTTGTAGAGTATGTATATATACATGGTTCTAACATGGGGGTTTCTTGATATAATGCTTAGTTGTTAAAAAATAATATATTTATAAAAGCATAGGTAAAAAAGCGATTTAATAAAAAATCATAACTTTGCAAAAGAAAATTTTTTTAACCCCACGTTAAACTACATAGAACATACCCATGAACACCTCATAAAAATTTCAAGTTGATATCATTATTGGTTCCTGAGAAAAGTGTGCAAAATTTAAGCAATTTAACATTGGCAGGATAGGCCTTACCCTGAGCCCTTAAAACATTTTCAATTTTTTCATACGAAAAATGATGTACTGAGGGCTATTGGGCTACTGAAAGATGTTTCTTGAAGAGGGGGGGTCAGCATTGAAGAGTATGCAGGGGTGGAGAACTTGTGTGCAATTGGCTGCAGACACATTTGTCTACCTTCTGGAAAACTGGTTTGACAGACTTCCCTTTTTTTGCTAAGAACTTACAGGGCCAGCCACATAATTGGGCCAACTTGATTTGGTTCCGATAAAGCGGAATCCACTGTATACAGAAATCCAGTCAATTATGTTATCACAGGAATGTTAACAGATCTGAACGTCTGTTACCAGAGAAGTTTGAGAGAACATGAAGGGCTATACCCTACATTTTTCACAATGTTTATGGACAAAATAATCATGTATTATAATTGCCGTAAAAAGGGCGTATGAGTAGGTTATAAATATCTGCAAAGATCAGAAGTACTGGCATGTTCATTTGTAGATGACACACTAATAATGGCAGAGAAAAACATTTACCATTAAGTTAAGATGAATAGAAAGGCACAAAAACATATAGAGGCAATAAAAGTGTTCATCTATCTTGGCTCCCAAGTAAACAGCACTAACGACATATCAACACTGAAATAAGAAGGAGAATGTATCTCGCAAATAAAACACATTATGGATTAAAAAAAAAAGCACCTGACATCTAGCTTCATCTCAAGAAGCACAAAATGTAAAATTTACAAAACACTTTATCAGGCTAGTGCTGACATATGCTTCAAAAACCTGGAAAATGACAAATAATAGCGAGTGACTTCTAGGTTGCTGTGAAAGAAGGCTTCTAAGAACAATATTTAGAGGAGTACAAGAAAATAGAATGTGGCGCAGGCGCTATAATTATGAACTATACCATCTTTAGAAAGAGCCGGACATTGTCAGGATAATCAAAATATACATTCTAAGGTGGATTGGACACACACAGAGAATGGAGGAAGGACAGCCTACAAAACGTATTTTCTACCAGAAACAAATGGGTAGTAGGAAAAGGAACCAGATAGAGGAGGACCTCAGAAAACTAAACATAAGAAATTGGAAAGCCAGGGCACGCAATAGGGGGGAATGGAATTGAGTCTTGGAGCAGCCCAAGACCCACCAAGGGCTGTAGAGCCATGGCTGATGATGATGATGATGCATAACGAATTTTTTTAGAGAGGCAAAGAATAAGCAAAAACAAGAGACAAACGAAATTATAGGCTGCACAAGATGAAAAACATGAACTAAACATACAGACAGAAGGAGATAAAACAGAGCATGCACACAAGTTTGAACTCCCAAGGGGTAACAATACAAGATGCATGAGAGTAAGGAGTAAAAATCAACAAAAGCATTACAAAAACAAGACCTACTCTGCACTGAGCAACAGTTTTGTACACAAGAAAAAGAATACATTCATGTTACGTATGGTATCCAAGTCACTTTTATGTAATATTAAGTGATTACCTGTATGCGGTCCGCCGTGTGACCTCAAGGCGTATGCCTCATCATCAGACGTTTAAAACCAAAAACACATATCACACAAAACTGCGTTTGTCAAAAAATAAATAAAACTGCAGAAACAAGCATATTATGTGCACGTGATGTAAGGTGCGCACCCGTTCAAGTGTTGTCTGCTACCTTGAAACGCGTAACGTAATAAGTTTGAGAAGTCACATGGCGGACCGCATACAGGTAATCACTTAATATTAAGAAAAAGAAGTTTCCTATCATATAAAATTAAATCTACTGTATATAGATCAATATGGGCCAATATTGATGTACGGATGTAACACAAGGAAGGACAATAATCAAGGACCAGAAAAGCAGAATTCAAGCTGTGGAAATGAAATATTTCAGATGTGAGAGGAATAACTACAAAGAATGCAATTCAAAATCAGTGATAAAGAAGTTGTTTTGCCATACAGACCTGGCTGCAGAGACTGAACAATAACAAACAAAAAGGGTCTCTGGCAGGCCGAGATAAGATGAGAAGGACTAAGGCAAACATTGAAAAACAAAGTGGATGACATTGTAGAGAGAAAGACGGAAGATCACAGCGAAGCAAAGATGGTGGTGAAAAATAAAATACAGCAACATACGGCCTAAGTTTGTCTCGAATCAGTGGTGTAGTAATGGAGAAAAATTAGGTGTCAATGGGCTTGTTTGTATTTTAAAAGAAAATAAGCTAGAACTGACTAACTGTACATTGTAGACTGATTTGTAAGTTTATAAAACTAAAAAACAATTCATTTTGTAATGTAAACTAAAGGAACTAAAGATTTAACAACATTTTAGTAAATCCACTTTTGATAAATATTAAATCAAGTGCATGAATTTAAAAAAAATGAAGGGTTATATTAATTGTTATTGATAGACAAGTGTATGTAAACATATTCTGAGTACAACAAGGAAGACGAGGTAACAACCGTCTCAGCACAAGATAACAATCCCCTTTTTGAATTGCATTACCAGTTTCTGAATACCATTCCAAAGTAATTACACCCACCTGGATATCTGTTCTTCCGGTATTCAGTTTCTTCTATAGTTAAATTAATTGACAAGTTTTCCAGATGGTGTTTTCTTTGAATTTTAGTCTCATCCATCCTGTAACATTATAATAATAATAATAATTTCATGAATAACACCAAGATTAATCATACATTTATATTTATTCAACTAACACAAAAAAATAAGGTCTACTTGAAACATACTTTCATGCATAGAACTACTTTGAACGTTTGTTTAATAACATTTGTTATTACTACACGTTTATTGTAAGTTATTTATCACAGTAAATGATCTCCGTAGCTTGAAAGTCATTAATTATAAACTAAAACACTGGAACGTTCAAATATGTGCATGTTGTCAGGGCAGTCTCATACTACTCCTACGAGGGATGTGCTAATTCTTCAGTGAGCATCCCCCCCCCCATGGCATTCCTAAAAGAGTGAGGTGTCCTGGTACAATTAACAAACATGGAAATGATTTACCTTATTGAAATCGTCCAGTGACTTCAAATTGTAAATTTATGACGCGTTTCGAGTCACATGACCCTTCATCAGATATTATCACTCACAAGGAGATCATCAAATATTAAAATTCACAAAAACACAAAACACACATATTGTAACGTTACATAACCCGGTCCCAATAAATTAACTCATGATAATATAAAGGTCAGAAATGGGTAACCTATAACTAGCTCTAAATTAAAGTATATCACTAAACATGATAAACAATTCGAGTGATATATGGTGCAAAGTGAGTTATAGTGTACCCATTGAGGTAAAAAATAAAAGTGAAGGTAACTTATTACAGAACTGTGCTGTAGGTTTGGAAATTATAAAACTATGAGAGTAGGCTATAATACTACTAACTGATTTTGTATTTTATTTGTTTATTGTAATATTTATATTGTATGAACAACCAATTGTTATACCTAAGTTAATGTTATATTTTTTTCAAATATTTCTGTTATAATATAAGATAACCCAGGGTTAGTTCTAAAAAAAAAAAGAGAAAAAAAAAATTTTAAATATCAAAGGATAATAAAAAATTAAAATAATACTATGAGGGAAATGGCAGCAGGAAGTAGTGCAGTGTAGGAATATTATGAGAGACTAATAAATAATATATATAAATTTATTTAAAGATAATAAAATTATCAAATATTTATATACAAGGTCATAAGAAAATGAACAAAAACTTATTATGTAAACCAAATTGGTAAAGAAACCGGAATGGAAAAGAATTATTTTTTGGTAAATAAAACAAATTTATAATAATTACAAACTGCCTGTATAATAAAAATACTATGGGTTACTAAGAGTGACGAGAATAACAAGTATTGTTAATAATAATTTTTTGGGAATAAAAACCATAGAGTTGAAGAAATGATGCTACTACAATTATAATAAAATAACCTTTTTGGAACTTTGGAGGAGTGAAAATTAATACAAAATTAACAAGCAACATGACCACTATATAATCATCCATGATTTATCAAAATTAAATGGTTATACTCCTTAATAAACAGTGAAAGAAAACCTTCTGATGATTCAACCTGGTTTCGCCATAGTTCTAGTTGACAATAGAAAATGCGACAGACGGTAAAGAAATTATAACTCAAGACGGACCTCACCAGAGGAAAAGCTTCATTCCAGTAAGAACCATACGGAGAGAGGTAATATAAACATTTCGTTTAATAGTTCAAGAAGAAAACGCATTCCGAACGTTGATATAGAACACGAAACTATTCATTTAATCACATGTTTTTTTAAAGTAAACAAAAGCACGCTGCTCTCTTACGGCAATTCCTGGAACTACATACTAAACGAAAAATAAACAAATTTATTTAATATTTTTTCGGTATTTGTAAAGCTTAGTAATTATCCATTTCTGACACTCTCGTAACAAAAAGAACTTACCCTTAACCCTGGGGAATTATTAAGAATTATATATTAATTGATGTTTTTTAAAATAGTGTAAAATTTGGTAAACAAATCCATATATGTTTTTTTCTTTAGACCATTCAATGTTTACTCTATGAAGTCGAGATTATGTTTTATTTAAGGTAAGATCAATTGTGATACTTGTATTTTGGTGGCAGGAAACAAAAAATCAATAATATAAATAAATAATATTATTGAAAAATGATATTGAATAATGAAGTGTTATAATTTTTGTAGTGGGTAGTTGTAATAGATTTCAGCACAAAAACAGAAGAAATCAACACATCGGATCAAATTTTGCTACAGTGTAGGCTGGTTGAACTAAGCGTAGAAACTTATCTCACAATCAGCTGATTTAAATCACAGCGAACAGTTTGAAAAAATCCGAAATCGTCTAAACCGAGTGTAAATAATTGGTACTTACTCTCTCTTCTTCATAAGGCTGAACAACTTCCCTCCTTGACCCCAAATCACACACTCTCGATTTCTATTTAGATTGAGTAACACATTAAAAAATCCTTTATTTATTTTTTTTAAAACGTCAGTTATTATAATTCATAAGTGGCGACTGCGGAGAGGCGGAAACTTTAATATCTCAAACCGAGACGTTACAAGACTGGCGCATAACCATATTGGGAGCTTAATTAAATAAGACGAACACCCAATAAGCCACATACAAAGTTTTCGCTATTAACTCTCCTATATCAAAAAGCAGTACGTTACAAGTTTGGCGCTCAACGTAAAAGGGCGGTAATTAGAAAAGAATTTTGATATTTAATAAAAATATATACCAAAAAATCTAATTATCGTTGGCAGTTATGAGAAAACAAGAAATGCATAATACCCGAGGCAAATCGAAGAAGAGGGCAGAAGAAAAGGAGATTGAAGAAGGTGGACAGGAACAAGAAATAGAATTAGTCACGGTCAGTGAAATGGACCAACAGACAGGTGATAAAGAAGAAACAGAAGTAGTTATGGACACGGAAACAGAAATAGCGGAAGAGGATGCCCAAGGGGACCAACCAGACAAAGCGGTAGCCAGAGAAGAACCTAATTGGCAAGACCTGATGAAATTTATGGCAGAACAATTTAAGGAACAGAATAAACAAACTAATGAACAATTTAAGGAACAGAATAAACAAACTAATGAACAATTTAGAAAACAGGAGGAAAACTTGAGACAAACCAATGAGGAAAATAAAGAAAATTTTAGGAGACAGGAGGAAAAATTTGATAAAATAGATGAGAACTCAAGGAAACAAAATGAAACCTTGAGCGAAAAATTCGATAAAATAGATGAGAATTTTAAGAAACAGGAAGAGAACTCTAGGAAGCAAAATGAAACTTTGAGGGATAGTTTAAAACAAATTGAGAAAATAAACGAAGAAAATTTAAAACAATTTGAACAAATTGAACTGGTCAGTAATACGCTAAGCCAAAGGGAAGATGAATATAAGGAAGAGGCAGAGAAGAAATTAATAGAAACTAACCAAAGATTAGATAAAACTGAGGAGAAAATGGAACTAATTAAAACAGGAGTCGAGGCACGAATGGAAAAAGAAGAACAAGATAATCAAGTTCGTGTAATGGGCATACGACAAGAAAACAATGACCAGTTAGATAGTATCAAAAGCAGTCTAAACTGTACATTTTCAGAGTTTCATAAAACAGTAGAGAATGTAAAAAATCAGTGTGATAGCCAAGCAGAGAAATTAGATAGTTTGCAACAAATACAAACCAATTTTCAATGTGATGTAGATAGAATAAGTGCTAGATTTGCATGCAGCAGTCATCACGTTTATCCAGATAGTAAGGAAAGTGTAAACTTTCGGGATTATCGCAGAAACCCACTTGAATTTTTAGGGAGAGTAGACGAATTTTGAACAGATCAAAGGAGAATCGATGGAATATGATAAAAGGTCTATTAGACGAATCGTTCAAAAATATCAATGATAATTGGTGGACAGCAATTAGGAACGAGGTGTGTGATTATGGGGGTTTCAAAACTATGTTCAAACTTAAGTACTGGTCAGAATCAGTACAAAACATTATTAGGGATGATATCTGTCATGGTAGGTATGATCGTACAGTGGGACAAACACCTACTGCTTACTTTTTGGGGAAGGTGTGTATCGCAAAGTATTTAGACCCTAAGATACCTGAAGAGTGTCTAGTGACCAAAATGGCGTATCATTTCGAAGAGAAGCTCATTAGTGCACGCTTAAGTGGACAAATAAAAACTATTGGAGGCATGGAAACGCTGCTAGAAAATTATGAACAGAAATCTTATTATAGGAGAAGTAGATGGAGGTCAGGGAATACCGAGGAGCGGAGGAATGAACCACCAAGAGAGAATCGGCCCAGAGTTAATTATGTGCATGCTAATAACAATTATTTCAATAATAGATATCGAGGAAGATGGCCTAATAATAATCGACAGAATTACAGACATGATTCTTATCATCGAGACGAAGGTCCACAAAGGAGTATGAACGTCGAGCAACCTAGATTCAGAGAGAGTGATGAAGAAAGGATACCGATAAACAATATTCAACATCATGAAAATGTTGAATCAAACAATAATAATGATGGAAATAGGGGAAACGGGTACCAGCAGTGAGAAGATGTGATTGCCCGTCACTGCTAGAAACAACAGGGCACAGAATTTACCATACACCCAATTATAATACTAATTTGAATCAACCAATAACCATTATCAGAAATAATTTTCTAAAAAATATACAGTCCGAGTTAATGGAAGAAAGAGCAATTAAAGAGTCATCACCAAACAATGACATAGTCTATATACAAATAAAATTAAATGGAGTGTCAGCAGAGGCCATGATTGATACAGGAGCCAATATTTCAATTATTGATCAATTAGAATTAGATCGTATTACTGAGTTAACTACTGAGAGAATACCTGCTTTACCAATTAACAATTTAACAATTGTTGGTGCTACCGGGAAACAAAATAAAACAATAAAAAAACAAGTGTCTTTGACTGTTACCACTAATGGAATAGGAATACCTATGGGATTTTTAGTAGCGAAAGGGCTACCGTTTAGGGTGTTAATAGGGTGTGATATGCTACGGCGACACACTGCAATTATAAATCTGGCCAGGGGTATAGTAACCTTGAGCACAGAAAATGGTGAGTTAACGGCTGAGATAATTGGTAGCCAAAGTGCCCCTCAGTGTCCGTGCTCATTTTTTGTTAGGGAGGATAATAGATTAACCCTAGGTAACAATATAGAAGTAACAGAATCAAAGATTTGGAAAGAGAAGACAGAAGAAATAATGGAGTTTCAGAATAGATAGGCACCGGAAATAATTAGTGTAGAACAGAAACAACAACTTATAAAAATTTATAATAAATATAAATCAGTATTCTCAGAATCACCAGGAAAAGCAAAAAACTTCTTGTGTGAACTAAAGTTCAAGGAAAATGTAAATTTTAATATACGATCGTACCCTATTGCTCAAGCTTTGAAAGAGGCAGCAAGGAAAGAAATTCAAAGAATGATATTAGAAGACATAATTGAAAGAAGTAGTTCTCCATATACCAGCCCATTGGTAGCTATACCGAAGAAAGATGGTCAAGTCAGACTATGTCTCGATGCTCGGGAATTGAATAAAATGCTCATTAACGATCGCACGTCTCCAGGTGAGATTGAAGAGATAATGAAAAAATTCTATGGATGCAAGTACATGAGTACTTGGGATGCAGTCTGTGGATACTGGCAAATAGAGTTGCACCCTAACAGCAGACAATATGTTGCTTTCATATTCGAAGGACGAAATTATCATTTTAAGCGTTTGCCTTTTAGATTGGTAAATTCTGTGGCCGTGTTCATCCAGTGCATGGACCAAATTTTGGGTAAGGAAGTTTTAGATTTTACTACCATATATGTGGATGACATATTAATTACATCTTGTACTTGGGAGGAGCATTGTGACAGAGTGGAAACAGTGTTAAATAAACTTTTGCAACATAATATAACTTTAAAACTGGGTAAATCTAAATTTATCACACATGAACTACCATTTTTAGGGTTCATTTTATCTGCTACTGGAATTAAACCATCTCCTGAAAAAGTAAAGGCTATTCAAGATTTTCCTAAACCAAGAAACTTGAAACAATTACAATCCTTTTTGGGGATATGCAACTATTATAGAAAATTTCAACAGAATTATTCAGAAGTAACAGCTAAATTTCAATGTTTACTTTCAAAGAAAAACAAGTGGAAATGGGAAGAAAGTGAAGATAATAATTTCCAGATAGTAAAAAATAAATTTCTTGACAGCATCATGTTACATCACCCAAATTTTAATAAACGTTTTTTCATAAATTGTGATGCTAGTAACATTAGCCTTGGAAGTGAGCTATATCAGGAAGATGAAGAAGGAAATCATGGAGTTATCAGTTTTGCAAGCAGAATACTGAGTAGTTGTGAGAGAAATTATACAGTAACTGAAAAAGAACTGCTGAGTGTTGTGTTCTCATGTATAAAATTTCGAACATTTATTTTGGGATACCCAGTGACCATCAAAACTGATCACAGATCTATTTCGTTTTTAAAAATTGTAAACTTAACCACGGCAGACTTACTAGATGGGCATTAATACTTCAAGAATATAATTTAGACTGGGAATATATTCCAGGTAAGAAGAATGTAATAGCAGACCGATTATCCCGGATTAACCTCGAAAAAGGAACTTGTGAAATAGAACCAGAAAGTATTGGAAAAATATATTACATCATTAAGATGGCAAAGGAGTTACAAGATATAATTAATAAAATAAAAGTCGATCAACAAAGGGACACTAAATTAACAAAAATTAAGGAACGAATATTACAACATGACCCTATAATAAAGAAATTTTTTTGTGTTTATGAAGAGGTCCTTTTTATTCGTCCTACCATTAAGGATCATGTCTGGAAGATGTATGTGCCAGCAGCAACAGAAGTAGCATTGATTCAGGATTATCATGAAAGGTATGGCCATATGGGATCACTCAAAGTTATTAAAGCTTTATCTGAACATTGTTACGTGAAAGCTATAAATAAAAGAGTAAGGGAGATAGTAAAAACCTGTAACATATGTCAGCTAGTAAAAGTAAATAATGAGAAGAGAACGGGCACCATGATTACAATAAAATTTAATAATAAACTTGAAAAGACTTCCTTGGATATCTGTGGACCTTTTCCCAGAAGTGGAGGAAGACATAAATATAAATATATCATCATATTATTTGATCATTATACGAAATACACAAAACTCTACGCTATTAGTAGAGCCACAACGAAGAAAATTCTAGAAGTAATTATAAAAAAATACTTACCTGAGGTGGGAAAACCGGAAATGATTATAACTGATCATGGAACGCAATTTCGGGGAAAAAGGTGGAAAGAAGAATTGAGAAATTGGCAAATAGAACATACAAGACATCAGTGTACCACCCTAGTAGCAATCCTGCTGAACGTGTATTAAGGGAAGTTGGCAGAATTCTACGTACCTACTGTCATCAAGAACATAAAAAATGGAGTCAGTATATTGAACCAGCAGAGACTTTCCTTAATTGGTCATACCATGACACTATCGGTACTAGCCCTTATCAGGTAATGTTTGATAAACCACCACCAAGAGAAATTACATCATTGATAAATTTCCCTCCAGGAGAGAGAGTAGAGTTCGACCAAGTGGAAATGCAAAACAGAGTATTGCATAAAGTGGAACTTCAACAAAAAAGGGATCAAGGAAAAAGGAGAAGATTGGATACATACCAGATGGGAGATAAAGTACTAATCAAAAATAGACAACTACCCAGTTCTATAGAGGGTATTGCTCGGAAGCTACTGCTACTTTATACTGGCCCTTACCTCATAACCCAGGTGAAGGGGAATAATACTTACGAAATTAAAACAATTAACAATAATAAAATAAAGGGAGTGTATAATCAGTCGGAAATGAAACACTATTATGAAGATAAAGCCAAGACTATTAGGAGAATTGAACCAATCAACAATATATTTCTATAAACGAGTTAAACTAAAATAAATTTGTTCTAGTGGGGGGGCTTTATGTAACGTTACATAACCCGGTCCCAATAAATTAACTCATGATAATATAAAGGTCAGAAATGGGTAACCTATAACTAGCTCTAAATTAAAGTATATCACTAAACATGATAAACAATTCGAGTGATATATGGTGCAAAGTGAGTTATAGTGTACCCATTGAGGTAAAAAATAAAAGTGAAGGTAACTTATTACAGAACTGTGCTGTAGGTTTGGAAATTATAAAACTATGAGAGTAGGCTATAATACTACTAACTGATTTTGTATTTTATTTGTTTATTGTAATATTTATATTGTATGAACAACCAATTGTTATACCTAAGTTAATGTTATATTTTTTTCAAATATTTGTGTTATAATATAAGATAACCCAGGGTTAGTTCTAAAAAAAAAAAGAGAAAAAAAAAATTTAAATATCAAAGGATAATAAAAAATTAAAATAATACTATGAGGGAAATGGCAGCAGGAAGTAGTGCAGTGTAGGAATACTATGAGAGACTAATAAATAATATTGTGCTGGTGTGAGTCCGGCTATCGAAGATTTTAGTTAAAGTTTTTGTAGTGTAATATAACGCGAACGCGAGTATGCTAAGCCGACCCTTGTATGACGAGATAAAGGGATGGTTGCGCGCGCAACTTGTAGAATAGGGGAGCGGTTTCTCTGTTCCTAACGGCAGAGGAATCCTTGCTTCGCTCCGTGATACATCAGCTTCGCTCTCTCTTCAAACATTACGACGCAGTTTTCTGTCTCCTCATGGCGTGCTAAAGCGTAAATCGACTCCTGGTAAGAATTTTATTATTTTGTCTTTATAAGTAATTATATATATGTATATGGGGATAATTAATAACAATTGCAGCCGTATAAAATACGTAATTATGTGTGTGCGGCCCGACAAGTTTTGTATTAAGAGAAACTCATTATTCACTGATTTACTTAACGCTCAGTATATAGCCCATTCTCCTTTTATTATTACTGTAATAGTGTGAGAGGTTTTTCAAGTGTCATTGTCATGGTAAAAGTGTACAACATTAAAAATTATTGACTAAAAGTTAATGCGTAGTCAGGTCGTGAACTGTGTCAATTCATGCAGTAAACTGTCGGAGAGCTTGTTAATTAGCTTCACAGTAGAGAATTAATTGTGAGAACTTCCATGAATGAAATTTAATTAATGTTAAAACATTCTTAATGCTGTGAGTGCCTTGCAGTTGAATTTTTTTTGGTCAAATAACGATTATCACTTACCATGTGGCGCATAACTTGTTGAATTATGTCGAAGCATGTTGACCTTGTGCTGATCACTTCATATTAAGCCACATTTAATAAGGTCTGTTCATTATTCAAATTTATTTATGCCATGGCTGATTTCTCGGCTCCTTCAGCTGGTTGCAAAAACTTTATTAATGAAAATTTGTGCTTTATTGAGTGTTAGTTGGAGGCCCGTTATGAGGTTAATTACCTGAACTCGGGTGTATATTTTGAGTGAACAGTTCTCTAATTTATTTGAATTGACAGGGTTTTCGAGTTAAGCCGGAGACTTGGTCTCGCTGATAGCCGAACATCTGCTTCAGACATGGACCATTACAAGATCCTCTCCGAAGAGGGAGCTGGAGACTGATTTTCGATCTAGCACTCGCCAGCATTTCTAAGGTGATATTCACACTTTTATTTTACTTTTGGGGCCGGGCCGGCAGTGTGCCCGTTTACTTTAAACATCTTTGAAGCTATGTGACCACGTGTCCAGACTGTCGGCTAGCAGGGGGAGCTGCTGATCACGACTCTGAACATTTTTAATTAAATTCAAGAACACTTTTATAACTCATTCACATAATAATAAGTGCACTGCCTGTAATTGTGTGTTGCACTGGGGGAGCGTGCCAGAGATATCTAATCTTGAACATTTTACAGTTGCATATCATACAAGCCTTTAACTCTTTACAAAATTCATGGTACAGGTTAGTAGCTCTGTTCCGGCTGGAACAGCAGTGGATAAATTATAACTTCACTATGGGTTTCACATTTAAGGGCTGGGGTTTTCCCTGTTCTTTTGGGGCCGTTTTCTGGTGTTTAAAAGGGTACTTAGTTTTTGTCTGACATGTTGATGCAGCTGAGGGCAGGTGGTATTCCTGTCTAACTTTGTCAACTACATGCGGGCGCGCTGCCTCAGATGCTAGAGCACAACCGCCTTATTGTTATATTTTCATTTTAATTATATTTATATAGCCACTCGGGGTTAATAGAAAATAATTTGTTTTTTTTTGGACATATATTAGTTGATTGGGCTCCTTACAAAAGGGCTATACTGATTGTTTTTCTTAATTGGCAAACACATGTTGATTAACTTTCACTTGTAGTTTCTGCTGTTTAATTTTCGTTAACTATAAAACATATACTCATTAATTTTGGTCAAATATACATTGTCTAAATTTTTCTGAAATTGTAAAGCCTCGAGTGATTGATTTCTGATTGTTAGAGTACATATTTTTTTTAAATCCTCCGGAATTTGTGAAGTAAGTAACTGTTTGAAATCAAATGATGTAGTTCTGTAAAGTTTATTTAATGCTGTGGAAGGAACTTAAGGTTCATACACTCATGATGGGTTATTGATCAGTGGAATGCTATGCAAATGGGCGGTCCGGTTTTATTTATGCGTTATGAGTTTTCGTCATCCTTTCTAGGGGTTTTAGGCCTTATGTAATTCTGCAAAACAGGTTGTTGATGGGCGAATATTTTATATCTGCTGGGTTCGGCGTATTGTAGGTACACTGCCCGCGGGGCGGGTGCATTCCTGGGGCATTTGTGTTAGAATTGATGTAATTGTGAGTTTGTGTGCCTTATGTTCTGTGTGTGTTATGTTTGTCCGTGTCTAGCTAGCCACAAGATGGGGGAGAATCTTATACATATATATATATATACACATACCTTCTGAATTTATACACACTTGTGATGCTATTATATTTATATACATTTGCTGAATTTATACACACTGGTGATTATATTATATTTATATATGTGTTTACTGAATTTGTACACACTGGTTATGTTATACACATGTTGTTTTGCTTGTTATGCTTTATATTTATATATATGTATATATTTACTGAATTTATGAACAATTGTTATGATGTACACATGTTGTTTTAATTTAATATTGTTAAAGCAGGGCTTAAATCATTTGTGATAATTATGATTCATGGGGGGGACAATGATGTACTAGAGTTGGCCTGCATGTATGATTTCTAAGCATACAATAAACTTGTTATTGTTACATTACAGCTGAGTTTCATTGCAAGTCCCGTCATGCTAGATCCGGCACGATTTTTGCTTCTCTAGGCTCCAGCCTAGTCCTAATTGACTTGTGGCCCCTCTTTAAAAAAAAAAAAAAATTTTTTTAAACTAAAGAAGTTGTTTTACATTCAAAAATACATAAAGAGAAAGAGGGGTTACAAATGGTAGCAGAGCGTGGTTCATTCTAGGTTTGAATCCACCCAGGGACCCAAGTCCCGGGGTGTGACAGGGCTTGCAGACTCGGAAATATTAATGCGATTGTTGTGACATAGTTGATATAGGCCCGTGTAGGCTAGTTATAAGTTGTTTAATTTGTGAGTCGGGTCGCACCACTGAGGCGGTTAATGGTGTTTAGAAAATTTTTTTTGATAGCTTGTACGGCCGGGGAGTCTTAAGCGTGGCCTGGAAGATGGAATGTTGATTCGGGATCGGAGTTAGCGTGTTATATTGACGGGATGCGGTATGGCCCGATCGGAAATCGGTACCGGCACAGACTTGTGTCCGGTTGAGGTCGAAGTATTAATTCCCGGATTATCATTTTCAGTTGTTAGTTGGTTATTGTGAGTTATGTGTTGATACGGCATGCGTGTCGAGTTGCTGTTTGATGTTATGTGTGTTTAGTATTGTTGCTTGTCTCTTGTCTCCTTCCGTCGTGGATGTGAATGGTTCAGAATAGGCCAGGTCTCCGCAGCGCTAGAGAACCCGGGGGTCTTCTTGATGGAAGAACAGTACTCAAGGTTTTCCTGGTTTAGTGATTTTCGTTTTGATGTTTGTTTGTGGTTTATAGGATAAGTATTTAGAGCATTGGCGGCATGAGTGTTATAAATCCCGATTTATTTCTTAAGCACGAGTTGGAGTTTGAGATTAAGTCCCGGGGTGGGAGGCCCCAAGGGGATGTTGCCTCTTTGAGGAAGCAGTTAAGAGACGCACTTGCGTCCGGAGGGACGACGTCGCTCGTAAAGGTCACTGATGTGACGGCCGAGCTCGAGTTGTGCCAGGAGAAGTGGGGAGAGTTGCGGGAGGTGATGGAAGATTTTGAGTCGGCCCCTTCCAACCTCAGGGCACGACAGAGAGTGCGTCAGCGAGCGGAACACCTGCAACATAGACTGGAGAACTTGTCCGCACAAACTACAATAGTAGGGGTAAACTGACAGTTCTACCCCGGATGTGACGTCATATGGCGGGAAATTCAAAAATCTATGTGGTGGGGGTAAAAATCTGGTAGTCGGCTTTCGGTCATGTTGTGGGCGGTCAGTATAAAGTGGGGTTATGTGTGCGTTGATTGGTGTATACGTCGTCGACGTTGCCGCTTCGTGCATGTGTTATAGTGTACGGGTTTGTATATGCAAGGTGTTTTTCCGGTCGGCCATGTTGTAAAATCGTCGTGGTCGGCGTTGCCGACTCGTGCTGGTTAATCGCCGTAGTCGACTCTTGCGTGTGTTATAGTGTACGGGTTTTGTATATGAACGTCGCTGCGGGCGATGGTCGATGCGGTGTATTGTTGGCAAGGCGGCGTGTCTGTGTGTCGTGGCGAACTGTATCGCGAGCCCGTGTAGTGATCCGGTTCGCCGTTCGCCGGCCGCCGTCGGGTCGATCTGCTGTCGGACGCCGTCCGTCGCCGACGGCGAATGGCGAACGGCGAACGGCGAACTGGTTCGTGAGGCTGCGTCGTGATCCGGTCGGTGCCGTTCGCCGTTCGCCGGCCGCCGTCGGCGGCCGGCGAGCGTCGAACGGGTCACGCGGTGATCCGGTTCGTCGTCGAGGATTGGTCTGTGTGTCGGATATTCTGATTGATATGTAATTTTCTATAGGTAAGTAAATATATACAGATTGTAAAAATACGTTCGCACCAACCTGTTGGTCTAGCGCTCGCTATAGCGGGCCCTACGTTTGTTGTTGTAAGAAACACACATGAATAATAGGGACAAGTGGCAGTTGGCTTCCGCTGAGATTTATTGTGGAACGCACACACACACACACACACACACACACACGCATCATGCATGGAAAAGGAAAGTTGAAAATAAACACTTAAGCAATTACAGATACACTCATGTATTTATTTACATGGACACATCTTATTTACAAAATATTTACAAAAACATAAATTAAAAAGTACATATATACAAAAAAACTATTGTGCACGCTCATATATTATAGACATATATTATTTACAAAATATTTACAAAAACATAAATTAAAAAATAAATACATTTTTAAATATTTACAAAAACAGAAATTAAAAAATAATTACATTTTTAAATATATATACATAAAATTATTCTTTAGTTTCTGTAATATATTAACATTATGCAATTATTTTAATATAATTTTGATTTTTTTTTAAATTGAATGTATGTAATAACGGTCGGTGCGCAACGACCGTTCAAGCTTGTAGATTGAGTGTTGTACTGTTATTTAAAATATGATTAAATGTACTGTTAGTTCAAAGGATTTTTTGAAATTAAATACAATGAAATGTTAAGATAATATCGTTTAATTTTATCAAATTAAATACATATAAGCACAATATATTACAAGTTAAAATATTTAAACACACACACACACACACACACACACACACACAATGAATTGAATTGACAATTGCATATAATTAAAACAAAAGAAATACGTGTATGCACACTAATTACAAGTTAAAATACATAATATGTAAACACGTGTACATTTTCAATTGTGTACAATTAAGAAATACATGTATGCATACTAATTACAAGTTAAAATACATAATATGTAAACACCTGTACATTGTCAATTGTCTACAATTAAGAAATATATGTAATCACACTATATTACAAGTTTATGATTGCATTCATGTTAAAATACTTATTATGCACACACACACACACACACACATATACACACTGAATTGTAATTAAAACAAATGAATTACATGTAAGCGCTATATATATATTACAAATTTAATAATGTGTACATTATGAAATACAAATATACTTGTTACTTCATAAGATGTCCATCCAGTATTACATTAAAATGTCCACCACGTAGGCCCTGTTTTTTTCTCCGCGGTAAACGAGATATAGTGAGTTCGGTGCTAAATGTTTTAACTCATCGTCTTCCCAAACGCCTGCGTATCTCCTCGGAAGATAAACACGATATTTCAATTTATCGTCCGTATAGTCCTGGATAGTGGTGAGTACAGCATTTCCGTATTTACTGTCTACGTTTTGAAGTTGCACTATGGGATATTTTACACCCATTACTAGTTCTTTAATTTTCTTATATTGCATAGCACTAATGTCCGCGAACTTAGCAACGAATGAAGCCATTTCTAATGAAGAATCACTATTCGCTTACGTCTCTGTCAAGGTCTGAATTAAATAACGCTCGTTCGCGTCGTTATAAGTAAGGAGGCTGTTGAGGAGGGGAAACCAGACAGCGCGAGGGAGGGGGAACCAGACAACGAGCAGTAAACGGTTATTATTAACCCTGTGAAACAGGATGAAAGCCGCTTTCACACGTCATGTGCGGTGGGTGGGAGGAGGCAACCAGTCTGCAACAGTTATTTTTTTATCTGTCTAGACAAGGTGTTGTAATCGATTCCTGCTGAGCGCGGAAGGGGGGTAGGCGACCAGACGACGGCACTAATATTTTATGCGTCTAGACAGGGTGATGTAATCGAATTCTGACGTGAAGGCAGTAATTTTTATGCAAGCGAAATGATGCTAAATATAAACAAAAAGGTTAATAATTTACAAGAAACCTATTGATGAGTCTAAAATCCGATACAACCCACTCGCGTAAAGCGTGGACTCTATTATTTGTACATATTTCTGGAAATAAACGGTGCGCGAAACATGCTGTTCCGTGCGTCGGACGTAATTGTTCGAGTTTAGGACAACCGAAATCTTCTAAATTTATAATATTGTAATGCACGATACGCTTTTCCAGAAATCTTTTTTTCTGTAATCCTTTTACGAACACATAGTTAAAAGGAAACGTGTACTTTACTAATATCGGCACAAGATGTTCTTACGATGTCTCCCCGTCCCTCCACTCTAGTCCGTGAAAATGCTCCGTTAACCATCGGTTCGTCCTCATGTGTTTGTGATTCGAAACGTTCGTGTCCACTGGTGGAGCAAATATCCAATGTCTGCTGGCAAATGCGGTGACATCCATAACGGCCAGTTCCTTGACGAGTTCGTTTCCGTTATCGTCCACGAAACAGTGAAAGTCAAGTATGACTGCTAGCTCGTCGACTGCCATCTTTTTTCGTTACAAACAATGTGTTCGGTGCTACTAGGAACGCTGCCGATCCGTCCGTCTCGCGAAACAGACACGTTGTATGTTGTGTAACGTCCGTAAAGAATTTTTTCAGAACGTTTACTTTGTACCTTGTCTCCACGTCACGAATCAGTGCAACAAATTCTTGCGTCAAAACGTTGTATACAAAAAGATCTACAGGGTACAGTACTGCGTGCGTTAAGTCACTGCATCGACTGTACTCGTACGAAGTCAACAGCTCTATGCGTTCGTTCTCGACACGCCCTTTCGAAACACTGAGGAGGTAGTGAGATATTGTTTATTTATAAACACTTCCGTCACAGCAGCAGCATTGTTTTTCAAACAATTTTTACTGGTTTATTTCATGCATTAGACGAAATGTTCTTGTTCATGTATTAACAGTCGGTAAGCGCGAGTATGAATTTGCTGTTCGTTTTCTGACTGCACGTTGTTTAGACGTTCTCAGTGCATGAAAACGAACTAGAAATACGCTCTCATGTAAGCGGTGTATGTGGCTCTACATAAGGGACACTGATTTAGAGTGATGGCGCAATTCACACATATGACAAAATGGCGACAGGGAATAAGTACGGCTTCAACAATGTGTGCGTAACAAACTTTGCACATCGTATCCCGATCCGGACCCCTTCTTCTTCTTTTTTATTCTTTTTGATCGAGTCGGTGCTTTGCCCGTTCTCTGCTGCCACTGCTGTTGCTGCTGCTGCTCCCGGTTCTTTTTTTTTATTTTCTTTGATCGATTCGGTGCTTTGTCCGTTCTCTGCTGCCACTGCTGTTGCTGCTGCTCCAGCTGCTGCTTCCGGTTCGGTAATGATACCCAATGCCTTTAGGATGAATTTTTTATCTTTCACTAACATTACGTAAGAGCACACGGGGAAATGACGTGCGTGTTCCGTCCAAGCGTTTTCTCCTCGCTCCCATTCGTTTAAACCACCTCCACAGCAAAAACAAATCACTCTATCGTTGCATCCGTTGTAAAAGAAACCCGCTTCGGATAGTTCTTTAGGCGTTATCGTCAACGATATCGGCCAATCTTTAAAACTCTTTAAACGGTCTTCAATGCTTCTGTAACGCGGATAAGGGGATATGATTTTTTTAATCAGTGCGATCTGCACTTCTTTGTCGTCCGGAGATACGGACTTGATCGTCATCGCTTCACCGCACTGTCTGAAATAGCGGTTTTCATTGCGATCGTTATCGTCATCCTTGTGATCGTACGAAAGCATCGTGCACGTCCTCTCACGACTCGCGCTGATGAAACACTGAGCGAAGAATAGGAGGGGAGACGTTTCCCTCTCCCACCGTTCGGACAGAGGGAGTTTACAGGTATTAAGAAAATATAATACATGAAAATCGATTACATCTTTTAATATAAAAAAACACATACATGAAATACACACACATAATATTGTAAAAAGCAACATAATATTTACAACAAAAAAAAACAATAATATACAGAGTGCGGTTCGCTAGACTGTTATTTTTACTGTCAGGTTAAATTTTCTTTTCATACAGAGATATTGTTGGCTAACACGTGGGCGTCGTTTTCTTCGTTTATGGCTCGCTCGAACGCTGTGATCATTTCTTCGTCGGTGACGACTGTAGTGTCGTTCGTGTCGGCCGGTTTGATGACATTACCGCGAGCGTCCCATCTCAGGCAATTACGATACTGTTTTTTAACTATATCTCCAATATCCACAGCGTGAGCGACGTCTTCCCATGCGCGTAGTTTCTTCGCTGCAGGATGTTTGCGATATATTTTTCTCTCTCCATCGTTGAAACTTTCCAGTTGTCTGCGCATAATATACCAAACGTTTTCGGATATTTTGTACAGAGACAGACAACGAATTTTGTTCCTGTTTATGGGGTTTGGCGCGATCTTCTTAGCCAGTACGTTCCTCAGTTTGTCGACACTGTATTCGATTTTGGACTGTAACAGTCTACTTCGTTCTTGTGCACGTTGACGTTCTTCTTCCGCGCGACGTCTCTCTTCCTCTGAACGCTGTCGTTCTTCTTCCGTTCGTTGTCTTTCTTCCTCTGCGCGACGTCTCTCTTCTTCGTTAGTTTCTTGAATAGTTTTTATCATAGATTGTAAATTACCCATTTGTGTTGTTAACAAATTATTTTGCATACTAATTAACTCCTTCAAACGTTCCTCGTACAATTTTTCATATTGTCTATATTTCATTACAATTTCTTTCATAATGGCATATAATTCACGCAATTCAACAGCTTTAGGGGTTCTCATTTGCATCAACAAAGAAGCGAAATCTATTCCATTTAACACATAATATTTTTTCTGTGCATTATCTTCATCTTGGACTTCGTAATATTCGATGTAATCGTTTTTCTTTAACCATTTGGTAATTCTGGGTTTTTCATTTTTATATTTACCTGTATATCCGAGCCAATTCAATACATCGTCTGTAATTTTTATTTTATCCTGTATGATGCAGTTCCAGAAAAATCTATTTCCCGTATCGTTTTCAATGTCGATACCGAATTGCAAACAGACCTGATACACCGACAATTTACCTACATTACGTGAAATCAGTTCTTCTGGCGCTAGACTTTGTACACGGAGTACGAGTTCCCTGTTATTGTGTGCTACCATGACGTTCGCACCAAACTGTTGGTCTAGCGCGCGCTATGTGGAGCCCTACAGTCATTCTGCCCAACAGGTTGGTGCGAACGTACGGGGGGGAGGGGATAATAATAAGACGTTTCCCCCTCCAAGGTTACGGGTATTAAGAAAATAAAATACATGAAAATTGATTAGATATTTTTTTAATAAAAAAAAAATCACATACATGCAATGCATACATAATTGTGCGTTGATAGGCGGAGGCGTGGCGGCGGTGTTTGCCGTTCGCGGTTCACCGTCCGGCGGTGGCCTGACGGTGTCCTGGTCGCCGCCCGGAGTGGTGGGGTCTGCGTCCACGTTGTCGAGTGGAAGATGATTGGTGTGGTCGGCCATGTTGGAAAAGTGGCGAGGTTGTCAAGTAGTGTAAGAATGTGCTGGTTAAGCGTCGGTCACGTTGCCAACTCTTGCATGTGTTATAGTGTACGGGTTTGGATATGAAAGCGGTTTTTCCGGACGTGCGTCCATGTTGGAAAAGCGTCGACGTTGTCGACTCGTGCGTGTGTGCTGGTTAAGCGTCGGCCACGTTGTCAACTCGTGCATATGTTATAGTGTACGGGTTTGGATATGTACGCCGTGGTGTATTGCCAACTTGTGAACTGTGTTATTTTCCATGAGTGATATGTGTTTTATATAAGTGAATTGACGTTTAATTATGCAGTGCATATCATGTGTGTTTCTTACAACAATTGTACACGACACTACACTTTTTTACGTTCGTGCGATAGAAATTACATATCAATAAGAATATAGTATATGTTGACGGGTGGCGCTAACTGTGTTATTCGTACGTTCCCGACCATTAGGTTAGAGTTCGTATCCTTCGGTATGATCTTCGCGTCCACGTATACTTTGGTCGCAGCGTCTCTCGCACGAATTGGATCTCTCAGAGACTGTATGCGATGGTCCTGCGCGTCGACGACAGGGCTGTTCTTCTTGTTCGGTACTGTCGTGAAACGCAAGCACGTGTAGTCTACGTATTGCTTGTTGACAGCGTCCCAAGATCGACGGGAGCGGCGCCGGTGACGAGCTTACAACCTTTCATGTCTATTCCTTGCCTCGAATCGTTGACCAGACAGTGGTCACGCACAAACCGCAGTGGAACGGCATCGTTACCGTCGTGCGGTTCGTCCAAGTTGTGTATTTCTTTTTCCCGCTACATCGAAGTGTGCGTCCTCGGTCATCGCGATACCGATATCCTACCGCAGACTGTGTCGCATCTCTCTTCGCGCTCTAACAGCGCTCTGGTGTCTGCCGAAGTTGTCAACGCTCATCTCGTGAATGAAGCGCGTGGACCGCTATGCACGATATTTTATACGATGATGTTGGCTTTACGTAGTTCTTCCACTATGGAAACGATTTCGTTCGTGTGTCCACCGTTTCGGGCGCGTTGTGACGCTATCAACAGTCGCAATCTGTCCACCAGTTCGTTCGGATCGTCCCAGTGCACGTAATCGATTTTGTCTTTTTTTCTCGAGAGCATCATATACGTTCTGTCGGTATTATTATGTCCGTGTCCTGTACGTTTCGGTGGGAACAACCTTGATATTATCTGTTTATACTTTACACCTCTGTTTGTGTTTACCTGCGCGTTCACTAAATAATGATGCTTGTGCGCGCTGGTATCACGTAGTATATCTTTGTACGCATTCAGATCCATCTCGTTGTAAACGTTCTCTTTAGGGTGCTTCATGAACATGAGTTCGTATAGACCCGGTGTACCTTTGTAACGTTTACCGTTGATAAAGATTGAATCGTCTGTTTCGATTTCCAACGGTGAATCACCGATCATCCATTTTCCGCTTTCGTGTTTTACACCGTACGTATAATCCATCAAACGATCGCGTTCAGCCGACACGATCATACGCATGTACTTATTCGCTAACGATTCACTGTCGTATTTTTCCTGAAAATATCTACGCGCTTCTCGCCTCCCTTCCGGTGTGTCTAACATTTTTTCGATGTTGAGACTAGGATCGTCCTCGTCGTCCTCGTCCGAAGTTTCACCTATCACAGAAGTTTTCAGGAAACGTGGTGTCAACTGCTGTTGCGGTGACGGACGGAGCGGTGTCCCTACATCGATATTGCTACTACTTGAACCCATCAGATCCTCCTCCTCTTCTTCCTCCTCCTCCTCGCCACGTTTCATCTTTTTCGCACTCGTAGGCTTTTCATTTGTTGTTTTACTTTTTTTTCAACCAACGCTTGCGAAATAATTTGTAACGGTTCGAGAATCGGTTTGTAACTTTTGGTTAACGTTTCTTCCTCTTCACGGATCACATGTTTTAACGCACGGTATTTCTTACGTATGTCATTGCTGATAGTGTCGATATCACGGGCTAGTTGTTTCTTCTTTTCGTCCATCTTGATAAACGGCAGTATACTGAATAACGTCGGTGACTCGAGACATCTGTATTTACCTGAACGATCGACGACTGTTTTAGTTAACGGTAAACAGCTGTTAAGTGCATTTATGCGAACAGTCTACAACTGTTTTTGCAGGACATGCGTATTTACCAGAACGGTCGACGACTGTTTTAGTTAATAGTGAACAGCTTTTACGTGCATTTATGCGAACAGTATACAGCTATTTTTCCAGGACATGTGTATTTACCCGAACGGTCGACGCCTGTTTTTGTTAACAGTGAACAGCTGTTACGTGCATTTATGCAAACAGTCTACAGCTGTTTTTCCAGGACATGTGTATTTACCCGAACGTTCGACGACTGTTTCAGTTAACAGTGAACAGCTGTTACGTGCATTTATGCGAACAGTCTACAACTGTTTTTTATTTTACCCAAACGCTCAAAGACTGGGTTAGTTAACAGTGAACAGCTGTTACGTGCAATTATGCGGACAGTCTACGAGAGTTTCTTTATTTTTCTGAGACACTTATATTTACCTGAACGCTTGTCTACTGTTTTAGTTAACGGTGAACAGTTGTTACGTGCGAACAGCCCACAACTTTTTTTTTCTAACCGTTAGGCGCGACTACTCATTTCCCGCCCGGTGTACGTCGGCTTCACAGTAATCGATGTCAGTAAACTGATAATGTACGATTTTCATTATCGGTACGCTGTCGCCAAGTACGGTCGACGATTCACATTACTAATGACTGACACGAACAGTTTGTTTTACAGCATACAGACTGACGACGTGTACGAGTATATGAAAGAGGATCTCCACCTTTTTGACACGTCGTACTATCCTGTGGATCATCTTTCTCATTGCGACGACAACAAAAAAGTCGTGGTGAAATTCAAAGATGAGACCAATGGGAAACCCATCAGGGAATTTGTCGGACTCACAGCAAAATGTTACTCGCTCCTATTGTCCGACTGCACCGACATAAAGGTGGCAAAAGGTGTACCAAGGACAGCAATAAAAAAAAGATTACGTCATCGATTGTACAGCGAGTGTCTTTTCGTCAGTCGTACGGTTTTCACCTTTGCCGAGTGTATACGAACCGATCGTCATAAGCTGTACACGCAACGTGTAACAAAACTTTCCCTGTCACCTTATGACGATAAGAGGTAAGTAACTGGACGACGGCGTAACTACACTCGCGTACGGACACTTCGGAACACGTAAACGTGCGCTATCGGACGACGCTGCTGGTCCTAACGCGAAGAGACAGAGGTACACGGACCAAAAACTAACGGCAAGAATAAACTCGTATTTCATGTATGCTATTTACCTAATTATTTTACAACTTTAATTACGTTTTACAGAATGAACAACAAAGTGAATAAACGTCTGTCAGAGGAGCAACGACGAGTACGACGGTAAATACAATATTTTTTCTTTATTTAATGTGTACAAACAGAATATTCCATTCGACTGACTTACTGTTTTTTTTTTTATAGTTAGCAACGGTTACGTCGTGCTCTGCTGGGGAGCACATCTCCTCAACCCGGCTCGAGTCGGTAAGTCCGTTTTCATTAACAATCTCTTGTAGTAATCCGTTTACGTCTGTTTTTAAATTTGTACTTTTTTCCAGCGATGTCGATCATACTGACGACGATGACGACGACGACGTCGAAACCCTCAGCGGGTTCGTGGGAGATGAGGATGAATTGGGATACAATATCGATTTCCTCGAAGCAGAAGATGATGATGATGATCATGAGGAGGAAATATACACCCTCATCGTCATCGACGATTTCCATCTTCGAGGACAGTATGTAAGTCTTCTTCTTATGCGTACATATTTTTCTTTTTCCACGTCTGTATACGTTTTTTATGTCTTTTTTTTGTCCTCAGTGACATTCACCCGTGCGCACGTCCTCTGCTGCCGCAGCCACAACCGCAGTTGATACGCCATCTGCCGCAGCATCCTCATCCTCAACCGCAACCTCAGCCGCAAAAGCCGCAGCCTCAGCCTCAACCGCAGCCTCATCCACAACAGTAGCACCTTCTGCCGCAGCAGCAACAACGAGATCCCCGTTTGAGACCCCCTCCAGAACCCGCACCGGTCTTCTTTGACATTTTGGAAACCATAGAACCACGGATGGACGGTGAGCCAACCACGATGAGGCTCCTTCTGCGAAGGAACCTACCGACGTGGTGTTGGCACCGAGGAGAACTCTGTCCCGTCCAGGGTATAGTGCCCCATACCTCGTATAGTATATGTATGGAGGATTACACCGACGGACAGAGGCTCCTCGGTTTTGCGTGTGGACACGCCTATCACTATCGTTGCATCCTGAGTTGGCTCCAGACGGTGGTGTTGGAGGGGGCACTGCCTAGATGTCCGCATTATCGTCTATACGCATTCGGCAAGACGACACTGACGTTATATGAGCGTATGCATATTTGAAGTATGTTATAGTGCTCATAAACGTTATTCTAATCCATCCTACTCGTACTAACCATACAGCACTAATATAGTTTCTATTTTTTCTGTTACAGATGGCTGTGCACAACAGCAACAACAACAACAACAACAACAATCTACTAGAATTGTTTACATTGTATATATTTGATATGTATCGTTTTATTGTATATATTTGTTTCCATTTTTTCTTGCAATGTATATATTTGTTCTATGTATATATATTATTTGATAAGTATCTTTTAATTGTATATATTTGTTTCCATTTTTTTGCAATGTATATATTTGTTGTATGTATATATAAATTATTGTATTTATTTTCTTACAATACACATGTAAGTTTTTCATTGCTTTAGTGTTTATTTTCATCTATTCTTTTCCCTGCATGATATGTGTTACACATATTTTTTCCAAGCATAATGCGTGTTACAAAATTTTTACAAGTCAAGTGATTTTCATTTATACACAATGGACCAAATCAAAGAGAGAGAGAGTTTCTTACGAGATATGCAGAAGACGTTCCACTATTTTTTTACTACGTCTGCCCGACAGATATTACATACCCATCAGATTTTTTTACTACGTCTGCCCGACAGGTATTACATACCCATCAAAATAATATAAATGGTAATTATTTCCTATGCATTATGTGTGTCAGACACTTTTTACAAGTGAAGTGGTTTTCACTTATGCAGTGCATACACACGGGGTGCATGTCATATGAATTTTTTACAACAGATGCAGATGACACTACACCTTTCTTTTAATACATCCTGCGATAGAAATTACATATCAATCAGAATATTATATATGGTAATTCTTATCTTCCGTGCATTATGTATATATTTTCCATGCACGGATGTGTGATATACAATTTATACAAGTGAATTGGTTTTCAATTATGCGTCGAGGGAAAAATTTAATATCACCTCGACGACGGATGTTGTAAAAGCTCTTTCGTCGGTTTTCAAAAGAATATGTGTACACGTCCATATCTGAAGCAAGAATGTTAGTTTGTCATGCATTTGGATTTTGTGGGAATCGTTGTATGATACCTGTTCATCAGTACGGAACAGCCGACACCGTTCGTCGAGAAGGACATAGCAAAACTGCAACGTCCGTTGTGTGGAATTATTTTCAATGTTTCATTGTCCAAACGTCCGTAGCGAGAATGTTTCAGATCGAAATACTGCCACCACCTCGACGACGGATGTTGTGTAAATACTTTCCTTTGTAAAACATTTTATACTTTTATAAAGATTTGTTGAGCACATACTTCTCCAATTGTCATAGTTATTCGAGTTGGTAAACACGTGTAAATATTCTGACGGTTTACCGTATAGAAAATTGGGAAAATTTATTGTTTCCTCTTTTATTAGTGTTTTTTGAATAATCCATCCAATTTTGGTGTCCTTCATCAGTTGGAATTCTAAATTGTGTTGCATAATTTTTTCGTAGTGTATACTCAACTTTTGCTAAAGTGCTCACATTGACATCGGCAAATTTATATTTTTTACTAAGTGGTAAAAATTACAGAATTCTTTTTGTATTTTATAGTGTGATGTGCACAATTCGTAGGTCGTTAATTTTGAACATCTTTGTCCGTTACCCATGTTTAGAGTTTCGCATTCTTTGTATTTTTCTTTTAGTAGAAACATTCTAATGAAATTATTCCATTTTCTTATGAACGCTCTTTTGAATCGCTTACTCATTGGCACCCTAAAACATATTTATCAAAAATTGTATACAATTGTATTTTGTAATTGTCATTACTGTGTGCGTTTACATATTTGTCATAGTGCACTTGTTTATTTTAACTTGCAATTAGTTTTCCTTAGACAACTGGTTTATCGTGGAGAAAAGGATAGAGCTTACATAGTAGATATTGTAGAGTAGGACCGAATGGACATCTTCATTTATCATGTATAATTTTCATTGCACATACACATAATTGTCGTTATCTGCGCGTACGATTACATATTTATATTAACTTGTACTTAGTTGTATTTCATTTAATTTCTTTTAATTATACATAATATATTTTAACTTATAATATAATGTGCTTAAACATATTTCATTTGATTTAATTGTAATCAATTGTCAATGTGCTTATATCTAGATAATAAAACAAGGCTTACGTGGTGTACATTTTAGAGTAAGCCCGGATAGACATCTTCAAAATTAACAAATATATTTGTACATATAATACTTATCTTCTATGCACAAATGCGTGATATTCAATTTTTACAAGTGAATTGATTTTCAATTTTGCACCGAAGGACCGAGTCATCGTGAGTTTCGCACTGATGATGTGCACATTTTTTATTTTTATAATATATACTTACCACAAGGGCACACACATTCGAATTTACAGTTCACAAGTTGGCAACAATGCAATACACCTCACTCAGTCTCTTCACATCGACGATATCCGGACGACGGCGGCGGCGGTGTACATATCTAAACCCGTACACTATAACGCATGCACGAGGAGGCACATACATGTCTCCTTACATATCTAAACCCATACACTAAAAAACATGCACGAGTTGACAACATGGACGACGCTAAACCAGCACACAGGCACAAGTTGGCAACGTCGACGCTTTTCCAACATGGTCACCGTTCCGGAAAAAGCTGTGTATATCCAAAAACGTACACTATATATACTTACCACAAAGGCACACACATTCGAATTTACAGTTCACAAGTTGGTAACAATGCAATACATGTCTCCTCACATCGACGATATCCGGACGGCGGCGGCGTACATATCTAAACCCATACACTAAAACACATGCACGAGTTGACAACGTGACCGACGCTAAACCAGCACACATGCACAAGTTGGCAACGTCGACGCTTTTCCAACATGGTCACGGTTCCGGAAAAAGCTGTATATATCAAAACCCGTACACTATAACACATGCACGAGTTGGCAACCTGGCTGACCCTTAACCAGCACACTCTTACACAACCCGACAACCTCACCACTTTTTCAACATGGACGACGACCCCACCAATCCTGGCGATGATCAAGCCACGAGGATGATCAACGACGAGATAGCAGTTATACTTGACTTTCACTGTTTCGTTGACGACGATGGAAACGAACTCATCAAGGAACTAGCCATTATGGATATCACCGCATTTACCAGCAGGCATTGGATATTTGCATCTCCAGTAAACACGATCGTTTCGAATCACAAACACATGAGGACAAACCGTTGGTTAACGGAGCATTATCATAGATTAGAGTGGACGGACGGGGACACATCGTACGAACATCTTGTGTCGATATTAATAAAGTACACGTTTCCTTTTAACTATGTGTTCGTAAAAGGATTACAGAAAAAAAGATTTCTGGAGAAGTGTATTGTACATTTCAATATTATAAATTTAGAAGATTTCAGTTGTCCTAAACTCGAAGAATTACGTTCAATACACGGAACAGCCTGTCTCGTGCACCGCTTATTTCCGGAAATATATACAAATCAAAGAGTACACGCTTTACGCGAGTGGGTTGTATCGGATTTTAGACTAATCAATAGGTTTCTGGTAAATTACTAATTGCATACATTGTTGTTTTTATTTAGCATCATAAAAATATCACTTGTTGCCTTTCTGTCAATTACATCATCCTGTCTACATGCATAAAACAATTAGCACCATCGACTTATTCCCACACGTTCGAGTGTAGTCGATGATATCACCTTGTCTAAAAAAAAAATTAAAAAAAATAAGCGAGTCGTCTCCCCCCTCCCCCCACCTACCCGCTGAACATAGCGGGAGAAAGCAGCTTGCATCCTGTTTACACGGTTAAAAATACCCGCTTACTGTACGTTGAGTAGATCCCACTCTCCGGTTTCCCCCTCCTCAACTACCTACCTATTTTATACCGCTACAAACTAGTGTTATTCATTCAGACCTTGACAGACGCGCAAGCGAAATCTTCATTGTAAAATGGCATAATTCGTTGCGAAGTTTGCTACCATTAGAGCGACTGAATATAAAAAAATTAAGGAATTAATAATTGGTGTTAAATATCCAATAGCAGAATTACAAAATATAGACGTGAAGTGCGGGAAGGTCGTACTCGCCACTATCCAGGACTACAAGGACCCAAAATTGAAATATCACGTAAATCTACTTAAGAGATACGCAAGCGTTTTCGATGATGAAGAATTAAAAAATTTAGCACCATATTCACTTCAACTGGTTTATCGTGGAGAAAAAGATAGGGCTTACGTGGTAGACATTTTAGAGTAATACCGAATGGGCACCTTCATTTATCATGTATAATTGTCATTGGACACACACACACACAATTATCATTGCCTGTAAGTACGATTACATGTGTATTTCATTTGATTTAGTTGTACACAATTGTCATTGTGCTTATGTTTATTGTATTGTGTAATTGTCACAGTAATTGTCACTACTGTGTGCGTTTACATAATATTTATTTTCCTTATACATATTTCATTTTGATTTAATTGTACACATTTGTCATAGTGCACTTGTTTATTTTAACTTGTATTTAGTTTACTTAGATGTATTTCGTGTACATATTATGTATTTTGTAATTGTCACTACTGTGTGGTTTATATATTATGTATTTTAAATTGTAATATATTTTTATTACATGTATTTTAATTGTTTTTAATTAAACGGTATTGCTTTAACATTTTTATTGTATTTAATTTCAAAAGTCCTTCTAATATATTTTATCTGTACTTTAACATATATTTTTTGTTTGTTTAAATTATATATATAAATTTTTCTTTTAACTGTTTATTTTCCATGTTTATTTTATGTTTATTTTAACTATCCTTTTTCCATGCATGATGCGTCCTGCATAATCTTTACAAGTGAAGTGTCAATCAGAATATTATGTATATAGTAATACTTATCTACTATGCACAAATGTGTGATATTCAATTTTTACAAGTGAATTGATTTCAATTATGCACCGAAGGACCGAGTCATCGAGAGTTTCGCAGTGATGATGTGCACATTTTTTTATTTTTACAATATATACTTACCACAAACACACGCATTCGAATTTACACAGTTCACATGTTGACAACAATGCAATACACGTCACTCAGTCTCTTCGCATCAACGATATCTGGACGGTGGCGGCGTACATATCTAAACCCGTACACTATAACACTTGCACGAGTTGACAACATGGACGACGCTAAAACAGCACACATGCACAAGTTGGCAATCGCGCTTTTATCTTCTATGCACAAATGTGTGATATTTAATTTTTACAAGTGAATTGATTTTTAACTGCAACGATATCCGAACGGCGGCGGTGGCGGTGTACATATACAAACCCGTACACTATAACACACGCACGAGTTGACAACGTCGATAAACCAGCACAAGTTGGCAACGCCGACGACGCTTTTCCAACATGGCCGCACTTCCGGAAAAACCCCTTACATATACAACCCCATACACTATAACACATGCACGGTTTTTACTTACCACTGACACACAGACCAATCCTCGACGACGAACCGGATCACCGCGTAACCCGTTATGTGACACACAGACCAATCCTCGACGACGAACCGGATCACGACGCAGCCTCACGAACCAGTTCGCCGTTCGCCGTTCGCCATTCGCCGTCGGCGGCGGACGGCGTCCGACAGCAGATCGACCCGACGGCGGCCGGCGAACGGCGAACCGGATCACTACACGGCCTCGCGATACAGTTCGCCACGACACACAGACACGCCGCCTTGCCAACAATACACCGCATCGACCATCGCCCGCAGCGACGTTCATATACAAACCCGTACACTATAACACATGCACGAAGCGGCAACGTCGACGACGTATACACCAATCAACGCACACATAACCCCACTTTATACTGACCGCCCACAACATGACCGAAAGCCGACTACCAGATTTTTACCCCCACCACATAGATTTTTGAATTTCCCGCCATATGACGTCACATCCGGGGTAGAACTGTCAGTTTACCCCTACTTACAATCGCTGAAGTCAGCGCCACGCTGAAGCTGATTGCGGAACAGGTGGCTAAAGCATTGCGGAACTTCGAGCCCGTGAAGTCTCCGCTTTCCGTGAGCTCTCCCCAGCCTCCTGAAATGGACATAGTGCAGACGTCGAACCCTGCGGCTCCATTGCCGACGCTTTCGGGAGGATCGCGCGTCTCTTATAATAACTTACATAACCCGCTGTCCTCAATTATTCAGGAGCTTCCGGTTGTAGACGGACGGGACGTGGACCAGTTGATGATCTTTTTTCGAATTTTGTTTCAGCTGTCCGACTTCCCGGGGATGTCGGATAGCACTCTACTTGAACTCGTGTATGCCTATTGTTGGGGGTCTGTGGCTGAGCGGGTCGCGCGGACTATACGAGATGGCGGCAGTGTGGCGTCTTTCCATCGGGGGGTGTTGGACGCATGCGTGCCTGGCCTTTTGCGAAAGCAGCTGCAGGACAAACATTGTTATCGGGTGCAAGCACACGGGGAGAATTTGGCGAAATTTGTACAGAGTATCCGTGATGCTGTCCGGATTTTAGGGTTGGGACTGACCGAGAATGAGGTAGTGCAGATGATCTTCGAAGGGGTTACTCCCCAGGAGAGATCTCGTTTAACTTTTGCCGAACGACCGCGGAATTATGAAGATCTCGAGAAGCTGTGCGCCTTATCCCGTGCTATACAATCCATAGATGAATCCCGTGGGCCAGTAAGGGCCAGTCTTGGCGAACCCCGAGTGGTAGAACGACGGGTCGTTCAGTCCCAACCGCGGCCAGAGAGACATAATGGTGATCGAAGTGGACAAGTGAGAGGTGTTGTGTGCTTTCGCTGTTGCAGACAGGGGCATGTTGCCCGCGACTGTCCGGAGGGTGGTATGCGTCCAGCCCTTCCCCCGAGGGTCCGGTATCCAAAAAACTAAATTACCAAGGGGGGACAAATCGGAGGTTGTCTTCCCCTCGTTACAAGACTTTTCAGAATTCCAGTGCCTCCAGGCGGAGGATAGGTCCAGACTCTTCTAATATCAAGATCCTTACTACCGTCCCGCAGAAGGCTTCTGTATGCCCCTTCCTGTCGCTCGAGGTAAAGAAGGGTCAACTCAGAGCACTAGTTGACTCCGGGTCAGCCCGATCTATCATCTCATCTCGAGTATGCGCGGACCTTGAAAAACAGGGCTTAATAAAAGGGTCGAGTCGGTCGTCTGTGGTATGCTGGACTGCTTCTAGGGAAATTCTGCCCATCTCCCGGGTGGTTTCCTTCAAGTTCAAGATTGATGGCTTTTCTTGGGTGTGGCCTTTTCTGGTTTCTCCGGCTCTGGGAGTTGACTGTATTGTGGGTGCCGATTTCATCGCTAAAAGTGGTCTCGTGTTGGACATCCATGGGCACCAGTGCTATTTTAAATTTAATCGGGGTGTTGTTATTCCATTTCTTGGATACCAGGGAGCTAAGGGAGGTATCCAAGAGGTAGCTTGTCCCGATTCTGCACGAGATCATCTCACTCCCGCCCAGCAGAGAGCTTTAGACCGGTTGTGTGAGGAATTTCCCTCTGTCTTAGCTCTTAAGTTGGGACTCACACATTTATTAGAATATAAAATTCGTTTAATGGACTCTAAGATAGTAAGGTCGCACCCATACAAGTTCGCCCCTCCGAAAATGGCCGTTCTGAGGGAGAAGGTTCAAGAGCTTTTAGAGCAAGGGGTAATTGAACCTTCCAATTCCAGTTATGCCAGTCCAGCGTTCCTGGTACCCAAGCCTGGGTGTAAGCACCGTATGGTGATAGATTACCGGAAGTTAAATGCTAATATTGAGGTGGATTCGGTTCCCCTTCCGGATCTTCACTCGGCTTTTGATTGGTTTAGTGAGGCCAAGTACTTCACCGTGATTGATCTCAACGCGGCATATCACCAGATCCCCTTATCCAAGGAAAGTAGACCGTACACGGCGTTTTGTGTGCCGTGGAATTTATATCAGTATACGCGGGTTCCTATGGGTCTGGCGGTGGGCGCCCAAACGCTCACGCGTCTGCTGGACCTAGTGTTTCAAGATGTAAAATTTAAGTTTATTTTCAACTATTTGGATGACTTGCTGGTCTACAGCAAAACCTATGATGAACATCTGTGCCATCTCAGGGAGGTGATGAGTAGGTTGAGAAGCGCGGGCCTCACGGTCAATCCGGAGAAGGTGCGAATCGCCCAGGAGAGCATCTCTTTTCTGGGGCATCTGGTGTCGCACCAAGGCGTTACAGTGGACCCTGAAAGGACCCAGGGTATCCGGGATTCTCCCCCGCCAAAGGATGCCAAAGGCATCGCCCGGTTCATGGGGATGGTTAACTTTTATCGGCGGTTTATCCCCAATGCAGCGGAGATAGCTGCACCCCTGAATGAATTGAGAAAGAAAGGGGCTAAGTTTGTATGGGGCGAAAGCCAGCAGAAGGCTTTTGAAACGCTAAAGGAAGCTATTATTTCCCCGCCGGTGCTCCGGATGCCGGATTTTTCTCAACAGTTCATCTTACAGATGGACGCGAGTTCGGTGGCGCTCGGGGCGGTTCTGTCCCAAGTCGTTGATGGTGCTAGGCAGCCGGTGGCGTTTATTTCCCGAACCCTGACCCAGCAAGAAAGAAAGTCTTCTGTATATGAGCTAGAGTGTTTAGCAGTGGTATACGCTCTAGATAAGTTCAGGCGTTTTCTGGAACACGCTGAGTTCCTGCTCGAGACCGACAATCAGGCTCTCTCTTGGCTTCTTGCTCACCCCCGGCAACTGGGTAAAATTGGTAGATGGGTGGTTAAAATCTCATCCTTCAAGTTCAAGGTGCAACACATTAGGGGAACTCAAAATGTGGTTGCAGATGCTTTGTCACGCATGTTTTCCCAACCCAGTGAAGTCCAATCTGAGCAACCCTGTTCTGTTCTACTAGACTTTCCGTTAGCCTTCACTGATGTGTTACCCCATCAGTTGAATGATGAAGAGCTGGGTCCTGTCATCCAGAAAATAAAAGAGGGTAACGCGCAGGCCCCGTACTTCTTGTCCAAGGGCGTCCTGTTGTCGAGAAAGAAAGGGACGTGCCCCGAAGATCGCGCTGCCTAGCAAGTTAGTGCCCATGGTCTTCAGCTATTATCACAATTCCCCAGTAGGAGGCCACAAGGGGATTTCGAAGACCATTTCCAGTATTAGGAAGAACTTCATCTGGAAGGGCATGGATAGGGACATAGCAACTCGGGTGAAGGCATGTCATCTGTGTGGCTTAAGCAAGCCTGCTCAAAACACTAAGTTGGGGGTGTTGTCATCAGACGTGGCGAGCAGACTGATGGAGAAGCTATTCATCGACTACGTGGGACCCTTCCCGTGTAGCAAGTCAGGTAACGCTTACCTACTTGTCTGTGTGGATGCTTTTTCGAAGTTTGCCTGGCTACTGCCCTTACGGCAGGCAACAGCTCGTTTGACCATAAGCGCGCTTCAGAACTATGTTTTTCAGCATTTCGGTCTTCCGACCATCATTGTCTCCGACAATGGACCACAGTTCATTTCGAGTGAGTTCCGGCAGATGTGTTTCGCCAGCGGTATCAAACATGTAACCACTTCAACCGTATTACCCACAGCCGTCCCATGCGGAGAGGTTCAATAGGAATCTCCGGTCCGCACTTATTGCCTATCACGCGGAGCAACAGACCACCTGGGACCAGAACTTGAAGTGGTTGCAGCTAGCTTTTAACATGGCCCTGCATGACAGTCATAAGGCCGTACCCTTCGAGATCATGTTTGGATTCTCGCCCGCACTCCCGTTGACAAACTTGTGGAATATTGACGATCTTCTACCACGGGAGCCCGATAATGGAACTGCGGAGAGATGGAGGGAGGCTCGGAAGAATTTGCTGCGAGCGCACGAGCGGGTCCGTCGACGATATAATCAGGGGCGAATTCCGAACCCCTTTCAGACCGGCGACTGGGTCTACTGCCAGAGCCATCCGATCAGCTCAGCCGCGGACAAAAGGGCCGCTAAATTGTGCTATCGTTGGTCGGGACCATACCGTATCCTAGGGTTTACGTCTCCGGTGACGGCGCGATTTGAAGAGCAGGGTAGTAATCCTAAGGAGATTACGGCACACATTTCCAAATTAAAATTATTTAAAAAAGGGTAAACGGGCTGAGAGAAAGGGGGGAACGGTGGCGGTCTCTGTGCGAGTGGGGATGTTGTCGTTTTGAGAGGGTGTGCTCCGGGGGCGGTATTGAGAATGCTAGGGTAGCGGGTAGAGGTTTCCCACAGTCCCAGTGAGGTTCGTCTACTTCAGAGATGCGCCCCTGCCTGCGCGAGCCTTGGCTTTCTCCAATTCTCCTTATGTCCGGAGGGAGCCATGTCCTTACCTTCGGTCCCAGCCCCAGACCTTCGACGATCCTTGACTTTCCTCCTTCCCATTTTCCTAACCTGTACCTGAAAAAAAAAAAAAAAAAAAAAAAAAAGGGAGTTGGAGAGAGGATGGGAGGGAGTACTTTCCCGGGGCCTGTTGTGCGCTCTGGGGAAGTACTGCTTCCCCGCATGCCCTTGGAGCACACATGTAAAGCTCAACTCATACATATATTGGATAGGTGCCATAGTCACAGTTGACATGGCTTTCCGTCGGGTCCCCAGTGGGGACCACCGCATCATGGGGACTGTCATCGCCCCTTTTCCCCTTGGCCCGTGCAGTAATGGTATTGTGTAGAATGGGGGGTGTCGTATTAGGGAATTATCCCGTAAGTACAGGGGGCAGAGGCCCTGTTTAGGTGGCGATCGTGTTCTGGCTTGGGTGGACACGCCTCAGGAGGTTGGAACTCAGGAAGCTCCCGAACTTTTCTTTTGTCTTTCTTCTCTGTCCCTCTTTGCTGTGGGCTGGCCCTGATCAGGTCAGCGTGCAGCAACCGCAAACTTACACTCTACACGTCTTCTTTCGTCTCTTTCGTTCTCCCTTCTGAGCCTCTGTTCTCCTGGGAGCAAGTGCCGCCGGGCCACCTTATCCACGATGTCCACCGGAGTATTTCAGAAGGGGGTACACTGCAGGGTACTTTCCCGAGTTTCAGAGTGGGGCAACCGGGTTGCCCTTTCGGGGTGGGGGTGTGCCGGTGTGAGTCCGGCTATCGAAGATTTTAGTTAAAGTTTTTGTAGTGTAATATAACGCGAACGCGAGTATGCTAAGCCGACCCTTGTATGACGAGATAAAGGGATGGTTGCGCGCGCAACTTGTAGAATAGGGGAGCGGTTTCTCTGTTCCTAACGGCAGAGGAATCCTTGCTTCGCTCCGTGATACATCAGCTTCGCTCTCTCTTTAAACATTACGACGCAGTTTTCTGTCTCCTCATGGCGTGCTAAAGCGTAAATCGACTCCCGGTAAGAATTTTATTATTTTGTCTTTATAAGTAATTATATATATGTATATGGGGATAATTAATAACAATTGCAGCCGTATAAAATACGTAATTATGTGTGTGCGGCCCGACAAGTTTTGTATTAAGAGAAACTCATTATTCACTGATTTACTTAACGCTCAGTATATAGCCCATTCTCCTTTTATTATTACTGTAATAGTGTGAGAGGTTTTTCAAGTGTCATTGTCATGGTAAAAGTGTACAACATTAAAAATTATTGACTAAAAGTTAATGCGTAGTCAGGTCGTGAACTGTGTCAATTCATGCAGTAAACTGTCGGAGAGCTTGTTAATTAGCTTCACAGTAGAGAATTAATTGTGAGAACTTCCATGAATGAAATTTAATTAATGTTAAAACATTCTTAATGCTGTGAGTGCCTTGCAGTTGAATTTTTTTTTGTCAAATAACGATTATCACTTACCACGTGGCGCATAACTTGTTGAATTATGTCGAAGCATGTTGACCTTGTGCTGATCACTTCATATTAAGCCACATTTAATAAGGTCTGTTCATTATTCAAATTTATTTATGCCATGGCTGATTTCTCGGCTCTTTCAGCTGGTTGCAAAAACTTTATTAATGAAAATTTGTGCTTTATTGAGCGTTAGTTGGAGGCCCGTTATGAGGTTAATTACCTGAACTCGGGTGTATATTTTGAGTGAACAGTTCTCTAATTTATTTGAATTGACAGGGTTTTCGAGTTAAGCCGGAGACTTGGTCTCGCTGATAGCCGAACATCTGCTTCAGACATGGACCATTACAAGATCCTCTCCGAAGAGGGAGCTGGAGACTGATTTTCGATCTAGCACTCGCCAGCATTTCTAAGGTGATATTCACACTTTTATTTTACTTTTGGGGCCGGGCCGGCAGTGTGCCCGTTTACTTTAAACATCTTTGAAGCTATGTGACCACGTGTCCAGACTGTCGGCTAGCAGGGGGAGCTGCTGATCACGATTCTGAACATTTTTAATTAAATTCAAGAACACTTTTATAACTCATTCACATAATAATAAGTGCACTGCCTGTAATTGTGTGTTGCACTGGGGGAGCGTGCCAGAGATATCTAATCTTGAACATTTTACAGTTGCATATCATACAAGCCTTTAACTCTTTACAAAATTCATGGTACAGGTTAGTAGCTCTGTTCCGGCTGGAACAGCAGTGGATAAATTATAACTTCACTATGGGTTTCAAATTTAAGGGCTGGGGTTTTCCCTGTTCTTTTGGGGCCGTTTTCTGGTGTTTAAAAGGGTACTTAGTTTTTGTCTGACATGTTGATGCAGCTGAGGGCAGGTGGTATTCCTGTCTAACTTTGTCAACTACATGCGGGCGCGCTGCCTCAGATGCTAGAGCACAACCGCCTTATTGTTATATTTTCATTTTAATTATATTTATATAGCCACTCGGGGTTAATAGAAAATAATTTGTTTTTTTTTTGGACATATATTAGTTGATTGGGCTCCTTACAAAAGGGCTATACTGATTGTTTTTCTTAATTGGCAAACACATGTTGATTAACTTTCACTTGTAGTTTCTGCTGTTTAATTTTCGTTAACTATAAAACATATACTCATTAATTTTGGTCAAATATACATTGTCTAAATTTTTCCGAAATTGTAAAGCCTCGAGTGATTGATTTCTGATTGTTAGAGTACATATTTTTTTTAAATCCTCCAGAATTTGTGAAGTAAGTAACTGTTTGAAATCAAATGATGTAGTTCTGTAAAGTTTATTTAATGCTGTGGAAGGAACTTAAGGTTCATACACTCATGATGGGTTATTGATCAGTGGAATGCTATGCAAATGGGCGGTCCGGTTTTATTTATGCGTTATGAGTTTTCGTCATCCTTTCTAGGGGTTTTAGGCCTTATGTAATTCTGCAAAACGGGTTGTTGATGGGCGAATATTTTATATCTGCTGGGTTCGGCGTATTGTAGGTACACTGCCCGCGGGGCGGGTGCATTCCTGGGGCATTCGTGTTAGAATTGATGTAATTGTGAGTTTGTGTGCCTTATGTTCTGTGTGTGTTATGTTTGTCCGTGTCTAGCTAGCCACAAGATGGGGGAGAATCTTATACATATATATATATATACACACACATACCTTCTGAATTTATACACACTTGTGATGCTATTATATTTATATACATTTGCTGAATTTATACACACTGGTGATTATATTATATTTATATATGTGTTTACTGAATTTGTACACACTGGTTATGTTATACACATGTTGTTTTGCTTGTTATGCTTTATATTTATATATATGTATATATTTACTGAATTTATGAACAATTGTTATGATGTACACATGTTGTTTTAATTTAATATTGTTAAAGCAGGGCTTAAATCATTTGTGATAATTATGATTCATGGGGGGGACAATGATGTACTAGAGTTGGCCTGCATGTATGATTTCTAAGCATACAATAAACTTGTTATTGTTACATTACAGCTGAGTTTCATTGCAAGTCCCGTCATGCTGGACCCGGCACGATTTTTGCTTCTCTAGGCTCCAGCCTAGTCCTAATTGACTTGTGGCCCCTCTTTCAAAAAAAAAAATTTTTTTAAACTAAAGAAGTTGTTTTACATTCAAAAATACATAAAGAGAAAGAGGGGTTACAATATATATAAATTTATTTAAAGATAATAAAATTATCAAATATTTATATACAAGGTCATAAGAAAATGAACAAAAACTTATTATGTAAACCAAATTGGTAAAGAAACCGGAATGGAAAAGAATTATTTTTTGGTAAATAAAACATAAATTTATAATAATTACAAACTGCCTGTATAATAAAAATACTATGGGTTTCTAAGAGTGACGAGAATAACAAGTATTGTTAATAATAATTTTTTGGGAATAAAAACCATAGAGTTGAAGAAATGATGCTACTACGAGTGAAAATTAATACAAAATTAACAAGCAACATGACCACTATATAATCATCCATGATTTATCAAAATTAAATGGTTATACTCCTTAATAAACAGTGAAAGAAAACCTTCTGATGATTCAACCTGGTTTCGCCATAGTTCTAGTTGACGATAGAAAATGCGCCAGACGGTAAAGAAATTATAACTCAAGACGGACCTCACCAGAGAAAAAGCTTCATTCCAGTAAGAACCATACGGAGAGAGGTAATATAAACATTTCGTTTAATAGTTCAAGAAGAAAACGCATTCCGAACGTTGATATAGAACACGAAACTATTCATTTAATCACATGTTTTTTTAAAGTAAACAAAAGCACGCTGCTCTCTTACGGCAATTCCTGGAACTACATACTAAACGAAAAATAAACAAATTTATTTAATATTTTTTCGGTATTTGTAAAGCTTAGTAATTATCCATTTCTGACACTCTCGTAACAAAAAGAACTTACCCTTAACCCTGGGGAATTATTAAGAATTATATATTAATTGATGTTTTTTAAAATAGTGTAAAATTTGGTAAACAAATCCATATATGTTTTTTTCTTTAGACCATTCAATGTTTACTCTATGAAGTCGAGATTATGTTTTATTTAAGGTAAGATCAATTGTGATACTTGTATTTTGGTGGCAGGAAACAAAAAATCAATAATATAAATAAATAATATTATTGAAAAATGATATTGAATAATGAAGTGTTATAATGTTTGTAGTGGGTAGTTGTAATAGATTTCAGCACAAAAACAGAAGAAATCAACACATCGGATCAAATTTTGCTACAGTGTAGGCTGGTTGAACTAAGCGTAGAAACTTATCTCACAATCAGCTGATTTAAATCACAGCGAACAGTTTGAAAAAATCCGAAATCGTCTAAACCGAGTGTAAATAATTGGTACTTACTCTCTCTTCTTCATAAGGCTGAACAACTTCCCTCCTTGACCCCAAATCACACACTCTCGATTTCTATTTAGATTGAGTAACACATTAAAAAAATCCTTTATTTATTTTTTTTAAAACGTCAGTTATTATAATTCATAAGTGGCGACTGCGGAGAGGCGGAAACTTTAATATCTCAAACCGAGACGTTACAAGACTGGCGCATAACCATATTGGGAGCTTAATTAAATAAGACGAACACCCAATAAGCCACATACAAAGTTTTCGCTATTAACTCTCCTATATCAAAAAGCAGTACGTTACAATATGTACAATAATAAAACCTATAAAAGCGTCCGACACAGTGCACTGCGTGTGACCCACTGGACACACGTGTCACGCCATGTGTCATCTCATAATCGATTGTAGCGCGGTGTCATACAGCAGGTTTGATTTGAAATTTAATTTATCGTTAATGACACGCGTTTGCTCAGAGTCCAGTGGGCCACACGCAGTGCACTGCGTCGGACGCTTGTATAGGTTTTATTATTGTACATATGTGTTTTGTGTTTTTGTGAATTTTAATATTTGATGATCTCCTTGTGAGTGATAATATCTGATGAAGGGTCATATGACCCGAAACGCGTCATAAATTTACAATTTGAAGTCACTGGACGGTTTCAATAAGGTAAATCATTACTATATAAAGTGACTTGGACCGTATAAAATAATGTTTAAACATGGAAAGCCAAAACTGGCAATGGGCAGAACAGGCACATCAACTGCAGAGAAGCAATAACTCCTAGGGATTGTAGCAAAATCAATCCACCCAGTTATACACCTTATCTAGAGTTACTAGGTAAAACCTGGTGAATGGTCTTAACACCAGGGAAGGAAGAAATTCCTAATGGTGGAAGGGGCAAAAGAGCCTACAGCAGAAACAATCTGCAGGCTTGGATGCATTGAGTTGGCAGCCCCACCACTACCAGCTATGGGCAAGTCATTTGTTCTGGGGACTTATTAAGGTTGTGCCTCAGACACTCCTTTTTATAATAACTAAAGCTGTAATAACACCAAGTCAATAATAATAATAATAATAATAATAAACAATTGACATGGGAAACAAGGACCATTACAACGAACGGAAGTCTTCATACTACATTATCTACACTACTTGGTTGCCCACCATATTTAATATACTGATGACATTATTCCACAATGGAAGAAGGCAGGGCTGGTATAAATGTATGGAAGGACAGTTATTTCTGCGTGTTATTTTTTTGTAACGGTTTCGGAACGGTTTCGTTTGTACCTGTTATTTTCAAATATTAGTTTAACACACTTCTATACTGCACGCCTCGAAGCCACCACAGTATAGTGTAATTCCAGAAGATAAGATTAAATTATTCACTCTGATTCCATAATTTGCTTATACTCGTTTATGCTTATCGCATACGTTGATCGACTGATGTAACCGCTCGCAAGATATTCACGGAATGCTTTGAATGTCATTTCCTTATACAGCCGTATGTTGATTTCTTTGTTAGGTACTGTATTTATCTCAGAGCTTCCTTGAAGCGCCTCGTTTCACGTCCATTTTTAGTCGTTTTCAGCGATTTCCAGTGGCCGTGCCATATTTTACCACGGTCTCTGACGTGGTATATTACATGTAATCCGACTTGCCGATGATATATTAACGTCTTGTCGTCTTTTTCTTTAAATAGCACAAGTACTATACGTATTTGTATTTCAAGAGGTAGGTTATGATAAAACTTTACTATTCTAAAATGTTGTCTTCCTTTGCAACTAGCAATTCTATCAGTACTCCGCATTCTACTGCCGCCCCCGAAGTGACTCAGCTCAACTCCACTGCGCTCAACTACGCTCCACTCCGCATCTGGTGGCCACCTAGCCTAAGAGTTCGAGGAGTTTCGGTCTGCGACGAGACGAAGGCAGATTGGGCAAGAGTTTGGTGGCCTCATCGAATCCGTCGTATTCTGATAAATTACGAAGACGCTGAAAAAGAACAGTGCATTCTTGATTGGAACTGTTCCAGCTTACATTTGCTCTGGTAGTCGACAAAAGTCACCATCAAGTCAAAGGTCACTACAGACCTGACAAACAACAGGTAGATTGTGAATGAACTTTTTGCGAATGTTAAACAAACTTGTAACTGTCTTACTGTCTCTGGTTTGAACTGATTTTCCCTTAAAACCGCCAATCAAGTAATATATTTCATTCTTTATATGTATCTTGGCATTTCTAATGGAACTTAACACACAGAAATGAATATAGCGCTGAATTTAGACACTGACTGCTTGCAACAAAACCTCTGTCCACAAATATCCTCAAATATCCACGGTAGTACAATGAACGTATTAATTCGGACTGAAAAATACGATGGCACTGCCTATAATATTTAATACTAAACCAAAATTACTTATGGATTTTCCACTCTCTATTGTATTTTCGGTTCGTGCGTTTTCGAACACCAGTTGATCGTCGAATCCTAACAATGAAAATTAAATTTTTCTAACTTGACGAAACGTCCCACTCGGGTAAATACAATACAGCCTACAGAAGAAAACAATAGACGTTTTCGTTAATAGTGTTACAGTACCATTAACAACATCATTTTTTTTTTAATTAAACTTTTTATGTAAAATTTACACTACTGTTGTCCAAAACACCCAATCTTAATAAAAGATTAGTGAACATGAAATTTGATAGTGACTGCAATAACACGGCACATGAGACACCCCAATATATTATTATAACAACGCAAACATAATACGTAGTTTATTAAACGGCCGACCTTGAGCTTCAGTTTCGGAGTTCCGAGTTGTTATGACGTCTATAGTCTATTAAACGAGCACATTCCACGCTTTAGTGTCAGAAATTTTTGAATACCACTGCTCAGATTTCAGCCATTCTATTTTCTTCACACTTAAAATCCGACAATGGTTTTTCCGTCACACATTCTCACGAGATTAGAAATAAAATCGTATGTAACACGACAGAATACACCGCCAGACCGTGACCAAAAGCAAGAGCGTACTAGGAAATGTTTTAAGGATAACTACCATTTATCTATTGTAACGATACAATTAAGCCAAATCCCGTACCAGTGATAAAAAAGATAATTCTTGATATAAAAATACTTCATATAAAATAAAATGTTTAAAAAAATGATTAAAATGTAAATACTTTGACACGACGTACAACGATATTACCCAACCCAAGTGATTGAGCCAACAACCTAAACATAAAGAAGGGAACCACGTAACATACTTAAGAAAAAATATGATAGACAAATCAATAATGAACACAGAATTTAAATCAGAGGAAGAATGAAGAGGAGAACCGAACCAAGATGAAGACTATTGAAGATGAAGACTATGGAAGATGAAGAAGAGGAAGAAAGAAGAGGAGACAGGTTAAACCCAAGGGGAAACTAACACACATATAAAAGGGAAAGATAGTATACTTAAAGATAAAATACGGTCAATAAACCTCGAATAATTATGTATTAATGAAACCAATATTATTATTATAATTAACTTAACCTATGTACCCATTTTAAGGACAATACAATTGTAAAATATAATGATATAGAAAAGTACACTAACCCAGTCAGAAAGGTTAGATTTAACAAAACACAACTAACCTAATATTGTTAATAGTAAATATCATACTAAAACAAAATAGTGAGAAATGGTAGGAGAAAATATAGGGATTACCCATTAAATAACACTAAATACAAAACAGTGAACCAAAGTGAAGTGCTTTAGTGAAGTGTATGTACCCTAAAAAATAGTGAAAATGTATGTGAAACATTCAAAATAGAATGATAAGTAAGCAGACACTCTGTGAAACATTGATAAACAACCAATGATTGGAGTGAGATTATAAATAGTAATATATCTAGATGTAACTAGAAATAATATTCCAAATTAATATAAGGGAAGCTTGTGATATTATCTAGGGAGAAAGCCCAGACAAATAACTTGTGTTAACATGGTATGATAGAATAGAATTAAAGTTTGTTATTAAAATTAAGATGGCAAAGAATACAACACCCCATGATGAAAGGGGAATTAACCTTCATAATTTTATGAAAAGTGACAATGTTTATCACTTTAGTTTGTAACACAAGAAAGAAATCAATGTTAGAACTAATAATAACTCATGACTTGTAAAGAATAGTTGGTTCAATGTTAAAGGAGGAATATGGCTGAAAGGAACCTACAGTCCATAAACCTAATTATTATATTTTAAAAGAAGAGTAATGAAAATATATGTTGAATAGTAGTTAAAACACAAACAAATAAGTGAAGCCCATCAGGCTGAATTCAGAATGTAATTTAAAAGTAAATACACTAAAAAACAAACATGGCTGATTTTGACTATGAAGACATTTAACTGCCAAAGACATTCAAATGTAAATTGTATCAATTTCACAAGAAATCTTACTAATCTAAGACCAGTGAATGGACAGTAATTATATATCAATTATTTTAAAACAGAAATGTTATTGTAATAGTTTAATATAAGAAAGAGATGTTATTTATTAAATGTCAAATAATTAGACTATAGTTAATGTATAACAAAATATGACCTTATGAGGTATCATTGTAAACTTTGAAAGGAAAGAAAGATAATAGTGATGTCATTTATTACCCCAAAGGAATTATAAGGGAATAAAACCATTAGGAAAATACTTAATAAATTTGAATAAAAATTCAAATATTTCTAACAATGTCTTAAAGGAGTAATTAACCAATCACAAAATTATGGTTACTATGACAACGAGACGTTGAGGGCTTATTTTCCGTTAAATTATATAGACTCTGAAAAACGACGCGTGGGTAAGCGGCACGCAAAATTGGAACGATTGAAATTTTAATTTAAACAGTTACAAAAAGTCGAATCAGTGAACCAAGATGAACCAAAATGAATAGACGTCGATCTATAAAGAATTCATGATGCCCAGGAACCAAATTAAATAAATTAATAAAAGAAAAACCCCAGACCAGATTGAAGAAGATGTTGGAAGCTTAAAACCAGCCCAAATTCGAAGAATATACGACTATCCTGATGACGACATTTCAACGTGAGATGAACTGATAAGTACCGAATAAATTCCTTATTCTCAAAACCCTTAATTACTTAAATTATTTGTCAAATGATAAAATTTCTCACTATTTAAAAAGTAATATTTTCTTTCAAAGGTAAATGCATAGTTTACTTACTTTAAAAAACATTTTATTAAACTAAATATAACCTTATTTGAGAGCACAATTTTTGTAACAGAAATACGACACTACCGAACAAATTGTATAAACACATTATAATTTCTAAGTACGTATAAGGTATGGTAGTGTACTTTTTTAATGTAACCAACGTTTATGTCTTATTTCATGATCCAAAGAACCCCAGATTTTAAAACTGGTAATGTTTTGTATGTTACTGAAGCCATTTTCGGCTACGATTAAATCAATTTTGCCAACTCTGAGATATTTTGTGTTTCAAGCTCTAAGCCGGAGCCGAATGTTATAAAATTATTTGTAATTCATTTGTCATATTTATTGATGACCCAATTTGTATTAAAAAATACAGTACAGATCATTACTATCTTGTTATTTCATAGGATTTTGTAGAATATATGTGTGTTAGCGAAGTTTTAAGCAACAGCCAACTAGCACTCATCACGAGTGGACGAGTTGACAACCTGTCTAGCAGCGGGAACAATTCGAACGCCACAGCTGTCCATGCTAATATCACGTATTATCTTAGAAATTAAATATTTTAATTGTTTTAACAGAAACAATTTGGCGCCACCCGGGAATAGCAATCCCTATGAATTAACAGGTAGGTTGTACTGGTAACACTGACAACGCTACGGACTCCAGTAGTGACGTCGACTTATGTAACGACCAGTGTGAGGCAAACACACTACATTCACACTAATACACAATATAAACAAGTGTGATACATTTTGACAGGTACGACCCTCAATTACTCGTTACACTATTAATGATTATTGTTTTCAAACTGCTGTTGTTTTTATTAGAGATTGCTATTACTAAAAACGCTCGTTCGTCAAAACAGAAATTAATGATAATCTGTTGTATACGAGGGAACACCTAACCCACATTCAAAGTGACTTATGAATATTGATTCATATTATTAAAAATATTTCGTCATTAGAATTATATATATGTTAGAATAATATGTAGATTATGTTACTCAGGTATATTTACATTACAGGCTACACCACACGTATTGTATAACATATGTATACTGATACAGTAGAATGTTCTGTAGCAACTATACTAAATATCGGTATGGAGAACCATACATGACTTCCATGTTCTAAGATTTATATTTAAAATAATTTACGAAATGAAATGTTTCCGTAGAAACTACTTCTTTCCACTTATTGCTTCAGCCTTAACCACAGTACTGTGGTCACTAACGTATACCACCACACGTTATCGCTCTCGATTTTCACTGATGATGGCAGTTGACGGCACTGACGAAACGTCTGGTTTTGCAGAAAACATTGGACTACGGCCAAACAACCCGGGAAAAAATTTTAACAACGAACTACTACTTTGTTGCCGATAATGTAGTACACATAAAAATTATCCCCTCCCCCTTCAACTATAATTTTCATTCATAGCCTTGGATTTCGTTGTCCATGACGTGTCCGTTACTTAACTAAATATCACTATTACATTAACGACTCTGAACACTAGGTTTTTTATAAGTAAAAGCATAAAGTTTTACCTTACAGCCTGAACCGGTTTTCTCCTTTAAAAGGCTTCTTCAGAGGTTGCCGCTGGTAGCGCTGTCCGTCTTGTTGTGGGTGACGGAATCGAATTTCGAAAGATCGATGCTGTGTGTGTGGGGTGAGATATGTTCGAATAATGCGTGCGATTTGAATTGTGTCTGTTCGTTTAGGATGTCGTTTTTATTTGTTTTTGTGTGTTTGCATATTTCCAATTGTTCTAGTGTCTAGTTTTCGGCCTTTTGTGTGTACGTGTAGAATTTTCATGTTATTGTCGATGTTTATATATGTGTGGTTTGCTTCAATGAGGTGGTTTGCAAAGGTGGATTCTGTAGTGGAATGGAGTGCCTTTGTGTGTTCAGTGTATCTCTGTTTGAAGCTACGTCCTATCTGGCCTATGTAGAATTTATTGCAATTTGCGCAATTTAGCTTGTAAACACCGGGTAGATCGAATTTGTTTTGTGCTTTGTGTGTTTTTTGATAGTGTGTGTTCTGTTTTGTTAGTAGTTTTGTAAGCGATTCTGTATCCTGCTTTTTGAATTTGTGGGCTATTTTTTCAGTTTATTTGTTGATGTATGTTAGTGTTATGAATTTGTTGTTTTCTGTCTTTGTCTGTTTTGTGTAGGAGTTTACCGACTATTGTTCTGTCATATCCGTTAGATTCTGCTAGATATTTTATCGTGTTTAGTTCGTCTTTGTAGTCTTTTTCATCTAAGGGGATGTTGTTAAGTCTATGTATCATGGTTCTGAAGGCAGCTAGTTTGTGTTGTATTGGGTGATTGGAGGTGTTGTGTATTAGTGTGTCAGTTGTAGTTGGTTTTCTGTATATACTGAATTTGTGCCTGTGTTCTAGTTTTGTGATGGAGAGGTCTAAGAAGTTTATGGTATTGTTGTGTTCGTATTTGGCAGTAAAGGTTATGTTTTTATGTATTTTGTTTATGTGGGTTAGTAACTGTTCACATTATCTTTTGTTTCCCCTGTATAGTATTAGAATGTCATCAACGTATCTGTGCCAATATAGTATTTTATGTGAGTGTCTGTCATTGTTTGTGAGTATTTTTGTTTTTTCTAAGTGTTGGGGGAAGACTTCTGCTAGAATGCTGGATATGGGGGAGCCCATGGGTAAGCCATCGTTCTGTGTGTAGTATTTATTGTTATAAGTAAAGTAGTTTTGTTTTGTGATAATGTTCAGAGTTTCTGTTATTTTGTTGATAAGTTCGTCTGGTGTGTGGTTCTGTTTGAGTTTGTTTTGTACGATGGTGATTGTTTCAGAGATGGGGATGTTTGTGTACAGGTTTTTAATGTCAAAGGAGGCTAATGTGGCATTATGGGGGATGTGTATGTCTTTTATTTTTGTTACTAGGTCTGTGTTGTTTTTTACTGCAATGTTGTTGTCTAGTTGTGTGTGTTGTCTGATAATTTTAATGAAGAAATTTGTGTTAGTGGTTGAAATCACAAAAAGAAAAAGAAAAAAATGGTAGATAAGTTAACTAAATTAATACGAAAGAACGAAGTAAAAAAGGAACACCTCTCTAAGAATAACTATGAAAAAAGAGTAATAAACCTTACAGAGGTAAATTTCAATACGGAAGAAAAAGAAATGTTAGCGAAAGGCTTAAAATACGCACCGCCACCAGAATTAAATCAAGAAAAAACGATTATTGAATGCGAAAGCATAATACAAAAACTAGGAAATGAAAATGATAAAAAAGAATAAGGTGGGAAGTAGGGAATGTAGTAGATAAAATATTTAAGAAAAGTTTGTATAATTCAAAGAATGAACAAAAAATTAAAGCAACTGTAACTAAACTAAAGAATAAAATAAAGAAGAATGATATTATAGTTACGAAGGCGGATAAAGGAAATACAATGGTACTAATGAGAAAGGAAGAATACATAAAGAAAACGGAAGAATTTATAAGGGAAGGACCATACGAGGAAATAAAGTATGATTATACAAGTAAGTACCAGTCAAGGATAAAACAAATGATGAAACAGATAACGTTTATAGAAGAAAAAAAGAAAAAGTATTTATTGGAAAGTAATCCAACAGCACCAACTTTTAAAAGTCAGGTTAAGATACATAAAGAAGGAAAACCAATTAGACCGATTGTTTCTTTTATTAATGCACCTACTTATAAATTATCAAAGGAAGTTAGCAGAGTACTGAAAGAGAAATATGAATTTGGGACAAAATACAACATAGAGAATAATATAAAATTGATAGAAAAATTAGAAAATATTAGCATTAATGTAAATACAAAATTGATATCACTGGATGTTAAGGACATGTTTACTAATATCACAGTAAATAAAGTTATTAAGTTAATAAACGATAATAATATGGGAGAATACAGGTATAAAAAGCAGTTGATGAAAGTAATTAAAGGATGTGTAAATCAGAACTATTTTAGGTTTAATAACAAGTTTTATATACAGAAAAAAGGTTTACCTATGGGGTCTTCATTATCCCCTATTCTTGCTGAAATATACATGAATGATTTTGAAAAGCAATTAATAACTTCCACTAAGTATAAAGACAATATAAAATTATGGTCTAGATACGTTGATGATGTATTAGTAGTTTGGGAAGGAAGCATAGAAGAAGTGCATGAGTTTATAAAGGAGGTAAATAATAAGGATAAAAACTTACAATTTAAGGAAGAGATAGGAGGTAAGCAAATAAATTACTTAGATTTAAACATAGAAATTAAAGATAATGAGAAACTACAGTTTGGGATATTTAGGAAAGAGTCGTATTCTGATATAATTATACCAAGAGAGTCGTACCACCCATACAGATATAAAATGGCGGCAATCAATTCCTTTTGTTACAGAGCTCAGAAGTGTTTAAAAGAGACCGAATCAAAAGATAGGGAGTTAAAAACGATAAAGGGAATTGTAAGGAATAATAATTATAGCACCAACATAGTGGATAAAGTTATGAAAAGGGTCAACATACAAAAAGCTAAAATAGAACCAGAACAAAAGAATTATGCAGGGTCATTGACATACTTAGGTTCACATACTAGAAAAATTATAAAATGTTTTAATAAATATGGAGTAGATATAGCTATTAAAAAATGTGAAACGGTATTTGATAAGATAAGGAATAAGAATATAGACAAAATTCCAGTATTACAGAAAAGCGGAATTTATAAATTAAAATGTAAAGACTGCAACAAAGTGTACCTAGGGGAGACAGGACGAAAATTCGCATGCAGGTTGTCTGACCACAAACGTGGAGAAGGTAATAGAACAACCAATTCGTTATATGCAAGACATTTCATAGAAGACAACCACAAGTTTGTTAATCCTTTGGAAGAATACGAAATTGTAAAAGTAGTAAATAACACAGTTGAAAGGAAGCTTAGAGAGGAGTTAGAAATATTGAAAGAGAAAAAGGGTTAGACAATTTAATTAATATTAAAATTAAATTTGATAATGAAGAAATATTTTATAACATGATTAAGAAGTAAATGAGAGAGGGCAGATAGATAAGATTAAGAATTATATTTCATAGTACTAATTGGTTGTTTTAAAATAAGGGTGTGTGACTGACCCACATGTGTGGAGAGGAAGAGGGTAGTTTAAAAGGATGCACACACACACACACACACACACACACACACACACACACACACACACTGAAACACAAGGAATTTACTAGAAAAATATGTAACTGTACAGATGGTGAGACAGAGTTTAGGGGGTGGGGAAGGGTCATTAATTTTTAGTTTGTTGTGGGTGAGCAGGGTGGGGGAGAGGGGTGAAGGGTTGGGTATGACATATTTTCTGTCTATTCCTGATCTGACGATGAGCTGTGAAGCTTGAAAGCGCTAATCGGAATAATTTTTATATAGTGGTGTGCAATATTGATCATTCTGATTCTGATAATTTTGTCTAGATATTTTGCGAGTTTGTGTGCAGGGGCATTACGGTAGTTGATAATTAATTACAGGGTCAATCCATTTTAAGGTGCCCAACCTTAAAATGTTACCATTTTACCGTGCTTGGTACCATGTTACCTGCTTGGTTGACCATTTAAGAGAAAATTCATTTGTTCTATGGCACACGCCGTTTTTTCCAATTGAGGGCATTTACAGTATTCTAAATTTCTCAAGACTGGGTTGTCAGAGGCCTTTCAAATAAACTTCATTGTTTTCATTACATTCTAACCTACAATTTGCAGTCCGCTGTACTAATCTAGTACGTTTCTGTGCAGATGATATTTGTATCTGAAGCTGTCAAACAAGAATTAATAAAATTCAATTTTCATTACATAATTTCTCAAGGAAGGAAAAGGATCTCACCCAGTTTTTATACGATTACTTATATATGAATACAGTTAATTTATATAAAGTATCATTGGTGAGTAATGTATCGTTTAAAAATTACAGCCTCTTAAAAATTGAAAATTTTAATTTTTTTCAAATTTTAACCTTTAATACCTCTGTTGGGGGACCAGACAAAATCTAAAATCTGCATACATAAAAGTATAATATCATACTATGATAGTATGCCCGGTGTGCTGACTACCTGGAGTCCGAACACAGAGCACTGGTTTCCTCTAGTAGGCCTATCTACCTCTGTTGTAACCATGATTTTTTCAGAATTTGGCAGGATACTTACGGGCACTTGATTTATCACGTTCAACGACTTTTCTGGTGTATTTGTTAGCATTACTTTATCTTGCCCAATTATCAAGACATTGTTTTTCAAGTTGACTACAAAACCATACTGATAAAAATGAACTAACTTCATACTAAGTTAGAAAGTGATAAAAATGACCATGGATATCAAATTTTAAATGATGAAAAAATAACTATCACTATAGCTGAGGTCAAGCCCCCAGACGATAACAAAAACGACGAAAGTGAAGACATCGCTGATGAGGCATCAGCCAGACCTTCACACACCGATTCATTCAACGCATTGGAAACTACAATATCTTGGCTGGAAAAGCAGCCTAAATGCTCTACTACCCAACTTTTGTTAGTAAAGAGACTCAGGGGACCTGACCTCCAATAACGCACCTCAAGCCTTGTTAAAAAAAAATTGTTGATTTTTTTTGTAGATCTGATCTGTGTAGTTAAATTTCTTCAGAATTTGTGATTTAAAAAAATGTTACACAATATTTGTGTGTTTGGAATAAATATAGCGAAAATTATGTTTCTAACCTATGCTGAGTTTTCATACCCCGTCTATCCTTATACTTTAAGTAGCGATGTTTTGTATATGTTTGAAAATCCGGACTGGATCGAACACCAATTACGTAGTCCGAATTATCGACGCTCTACTGCACTTGCAACTATGACAAATAGTGTCCAACAATGACAAATATAGCCCTCTTTCGGTTGGCATTATTTTACTCATTACAACTCATGTGCTATTGGCATCAACTTTATACATTACCATGACAGAACTTCATTCTGTGCAGTACTTAAAAAATTAAACTTTCTACAACCTCCACGTCTGGAGTAAATATATTACAGAAAAAAAACTTAAATGTCGTATAACACAACGGTAAAATTATTAAATTATCTTATTAAATCAATCTTCTTTGAAGCTGGTATTACAAACGCAGTGCTACATGAAACCGGCGGGTCTTTCACTGTTTCCTGCGGCCAAATACAACTTCCGTCTCCACGTTTGTATTTTTTTTCCGTGTTCGATGTGTACTAGAACTGTTTTCTTCACAAGTAACTAATGCCAGTTTATGGAGGTTATGTAGACAATGTAACTTAAATAAAATTTACTTTGTTAGTGTACAATAAAAGGGTGTATTTACTGGAAGTACAGAAATAATTTTCCATTTATCGCACATAATTACGGTACACAGACGATTTTTGGAGGTTGTGTCTACGTTTAACAATGCAACTTAACCTTTTAGATTTTTAAAATTAATTAGATTTAACAAAAATTTCCTTTGTTAGTGTACATTAAATTATTGTATGCATACAAGGCTGCTGTACATAACATTAAAGGCTGTATTTATTCGAAGTACCGGAATTAAAACCTAGTTCCAATTTAGAACGTAGACCTATAACCTATTTGCATATTTTATTGTGGTTTATTGGCACATATTTTATTAAAAGGGTGTATTTATTGGAAGTACAGAAATTATTTTCCATTTATCGCACATAATTACGGTACACAGACGATTTTTGGAGGTTGTGTCTACGTTTAACAATGCAACTTAACCTTTTAGATTTTTAAAATTAATTAGATTTAACAAAAATTTCCTTTGTTAGTGTACATTCAAAGGCTGTATTTATTGTATGGATAAAAGGCTGTATATACATTAAAGGCTGTATTTATTCGAATTAAAACCTATCGGTACTTCCAATTTAGAACGTATAACCTAGTAGGCTACGTTATTCGTACATACAGTATTTTATTGGAGTTTATTGGTACATATTTTATTAAAAGGGTGTATTTATTGGAAGTACAGAAATTAGTTTCCATTTATCGCACATAATTACGGTACAGAGACGATTTTGGGAGGTTGTGTCTACGTTTAATTATCTAACTTAACCTTTTAGATTTTTAAAATTAATTAGACTTGTAGGGGTGTGCATGGCAGAACTACTTGTGCAACCACTTTATAATCATATTTTTGGTAACACTGAGAACTTTAAGCCTTCTTTTATGCTTAAACAAATTATATATACACTTAATTATAGAAAAGCAAAAAGCAAATATGTAATTCAAAAGACTAATTTGCTCTAATAAACACATGCTGAAGGTAAAAACAAAAGAGTTTTTTCTTGCCTAACTAATCATTAGTTACTAATGTGACAGTTGGAGCTGCTTTTTCTGCAAAAGCTGGGGTATGTTGGATTCAAGAGTGGTTAAATTAAGTCATAAATCTGAGTGTGCGTCAAGTCTATTTGTGTGCTTGCTTTTCACTTGAGATGAAAATCCCATTTCACTCAAGAATGAGGTGGTGAATGGGATGAGCAACTCCGAAAGTTCAGGATAAAGATATCCAGAACTTTGTTAAGTCAGAATCTAAAAGTTTATGGATTTTGTTGTCCATGACATGTCTCATGTTATCACTAACTATACAAAATAATTTACTAAAAATTTAGTTTTAATCCCAGCATCACAGATGATATCACACAATTGCTCATTTAGTTTTACTGACAACATGTTAGAACTTTCAAAATACAAGAATGGGTCTTGAATCCAATTGAATTCACTGTATCCCTCTGGGAAGCAACTGTCAATCTGGTTATAGAGAGTTAAACATCAGAGCTGGTAAAAAACAATGGTAGAGCATGAATAACAAAAATGTACAGTTTAGACTATGTACAAAACAGGTTGAATTTAAATTGTTAAAATGATATATCTTAGTTATTTACATGTAGTAGCTTTTTAAGACACAGTAAATAAATTTCCGAACCTGACTTTGCAACCCACCAAATGCCCTCTCGGGACCCTGCAGTGGCTCATGCCCAATAGGTTAAGAAATGCTGAACTAAAGGCATGTTTGTGGAGTGAAACATAAAAGATAACCCAGACTTCTAAAATGCTCTTAGTGAAATGGGATTTTCAGGAGTAACAACACACTATTTGGTTAACAAGCACATTTTACTAATATTCTAATACCAAGTCAATTAGATAGCTTAAATGTGTAGTACTCTATGTGATGCTGATCACATACTGTTAATCAGCAGCACTGCAGAATATTCTAGAGCCACACTCTTGGCATTCATCTGGAACTTTATCACATTAGCCTGATAATTAGGATGTTGCCACCAGCTGAGTTTTAGAAAGTTGGTGTAGTAGGTTGTGCATTCATATAGGATGATATTAGACAGCAGTTTTTAATAAAAGTGACAAATGATCAATTGTTTACTTGTGTTGTAAACTATTGTGATTTTTTTATTACTGTTTGTAGGCTATACAGTGTGTCCTGGATAATTATATAAAGAGAACTCTTGTAATATAAGTGTGTTTGTTTTAGCAATTGAGAGTATCTGGTATTCAGTAATTCATTCCACTGTTTTAAGTTCATAATTCTTGTCACTGGTCGTAAGAATATTATTCTCATTAATTTTCCAATTCTATGAAGTCTTCAGTAGTTTTACCACGATGAGACTCAACTTTATCACTGAAGATGCCACATCACTGAATGAGCAAAACTTTTCTTTAATAATCTCAACAAAGCATGGTTATCAGCTGAAAAAAAGTTTTAGTATTAAAAGTTTTGATCACGCAAATCTATAAGGGATACTAAAAAGAAATAACATAATAATTGTATTGGACATAAAGTTATGTCCACAAAACAGATTTTGTTTGAAATAAATAAAACACAATTTGACACAAATATTAATTTTATGAATACTTGTTTGGCACATATTACAGAAGGTTACACCATTAAATGAGTTTGCCTAAGTATAAAATTCTTGTCAGATGAAAAACGTGTACAGTCAGAATACTATTTGTTATGTACAATACAAATGATTCACTATGGGTAGCAGTGACACATAAACACTAGACATTGACACTGAATTGTACTTGTTTTGAATGATTCATTGTGTCCTACCTGACCAGAGTACAGGTATTAACCAAGAGATGTTTAGTATACTGCTGTGTAACTGCTACAATGATGAATTATAAGTAGTACTTTTTGTTTTGGTCATCAACCTTGAAAAGGATAATAGAAACTTTGTATACCATGCTTCCAGCAGTTTTACATGATACATTCCTAGCACAAATAAGAAAAGTTTAAATCTGCTGATGATCTAAAGGAGTGATAGTTATTTGCAGACTGACAGGGTTATAAAATAATTCTGAAAGAATTGTTGCTTTTACAATACCATCCTTTATCAAGTGGCTACTCAAATCTGCCAGCTGTGATGACATTTTTCGGGCATGTTGCAAGTCTTTACTCATTTTTCTCTAGCAGCCCTAGAGAAAAATGTTGGGAAGTTTTGAAAAAGCACATTCCTTTATCACTGCAGAGCTTCCCTGAAACAAGATTAAGTGAGAGGATCCAAGCTGTCAAACCGATAGTTAAGCACTACCCAGGAGTACTTAAATTGTTGGATATACTTTAGAAGAGATGTCTTCTAGTCTAACTCCCTCTGCCTACAATATCATATTAGGGTTTAAGAAATATTTCAATTCCACAAAGAGCTTAATGTTGGCATCATTTTGGTTCAAAGTGCTTTCATATATTGACTAAAAAAATGTTGTTATTCAAAGCAAAGGAATCACACTCGTTGAAATAACTCTAGTGGAAGATTTGCTGACAGAATTGAAATTGTTGCGTGATAACCCAGACAGCATAATTGAAGAACCAAACTTAATTGCACAAGAACTAATAAAAGTTCCTCCTGAATCTCCCAAAAGGTGGAAAAAAAGTACAGATCAATCCAATAGTGATTTTTCAGTAAACAAAGATCAAGAAAATAAATTTAAAACCTCAGTCATGTACCCAGTATTAGAGTTTGTAATGGGCAACATAAAAACACGATTCACTGCAATTAGTTCAATTCGTGACTTGTTTCCACCAGTATTGAACTTTACGGACATGGAAAATGATGAATTAGAATTGAAAGCAAAAGTTCTCATTAGCAAGTTTAAAAAGGAATTGGCAATGGATCTATTTGAAGAAATATTACACTTGAAGAACATTTATAAAACAGAGTTTGAATCAGAAAAGAATCCACTAAGCCTACTCCAAAAACCTTCAAACTGTATTTGTGAACTTCTGTCTTGCCTATAGGCTTTTCTGTACTATTCCAGTTACAGTTTCGTCTCCTGAAAAATCTTTGAGCAGTATAGCGAATTCACTGAAAACTTGGCAGAGAAGCACTACCTACCAAGAAAGGCTTAATAATTTGGCAATTTTAGCTATTACAAATGAATTGGCTAACAGTATTCCACTCTAACCCATTATTAATACTTAATCATTTGGGTGTTAACAGAAACTGCACATTGCTTTTTATTGTATTATGTTGAAAAAAGGATTTTAATGTACTTGTTTGGTTATAGGCCTACGTTAGATTGTACTGTGTTCTAAATTGGAAGTAGGTTTTAATTCCAGTACTTCGAATAAATACAGCCTTTTATCCATACAATAAATACAGCCTTTGAATGTACACTAAGTAAGGAAATGTTTGTTAAGTCTAATTAATTTTAAAAATCTAAAAGGTTAAGTTAGATAATTAAACGTTGACACACCCTCCCAAAAAAGTCTCTGTACCGTAATTATGTGCGATAAATGGAAACTAATTTCTGTACTTCCAATAAATACACCCTTTTAATAAAATATGTGCCAGTAAACCCCAATAAAATATGCACCAATAACGAAGCCTACTATCTAAGTTAGATTTTTAGATAATTAAACGTAGACACAACCTCCCAAAAACGTCTCTGTACCGTAATTATGTGCGATAAATGGAAACTAATTTCTGTACTTCCAATAAATACACCCTTTTAATAAAATATGTACCAATAAACTCCAATAAAATATGTATGAATAACGTAGCCTACTAGGTTATACGTTCTAAATTGGAAGTACGGATAGGTTTTAATTCGAATAAATACAGCCTTTAATGTATATACAGCCTTTTATCCATACAATAAATACAGCCTTTGAATGTACACTAACAAGGAAATTTTTGTTAAATCTAATTAATTTTAAAAATCTAAAAGGTTAAGTTACATTGTTAAACGTAGACACAACCTCCAAAAATCGTCTGTGTACCGTAATTATGTGCAATAAATGGAAACTAATTTCTGTACTTCCAATAAATACACCCTTTTAATAAAATATGTGCCAATACTCTGAATTCAAATTAAATAAAGAAAAAAGGAATTGTGTGTGTGTGTGTGTGTGTGTGTGTGTGTGTGTGTGTGTGTGTGTGTGTGTGTGTGTGTGTGTGTGTGTGTGTGTGTGTGTGTGTTTTCTGTGGTTGAGGCTGAAGATAGAAGTAGTTTCTGTAGAAATATTTCATTTCTAAAACGATTTTAAATATAAATCTTAAAACATGGAAGTCATGTATAGTTCTCCACACGGATATTTTCATTATTTGCATCAAATAGTATTATTGTTTAATACACGTTCTATCCAGATCAAATTATGTGTATACAGTTCTGGAAAAATTAGAAATACAATTTTTTTTGTTTATTTTAAACTGTATTATGTTTGGAAGTATCCCAAAGTAAATTTAACATTAATCATGTCAATCAATGAGGCCAGTCTAGTTTTTTAAGGCTAGGAGAATCCTTGAAATGTTTGGAGCATCAGTAGGTCATCATGATGGATCTAATAATCAAACTTCAGTTTCTGTGAAAAGCTGGCAGATTTGAGTAGCCACTTGATAAAGGATGGTATTGTAAAAGCAACAATTCTTTCAGAATTATTTTATAACCTTGTCAGTCTGCAAATAACTATCACTCCTTTAGATCATCAGCAGATTTAAACTTTTCTTATTTGTGCTAGGAATGTATCATGTAAAACTGCTGGAAGCATGGTATACAAAGTTTCTATTATCCTTTTCAAGGTTGATGACCAAAACAAAAAGTACTACTTATAATTCATCATTGTAGCAGTTACACAGCAGTATACTAAACATCTCTTGGTTAATACCTGTACTCTGGTCAGGTAGGACACAATGAATCATTCAAAACAAGTACAATTCAGTGTCAATATCTAGTGTTTATGTGTCACTGCTACCCATAGTGAATCATTTGTATTGTACATAACAAATAGTATTCTGACTGTACACGTTTTTCATCTGACAAGAATTTTATGCTTAGGCAAACTCATTTAATGGTGTAACCTTCTGTAATATGTGCCAAACAAGTATTCATAAAATTAATATTTGTGTCAAATTGTGTTTTATTTATTTCAAACAAAATCTGTTTTGTGGACATAACTTTATGTCCAATACAATTATTATGTTATTTCTTTTTAGTATCCCTTATAGATTTGCGTGATCAAAACTTTTAATACTAAAACTTTTTTTCAGCTGATAACCATGCTTTGTTGAGATTATTAAAGAAAAGTTTTGCTCATTCAGTGATGTGGCATCTTCAGTGATAAAGTTGAGTCTCATCGTGGTAAAACTACTGAAGACTTCATAGAATTGGAAAATTAATGAGAATAATATTCTTACGACCAGTGACAAGAATTATGAACTTAAAACAGTGGAATGAATTACTGAATACCAGATACTCTCAATTGCTAAAACAAACACACTTATATTACAAGAGTTCTCTTTATATAATTATCCAGGACACACTGTATAGCCTACAAACAGTAATAAAAAAATCACAATAGTTTACAACACAAGTAAACAATTGATCATTTGTCACTTTTATTAAAAACTGCTGTCTAATATCATCCTATATGAATGCACAACCTACTACACCAACTTTCTAAAACTCAGCTGGTGGCAACATCCTAATTATCAGGCTAATGTGATAAAGTTCCAGATGAATGCCAAGAGTGTGGCTCTAGAATATTCTGCAGTGCTGCTGATTAACAGTATGTGATCAGCATCACATAGAGTACTACACATTTAAGCTATCTAATTGACTTGGTATTAGAATATTAGTAAAATGTGCTTGTTAACCAAATAGTGTGTTGTTACTCCTGAAAATCCCATTTCACTAAGAGCATTTTAGAAGTCTGGGTTATCTTTTATGTTTCACTCCACAAACATGCCTTTAGTTCAGCATTTCTTAACCTATTGGGCATGAGCCACTGCAGGGTCCCGAGAGGGCATTTGGTGGGTTGCAAAGTCAGGTTCGGAAATTTATTTACTGTGTCTTAAAAAGCTACTACATGTAAATAACTAAGATATATCATTTTAACAATTTAAATTCAACCTGTTTTGTACATAGTCTAAACTGTACATTTTTGTTATTCATGCTCTACCATTGTTTTTTACCAGCTCTGATGTTTAACTCTCTATAACCAGATTGACAGTTGCTTCCCAGAGGGATACAGTGAATTCAATTGGATTCAAGACCCATTCTTGTATTTTGAAAGTTCTAACATGTTGTCAGTAAAACTAAATGAGCAATTGTGTGATATCATCTGTGATGCTGGGATTAAAACTAAATTTTTAGTAAATTATTTTGTATAGTTAGTGATAACATGAGACATGTCATGGACAACAAAATCCATAAACTTTTAGATTCTGACTTAACAAAGTTCTGGATATCTTTATCCTGAACTTTCGGAGTTGCTCATCCCATTCACCACCTCATTCTTGAGTGAAATGGGATTTTCATCTCAAGTGAAAAGCAAGCACACAAATAGACTTGACGCACACTCAGATTTATGACTTAATTTAACCACTCTTGAATCCAACATACCCCAGCTTTTGCAGAAAAAGCAGCTCCAACTGTCACATTAGTAACTAATGATTAGTTAGGCAAGAAAAAACTCTTTTGTTTTTACCTTCAGCATGTGTTTATTAGAGCAAATTAGTCTTTTGAATTACATATTTGCTTTTTGCTTTTCTATAATTAAGTGTATATATAATTTGTTTAAGCATAAAAGAAGGCTTAAAGTTCTCAGTGTTACCAAAAATATGATTATAAAGTGGGTGCACAAGTAGTTCTGCCATGCACACCCCTATAAGTCTAATTAATTTTAAAAATCTAAAAGGTTAAGTTGCATTGTTAAACGTAGACACAACCTCCAAAAATCGTCTGTGTACCGTAATTATGTGCGATAAATGGAAACTAATTTCTGTACTTCCAATAAATACACCCTTTTAATAAAATATGTACCAATAAACTCCAATAAAATACTGTATGTACGAATAACGTAGCCTACTAGGTTATACGTTCTAAATTGGAAGTACCGATAGGTTTTAATTCGAATAAATACAGCCTTTAATGTATATACAGCCTTTTATCCATACAATAAATACAGCCTTTGAATGTACACTAACAAAGGAAATTTTTGTTAAATCTAATTAATTTTAAAAATCTAAAAGGTTAAGTTGCATTGTTAAACGTAGACACAACCTCCAAAAATCGTCTGTGTACCGTAATTATGTGCGATAAATGGAAAATAATTTCTGTACTTCCAATAAATACACCCTTTTAATAAAATATGTGCCAATAAACCCCAATAAAATATGCAAATAGGTTATAGGTCTACGTTCTAAATTGGAACTAGGTTTTAATTCCGGTACTTCGAATAAATACAGCCTTTAATGTTATGTACAGCAGCCTTGTATGCATACAATAATTTAATGTACACTAACAAAGGAAATTTTTGTTAAATCTAATTAATTTTAAAAATCTAAAAGGTTAAGTTGCATTGTTAAACGTAGACACAACCTCCAAAAATCGTCTGTGTACCGTAATTATGTGCAATAAATGGAAAATTATTTCTGTACTTCCAGTAAATACACCCTTTTATTGTACACTAACAAAGTAAATTTTATTTAAGTTACATTGTCTACATAACCTCCATAAACTGGCATTAGTTACTTGTGAAGAAAACAGTTCTAGTACACATCGAACACGGAAAAAAAATACAAACGTGGAGACGGAAGTTAATTTTGCCGCAGGAAACAGTGAAAGACCCAAACCGGCAATATTATTTTACAGCCTTCAACATACGAAATCATATTGTCAATTCTACAACATGCAAAAGACGGGTCTTTCACTGTTTCCTGCGGCCAAAGACAACTTCCGTCTCCACGTTTGTATTATTTTTCCGTGTTCGATGTGTACTAGAACTGCCATTAGTTACTTGTGAAGAAAACAGTTCTAGTTCACACGAGTCAATCTGCACACTTTGCAAACGTAAATCAAGTTATAACATTCAAACGCATTTCATGCATATACTTGTTATTTTTAAAAACTGACGGTTGAAAGTTGAAAGTGGAAGCCGTTGGGATGAATGGTAGTTTGGAAATTTGTTTTTGTTTCCTGCCGTTTGCAGTAAATTTTAAAATAATAAATTGTAAACAGCTAACGTTTTCAATTGTAATTGTTTTTGCTTATAAAATTGATTTCAACAAAATACCAATGCACTATATTAAAATATAATGAGTATTACTTTCCCAACTGTCAACATACGGTATCAGCTGATTTTGGTAAGTTTTTCCCGCGCGCGCTTTTGTATCTATTTTGGATGCGTGCTTGTGTAACCAAGTTAAAGGTAAGAATTGTCTTCTATCATGTTTTCTAAATAACTATATTACAAATATATTTACTATATAACAAACATTATCATGTTAAATTGCTAAACTCAATATCAGCAGCGATTATTTCTGTCTTGATGCGTTTACATATCAAATGTAAAACTAAAAGCAATTAAAATATCTGTATGGAGAACCATACATTACTTCCATGTTCAAAGATTTATATTTAAAATCATAATGGAAATGAAATATTTCCACAGAAACTACTTCTTTCTACTTATAGATTCAGCCTGACCACAGTACTGTGTGGTCACTAACGTATACCACCTTACATTATCGCACTCGATTTTCACTCATGACGGTCGATGGCACTGCCGAAACGTCTGGTTTTGCAGATAACATTGTACTTCGCTCAAACAGCCCGGGAAGAAATTTTTACACTAAACTACTTCTTTGTTGCCGATAACGTAGTACACATATAAAAACATAAAACGTTGCAGGTAAACTACCCCTTCTTCTCCACCGATCTTCACCAAAATCAAAAGACCTTGAGTGCTCTACACATTAGGGACGTATGCAAAAAATTATTTGATTCTGTTTGACTTTACGGCAGTTATCGTTCGTCATAGAAAAAATTACCCTTATTAAAACATTAAATGTTGCAGGTAAACTACCCCTTTCTCTTAACTGATCTTCACCAAAATCAATAGGTCCTGAGAACTCTACAATTCAGGGCTGTGTGCAAAAAATTATTTTATTCTGTTTGAATTTGCGGCTGTTATCGTTGGCCATAGAAAAAAATTCTACACACAAACTTTTCGAAAAATGACTTTTTTTCGTGTTTTGAGGGTAGTACATGTATACATGTCCATGTATTTGATGTCATTTTGATGAATTTTGCTGCAATTGTAATCGATGTTATGGAACAAACATGTAAAAAATAAGTACACTGTGTGTGTGTGTGTGTGTGTGTGCGTGCACAGGTGCATTCTCATTACATTCAGTTACTTGATATGTAATGCTTTCACAATTGAAATACATTTCAGTGAGATAACAATTGGATTCGTTCCAGGGAAATGTAAAATTCCTGTTACAACCACACAATTTCTTGTAAAAGTAGTTCTTGACTTTTCCTTATACAGCAAGATGAACAATATAATTCACAAGTCTAACCACTCTTTCCTTCTCAAAACACTATTTAAAAAAAAAAGTGACTAACAAAAGATCTGAGTATTCCTTCTAGTTTGTTTGCCAACAGAAGTAAAATTAGTGTATACAAATATAGTATTATTTTTTGTACATTTCAAATTTTGGGACACCAGGTTTCAAAAAGTGGGGCAAAAGTTTGACAAAATCACAAATTCCATGTGGGACATCGATTAAAGAGAATTTTAACGAAAATCTTAATATACTGTACAGTTTTAGAAATTTCAAAATTCTTTGACCCCATGGCTCAAAAATGGAATCAATAATTTGAAAAAAGTGTAAAAATCCGTCTAGCTGTTAGACTAAAAGAAATTACACACATTTAACTGTGTGGAATGTATACTATTTATTGTATGATCGCTCTATAATACTGTTACTTTACTAAACAAAAATTAGTCAGTCTGCCTGCACACCCATATTGCTGAGTAATAATACAGCAGTCTTGTCTGGCGTCTCTGGCCCCCCCCCCACACACACAGTTGCTATGTAGCTGATTTCTCTCTGGCAGTGGTGAAATGTCAGTTCTGCCATGGTCAAAAGCATAACAGGCAGCAGGCCTAATGTTTGAAAGAAAAGAGAATAAGAAGAATTATCTTGTAGACATTTGTAATTTTTAGAAACAAAATTTAATGTTTTGTTTAATGGGCAGTTAAGAATACTATGTGTGTATGTGCGTGCGTGTGTGCGCACGCGTGCACGCATGTACAACTTTTAATCTGAACTATAATCTGCTGTTAGAACCCAGCTGCCAGAAGTGGAACATGTGGTAGAATAGCACAATGCAGCAGTACTGTATTCCCAAACTGTCACTTCAGAAAGTATATTAAACAAAATACAGGACCATTATGGGAAGAATAAATAAAGTTTAGTTGTTACCGTTTCATCTGAAATTTGCTTATTAAATTTAAGTTCAATGAAAACAATGCTATGTTTATTTTCAGATGAGTACTACTGCCGTAAATTGGTGTTGATTGTTTGGTATTCTGTAGGTTTAATTTTTGGGCAAAAAGGTTCTATTTCAGTTGTGATGCCCAGCAGTGTCAAGTACTTGTTGGCAGTATTAACTGGTAATGTCTGGGTCTTCAGATGTGTCCCGTCTTGGCTATTTTTTGCCCATTTTGCTTGTGGTAAGGCTTTTATGCCAGAGAGATGGCAGCTTGTTGGTTTATTTCTGAAGTGATCGGTAAGTGGCTTGTGTACAACTGAAGAGAAAGGGCAGGTGTGGTCTTCACACCTCCGCTAATCAGCCGTAGGGCATTGTTTTGTGTTGTTTCCAACGTCTTCAGATTAGAGTTGCTGGCTGCTACAAGTATCTCACTTCCATATGTCATGACTGGTTTTATATAGGTTTTGTATGTGCTATTCAAAGTGTCCTGCATACATCCCCAGGTAGCTCCAACAAGACGCTTTATAAGTCTCAGTTTTTGGTTGACTTTATTTGCTGTTTGTCACATGGTCCTTCCAAGATAGTTTGTTATCCATGTGTACACCTAAGTATTTTGTACATTCGCTTTTGGGAAGGTTTAGGTTGTTGATCTTCAAATTGAAGTTGTCATTTTTATGGCGCATCGTGAAAAACTGGTAAGCAGTCTTTGAGATGTTAATTTTCATGTTGTTCTCAGAGGCCCAGTTGTGCAAGGAGTCCAAGGTTTCGTTCATTCTTTGTTCTTATATATTCTGCTGGTTGGCATTGTTTTTGGCTGAGGTCCAAATGACTACGTCATCAGCGAACATTCCCATTTTGACATTTTTATCTTTTAAAATTTTTGAGAGGTCATTTATGAAAACATTGAAGAGTGTGGTGCTCAGTACTGCTCCTTGGGGTAGACCTACTTCTGTCTGTTTGTATTTGGAGAAGGATTCACCGAATTTGACTCTGGCCCATCTCTGATCCAGAAATCTTGAAAGCCAAGACAGCATGTTTCCCTCTATATCGATATCTTTTAGTTTTTCAATGAGTCTAGTTCTCCACACGGAATCGTATGCTCCACTAAAATCGACGAACACTGCCAGGGTGCTTTCCTTTCGATTAAATGCTACTTTTATCTCTTGAGAGAGTTTTATCAGTTGGTATGTTGTAGAGCGATTTTGACGGAAGCCTGCTTGTTCTTCAGTAAGCAGATTTTGGTTTTCTAGATACCAGCACAGTCTGGCTGAGATCATTCTCTCCTGGATTTTTGCTAGTACAGATGTTAATGCTATAGGTCTGTATGAACTTAGAATGTTTGTTGGTTTGCCAGGTTTTAATATGGGGACTATTATTGATTTCCTCCACTCATCAGGCAGGCTATCTCTAGATTTCCAATGTTTATTATATACCAATAGTAATGTCGTAAGGGCTTTTGGTCCCAAATTATGAATAAATTCTGCGAAGATGTCTGGTCCCGGTTGTTTTCTCTTCTTGGTGTTACTGATTGCCTCTTTCAACTCCTCTTCTGTAAAATCTTGGGTGAAAATCTGCCTCAGTCCGTCGTTGTTATTTGTTGTTTTGTTCCTGATATTTGTTTTGATTTGTTTTTCTTGTTTTTTAAGTTTGTGTGACAGTTTATGGGCATTGCAAAAGTGGGTGTTAAAGTAATTTGCTATTTTACTGTCATCTGTAATCTCTTTGTTTTGAAATTTAAATGGTTGGGATTGGTTTTCTGGATGTTTGTTGTTTAGTCTACTTATAAATTTATGTGCCTTTGGTGATGGTTGGTTGGTGACGCTCAGCCCCAGTCAACTAACCGCGTTGTCCCGGCCGGGAACGGAAAAGAAATCGTGGATCACAAGTAAATTGTTTAACTTTCAATAAAAACCGACGTAAATAGTGAACCTTTGTCACAGAATGAACTAAGTGCAGTGTAGCAGTAAAAAAGAGTCAACCAAAACTTTCGGACATGCATTCAGCGTCACACATGATGAGTAACAAAGACGGTTAAGTAATCAACAAAATTTCAATCTCTTAATAACTTCAATAACCTTTCATCAAAAGAGCGCTCTAAATTCAATTATGGGGAATGGTATGAATGAGTGTGTATAGCAGGCTGGGTTGTTTTATTATAATTTAAGAAACTTACCTTAAGGAGAACTAGTGATTAAGATGCCTATCATGTAAAAAATTAATGTTTTTGTATTTAACCAGAAAATAAGTAAAATCACAGGAATAAAATTTTAGATGAAAGTGAACTCTTAAGTACACGTAAAAGTAGAGTAAACTGAACGTTGAAATAAATGCTTTGTGTGTTATTCATTTTTTTTTATAAACAATAATATGTTATTTTGGAGAGAAAGGATGAGTAATTAAAGAATTTAAATTCATATAAAATGAAATAAAATCTGAGTTTTATTACATCAATGAGAGTTGAGTACATTATTGTGGCAACCTTAGAATCACGTTCACATTCACCGTTCGTGCGAGTATCCTGGACCCAAATGTAAGGTAAGTGGGAGAATAATATTGTTTTTGTAAATGTGTATAAAGTAATTAACATCACACACTGATTTTTTAGTCCGCGGATTTGGTTCCACTCAACCGTATGGCTTTATGATGTAGTTCGGACTGGCTGAATGGCGATCTGTGAGCGTATACTATATGAGCTGGTCACGTGGTTCCTTCCGCTCACCGCTGCCCCTCTCATCTGATTCCATCGAAACGTCTAGAAGTTTATAAAATTCAGAATTGCGTTTTGTTGTTTGAAAACACGTGTTCATGTCGTGATATTCTCGTAACGTCAGATGAAATACAAAATTCCTTACCTTATAAGGTTTGGTTATTCAGTCTTTGAGACGGCAATGCCTACATCACACTGGCTGATTCATACCACTCCGATCTCTAAAGTCATATTTTACTACGGTTTACATAGATCATATTATTGCACAATATTAAAATGATTATACCCATTTTGTACTGTCACAATACCCCCTCAATGAGAGGTTTTATGTCAAAGCATAAAAACTCTCATTGACAAAACCTAAAAGGATCAGTTCAGATATGGCGCCATGACCCCCCTTATTTTCTTATTAAAATCATGGGTTACTCACCCACCTGATCCAGTGACTTTACTGAACTTCCTGCCTTAGGATCCCAACACCATAAAGCCAGACAGGCACCAGACGCCCCTGCCCTGACACTCTGGCCAACACAGGGTCGCCACCACAGTACCACCAGACTCTGAAACAATCAATAAACATTAATAAATGGCCTTTCACCATTCCATATACTCAACTGATTTGGTTTCCTCTTAGCCATACTGGTTTGCCTTTTTCAAAGTACTGGCTTTTTATCTTAATTGTCTACATGAACGAATCATATTGTTTAATATTATTATACACCTTTTTTTGTTTATCTCCCGTGTTATTTTGCCACACTTTGGATGTGTCATTTTGTTATAAATCTCTTGTAGTATGGTTTAACAGCCACACTATTGTAGGTGTCAATTTGTGATAAAGCTGTCACTGATGATGATGATCGTGAACGCGCTAATAAACCGTCCCGAATCTTGTTGTTGTCTGTTAGTCCTTACACCTGTCCTTACTCACTGGTTTTTTCTTCCCGATAGGCGCCAAATTGTTTTCCAGAAAAACAATTAAAAGATTCAATATCCATTTGTTTACGGTACTGTGATGAATGATTCGAATTACTCGCCGACTGGCGGGAACTCGAACGCTTGTCTGGGGGGATGTGTTGCCAACATAAAATTTGGTCAAATAATTCTATTCACTGCTACAGAACACAACATACATAATACATTTGAAATAATTACAGGACAGCTAGTAAAGATTCGTACTTATTTATTTGACTTGATAGCTCATTAATTTTCAATAATTGTTGTACAATTGAGATTATTATAATAATTTTTTAGCCTCGGCAATAAATTAATTTTTTACTCAGCAGAGAGCAGGGTGGCAGCACAAAGTTAGTTTGAGGACGTAATGGTCGCCGTGTCTTCTTATTTATACAAATTAAATTGCCAGTGAATTCTTTTGAGTACGAAAAAGTTTAAAACAAGATGTTTAAATAAAGTACACCACCTTACAATTGTGGTACTTAAATATTAAAGAGGTTTACATTAAATTCAATTCTGTTGTGTCAAAAGTGTGTGTCCGTTTATCGTTTCAGACATAGGTTATCTTACAGTTACTTTATGTGTTAATAAATATGATTCATTAATCTTTGAAAGAAATAGGTGTTCCAAGTTCGGAGTGAGAGTTCTATATTTTGAAAAAAGGTGATCAGTTTTAGTTTTTAATTAATTGTAATTTAATTCATACTTAACACAATCACAGTGTTAGTATTATGGATCATCAATGGTTTCTTCGCTGTTGTTAATGCATTCATCTAATCTCAACGATAGGGTTGTCGTCTTCATTGGCGTCTGTTTCTTTTATTACAATTTGTAGTTATCTATTAATTTTGTAACATCGTTTATTCTTCCTCCCTGTGTTGCTGGAAATATTGTTTACTTCGGGTATTCAATTTGGTTTCATTTCTTTTTGATCTTCTTACTTATTTGCTTTTTAAAAGGTCCGCATCAGTATAGCGTCTATACCTCTGAATTGTTAATAATGGAATCCCGTTACCTAATGGTCAAAATTATAATAATGTTCTGTTTCTATGGTAACCGGCTTGGCTCTGATTGGTTAAGTACATTTGAAACTATTGTTATAAATCCTGGTTTGTCTGTTCAAAATAAATAAATATTTTATAAATGATATTTTTCCTTGGGGATATTTCCAACGCTTGAAATATTAATATAGATGTCCCTATCTTCTTTCGATGATCAATTTGACATCTCATAAGGCTGGTCTAGCCCCTCTATTAATGTTTTTGTACAAAATTGATAATTCTATTTTAATACATATTTTACTTATTTATACTATTTATCACAATTCTGACATGTTATTCTGGTTATTTACTTGTAATTACATAATTTATTTGGTCATATCATTCAAATATAGTCTTCAATTGTTTATTATTGGTTTTCTGAACTTGTACAGCTATGTCATTTATAGGCCTAAACTGTAACATCTTAGAATTTTTTAATTTGCTCTATTTAAACATTATTTACTAAGCACATATGATTTGCTTATTTGCATTCGTGCTTATTGGCTTTTGAATTACATTGAACTGTTTTTCAATCTATTCATGTTATTATACTTTTACCAAATTATTTCCTCTCTGATATTTTACTTTCTATTTATATTATATTTATTAATTTGTTGTTTGTTACTTTTTATGTCATTATATAACTTGATGGTCTGTATATTGTTCAGCCATATTCTTTCTTATTACATACAATTATTATATTGCATGTCATTAATAAAAATGTTCATACTCTTCATAACATAGAAATAACTCCTTCTTATTAAAATACAATTATTATCTTGTATGTCATTAATTAAAATGTTCATACTATTCAGAACATAGAACTAACTTCTTCTTTTTTTAAACACAATTATTATCTTGTATGTCGTTAATTAAAATGTTCATACTATTCATCTCCTTATACCTTCCTTACTTATATATAAATACAAACATATTGTAAACTTCTGCCTTCTGAGTTTACACTCCCTCAGACCTACGCTGTGTCTTACAGTTTAATACTATTCACTTATTTTCTTATTCACCATTTGGTTATGGTTTTGGTTTGTTACACTGGGTCACTATTCTTTTCCTTAAAATTATAAGTTGTTTATTTTAATCTTATCACCACTTCACTGTTTATTGTTACCACTCCCTACCTATCTCTCACTCTTGGATCGGGTTTTAAAACACAGTTTTATAGTCATTTTTCTATATTTTATGTTCTACTGTTTCTCACTATAGGGTTATTAATAATACATATATTCTATTAACAAATGTTTTCCTTCTTGGATTTCGTTGTCCATGACGTGTCCGTTACTTAACTAAATATCTTGACATAACACGGTTATGACAGAACAATAGTCAGTAAACTCCTACACAAAACAAACAACAGACAAAGACAGAAAACAACAAATTCATAACACTAACATACATCAACAAACAAACAGAAAAAATTGCCCACAAATTCAAAAAAGCAGGATACAGAATCGCTTACAAAACTACTAACAAAACAGAACACACACTATCAAAACGCATGCCCAAAGCACAAAACAAATTCGATCTACCCGGTGTATATAAACTAAATTGTTCAAATTGCAATAAATTCTACATAGGCCAGACAGGACGTAGCTTCAAACAGAGATACATTGAGCACACAAAAGCACTCCACACCACTACAGAATCTACCTTCACAAACCACCTCATTGAAGCAAACCACACATATAAAAACATCGACAATAACATGAACATACTACACGTACACACAAAAGGCCGAAAACTAAACACTCTAGAACAATTAGAAATATACAAACACACAAAAACAAATAAAAACGACATCCTAAACGAACAGACACAATTCAAATCGCATGCATTATTCGAACACATCTCACCACACACACACATCTTCGATCTTTCGAAACACTATCTCGTCGCCAACAACAAGATGAACAGCGCTACTAACGACAGCCTCTGATGAAGCCTTCTATAGGTGAAAGCCGGTTTAGGCTGTAAGGTAAAACTTTACGTTTTTACTTATAAAAAACTTAGTGTTCCGAGTCGTCAATATTATAGTGATATTTAGTAAATGTTTTCCCTTAATTACTATTGGTAGTGTTGTAACTTTTATTAATTTTGGATATTTGATCTATTCAGATTAAAACTTCCACTTACCTTACGACTTTGATCTGGCCGGATCGCATAGTGTGGACTAACCCATTTCGTTCGACGAACTCTGACGATACATATAACGAAATAAGGTTTTGAAAGAATTTAAATCTCAATTTTTTGGAAGAGAAATTATTTTTCTTTTATTGATCAGCAATATTGAATTTATACGTTTTCCATATATAGGTTTTGCATGTGTCACATGTTGTGCGCTATTGCACCTTGCTTGTAACTGAACTTATTAACTATGGCTTACCTTATCATGGACAATTATATAACTTCATTCACACACATATACACTTAATTCAGCCCAGCATTGCACACTCACTACTCCCATTCCATTATAAAACCCCAATTACCCAATTGAATACATGATTTTAGATCACTACCGGCAACGCGTTCTTCTGTGACCTCGTGGCCAGCCCGCGGTAGGTCGAAAACGTCTCGAAAAGGACGAAACTGAATCACAAATTTGACTATTATTGTTCTACAACTATCCTCCCATCCTGTCACTGGTTTTAGAAAATGACTACTTCACTTTCATTATCAAATACTAATAAAATTATATGAGCATATTTAGCTCGCGTGTCGGCGCCGACACAGTCAGTGACGAACTGGACAATGTGCTTTCCTCGAGTCACGGGAAATGAGCAGTCACGGCCATCCGGTTTTAGTCGCCGTTGGTGATTAATTGCGGTGGCATAACCATTTTATGCATGGATTATAACGGGCATGTGTGTGTGTCCAGAGGCCGATATTGGCATCTGCTCTCCTGATGTCGCTCACAGTAGGCGGAGTTTGACGCCGTTTTCCGGTAGTCGGTCGATTGGAACTACTAACTGTTCGTCCCAGCGCCATGTTTGTCTCAACTGTCGTGTCTTTCACGGCGTCAGTGCCGATCCCCGCCCGGCTGAGTTGCATACGGGCGTCAAAACACATGCACAGAGTTCTTAGAATTTTGGTGGAGGTAAATTCTTCAGCCGTGTTACACCACTGATTGCGTTTCGCTTTGTTTCCAACTGTTTCTCAACACTGGTCTGTTATACGGACAAATACGTTGCACAATAATACATTTTTACATTATTTTATACAAACCCGCCCGAAACCGAAATGACTAAAAATATATATATACCCCAAACGGTTAAAACAAAAACACCCAAAAATCGACCCGCTACAATACCCCCTCGATGAGAATTCTGCTGTCCATGACAGAAGAAATCTCATCGATAAACCCCAAAGAGGACCGGTGAGGAACTGGTGCCAACAACCCCCTGGTTCTTACTCTGCATGGGTACACGACCCCCCTGGCTCAGTGACCATGGGCTCATCTGAACGAGATCACTGGACTTCTCCGTAAGAGATCCCAACACCGAGAAATCGATCAGCCTCGCACCACAGCCCACCTTGCCTTCTAACATGCTACCCCCAAAAATCCTCAATCCCTGGCTAAAATCGTTCCAGCTCCTCCGCCGATGTGGATCCCCTTTTTGCAAGCTGGGCTGCCTTTGGCAAATACTGGGCTCACACACTCTAACATTACATATTACCATAACACATAAGAATAAAACTTTCTTTTAAAATTTTTCAACAATTTAAAAAATTCAAAATTCAAAAAATAATCGTTTATCAAAAAATTCTCTTCCTCTTTTTTCTAATTTTTGTTTCAATGACTTAACCTAAACATTCCTATTAATACAAATACATCCTTACTCTAGCATGAGAACAATTTATAGCCTACCAATATAAAGCAATACAATAAAAGAAACATCATTAATACATACACAATAAAATAATCATTACTCAACATATTCACTCGCTGGCAGGCGAAAAATCAAAAAAATTTTTTTTTTCAAAAAAAATTTAAAATTTTCAAAATTTTACAATTCAAAAAAAATTATTCATTAAATATTTATTAAATTTATTTATTAAATAACATTTATTAAAATTATTCAAATATTGGTTTGAATTAATTAAACAAACAAGTCAAAATTGGATTCCTACTATACACAAGCTTAGTAGGTGTATGAACTCATCAGCTGAACATAACTAGGTCAAGTTCAAAACCCTTGACCTACATATGTTACGTATAAGTTCTGAAAACACATCGAACATCTGTAATATCCTAACTTTGACATACAAAACCTAATAACATAAAATATTTAAAATAAACAAAATATTAATATAATTAATCATCAACTTGACATTTAAATTATTTAAAACAAACAATTCTTGACTTTACATTATTTTCAAATTTTATCAAAATTCTGTCACTGGTGAAAAAATAAACAATTGCATATTCTTTATCATGAATCTCTCTTTCTTTTCAACAATCTTACTTTAATATACTGTGGGTGATGTAAATTATTTATTCTCGTTTTTCTGTATTAGATCTCTATACATATATAAACTTTCTCCCTCTGACTCTGATATTAATCAACTCAATTATCATGACACCCATCTCTATCAAAATTATCTACTAATCAGGACATTCTAAACCCCAACTTATCATTTAACACAAAACGCCACCTTCTCTACATATAATAAACTCGCTAACCCTTTGTATACATAGGATACGTGTTTCCTTCCCAAAAACTCATTTCCCTTATTTGGCCCCCGGATTTTACCTAAGGCGGCCCCTCCTCACTAAAATCTATTCCAATTCCCGTCCCAACCCTTGTTGCGGACTCCTACATTACACTACCCTCTAATACAAAATTGCCATCCCCAAAAAATCTCAATCTCATTACATTACTACAAATACACAAAATAACCTCATTAACTATAAAAACAACAATATATCATTCAAAATCTACATAAAGTCTCCATTACCACTGTGTCAACATCTATATTTCACAAAATCCTGTTATATCACATCAACTCAAAAACAGCATTACATTATATTCATCTCCATCATTTCACATTCAACTTTTAATTCAACTTGGACAGGTCTACGTGTCCCATAAAACATTTATCACCCATAAATTATCTTTTATTAATTGCATAAATTATTATTATTTCATTTCTCATATTCTTTTTATCTTTACTTCAAAATATCTGTAGTACACTAAACATTAATTACTTGTAACATTTACAAACCCATATACCCGTGACATGGTATTGTTGATCAGCCGATATCCTAACATAAAAACACAATGAAACTACATATTAAAATTGAACAAATACATGTAATACATTATCAACACTTACTTCTATTATGTTGATTGCCTGCCAGGCGTCTAATGATTGGCTTAGAAAAGAAATTACACACATAATGAAAATACATTTTATCAACAACTATATCTAACACACAACAATAAAATGATACCTTTAAAATCATAGTATGAACCTTATTTTACGAGTCTGAGCATATAATTATGTGGACAGAGCACAAGCATTTTTGATTGGATTAAACCTTGAATAAGCAAAACTGTTACGTCATAAGATTTTAAAATTCGTGACTCCTTTACGTCACCTCCCAGCCACACACTCTATTTCAGATTATGGAGGACTGTCTCGCCCTTTCGCTTCCACAGAGACTGTATATTTTGGAGCAGGGTTTACCTCTCCGTGTCTCTGCTTCCGCTGTTAAGTTAAAATTGGTGAACATCATCATGTTCTCGTTAATAATCATGCACCCTTAAACGGATCTACCACCTGGCTCTGCTGTTCCTTCTCGAACAGAGTGGCAGCCGCTGTTCCATAGTTTGGTGATTCCCCTTTTTATTACCCCCCATCAATTTCAAAATACACCTTTACAACGATAACAGCTATGGCCAGTTATGGTCAGCGCGTAATCGTAATGTGCCCCAACCATAGCTGTTAAAGCTAAACCAATTCGACGGTCAGGGTTCGGTGAGGCCGTGACCGCCCGAAAATTTGGGGAATCACAAGTAAAATATCTTTCGTAATATTAAATTAAAATTTAAATGACAATATTAATTTAGATGGGGTTTTAACCCACTTTATATGGAAGCTTAACCATTATTAACATAAAATAATTAATACAAAATCTACAACCTTCCCCCATAGCAGTTCCACACTACACTGTTATAATACATCACATAACACAATACACAAATAGCAGTAAACCTGGATTATTAGCATACATCAAACACATAATTCTCTTTTAAATAATTTATATAAAAATTTATAAACATTATTATTTAAAATTTTTCATTAACTCTTTTTATTTATCATCATGATGAATTTATCCTGTGTTGTAATCAGATTTTCAAAAATTCTAAATTTATTATTAATACATATTTTTAATCATTATGTTCCACAAAATAAACCATTTAACATTTATTTACTTATTAATTATTATTAAATCAAAATCTCACCAAACAATTTAATTACTTTATAAAATTCAAACACATAATATTCAATCACACTATCTACACATCTCCACTTATTTAATTCAATTTATTATTAAAATTAAATATTCATTTGATTATTAAAATAACATCTCTCAATTATTATCAACATTCTACAAATCATTAACTATTGTCTTCGTAATTATTTTGTTATTTAATTAGAGTGCAAAAATATTAATAATATTATTATTATTAATACAACATTTTCTAAAACATATACACATTACATTTCACAATACACACAAATGAATTCAATATTATTTACAAAATATACGTCAAAATTGTTCAAGTGTATCTCACTTCAGATGTCCAAATCAGCAAGGTCATTACCAGAATTTACAGTATCTAACAAGGTCTATACACTGATATTCTAGTTCAGCCACCATCGTCAAAAATTAATCTTGGTTCTAAATAACACTTTTCAATTGTATTGACACACATATTGTTGTCTTGTGTGTCATAACCAAACAATTTCAATTTATCTGTTATACCATAATAATCATTCACCAAGTCTGCGTTAAGTATTTCTGTTAACTCTCCGTCAGTAAATATTTCCAATATCGGGTTAGTTACTTTTGTATTATCAATTACATCATTCGGGTTTAAATATACTTCTAATATTTCTTTCAACTCATCATAATCTCTCTTTAATTCATATAACTCTATCTCTCTCTCAACAAACAATTCTCTATTTAAACCTGTCTCATCATAACACCATCTCATACTTATAAAATCATTCCGCACAGAGGGTATAAACTCATACAAATAAAATAAACTCAAATCTTCTACTAACACGGGACTCTTGCCCTTCAAAAACTCTTGTGACCACCTTAAATCATCGTAAATAATAAAAGGAAAATTTCCCCTCTGTCCCCACTCTACTACAACATTATTTTTTCTCTCTCTCTCTAACTCACTGACACACATTAACATCTCATAATCACTGCATTCTATACTTTCATTATTTATTTTTACCGTATCACTTTCTGATACCAATTTCTCAAACACATTATTATTCTCGTTATTATTATCATCATTATTTTTTATTAATTCATTACCTAACACAACACTGTCATTACAACTTTCGTTTGTATTATTCTTACTCTGTTCTACTTTATTCGAACTATTTCTTGTCATTTCATTGGCATTTTCAAGACATACATTCTTGTCTTGTATGTTATTTATCAACTCGTCAAATTTTATATTTATATTTTGCTGAAACTGAATATTCTGTTTTTTAATTTCATTAAAAATAATATCATTTTTAATATTCTGCTGTTCGCATTTTATTTTCTGTTCTTTGAATTCGTTACTTAAAATTTCAAATTTGGTCTCAAAATTATTATTCATTCTTTCGAATTGACTGAGCATAACACTCATCATATTTGTTTCCTCTGCTTGTTTACTTTTATTAGTTGAAACGGGGGTCAATTGAATCCCCGAATCAACGTCTATTTCATTTGGTTGTGGTTGAGACGCAATCGAAGTGGAATGAACTATTACATTACTGCCGCCAGCTGTTTCTGTAACAGCACCCGTCTCCCCCCTCAACATACCACTTTCATCCAGCGATTGCGACTCAAGGCCACTTTCACTCATAATTGAATTTATTATACTACTTTTTTCTGTATTCTCGGACATTTTTACTTTATCTATTTTTTCTTACGTAACAACTGTCAATTAGTAATTTTATTTCAAAACTGATATTTTACCAAATCAATTTGCTTTCATAACCCTACTTCGCTATGCATCGTCAGATGTAGGCCGGTGTTAAAATAACCCCTCTTCAGTTATATTAAATCCTGGTCACGGCACCAATTGTAACTTTTATTAATTTTGGATATTTGATCTATTCAGATTAAAACTTCCACTTACCTTACGACTTTGATCTGGCCGGATCGCATAGTGTGGACTAACCCATTTCGTTCGACGAACTCTGACGATACATATAACGAAATAAGGTTTTGAAAGAATTTAAATCTCAATTTTTTGGAAGAGAAATTATTTTTCTTTTATTGATCAGCAATATTGAATTTATACGTTTTCCATATATAGGTTTTACATGTGTCACATGTTGTGCGCTATTGCACCTTGCTTGTAACTGAACTTATTAACTATGGCTTACCTTATCATGGACAATTATATAACTTCATTCACACACATATACACTTAATTCAGCCCAGCATTGCACACTCACTACTCCCATTCCATTATAAAACCCCAATTACCCAATTGAATACATGATTTTAGATCACTACCGGCAACGCGTTCTTCTGTGACCTCGTGGCCAGCCCGCGGTAGGTCGAAAACGTCTCGAAAAGGACGAAACTGAATCACAAATTTGACTATTATTGTTCTACAACTATCCTCCCATCCTGTCACTGGTTTTAGAAAATGACTACTTCACTTTCATTATCAAATACTAATAAAATTATATGAGCATATTTAGCTCGCGTGTCGGCGCCGACACAGTCAGTGACGAACTGGACAATGTGCTTTCCTCGAGTCACGGGAAATGAGCAGTCACGGCCATCCGGTTTTAGTCGCCGTTGGTGATTAATTGCGGTGGCATAACCATTTTATGCATGGATTATAACGGGCATGTGTGTGTGTCCAGAGGCCGATATTGGCATCTGCTCTCCTGATGTCGCTCACAGTAGGCGGAGTTTGACGCCGTTTTCCGGTAGTCGGTCGATTGGAACTACTAACTGTTCGTCCCAGCGCCATGTTTGTCTCAACTGTCGTGTCTTTCACGGCGTCAGTGCCGATCCCCGCCCGGCTGAGTTGCATACGGGCGTCAAAACACATGCACAGAGTTCTTAGAATTTTGGTGGAGGTAAATTCTTCAGCCGTGTTACACCACTGATTGCGTTTCGCTTTGTTTCCAACTGTTTCTCAACACTGGTCTGTTATACGGACAAATACGTTGCACAATAATACATTTTTACATTATTTTATACAAACCCGCCCGAAACCGAAATGACTAAAAATATATATATACCCCAAACGGTTAAAACAAAAACACCCAAAAATCGACCCGCTACAGTGTACGTTTGTTTACATACTCTATATAATACTTGTTACTATTTTTTGCTTTATTATTTGTGTTTTTGTATTGTTTGTCTACCTTCGATTATTTTATTTGTCTTTATATGTCCTATCACTGGGGTTGGGGCTTGTTCTACCTACTCATTTACCATATCTATTGGGTTATTTTGGTTAAATCGCATTGTACTATTGTTTTCAAAGTTTGCTTCGTTGCTTGCTACATTTCTCTTATCAGAGGTTACTTTTATTATTACCTTTATCTGTCTGATCGTATAATTATGTTAACTACTCCTTCCTTTATCTCTGACTCATCCCTTTTAATTCATAGTGTTAATCATTTAGTATTTTATTCTTATCATGTTGCTTCATAAATGTATGTTGAAGATATGTACCCTTACATATTGCCCTGCCACTAAAATTGATTATTTCAGCAAATATCGTTCAGGTGTTTGGGTGAAATTATCAATCATATATTTAATTTATTTTATTTATCACTTGTTAGTTTTGAGCTATCGGTTCTTAGTGCTTTACTTAGTGTCAGTATTCTCCTTGATTTCCTGTATTATATTGTTGTTTAATGTTTTTATCCCTATAATATCTAATTCCCTAACATTTCCTCCCTAAAAATTATATTTTTTGGACTGGAGGAGGGTACTTTTGACTCCTTTGCTCCGCCGTCAATTATATCATCTGGGTACAGAGGAACGTATCGTCTGCCCAGGCATATGATTGCTGGATCATCTACAGTCAATCACTAACAAAATTATATAAGTAGTCTAAGTACGACTATAAATAAATATCATTATGGGATTCTCCACATTATTGTTATTTATTTTATATAATACATTATTTTAAATTATAATTTTTTTTTCTGACTCATACTCTTTAGCTCTTAGTGATACGATATTACTGAAGGGTATGATACACATGATATTATTATTAGTTTTTTTATTACTTCTCTTTCAACACTGATTGTTTATTAATCGGGTTCAGGATGCTTTTCTTGCATTTAATAATATTTTTTCATTGAAGATTGGTTATATGTTCCCTTTCTTCTTTGTGTATTTGGGTCTACGATCTCATATGTATTATTTTGATTATCCTTACTCACTATATAAGGTCCGGTGTAAAGTAGCAATAGCTTCTTGGCTATCCCTTCCATGGTACTTGGTAACTCTCTGTTTTTAAGTAATACTTGCTCTCCAATCTGATATTGTAGGGGTCTTGGTTGCAATTGCTTATCTCTTTGTTGTATCTTGTCCGTCTTCTCGAGTATTTTGTTGTGAAATTGCATGTTATCGAACTGGTATTCTGCTCCACTGGGAAATTGGATTAATGAAAAAATTTGTCTGGGTGGTGGTCTTTGGAACATTGCTGTGTATGGTGTTGTTTCAATAAACTGGTGGTGCGATAAATTTATTAAGTTTTTGGCCGCTGGTATGTACTCAGTCCACTTACGGTGCTGATCGTAACAGTATGTACGGAGGATTCTCCCCACTTCTCTCAAGACTCGTTCTGCAGGGTTGCTGCTTGGATGGTACACTGATGTCTTGTATGTTTTTATTCCATGGTTTAGCAAAGTGTTCTTCCATTTATTCCCCTTGAATTGCATTCCATGATCAGTGATGATGCATTTGGGTGTCCCCACTTCACTAATGTATGGTAATAGTATTAGGTTTAAAATTGTCTGGGTAGTGGCGCGATTGATGGGGTAGAGCTTCATGAACCTGGTGTAGTGGTCGAACACAATAACGAGGTATTTGTATTGATGCCTCCCTCCACTACGCGGAAATGGTCCGCATATGTCAACGAAAACTTTCTCCAATTTACAAGAGGTGGTGATAAGTATCATAGTGCCCTCCTTTCTTTTGTTGTTGACCTTCACTAGTTGGCAGATGTGACATTGTTTTATGCATTTCCGTACCTTTCTGTTGGCATCTTTTATATATACGTGTTCTTGTAATGCCTTTACTACCTTTAACGCGCCCATGTGCACATATCTCTCATGATAATCTAGACTCAGGTCCTTCTCTGTGGCCCGAGGTATGGCTATTTTCCAGGTGTTGAATTTATATGGGTTTTAATGAAAAGTATTCCTTGGTGACTGCAGTAATATTGGGATACATGGTCGTCTTTGTCTGTTAACCGTTGTCGAATTTTATTCAGCTTGGGATCTTGTTCTTGTTGTCGTCCCAGTTCTTTCATGATGTTGGCCAAGTCAGTTCTGCTCTTAATAATATGGTATATTTTAATGACAGTTTCTTTTTCTCCTTCGTAAGTCTGGTCTTTAATGTTTACTCTGGACAAGGTATCGGCTACAACATTTTTCTTGCCCGGGATGTATTCCCAATTTAAATTATATTCCTGTAATACTAAACTCCATCTAGTCAATCTTCCATGACTTAATTTACAATTTCTCAGGAATGATATGGACTTGTGGTCAGTCCTTACGGTAATCGGGTACCCCAATATGTATGTCCTAAATTTTCCACAGGAAAACAACGCTTAGCAGTTCCTTCTCCGTGACATTGTAATTTCTCTCGCTGCTGTTTAATACTCTACTTGCGAAACTGATTACACAATGATTCCCCTCTTCATCCTCCTGGTACAAAACGGATCCGAGGCTAACGTCACTGGCATCGCAATTTAAGTAGAATGGCTTGGTGAAATTGGGATGACGTAACATTACTGACTCGATGAATTTGTCTTTAAAGTTGGAGTGTTATGTCTTGTTCTACTCCCCACGTCCACTTGTCCTTGGATGACAATTGATGTGAAAACTTGGCTGTCATTTCCGAGTAATTCCTTTGAAACTTCTGGTAATAGTTGCATAGACCGAGGAATGACTGGAGTTGTTTCTTGTTTTTAGGTGTCGGAAACTTCTGTATGAATTCAATTTTTTCTTGTGATGGTGTTGTCCCATGTCCAGACAAGTTGAACCCCAAAAATTGTACTTCGTCAGCCAAAAATTTGGATTTTTCCAGTTTGAGTTATATGGTTTGATAGTTTTTCTAATACATGTTCTACCCGGCGACAATGTTCCTCCCACATATCTGATGTTATTAAGAGATCGTCTATGTAGATTGTCGTAAACTGTAGGGCATCCGGTCCAAGTATCTGGTCCATAATTTTTACGAATACTGCTACCGAATTCACCAATCCGAAGGGTAATCTTTTAAATTGGTAGTTCCGTCCTTCAAATATGAATGCCATGTACCTTCTACTGAATGGGTGTAACTCTACCTGCCAATAGCTGCAGACAGTGTCCCATATACTGATGAATTTGGTCCCATAGAACTTTTTCAGGATTTCTTCTATTTCCCCTGGGGACGTACGATCATTTACAATGTTTTTATTAATCTCACGGGCGTCTAGAGATATTCTCACTTTCCCGTGTTTCTTTGGAACTGCTAGGATAGGGCTGGTGTAAGGTGAGTAGCTTGGTTCAATTATGTCTTCTTCTATTAATCGGTTGATTTCTGTTCTCACCGCTTCCTTCAATGAAAATGCGATCGGGTAAGATTTTTTATTAAAGTTGACAGGCTCTCGGAATTCAGTTTCGCACTGATAATCTCTGACCTTCCCAGGTGTATCTGAAAATACGTGTCGGTATCTATTGTACACGTCTATAAGTTGTTCCGCTTGTTGAACGGTTACCTGTGCGTTCGTCTTCTCTCTCTGGAAAGTTCGGATCTCGTCGATTTTTTCGTGCCATAGCTGTTCATTGTCAGTCTCGTCGCAAATTCCCTTGTTCGGTGTTTGTTCCCCAGTATCTCGGTAATTCTGTATATGATACGTGGTTTTGTTCGATTGTTTTTCGTCACTACTGATTAATCTGTTGTCCATTGCAAGTCACCCTTCTTCAAGAATAGTTTGGATTTACTTAGGTCAATTATAGCTGAGTACTGGCGCAGCATATCGCAACCAATTAGCATCTGGAATGGTAATCCGCTGGCTACTAAGAATGTCATCGTTATGGTTTGTCCGTCGCTCGTCAGTTCTATTTGTACCTGTTTTCGGACGGTTCTATTCTGTCGCCCGGTCGCTCCTACAAGGACAATGTTGCTGATGGGTAGTGTAAGTATAGTCATCTTTCTCCCTTCCTGTATTCTATGAAGTTCGATAGTGTCGATTAATGAAATGTTGGATCCCGTGTCTATCATTATCCGCGTTGGCACTCCGTTAACTTTAGTAGTGATATAAGCAATTTCGCTGTTGTGGTTGTTATCAGATTGGTTGTTTTTTTCTTCGAGCAATTCTTCCCTTATATTCTTTAAATAATTTGCGTGTACGATGGTAATTATTCGTTCATTGTGAGTATGATGAATTGTACGACTTAACCCAATAGATTGGTTCAGTGAGGGTGTTATTTGTTTTTTCACTGCCGCGCTTTGTTTAAAGCCGGTTCGGGCTGTTCGTCCCGCCGGTCTTCTTGACTCGTAGGCTGATTTCTGCTTACTGATGGTCGGGGTTCAGGCTGGTTACGGTCCTCTTCGTATCAATCGCGCCGATATACCTCCTGACTGCGACTTCTGCCTCCGCTGGCTCTGGTATCACATCCGTTGTTGTTATTGCTGTATCGGTGTCTGTACACATTACGGTCGAAACTTCGGCGTCCTTGGTAGTAGGATTTGCCTCTACCGTCATCTTTGGCTCGCACATAATTCACTCGGCGATAGTTCCGATTCTGGTCATTATGGTTCCGGTTATTAAAGTTGGTGTTGTTGTAATATGGACGGTTGTAGTTCGGGTTGTTCGGCCAATTGGATTGATTTAGTGGATTGGTTGGCCGATTATTGTTACTGTTATTATTGTTCACGTGGTTGGCCGAATTATTGTTATTTGGTCTATTGTAGACCTCGGCGTTATTATTGTTATTACCGCGATTATTAAAGTTTGGTCGGTAATTGTTGTTATTGTTATTGTGGTTACTGTTCTGGGAGTTTCTGTTATCATGTTGGTCGTTTCGTTACAGACTTCTCCGATAGTAACTCTCCCGTTCGTAGTCTTCCGTAGGGCTGCCATTGATTGGACTGTCTTTATTTGTCTCCCAAGTCGTGCTCTGGAAACTCCTTCCTCGTAGTGGTATGCGAGTTTTGTAACCAGGCTCTCCTCTGGAATCTTCGGCTCCAGATTCCTTGCTAAGCAGACCTTCCCCAAGAAATAGGCTGTAGCGTCGTCCCTCTGTTGGTCTCATATTTACCGTGGCATATGTTATCACTGACGATGTTTTGGGTGGCCTCCGACCAGTATTTCCCTTTGAACATTGCTTTAAACTCTTCATAGTTAGTGAGGTCGTGCCTAGTTGCCGTCCACCAGTTGTCGTTAATGTCTCGGATGTATTCATCCAGATGTCCCCGTATAACTGGCCAGCGATTCTCCCGAGTCTTCGCCAATTGTTCCCCGACTCTTTCTAGGAATTCCATCAGGTTGCGTTTATATGATTTGAAATTGATGGTCTCCCGGTTGTCCATATGCTGGAATTGTGAAATTATGGGTGGTCGGTTGTTGATAATTTCCAATTCTTCTCGGATCTTCATTATTTCCCTGTTCTGTATTTCTTCGATCTTCTCTCGGTTATGTTGACCTTCTCCGCGTACCTCATTGACTGCGGTGTCGATGTCCCGGCACTTCTCTCCAAAGTCCGTTCGTACTTGTTGCAAGCCCTCTGCGGTCGTCGTTCGTATAGCCTCTATTTGGGTATGGCTGACCTCGAAATTTGTCATTCTTGTAACGAAGTCCGCCTTTACCTGTCGTACTTCTTGGTTGGCGGTTTCCAGTCTGCCTTGAACTTCCGAAATTTCTTGGCGAACTCCTGCCACCTCCTCCTCGATTTTCTTATTCATATTTTCGTTGTTCTCTGCCATCTTCTCGTTTAAGACCTCCATATTTCTCTGGCTGTCTTGCTTCAGGTCATCTATTTTTTCTGTCATTGCTTATTATTTTTGTCCATCTGCTGGCTGAGTTTTTGGTTAGTTTTATTTAATTCACCCTTGAAATCTTCTTTTAATGACGCTATATTTTTGTTGGTCTCTTCTAATTCCTCCTTATTTTTCTTAAATTCTTCCTTAAAATCTTTTTTTATTCCCATTATCGTCCTCATCATCTCCTGGAATCTCTCCTCCTCAGTTTGTGTTGGTTTCTCTGGTTGGTTTTCTGACTGTATGGGCTCAGCAGGTTCCATGGGAGGTAATATCTGTTCTATGTCCTCGACCGGAGTCGCTTCCTTATCATCTATGTCGATGTCCTCTGTCCTCTTCTTTGGTCTGCCTCTAGTGATCATCTTGCTCTCCTTTTTTCATACTCGCCGCTAGATACAGTTCTTCCTGTAAATCTAGCCTCACTAGTTGGTACGCCAATTTATTATACACCTTTTTTTGTTTATCTCCCTGTAACGGTACAGAATTGTGTGCTACCCCAGTTTCTAATAAAACTAATACCTCTTCACTAACCTCAACTCCCATTATATTCTCATCATCACTACTATTACTTAATGTATCATTCTTTGATACCCCATTTTCAATTACATCGTTATTACTTATTATATCACTATGATAGTTATCACTATTTTCACTATCACTTACCTTGTCAACTATTACCTTATTTGCACTTAACCTGTCAGCATTATTTGTCAAATTACCTTCGTTATTACTTTCACTATCAGAAAAGCTTACCTGGTTTAGTTTACTCTCTTTATTCTCCTTTTTGTATTCCCATGTAAACTTGTACTCTTGTATTTGTTTCGGAATGGTACTAAGACGTTCGTCATATGACTGTGCTCATATGACCATTACAAAAATAACCAAACCATTTGCAAACTGTTCTAGTCAATGGAGCTGATTCACCATAATATTTATTCAGCTTGGATTTGGTTTCTTGTGCAGTTTTGCCTTTCAAAAAGTAATGTTTTATCACCGTACAAAGTTCTCTTTCATCAGTTTTTTTTCAAATCACAATACTTGTTGAATTCAAACGATTGGCAACAATAGAATTATGAATTTATGTTACTCTTAATGGAGATGTGGTGTACACTCCTAGTGGAGCTGTGGGAAACTAAAAATGATGTCATTTATGTAGTATGAGGGCCATCTCTTGACTTTGCACGGACTAATCAACCGCCCCTCATTCTGTTAGGGAGAAGAGGTAGCACTAAGGTGCAGCATTGTCAGTTTGTAGCCCAAAGTTTTTATGTATCACCAGCTGCCAATGGTGGAAAGCTAATTCAGTGATTATAATAAAACTCTTTTGTTAGTTTTATAAAGTACTCCAATTATCAAATTGAAAATCTGCTCTCATCAAATTGGACAAAATGTGATTTTATGCAAAGGGTGGCTAATAAACTACATTCCCTTTACATCAGACATAGTCAAGTCAGACCATACAGTGAAAGTTAGTAAAATGAATAAACCTTTACAGAAACTCTATGAAATAAACATTTTTGTGCAAAATCATGGTGACACAGTTGTTCATCTACCATCCACGCATAAACACCATAGATCTGATTTGAGGTCAGCCCAATTGCAAGACAAAAACTGCATCAAGTTTAACGTTATAATGATTTTAACTGCAGTGTACAGTAGTACACTACTGTTTTTTCATTGCACAGTAGTAATTGAGTGTTTGTTAAAATTGAAGACAAGTATTTAGGAAGAAAATTATTGATAGGCTACATGAAGTGCAAAAGGTTTTAAAAGTAAGTATTTAAAACATTCTTAACTAAATGAAAATATATAATAAAAACACTTGTATAATTTTCTGCATATAAAGTACATAGATTATATATTAATTGTAAAATTTGTTGAAAAATAATTGTATTCAATGCAAAATCAGTAAAAATTATCGGAACTCTGAATACTTACAGTAGCAACAGTACTACAGAGGTTTACATTGTGTGTGTTTCTGTGTCACTGAATCAGCCACTATAAAATAATTCAACTGTACAGTATGTGTAACTGAAATCATCCCACAGAGTCACAATAAGACTTAAGACAAAAAGTGGTCTTTAGTGTAGATGTAACACAATGGTCTCTACCTGACATACGCTGTTATATCAATTTTTTTAACTTCTGTATTAAAACCGTTGTTTTCCAATCAGTCGTTCCAAATAACATTCATTTCTTGCCCACATGTCTGTTCACATTAAATATATTTTTCTCGTGGTCCTTTGTTTCAGAATAATGGCAAAGCGTAGACGCAGACAACAGAATAAAAATTCTACTGGCATCAAGAAAATAAAAGTTGAGGTTAGTGAGTTTCTGTATTGTTTAAAAATAAATTTGTATCTTTTATAATGCTCTATAGATTCTTACAGCTTTATATTGTTATACTAGGATAAAAAATATGTAGTGGGGATTGTTCCCAGATATGTGAGAGACTGGTTCTGGCCTGATTTCTCTGCAGTAAATGTAGTTGCTAAGTAGACAAATTACAAAGTGTAAAGTGTTTGGCCGGCCACACACTGCACCGACATTGTGTTTCACAACAGAACAAGTTTTGGCGTGTTGTGTCGCTAAGCGTCGCAGACGACTATTGCCATCAGGATCTATAAAGTGCCACACACTGGATGCAACATTTTCTAGAGGCATCGCGAGTTCCTCACAACTAAAGACGAAGCTCCTTCGATTTGTCTTTCAACAAAACACCTGATGACATTTTGAACTGCCCATGCGCTGGATTCTAACCATACAAGGTGGGGAGTTTATGTTACACGTACATAGTTGATGTCTTCTATTTTAATGCCTGTCATGAACCCATGAACCAAAAACTCACAGGTCAAAGAAATTGGTTTGTTGTAAGACAATGTTTCAAGCCTCTCTCCACCGAAGCGATGCTTTGCAAGACGAAGTGTCAAAACAGTTCTGTCACAAAACAAAATGTTGCTCCAGTGTGCAGCCGGCCTGTTGTTAAAAGCTACAAGCAAATTGTTATTGATAATATACAGTGGGTCATTGAATTTTGTATGTTTCAGTTTAATATGTAACACTTTGAAGTGTAAATTTCAATTTTGAAATGTAACAGGTTTCGTGTAATTTGTCCTTTAAAAATATTAATGACTGCCTGTTGTACTGATTGCTGGTTCACATTTTTGTTTATAAACAAAAATGTTGTGACATTTTGCAAGTTTCCATATGGGTTTGTGACAACAGTTGCTGATGGAGTGACTAGCTAGAAGGCACTTCAGACAGTGTTTGACTTTTCCTTTTCTGTTTAAAAGTTGCATTTTGAAGTTGTTACTGTCATATAAATCGTGATCTGTATTGTATCTTTCATGTTGTAGAAGTGTTAGCCTGAAGCTGTCTGCTGATTCCTAGTGTAGCTAAAACATTTTGTAAGAGAAACAAATAAATTAGCGATGGCTAGTGCCTTTTTTCAAATTTAAACACATATTATATCACTGATAACATTTAAAGATATTTATTTACTCATAGTGATTAGTAATTGTATACTTGTGCACTTCTAAATATATGATGGCAGAATGGTTCGTAAGTCCTGCATAACACTATTAAGTGGGAGTGCAAATAGCATGATAGTCTAACTTGGTCGGGTGACGTGAGTTAGTGAGCAGGTGCCTTCAATATGAAGTGCACATAATGAGTAGAGTACTTGTAGAAGTGGTTACAAATCACTGTGTAATAGGCTACAGAGTTTCTGGGTGTTTCTCTATTAAAAAAGTTGATGCCCTTTAGAAAGAAAAAGTAAAATGAAAGTAACAGAATGAATTAAAAACAAATCTGGCAGTTAGATTACAGTATACACATAGTATAGCATGTAACTAGAATACATGAATGAAATTTTATGTAACTACAGCTTGTAATTGTATAAGCTTGAATTTTTCTTCATTTTAATTTTCCAGTTGTACAATGAAATAAAACATTTTTTAAAATGACTAATTATGAATTTTAGGAAGATGCTGAAAAAGCTCAAGGTTCTTCTGGAGACCAGCTAGTATGCGAAGCAATCACGGAAGATGGGGTCAACCGGCTAAACGACGATTGTCTGCGTCACATATTTACATTCTTTGATTTGACTGATCGTATTCGTTTAGAAAGAGGTAAATGTGAAAAATGTTTTACGCTTATATTAAGGCCTGTACATAGGATCACATACTTATTACATAAGGGCTATGTACTTATTACGTATATTAATATACTTGTACTACACAGTACATAGATCACACAGTGATTTATATATTATTTTGCATACTAACAAGTTTAAGATATAGTGGTTATGGTATGTTTTCTTTGTGACCAGACAGGTTGTAATTCCTGTTGTAATGTAGTTGATGAAGTACAGTAAACTAGATTTTTTTTTGCGGCGATAAATTATGGTATTAAAATAAAACCTGCAACAGTAGAATAAGTTACAAAATTAGGTCTACAATTAAACATTATGGCGAAACATAGAATACCGTAAATGAACACAAAGAATGTAGGGAAATGGAAGCACGCATGTTGAGATAGAATGCATGAGTCACGATCGGCAGGTGCAAAAGCTATTTATAGAGCAACAACCATCAGTTGGGGTGAGTGGAAGTCAATCAGCCAAGGTCATTGCCACTGCTCGTCACCGGCACCTTATTGCCTCCCCTCTTACCTTTTCACTCATCACTTCCAGTTCTCATAACTCGTGCATCAGTTTGTGCGTTTCTGTCAACCTGTGTGCACGTGTCGACTAGCAGTTTGCGTGTGTTTAAATTGTTGTACGTGATTTTAGTTTACACTACTATTGAAAAATGAGTGAAAAAAGGAAAAAAGTGGTCTTATCAATTCAAGAGAAACTAGAATTGATTAAAAAAATTGAAAATGGTGCATCGAAAAAGCAAATGAGCTTGCAGTATGGAATAGGAGAAAGCACTGTTATGTACATTTTTAAACAAAAGGATAAATTAATGCAATTTGCATCCACATCAGACAACTCCTCATCAATGATAAAAAGAAAAACCATGAAAACTAGCACTTAATGAAGAACTAGGTGCGGCACTTTTAGAGTGGGTGAGTCAAGTGAGAAGTGAGGGAACTCTTACTTCAGGGCCTATTGTTGCTGCAAAAGCAAAACAGTCTTTTGAAATGCTAGGTTTAGAGGGAACATTTGACGCATCATCAGGGTGGTTGACAAGGTTTAAACAATGCACCGGGATAAGGGAAATTGGGCTTCACGGCGAGAAATTAAGTGGCGACGAACAGGCAGCAGGTTAGAGTGTGAAAAATATTAAAGTACTGGTTTGTAGGGATTAGCATAGTAAGATGTCATAGAATAAGAGAGGAGTAAAGCACATATAAAAAAAGTAAAAGAAGGAAAGAAAGAGTTTGAAATTCTTGTCATAATAAATAAGATTTGTTCTTAGCATAAAACATGTGTTAAGTGTATTTATTACGTCACTCCCATAACCTGAGTTCTGCATCAACGATTCGTCTAACGAAACCTGTGAAGTTTCTGAGTTAAGGGAATTAAATGATCAAAATTAATTAAGGGTAAGTGTATTATGGTTTCGATGTTTACCTCAAGACATCGTGGCAACCTTTTAATGAGTTTGGAATCTTCTGGGGAGTTTTTATCAAAAAGGTAAGGGTAACAGAGTCAGGGTAAATAAAATATTTTTGGTAGAAAAAATGGTAAAACTTTTTTTCTTTACAACTACACACAAGGTAAATTGTTAAATTTGTTGTTGAATAGAAAAAATTAATAAAAAAAATATGTTTTAATACAGTAGAAGCCCGATATAGCGCGGTCCGATATACCGCGGATTCGGATATAACGCGGTGAAGAGTATGTCACCCGTTATTAGCAAAAATTCTTACTTGTAGAAAGTGAGTAAATTATGAATTGTTTATCGTGACTTCCGTAGCCACATTGGAATGCGTTGCGTTTATTGTAAACAAAGGCTTGTTGTTGGAAACGGCGTTGTAAACAACAGCCAGAATTGCCAGTTCAAGTGTACCTGTAGACATAAACAATTGCCCCGTATTTACAGTCTCTACGTTTCTAAGAATTCACGCCAAGGCAAGCAGCCAACTAAATCCCTTCTCTCCCTCATAGTGTACTCTTATATTACAGTATAAGATCATACTCTGATATTATCTTATCAAAGTGTATAGTCTTTGTCATAAATTCGCATAGTGTAGAGTTTTGTGATGTCGCAGAAAAGAAAAGCATATTCTGTGAGTGATAAACTCAAAATAACTGATCGTGTGAAGAACGGAGAGTCAAAGGCAAGTTTATCACGTGAGTGTGGCATCCCAGAAGGAACAATTAGAGGGTGGATGAAGGAAGAAGATAAACTTAAAAGTTTTGTGAACACAGTTGAAAGTGAAGTGGGGTTGCAAAGAAAAAAGACTAAAGTAGGTAAGGATAGTGAACTAGATGAGTGTCTGTACAGGTGGTTTTTAATAAAACGAAGTGAAGGTGTGCCACTGTCAGGACCAGTTATTAGAGCTCAAGCTGTGAAATTCCATAGTGATTTACATGGCAACAGTGACTTTAATGCATCTGATGGGTGGTTTTCGTGATGGAAATCTCGTCATGGTATAAGCCAGATAAGCATTGAAGGGGAAGCACGATCATGTGACAGTGAAGCTGCAGCACTTTTTCCTCAGGCATTAAACAAAGTAATGATCGATAACGATTTAAATGACCATCAAGTGTATAACTGTGATGAAACTGCTCTGTATTTTCGAATGCTTCCTACCAGAACTCTGGATGTGAATAATTCAATAAATAAATCTGGATTAAAAATAAATAAGGATAGAGTTACCCTCCTGTTTGCCACAAATAAATCAGGCAGCCACAAAGTTAAACCTCTCTGTATAGGGAAAAGCCGAAATCGTAGATGCTTTCAACATGTTAACATGACGTCATTACCCATCACATATCGTAATACAAAAAATGCTTGGATGACAAGTGATATTTTCGGTAAATGGTTCCATGAAGAATTTGTTCTATCTGTGAGAAGCCACCTGCGGTCACTCAACCTCGAAGAAAAAGCTGTACTGACCCTTGACCACTGTCCAGCACATCCACCTGCTGATATGCTACAGTCAAGAGATGGGAAAATCGGAGTCATGTTCTTGCCGAAAAACACTACAGCACTGATCCAGCCATTAGATCAAGGCATCATAAAAGCATTTAAAGCGCATTACCGCCGTGAACTTCTGAGTGCTATAGTGAATTCTGATGAGGAAATGGAAATTTACCTTAAGTCAATAAACCTGAAAACAGTTGCGTATTCAATAGGTCTTGCATGGGAAAGTATTAGTACGGCTACGATTCAGAATTGTTGGAAGAAATGTTCCTTTGAACAAAACATCGCCGATGGAAATTGCTCTGTTGCCGGATTCACTAATAGTGATGTACAGTCTGCGAGTAGTGCTCTGCATTGCAACTTCACTCTAGATGACTTGAACGACTGGGCAGAAGTTGACAACGGTGAGCCTGTTACAGAATGTATAGGGGATAAAGATATCATCGATGCAGTCCGAAATGCAAATTGCGAAGAATAAGAAGACGATGACGATGATGGAAATGAAAATGGGCTGGAAGTGAAAGAAGTTATTCCAAATGTTAGTGAAGTGATATACACATAAACAACATAATTTCGTGGATGGAGAGGCAAAGTGAATCTAATAATGTTCATCTGCTGCACCTCGCGTTTATAAAACAATATGCGGAAAAGAAACGCTGTGCATTATCCCGTCAAACAACAATTACGGACTTTTTTAAGACCAACAATTAGGCCTACAGTAGGTCGAGTGAGCAATGTATAAATAGTGTATTTTATATTCCATTGGATTAAAATAGATTAAAATATTGGATTAAAATACAGTTTTCTTATTTTTTATTTCTACATTTGGTGACGTAATTTACGTACAGTATATAGTAGTGCATTATGCTGTAGCCTTTTTCCCAGTCCTCCCTCCCCATCATTTGTCACTGTACAGGTCACCTTCCGATATACCGCGGTTACGCCTATAACGCGGGGGAAAGTATGTCACTCGACAACTGCGCTATATCGGGCCTCTACTGTATTGTTATATTGTGAAATTGTATTATTTCTTTTATACTACTTGTTTCATAAGTATAAAAGAGCCTCTATTTTGTTTTATCACTCTGCATTGTGTTGTTATGTTGTATTTGTAATACTGTTGTGACAGAAATGGTTTTCAGAAAAATAACAGTAAGAAAAGAACTGGCATTCTCCTTTTTGGCTTAGGAGAGAAGAGTATTGTCCTTGAAAATTATGAAGCATATGAGATCCATCAAAAACATCTGACCATATTTTTTCTATAAAAGTGAATGTCAGTGATAAAAACTGGGTAGAGTGCGGTAATATCTAGAGCACGTGTTATTTTGTTGTTGTGTAGCAGCCATTGTGTACATTAGTGTAACAGACATTCATCACTTTTTTTGTGTATAATGATGGAATGGGTTGAACAACATTATTGCATCAAGTTATGCCAAAAGTGTAGTGATACTCTAAGGAAAACAATTCGCTGACCTAAAGATACGTAAATTGAAGATAGTACAGTGGAACCTCGATACCACGAACCTCAATAACATGAATTCCTTGATAACACGAATTTTTTTCAATCCCTTTGAATGTCCCATAATACTCGATGTTAAAAATACCTCTATAACACGAAATTCCTTAGATAAAAACCTTGATAAGCTGAATTTTCGTTGATTTGAGATTAAAATTATTAATACGAATTTTTACTCAACGGAACATCTATAGCACGAATTTGACCTCTATAAGACGAATTACCCACGGCAGCAACCTCAGTAAGCCGAATGTTATGAAGCAGGACAACGACTCAGACGCACATGTCTCGACATGCAAAAATCTGCGCTTGTTGTAGACTACACCCGTCACAAGCTGCGGTCAGTTACGCTCTCGTTATCATTGTGTCAATTGTTGTAAACGTAACGCTTGTCGATTCAGGTAACCGTAAGGCGTGTGTTAATTCGGTATGATGTCAGGTAAACGTAAGTGCACTCCACTGACTGTAGAATTTAAATGGAAGGTGCTGAAAGCTACAGAAGAGAATCCGACAAAGAAGAAGTAGACATTGCTAAGGAGTTTGATATTCCACTGAGTACATTGGCCACAATAATCAAACATAAAGATAGGTATGAAGAGGAAAGTGGACTTTCTAAATTGTGTAAAAGGGCAAAGACTGGTGAATTTCAGGATGTAGAAAAATGCGTTCTGATGTGCCTAAAACAGTGTCATGACAAAAACGTGCCTATCAGTGGTCCTGTTCTTCAGGAAAAGGCTCAACAGTTTGCAGTAAACTTGGGACATGCAAATTTTCGTGCTAGTAATGGCTGGCTGCACAATTTTAAGAAAAGGAACGATGTAGATTTTAAAAAAGTATGTGGCAAAAGTGCAAGTGTTGATGATGCTGTTTGTGTTGAGTGGAAAGAACAAATTTCAGATCTGGTAGGAGATTACCAACCAGAAGACATATACAATGCGGATCAGACTGGCCTTTTTTATAAATGTTTGCCCAATAAAACCTTAACATTCAAAGGTGATCTCTGCAGTGGTGCGAAACACAGCAAAGGTGCATTACAGTTTCGCTCTGTGTGAATTGTACAGGAACAAACAAACTTAAGCCTTTAGTTATTGGAAAAACTAAAAAAAACCAAGGTGTTTCAAAAATGTGGCAAGCTTCCCAACAGGTTACGTTGCAAACAAAAACAAAAAGCCATGGATGAACGGTGATATTTTTCATACATGGTTTACAGACATCGACAAAAATGAAAAAGAAAAATATTTTGCTGTTCATTGACAACTGTATGGCTCAAGGGGACATTCCTAAGCTGACTAACATCATGATCAAGTTCCTGCCACCAAACACTACTTGTAAGCTGGAACCACTTGACCAAGGAATCATAAAAATTTTAAAACCAATTACAGGAATGAGGTTGTTCGCCAGTTTCTTAGTGACATGGAACAGAACACACCAACAAAAATTAATGTGCTTGATGCCATGTGGATGATAACAAAAGCGTGGAACAATGTAACTGAAAATACAATTACAAATTGTTTCAAAAAGACCGGCTTCAAAATATCTGAGGAACAAGAGGAAGATGTCACAGATGTTCCAACAAACTGGGAAAAAGTCTGAAGCACTATACCTACAGAGGATGGAGTTTGAAGAATTTGTAAGCTTTGACGATGATGTTGCAGTTTGTGGAGAGCTCACAGAAGTTGATATCCTTGATTCAGTATCAGCAGACCCTGATGCAGATCCGAAAGAAGAAGAAGAAGAAGAGACTGAAAGTGTTCGATCTGACCCAACAGTAAAGGACGGCCGAAAAGGTATTGAAATGTTGAAGTGTTTATTTCTTAAAAAATCTGCTTTGAGTGATGGTGTTGTGAAATCAATTACTGAACTGGATTGCGCTTTGGGTCTTATAGGCCTAATAAATAAAGGTAAACAATAAAAAATTAATGACTTTTTTGGTAATCAGTGTTTAGGCGGTACAGGTTCAAAGAACACTGCACGACAAAATTAAGCAAATAAGTTTACAAAGTTTTTTACATCGTTTGTACAGTAATTTGTCATTTTAATATTGTTAGGTTTTAAGTTTTGATTTTTATTATGCTTTTTTTTGTTAGCCTATAACATATGCCTACAGTTAGTTTTTTTCTTGAGTCTACAATATAAGTACTGTATATGTGACCTTTCAAAAAAAAATATGAAAATGAATCAATTCATTAGCTATGTATTTACATAATTCATATTGCAACGTGACAATTTGGCAAATTTAATTTAATTTAAATTTGTGGAGTCCCTCGATCTTGGAGCACCAAATTTAAACAACGTTACATATACATAATTAGGCGTGAACGGTCTCACGTTCAAGATTGACAAATTCTTTAAACATATAACATTTAAATTGGGTGTCAGGTGTATCTGCAATAAGAACTCTACGGACTTGAAACTGTAATTAAAATTTATTTGATACTATAAAAAAATATGTGCACATGGCACTGACTTCGATTTAAAAACATTAGTTATTATTTGTTATTATGCCGTAAGGCTTAAGATATGTACATCCTTACTAACTAAACATTCTATGCTACTAAATAGTATATAAAAGAAAAATCTCATTTTTAGACTACTCAGTCTATTAATCTGTTTCAAAATCAATTTTTAAATCTTTTTTTCTATATTGTACGTACTCAAAATATTAATAGTTACTGTTTCTCAGTACTGTTTTCTCAAATACTAATTGTTTTTATTTAAATTCTTTGTAATCATTTTATATCATATTAATTTGAGCTCTTGTTACGTTAATCGTATTTCTAAAACATCTATGATTTTTAACTCTACTATACAAGAAATATTACTCTTATTTTTAAATAAAATATTAATGTCTTTAACTGTCTTTGTATTCTGTGTATGATTAAGATATGAATAAGTTGTCTATCACCTTATTGTCGTCAATCATACTCGATCATTTTTGTTCCATCGGTGTTCGTCTTCGTCTCGCCTCCAGCGTCGGCTGTCTCTCTTCTCCTCTTGTTCAGCGTCGGCTGTCTCTCTTCTCCTCTTGTCCAGCGTCGGCTGTCTCTCTCTCTCTCTCATCCTCTCCTCTTGCCCAGCGTCGTATCACTATGGAACTCTCCTCTTGTCCAGAGTCGTATAGCTATGGAACTCTCCTCTTGTCCAGCGTCGTATCGCTATGGAACTTCTTCAGTAGTGCTGTTATTAATTACAATGTTTGTCTTATAGCTTGGTTACGTATTTGTACGTAACTGGCAAATTTAAACTGTTTATAAAAAATTAATAAATATGCCGTGCTGACGGGCATAAGCTCCCGCTGCATCGTGGATGATTCAAGAAAGAGAACCACTGTAGCTTGCGTGTCCTATTTATACCCATGTCTTGGTCGACACCCTTCAGTGATACAAAATCGACATGTTAGAAACTGTCTTTGGCTTCGGTTCCCCCACTCTTTGTCAAATTCGCTATTTTTTATATTTCTGCGAATTGCAGAGTCCTGTAAGTATACTCTTATACTTATCTTATCACTAATTTTACAACACATGTTCATTGTAATTTTGGACATTGCAACTTAACCCTTTTGATTTGTACACAGTTATTTCACTATTGCACTTGTACGGCGTGTCACTTTCGCGTGGTTTTCGCACACAGTATTTATTAAATTTATTTACATTTTATGGTGCTTTTGGATTTTAATTCTTAATTCTAGTTTATGAATAATTACGGAAAAACAGTAATTGTGCAATTATTCATATTGGGGTGGCAAACTTGCCTGCAGAGATCTGCGTTCACACACACTAGCAAAATACTGGTGTACACACTTTCAGTTACATTTGTGTGTGTGTGCACGTTGATTCAGGTCTAAACACCTGTTCATATTTTTGTCTGAGCCAAGCTTGCAATCCATAACATGCTTATTTCTAATATATTATTAATTATTTACAGTTTATTAAGTAAATTTAAATTTTTATATTTCATGCTCAGTGCATCACTTATTTGTACTGTCGCATTATTCCTCTGCTTGGTAACAAAAAAGAATTTTAATATATTTATTTATTATAAATTTTATTTTATTTTATTTATTATTATTATTTGCAAAAAAAATGTAACAAATAATAAAGAATAATATTCGTCATTTCACCCTTAATTGGAGTGTATACAAATGTCTTACCTCCCCTCTTTCGTACGCTCACTGCTCGCGACCTTGTATTAGGGTGGCTTTACAAACAGCTGATTTGACTGGTTTCAATGACCTCTGTTCTATGTGTAGAACTTCTTAAATGACGTTGCGTGGAATTTACCAATTTCTTTCTTCTGTATCTCATCATATACAATGAAAGTGTTCTGTCCTACTCGCTGTCTTAACGTATACGGTCCATTATAAAGTCTGAAGAATTTCTTCGCCGTATTATCACTCCTTTTTCCCACTGGATTTGCTTTGAGTAGTATACTTTCTCCCACGTTGAATTGTTGTAACTTGTGAGTTAGATTAAATCTCTCTACTCCCTTGTTACCTCTCTCTCTTATTCGTTGCTTTGCGTATTGAATTTTCACACTTATTGGTACAGGTACATTTTGGTTATTAGGTTTGTTTAGATATTTAGTCCAAAATCTGGTTGGCTTCTTATCTTCTTCTAATTCCATTGGAGTGTATCCTGTTGCTTCACTATAATTTTCGTTAATGGCTTTTTCAAGAAATGGTAAATATTCTGCCCATTTATTGTGTTGATTATGGCAATATATTCGTAAATATTTACCTAATTCTTTGTTAACTCTCTCAGCAAGGTTTCCTTGAGGATGTCTTATGGATGTGAGTACTGGTTGTATTCCATTTTCTCTTAACGTCCTCTCCCATTTTTCACTTTGGAATTGCACACCTTGATCACTGAGTATCTTCTTCATTTTTCCATATAACGGAATATATTTTTGCAGTAGTATCTTTAGAACAACTTTGGTTGTGGGTCGCATAATTGGGTACAGTCGGACTGCCTTGGAAAACATATCGATACATACCAATATGTGCTTCACACCTCGACTTGATCGTGGTAATGGTCCCAGAAAATCCACTGCAATTAGCTCTCCTTTGTTTTCCTTCTGTATACTTTGCATTCCTACATATGTGTGTAAATTCGGTCCTTAATTTTACATTAACTTACTCATACATTCTTACCTTCGCTTCTAAACTGCTTTAGCTCTTTTCTTAACATGACATTACTTTATCTAATACATTACTTATACACTACATTAACATTCATTACCTTTTATTACATTTCTTTAACATTACCTTTCTGATCGCTACAACTTTCTTGAAATACACTTCCGTAACAGAATACTCTTTTAGCTCGTAGTGTGTCGCATGGTCGGTTACAGAGGAACTGTCTTGGAAAACAACGATATTTTTCTCGAAGTCCTTAATCCTAAGTAGTCTCTGCCCTTATGACTTTTCACTCTCGCTTTCTTCTGTGTCCTTGTATCTTCGATAAGTGTTCGCTTGATCAGCCGTTCTAATAATTATGGCAATTATTGCTCATCTTAATCATTTCTTCATATTTATAACATATCAATAACATCTTTTACCATTACTTTCTTAAATATTTCTCTACAATAGCATTCCTTACCATCACTAATACATTTCTTAATTAACCCTTTCAAATAATATTTCTTATAACATTTCTTAATTATACTCTCTTATATTATTACACATATTATTTCTCATTTAATAATTAATAGTTATATTATTTTTCTCACTTAAAAATAATTATTCATTCCATTCGGGTATTGAGTTCAGTGTGTAGTTAGAACTTACACCCCTCTTTATAACAATTGTATTGTCCATAGCCTACCGGACGTATATTGTTCCTTTGTAGCGTAGTCGCCGCGTTTACTATTATTCTCACCCTCGTATAAACAACGTCTGCGTTCCATTGTATTATACCCTCGTTTGTGTGCGTACTCACCTTGTGAACGTTTGTTTGGATCGTATAAGTCACCTGTTCATTGAGCAATGTTTTCATCTTGCCTGTCGGCCACTTAAAATCTACTCTCTTTCTCTCGTTACAAATGCTTCGCTCTTTCTCACTTCTCTCGTCCCTAGTTTGGTTGAGTGAACTGACGTGAATAGCTGTCGACGGTTTTTTCATTCGTCGTTTATGATAATACTCACCATAATTCTCATACTTGCAGATATAATTATCGTTACTATAATTATCGTGCGTATATCTAACATCATATTTACTACAATTTTGCGTAGTGTTTCGTCTAGATAACTTACTACGTTTCTTGTTAGGCCTACAGTGATATTTATCTCCGTAAGTGTGGTGTCTTATGTGTTTCAAATGTGTCATCTTGTGTGATTTACTATTGTGTGTGTGCCTCACACTTGGAATATCGCTATTAATAAGGTATGTTTTATTAACCTTTATTTGCTTCTCCTCCTTAATGTTAATTACTTTTTTATAATTATCATTAGTAATTACACATGTATTTTCAATTTGTATGAATTCTTCACATACTATCTTTTCACATATTAGCTCCGTTTGTTTATTAATTATTCCACAGACATTTTTGCGATCGTGTCAATACGTCTGTTTGTATTAAAAATTTTTTCAGTTAACTGCGCATTACTGTCAATTATACTTTGTTTTATTTCAATATTATCAATTTTTAACTCTTCTAAACTCTCTGTAATTTTTATGGTGTCCTGTCTAAAATTTTCAGTTTGTTCTTCTAATTGGTTCTTATTAGATTCTTTTAATTCGTCTAATTGTTTCTTATTAGATTCTTTTAATTCGTCTATTCTAGCATTTAAATTTTCTGTCAGTTTATTTAAATTTTCTGTTTGTTTTGTGCTTAATTCATTGACCCAGGCACGCATCATCATCTGGAATGCTTCGACGTCTAAATTTCCTGGAGTCGTCATGTTGAAGTATTATTAAAATATTTATTTAATAGTAATTCTTTTAAAAATTATTATTGATAACCGTTCCCTACTTATTTATTTATTTCTGTATTTTTATTAATAGTTATTATTAATACTCATTACAGTTACACCTGTTACGTAGACAACAATATTATTTGTGGGCGCCAGCTGTGTGATTACACAACAATTAACATTACATTCAGTTACTGTTTAATACAAATAATAATTACATATTATACATTTTTCATTTAACACTCTATATATTTTAGAGCAACCATTTAGCTACATAAAAAATTTTAATAGTCAAATGATGGGTATCGGGTCATACATTCATGATCTACAATTTATGTCACAAATTTTTGTACGTAATTTTAGGCATGTCATGCCCCACGTCCAGGGCGACAAATTTATGCTCCCGATAATATATACATGAATTGAAACAAATTTAAATGTATTTTAATTTGTATAGCCCCACGTTCTTTGGGAGCCAAATATATGCAACGTGACAATTTGGCAAATTTAATTTAATTTAAATTTGTGGAGTCCCTCGATCTTGGAGCACCAAATTTAAACAACGTTACATATACATAATTAGGCGTGAACGGTCTCACGTTCAAGATTGACAAATTCTTTAAACACATAACATTTAAATTGGGTGTCAGGTGTATCTGCAATAAGAACTCTACGGACTTGAAACGGTAATTAAAATTTATTTGATACTATAAAAAAATATGTGCACATGGCAGTGACTTCGATTTAAAAACATTAGTTATTATTTGTTATTATGCCGTAAGGCTTAAGATATGTACATCCTTACTAACTAAACATTCTATGCTACTAAATAGTATATAAAAGAAAAATCTCATTTTTAGACTACTCAGTCTATTAATCTGTTTCAAAATCAATTTTTAAATCTTTTTTTCTATATTGTACGTACTCAAAATATTAATAGTTACTGTTTCTCAGTACTGTTTTCTCAAATACTAATTGTTTTTATTTAAATTCTTTGTAATCATTTTATATCATATTAATTTGAGCTCTTGTTACGTTAATCGTATTTCTAAAACATCTATGATTTTTAACTCTACTATACAAGAAATATTACTCTTATTTTTAAATAAAATATTAATGTCTTTAACTGTCTTTGTATTCTGTGTATGATTAAGATATGAATAAGTTGTCTATCACCTTATTGTCGTCAATCATACTCGATCATTTTTGTTCCATCGGTGTTCGTCTTCGTCTCGCCTCCAGCGTCGGCTGTCTCTCTTCTCCTCTTGTTCAGCGTCGGCTGTCTCTCTTCTCCTCTTGTCCAGCGTCGGCTGTCTCTCTCTCTCTCTCATCCTCTCCTCTTGCCCAGCGTCGTATCACTATGGAACTCTCCTCTTGTCCAGAGTCGTATAGCTATGGAACTCTCCTCTTGTCCAGCGTCGTATCGCTATGGAACTTCTTCAGTAGTGCTGTTATTAATTACAATGTTTGTCTTATAGCTTGGTTACGTATTTGTACGTAACTGGCAAATTTAAACTGTTTATAAAAAATTAATAAATATGCCGTGCTGACGGGCATAAGCTCCCGCTGCATCGTGGATGATTCAAGAAAGAGAACCACTGTAGCTTGCGTGTCCTATTTATACCCATGTCTTGGTCGACACCCTTCAGTGATACAAAATCGACATGTTAGAAACTGTCTTTGGCTTCGGTTCCCCCACTCTTTGTCAAATTCGCTATTTTTTATATTTCTGCGAATTGCAGAGTCCTGTAAGTATACTCTTATACTTATCTTATCACTAATTTTACAACACATGTTCATTGTAATTTTGGACATTGCAACTTAACCCTTTTGATTTGTACACAGTTATTTCACTATTGCACTTGTACGGCGTGTCACTTTCGCGTGGTTTTCGCACACAGTATTTATTAAATTTATTTACATTTTATGGTGCTTTTGGATTTTAATTCTTAATTCTAGTTTATGAATAATTACGGAAAAACAGTAATTGTGCAATTATTCATATTGGGGTGGCAAACTTGCCTGCAGAGACCTGCGTTCACACACACTAGCAAAATACTGGTGTGCACACTTTCAGTTACATTTGTGTGTGTGTGTGCACGTTGATTCAGGTCGAAACACCTGTTCATATTTTTGTCTGAGCCAAGCTTGCAATCTATAACATGCTTATTTCTAATATATTATTAATTATTTACAGTTTATTAAGTAAATTTAAATTTTTATATTTCATGCTCAGTACATCACTTATTTGTACTGTCGCAATATATGTATTACATATATAATTCATATAATATTTACATTTTCATATATGTAATACGTGTTTAGCTACGTATTATAGTTAGCTACTTTATAGTGTGTAGGCCTACTGTACTCAGTTTTTTATTATTGTAATTATTTTGCAGTCTAGTTCATAAATAAATAAATACAGTACTTTTGCCAAATATTGTTCGTATTGTTTTTTTACTGACCTACCGTAGTGAGTTAGTACAGTACTGTACTTATTACAGTATTGCATCTAAAGCAATTCGTGTTACTGAGGTTGGACTCAAAACATTCGTGTTATAGAGGTGTATAGAGTGCAATGACGGACCTTGATAACACGAACCTCGCTTTGACGAATCCCTCGATTAAACGAATTTTTTATAATCCCCTTGAGATTCGTGTTATCGAGGTTCCACTGTATAAAATTTTCAAAATGTCTGAACTTCAGTTGATTGTGACCAGCATAGTGGTACAGTATCAACAAACTGAAGTCCAAATGTTATTAAGAACCTGCACAATTTGATAATGAAAAATAAACAGCTGACCATTAGAAAAATGCAAGTGACATTGGGATTAACAAGGGTTGATTTGGGGATTCACAGGATGCCCATGAATTTTTTTGCCAAAGCTTCTTTTCCATGAATAGGACATGCTATAATGTGCCAGTGATCATCCAGAGTTCCTTAAGACTGATAACTGGTGGCGAGCTTTGGATACAATCCAGAAACTAAGGCTCAGTTGTCACATTGGATGTCACCGTCATCCCTAAGGCTGAAGAAAGCAAGATAAATGCGTACTACAGAGAAATTGATTCTGACTTTTTACTTCTACAGAGTTGTACATCACGAGTAGCATGACAAGGCTGTGTATTTTTTTTTTACAAATTTTTCCCTTATCATATGTGGTGTTAGAACATGAAATTCCTGTATAATGTTTGAGCCAAAATGTATTTAATGGAGCAGTGTTATTGAAATTCATTGAAGCAAGAAAATTGAAAGAATCCAGTCAACTCAAAAGGATGAAGATCATGAAAATGAAATGGCAGCCAAATGGTGGGATCATGGAACAAACACATCTTGTTTTGGTGCATTTTATAGAATTAGGAAGAGCAGTCATGTTGGAGGAATCTTGTGAATGCTTTTAAAAGCATGTCACTGAGAAGCATGTCATGTGTGGATTCATGATATTGCTTTGTTTACTGGTGCCTACAATGTTTTATCATAGGGAATAACTTTTTGTTTCAGTTAAGTATATAAGTAGAAATATAATCCTGTTATAGGTACAGTGACACATTAGTATCATACTTCATTCGCTCACTTGAACATGAGTGAAGAAAGGCTTGAAATCATTGTATAGATCATTTTGTACGATCTGTGCGTGTATTTGATTCATGCTACTAGTTTTGAGGGAATGTTAGTTTTTTTTTTTTTTTAGAAATCATAGGTGTCACTTTGACCATTCTTGTATTAGAAAAGTAATGATCAGTGAAGAAGAGACATATTAGGAACACTGTTTTTCGTTTAAAATAAGCAAAAAGTAAATGATACGTGTTAAACCAAAAAACAGTGTTATTAACAAAAACCACAAAAGTTTACGAACGAGAAAGCACATACTGACAATAACCTAAAATGGCATTAAGTAAGCAAATTAATGAGCTTTCCAAAAAACTAGATCAAAGCTGGGTGCTGTATACATTTTTGAATAGATAAATTTGTTTTACATTTGTATTTGTGGGTCATATATGTAATGAATACAAAGTCATGACTCCAGCACAATGTATGTTGCAATGTATGGAGAAAACACATGAGTTAGGACATGAAATTGTAGTTCATGCATTAATGAAGAAGTTATGATAAAAGAGTTTACACTTCTTTTTGTAAACAAAACTATTTACTTTGTAAGTGTGCTCTTTATATGTAATTATGTTTTCAGTGTGCAAAAAATGGCAGCGTGTGAGCTTCAGCATGTGGAGATCAATCCATTCTTTAGACGTGGCTGACTTTGGTCCTAGGTTATTGACAAAAACGATTTTAGAACAGTTTCTGCGCCGTTGCAACGTTAATCTACGTTCAATAAATTTCCGTTGGAATTATTCATATAGCGTTAATGCATGCATTCTTCCAGCCATAGGTACGTACATATTCAGTAAGTGCTGTATAGAAGATAAATGAACTTAAGTAATTTTTAAGCTAGTTTATGCCAGAGTAACTTTTCAACTTTATTTATCTGATTATTACCGGCTTCATCAGTTTTTTGACTCCAATTAATTGTTTATGTTGCCTTTATATTTATGGAACATTACTCCATAGCTAGAGCCTCTTTATTGTCTCATTAAATTGTTATATTATTACCTTCAATTTAATAATAATATATTTTAATATTCAATATTTTAATAATCTACTTTCTCCTTGCTAATTATTAATTTATTGGAATTTTGAAACATGTAGAAAAGGATGTAAGCGTATGAGAAGGCTGATTGCATTTATATTATGATAAGAAGTGAAAAAAAAAAACAGGTAAAATGCCACCAAGATTTCTAATACTCTATGCTTCACATATGCTTTGACTAAAACAATACAATTTTAAATAAAACAGTTTTTTAGTTTTAATGATGTCTGTTTTGATATTACTGCCGACTGTGGAAACGAAATGTGGTAGCGCATGCCCTATGTTGTAATGTGATATAATACTCAGCTGTTGGTTACTTTGTAGGCATCAGGTACATGATTGTGGTGCTGTATGAGTGATTTACAATTAGTGGGTATGACAGATAATTCTGCTAACTGTGATGTTCGACCTGAGATATGATTTTTGTTAGAAAACAACAATAGTACTGCTGAAGCTTGGAGACAATGTGTGTAAAGTTTATAGACCAAATGTTATTGACAGTGTAATTAGCCAATGGTGTCATTTGTTTAAGGAAGGACAAACAAACATTCATGGTGAAGAACATAGTGATTGCCCAAAGGATGACAGATGGCTAGTGGAAGGAGAAGATGTGAAAATTCATAAATATTGACAATTTCTGTTTATGAATTGTCTGTTCAGTTTTCTGTTTTTTGATGCTAATATACAACATTGTGATAGACTAACTTGGTCACAAAAATTGTTTTCTCAAAATGTTAATGTTAACATATACTCACAAGCAGTAACATCTAACTTCATATCTGACATTATTTTAGGGTACTAAACATGAAGAAAATAGGTTGTTTGAACATGTCATCGGTGGAGATGAAACCTGGTGTACATGTAAAGAAATGGCTTTGTTAGGAGATGACAATGAAGTGAACAACGGCATTACCAACTGATTGAAGACAGGTGGCAGACATTTATAACACTGGAATAAAAAGCTGTTGGAACAATAACAAAAATGCATTTGGTAATTAATGTGGATAAAGAATGCTGGTAGATTTTTTTGCTGTATTAGAACAAAATTTTTATGTGTAATCATTTTAATTGTTTAATGTCTTCTTACTTCAAAAACACCTTACTTGGAAAACATAGCTTATCTTATGGGCCCGAGGCCCCAGCCACGGGCGTTACAACAATACCTTATAATACATTTCGACTAGACATTTTTTTCGTAACATTTGTTTCCATATCACTGGTGACTGAAATAAAAATGTAATTTTTAAAAAAGAGAATATTACTTACTTTTTCATGTGTTGTGGATTTGAACATTTCAATAGTTATTAGGTATTTTGCAACAGTTCTGTTTGTTTTCCCTGTGTACATGATAACAGTTATAAAACAGTTATCAGTTGCATGAACAGTACTGCATTATATATTAGGGTGGGCCAAAAAATTTGTTATATATATATATACTATTACACGCCGTGATCATATGGTTTTAAATTAAATAGCCACACGTTGATTGCGTCATTTTATAATGTACCTAGTGCGTACATCGATTTGATTATATTTTATTTTAAACTGGTTATTACTCTTATTTTATTTGTATTTAATCTTGTTCTTTGTTTTAATTAATTTTTATTGTTTAATTGATTAATTATTGTAATGTCATTTAATTGAATTTTGTTCACTTTGTAATCCTCTTGACGTTCCGTCGCACTTCCGTAGACCTAAATTGTCGTTGTACAGTAGTAGTGTTGTTTTGACTAGATTATAAAGTAATTATAACTTTCACATACCTTTGGGGTAGAACTGGTACCGTATGTCTGTTTGTACTGGTTGTTCAAATGGTATCAGTATGTTATAAAACAATGACTTCGTCAAAACAGTATATCAGCACTGTTTAGAAGTAAGTGAGCTAAGTTTGTGTTATTTGGGCGCCATATGGAATCTCTGGTTCTTATTCCATAAAATAATTTATTCGATGAATAACCTTTAATTAATGTCGTTAAATTATTTCCTTGATTGGACGATTAAATTAATTTAATTAATTAATTTTCTTTTGTTTTGTTTGTAAATTTGAATGGTTGGCACTTCACACATTGTAACGGGGCTATTTTGAAGGGTATAAAGTTCACCAATTTATAAAGTGTTTGGAACTGATTGGTTTGGACATCCTTTACGGTCACTCAGACATGCTTGTTGGACACACTGTATTAAAATCCGTGCCAGTCAGAGCAAGGCACAAAACGATAACAATAGAATGTGACTGTAAATGTGCGCCATTGGCGATAATCTCGATGCCAAACTCAACAACCGAACTGAACAACACGTGACTAATTAGATTGGCCACGTGAGCGCCTCGGCCAATCACAGCTCGAGCTGGCGGAAGTGAGCATCACCGACACACATCAGAGCGTCAAGCAGTCGGAAAATAACATCTTAACACTCCGGACGCGGGCCGTTTGTGCGTCCGCCAACTGGGCACAGTTTTCACCTCGCCCGCACAAATTACAGGGGAATGTAGTACTAAGACAGTTAAAACCGCATAGTGGCGTCGGAGCGCGGTTTGACTAAACTTGTAATCATGTAAACTCAACAGTTCGGCAATAAGTGAAAGTCAGCGAGGACGTAGTGGCACAACAATGAAATAACAAGGAAAAAGTGTAACGTGTGTTCGGCCGATAACCAATAACAGAGTAACTATATGCAACTTAATACATTTAAATTATTTTAAAAACAAATTGAAAGAGATCTCTATAAAGGGTTGAAAAAAAGGAATGAGTGTGTGTGTGTAAGCAAAAACCTGGGTTCGTCTTATATAAATTAAGAGTTAGAAGTAGAATCTGTAAGTAAATTAGAGAAAAAAATGTTAAGTAAGGGTTTCGTTTTATGTCTGTTTTTTTTTTTTTTTTTAATTTGTTTCTCATATTCAAAAGATGAAAAAAGTAATTTAGATAGAATAAACTAAAGGGTCCGTTTTCCTATAAACATGTATTAGCGTAGTTATTTTGTCATTACCACTTCCTAATGTTCTGTGCTGAGAGATTCGTCTAACGTTCCGGGTTTCTTCTGAAAATTTAGTAGGGGAGGTAGACAGATTGCAAAATTGTCCCATTTTTTATTAAGGTAGAGTGTTAAGGTTTCGATGTATAGCCTAAAACATCGTGGCGACTCTGGGCTTTTGATTAAAATTTAAAAAGGTAAGTGAAAAGATCGCAGGTAAGTTTCTGGCAGTATTTTTATTTTAATTTATTTCGATTAAGTTTGTTTCTCAACAATTGGAGACCAAGCTGCCAGGATCCTGATATAATTTTATACGAGGTAGACCTATTTTAAAGCACAGAAAATAGGATTTGGTAATGACGTATGTATGAAATAATCGTATATAATTACGTTGTGAAAATTAGGTTATGTTTTGGTAGCGTAAATGTTGGGTTTATTTCCACGTAATAATAACGATTTTATGTAGTGGGTATTTGTAGTTAATATGTATAATTATTGAGCAATAGAGGGGTTGTAGTTTTATAAAGGGTGTTGTACAAATAAATTGTGAATATGGGCGAAGTACGAGAGAATGATATTGGTTTCACGTGGGAGGAGTGGGAAAGCGAATTTAGAGGGGTTGTAGGTGAAATGACAGACGAGGAGTGGGGTAAGTTAGATGATAATTTAACGCGGATGGAAGAACAAGAAGAGGGAATATTCGCAGAAATTAGGAAACATAGTGAGGATAAAGGTAAGACTTACTTACTAGCCAACACCCACCCTTGGCTGACCAGTAGAGACGTGAGAGCCTTGCCGTACCATCTTCGTCTTGGACTTGCGTGTCTGAGATCAAGGCTGGACATGCAATTAGGTGATCTGCATTCATGGAAGCGTATCCACAGAGAACACATTCAGGAGACGACAACACGCCAATGCGGTGCAGGTGGGAGGCCAGGTAGTCATGACCGGTTGTAGTTCTAAAAAGAGCAACACTAGTTGCTCGGGGTAGAGTTCTGTTGATGGGGCCGTCCGTAACCAATGTTGCCCATCTTTTTCCCACACAGGCTCTTTAATTGTTTTTCTTTTAGCCATAGGCTTATTGGGGAGTTTATTCTTGCTAGGATAAAGGTAAGATAGTTGAAGTAACAGTGGTAGAAAATAAGATAGTGAATAAGCCTGATGATAGTGTAGGGGTGGAAGAAAAAGAGTATACATTAAAGGACATATTTAACTTTATGATGAAACAGTTTGATGAGTTGAACGCAAAGTTGGATAAACGGTTTGACAAAAGTGACAAAAAGTGGGATGAATGGTTGCGGGAACTAAAGACAGACCGATTAGAGGAGAATAAAGAAGCTGAATTAAAACAGGTAAGTGGTGGTAGTAATAGAAATAATTATAATGATGAAATGATGTTAAATAAGAATAATGATATAGTTGAAAATGGGGTATCAGAGAGTGATGATAATGAGGTTAATTACAATTCTGAGAGTGAGAGAGAAAGGGGTTGTAATGCAGTAGTAATTAGTGTTGATGAATTAGAGAAAGAGTGGCAAGAGAGATTAGATGAGTATGTAGGGCAGAGGGTAAATTCTCCCCATATTTATGGTGAACCAAGGTGTTCACAAATGTTATTGTTGAAGGGCAAGAGTCCCCTTGTTATTGGAAGACATGAGGTCTTTGAGTTGTTCCCCGAGTTTTTATGAGTTAGTACCCTCTGTGTGGGATGGTGTCGAAAGTATGAGATGGTGTTATGGTGAGAGAGATTTAGATAGAGAGTTGTGTATTGATAGAGAGATAGAATTATATAAGTTAAAGAGAAGTTATAAAGAGTTGAAAGAGAGGTTAGAATGGAAGGAAATAGATGATATGAAATGCTTACCTGTTGAAAGAGAGATAAATGAATATTTTGATAATACCATTGTAAATGTAAAACACTTACCTTATGTTGTACTGAGTGTAGTAGAAGAATTGATGAGAAAATAACTGACTTTAGATTGAATAAAACTACTGATGGAGACCAAACTAAAGTCACTAATGATATTGACAGGTTTTATGATTTGATGATAGTGGAACAACTTGAAGAATTAGAGAATTATTATATTGAAATTAATAAACTGAGTGTGGACAAGAACGATTTATATTATAAATATATTAGATTATTATTCGATGATGGAGGCTGAACATAAACTTAATAAATGGGCATTTTAAATATTTTGATTTATGGTTCTGACCTTGCTGATTTTGGAAATGAAGTGTGGTAAAATTGAACAATTAATGATGAAGAATTGTAAATAATTGATAGTGAAATTGATTGTGTGTATTGTAACAAGTATATAATGTAAACAATGTGTGTAGGTAATTGTTTTAATAATAATAAGATTATTTCAGTAGACTAAATAAATAACAAAAATAATTTTGAAGACAGTAATTGACGAATTGTAATTGTTTTGATAATAATTGAACTTGTTGTATTTTCAATAATTGATTTAATTAAAATAATTGGAGATGTTTAAATATTTTTGATTGATCTAAGATGTTATATAATGATGGATTTAAATTATTTTATGAGATGTGAATTTGACAATAATTAATAAATAAATAAATGTTAAATTGTTTAGTATGGAATAACATTGTTGTTAAAATGTTGCAGAAGGTACAGGGAGTTATTGATGTTTATATTTGTGTGCTTATGACAGGGTATGAGCGATGTACTGTGAGTATAAATTTTATAATACAAGTTATGTAGAGTAAAATGTTTACAGGTGTTGAAAAGATTTTAACTCAATGATAAAACGGATTTGAGATAATTGTACTAAATAGAAACCATACTCAAAAGGTAGTAATAACTGAAATATGAGATAAAATAAATGTTAATAATAAATTTGAAATTTTTGAAGAATCTAATTGTAGTAAGTGATAAATAATGAAATGATGATACATAAAAGAGTTAATAAAAATTTCAAGTTGTAATGTTTATAATTTTCTGTATAAATTATTTAAACGAGAATTGTTTGTTTAATGTGAATGTAACAATGCTAATGATCAAGGTTAATGTATATTTGTTTATTATATTATGTTATGTGTTCATACAAGATGTGTGGGTAATTTTGGGGGGTTGTGTGGTGTTACTAGAAGTGATATACTTAAGGAATGTACAGACTGTAACTGTAGAAGGGTTAATTTAGTTATAGGTTGGCTATTGCAGTGGTGGCATGTGCCACTGTAGATAGCGGTAAGTGTTGGGGGTAACAGAGAGTGTTACCTCCATCGGAGGCCAAAATGGTGTAAAATACACGGCACAATTTTTGTATAATTTTATATTATATGCTGATTGATTGCCGTGCCATGTATCATAGTGACGAAGAGAACATGCCTGAATTTAGAGTTGATTTCCCCGCGTTTTCAGGCGATTACTGCCTTACCAGCACTAATCGTGGTTTTGGATGGGGGCCAGCTATGGCCAACAATTGTAAATTTGACCATAGCTGGCTTGAAATTGGTATAAATTTGAAATTAATGGGGGGTGACTTAGGGGAAATCCCCGGAACTATGGAACAGCGGCTGCCACTCTGTTCGCGTAGGAACAGTAAACCAGGTGGTAGACCCGTTTTAAGGGCATATTAATATATAACAGATATGATGATATCTACCAATTTTAAAATGTAACGCAGAAGCAAGGACACGGAGATGCCAAAATTCCTCCACCAATGCCGTCCTTGTGGATGCAAATGGACGCAACAGTTCACCCTCAGAAAACAATAGTGTGTGTGGTTAAGGAGGTTGCTCAGGGGAGTAACGAATTAAAAATTTTGTTGTAACTTAGTAATGGCAACTTGCTCTTGAAGTAATTAAATAATTGTTTTGACTTGAGAAAATGGATACAGTAGATGTTTATTATATTTTGGTTATCATGTTTCAGTGGGTCATTAATCTTGTTGTGTTAGAGTGTAAGAACTATAAATATGTGTTATGTATTTTTCGTTACGTAATTTTGTGTAGCATTTTTGAACAAAGGTCATTCACCCGACCTAGAACATCAGCTGATGGCTGGAGTTAGATGTGTAAAATGTCACTTATAAATTGTTTGCAAATTTCCAATGTAACTAATGTTTGAATATAATGATTTTAATGTGTTAAAAGATTTTGATTTAAATGATGGAAGTAATTTGAGATAGTTGAGAATTTTAAAAGGTTATGTAAAAGGTGGTAAAGTTGATTTTGGGTGATTAATATTGAGTTAGGACATTTAGGTCAGTCCATGTTGAGATAAAAGGGGTACTAGAGAGAATAATATTGTTATGAATAATGTAATGTAGAATTTGAGAGGTAATAGAGACACAGTAGCTATGGGGATAATTTGTATAGTAATGATAGATATATTGATGTAATAAGTAAATGGAGATATTTGGTAGTTGACAGTGATGTATTGGGAGAGTAATTAGTTGATGGGAATTTTGTAAGGGGGGTGGTGTGACAAGGAGTCCGCAACGAAAGGTGTTGGGACAGGAAGGGACCGTTTAGCGCCGGAAAGGGTTGCCTAGGGAAAGTCCAGGAACCAGATAAGGGAGTGAGCTTTGGGAGGGGAACTCACATCCTGAGTACAAAGGGTTAGAGAGTATTTTTTTAGATAAGGGTAGAATGATGCGAATTGAGTTAGAGTAGTAAGTTGGGTTTAGAGAATGTTTGATAGATGTTTTTGATAGAGGGGTGTCATGTTAGTTAAAGCTGTAAGTGAGTATTAGAGTCAGAACGGGAGAAGATTATAGATGTATACATGCCAGGTTGATAAAATGAATTATTATGAATAATTAAGTCACCCAAAATAATTGCGATTGTGAATGTTCAAGAAAGCAAATCATAGTTAAAATGAAAAAATTAATTGAAACAAGTGACAAATTTTAATAGAATTTGAGAATAATGTAAAGCTATAAAATGTGTAATTTTTGGTCAAGTTAACTGTCAGTTTTATTGTTAATTATAATAATACTATGTTAATTTTAAATGTCTTATTTTATTATGTTGTATTGTGTTTAAAGCTAAAAAATTTTGCAGATGTTCTATGTACTTCATGATGTAGATCTATGTATAACATATGTAGGTCAAGGTCGTTGACTTGACCCAGTGTGATCAGCTGATGGTTGATGTTATAGGCAAGACCTGTTTTTGGCAATTGACTGATGCAATCTGGTTGCTTAAGTGAATTAAATGATTTTGATTTTTTCCGAAATTGATAAAAATAATAGTTTGATAAATTAAAATTTTTTTTTGAAAAAAAAAAAAAAAAAATTTTTTTTGATTTTGTCCGTCTGCCATATAGGTGATGTTTGAATTTTAAGTGTCTTATTGTTTATGTGTATTATTAGTGCTTTATTGAGTTAAATTGTGTAGAATATAGAGTATTAGACATTATTCATGTTTAATAAGATGTTCAGTTAGTTTTTTCTTTGTGATTGTTGTAGTGGAGAAAATTAATAGAGTTAATGGATTGTGCAAAAGATTTTTGTTTTGATTTTTTGAGAGCGTAATGGTAATATAAAAATTTGATTATGATTTAACGAAATTTTGAATTTGAAAATAAATTTTGTTAGGATGTAGTAATAAGTATTTGCCAAAGGCGACCCAGTATGCATGCAAAGGGGGAACATATCGGTTGAGGATCTGGCATGGAGTAAGGCCAGGGGTTTGGAGTTTGGGGTGGCATGTTCGAAGGTTAGGTGCGTGTCTGTGCGATGTTATGGTGTTAGGATCTCGTATAGAGAAGTCCAGTAATCTCGTTCAGGTGCAGCCATGGTCGCCGAGCCAGGGGGTAGTTTACCCATGATGTATAAGAACTAATGGGGGTTGTTGGCACCATATCCTCACCGATCCTCTTAGGGGTTTAGCAATGAGATTTCTTCTGTTTCGACAGAAGATCTCTCATTGGGGCAGGGTATTGTAACGGGGCTATTTTGAAGGGTATAAAGTTCACCAATTTATAAAGTGTTTGGAACTGATTGGTTTGGACATCCTTTACGGTCACTCAGACATGCTTGTTGGACACCCTGTATTAAAATCCGTGCCAGTCAGAGCAAGGCACAAAACGATAACAATGGAATGTGACTGTAAATGTGCGCCCGTGCGCCGTTGGCGATAATCTCGATGCCAAACTCAACAACCGAACTGAACAACATAATTAGACTGGCCACGTGAGCGCCTCGGCCAATCACAACTCAAGCTGGCGGAAGTGAGCATCACCGACACACATCAGAGCGTCGGGCAGTCGGAAAATAACATCTTAACACCCCGGACGCGGGCCATTTGTGCGTCCGCCGACTGGGCACAGTTTTCACCTCGCCCGCACAAATTACAGGGGAATGTAGTACTAAGACAGTTAAAACCGCGCAGTGGCGTCGGAGCGCGGTTTGACTAAACTTGTAATCATGTAAACTCAACAGTTCGGCAATAAGTGAAAGTCAGTGAGGACGTAGTGGCGCAACAATGAAATAACAAGGAAAAAGTGTAACGTGTGTTTGGCCGATAACCAATAACAGAGTAACTATATGCAACTTAATACATTTAAATTATTTTAAAAACAAATTGAAAGAGATCTCTATAAAGGGTTGAAAAAAAAGGAATGAGTGTGTGTGTGTAAGCAAAAACCTGGGTTCGTCTTATATAAATTAAGAGTTAGAAGTAGAATCTGTAAGTAAATTAGAGAAAAAAAAATGTTAAGTAAGGGTTTGGTTTTATGTCTGTTTTTTTTTTTTAATTTGTTTCTCATATTCAAAAAGATGAAAAAAGTAATTTAGATAGAATAAACTAAAGGGTCCGTTTTCCTATAAACATGTATTAGCGTAGCTATTTTGTCATTACCACTTCCTAATGTTCTGTGCTGAGAGATTCGTCTAATGTTCCGGGTTTCTTCTGAAAATTTAGTAGGGGAGGTAGTCAGATTGCAAAATTGTCCCATTTTTTATTAAAGTAGAGTGTTAAGGTTTCGATGTATAGCCTAAAACACCGTGGCGACTCTGGGCTTCTGATTAAAATTTAAAAAGGTAAGTAAGTGAAAAGATCGCAGGTAAGTTTCTGGCAGTATTTTTATTTTAATTTATTTCGATTAAGTTTGTTTCTCAACAACAGCCAAGCCGCCAACTTAACTGTTGGAGTGCCTTGAATTTGCAACTCTTTTAAATAAGAAAAAAGTACTAAAAATTGGTTCTATAATTGCTTACAACGTTTGTTAATTAATATTTTACTGTTTTATTGCTCACTTAGTGCTTATTTTTTCTTTATACATTCAACTCAACAATGATTTATGGATTACAATATACCTGGTGGATAAACTTTGTACTATAAATTGCTGCATTGCGGGCGCGTGTGGTGACGTCATTGTTATCCCTACTATCTGCTACCGGTTTGACACAGGCCTGTAGCAGCCAAAATTAAGTTAGTTCTACACAAGACTCCGAGCAGGCCACTCGTCTCAATCGCCAACCGCGACTACATTATTTTTAGGATTCTAAATTCTTAGCATGATCAGCATGCGCTAATTTACACAGGCGATATCAGCCCTTTACGCACGATTATGTCATTCAGTACTTAATTCTATTTCAATTATTAGGCATCGTGCCGCTCTAAAACTGCACGCGCCAGCAATTCACTTCAAATAATTTCCATAAAAGATTAACTCAATAACTTATACAGTCCACTTCATCATTTCATTTCACCAGCACCTCAATAAGCGTTCCTAAGACTAACTCAAGATATTCATCGAGAGCGTCTAAGACGCAACATTTTTTGGTCCTCTGAGCCGGATTTCACATTTTTTGGTCCACAGTGACCGCATTTTGGTCCACTGCGACCGCATTTTATGGTCCACCGCGACCGGATCTTGGTCCATTACCGTTTCAAAAATATTTCATTTAATGGGCCCAAACGACGTTTGTTCAAATCAGAACATTTTCAAGCATCAGATTGCTGGCCGTTGCAAGCCTTCATGGTTCTACAAATTACTTCATACTCGACACTGCAAGATTCTGCAGAGCAGCAACTCAGAAACAACAAGACACGGCAAGACAGCATCATTTAATCTACAAATACGAAGTTCCACAACTTTAAAACTACGGGGAAGCAACTTCGAGCGTCATCTGACCGGTAGAGACAAGGGGTGCGCCAACTTCTAAGGATCGCCGAACAGGATCAAACAACGGGATCGAAGCCAGCTTCAGCATGCTGGGATTCAACATCCACATGATTATGAACTTTCATTTTTTATAATTTTCATATATAATTGTTGGGTACAGCAAACTAATTAATATTTTCAAGCAGATTTAATAACCTTTAATATGACATCTTTAATAATTTTTACAGAAACAGATATTATTATCAAGTGGTCATAAGCTTATATTTTATCTAGATTTTCATATGTACATAAATTCTCATTTATACAGATATACAAACATAAAACACAAAACAAACTAATACCAGAACAAATACACATCAATACAAAACATGACACAATATTCAAAGCACTCAACATCGAAAATACACAAAATACAAAAACATATACCACAACCACACACAATAATACAACTTTAAAAGACCAAAGACCAACAAACAACCTTAATAACATCCAGAAGCCAACACACAAATACTTCACCAGAAACAAGATGGCGAAGGCTGAAGATGAGAGAACAGGAAGTCTCGAAACATGTTCCAAATAAAAAAAACATCTTGAGGTAAATTTAGTATAAATATTAAAGTATAATATGTTTGTAGAATTAATACACGTCAGAACTGACCTGACTGACATACAGAAATTACACTATTTGCACTCTTCATTAAGGGATGAAGCGTTAAATGTAATAAAATCTCTTCCAATCACACATGAAAATTATGCGGTAGCTATTGATCTGTTAAAAGCCAGATACAACAGCAAATTCATTGTCTCAGCCTATCATGTAGGGAATGTCCTGGCCGTGAACTCCATTCAACAAGAATCCATGGTCAGCATTTCCAAATTCATTGACGAGATCACTGCGAACATAAACGCTTTAAATTCATTGAATTTAACGGAAAATATATTTGAAATTATTTTCGTGCAATATTTAACGCAAAAACTCGATAACCACTCATGTCGGCTCTGGAAAGAAAGCTTGTCGGACGAACGATTTCCTAATTTTAGGAATTTTATTAAATTTTTAAATAATAGGAGGCAGTTATTGAAAAATGTCAACGGTGCGGCCAGCCAAGTAAGCAAAACACACGTTAGCAATAAGACTCACTATCGCAAAGCAATTAAACTGGTTAATATCACTAGGGCTGCATTCCATTCTCATAGCCGCAATAACGTATGTCAGCTGTGCAGAGATAAAGATCGCCTGTCTGAATGTCCACGATTCTTAGCCATGTCTCCTCTGGAATGAAAAAATATTTTAGTTAAAAATAAGCTCTGTTTAAACTGTATACGTCCAGGCCATGATCTCGCACACTGTCCTTCCAAATTTGCGTGTAGGACATGCTCTAAACGCCATCACACAATGATCCACGTATCAGTCAACAACGCTCCGTGCAGCAACAATCAGTTTGCACTAAAACTGCAAACAAACAAATCTATATTATTATCCACCACTGTCTGCATGACAACTGATCATGCTGGTAGGAAACACCCAGTAAGGATTTTATTAGACTCAGGTTCGCAAGCTAACTTCTGCACCATGAATTTCGCACGTCGCATGGGTCTAAAACTAATTAAATCTCAATTACCCATCACCGGTATAAATAATTCATTATCTCAAGCTGACTTCAGTACCAGGGTAAGGTTGCATTCACGTTATAAGAATTTTAGTTTAAACATACATTGCGCTGTGCTTCCCAGTATCACTAATAATCTCCCTGCGGAATCATTCGATATCGCATCCCTAAATTTACCAAAAGGCATATTCCTGGCCGACCCACATCTGAACTTCTCTTCACAGATCGACCTATTGCTGGGTGCTCAGTATTACTTACAATTAATTGAACCTGTCAAATTCATCCGTAGACCACATTTTCCCATAATACAGGAGACAAAATTGGGATTCATTCTCGCGGGTAACTTGCCATTTAATGTCAACATGACAAAACCTGTCTTATCATTCATAGCATGTGAGGATAATAATGCCATTTCCTCGCAACTAAAGGACTTTTGGAAGTTAGAGGACGTTGCTATTCGTGCTCCCTCTGCTGAGGACTCGGAATGCGAAAGTCATTTTGTATCTAATACTTTCCATAATAATGATGGCAGATTTGTAGTATCCCTACCTCACAGGTCATACAATTCTCATTTGGCCGATTCTCTTCATGGAGCTATCCGCAGGTTTCAAGCACTGGAACTCAAATTCAAGCAGAACCCTGATCTTCATAAAGACTACAGCGCGTTCATGCATGCATGAATATTTAACTCTTGGTCATATGTTTTTGCTTGATGCTTACGATTTGTCGGTTAAGCAGTCAGACACTTTTTACTTGCCACACCACTCAGTTTTCAAAGGCTCTAGTATAACTACCAAATTCCGAGTTTTCGACGGCTCTGCCAAAATGACAAATAATTTGTCATTGAACGACACACTGATGGTTGGTCCCACGGTCCAGCAGGGTCTGTTCTCTATTATGTCTCGGTTTCGCACTCATCGATATGTCCTCATTTCGGACATTGAGAAGATGTATCATCAAATTTTAGTCAATCCAAAGGATTCTAATTTGCAGCGTATTGTCTGGAGCGACACCCCCCATAGGGAACTCCAACATTATGCCTTGAGGACAGTCACGTATGGGACTGCAAGTGCGTCATTTCTTGCTACAAGATGTCTGGCTCAAATAACCCAGGAAAATAAAACTAAACACCCTATAGCTTGCTCAGCCATCGCAAACGATTTTTATGTGGACGATCTCATGACCGGTTCAGATAACTTGTACATCCTATCTAAAATGAAATCCGACATAACTGATTTATTAAGCCAATACGGTTTTACCTTACACAAATGGTTTTCAAATGATCAGACCATTATAGATTCGGACGCTCATTCCTCCCTTGACCTTAGCAAAAATCAAACTGTGCGCACGTTGGGTATTCAATGGAACATTGACGAAGATAGTTTCCTATATAGCATCCAAAGGCCTGTCCATGTAGAGGTATTCAACAAGAGAAGTGTATTATCAATCATCGCAGGAATTTATGACCCTTTGGGGCTCATTGGCCCGGTTACCTTCTGGTGTAAGCATTTTATGCAGCTATTGTGGTTAACAGGTACAAATTGGGATGAACCCTTATCAGATTCATTGTCTAATCAGTGGGTAGAGCTTTATTCTCAGCTGATTTCAGACATTTACTTTAACATTCCAAGGTCTGTAAAGAGTTTAAACAATTTACAAATCATTTCATTCCAGCTCCATGGATTTGCCGACGCGTCAGCAAGAGGTTACGCGTGTTGTATTTATGTGCGTGTGGTCTATTCAAACTACGCCATCTCATCAAACCTGTTATGTTCTACATCTAAAGTCGCTCCCCTGAAGCAGATAACATTATCTAGACTTGAACTTTGCGCTTGTCTCTTGTTGGCTCAGTTGGCTTCCAAGGTTGTAGACGCCATGAATTACAAATTCGACGACTTATACTTTTACTCGGACTCAATGATAGCCTTGCACTGGATCCATCAGCAATCTTCCAGATGGAAGGTGTTTGTCGCCAACCGTGTTGCGGAGATACAGCGTCTCACTACAAGGGGTACTTGGCATCATGTCCTGTCGCTGGACAACCCTGCCGACATTTTATCGCGTGGTTGTCTCCCTCGTGTTACACGGCCACCCACAATGGTGGCATGGTCCATCCTGGTTGTCCCATGAGTCATCATCATGGCCCATCAGTGCCTTCAATACCCATTCAACCTGCACTCATCCCGATCTCGAGCAGGAACAACGTAAGCAGGCTCAAACCTCATTGATTGTCGCTTCAACCATGTCCAGTTACTTTGAAAACTATTCATCGCTTTCAAAACTCATTTGCGTGTTTTCGTATTGCCGGCGATTCATTCGGAACTCTAGGCTCCCTATAGCGGATAGAGACACTTCCTTTTTAAATTCCCATGAGTCACATGGTACACTGTTGGTTTTTATTCGCCAGTCCCAGCAATCGCACTTTAGCATCGAAGTTAAGGAACTTGAGGCGCAACGCTGCATCCCTAATAACAGTAAAATTCTTCCACTTAACCCCTTTCTGGGCAAGACAGGGATATTGCGTGTGGGAGGACGCCTTCAGCACTCCCAGCTTACCTACGAGAGCAAACACCAAATCATACTACACCTGCACTCCCATCTCAGCAAACTAATCATAGAAAGCGAGCATCGTCGTTTATTACATGCTGGTGTACAATTGACTCAGTTTTCTCTACGGCAGAAATATTGGATAGTTAATGATAAATCTTATATACGTTCAGTAATACATAAATGTATCACTTGTTTTATATTCCGTGCTAGGGGCGCAAACCAATTATTAGGACAATTACCCCCTTCCTGGGTTACGCCTGCTAAGCCATTTTCCTAATCTGCAGTCGACTATGCCGGTCCCGTCTTTATACGTCATGGCGGGCAGCATTCGAAGGCCATGTCAAAGGCTTATATTGCTTTATTTATATGCATGACCACTAAGGCCATTCACCTGGAACTAGTCTCAGATCTTACCTCAGACGCCTTCATAGCGGCCTTAAAATAGTTTATAGCGCATAGAGGTATCCCTGATCAGATATTCTCCGACAATGGAACAAATTTTCGTCGTGCAAGTAGCACACTTCACGAATTACGCAAACTTTTGCAGTCTAAGGGTTTTGAGCAGTCCGTCCAGGATTTTACCAGTGCCAAAGGCATTAATTGGTCCTTTATTCCTCCCTCAGCACCGCATTTCGGCGGCCTGTGGGAAAGCGGAGTCAAGAGTGTCAAGTTTCACTTGCGGCGCATGGTAGGCGGAACGATTCTTACTTTCGAGGAGTACTACACTATCCTAACTCAAATAGAGTCCTGCCTTAACTCACGCTCCTTGTTCGCCATCTCCAATGACTCTAGGGACCCTGAACCCTTAACTCCAGCGCACTTCCTGGTTGGTTCTCCCCTCACTGCACTCCTGGAACCGGACTATTGCCAAGTCAGTATTAGTCGTCTGGGCAGATGGCAGCTGCTCCAAAGATTCACCCAGTCGATATGGAACAGGTGGTCAAAAGATTATTTGCAACAGCGCAATAAATGGTGCATCACGTCAAAAAATTTGACTCCCGGACAACTCGTCCTTATTCTAGATGACAATTCCCCCCCTTCAGTGGAAACGCGGGGTAGTCACGAATGTCTATTCAGGTCAGGACTCAATAGTGCGCGTCGCGGATGTACGCACCGCTAATGGTATCCTACGTCGACCCATCCATAAATTATGTCCACTTCCAGTAGGCTCCGACTAATTGCATGAGCATTCATGCGACATGCATCTTTGTATCTAACATTTATCATGCTTTCTATTTGTTGTTTGTATTATAGTATTATCAAGTTTTTATTATTTTATTCCTATGTATCATTATCATGTTATTATTATGTTTTTGAATTTTTTGGGGATTTTGATTCTAATATTATTGTATCAATTATTATGTCTATTGTCATTGTATTATTACCTGTTACATATTATAGAATTTTTTGTGATCATTATTATATTATTATGTACTGACTGTTAACTATTATGTCAATCCTTATGTATTATGTATACTCATACAATCATATTATGCATTTTTACATCATTTGGATATGTCTATCATTGCTATGTATTATTGAATTTTGATATCATTATACTAATACTATGCATGTACATTATTATGTATTTATTATTGTATTACTATATTGAATCAGTTTTTGAGGATGTTTTCTTTTATATAAATTAAGGGTTGTCACTTACTTTTTGTTAAAAATTGAATGTATGTATTTACTGAACATATGTTAATGCATCAAGAAAGATGTTATTTACATAAGCACCTTTATTTTCATCATGAGTTTTTTATTTTTGTACATTTGCTAGCACAGAAATTGTTTTGTTTTGCTTTTGAGTTTGTTTCTGATAGTTTAATGAATTTTGTTATTTACAGATTTTTATGTCAGAGATGATTTACTTTAAACAAAAGGTCAATTTAATGTATAAGGCTTTCAAGTATATTATGTATTGTCTTTGTATATAACATTTGATAATAATTTGTGATGTACTTTTCACACAATTACTTAAGTTGCAAAATCGCCCCGATTTTGTGAGGGCAGTATGGATAAACTTTGTACCTATACACTTTGTACTATAAATTGCTGCATTGCGGGCGCGTGTGGTGACATAGTTTTTATCCCTATTATCTGCTACTGGTTTGACACAGGCCTGTAGCAGCCAAAATTAAGTTAGTTCTACACAAGACTCCGAGCAGGCCACTCATATCAATCGCCAACCGCGGCTACATTATTTTCGGGATTCTAAATTCTTAGCATAATCAGCATGCGCTAATTTACTCAGGCGATATCAGCCCTTTACGCACGATTATGTCATTCAGTACTTAATTCTATTTCAATTATTAGGCATCATGCCGCTCTAAAACTGCACGCGCCAGCAATTCACTTCAAATAATTTCAATAAAAGATTAACTCAATAACTTATACAGTCCACTTCATCATTTCATTTCACCAGCACCTCAATAAGCGTTCCTAAGACTAACTCAAGATATTCATCGAGAGCGTCTAAGACGCAACACCTGGCTTAATTCTCTCCTAACCCAGAAGGTTGGCAATGATGACTCTAAATTAACTATTTGTTTATTTACAAATTTTTTATACCTCAAGGGTGAATCCTTTGGAACTACAGAGTAAAATAACTATGCCTTGAGTTACGATGGTTTACAAAGGTTTAGTTTAGTAGGATAGACACCTTTAAAATTTCAGACTTATTAACGAAATGTTCGTCTGACCTCTACAAGTTTTGAGGTTAACTACTGTTAGCCTAAATCGTTAATTCTTGTATTGGAATTTTATAATTCCTTTTGAAAAAAGTATGGACAATGATTAATTCTTATAGTTTTAGTGTTTGGTGTTCAGTACATAAGTGTATTATTTCTGAATTATATCTTATACTAGTGACATAATATTTGAACACTGTAATTATATTTGGCACTGTACTCCCTGATTGATAATCTCTTTGGATTATTATTTATTCACTTTAGGATCTCAATACACTGATCGTACACTTCACTTTTCCGCGAATGAACGATTGAAACTTCTTGTGGTTAAATATTTTGTTTGGTAACTCTTCTAACCTCGTTCTTTTTGTTTCGCACTACTAGTTAAAGGAAACTGCTTGTCGTGATGCACTTTACTATATAGGTATCTTCGCTGCTGTGGTTTAGTAATACAGTAGAGTCCCGGTTATCTGCCATAAACGGGCTGGCGGAAGGGCGGATAAGCTGGGATGGCGGATAATAGGGAGAGTTAAATAAAACGCAAATTTATCATAAAATTACATAAAATTTATTAATAAACATCACGTTTTACAACAAATCAATAGAGAAAACAATACAGAACTGTACAATTATATTACAAAATTATAGTAAAACATTTTAGAGAACAAGCAACAATATTAAAGTTATACACTTACAAAAAAAGAGAAAACAATTACGCCTACTTTAGTACTTCACGCTTCAAGTTTAAGAATTCAGTAAATTTTAACAAGAAAAATTTACTAAAAATAAATATAGAATCAGACTAATGTGTACGTAATAAAATTGACTTACACTGTCAGAAATGTTGGAAGTGAGAGTTCAGTTCATGATGAGTGAAAAAAATTAGTGATCTTCGACTGCCTCCCTGATGAATCCCGCTTCTTTGCTGCCAAGTCTCGCCATCTTTGGAGCATCATTATGTCGACAACCCTGGCTTCCTCTTGCTGCTCAACGTACTGAATGGCTGCTTCAAGAGCTTTAACCCCTTCTTTGTGTGTGATCTTTTGGGACTCAACAGTTTCAGAGTCTTGATCTTCAACAACATCATCGCTATTAACAAGTGTTACAATTTCTTCGTCAGTTATTTCATATTGGTCGTCTCCTGAAAGCCAATTCCTTATTTCATACAACGATGCATCCTCACATCCAGGGATACGTTGCACCAAGGGCAAAATACTTTCATGAAGTTCATCCAGCATGCTTTCAGCCATATTTTCGTCCTCGCCCAACAGCTTATGCCACGACTTCGCAATTGTTTGTGCCCCGATGTCGGCCCAGGCCCTTGCGACTCAATAAGCGACATGCTTCAAATTTATACTGTTACGACAGTCTACTCGATCATCATAGGTACAGTGGAAACAAAATAAGTACAAGACAACAATTAAGTCACTAATCACACCTTTACTTTTTACAGTTAAACAGTTCGTAATTAACAACACAGTCTTTGAACGTACACAGTAATAACTCGAACCGCTCTGGAAATATATCGCACTAATACTCTCGAACCGCACTATCCAATATCTCGCATTGAACTGAAAACTAAGGACGCTACCCGATGTATTTATGGTCACGCTCACACACCAGAAGCTTCCAAACTGCGTCTTATCTCTCGTGAACTACGTAATTACTACGGCCTTGACACAGGCCGGGCGCCCGAGCGAAGCCCGGCACAGTCGAGAAGATTCTCGCAAAATGCATATAGTAGCACATGCGTTACATCGAGATCCTTCTGGGACATTCGATAAACGCGTAGATTGTTCTGTGCTGTCGTAGCAATACTTTTCAACTTCTTAATCAAGTTTTGCCCATCTTCAGTTTCTTGTATGACTGTTGACAGAAGCTTTCTTCGATAGTTTCGTTTAAGTGTTTCCAAAACACCCTGGTCCATAGGCTGACAAATGGCAGTCACATTTGGTGGGAAAAACATAGCCTTTATGTCCCCATCTCTAAGTTCGTCTGGATCAGGGTCAGTTGGGGCATTGTCTAGCAGTAAAACTGCTTTTCTGGGTAGGTTGTTGTCTTTTAAAAACTTCTCTGTAGAAGGAACAAACTCTTTAAAAAACCATTCCTTAAAATATTCACTAGTCATCCATGCACTTTTTTGATTGAAATATTTTACTGGAAGAGCATGTTTTGAAATGGTTTTAAAAGCCCTAGGGTTTTTGGACTTTCCAATCATTGCCAGGTCCATTTTATGGTTTGCTGTGGCATTACTGCATGCTAAAATAGTCACTCTCTCTTTACTACATTTATAGCTAGGGGCTGCAGCTTCAGTTCTAGCTGCAAGGCTCTTACTCAGTAACATTTTGAAATTAAGGCCTGTTTCATCACAATTAAATACTTGATCTCCTGTTAAGCTTTCAGTTTCAACAAAGTCTTGAAATTTTTTCTTAAACTGCTCCATTTCTTGAAAGTTTGACGACAGTTTCTCGCCGCAAATATTCAACTGACGGATTCCATAACGCTTCTTCCATCTATCAAGCCAGCCAACGCTTGCTGTAAAATCTGCATCACCTTCATTAAATTCTTTTTGAAACTGCAACGCCTTTTCTTTTAAGATAGGTCCCGAAATAGGCACCCATTTCTCCCTGAACTGTGTAAACCAAATGTACAATGCTTCGCTAACTTTTTCATAGTTTTTCTATCTTTAAAAGCAGTCTCAGTAACTCGTGAGGAACACAATTTTTCTAATTCTAATCGTCTCTTCTTCCAATCTCCAACTGTGCGATGACCGACGCTGTAGTGGTCAGCCACCTTCTGCAGCGTTTCCCCTTTATCCAGTTTTTTAATGCCTCAAGCTTGTCTTTTATTGATAAAACAATTTTTTTCCTTTTCGTAGCCATAATCGCAACACTATTAACAAGACTACACTATTACACTTTCACCAAAACTGCACTAGTCACTCACGGACACACCGCGTAAAAATAGCCTCACTGCTCACTACAGCACACAACAAGAAACTGCAGTCTACTAAGTGATGAGCATGTGAGCGATAGCGTTGGATGTTGGGGGTGGGGTGGGGTGAATGACACATGAGTCACAGCTAGGCTATAATAGGCGATGGGCAGTAGGCCAAATTCCTGCGGTACAGTCAGGAGCAATCACAAAGAGAGCACGTACACTCACGCCCGCAAACTATTGGCACACTATTTTCGTTGCAGTAATTAAAGAAAATATTTTTTAAGTTTACGTTTTTTTACGCCGCTTGGGCGGCGGATAACATGGAACGGCGGATAATCGAAGGGCGGATAACCGAGACTCTACTGTATTTTGATTAAAATTTTGATATGGAGTCCTTGTAGTATCTGCCGGAATGGAATCAAAAAATGTGTGTGTGTGTTCCTTTGTACTTCTGTATATATAGTCGCTTCAGATTCCACCTGGCGGCGACAATTCATTTCTGATCTAATTTTCTGATCGGTTAAAAATGACGTCATGATGCGGTCATTCCAAAAATAACTCTTACATAATTGTTTTAAGCGTGGGTTATTATTATTGTTAGTATTACCCCGTTCCCTTTCAAAATTCACAAAATTTCTCATATTTATGTTTGTTTCTCATTTATTCTAATTACAAATTTTGATCTATTACTAGCATCGTATTGCTCGTTCCTTTCTGGGTATTTTGAGATGAATAGCAGCCAGTTTGGATACATTTTTCATTAATAAACTACATCTTAATGATAGCCTATCTTAAATATTGTTTTATTCCAAATGTCTTCTGCTACAATTTGCAGATTGTATTTCTGTATTTTTTAACATTTATTAAACAATCATTTTTTACTACTTTGAACACAATTATATTATTGAAATTAACATTTTATTATCTAAATTTGGTGCATCCAGCTGAACTTTAATAATTCTTATAACACAATTGATTATTATTTTCATAATCTGATTTGTCATCATTTGTTTGTCTATTATTTCATGTTTCTTTTTATAATTTGAAGTATTATTCAGTAATTGATTATTAATTTAATATAGATTTTATCTGTAAGGTTTGGTCCAGGAATTCGTTTAGTGTACTTCGGCAGAGAACAATGGGCAAATACAAATAACCAAAATGCATATATCAAGTAAAATATAACATTATTTATTTTCTTTTGATAACATAAAAAAAAATCATGAACACACTTATTCCGCCTTGAGGCGTAAAACCAATTTCCAATAACTATTACATCAAAATACAAATACGTATATCAAGATTACGCAAACTCAACACTTCTTGTTAGGCCTATATTCATATTCGTCACTCACACAATCATACACATTTACATATTTTTAGATTTTGTTGAGCTCAACTTTAAAATATAGTGAAAAGCCAGTTGTTAATTATTGTTGAAATGTCTACTTCCCTTTAATGTTGCGTATGGTTTCATCCTACGAGACGTCTCCTGTTGCGTGCACTTTTTGTTGTTTTCACTTTTATATCTTACGGCCGAACTGTCAATTTAGTTTTACTGATCACTGATTAATACATTATTTATATTGTTTTAAATTCCAATACTAATTAAATTTCACATTTTTTGATTTGCATTTTATGCGGTCAATGCGGGCGCCTGCGATTGCTGCTGCACAGTGCAAAGGATGATTGTCGACTGACTTTTAGTGTTAAAAATTTCCGTTTGTTTCGTCTCTAAACTGGTTCACTCCGCTCACCGCCATATGTCTCATCCTCAGTATTGAAAAGTTTCGCTGAACTTAGTATCACCTTTTCAACTGGCCATGAACTGTTTTTCATCAACCCCCCCCCCAACATTCCTTCGTTATTAGTCACTGACTGCAAATAAACTCGAGATTTGCTGCATAACCATATATAGTCATGAAAACATTTACTGGCAATCGTCTCACCTTAAGGGGCCTCATCTGCACATGTTATAGAATTCATAAAATTTGAAAATACTATTTATGTAAATTTAGACCCATTACAAATTACTATATTTCTTTCAGTATGCACTCGACATAGCATGTTGGTTCTTCGTATCCAAGTCACGTAGGAATAGTAGATTATAAATAAATCACCTTGTATCCGTCGTGTGACTTCATTATACGTCGATTAAAATGACGCGTTTCGGAACATATGCTCCATCATCAGATTAAATCACTCTATTGAGGTCGTTAACAGTTAAAATCACATGTTACACATAATTGTCAACTAATGTAACTCACTCACTTTCTAAATGGTGCGCACCACAGCGAAGCCGATTGGACACTGAATTATCATTTGAGTGATTACGCCTAAGCAGGTTCAATGCTGTATCGTATAGCGGGTTGGATTTAAAATTAAATGGTCATTCAATATGAAGTCTCGGCTGTTTATGTTATTATATGCTTTGTATATTTCGAACTCTTCTATTGCGTCCATGTAACGGTCTTTGTTGCACACATGTAAGGGTATCAAATTAGATTTGAAATCGGTATAATTATGATTGTGTAAGATTAAGTGGCGGGCAAAGTTGGACTTGATATTATTTAACAGAGTGAGATTATTTATGTGACGTTTTGGTGTGTGCTCTTTAAATCGTTTGAGGAAACCTCTCCCCGTTTGGCCAATGTAGAAACTGTTGCAGTCGTTACATGATAATTTATATATGCCGGATTTATTTTCTAAAGGTATGGGTTTTCTGTGACGTAGTATTTTTAATAGACTATTGTTTGTTTTGAAGGTAGCGGTAATATTCAATTTATTAAAGGTGGAGGTTAGAATCTTTGGCATTATATTTGTGTATGTGGTAGAAATAAATATTATTTTTGTATCTTATCTACTGGGGACTTGGATTTTCGAATTTTATGTTTCTTGATGAGATTATCAATTAACGTGTTTTTGTAACCATTAGCCTTATGGTTAATGGTGTTCAACTCCTCACGGTAATCATCATCACTGAGAGGCACTGCCAACAATCTGCGGATAAAGTAATTATAAGCATATATATATCTATAAACATAGATAAATTGAAATTTAATATTTATAGAAAACCGACCACCACTGATGTGACAATACATGCTGACTCTTATCATCCCTTTTCGCAAAAGTTGGCAGCTTATAATTACTTTATCCGCAGATTGTTGGCAGTGCCTCTCATGAGTGATGATGTTGTTAAAGATGATAATATGACTTACCCGATTATGACAAACTATATTAAGGGCAACAGGACCATACTCTATGATGACATGTTACATGATGAAATAATATGGGATAAGCCTATTGATTCAAACGACATTGTGGAAAGATATAGAAATTGAAATAAGTATTACCGGTATATTGATAATAATAATATCATATATTTAATAAAAAATAATGTATGTAGACCTAAGATTCGACTGTTGTTCGATGATGGTGGATAAAGGGTTTTATGGTGTATGAACATTTAACTATGTGAACAATGTGGTTTTGAGATGGATTGTTTTATGAACTGATTTTTGGTCAACAATAACAAATAATAAGTTGGATTGTATATTTTCTTGTGTATTAATGTCAATGTATTTGTGTATTCTTGATGTTGTATAGTACATGTATTTTTATGTAAACCATGTATGTAACAGGAAGTTATAGTTTAATTGATTTAATAATAACAATTAACATTTTTTTTTGACTAAACAAGTGATGAAAGTAATGGTGAAATTTTAAATAATTGAATTAAAATAAATTGTAGATGAATCATTTGATTAATGATTGTTATACAAATAAATTTTGATAATGAAGTTAAATGATTTTATGAGATTCAGATTATCTAATGATTAGTATATGATTAAACAGATAATATGTTTAGATTGAGTTACATTATTATTAAGAGGTAAGTGATGAATTTTCTAGGGTAATTGTTGAAGATCATATTAAGGTGAAAATGTTGTAAAAGGGTTCGGGTAATAATGAGTATTTAAATAAGGCATTTGATTTAGTCAATGTTAATTTTGGTGGGTGTTAGATGAAATAAGAATTTTGAAGAAAATAATACAGAAACAGGGTAGTAGTAGGGACACAGTAGTTAGTGATTAGATGTAGAGAAGGTGAGTAATGTAAATGGAGATTAAATAGTTGATGGTTATATTTTGTAGTAAGGATGAGGTGGTAAGGGATGATCAACGTGCGTCGTTGGGCAGGTACCGTAATTAGAGAAGGGTTAGAGTGTTTGCCGATATTTGGTGGAGGGCAAAAGGTTATGAATGTGTATGGCCAGGTTGGGAACACACATCCTAGTACAAAGAGGGTATTAGTTATTTTATTTTAAGAGGTGAAGGAGTCAAATAGAGTTAGTGTTGAAGGGGGTTATTATTGAGAGATTGTTGTCACCCTATGTATTATGTTAGTGATTGTTAGTAGGAAGAAAGGGAGTAAGATTATAAATATTAATGCCATTTCAATAAGTCAAATTATAGTGAATACAGGAGTCACCCAGACTAATTAATGATCAAAATGTGAAGGGTTAAGTAGAAAATTCATAGTAGAAAGGTAATAAGAAATGAAATATAATGTAACATGAATGTTAATAATAAAATTGAATTTTTATAGAATTAAATGGTACAACAATGAATAATTAAAAGTTTGATATAACAGAGTTGATGGAAATGATAATAGTAATGTTTATAAATTTCTATATAAATTATTTAAAGGTGAATTGTTTGTTTAATGTAAATGTAGCAATGTTAATGTTCAAGGTTAATGTTTATTTGTTTATTATGTTATGTTACTATGCAAGATTAAAGGGTAATTTTGGGGGCAGTTATGACAATAGGTGTCAAACCATTGCGATTCCCTACATTTCGGGCGATCTCGGCCTTACCAACCCAGATTGTGGTTTTGGATGACAATCAGCTGTGGGCAGAGTTATTGTAAAACTGACCACAGTTGGTTGGCTTTGAAATTGGTCAAACATAGAAATTTAATGCGGTTTAATAAGGGAATCTAAGATTATTTTTGAACACAGGCTATTTTCACCCAAATAGGGGTGGTAGACCTTAGGGGCATATGTTAAGAAAATGAGTAGGGGTACTTACCCTGAAGTTTTTGTAACGGTGAAGCAAGGATGGGAGTGAGAGAAAAGAAAAAAGTGCTCACTCCTTCCGCCTTAGTCCTTGTTGAGGCAAGTGAACGCAACAGTTCAGGGGGGGGGGGAATAGTGTGTATGGAGGAGAACAAAGGGGATGATTATTATTAACAGCGCCGGATAAATAGAATTTCTGTTAATAATAATATTTTATATAATGTTAAATGATTCTGAATTGTTTTAGACACAAAAGAGAAAATGTTTAAGAATTGTAGAAAGAGGGAGATACAGATAATTGTATTTGAGTAAATTTTGATTATGCGTTTAAATATTTTGGAAGTATTATTGCATTAGTATAAAGATTTGTATTTCTTCTCGTTAATGGGAAAGGATTAATTATTATCGATTGGAGTCGAAAAATTTATAAATGTTAATGGGAGTGAACTAAGAGAAGGGAACGTCTGTATAATAATTCTTGTAATCATATAGGTGTTAGGAGTTAAAGAAAACCCGGTGCTTCTTAACACAAACCAGCACATAGCTAAGGGGAAACAGATCAGTTAGGGATATAGTGTTATACCAGGCCACTATTTTGATATTTTTGATTTGATGTTTCAGTGTCTGGTGATGCTGTGGCGGCAGTCCTGAGCTGGCCAGCGCGTCAGAGCAGGAGCGTAAAGTGCCTGATTGGCCTTGCGGTGTTGGGATCTCGAGAGAGAAGTCCAGTAAGGTCATTCAGGTGCGGTCACAGCCACTGGACCAAGGGTGAGTTAACTATATTTTTATATAAACAATACAGGGGGTTGTGGCGACATCCTAACTGATCCCTTTAGAAAGTATGAAAGTGTCAATGAGAGTTTTTATGCTTTGGCATAAAACCTCTCATTGAGGGGGTTTTGTAACGGGACAAACTATTGGGGTTTATTTCTTCTTAAATAATTGTAAAATGTAATGGCCACTCAAGCTGAACAACATTTGAATCATAAACGCTGGACAGTTTTTAACGCCTTGCAGTCAGTGCAGTACCAAGCCAACCGTACGTATGTGTTGCTGTTGCACAAAAGCAATTAACGAGTCTGGGAATGTAAATGTTAGCAGCGAGGGGGGCGTATTCGCGCATACGCGCGCATGGGTGTGACACTGAACGGTTTGAAAAACACGTACGAAACATACTTTCTCGCCCAGTGGGCAGGAAACAAAGAACTCAACACAATAAAATCCGCCTCAGTCACGCAACATCAGTTAAGCCGACTGGCTGCTTATATAAAATTACCGAAACGAAGTCGTGGACGTCCGCCCATACAACATGTAAAAATGTGAAGCATTTAGTCTAAAGTGAAATAACAGTTTAACGTTGTTAACGTGTAACAAGTAAATACAAAAGTTTGGTAAAAAACAACATCAATAGTGCGGTTGGAGCAAAGGGACGTCTGCAGGACTGATTTCCAGCTAAGTGACAAAATGGGGGATATAAGAAAAGTTTAATATGGGTCAATACTAAAATTTTCAATATTTAAATTAATTCAGTAAAAAATGAGCTCAATTTGGGGAAATTAACAAAATTGTACCTTATGAATGAGAGTGTGAGTGAGAGAGAATATTTAATTATATTTAATCAGAAGTGCTGGGTTGTGAAATAGTTTTAATAATGATATAATTAAAAATATAATTGAATATGTTTATTTTGGAGGGCATATAAAATGTTTAAGGGGAAAGAAATTTTAACTTGAATAGTTGAACTACGCCTCATGGCGAATGGTAGTGTGCTTGTTTCACACAGTAGAATCAAATTCATTTGTATGTTACTTAACAATAAAAGGTAATGTCATTGGTAAATATTACAATTGAGAGTAAGTTATTTCAGGTAACAAATTCCGCTACTTCCGGTTCGCTTAAACGAACTCGGCCCAGAAAGGTAAGCACATTTGATATTCTTGTATTAATAACAAGATGGCGCCTGAACGAAATGTTTGTGATTAATAGTACAACATATAATTAATAAAAGCACATTAAATAAACAAAGTTACAAACACTGTTACAACAGTTCCTGCAAAAAATGTTGCTTGTGACTAGCTCAGATTCCTTTCCATCAGCTCTGCGTCATCCAAATATAGTTGTCTGATATTATTGAAGTTTATAAGGTTCATGTAAAGTTTTTGGTAGTGGGAGGATGGTCTTTATCCATTCTTGAGTTGGTTCGTTGGTTCATGGTAAATTTTACATTCTTCCGAGTTGCAGATGTTAATTTTTTCTTTTTAGCTGAGTAGCAAGACAGTTGTGACCTGTATTAAGCTGAAAGAAGATAACGGAGATTTTTTTATGGTCTTTTTTAGTTTCGTCCCAATCAGTATCTATTTTTGAAGTTTTGTTTTTGACATTTCCTTTGCTAACTGTTGATATTTCTTCGATATTCTTTTTTGAGAATAGTTTTTGCTGTTGTAACACTAGTTATACATGTTGTTTCATATAGTTTGGTGCCTTTCTTTGCCAGGTCATCTGCTGCTTTGTTCCGAGTAATGCCAACACGCAAAGGGATCATTGTGGTACAGTGGACTTGTTAAGTTTCTGCAGTGCATGTATTATTTTTGGGTGAATGTCCTTCAAAGCTTTGTGTATGATTGGAAGAGTGGAAGTCTATAATTTAGCTAGGAAATACAGAGGGCTGTGGTGCCAGAGGAGTTTAACCTTTTCTTTTTTCACAAAAATATACATTTGTTTAAATACACATACCATTTCTTCAAGCCATTTGGTATATAAAAATAATTGTAGGTTTCATTGGTGTAGATGGTGTTTATAATAAACTAGTTTTATGTGTACGTTGTAGCAGGTTTTTGGGTACATCTGTGTATGAAATTTTCAAAGTGCCCACATTTAATTCTGTAATCCCAGAATGTTTTTGCCATTTGCCTAATTCCTAACAAGTATGCATTGAAAACGTTCTGGGATTATGGAACAAAATGTAGTGCTGACATTCAGTGTTCAAGGTCACAGCAACTCAACTCTGCTTCCTAATGCCTGGGGCAGGTTCAGCAGTGTATCTAGACGTGTCTCATATAGTTAGTAGCAATGAATATTTCACACACTTATGTTTATGTGCAATCTTGCTGTGTTGTTTTGTAAAGATATTTTTATGGATTTTTGTTTACAGCGAAATACTGTCCTAACATAGAAACTATACAATTGTCTCACCTGGATTTACGGAATGGGAGTTTAGCTCATTTAGCCATCTCATGTACAAAACTGAAATCACTCAGTTTGTATGGTAAGCAAATGTTAAAATAACTTGAATAGCATGGATGTGTAGAGTGGACAGTGTTTATAAACACATGTTTGCAAAAACATTTATGTATATAAACTAGTAGTAAGTGTAATAAAATAAAATAGGTCATTTAAAGTGAAATAACATACTAATAATAACATGCTGTTATTCTGATTTTTGTTAACTTACAAGGTGTTCATTGTGTAAAAACATACTTGTTGGTTTAACAACATACCGTATTGGACCGAATAGGCCATATATGTAAAATGACCCTAGATTTTTGAAGGTTTTACAAGTATAAAAGAAGCCTGCATTTAAGATGGTTCTAAATTTTTTGAGTTGTATGAGAAAGATAATGAAATGGTCTAAATACCATACCTTTAGATGAAAATAAATATATATGGCTATTTTATATTAAAGGTGAAATTATAAGTAATTAAATGTTTGATTGTTTTTAATCCCAGTCATCATCCTTGTTTTCTTTTTCTCAAAGTTCATCTTCAGTACTGCTATCAGAATCAGAATCATAACTGGAGTCTTTCCACAAAATGCCATCCTGACTTCCTTCCATGTTACTAGAAACACTACAATTTTTAAACCCCTTTACAGTGGATTCACTTTTGATTTTCCCCCAGGATGATTATCCACTGGTCCAATAGCTGTATGCTTGGTTTCTTCAACTTGCCTGTTGGACTCAATGCATGGTTTCCATTGACAGTCACTGTAGTTCTGCTGTAAGTGTGGTCCTTAAATGGTTTATTAACAAACACATCTAGAACTTATAGTTGAGAAGTCATTCACCCAGGAATTATAACAAGATCAGTGTTCAATTCTGCAATCAGCTTCTTTATGTTGTAAGTTGTGTGACCACAAAAAGCATCAAGAATTAACATGACTCACTGCCCTAGTAAAACACCTGGTTGACGTCCCCAAACAACTTTAAGCCAATTTGCCATAAATTCTTGTATTTTATAGTCATCCACCCTTTTTTCTGTACTCTAAAAACTGTCCCAGCTGGTAACTGTTCCTGTGGAAGCATTAATAACATATGGTGGAAGTCTTCTACCATCACAGTAATGGTGTGATTTTGCAGATCTAACTATAAAAGATTTTGCACCCTTTTTGTTCACAGTAACACTTGACAGCATATTGTACGTTGTAAGGGGCTTAAACCTAAGACAACAGTACCAATCTCGTGTTCATATGGCGATCGGTAGCTGACTTGTTGGGGAAGGACGTGTTGCCGTGCACGCATCTTTGGCTTTCAGAGAATCAAATAATCGTGTTCTGCTGATTAGAGGTTGTAGGGGGCATCAAATTTAAGACCGTGGTACTGGTCTCGTGTTCATTTGGCAATCGATAGCTTATTTATTAAGGAGAGACAGGAGAACGCCCGTGGAGAGCTGTCATCCAGTTGGACAGAATCAACACCCGAATCCAGCCAGTTTTCCTAAAAGGGGAGTGGGAAAAATGGTTTTAAGTCATGCAAAAAGTCTTTGAATGAATCTGGCCAAATGGATTTACAAATGTGGAGCAGATTTACAAGTTGATGGAGCGGGGAGATGTCTAATGTCTCACTGAAACTACGAACAAATTCATTCAACTCCTCCATGATTAAGGGAGAGTTGGTTTAGTGTTTTGTGGACAATCTTTCACTTAATTTGGCAAAACGGATTCAGCCATGTTCCCTGTTGCCATGTTTTGACCGTGAACTCATTGAACTGTTAATTCTTGCTACACATGTGGCAAGCCTGTGCAGCTGGCAAACCGTACAAAACATGGTACACTTTTGCAGGTACAAATTCAAAATTTTTATATGTTGTGCATATAAGACAAATATAGTTTTCAGAAGCGTATTTTCCTAAATCTTCGGAAAATCATTGTCTGATATTATAATATGATGAAGGTATGGTGTGTTGATTCAAATGTGTAAGTTTAAAATTATTATTATTTATGATTTGTTTGTTTCAAAAAGGTTTAGAAAGCTGAAAAAATGTTCAAATTCTCTTTTCGAAACACTGGTTAGTTTATCTGTCACTTACCATTTACTTACTGGTGTCAACCTTCCAAAGTAGATCCTTTCTTCCTGTAATACAGTGGAAATAACACAGCACAGTTCATACAATATTTACCACTAGTTGTGATGGTACAATCATGGTACATTGTATAATTACATAAAATATGGTAACGAGATCATAAATATTGTATTTTCCTATTTTTTGACATACCCAACCCAACCTCAAACACCCGATATCGAATTTACAGTGAGTGGACTATATTACAGTATTTGCCAGGATTTGAACTAATTCACGACAAAAAACGGTGTCACATCACAAAAACAGTGTGCAGTTATCGAGATAAGCAGAGCCAAGCCTTCGTTACGTCAGAGGCGGAGAATTTGTTGACAGCAACCAAACTGCGATGTCAACACGTTAGACAAAGGACTGTGACGTCAATACACCCCACTTCCGCAGATTTCAACCAGAAATTGCCGTCATTTCATCTGCAGCTCTGATTTGAGCCGGGCGGCTGCCCCTTCACTTACGAGTGAATTTTAACTTTTTAGACCACTGTAGGTGGTTAATAAACAGGGTAAAACACCGTACAGTGCGTGACCGTAAAAATGTGACCGTTACGGGTACACGTAAAACTCGCGGTACTGGGAGCGAAGTTTTACCGCCAGCTACAACAACCAGCAACACTACATTGGTGAGAACGTTCATTTTACACCTTCCTTTGATTCATTCCCAATTCCAAATTTTAAATTCAATAATAAAAAATCATTTAAATTTTTCAATATATAAAGGGAGCTCCACTATGTATAAAATTTGTACCATGCGTATGTAAGAGTGAGTATTTGAGTGTGTGGGTTAAAAAATATTAAGTGTTGGGTTGTGCTTAAATAACGATTTTATTTACGTTTAAATAATTGTGACATATTATAATGCAGCGTATATCTTTTGTGTAGAGTAATATCATGGGGACAACACCCATGGCGAAAAATATATATCCATGTAACATCTATTATGTTTAATGTTAATAAATACTTTTTATGTGTTATTTGCAGTTTCGTTATTTCAGGTAATGAGTTTCACTGAAATGGTACGTGTTAACCGAATTCTGGCCCTCATAGTAAATGTCGATCATACACAGTATACAGTACAGACACTTGCACAACATGGCACCCTAGATTGTTGTACAGACAAAATACATTGTACATTGTAATCAAACATTCTAAATTAATGTTAGAGATTACATTTGCGCCCTTAAGACAGGGACTAATAGATTACATTGGCGCCCGAGGATAACAGGAACTCGGTATAAGACTTAATTTTATATGGAGTAATACCTACCAGGAAAGTGGAACGGTTACCTGAGGTAATTGCGTAAGTACATACACACGTGCGTAGAATAGGGTTAAGTTCCTAGGTTATAAATATCCATGTTTTAGCAAGATAGAATAACAAAGATGAATACCAATGATAATATAACTATAGAAATCAGTGCTACTGACATAAATTTAACCAGTGAAATGGAGGTTCAAATAAACCCCATTAGTCAGAATGACGAAGTAAATACGCCTGTGTCTGTCGAAATAAAGCAAACTGACACATCCATTTCAACTAATTTAGACAGTAGGTCAGATAAAACTAATGCAATGATGCAACTTTTATTAAATAAATTTGCCAGTTTTGATAAAAAACTAGACGAACAGAAAAGCGATACTGATATGAAATTCACACATTTTAATGACAAATTCGATAAGTTACATAATCATTTAGAAAACATTGAAACAAATGTGATAGATATCACTAAAAATTGTGAAACTATAGATAATCTAAATAATACAGGTAGTAAGATTGTGGGGTTAGAAGAGGATAAACCTGATAATGAAAGTATAATGAATGATAATGAAATATTTGAATTTATGAAGTCAGAAAGAAAGTTGAGAGAAAGTATTTTAGTACAAGGAATGCAGGGGGTAGAATTTTCTTTTAATGTTGTATTAGGGGGTGAAGACAAGTCTTCATGTAGTTTGATAGACGATAGTTCTACAAATAAAGTTTCTTTTAGTTTTTGTGTACCTAAGAGGTGCAATGATTTTATGATAGGGACTCCTGTATATTTGGAGAGAGAAAGTGTATTTTGGTGTTATGGAGAGAAATGTATTAAGAAAGAGAGTATAGAGAGATATTGTGAGAGTAAAAGAGTAATAGAAATATTTAAAGTAAACAGAAATTACAGACAACTGTTAGAAAGGTTAGGGTTATATGTGGTATATGAAAATGATGACTACTTACCTGATAATAACAATAAATTGAAAATAACAAGAAATGAGAATAAAGACATTAGGTACTTACCTGTGGTGGAATATTATGGGGATAATTATAGTATAAACCGATTCATGACATATGATACTAAGACAAACGGAACTCTACTTGATAGTAACTGGAAGTATTTGATTAATAACAATTGCATACAGGAATATAAATATAATGTTGCAAATAATAAAATATGTTTATTAAATAAGAATTTATATAGACCTAAGATTCGTTTGTTGTTTAATGATGGTGGATAGACTGTTATATTGTGAAATGAACATTAAATAATAATGTGCAAAGTGGTTTTGAATTGAACTGTTATGGACTGATTTCGATTAATGACACAATAATGAAGTTGGAGTGTATATTTTATTGTATTTATCCATGTATTTTGATGTGTATTATGTATTACAGGTACCCCAGTGTGTATTATTATATATATTATATATATATAACATGTTTAATAATAATATTTTAATTAATTACTAATGAATAATAATGAATGTTTAAATAAATAATTATATTTGAATTTTGAAAAGAGGTATTGTTATAAGTAGGTAGGAGAGGAATTTTATAAGACAATGGTCAATGATTATAGTAAGTGTTTAAACAGGAATAGAGCCTGGGTATAGATAAAATGCAGGTGAGTAATGCAATTAATGTAAATGGAGTTAGAAAGATAAGAAGTTTTAAGAAAATACAAAGATAATTATTAAATATTTAGGGACACAGTAGTTAGTGATTATTTGTAAAGAAGGTGTAAGTAAAGGTACATACATATATTTGTTGTAGATGAATTCTGTAGTGGGGGTGAGGTGATAAAGAGTAGCCAACCAATAGTGTTGTGGCAGTTAATAGAGTAGTTAAAGGGAGTGTTTGCCGAATTTTATGGAAGGGCAAAATATTAGAGATGTATATAGCCAGTTAGGGAACACCCAACCCATTGCAAAGACGAGCGGTGCCATATGATTTAAATGGAAGTAGTAATGGAGTATATAATTGAGATATTGGTGTCAATGATAGGTAAATTTGATGGTCAGTTAGAAGAAGGTGAGTAAGATTATAAAAAATAGAAGTATAGTGAATATAGGAGTTATCCAGACTAAACAATGATAGAAGGTGAAAGGTTAGGTAGTTAGGGAGGTAGAAAGTTCAGAGGAGAGAGGTAGTAGAAAATGAATAATGAAATAATAATGTAATATGAATAGTAAAAATAAGTTCAAATGTATTTTATTATTATAAATAAATAAATTTGATGTTTAATAACTGCAATGGTAAATTTTAATTTAAATACAACTTTTAAGTAAATTATACAAATGTTAATGCATATCTTAGATATGATTAAATATGATTGAGTATTTAAAATGTATTAACTGTATTACTAATATATCAGTGTTAATTATTAATGTATTATGTATTTATTTGAAAACTTTTTTAACATGATTTTATAATATGTGTAGGAAGAGAAAAAATTTTTAAATGGCGTTGTTAATAATATTTATCAGCCAGATGATTAACTGTTAATAATAATAATAATAATAATCATGATAAAAGTTTTATTTTATTTTAAGGGTTATAAATAAATAAATCGATTTATTAAATTTCTTGATTTGTTTTCTCCAAGTTTGGGAGATATATAATTATATTTTATATTATATATATTTTATATTTTCAATTATATTTCATTCAATTTTAATCCTTTTTCATATTCTTTTTAATCCTTGAGATTTATTATTTTTATAATTTTTATACTTTCTCATTTTATTTAATATAATTTATAATTTTATAAATAGTAAGCCAACCCAGTGCTTATTGGCACAAACCAGCACTTAGCTAAGGGGAACCAGATCAGTTGAGGATGGAGTGATTCAATAAGCCACTATATTAATATTTTTTATAAATTGTTTCAGTGTTTGGGGGTGTGACAGCGGTCCTGAGCTGGCCAACGCGTCAGAGCAGGGGCGTTAAGAGCCTAAGTGGCCTTATGGTGTTGGGATCTCGCAGGAGAAGTCCAGTAAGGTCATGAAGGTACGGTCATTATCACCAGACCAAGGGTGAGTGATTATTGTTTTTTATGTAAAATTGTAAGGGGGTTGTGGCGACTTGTCCTGGCTGATCCCTTTAGGAAGTATGAAAGGGTCAATGAAAGTTTGTGTGCTTCGTCACACCATCTTTCATTGAGGGGGTTTTGTGATGGTACAATCATGGTACATTGTATAATTACATAAAATATGGTAACGAGATCATAAATATTGTATTTTCCTATTTTTTGACATACCCAACCCAACCTCAAACACCCGATATCGAATTTACAGTGAGTGGACTATATTACAGTATTTGCCAGGATTTGAACTAATTCACGACAAAAAACTGTGTCACATCACAAAAACAGTGTGCAGTTATCGAGATAAGCAGAGCCAAGCCTTCGTTACGTCAGAGGCGGAGAATTTGTTGACAGCAACCAAACTGCAATGTCAACACGTTAGACAAAGGACTGTGACGTCAATACACCCCACTTCCGCAGATTTCAACCAGAAATTGCCGTCATTTCATCTGCAGCTCTGATTTGAGCCGGCCGGCTGCCCCTTCACTTACGAGTGAATTTTAACTTTTTAGACCACTGTAGGTGGTTAATAAACAGGGTAAAACACCGTACAGTGCGTGACCGTAAAAATGTGACCGTTACGGGTACACGTAAAACTCGCGGTACTGGGAGCGAAGTTTTACCGCCAGCTACAACAACCAGCAACACTACATTGGTGAGAACGTTCATTTTACACCTTCCTTTGATTCATTCCCAATTCCAAATTTTAAATTCAATAATAAAAAATCATTTAAATTTTTCAATATATAAAGGGAGCTCCACTATGTATAAAATTTGTACCATGCGTATGTAAGAGTGAGTATTTGAGTGTGTGGGTTAAAAAATATTAAGTGTTGGGTTGTGCTTAAATAACGATTTTATTTACGTTTAAATAATTGTGACATATTATAATGCAGCGTATATCTTTTGTGTAGAGTAATATCATGGGGACAACGCCCATGGCGAAAAATATATATCCATGTAACATCTATTATGTTTAATGTTAATAAATACTTTTTATGTGTTATTTGCAGTTTCGTTATTTCAGGTAATGAGTTTCACTGAAATGGTACGTGTTAACCGAATTCTGGCCCTCATAGTAAATGTCGATCATACACAGTATACAGTACAGACACTTGCACAACATGGCACCCTAGATTGTTGTACAGACAAAATACATTGTACATTGTAATCAAACATTCTAAATTAATATTAGAGATTACATTTGCGCCCTTAAGACAGGGACTAATAGATTACATAGTGTGTATGTGGATATAAAGTAAATAAAGTTGTGCTGTGTGTGAGACTGTTTTGAAATTATTCAAAATCTTGGCCGCTTATTTGCCTTACTGCCAATTTGTAAAATAAATGCTCTGTTGTTGTTGTTATTATAATCTACCTTGAAATGACGGACTGACACGATTATATGTGAAATGGTAATTTATTAACAATAATTAAAGTTCATTTAAAACCTTTTAAAACGTTTCATAAAACATTAAAAACAATTTAACTCGTTACAGAGATTCTTAAAACTCAGGGCTGGTAACACTGGTTTTTTTATATTGTATTTCGCTAACCTGGTTTGGTTAGTTTTCTTATTTATAGTTAACAAAACTCGTGAATTCTTTTAGTATACAAGATACTTACTACAAAAAATGCTTAAATATGATAATGACGTATTATGGAAAGTGATTACAAAATTAGAAAAAGTTTAATTATAATATTAGAAACTATCGTATCAGGCACGTCTGCTTTCAACTTTGCAAGTTATGGTATAGTATGTGCAATACGATTAATATTGTTGTATATCGGAATAAAATTCCTTTAATGGTTATAACAATTAAAATATAATGATTAATTTATAATCTCAGTGCAATTAAGAATATTTATGCTTTCTTGAATTGAAAGCATAGCACTGCATTATCTGTGTACCTTTCCATAACAGGTAGGTTAGAGTGAAAATTCCTATAAGTGAATTGTTAAACATATTTAAATTAACTTCATAAAATCTTATAGTTACACATAATATTAGCTAATGACACATTTATTAATCATTAACCTTATTGACAGTTCTCAATTATTATTGATAATCGAATTGTCTTTCGTTATTGTTTTAGTCAAATCAGCATCTATGTGGGAGTACATTAGTATTGGTTAAGTAATAATTTGATTTGCAATTCTTCTTTAAAATTAATAATATTTTATATAAAAAAATAAAACTGAGAACTTTTGTTCAATAATGTGTTAATTCATAATCATTATTGAGGTTAGTCACGTATGAATGTACTTGACTAACGTGGTATCAACACAAAAATTATTATTTGATAATTGTTTAAAATTCATTTAAATGTTGTTAATTCTAAATACTCCCTTATTATTTCACTCATCATTGCCGACATTATACACTGACAATGGTATATTTCACTATTTCATATCACTGTTTACACTTCACATGTTTAAGGTTATTAATACACATAAGTTAGGTTAGATAAAATTGTTTACTAACTGGAGAACGCGCACATTTTGAAAAAAATACTCTCGTCAAAGAGACGTTCTGTCAGCGTTGACGATCCTTAGCTACTTCGACTGGCGTCTGCTGAAATCAGCGTTTCTTATTGGCTGAAAATCGATTAATCTCGTACCCATACGCCTTAAGAAATTATTAAATTTTATTTCTCAGCGTTTGGCTTTGGGTTGGAGAGTCTAAAAGTGACGCTATCAATTCTTTTGGAATTGATTGAAATATTATGATTGTCTTTTGGAATTGATTGACATATTATGATTGTTTATAACTTTGTTAATACATCTCCGATTTGGAAACTAAAGGTATCACGTTATTTTGGATGCTCTGCTCTTTATTTTGAGTCCACACAAGCACTAATTCTGTCCATGATTAACTTATTTACGCTTTCGTCAATGCACTTTTAGTGGTTCTTATTTAAATATAAGTTTTTTCCACTTTATAGTATCACATGATACTTATATCACTCACTGATAATGGTTAAAGTCATTATTTCTTATCAATTATTCCTTAAATACTAAATATTTACAATATTCCACAATGCATTTTCAGGCGAGTAGGCCTTAAATGTCCATGCATTATTTCTTATTAGTTCTAACATATATATTATAATGTAATCTTATAGATGTGTAGATATGTTATTTTTGTAACTCTTCTTAGTGTGGTGTGTATGTGTGTTGCTTGCTTGCAGATACGCACCGGTATCTACGATAATGTTGTCTGATAAAGTGTTCCAATTATAATTATTATTACTAGTTTGATTGTAATTGACAAATATGTGGATATCGATGGTTAGCTTCTTTAATTTAAAAATATTTCTCGCACTCCGTTAGTAACCTCCCCCACTTACCACACGTGGATATTGTAGTTCTGTTCGGTGACGGCTCAGCTGTAACACACACGCTACATATACAAGTAGATATTCTGTTTGAATATCCAACGTGACTAGCATGCACAATAAAAATTATATAATAGCTAAATAAAGTTCTTAGTTATCAGAAATGTTTGAATTCTTCCGCCACCTTTTGGTAGAACTGACTATTAATAAATGACTTAATTTAAATTTGAAATAATACTCTTTTTCCACTGGTAACAAAAAGTAGAAGTTTATTAACGGTTAATGATATTATAAAATCTTTTAAAAATTGACAATCAGTTACTAATAATTTTACTGATAATAATTACAATGAACATAATTTAAAATAAGACTCTACTTAGCCTCAAGGCTGGTAACCCTGTTGGTTATACAATAATTTTTCTTTTGAGAGGTTATGTCCTCTTATATCAGTTAATTACCATGTTCGTGTGGTTCTTTTAAGTAGCATGATGCCAGGTACAAGATGTGGCGTTTTACAATGAGATTAAATGAACAATTAATAAAAAACAAACAAACAAATATAAAAATAAAAAATCAGTACCATATTACAGATAATTATGGTATTATCGTACGCGGGAATTCGCATGCATTATACAGTATTCGTCTCGACAAGACACAAGTGCGTTGGTTTGCACTGTTGAAATGTATTACTATATTTTAATAATTCACTGTGGGAATTATTTATATACAAGAGAAAAAGTTATTAAAAAAAAAACTCTTGTTATTGTTTTCATCTGGTTTGGATTTACTTGAGAACAGACTTGTAACAAAGAAGGTGGCAAGTTACGGTTATGATTTTAAGGTTATATCATAACGTGAATTGTTATTAGAGTTAATTAGCTTGAATATTAATTTCTTCTTAAATCTAAGCATATACATATTATTTGTAATAGTTCTGATACGTAATTATCAGTAGCATATAATACTCTTTCGCATAAAAGTTAAAATGTTTATCTTTAAATATATAAAATCAAAAAAATTACGTTAGTCAATTGAGCGACTAATCACTATGCTTGTATTTTGTAATAAGTACATTAATCGTGCTTCTTTTAGTTATGAAAAATAATTAAAATATTTATTCATCATGTTAACAATTACGAAATAATATTTTCGTTAATTCTGATAATTCCATTAGCATTTATGATATTTCGCTATTAGTGACTCGCGTAGTATATAAACTTTAAGTATTTACAGAAATTTTTATTTCCGTTTTAGTGTTAATTAATAAAAAAGAATTGTACTCCCTGTTTTTATTTTTTTTTTCACAACACTCGCGAATACGATCGATATTGTACACTGATCGTATTTAAATATTATACACTCCGCACAGTTCACTCGTTTATGCTGGTGTTGTTTGTAGGTTATATGTGTGTTGATAACGGATGTTTACATGTCGCGCACAATTCAAAAATAAACTTCTTCATATTTCGTTCGGAGAGCGACATGACCTTTCTGTTTGATGGTTGATTGATGACTCTTTCGTTCCGTCAGAACGTCTGCAGCTTGTCTGCCGAATTCCATTCATATGATTGGCTGAAATGCTTGAACTCTCCAACCCAAAGTATATTATTTTCTTAAAATTTTTAATTTTTTACCAATTTTGGCGTTTGGGTTTGAGATTACATGACGTCAGTACTGGTACAAAAAATAATTAGAAAGTTTAAAATCGTAATAACTTTCTTAATCTTTGTCTTATCGTTAAACGGTTAGTGCCAATAAATTGCGGACATCCTGCGCTTTAATTAAAGTCTAAACAAGATTATTATCCGTCCATTATTCAAATCACTATAACGATTTCATCGAATTTTATGGTGTATCTTATATTTAATAAGTTTATTACACCAAACTTAATTATTTACACTAAAACACTTTTAATTAAACGATCGGAGTCTATATCTCAACTTGTTTAATACAAAATTTGTGAATAATTGTTACCCACACAATATCTGGTTATGGCGTCTTTGGGCGTCCATATTTGATTATTCACAATTGTACTTAAAACTAATTTTTCTTATCTAATAACACTGATATTGTATCCTAACAATAACATAAACGTCTATTTACATGAATTTGTACTTTAGTATATGTACAGGGCTGTATTTCATATATTATTAACATTGTTTCAGTACCCTCCTATCTCTTTTCTTACAATTGTCATTTTATTTGTGGTTTTTCTATACAAGGTATATTATGTAATAACTGCAATTAGTGTACAATTATAGTACCTAATTTCTTTCATATATTTGTTAGCTTTCAGCTATCTGAGAACCCTTCAATTTCTAGTAATGGGTTTGTTTACATTATGTCATAGTATGGTAGTCAATTATTTTTGCTAAAACAATAATTAAATTGTTATTGCTACACTTGATTTAGGTTTCCAAATTAGCATCAGATATTCTTCTGATCCTTGGTAATATTTTTATCCACTTTTAAATAAGTTTGTATGTTGCATTTTGCATAAATAACTTGCTCCTTATTGTTTGTTTACATTCTGATTCTATCATCATGGTCATTTAGTTTTTAATATTGTATATATAAAATGACTATTCTCATGGTCCTGGTCTGTTCTCAAAGTAGCATTAGGTGTCCCTCTTACTACTGGTAACACTCTTATCAATCTTTGTTCAAGCTTTAATAAAGTATCTTGCATAACTAGTTGGTTAAATTGTTTCTGCTTACTTCTGGCTATGTGTTCATAGTTAGCTAGTTTACAATATTTTGGTTACAAAACTATTGCCATTATACTTATAATCTGTTCTCAAAGTAGTACCAGATGTTCATCTAACTACTGGTAATACTTTCATTAACATTGGTACTTGTTTTAATACTGTATTTTGTTTAACTAAATTGGCATACTAGGCTCCATTTCTCCTATCTTTGTGCCATCATATTTGATCTGTTTTATTTGTATTGTACTTCAATATAATACACTGTCTACTAGGGTGTATTATTACTTATAACAAATCCTTGATTGGTATAATTGTTGATAGTTATTTGGTTAAAGTAACATGTATGATTTTTTGTTTCATAGGTGTCTTTCCTATGGGGTTATGTGACAATGTACAACATGTTCTAATGCAGCATTTTGCTACTACTAACATGTCTTCAGTATGGTATTCTATTACAATATTTTAATTGTTTTACTACACATGTTTACACTACTTCTTCTTAAACAATAATACAAATATTTTTGTACTAATTACAATATCTTTCTTGTCATTGTTTGTAACTAATTTCTGTCACATTTCCTTTAAAATTTACAAAGGTTTTTTATTGTCAGTTCTCTGAATAATAATATAACTGTTTTATTTTATATTATTTTGGTGGTCTTAGGATTATCTGTTTTGATCACAATCTTTATTAAATTAGTCACACTAATTGTCTGTGTATATTTGACTATTTAATTCTTGATGTTTTCATTATGAAAGTAACACTTTTTCTTCCACTATAAACCTTATCACTGGAATTGTTTGTGTGGTTTATTATGTTGAAATTAGTTAACTGGTCACAGGTTTCACACTTCTATTAAGCACTCACTGTAATTGTTTGTGATTTCTTAAATGTTAAACACTGTTTTTTCATATTTGATAATCACTATTCCTTTGGTTACTATTATTGTCTCTAGTACACTTGATAAATGATGAGTCCTTGCATGGTCTATCCATTTTCTTCTCTCTTCATGTTATGTTTCCTTGTCCTTCTTCTTCCCTTCTTCTTTAGGTTTGACCGTCTTCTTCAGTATTTTCATTGTAGTCATTATCTTCATTTGTTTCCCTCACTGTTGGGATTTATTGGTATCGTAGTTATGTTGTCGGTAATGGTATTATTCTGGTGATTTCCCCTCACTGTTGGATTTGATTGGTCCTTATTTTGTTGGTTCCCCTCACTGTTGGATCCTATTGGGCCTTGTTACTAACATTATATTTTGGCTCATGGTCATTTTCTTTCTTCATTTCGTATTTGATGCTGCTATGTTAACACTTTCTCCTTCATCGTTGGAACTTTGTACTAATATATCTGTAGATACACACTTTTATTCACATAGGTTTATTTATCTAGAAATACTTTCATGCTTTTCTGTTACTTGACGTTATATTAGCTTATTTTATGTAACGGCCATATTTGGTAACGTTACATATGCCTTCCTATAAGAATTGATTAATTCTGAATTAGTATATTTTATTTTTCATTGAAGAATTTATCAATTGTTGTACGTTCCATGTCGATTCACATGTTTTTTACATATATCCCTTCACTTTCTTCTATTTGAATCATAATTATTTCTTCTCTATGTAATTATCTCCCTTGTTTATTTAGTTCCCTAAATCCCTAACATAAGCTTAGCTGGGGCAGTTCAGAGCCGCTCACTTTGGCTATTCAACTCTACTGGCCATACTAACTTCAATAAATATGGAGGCAAATCATCTCCTTCAATAATAATAAATGATTGCTGGCATTATTCATCAGTCAATTCATCTCAAATCATCAAAAAAATAATAATAGTGGTCGTTCTTCCGACAAATAATAAATATCCTTGGGATTAACTCATGCATCTGCGGTTTATACATTGTTATACTCTCTTTTTCTTGATTCAACTCAACTAAATTCTTCACATATTATAGGGATAGTTTGTTTTACATTTCATCACTGGTATACTCTCATGATTATCTTCGTTTCTTCTTCATCATTGATTAATCTCTTCATTTTGTATCACATTAAACGTCATCTCGTCACATTCTTCATTTCAGGGTTTATTCCTGTAGATATAATTCATAAATATATTTATTTTTTCTCCTTTCTCATGGTTTTAGTTGGTATATAGTCCATGTGGTATTGGCTTTTCTCTAGTAAAATACACTAGAAAACAATGTGGTTGTGTGTGGTTTCTTGTCTACATCAATGATACTTATTTAGTTTTACTCCTCCAACTTCTTATTTGCTCCTTCTTTCTTCTCTCTATTAGTATGGGTAGGATGTTAAATTTTACTGGTTGACTTGGCTCTTGGAAATTGGTGTATTATACATACATTGGTGCCAAAGATAGAATTTGTCGATCTCGTATGGTACTTTTCTCCATTTTTATTAGTACGGGTATGATGTTAAATTTTACTTGTTGACGTGGCTCTAGGAAATATATATTTATATATAGTTATGCCATAGATCTTGGGTGTCCGTCTCGTATTGTTCTTCTTCCACTTTCATAGTACGGGTAGGATGGTAATTTTTTTACTTGTTGACGTGGCTCTTGGAAATTGGTTGTGCCTAAGTTGGAATGCGTCAGTCTCGTATTGTTCTTCTTCCATTTTTATTAGTACGGGTATGATGTTAAAATTTTTACTTGTTGACATGGCTCTTGGAAATTGGTGTATTATACATACATTGGTGCCAAAGATAGAATTTGTCGATCTCGTATGGTTCTTCTTTTATAGTACGCTATTATTTATAAATACAATGTTCTGAATCCTTTACATAACTTCTTTGGGAGCATATTTTTTCACATTATAAAATTACAATATATTCAATGTTCATTTCATAGTTATATAGTTACTTCTCATTTAATATAAACACAATAATCTTCATAGCAATATTACATCCTTTCTTATTTAGTCAACATTTATTTTCATAATTATACTTTTATTCTTCACTTTTTTAATAAACAATAATCTTCATGGCCACATTTCATTTTTAATCTCTATATAGTCAACAGTTATATTCACAAGTATATTTTCATCTTTCATTTCATCTCCATAACAAATATTTTCATCTTTTATATAATATCCATAATAAAATAATTCTCATTGCTATTTTTTCACTTTTAATCTTATATTTTAATTGCCGATATATCTTTTCATTGAAGCTTGGTTGTAAGCATTATTGGTTATCATAATAGTCGTTCCCATAATTCACCGTATTTTTATTCATTTTAACCATAATCATCGCTCTCCTCTCTTCTCGTCGTTCGGACTTCTCCAGTGTCCATACTCTTGTCCATTCGTGACATATATCGGGCTATCATCTGGTTTTTCCATTTGAAAGCTATTAGGGCTGTGTCTGCCTTCCTTTCTTCTGTTTTCTTTCTCTCGCTCTCTTCAATATATTTGTTTCCATTGTTCTTCTGGTGGCTGTCAGTACTGATGTTTGGTAACTCCCTCAATTTGGTTTGGGTACCGTCATCTATCTTCTGATTGGGTACTTCCGTTAATTGACTCCTCTTCTTCCGCAGTTCTCTTATCTCTCTGGCGTATCCTTCGACAATCCGGTCCCATTTCTCTTGATAGCCTTCCTTTTTCTTAAAATATCTCACCCTTCTTTTGGAAATTCGTGGTTGAAATGCTTTGTTGGTCATCTTCCTCTTTGTCGTTACATAATCTTCCTCCTCGTCCATTGTCTTGAAACTCCTCCGATACTCCTTCCTGAAGGTCCCTTCTTTATGGTTGACGATTGGTAAGTTGATCATATTAATCAGGCCATTTCTAGTCATTTCAATTAATTCTTTTGTAATTCTTGCCTTCCTTGGGCGTATGGTTCTTCTTTCTTCCATCTTCACCTCTTCCTTTTCTTGAATTATTTGGATCTTCTTTTCTCCACTATCCTTAGGTTCCGGACTCGCTTGTTCTATGTTTTTCTCTTCAGGTACTTCTTCAACTTCCATTTGATCGTCTACTATTAATTCTCTTCTTATCTTCTTAACACTCTCTTCTGCCTCTTCACAACATCTTTTTATTGTCTTTCCTGATTGCTTGTGATCATCCTTCACTACCGTGTTTATTGACTCCACGATCTCCTTGTCATCTCCCTTTATTCTCTTATTCATGCGGTCTAATCTCCTGTTGATCTTGTCGATTTTCTGGTTGGCTTGGTCAATTTTTATTCCCAACTCTGCAGATAGGCCTTCCTTCATTATGGCCATTTTCTTCTCTAATAGTTCTTCAGTTTTCTTCTGCCTGTCTTCCATCCTCCTGTTTGTTTCATTTATCTTGTTATTTAATTCTTCCTTTAATAATTCCATATTTTTCTGGCTCTCCCTCTGGCCTTCTTCTATCTTCTGGTCTGTAGATTTCTGGCCTTCCTTTAATGACTCTATTTGCTTGCTTAAACCCTCCTTAGTGGACCGGCTGGTTTCATCCATTTTGGTATTTAAGTCTTTCTTCAGTGACTATGTTCTGCTTTGTGGATTCTTGGCCTTCCTTCAGAAATCGATTGTCCTCCTTTAATGACCGTAATATCTCTAAAATACTGGCCTCCATTGTTAACGTTGGTCGCTCTGGTTGACTTATTTCTGGTAGACTTTCTTGTGGTATTACTTCCGGTTCCTCATCAGGTTGCTGAACATCCTCCGCCGGTTCACGTGGTTTGTCCTCTATTTCCAAGAGAATTTCTTCAACGTCTTCCGTTGATGTAGCCTCCTTCTCTTCCATCCTGGCCTCCCTCTCTGCTTCTGTTGCCCTCTTTCTCGATGTTGATCTCCTTGTGTTGTACATCTTGTCGCTGGCAATGTACTTGCAGTCCTTTGACGGATTGGGGTTATTAAATTATTGGTTATAGTATGTTTTTTCCCTAATCCGCGCTGACATTGGGCGCCAATCTATAATGTAAATCTTATAGATTCGTAGATATTTATATTTTGTAACTCTTCTTAGTGTGGTGTGTATGTGTGTTGCTTGCTTGCAGATACGCACCGGTATGTACGATAATGTTGTCTGATAAAGTGTTCCAATTATAATTATTATTATTAGTTTAATTGTAATTGACAAATATGTGGATATCGATGGTTAGCTTCTTTAATTTAAAAATATTTCTCGCACTCCGTTAGTAACCTCCCCCACTTACCACACGTGGATATTGTAGTTCTGTTCGGTGACGGCTCAGCTGTAACACACACGCTACATATACAAGTAGATATTCTGTTTGAATATCCAACGTGACTAGCATGCACAATAAAAATGATATAATAGCTAAATAAAGTTCTTAGTTATCAGAAATGTTTGAATTCTTCCGCCACCTTTTGGTAGAACTGACTATTAATAAATGACTTAATTTAAATTTGAAATAATACTCTTTTTCCACTGGTAACAAAATGTAGATGTTTATTAACGGTTAATGATATTATAAAATCTTTTAAAAATTGACAATCAGTTACTAATAATTTTACTGATAATAATTACAATGAACAAAATTTAAAATAAGACTCTACTTAGCCTCAAGGCTGGTAACCCTGTTGGTTATACAATAATTTTTCTTTTGAGAGGTTATGTCCTCTTATATCAGTTAATTACCATGTTCGTGTGGTTCTTTTAAGTAGCATGATGCCAGATACAAGATGTGGCGTTTTACAATGAGATTAAATGAACAATTAATAAAAAACAAACAAACAAATATAAAAATAAAAAATCAGTACCATATTACAGATAATTATGGTATTATCGTACGCGGGAATTCGCATGCATTATACAGTATTCGTCTCGACAAGACACAAGTGCGTTGGTTTGCACTGTTGAAATGTATTACTATATTTTAATAATTCACTGTGGGAATTATTTATATACAAGAGAAAAAGTTATTAAAAAAAAACTCTTGTTATTGTTTTCATCTGGTTTGGATTTACTTGAGAACAGACTTGTAACAAAGAAGGTGGCAAGTTACGGTTATGATTTTAAGGTTATATTGTAGCGGGTCAAATTTTGGGTATTTTTTTTTTTTTATTTTAAACGTTTGGGCTTACATATATATTTTACTTATTTCGTTTTCGGGCGGACTGGTATAATAAACTTGTAAAACTGTAATTGGATTGTGCAACGTTATTTTCCAAGCAACAGCACGAGGTTGAGAAACAGCGTTTGGAACAAAGGCGATGCGCAATTTCAGTGCTGTAACACGGCAGAGGAATGCGCACCTCCACAAAAATTCTAAGAACTTTGCAAGTGTGTCGACGCACAGGCGCGAATACCCACGCAAGCTCGCTCAAAAGGATGCTCTCGACAAAAAACAAGATGGCTAGAGCGAAAAATTTATTCATCGTTCCTTTGGCATCACTCAAACGTCCGGCCCACTTAAATGACGTCAGCCAATGCCTACAGAAGATCATATGCGGCATTGACTCAAAAAAACAACATGCAGAGCATGGGCCGGAGCTTAGGCGACGACGCCCAAGGCAGTGAGTTCCAGTGTTGAAAACTGTGGAGAGGGGACAGAGAACTAATTTCTGCCCAGTGCCTCTTACCAACCGACCGCATGCGGTTCATCTAAATTTCAGTAACAGTTTTTCTTTAGGTCGGCCGACCTCACCGTTAACAGTTGTAATGTATCAACAGTAAAATTTCATGGGACCGCGGTCCATCCATCAAGGGGAACCGAGTAAAGTATTTTTCGGACACTGAGAAGTAAAACATTTACTAAAACGATGAGTGCGCGCGCGAACATGTGGCCGTGGATTCAAGTTAAGGGTTGGAAATTTTATTCTAAATGTTAATGGGTTAAATAAATTTTGTGTGTGTTTGTATGGGTGAAATATTGCAGGCTGGGCAGTCTGAATGAAATAGATTAAGGTAAGATAGTAGAATAAGATAGAATAGTAAGGGCACTAATGTAACGAATCACAAGATGAAGAAATTATTACAAAGTTATTTTATATACAGAAGTACAGTATGTAAATGAAATTTAAATGATTTAAAAAATAAAAGTAAAATGTAAATTCTCTTCAGTCAAAATGTGTCAGAATAATTATTTCGTAACCTCACACTGTTTCTGATCTCGCTTATAGAACTCTGGGGGGACCCTTAGGAATAACGGTGAGTACAACAAGTGAATTAAATTATATAAATAAGTGAGTTTTTGTACAGATGGCGGCCCGAACAATGACATTATATAAAATAATTATATAAATAAGCCAGAACTCAGAAACAGAGTGGGTAGCGAAAGAATAAAAAGACGTAAAATTAAGGTTATGTTGTAACTACACATGGTAAAGAATAGTACAATAATTTTATGCATAATACGATGGTGTAATATTTAGTACACGAAATAAATTTCTTTTGAAAGAAATATTTAAACAAAATTTTAAAATGGCAAATAACGAGAACGTCAGTCTAGCTGACAATACCAATGAAAGCCAGACAAGCGCAACTGAATCACAAATTATGAGTGGAGAAATTATTCACTCGACGCCAGTCCCGATTAACAGGGCTGACGAAAATCAAATAGTAAAGATGATGCAAGCACTGTTTAGCGAACAGAAAAACGAGTTTAATGAACTCAGAAAACAGAATATTATTTTTGATAGACGAATCAATGAAATAGACGTACGTTGTACAAATATGCAAGAACAAGTAGTAGAAATAGTTAATGAGAAATTCGATGCTAAAATAAATGATTTAGATGACAAAATTAATACGATTAATGAAACAGTAATTAGCACAGTTCAAAACCAAATAGAGACACAGAGTAAAGAGATAGAAAATAAATGTTTAGCTACAGTAGATAAGCAGATAGAGATGAAAACCAAATTTGAAATAAATAAACAAATAGACATTAAAACAACCGTTTTACAAGATCAGTTAGAAAATTTTGAGTCAAATGTAATAAGTATAGCAGAGAATATAGAAACAGTAAGTAAAGCTATTTCAGAGCATGCAGATAATACCAACTGTAAAATAAGTACAATACAAAGTAAGCTTAGAGAAATAGATGAGTTCAGTTTACAAACTAGTAATAATATTTATGACAAATGTACTGTAATTGAGAACAATTTAATGAGTGTAAAAAATGAATTACGGGGGGAAATTAACAAGAAATTTACCGGGGTTACGGAAAGGGTTATCATAACGAGAGATTTACACAATGAAATTGAGTTAGAAACATTTAGCTATGAAAACCGGACAATACATCCAATGAGATTTATAAACCAAACCCGGGAATACAACCGTTTCAATAACAGTAATTGGGAGGTACAATTAACCAAAATAATTAAATGTTTTAGGGGTAGTTCAGTAGTGTGGGCGGAAGCACATCGATCAGAATGGGATTGTTATGAGACATTCGAAAGAGCATTTAAAGGGAAATATTGGACCGAAGGTGAACAAGAAATACTAAGAAGCCGCATAATGGGAACGGGCGATTTTTTAGGACACCCTAATAATAATAATTTAACAATATACGTGACCAAGTTATATAACGAAGCGAAATATTTAGAGCCGCAGATACCATTTAAATCTTTTGTTAGACATGTAAGTAAACACTTACCGAAAGATGTACAAACCACTTTGATGACAAAAGAAATTGACGATATGAACGAGTTGGAGAGAATACTAGATATACTACAGAGTATTAGAGATCGAGAAGGGGGTAGGCGAACACAACAGAATAATAACCATCATCATGTTGAACATAATCAAAATAAGAATAATAATTATCGTGGGTATCATAATAATGTGCATAGAGATAATGTAAACAAACCAGGTGAGTGGAGTTGTTCCAGGTGCAAATGGGGGAATTTCGCCAGCAGACAACAGTGTTATAAATGTAATTTACCAAGAGAAGAGCAGAGGAGGAGAAACGAAAACAGGCCGTACCGAGGAACAAATAACTATCACCAGGGACTGCCGCGGGATCACCAGATACCCACAACAAGCAACCATAGACAACAACCGGAAAACTAGAGCATACAGTGGTAGCACGGACCAGACCACTGTACGGGGAAGCAAGTGAGGTCCAACCATTAGAAGATGTCACGAGTAATGTAATTAGAACAGACATAGTTGCAGATCTGCTGGAGGAAGAAAACAAGGCAATCGAGGTGAGAGCGGGACTAACAGAAATACAGGTAAATGTAGCTAATAAATATTATAGAACACTTGTAGATACAGGTAGTGAGATTTCTGTTATTGCTGAAAACATTTTAGGAGAATTAAAAGAAAGTATAAAGAATATTCCAATTTTACCAGTAGCTGGGGTTACAGTAGTAGGAGTTACAGGCGTACGCAGTAAGAGAATAACAAAACAGATACACTTAAGTTTTTTGATAAATGACATAGAATTTGAGAACACATTTTTGGTAGTTAAAGGGTTAAGTTTAGACATTATATTGGGTAATGATTTCCTGCAAAGAAATAAAGCTATTGTAAACTTTAAGGAGAAAATAGTAGAATTAGACGGGGGTGATCGGTCGGTAAAGGTTAATTTTGAACAAAGAATAGATAAAGTTAGAACAACGGGTGTAAAAATATTACAAAAAAGAGTAGGGGAAAGTGGTGCAGATACTAGAGTAAATTTATGTAGAGAGAGTGAATATATTGATGATTGTGAGAATGAAACGAGTAACATTAATAATGCAGTATGGGAGATAAGGGCGGATGAATTTTGTAGTGGAGGTGAGGTGGTAAGGAGTGATCAGCGTGCAGCGCTGTGGCAAGTGATCGAGGAGTTTAAGGGAGTGTTTGCCGATATTCCGGGAAGGGCAAAGGATTATGTATGTACATTGCAGATACGGGAACACACACCTTTCATGCAGCGAAGTTATCCCGTGCCTTATTCCAAGAGACGAGCGGTGCAAGAGGAGCTGGACAGGATGCTGGAAGGAGGGATAATAGAAAGGTCAGTATCACACTATTCGAACCCATTAGTTGTAGTAATTAAAAAAGATGGCAGAGTTAGGTTATGTTTAGATGCCAGGAGAATCAACCAGATAATAATACCAGACCGTGAATCACCAGAGTCAATCAATGAAATATTTCAGAAATTCAGCGGGGTGAGATATATGACGTCATTGGATCTAACCGCAGGTTATTGGCAGGTACCATTGGCGGAGGTGAGTAGGAAGTATACAGCTTTCCTGTTTAACGGTAAGAACTATCAATTTCAAAGATTGCCATTTGGATTAAATACCAGCGTAGCCAGTTTTATAAAATGTTTAGACCAAATTTTAAAACCTAAAGATTTAGATTTTTTAACGGTATATGTAGATGATATTTTAATTGCGTCAATAACTTTTGAGGACCATTTAGATCATTTAGGATATGTGCTAGCCAAATTAAAGGAAGGAGGACTTACTGTAAATTGGGACAAATCAAAATTTCTACAAACACAAATAAATTTTTTAGGATTTATAATCACACCAGAAGGAATCTCCGCAAATCCGGATAAAGTGGACTCCATCATGCGCTTCCCTGAGCCAAAGAACATCAAGCAGCTACAGAGTTTTCTGGGATTGTGTAATTTTTATCGAAAATTTCAGAAGAACTACGCCCATGTGACAGCGAGATTGAGTGCGGTACTACAGAAAAATAAACAATGGAGATGGGGATTAGTGGAACAAGAAGCGTTCAACGAAATTAAACAGAAATTTAGCAAAATGATAATGATGAACCACCCTGATTTTAATAAAATATTTTTCTTACAGACAGATGCTAGTAACGTGGCCGTAGGTGTGGAACTCTACCAAGAAGACGAAGAGAAGGAACACCTAACCATCGCATTTGCGAGCAGATCCTTGTTGATGGCGGAGAAGAACTATACCACTACCGAAAAGGAACTATTAAGTATTGTGTTCGCCGTCAGCAAATTTCGCACATACATCTTGGGAAATAGGACGGTGATCCGTACCGATCACAAGGCACTATCCTTCTTAAATACATGTAAACTCGCTCACAGCCGTTTAACCAGGTGGGTACTTGTTTTACAGGAATATAATTTTGAATGGGAGTACATCAAGGGAACAGACAACAAGATACCTGACACTCTTTCACGGGTAGACATGTTAGACAATAAGACAGGTAGGGATTTAAAGGAAATTGAAATTTTTCAGATGAGCAGGGAAGACAGAATTTTTGGTGAAGAGTTGAAGGACATCAGAACCATGCAACGAGCAGATGGCAAGTCAGGTAAGATTATGGATAGTTTAGAAACAGAATTAACAGAGTCAGAATATAATCAGCATTTTCAGATTTATCAGGGGTTATTATTTAAGAAAGTAGTAGGGGGTGAGCGTGATTGGAAACTAGTTATGCCAGAGGGGTTAGCTGATAAGATTATTTGGGATTGTCATTTAAGATATGGTCATTTCGGGGCGAAGAAGTGTGTTAATGTTTTGAAGGAGTCATGTGTTTTTAAAAATATGGAAAGAAGGGTTAGAAAATTATTAAGGGGTTGTGATTTATGTCAGAAATCGAAAGTAGTAAATTATAGAGTAGAAGGAGAGATGAATTTTATAAAAGTGAATAGACCTTTTGATTTAGTTGCGGTAGATTTGTTTGGGCCATTGCCAAAGGGTAGAGGCGGAGTGATGTATATTTTTGTGATGCTTGATACTTTTTCTAAATATGTGAGATTGTATAGCGTTAAAAGAGCTACCAGTCAGGTATTGAGTGAGAAGGTGACAAAGGACTACATGATTCACGTGGGTAAGCCGAAAGTGATTCTATCAGACCATGGTCCGCAGTTCATCAGTGGGAAATGGCGTCAGACTCTAGGATGGGAAGGAATCATCACGAAACATACGGCTGTGTACCATCCCCAGTCCAACCAGGCTGAGCGTGTAATGAGAGAGATAGGCAGGATCTTTAGAGCCTATTGTCACGCTAAACACAGCGAGTGGCCGTTGTACGTCCGAAGAGTAGAGACTTGGCTGAACAGTACCACCCACGAGTCCACCGGCTATACACCTCACGAGTTGATCAAAGGAACACGCCCCCCCCCCCCGAGAATTTTGGAGCAGTTGTTTGATTATCCACCTGAGAGTGAGAAGGCGGATGTGAGTATAAAAATCAGGTTGGCAAATGAGAGTTTATTAAGTAAAGGAGAACAAAGAAAACGTAGGCACGACGCAAAAGGTAAGTGGATGAAGTACGAAGTAGGACAATTGGTATTGGTGAGGAGACATGATTTGTCGAGTGCTCAGGACAAGGAGATTAAGAAATTTTTCTTACTCTACGAAGGACCGTATGAGGTAATAGAAGTTAAGATGAAGAATTCGTATGTATTGCGGAACAGAGAGACAAGGGAGATAGTAGGGACACACAATGCTACAAATTTGAAATTGTATTGGTCCGCATAGGAATTTTACCAGGATTGTTGTTAATTATTATTGTATGAATGAAATTTAATCTGATTTTATATGTTTACAGAAGGGAGTCTCCCCCATTTTCGGGCGGTCACGATCTTACCAGTCCTGGCCGTGGTATTCGGAACTTGGAGGCGGGCCATGGTTGGAGGATCTTCCTTCGGGCGGTGAACGCAACGATGGTCCGGCTCCACCAAAATTGGTTAAAATTAGAAAACTCACAACACTTTGAACGGGGAGGGGGACCCATAGTTTCGTGGAAAGGTAGTATATATATATATTTTTTTTCTTTCCTCTTTTCACGAAATATTTTAGTTTTATTTTAGAAATTGTAAAATGAAACAGCCAAAAATTTGTAATTTGAATACTTAAATTTTCAAATAATTGTTTTCCCTCAGAAAACAACACAAATGTATTTTATTTTGATGTAATTGTATAAGATGATTCATTGTGGTACTTATTATTTTGTCAGAAAGAAAATGTTAGTGAAAAGTGAAAGATTGGACTTGCAGAAGTGTCTATGTGAAAATTTAAAAAAAAAAAAAAAAAAGTAAATAAAAGAACTTGTTATTATACAAGATTAAAGGGTAATTTTAGGGGGTTGATTGGTGCAATGAAGTGATGAAACAATGGAGTGTTGAACTGTATTTGTAGAAAGTTTAATTTTCAATTGTTAAGTAATTAGTTAGTTATTAAGTGGCTATTAAGGGGGTGGCCTGTGCTCTCTTAGATAGCGAAAAGGGTTGGGGGTAGCAGTGAGTGTTACCTCCATCGGAGGCCAAACTGGCGATAAATGTGCGGCACACCTTATCCGTGTAGAATAAAAATTTTACACACAATACTAAATGACAGTGTCGCACATAATGGTATTGATGTGAAACAGGCAGTGAAATTAAAGTTTAGATTTCCTCGACTTTTCGGGCGGTTACTGCCTTACCAGCACTAACCGTGGTTTTGGCTAGCGGCCAGCTATGGTCATATCAAGTCCCTTGACCATAGCTGACTTGAAATTGGTACATATTTGAAATTCAATGGGGGGACATTAGAGGAAATCTCCGGAAACTAGGGAACAGCGGCTGCCACTCTGTTCGAGGAGGAACAGCAAGACCGGTGGCAGATCCGTTTTAAGGGTGTATGAGTATATAACAAGAACATGATGATGTTCATAACTTTAAAACTTAACAGCGGAAGCAGAGACACGGAGAGGTAAAACCCTACTCCAAAATATACAGTCTCTGTGGAAGCGAAAGGGCGAGACAGTCCTCCAGAATTCGAAATAGAGTGTGTGGCTGGGAGGTGACGTAAAGGAGTCACGAATTTAACATTTTATGACGTAAAAGTTTTGCTTATTCAAGGTTTAATCCAATCAAAAATGCTTGTGCTCTGTCCACATAATTATATGCTCAGACTCGTAAATTAAGGTGTTCATGCTATAATTTTAAGTGTATTATTTTATTGTTGTCTATTAGATAAGAATATGTAATTTTATTATGTATGTATGTGTTTAAGCCAATAAGTAAATCGTCTGGCAGGTTAACATAAGCATCAGAATCAGAGAAATGGGAAACAATGAGGTGAGAAGGGAGAATGAATAAAAATAAATATATATATTCCATGTAATTTGTTCGATTTTGAGATGTGTTTTTATTATGTTAGGATATCAGCTGATCAGCAATACCATGTCACTGGTATATTGGTTTGTAAATGTTACAAGTAATTAATGCTTAATGTGTTACAGACGTTTTAATGTAATGATAAAAAATAATTTGATAATGAGAAATGAAGTAACGAGTTGTGAAAGCAAATAAAAGAGAGTTTTTGGGTGATAAAAATATTTTGTGTGACATATAGATCTGTCAAAGTTAAAGTTGAATTAGTAGAGATGATATAAGGTAATGTTGTTTGGTTTATACATGTTGTAGTATTTTTTGAGAAGTATTGATGTTGACACAGTAGTAGTGAGTATATGTAGAGATGAGTAATGTGAATGAGATTTAAACATATTTGTTGATGATATTTTGTAGTAAGGGTGAGGTGGTAAGGTGTGAGCAACGTATGGCGTTGTGGCGAGAATAGAGTAGTTCGCGTGAGTGTTTGCCGATATTTTGGAGGGGCATTGGCTCGTATGGTTATAGCCAGGTAGGGAACACACATCCTAGTACAAAGATGAGCGGTGCCAGGGGTAAATTGAATTTAGAGTGTTTTGATAGAGATGGGTGTCATGTAGTAAAAGTTAATAGTAGAGTCAGAGGGAGAAAGATTATATAGGTATTCAGCTCAAGTAGTACAGTCAATGAGAATAAATAGTTCAAATCACCCAAAGTAGAATAAAGTAAGATTGTTACATAGAGAGAGTGATTTATGATAAAGATATAAGATTTGCATTTTTTTTTTGCCAGTGACAAAATTTGGATAGAATTGAAAATAATGTAAAGTTAAGAATTGTTTATTTTATTATTATGTAAAAGTCAATTTGATATTTATATTAATATTTTGTAATTTTAAATATTTTATGTTACTATGTTTGTATTTCAAGGTAGGATATTACAGATGATCAGTGTATTTTCAGAAAGCATACATGACATATGTAGGTCAAGGGTTTTGGACTTGACCTAGTTACGATCAGCTGATGAGGTCATACACCTACTAAGCTTGTATAGTAGGAATCCAATTTTAATTTGTTTGTTTGATTAATTCAAACCAATATTTGAATAATTTTAATAAATGTTGTTTAATAAACAAATTCAATGAAGTTTTTTAATGAATAAAATTTTTTTTTTTGAATTTTAAAATTTTGAAAATTTTAAATTTTTTTTTGGAAAAAAAAACTTGATTTTTCGCCTGCCAGCGAGTGAATATTTGAGTAATGATTCTTTTATTATGTGTGTATTAACCATTTTTCTTTTATTGTATTGCATTATATTGGTAGACTATAAGTGATTCTCCTGTTAGAATAAGGATGAGTTTATGTTATTAGAAATGTCTAGATTAAGTCATTTGAAAAAAAAATTAGAAAAAAGAGGAAGAGAATTTTTGATAAAAGATTATTTTTTTGAATTTTGAATTGTTTAAATTTATAATAAATTTTAAAAGGAAGTTTTCATTTTAATGTGTTAGGGTAATATGTAATGTTAGTGTGTGTGAGCCCAGTATCTGCTAAAGGCAGCCCAGCTTGCAAAAAGGGGATCCATATCGGCGGAGGAGCTGGGATAATTTTAGCCAGGGATTGAGGATTTTTGGGGGGTAGCGTGTTAGAAGGCGAGGCGCGCTGTGGTGCGAGTCTGATCGATTTCTCGGTGTTGGGATCTCTTACGGAGAAGTCCAGTGATCTCGTTCAGATGAGTCCATGGTCGCTGAGCCAGGGGGGTCGTGCACCCATGAGATTAAGAACCAAGGGGTTGTTGGCACCAGTTCCTCACCGGTCCTCTTCAGGGTTATCGATGAGATTTCTTCTGTTATGGACAGCAGAATTCTCATCGAGGGGGTATTGTAGCGGGTCAAATTTTGGGTATTTTTTTTTTTTATTTTAAACGTTTGGGCTTACATATATATTTTACTTATTTCGTTTTCGGGCGGACTGGTATAATAAACTTGTAAAACTGTAATTGGATTGTGCAACGTTATTTTCCAAGCAACAGCACGAGGTTGAGAAACAGCGTTTGGAACAAAGGCGATGCGCAATTTCAGTGGTGTAACACGGCAGAGGAATGCGCACCTCCACAAAAATTCTAAGAACTTTGCAAGTGTGTCGACGCACAGGCGCGAATACCCACGCAAGCACGCTCAAAAGGATGCTCTCGACAAAAAACAAGATGGCTAGAGCGAAAAATTTATTCATCGTTCCTTTGGCATCACTCAAACGTCCGGCCCACTTAAATGACGTCAGCCAATGCCTACAGAAGATCATATGCGGCATTGACTCAAAAAAACAACATGCAGAGCATGGGCCGGAGCTTAGGCGACGACGCCCAAGGCAGTGAGTTCCAGTGTTGAAAACTGTGGAGAGGGGACAGAGAACTAATTTCTGCCCAGTGCCTCTTACCAACCGACCGCATGCGGTTCATCTAAATTTCAGTAACAGTTTTTCTTTAGGTCGGCCGACCTCACCGTTAACAGTTGTAATGTATCAACAGTAAAATTTCATGGGACCGCGGTCCATCCATCAAGGGGAACCGAGTAAAGTATTTTTCGGACACTGAGAAGTAAAACATTTACTAAAACGATGAGTGCGCGCGCGAACATGTGGCCGTGGATTCAAGTTAAGGGTTGGAAATTTTATTCTAAATGTTAATGGGTTAAATAAATTTTGTGTGTTTGTATGGGTGAAATATTGCAGGCTGGGCAGTCTGAATGAAATAGATTAAGGTAAGATAGTAGAATAAGATAGAATAGTAAGGGCACTAATGTAACGAATCACAAGATGAAGAAATTATTACAAAGTTATTTTATATACAGAAGTACGGTATGTAAATGAAATTTAAATGATTTAAAAAATAAAAGTAAAATGTAAATTCTCTTCAGTCAAAATGTGTCAGAATAATTATTTCGTAACCTCACACTGTTTCTGATCTCGCTTATAGAACTCTGGGGGGACCCTTAGGAATAACGGTGAGTACAACAAGTGAATTAAATTATATAAATAAGTGAGTTTTTGTACAATATCATAACGTGAATTGTTATTAGAGTTAATTAGCTTGAATATTCATTTCTTCTTAAATCTAAGCATATACATATTATTTGTAATAGTTCTGATACGTAATTATCAGTAGCATATAATACTCTTTCGCATAAAAGTTAAAATGTTTATCTTTAAATATATAAAATCAAAAAAATTACGTTAGTCAATTGAGCGACTAATCACTATGCTCGTATTTTGTAATAAGTACATTAATCGTGCTTCTTTTAGTTATGAAAAATAATTAAAATATTTATTCATCATGTTAACAATTACGAAATAATATTTTCGTTAATTCTGATAATTCCATTAGCATTTATGATATTTCGCTATTAGTGACTCGCGTAGTATATAAACTTTAAGTATTTACAGAAATTTTTATTTCCGTTTTAGTGTTAATTAATAAAAAAGAATTGTACTCCCTGTTTTTATTTTTTTTTTCACAACACTCGCAAATACGATCGATATTGTACACTGATCGTATTTAAATATTATACACTCCGCACAGTTCACTCGTTTATGCTGGTGTTGTTTGTAGGTTATATGTGTGTTGATAACTGATGTTTACATGTCGCGCACAATTCAAAAATAAACTTCTTCATATTTCGTTCGGAGAGCGACATGACCTTTCTGTTTGATGGTTGATTGATGACTCTTTCGTTCCGTCGGAACGTCTGCAGCTTGTCTGCCGAATTCCATTCATATGATTGGCTGAAATGCTTGAACTCTCCAACCCAAAGTATATTATTTTCTTAAAATTTTTAATTTTTTACCAATTTTGGCGTTTGGGTTTGAGATTACATGACGTCAGTACTGGTACAAAAAATAATTAGAAAGTTTAAAATCGTAATAACTTTCTTAATCTTTGTCTTATCGTTAAACGGTTAGTGCCAATAAATTGCGGAAATCCTGCGCTTTAATTAAAGTCCAAACAGGATTATTATACGTCCATTATTCAAATCACTATAACGATTTCATCGAATTTTACGGTGTATCTTATATTTAATAAGTTTATTACACCAAACTTAATTATTTACACTAAAACACTTTTAATTAAACGATCTGAGTCTATATCTCAACTTGTTTAATACAAAATTTGTGAATAATTGTTACCCACACAATATCTGGTTATGGCGTCTTTGGGCGTCCATATTTGATTATTTACAATTGTACTTAAAACTAATTTTTCTTATCTAATAACACTGATATTGTATCCTAACAATAACATAAACGTCTATTTACATGAATTTGTACTTTAGTATATGTACAGGGCTGTATTTCATATATTATTAACATTGTTTCAGTACCCTCCTATCTCTTTTCTTACAATTGTCATTTTATTTGTGGTTTTTCTATACAAGGTATATTATGTAATAACTGCAATTAGTGTACAATTATAGTACCTAATTTCTTTCATATATTTGTTAGCTTTCAGCTATCTGAGAACCCTTCAATTTCTAGTAATGGGTTTGTTTACATTATGTCATAGTATGGTAGTCAATTATTTTTGCTAAAACAATAATTAAATTGTTATTGCTACACTTGATTTAGGTTTCCAAATTAGCATCAGATATTCTTCTGATCCTTGGTAATATTTTTATCCACTTTTAAATAAGTTTGTATGTTGCATTTTGCATAAATAACTTGCTCCTTATTGTTTGTTTACATTCTGATTCTATCATCATGGTCATTTAGTTTTTAATATTGTATATATAAAATGACTATTCTCATGGTCCTGGTCTGTTCTCAAAGTAGCATTAGGTGTCCCTCTTACTACTGGTAACACTCTTATCAATCTTTGTTCAAGCTTTAATAAAGTATCTTGCATAACTAGTTGGTTAAATTGTTTCTGCTTACTTCTGGCTATGTGTTCATAGTTAGCTAGTTTACAATATTTTGGTTACAAAACTATTGCCATTATACTTATAATCTGTTCTCAAAGTAGTACCAGATGTTCATCTAACTACTGGTAATACTTTCATTAACATTGGTACTTGTTTTAATACTGTATTTTGTTTAACTAAATTGGCATACTAGGCTCCATTTCTCCTATCTTTGTGCCATCATATTTGATCTGTTTTATTTGTATTGTACTTCAATATAATACACTGTCTACTAGGGTGTATTATTACTTATAACAAATCCTTGATTGGTATAATTGTTGATAGTTATTTGGTTAAAGTAACATGTATGATTTTTTGTTTCATAGGTGTCTTTCCTATGGGGTTATGTGACAATGTACAACATGTTCTAATGCAGCATTTTGCTACTACTAACATGTCTTCAGTATGGTATTCTATTACAATATTTTAATACCTCTATATATTTTTCTATATATTATATTATATTTTAATAATATTTTATATTATATATGGTATTCTATAATTTTATTACATGTGTTTTACTACACATGTTTACACTACTTCTTCTTAAACAATAATACAAATATTTTTGTACTAATTACAATATCTTTCTTGTCATTGTTTGTAACTAATTTCTGTCACATTTCCTTTAAAATTTACAAAGTTTTTTTATTGTCAGTTCTCTGAATAATAATATAACTGTTTTATTTTATATTATTTTGGTGGTCTTAGGATTATCTGTTTTGATCACAATCTTTATTAAATTAGTCACACTAATTGTCTGTGTATATTTGACTATTTAATTCTTGATGTTTTCATTATGAAAGTAACACTTTTTCTTCCACTATAAACCTTATCACTGGAATTGTTTGTGTGGTTTATTATGTTGAAATTAGTTAACTGGTCACAGGTTTCACACTTCTATTAAGCACTCACTGTAATTGTTTGTGATTTCTTAAATGTTAAACACTGTTTTTTCATATTTGATAATCACTATTCCTTTGGTTACTATTATTGTCTCTAGTACACTTGATAAATGATGAGTCCTTGCATGGTCTATCCATTTTCTTCTCTCTTCATGTTATGTTTCCTTGTCCTTCTTCTTCCCTTCTTCTTTAGGTTTGACCGTCTTCTTCAGTATTTTCATTGTAGTCATTATCTTCATTTGTTTCCCTCACTGTTGGGATTTATTGGTATCGTAGTTATGTTGTCGGTAATGGTATTATTCTGGTGATTTCCCCTCACTGTTGGATTTGATTGGTCCTTATTTTGTTGGTTCCCCTCACTGTTGGATCCTATTGGGCCTTGTTACTAACATTATATTTTGGCTCATGGTCATTTTCTTTCTTCATTTCGTATTTGATGCTGCTATGTTAACACTTTCTCCTTCATCGTTGGAACTTTGTACTAATATATCTGTAGATACACACTTTTATTCACATAGGTTTATTTATCTAGAAATACTTTCATGCTTTTCTGTTACTTGACGTTATATTAGCTTATTTTATGTAACGGCCATATTTGGTAACGTTACATATGCCTTCCTATAAGAATTGATTAATTCTGAATTAGTATATTTTATTTTTCATTGAAGAATTTATCAATTGTACGTTCCATGTCGATTCACATGTTTTTTACATATATCCCTTCACTTTCTTCTATTTGAATCATAATTATTTCTTCTGTATGTAATTATCTCCCTTGTTTATTTAGTTCCCTAAATCCCTAACATAAGCTTAGCTGGGGCAGTTCAGAGCCGCTCACTTTGGCTATTCAACTCTACTGGCCATACTAACTTCAATAAATATGGAGGCAAATCATCTCCTTCAATAATAATAAATGATTGCTGGCATTATTCATCAGTCAATTCATCTCAAATCATCAAAAAAATAATAATAGTGGTCGTTCTTCCGACAAATAATAAATATCCTTGGGATTAACTCATGCATCTGCGGTTTATACATTGTTATACTCTCTTTTTCTTGATTCAACTCAACTAAATTCTTCACATATTATAGGGATAGTTTGTTTTACATTTCATCACTGGTATACTCTCATGATTATCTTCGTTTCTTCTTCATCATTGATTAATCTCTTCATTTTGTATCACATTAAACGTCATCTCGTCACATTCTTCATTTCAGGGTTTATTCCTGTAGATATAATTCATAAATATATTTATTTTTTCTCCTTTCTCATGGTTTTAGTTGGTATATAGTCCATGTGGTATTGGCTTTTCTCTAGTAAAATACACTAGAAAACAATGTGGTTGTGTGTGGTTTCTTGTCTACATCAATGATACTTATTTAGTTTTACTCCTCCAACTTCTTATTTGCTCCTTCTTTCTTCTCTCTATTAGTATGGGTAGGATGTTAAATTTTACTGGTTGACTTGGCTCTTGGAAATTGGTGTATTATACATACATTGGTGCCAAAGATAGAATTTGTCGATCTCGTATGGTACTTTTCTCCATTTTTATTAGTACGGGTATGATGTTAAATTTTACTTGTTGACGTGGCTCTAGGAAATATATATTTATATATAGTTATGCCATAGATCTTGGGTGTCCGTCTCGTATTGTTCTTCTTCCACTTTCATAGTACGGGTAGGATGGTAATTTTTTTACTTGTTGACGTGGCTCTTGGAAATTGGTTGTGCCTAAGTTGGAATGCGTCAGTCTCGTATTGTTCTTCTTCCATTTTTATTAGTACGGGTATGATGTTAAAATTTTTACTTGTTGACATGGCTCTTGGAAATTGGTGTATTATACATACATTGGTGCCAAAGATAGAATTTGTCGATCTCGTATGGTTCTTCTTTTATAGTACGCTATTATTTATAAATACAATGTTCTGAATCCTTTACATAACTTCTTTGGGAGCATATTTTTTCACATTATAAAATTACAATATATTCAATGTTCATTTCATAGTTATATAGTTACTTCTCATTTAATATAAACACATAATAATCTTCATAGCAATATTACATCCTTTCTTATTTAGTCAACATTTATTTTCATAATTATACTTTTATTCTTCACTTTTTTAATAAACAATAATCTTCATGGCCACATTTCATTTTTAATCTCTATATAGTCAACAGTTATATTCACAAGTATATTTTCATCTTTCATTTCATCTCCATAACAAATATTTTCATCTTTTATATAATATCCATAATAAAATAATTCTCATCGCTATTTTTTCACTTTTAATCTTATATTTTAATTGCCGATATATCTTTTCATTGAAGCTTGGTTGTAAGCATTATTGGTTATCATAATAGTCGTTCCCATAATTCACCGTATTTTTATTCATTTTAACCATAATCATCGCTCTCCTCTCTTCTTGTCGTTCGGACTTCTCCAGTGTCCATACTCTTGTCCATTCGTGACATATATCGGGCTATCATCTGGTTTTTCCATTTGAAAGCTATTAGGGCTGTGTCTGCCTTCCTTTCTTCTGTTTTCTTTCTCTCGCTCTCTTCAATATATTTGTTTCCATTGTTTTTCTGGTGGCTGTCAGTACTGATGTTTGGTAACTCCCTCAATTTGGTTTGGGTACCGTCATCTATCTTCTGATTGGGTACTTCCGTTAATTGACTCCTCTTCTTCCGCAGTTCTCTTATCTCTCTGGCGTATCCTTCGACAATCCGGTCCCATTTCTCTTGATAGCCTTCCTTTTTCTTAAAATATCTCACCCTTCTTTTGGAAATTCGTGGTTGAAATGCTTTGTTGGTCATCTTCTTCTTTGTCGTTACATAATCTTCCTCCTCGTCCATTGTCTTGAAACTCCTCCGATACTCCTTCCTGAAGGTCCCTTCTTTATGGTTGACGATTGGTAAGTTGATCATATTAATCAGGCCATTTCTAGTCATTTCAATTAATTCTTTTGTAATTCTTGCCTTCCTTGGGCGTATGGTTCTTCTTTCTTCCATCTTCACCTCTTCCTTTTCTTGAATTATTTGGATCTTCTTTTCTCCACTATCCTTAGGTTCCGGACTCGCTTGTTCTATGTTTTTCTCTTCAGGTACTTCTTCAACTTCCATTTGATCGTCTACTATTAATTCTCTTCTTATCTTCTTAACACTCTCTTCTGCCTCTTCACAACATCTTTTTATTGTCTTTCCTGATTGCTTGTGATCATCCTTCACTACCGTGTTTATTGACTCCACGATCTCCTTGTCATCTCCCTTTATTCTCTTATTCATGCGGTCTAATCTCCTGTTGATCTTGTCGATTTTCTGGTTGGCTTGGTCAATTTTTATTCCCAACTCTGCAGATAGGTCTTCCTTCATTATGGCCATTTTCTTCTCTAATAGTTCTTCAGTTTTCTTCTGCCTGTCTTCCATCCTCCTGTTTGTTTCATTTATCTTGTTATTTAATTCTTCCTTTAATAATTCCATATTTTTCTGGCTCTCCCTCTGGCCTTCTTCTATCTTCTGGTCTGTAGATTTCTGGCCTTCCTTTAATGACTCTATTTGCTTGCTTAAACCCTCCTTAGTGGACCGGCTGGTTTCATCCATTTTGGTATTTAAGTCTTTCTTCAGTGACTCTATGTTCTGCTTTGTGGATTCTTGGCCTTCCTTCAGAAATCGATTGTCCTCCTTTAATGACCGTAATATCTCTAAAATACTGGCCTCCATTGTTAACGTTGGTCTCTCTGGTTGACTTATTTCTGGTAGACTTTCTTGTGGTATTACTTCCGGTTCCTCATCAGGTTGCTGAACATCCTCCGCCGGTTCACGTGGTTTGTCCTCTATTTCCAAGAGAATTTCTTCAACGTCTTCCGTTGATGTAGCCTCCTTCTCTTCCATCCTGGCCTCCCTCTCTGCTTCTGTTGCCCTCTTTCTCGATGTTGATCTCCTTGTGTTGTACATCTTGTCGCTGGCAATGTACTTGCAGTCCTTTGACGGATTGGGGTTATTAAATTATTGGTTATAGTATGTTTTTTCCCTAATCCGCGCTGACATTGGGCGCCAATCTATAATGTAAATCTTATAGATTCGTAGATATTTATATTTTGTAACTCTTCTTAGTGTGGTGTGTATGTGTGTTGCTTGCTTGCAGATACGCACCGGTATCTACGATAATGTTGTCTGATAAAGTGTTCCAATTATAATTATTATTATTATTAGTTTAATTGTAATTGACAAATATGTGGATATCGATGGTTAGCTTCTTTAATTTAAAAATATTTCTCGCACTCCGTTAGTAACCTCCCCCACTTACCACACGTGGATATTGTAGTTCTGTTCGGTGACGGCTCAGCTGTAACACACACGCTACATATACAAGTAGATATTCTGTTTGAATATCCAACGTGACTAGCATGCACAATAAAAATGATATAATAGCTAAATAAAGTTCTTAGTTATCAGAAATGTTTGAATTCTTCCGCCACCTTTTGGTAGAACTGACTATTAATAAATGACTTAATTTAAATTTGAAATAATACTCTTTTTCCACTGGTAACAAAATGTAGAGGTTTATTAACGGTTAATGATATTATAAAATCTTTTAAAAATTGACAATCAGTTACTAATAATTTTACTGATAATAATTACAATGAACAAAATTTAAAATAAGACTCTACTTAGCCTCAAGGCTGGTAACCCTGTTGGTTATACAATAATTTTTCTTTTGAGAGGTTATGTCCTCTTATATCAGTTAATTACCATGTTCGTGTGGTTCTTTTAAGTAGCATGATGCCAGATACAAGATGTGGCGTTTTACAATGAGATTAAATGAACAATTAATAAAAAACAAACAAACAAATATAAAAATAAAAAATCAGTACCATATTACAGATAATTATGGTATTATCGTACGCGGGAATTCGCATGCATTATACAGTATTCGTCTCGACAAGACACAAGTGCGTTGGTTTGCACTGTTGAAATGTATTACTATATTTTAATAATTCACTGTGGGAATTATTTATATACAAGAGAAAAAGTTATTAAAAAAAAAACTCTTGTTATTGTTTTCATCTGGTTTGGATTTACTTGAGAACAGACTTGTAACAAAGAAGGTGGCAAGTTACAGTTATGATTTTAAGGTTATATCATAACGTGAATTGTTATTAGAGTTAATTAGCTTGAATATTCATTTCTTCTTAAATCTAAGCATATACATATTATTTGTAATAGTTCTGATACGTAATTATCAGTAGCATATAATACTCTTTCGCATAAAAGTTAAAATGTTTATCTTTAAATAATATAAAATCAAAAAAATTACGTTAGTCAATTGAGCGACTAATCACTATGCTCGTATTTTGTAATAAGTACATTAATCGTGCTTCTTTTAGTTATGAAAAATAATTAAAATATTTATTCATCATGTTAACAATTACGAAATAATATTTTCGTTAATTCTGATAATTCCATTAGCATTTATGATATTTCGCTATTAGTGACTCGCGTAGTATATAAACTTTAAGTATTTACAGAAATTTTTATTTCCGTTTTAGTGTTAATTAATAAAAAAGAATTGTACTCCCTGTTTTTATTTTTTTTTTCACAACACTCGCAAATACGATCGATATTGTACACTGATCGTATTTAAATATTATACACTCCGCACAGTTCACTCGTTTATGCTGGTGTTGTTTGTAGGTTATATGTGTGTTGATAACTGATGTTTACATGTCGCGCACAATTCAAAAATAAACTTCTTCATATTTCGTTCGGAGAGCGACATGACCTTTCTGTTTGATGGTTGATTGATGACTCTTTCGTTCCGTCGGAACGTCTGCAGCTTGTCTGCCGAATTCCATTCATATGATTGGCTGAAATGCTTGAACTCTCCAACCCAAAGTATATTGTTTTCTTAAAATTTTTAATTTTTTACCAATTTTGGCGTTTGGGTTTGAGATTACATGACGTCAGTACTGGTACAAAAAATAATTAGAAAGTTTAAAATCGTAATAACTTTCTTAATCTTTGTCTTATCGTTAAACGGTTAGTGCCAATAAATTGCGGAAATCCTGCGCTTTAATTAAAGTCCAAACAAGATTATTATCCGTCCATTATTCAAATCACTATAACGATTTCATCGAATTTTATGGTGTATCTTATATTTAATAAGTTTATTACACCAAACTTAATTATTTACACTAAAACACTTTTAATTAAACGATCTGAGTCTATATCTCAACTTGTTTAATACAAAATTTGTGAATAATTGTTACCCACACAATATCTGGTTATGGCGTCTTTGGGCGTCCATATTTGATTATTTACAATTGTACTTAAAACTAATTTTTCTTATCTAATAACACTGATATTGTATCCTAACAATAACATAAACGTCTATTTACATGAATTTGTACTTTAGTATATGTACAGGGCTGTATTTCATATATTATTAACATTGTTTCAGTACCCTCCTATCTCTTTTCTTACAATTGTCATTTTATTTGTGGTTTTTCTATACAAGGTATATTATGTAATAACTGCAATTAGTGTACAATTATAGTACCTAATTTCTTTCATATATTTGTTAGCTTTCAGCTATCTGAGAACCCTTCAATTTCTAGTAATGGGTTTGTTTACATTATGTCATAGTATGGTAGTCAATTATTTTTGCTAAAACAATAATTAAATTGTTATTGCTACACTTGATTTAGGTTTCCAAATTAGCATCAGATATTCTTCTGATCCTTGGTAATATTTTTATCCACTTTTAAATAAGTTTGTATGTTGCATTTTGCATAAATAACTTGCTCCTTATTGTTTGTTTACATTCTGATTCTATCATCATGGTCATTTAGTTTTTAATATTGTATATATAAAATGACTATTCTCATGGTCCTGGTCTGTTCTCAAAGTAGCATTAGGTGTCCCTCTTACTACTGGTAACACTCTTATCAATCTTTGTTCAAGCTTTAATAAAGTATCTTGCATAACTAGTTGGTTAAATTGTTTCTGCTTACTTCTGGCTATGTGTTCATAGTTAGCTAGTTTACAATATTTTGGTTACAAAACTATTGCCATTATACTTATAATCTGTTCTCAAAGTAGTACCAGATGTTCATCTAACTACTGGTAATACTTTCATTAACATTGGTACTTGTTTTAATACTGTATTTTGTTTAACTAAATTGGCATACTAGGCTCCATTTCTCCTATCTTTGTGCCATCATATTTGATCTGTTTTATTTGTATTGTACTTCAATATAATACACTGTCTACTAGGGTGTATTATTACTTATAACAAATCCTTGATTGGTATAATTGTTGATAGTTATTTGGTTAAAGTAACATGTATGATTTTTTGTTTCATAGGTGTCTTTCCTATGGGGTTATGTGACAATGTACAACATGTTCTAATGCAGCATTTTGCTACTACTAACATGTCTTCAGTATGGTATTCTATTACAATATTTTAATTGTTTTACTACACATGTTTAGACTACTTCTTCTTAAACAATAATACAAATATTTTTGTACTAATTACAATATCTTTCTTGTCATTGTTTGTAACTAATTTCTGTCACATTTCCTTTAAAATTTACAAAGGTTTTTTATTGTCAGTTCTCTGAATAATAATATAACTGTTTTATTTTATATTATTTTGGTGGTCTTAGGATTATCTGTTTTGATCACAATCTTTATTAAATTAGTCACACTAATTGTCTGTGTATATTTGACTATTTAATTCTTGATGTTTTCATTATGAAAGTAACACTTTTTCTTCCACTATAAACCTTATCACTGGAATTGTTTGTGTGGTTTATTATGTTGAAATTAGTTAACTGGTCACAGGTTTCACACTTCTATTAAGCACTCACTGTAATTGTTTGTGATTTCTTAAATGTTAAACACTGTTTTTTCATATTTGATAATCACTATTCCTTTGGTTACTATTATTGTCTCTAGTACACTTGATAAATGATGAGTCCTTGCATGGTCTATCCATTTTCTTCTCTCTTCATGTTATGTTTCCTTGTCCTTCTTCTTCCCTTCTTCTTTAGGTTTGACCGTCTTCTTCAGTATTTTCATTGTAGTCATTATCTTCATTTGTTTCCCTCACTGTTGGGATTTATTGGTATCGTAGTTATGTTGTCGGTAATGGTATTATTCTGGTGATTTCCCCTCACTGTTGGATTTGATTGGTCCTTATTTTGTTGGTTCCCCTCACTGTTGGATCCTATTGGGCCTTGTTACTAACATTATATTTTGGCTCATGGTCATTTTCTTTCTTCATTTCGTATTTGATGCTGCTATGTTAACACTTTCTCCTTCATCGTTGGAACTTTGTACTAATATATCTGTAGATACACACTTTTATTCACATAGGTTTATTTATCTAGAAATACTTTCATGCTTTTCTGTTACTTGACGTTATATTAGCTTATTTTATGTAACGGCCATATTTGGTAACGTTACATATGCCTTCCTATAAGAATTGATTAATTCTGAATTAGTATATTTTATTTTTCATTGAAGAATTTATCAATTGTTGTACGTTCCATGTCGATTCACATGTTTTTTACATATATCCCTTCACTTTCTTCTATTTGAATCATAATTATTTCTTCTGTATGTAATTATCTCCCTTGTTTATTTAGTTCCCTAAATCCCTAACATAAGCTTAGCTGGGGCAGTTCAGAGCCGCTCACTTTGGCTATTCAACTCTACTGGCCATACTAACTTCAATAAATATGGAGGCAAATCATCTCCTTCAATAATAATAAATGATTGCTGGCATTATTCATCAGTCAATTCATCTCAAATCATCAAAAAAATAATAATAGTGGTCGTTCTTCCGACAAATAATAAATATTCTTGGGATTAACTCATGCATCTGCGGTTTATACATTGTTATACTCTCTTTTTCTTGATTCAACTCAACTAAATTCTTCACATATTATAGGGATAGTTTGTTTTACATTTCATCACTGGTATACTCTCATGATTATCTTCGTTTCTTCTTCATCATTGATTAATCTCTTCATTTTGTATCACATTAAACGTCATCTCGTCACATTCTTCATTTCAGGGTTTATTCCTCTAGATATAATTCATAAATATATTTATTTTTTCTCCTTTCTCATGGTTTTAGTTGGTATATAGTCCATGTGGTATTGGCTTTTCTCTAGTAAAATACACTAGAAAACAACGTGGTTGTGTGTGGTTTCTTGTCTACATCAATGATACTTATTTAGTTTTACTCCTCCAACTTCTTATTTGCTCCTTCTTTCTTCTCTCTATTAGTATGGGTAGGATGTTAAATTTTACTGGTTGACTTGGCTCTTGGAAATTGGTGTATTATACATACATTGGTGCCAAAGATAGAATTTGTCGATCTCGTATGGTACTTTTCTCCATTTTTATTAGTACGGGTATGATGTTAAATTTTACTTGTTGACGTGGCTCTAGGAAATATATATTTATATATAGTTATGCCATAGATCTTGGGTGTCCGTCTCGTATTGTTCTTCTTCCACTTTCATAGTACGGGTAGGATGGTAATTTTTTTACTTGTTGACGTGGCTCTTGGAAATTGGTTGTGCCTAAGTTGGAATGCGTCAGTCTCGTATTGTTCTTCTTCCATTTTTATTAGTACGGGTATGATGTTAAAATTTTTACTTGTTGACATGGCTCTTGGAAATTGGTGTATTATACATACATTGGTGCCAAAGATAGAATTTGTCGATCTCGTATGGTTCTTCTTTTATAGTACGCTATTATTTATAAATACAATGTTCTGAATCCTTTACATAACTTCTTTGGGAGCATATTTTTTCACATTATAAAATTACAATATATTCAATGTTCATTTCATAGTTATATAGTTACTTCTCATTTAATATAAACACATAATAATCTTCATAGCAATATTACATCCTTTCTTATTTAGTCAACATTTATTTTCATAATTATACTTTTATTCTTCACTTTTTTAATAAACAATAATCTTCATGGCCACATTTCATTTTTAATCTCTATATAGTCAACAGTTATATTCACAAGTATATTTTCATCTTTCATTTCATCTCCATAACAAATATTTTCATCTTTTATATAATATCCATAATAAAATAATTCTCATCGCTATTTTTTCACTTTTAATCTTATATTTTAATTGCCGATATATCTTTTCATTGAAGCTTGGTTGTAAGCATTATTGGTTATCATAATAGTCGTTCCCATAATTCACCGTATTTTTATTCATTTTAACCATAATCATCGCTCTCCTCTCTTCTTGTCGTTCGGACTTCTCCAGTGTCCATACTCTTGCCCATTCGTGACATATATCGGGCTATCATCTGGTTTTTCCATTTGAAAGCTATTAGGGCTGTGTCTGCCTTCCTTTCTTCTGTTTTCTTTCTCTCGCTCTCTTCAATATATTTGTTTCCATTGTTTTTCTGGTGGCTGTCAGTACTGATGTTTGGTAACTCCCTCAATTTGGTTTGGGTACCGTCATCTATCTTCTGATTGGGTACTTCCGTTAATTGACTCCTCTTCTTCCGCAGTTCTCTTATCTCTCTGGCGTATCCTTCGACAATCCGGTCCCATTTCTCTTGATAGCCTTCCTTTTTCTTAAAATATCTCACCCTTCTTTTGGAAATTCGTGGTTGAAATGCTTTGTTGGTCATCTTCTTCTTTGTCGTTACATAATCTTCCTCCTCGTCCATTGTCTTGAAACTCCTCCGATACTCCTTCCTGAAGGTCCCTTCTTTATGGTTGACGATTGGTAAGTTGATCATATTAATCAGGCCATTTCTAGTCATTTCAATTAATTCTTTTGTAATTCTTGCCTTCCTTGGGCGTATGGTTCTTCTTTCTTCCATCTTCACCTCTTCCTTTTCTTGAATTATTTGGATCTTCTTTTCTCCACTATCCTTAGGTTCCGGACTCGCTTGTTCTATGTTTTTCTCTTCAGGTACTTCTTCAACTTCCATTTGATCGTCTACTATTAATTCTCTTCTTATCTTCTTAACACTCTCTTCTGCCTCTTCACAACATCTTTTTATTGTCTTTCCTGATTGCTTGTGATCATCCTTCACTACCGTGTTTATTGACTCCACGATCTCCTTGTCATCTCCCTTTATTCTCTTATTCATGCGGTCTAATCTCCTGTTGATCTTGTCGATTTTCTGGTTGGCTTGGTCAATTTTTATTCCCAACTCTGCAGATAGGTCTTCCTTCATTATGGCCATTTTCTTCTCTAATAGTTCTTCAGTTTTCTTCTGCCTGTCTTCCATCCTCCTGTTTGTTTCATTTATCTTGTTATTTAATTCTTCCTTTAATAATTCCATATTTTTCTGGCTCTCCCTCTGGCCTTCTTCTATCTTCTGGTCTGTAGATTTCTGGCCTTCCTTTAATGACTCTATTTGCTTGCTTAAACCCTCCTTAGTGGACCGGCTGGTTTCATCCATTTTGGTATTTAAGTCTTTCTTCAGTGACTCTATGTTCTGCTTTGTGGATTCTTGGCCTTCCTTCAGAAATCGATTGTCCTCCTTTAATGACCGTAATATCTCTAAAATACTGGCCTCCATTGTTAACGTTGGTCTCTCTGGTTGACTTATTTCTGGTAGACTTTCTTGTGGTATTACTTCCGGTTCCTCATCAGGTTGCTGAACATCCTCCGCCGGTTCACGTGGTTTGTCCTCTATTTCCAAGAGAATTTCTTCAACGTCTTCCGTTGATGTAGCCTCCTTCTCTTCCATCCTGGCCTCCCTCTCTGCTTCTGTTGCCCTCTTTCTCGATGTTGATCTCCTTGTGTTGTACATCTTGTCGCTGGCAATGTACTTGCAGTCCTTTGACGGATTGGGGTTATTAAATTATTGGTTATAGTATGTTTTTTCCCTAATCCGCGCTGACATTGGGCGCCAATCTATAATGTAAATCTTATAGATTCGTAGATATTTATATTTTGTAACTCTTCTTAGTGTGGTGTGTATGTGTGTTGCTTGCTTGCAGATACGCACCGGTATCTACGATAATGTTGTCTGATAAAGTGTTCCAATTATAATTATTATTATTAGTTTAATTGTAATTGACAAATATGTGGATATCGATGGTTAGCTTCTTTAATTTAAAAATATTTCTCGCACTCCGTTAGTAACCTCCCCCACTTACCACACGTGGATATTGTAGTTCTGTTCGGTGACGGCTCAGCTGTAACACACACGCTACATATACAAGTAGATATTCTGTTTGAATATCCAACGTGACTAGCATGCACAATAAAAATGATATAATAGCTAAATAAAGTTCTTAGTTATCAGAAATGTTTGAATTCTTCCGCCACCTTTTGGTAGAACTGACTATTAATAAATGACTTAATTTAAATTTGAAATAATACTCTTTTTCCACTGGTAACAAAATGTAGAGGTTTATTAACGGTTAATGATATTATAAAATCTTTTAAAAATTGACAATCAGTTACTAATAATTTTACTGATAATAATTACAATGAACAAAATTTAAAATAAGACTCTACTTAGCCTCAAGGCTGGTAACCCTGTTGGTTATACAATAATTTTTCTTTTGAGAGGTTATGTCCTCTTATATCAGTTAATTACCATGTTCGTGTGGTTCTTTTAAGTAGCATGATGCCAGATACAAGATGTGGCGTTTTACAATGAGATTAAATGAACAATTAATAAAAAACAAACAAACAAATATAAAAATAAAAAATCAGTACCATATTACAGATAATTATGGTATTATCGTACGCGGGAATTCGCATGCATTATACAGTATTCGTCTCGACAAGACACAAGTGCGTTGGTTTGCACTGTTGAAATGTATTACTATATTTTAATAATTCACTGTGGGAATTATTTATATACAAGAGAAAAAGTTATTAAAAAAAAAACTCTTGTTATTGTTTTCATCTGGTTTGGATTTACTTGAGAACAGACTTGTAACAAAGAAGGTGGCAAGTTACAGTTATGATTTTAAGGTTATATCATAACGTGAATTGTTATTAGAGTTAATTAGCTTGAATATTCATTTCTTCTTAAATCTAAGCATATACATATTATTTGTAATAGTTCTGATACGTAATTATCAGTAGCATATAATACTCTTTCGCATAAAAGTTAAAATGTTTATCTTTAAATATATAAAATCAAAAAAATTACGTTAGTCAATTGAGCGACTAATCACTATGCTCGTATTTTGTAATAAGTACATTAATCGTGCTTCTTTTAGTTATGAAAAATAATTAAAATATTTATTCATCATGTTAACAATTACAAAATAATATTTTCGTTAATTCTGATAATTCCATTAGCATTTATGATATTTCACTATTAGTGACTCGCGTAGTATATAAACTTTAAGTATTTACAGAAATTTTTATTTCCGTTTTAGTGTTAATTAATAAAAAAGAATTGTACTCCCTGTTTTTATTTTTTTTTCACAACACTCGCAAATACGATCGATATTGTACACTGATCGTATTTAAATATTATACACTCCGCACAGTTCACTCGTTTATGCTGGTGTTGTTTGTAGGTTATATGTGTGTTGATAACTGATGTTTACATGTCGCGCACAATTCAAAAATAAACTTCTTCATATTTCGTTCGGAGAGCGACATGACCTTTCTGTTTGATGGTTGATTGATGACTCTTTCGTTCCGTCGGAACGTCTGCAGCTTGTCTGCCGAATTCCATTCATATGATTGGCTGAAATGCTTGAACTCTCCAACCCAAAGTATATTGTTTTCTTAAAATTTTTAATTTTTTACCAATTTTGGCGTTTGGGTTTGAGATTACATGACGTCAGTACTGGTACAAAAAATAATTAGAAAGTTTAAAATCGTAATAACTTTCTTAATCTTTGTCTTATCGTTAAACGGTTAGTGCCAATAAATTGCGGAAATCCTGCGCTTTAATTAAAGTCCAAACAAGATTATTATCCGTCCATTATTCAAATCACTATAACGATTTCATCGAATTTTATGGTGTATCTTATATTTAATAAGTTTATTACACCAAACTTAATTATTTACACTAAAACACTTTTAATTAAACGATCTGAGTCTATATCTCAACTTGTTTAATACAAAATTTGTGAATAATTGTTACCCACACAATATCTGGTTATGGCGTCTTTGGGCGTCCATATTTGATTATTTACAATTGTACTTAAAACTAATTTTTCTTATCTAATAACACTGATATTGTATCCTAACAATAACATAAACGTCTATTTACATGAATTTGTACTTTAGTATATGTACAGGGCTGTATTTCATATATTATTAACATTGTTTCAGTACCCTCCTATCTCTTTTCTTACAATTGTCATTTTATTTGTGGTTTTTCTATACAAGGTATATTATGTAATAACTGCAATTAGTGTACAATTATAGTACCTAATTTCTTTCATATATTTGTTAGCTTTCAGCTATCTGAGAACCCTTCAATTTCTAGTAATGGGTTTGTTTACATTATGTCATAGTATGGTAGTCAATTATTTTTGCTAAAACAATAATTAAATTGTTATTGCTACACTTGATTTAGGTTTCCAAATTAGCATCAGATATTCTTCTGATCCTTGGTAATATTTTTATCCACTTTTAAATAAGTTTGTATGTTGCATTTTGCATAAATAACTTGCTCCTTATTGTTTGTTTACATTCTGATTCTATCATCATGGTCATTTAGTTTTTAATATTGTATATATAAAATGACTATTCTCATGGTCCTGGTCTGTTCTCAAAGTAGCATTAGGTGTCCCTCTTACTACTGGTAACACTCTTATCAATCTTTGTTCAAGCTTTAATAAAGTATCTTGCATAACTAGTTGGTTAAATTGTTTCTGCTTACTTCTGGCTATGTGTTCATAGTTAGCTAGTTTACAATATTTTGGTTACAAAACTATTGCCATTATACTTATAATCTGTTCTCAAAGTAGTACCAGATGTTCATCTAACTACTGGTAATACTTTCATTAACATTGGTACTTGTTTTAATACTGTATTTTGTTTAACTAAATTGGCATACTAGGCTCCATTTCTCCTATCTTTGTGCCATCATATTTGATCTGTTTTATTTGTATTGTACTTCAATATAATACACTGTCTACTAGGGTGTATTATTACTTATAACAAATCCTTGATTGGTATAATTGTTGATAGTTATTTGGTTAAAGTAACATGTATGATTTTTTGTTTCATAGGTGTCTTTCCTATGGGGTTATGTGACAATGTACAACATGTTCTAATGCAGCATTTTGCTACTACTAACATGTCTTCAGTATGGTATTCTATTACAATATTTTAATTGTTTTACTACACATGTTTAGACTACTTCTTCTTAAACAATAATACAAATATTTTTGTACTAATTACAATATCTTTCTTGTCATTGTTTGTAACTAATTTCTGTCACATTTCCTTTAAAATTTACAAAGGTTTTTTATTGTCAGTTCTCTGAATAATAATATAACTGTTTTATTTTATATTATTTTGGTGGTCTTAGGATTATCTGTTTTGATCACAATCTTTATTAAATTAGTCACACTAATTGTCTGTGTATATTTGACTATTTAATTCTTGATGTTTTCATTATGAAAGTAACACTTTTTCTTCCACTATAAACCTTATCACTGGAATTGTTTGTGTGGTTTATTATGTTGAAATTAGTTAACTGGTCACAGGTTTCACACTTCTATTAAGCACTCACTGTAATTGTTTGTGATTTCTTAAATGTTAAACACTGTTTTTTCATATTTGATAATCACTATTCCTTTGGTTACTATTATTGTCTCTAGTACACTTGATAAATGATGAGTCCTTGCATGGTCTATCCATTTTCTTCTCTCTTCATGTTATGTTTCCTTGTCCTTCTTCTTCCCTTCTTCTTTAGGTTTGACCGTCTTCTTCAGTATTTTCATTGTAGTCATTATCTTCATTTGTTTCCCTCACTGTTGGGATTTATTGGTATCGTAGTTATGTTGTCGGTAATGGTATTATTCTGGTGATTTCCCCTCACTGTTGGATTTGATTGGTCCTTATTTTGTTGGTTCCCCTCACTGTTGGATCCTATTGGGCCTTGTTACTAACATTATATTTTGGCTCATGGTCATTTTCTTTCTTCATTTCGTATTTGATGCTGCTATGTTAACACTTTCTCCTTCATCGTTGGAACTTTGTACTAATATATCTGTAGATACACACTTTTATTCACATAGGTTTATTTATCTAGAAATACTTTCATGCTTTTCTGTTACTTGACGTTATATTAGCTTATTTTATGTAACGGCCATATTTGGTAACGTTACATATGCCTTCCTATAAGAATTGATTAATTCTGAATTAGTATATTTTATTTTTCATTGAAGAATTTATCAATTGTTGTACGTTCCATGTCGATTCACATGTTTTTTACATATATCCCTTCACTTTCTTCTATTTGAATCATAATTATTTCTTCTGTATGTAATTATCTCCCTTGTTTATTTAGTTCCCTAAATCCCTAACATAAGCTTAGCTGGGGCAGTTCAGAGCCGCTCACTTTGGCTATTCAACTCTACTGGCCATACTAACTTCAATAAATATGGAGGCAAATCATCTCCTTCAATAATAATAAATGATTGCTGGCATTATTCATCAGTCAATTCATCTCAAATCATCAAAAAAATAATAATAGTGGTCGTTCTTCCGACAAATAATAAATATTCTTGGGATTAACTCATGCATCTGCGGTTTATACATTGTTATACTCTCTTTTTCTTGATTCAACTCAACTAAATTCTTCACATATTATAGGGATAGTTTGTTTTACATTTCATCACTGGTATACTCTCATGATTATCTTCGTTTCTTCTTCATCATTGATTAATCTCTTCATTTTGTATCACATTAAACGTCATCTCGTCACATTCTTCATTTCAGGGTTTATTCCTCTAGATATAATTCATAAATATATTTATTTTTTCTCCTTTCTCATGGTTTTAGTTGGTATATAGTCCATGTGGTATTGGCTTTTCTCTAGTAAAATACACTAGAAAACAACGTGGTTGTGTGTGGTTTCTTGTCTACATCAATGATACTTATTTAGTTTTACTCCTCCAACTTCTTATTTGCTCCTTCTTTCTTCTCTCTATTAGTATGGGTAGGATGTTAAATTTTACTGGTTGACTTGGCTCTTGGAAATTGGTGTATTATACATACATTGGTGCCAAAGATAGAATTTGTCGATCTCGTATGGTACTTTTCTCCATTTTTATTAGTACGGGTATGATGTTAAATTTTACTTGTTGACGTGGCTCTAGGAAATATATATTTATATATAGTTATGCCATAGATCTTGGGTGTCCGTCTCGTATTGTTCTTCTTCCACTTTCATAGTACGGGTAGGATGGTAATTTTTTTACTTGTTGACGTGGCTCTTGGAAATTGGTTGTGCCTAAGTTGGAATGCGTCAGTCTCGTATTGTTCTTCTTCCATTTTTATTAGTACGGGTATGATGTTAAAATTTTTACTTGTTGACATGGCTCTTGGAAATTGGTGTATTATACATACATTGGTGCCAAAGATAGAATTTGTCGATCTCGTATGGTTCTTCTTTTATAGTACGCTATTATTTATAAATACAATGTTCTGAATCCTTTACATAACTTCTTTGGGAGCATATTTTTTCACATTATAAAATTACAATATATTCAATGTTCATTTCATAGTTATATAGTTACTTCTCATTTAATATAAACACATAATAATCTTCATAGCAATATTACATCCTTTCTTATTTAGTCAACATTTATTTTCATAATTATACTTTTATTCTTCACTTTTTTAATAAACAATAATCTTCATGGCCACATTTCATTTTTAATCTCTATATAGTCAACAGTTATATTCACAAGTATATTTTCATCTTTCATTTCATCTCCATAACAAATATTTTCATCTTTTATATAATATCCATAATAAAATAATTCTCATCGCTATTTTTTCACTTTTAATCTTATATTTTAATTGCCGATATATCTTTTCATTGAAGCTTGGTTGTAAGCATTATTGGTTATCATAATAGTCGTTCCCATAATTCACCGTATTTTTATTCATTTTAACCATAATCATCGCTCTCCTCTCTTCTTGTCGTTCGGACTTCTCCAGTGTCCATACTCTTGCCCATTCGTGACATATATCGGGCTATCATCTGGTTTTTCCATTTGAAAGCTATTAGGGCTGTGTCTGCCTTCCTTTCTTCTGTTTTCTTTCTCTCGCTCTCTTCAATATATTTGTTTCCATTGTTTTTCTGGTGGCTGTCAGTACTGATGTTTGGTAACTCCCTCAATTTGGTTTGGGTACCGTCATCTATCTTCTGATTGGGTACTTCCGTTAATTGACTCCTCTTCTTCCGCAGTTCTCTTATCTCTCTGGCGTATCCTTTGACAATCCGGTCCCATTTCTCTTGATAGCCTTCCTTTTTCTTAAAATATCTCACCCTTCTTTTGGAAATTCGTGGTTGAAATGCTTTGTTGGTCATCTTCTTCTTTGTCGTTACATAATCTTCCTCCTCGTCCATTGTCTTGAAACTCCTCCGATACTCCTTCCTGAAGGTCCCTTCTTTATGGTTGACGATTGGTAAGTTGATCATATTAATCAGGCCATTTCTAGTCATTTCAATTAATTCTTTTGTAATTCTTGCCTTCCTTGGGCGTATGGTTCTTCTTTCTTCCATCTTCACCTCTTCCTTTTCTTGAATTATTTGGATCTTCTTTTCTCCACTATCCTTAGGTTCCGGACTCGCTTGTTCTATGTTTTTCTCTTCAGGTACTTCTTCAACTTCCATTTGATCGTCTACTATTAATTCTCTTCTTATCTTCTTAACACTCTCTTCTGCCTCTTCACAACATCTTTTTATTGTCTTTCCTGATTGCTTGTGATCATCCTTCACTACCGTGTTTATTGACTCCACGATCTCCTTGTCATCTCCCTTTATTCTCTTATTCATGCGGTCTAATCTCCTGTTGATCTTGTCGATTTTCTGGTTGGCTTGTCAATTTTTATTCCCAACTCTGCAGATAGGTCTTCCTTCATTATGGCCATTTTCTTCTCTAATAGTTCTTCAGTTTTCTTCTGCCTGTCTTCCATCCTCCTGTTTGTTTCATTTATCTTGTTATTTAATTCTTCCTTTAATAATTCCATATTTTTCTGGCTCTCCCTCTGGCCTTCTTCTATCTTCTGGTCTGTAGATTTCTGGCCTTCCTTTAATGACTCTATTTGCTTGCTTAAACCCTCCTTAGTGGACCGGCTGGTTTCATCCATTTTGGTATTTAAGTCTTTCTTCAGTGACTCTATGTTCTGCTTTGTGGATTCTTGGCCTTCCTTCAGAAATCGATTGTCCTCCTTTAATGACCGTAATATCTCTAAAATACTGGCCTCCATTGTTAACGTTGGTCTCTCTGGTTGACTTATTCTGGTAGACTTTCTTGTGGTATTACTTCCGGTTCCTCATCAGGTTGCTGAACATCCTCCGCCGGTTCACGTGGTTTGTCCTCTATTTCCAAGAGAATTTCTTCAACGTCTTCCGTTGATGTAGCCTCCTTCTCTTCCATCCTGGCCTCCCTCTCTGCTTCTGTTGCCCTCTTTCTCGATGTTGATCTCCTTGTGTTGTACATCTTGTCGCTGGCAATGTACTTGCAGTCCTTTGACGGATTGGGGTTATTAAATTATTGGTTATAGTATGTTTTTTCCCTAATCCGCGCTGACATTGGGCGCCAATCTATAATGTAAATCTTATAGATTCGTAGATATTTATATTTTGTAACTCTTCTTAGTGTGGTGTGTATGTGTGTTGCTTGCTTGCAGATACGCACCGGTATCTACGATAATGTTGTCTGATAAAGTGTTCCAATTATAATTATTATTATTATTAGTTTAATTGTAATTGACAAATATGTGGATATCGATGGTTAGCTTCTTTAATTAAAAATATTTCTCGCACTCCGTTAGTAACCTCCCCCACTTACCACACGTGGATATTGTAGTTCTGTTCGGTGACGGCTCAGCTGTAACACACACGCTACATATACAAGTAGATATTCTGTTTGAATATCCAACGTGACTAGCATGCACAATAAAAATGATATAATAGCTAAATAAAGTTCTTAGTTATCAGAAATGTTTGAATTCTTCCGCCACCTTTTGGTAGAACTGACTATTAATAAATGACTTAATTTAAATTTGAAATAATACTCTTTTTCCACTGTAACAAAATGTAGAGGTTTATTAACGGTTAATGATATTATAAAATCTTTTAAAAATTGACAATCAGTTACTAATAATTTTACTGATAATAATTACAATGAACAAAATTTAAAATAAGACTCTACTTAGCCTCAAGGCTGGTAACCCTGTTGGTTATACAATAATTTTTCTTTTGAGAGGTTATGTCCTCTTATATCAGTTAATTACCATGTTCGTGTGGTTCTTTTAAGTAGCATGATGCCAGATACAAGATGTGGCGTTTTACAATGAGATTAAATGAACAATTAATAAAAAACAAACAAACAAATATAAAAATAAAAAATCAGTACCATATTACAGATAATTATGGTATTATCGTACGCGGGAATTCGCATGCATTATACAGTATTCGTCTCGACAAGACACAAGTGCGTTGGTTTGCACTGTTGAAATGTATTACTATATTTTAATAATTCACTGTGGGAATTATTTATATACAAGAGAAAAAGTTATTAAAAAAAAAACTCTTGTTATTGTTTTCATCTGGTTTGGATTTACTTGAGAACAGACTTGTAACAAAGAAGGTGGCAAGTTACAGTTATGATTTTAAGGTTATATCATAACGTGAATTGTTATTAGAGTTAATTAGCTTGAATATTCATTTCTTCTTAAATCTAAGCATATACATATTATTTGTAATAGTTCTGATACGTAATTATCAGTAGCATATAATACTCTTTCGCATAAAAGTTAAAATGTTTATCTTTAAATATATAAAATCAAAAAAATTACGTTAGTCAATTGAGCGACTAATCACTATGCTCGTATTTTGTAATAAGTACATTAATCGTGCTTCTTTTAGTTATGAAAAATAATTAAAATATTTATTCATCATGTTAACAATTACGAAATAATATTTTCGTTAATTCTGATAATTCCAATTAGCATTTATGATATTTCACTATTAGTGACTCGCGTAGTATATAAACTTTAAGTATTTACAGAAATTTTTATTTCCGTTTTAGTGTTAATTAATAAAAAAGAATTGTACTCCCTGTTTTTATTTTTTTTTCACAACACTCGCAAATACGATCGATATTGTACACTGATCGTATTTAAATATTATACACTCCACACAGTTCACTCGTTTATGCTGGTGTTGTTTGCAGGTTATATGTGTGTTGATAACTGGATGTTTACATGTCGCGCACAATTCAAAAATAAACTTCTTCATATTTCGTTCGGAGAGCGACATGACCCTTTCTGTTTGATGGTTGATTGATGACTCTTTCGTTCCGTCGGAACGTCTGCAGCTTGTCTGCCGAATTCCATTCATATGATTGGCTGAAATGCTTGAACTCTCCAACCCAAAGTATATTGTTTTCTTAAAATTTTTAATTTTTTACCAATTTTGGCGTTTGGGTTTGAGATTACATGACGTCAGTACTGGTACAAAAAATAATTAGAAAGTTTAAAATCGTAATAACTTTCTTAATCTTTGTCTTATCGTTAAACGGTTAGTGCCAATAAATTGCGGAAATCCTGCGCTTTAATTAAAGTCCAAACAAGGTTATTATCCGTCCATTATTCAAATCACTATAACGATTTCATCGAATTTTATGGTGTATCTTATATTTAATAAGTTTATTACACCAAACTTAATTATTTACACTAAAACACTTTTAATTAAACGATCTGAGTCTATATCTCAACTTGTTTAATACAAAATTTGTGAATAATTGTTACCCACACAATATCTGGTTATGGCGTCTTTGGGCGTCCATATTTGATTATTTACAATTGTACTTAAAACTAATTTTTCTTATCTAATAACACTGATATTGTATCCTAACAATAACATAAACGTCTATTTACATGAATTTGTACTTTAGTATATGTACAGGGCTGTATTTCATATATTATTAACATTGTTTCAGTACCCTCCTATCTCTTTTCTTACAATTGTCATTTTATTTGTGGTTTTTCTATACAAGTATATTATGTAATAACTGCAATTAGTGTACAATTATAGTACCTAATTTCTTTCATATATTTGTTAGCTTTCAGCTATCTGAGAACCCTTCAATTTCTAGTAATGGGTTTGTTTACATTATGTCATAGTATGGTAGTCAATTATTTTTGCTAAAACAATAATTAAATTGTTATTGCTACACTTGATTTAGGTTTCCAAATTAGCATCAGATATTCTTCTGATCCTTGGTAATATTTTTATCCACTTTTAAATAAGTTTGTATGTTGCATTTTGCATAAATAACTTGCTCCTTATTGTTTGTTTACATTCTGATTCTATCATCATGGTCATTTAGTTTTTTAATATTGTATATATAAAATTGACTATTCTCATGGTCCTGGTCTGTTCTCAAAGTAGCATTAGGTGTCCCTCTTACTACTGGTAACACTCTTATCAATCTTTGTTCAAGCTTTAATAAAGTATCTTGCATAACTAGTTGGTTAAATTGTTTCTGCTTACTTCTGGCTATGTGTTCATAGTTAGCTAGTTTACAATATTTTGGTTACAAAACTATTGCCATTATACTTATAATCTGTTCTCAAAGTAGTACCAGATGTTCATCTAACTACTGGTAATACTTTCATTAACATTGGTACTTGTTTTAATACTGTATTTTGTTTAACTAAATTGGCATACTAGGCTCCATTTCTCCTATCTTTGTGCCATCATATTTGATCTGTTTTATTTGTATTGTACTTCAATATAATACACTGTCTACTAGGGTGTATTATTACTTATAACAAATCCTTGATTGGTATAATTGTTGATAGTTATTTGGTTAAAGTAACATGTATGATTTTTTGTTTCATAGGTGTCTTTCCTATGGGGTTATGTGACAATGTACAACATGTTCTAATGCAGCATTTTGCTACTACTAACATGTCTTCAGTATGGTATTCTATTACAATATTTTAATTGTTTTACTACACATGTTTACACTACTTCTTCTTAAACAATAATACAAATATTTTTGTACTAATTACAATATCTTTCTTGTCATTGTTTGTAACTAATTTCTGTCACATTTCCTTTAAAATTTACAAAGGTTTTTTATTGTCAGTTCTCTGAATAATAATATAACTGTTTTATTTTATATTATTTTGGTGGTCTTAGGATTATCTGTTTTGATCACAATCTTTATTAAATTAGTCACACTAATTGTCTGTGTATATTTGACTATTTAATTCTTGATGTTTTCATTATGAAAGTAACACTTTTTCTTCCACTATAAACCTTATCACTGGAATTGTTTGTGTGGTTTATTATGTTGAAATTAGTTAACTGGTCACAGGTTTCACACTTCTATTAAGCACTCACTGTAATTGTTTGTGATTTCTTAAATGTTAAACACTGTTTTTTCATATTTGATAATCACTATTCCTTTGGTTACTATTATTGTCTCTAGTACACTTGATAAATGATGAGTCCTTGCATGGTCTATCCATTTTCTTCTCTCTTCATGTTATGTTTCCTTGTCCTTCTTCTTCCCTTCTTCTTTAGGTTTGACCGTCTTCTTCAGTATTTTCATTGTAGTCATTATCTTCATTTGTTTCCCTCACTGTTGGGATTTATTGGTATCGTAGTTATGTTGTCGGTAATGGTATTATTCTGGTGATTTCCCCTCACTGTTGGATTTGATTGGTCCTTATTTTGTTGGTTCCCCTCACTGTTGGATCCTATTGGGCCTTGTTACTAACATTATATTTTGGCTCATGGTCATTTTCTTTCTTCATTTCGTATTTGATGCTGCTATGTTAACACTTTCTCCTTCATCGTTGGAACTTTGTACTAATATATCTGTAGATACACACTTTTATTCACATAGGTTTATTTATCTAGAAATACTTTCATGCTTTTCTGTTACTTGACGTTATATTAGCTTATTTTATGTAACGGCCATATTTGGTAACGTTACATATGCCTTCCTATAAGAATTGATTAATTCTGAATTAGTATATTTTATTTTTCATTGAAGAATTTATCAATTGTTGTACGTTCCATGTCGATTCACATGTTTTTTACATATATCCCTTCACTTTCTTCTATTTGAATCATAATTATTTCTTCTGTATGTAATTATCTCCCTTGTTTATTTAGTTCCCTAAATCCCTAACATAAGCTTAGCTGGGGCAGTTCAGAGCCGCTCACTTTGGCTATTCAACTCTACTGGCCATACTAACTTCAATAAATATGGAGGCAAATCATCTCCTTCAATAATAATAAATGATTGCTGGCATTATTCATCAGTCAATTCATCTCAAATCATCAAAAAAATAATAATAGTGGTCGTTCTTCCGACAAATAATAAATATTCTTGGGATTAACTCATGCATCTGCGGTTTATACATTGTTATACTCTCTTTTTCTTGATTCAACTCAACTAAATTCTTCACATATTATAGGGATAGTTTGTTTTACATTTCATCACTGGTATACTCTCATGATTATCTTCGTTTCTTCTTCATCATTGATTAATCTCTTCATTTTGTATCACATTAAACGTCGTCTCGTCACATTCTTCATTTCAGGGTTTATTCCTCTAGATATAATTCATAAATATATTTATTTTTTCTCCTTTCTCATGGTTTTAGTTGGTATATAGTCCATGTGGTATTGGCTTTTCTCTAGTAAAATACACTAGAAAACAACGTGGTTGTGTGTGGTTTCTTGTCTACATCAATGATACTTATTTAGTTTTACTCCTCCAACTTCTTATTTGCTCCTTCTTTCTTCTCTCTATTAGTATGGGTAGGATGTTAAATTTTACTGGTTGACTTGGCTCTTGGAAATTGGTGTATTATACATACATTGGTGCCAAAGATAGAATTTGTCGATCTCGTATGGTACTTTTCTCCATTTTTATTAGTACGGGTATGATGTTAAATTTTACTTGTTGACGTGGCTCTAGGAAATATATATTTATATATAGTTATGCCATAGATCTTGGGTGTCCGTCTCGTATTGTTCTTCTTCCACTTTCATAGTACGGGTAGGATGGTAATTTTTTTACTTGTTGACGTGGCTCTTGGAAATTGGTTGTGCCTAAGTTGGAATGCGTCAGTCTCGTATTGTTCTTCTTCCATTTTTATTAGTACGGGTATGATGTTAAAATTTTTACTTGTTGACATGGCTCTTGGAAATTGGTGTATTATACATACATTGGTGCCAAAGATAGAATTTGTCGATCTCGTATGGTTCTTCTTTTATAGTACGCTATTATTTATAAATACAATGTTCTGAATCCTTTACATAACTTCTTTGGGAGCATATTTTTTCACATTATAAAATTACAATATATTCAATGTTCATTTCATAGTTATATAGTTACTTCTCATTTAATATAAACACATAATAATCTTCATAGCAATATTACATCCTTTCTTATTTAGTCAACATTTATTTTCATAATTATACTTTTATTCTTCACTTTTTTAATAAACAATAATCTTCATGGCCACATTTCATTTTTAATCTCTATATAGTCAACAGTTATATTCACAAGTATATTTTCATCTTTCATTTCATCTCCATAACAAATATTTTCATCTTTTATATAATATCCATAATAAAATAATTCTCATCGCTATTTTTTCACTTTTAATCTTATATTTTAATTGCCGATATATCTTTTCATTGAAGCTTGGTTGTAAGCATTATTGGTTATCATAATAGTCGTTCCCATAATTCACCGTATTTTTATTCATTTTAACCATAATCATCGCTCTCCTCTCTTCTTGTCGTTCGGACTTCTCCAGTGTCCATACTCTTGTCCATTCGTGACATATATCGGGCTATCATCTGGTTTTTCCATTTGAAAGCTATTAGGGCTGTGTCTGCCTTCCTTTCTTCTGTTTTCTTTCTCTCGCTCTCTTCAATACATTTGTTTCCATTGTTTTTCTGGTGGCTGTCAGTACTGATGTTTGGTAACTCCCTCAATTTGGTTTGGGTACCGTCATCTATCTTCTGATTGGGTACTTCCGTTAATTGACTCCTCTTCTTCCGCAGTTCTCTTATCTCTCTGGTGTATCCTTCGACAATCCGGTCCCATTTCTCTTGATAGCCTTCCTTTTTCTTAAAATATCTCACCCTTCTTTTGGAAATTCGTGGTTGAAATGCTTTGTTGGTCATCTTCTTCTTTGTCGTTACATAATCTTCCTCCTCGTCCATTGTCTTGAAACTCCTCCGATACTCCTTCCTGAAGGTCCCTTCTTTATGGTTGACGATTGGTAAGTTGATCATATTAATCAGGCCATTTCTAGTCATTTCAATTAATTCTTTTGTAATTCTTGCCTTCCTTGGGCGTATGGTTCTTCTTTCTTCCATCTTCACCTCTTCCTTTTCTTGAATTATTTGGATCTTCTTTTCTCCACTATCCTTAGGTTCCGGACTCGCTTGTTCTATGTTTTTCTCTTCAGGTACTTCTTCAACTTCCATTTGATCGTCTACTATTAATTCTCTTCTTATCTTCTTAACACTCTCTTCTGCCTCTTCACAACATCTTTTTATTGTCTTTCCTGATTGCTTGTGATCATCCTTCACTACCGTGTTTATTGACTCCACGATCTCCTTGTCATCTCCCTTTATTCTCTTATTCATGCGGTCTAATCTCCTGTTGATCTTGTCGATTTTCTGGTTGGCTTGGTCAATTTTTATTCCCAACTCTGCAGATAGGTCTTCCTTCATTATGGCCATTTTCTTCTCTAATAGTTCTTCAGTTTTCTTCTGCCTGTCTTCCATCCTCCTGTTTGTTTCATTTATCTTGTTATTTAATTCTTCCTTTAATAATTCCATATTTTTCTGGCTCTCCCTCTGGCCTTCTTCTATCTTCTGGTCTGTAGATTTCTGGCCTTCCTTTAATGACTCTATTTGCTTGCTTAAACCCTCCTTAGTGGACCGGCTGGTTTCATCCATTTTGGTATTTAAGTCTTTCTTCAGTGACTCTATGTTCTGCTTTGTGGATTCTTGGCCTTCCTTCAGAAATCGATTGTCCTCCTTTAATGACCGTAATATCTCTAAAATACTGGCCTCCATTGTTAACGTTGGTCTCTCTGGTTGACTTATTTCTGGTAGACTTTCTTGTGGTATTACTTCCGGTTCCTCATCAGGTTGCTGAACATCCTCCGCCGGTTCACGTGGTTTGTCCTCTATTTCCAAGAGAATTTCTTCAACGTCTTCCGTTGATGTAGCCTCCTTCTCTTCCATCCTGGCCTCCCTCTCTGCTTCTGTTGCCCTCTTTCTCGATGTTGATCTCCTTGTGTTGTACATCTTGTCGCTGGCAATGTACTTGCAGTCCTTTGACGGATTGGGGTTATTAAATTATTGGTTATAGTATGTTTTTTCCCTAATCCGCGCTGACATTGGGCGCCAATCTATAATGTAAATCTTATAGATTCGTAGATATTTATATTTTGTAACTCTTCTTAGTGTGGTGTGTATGTGTGTTGCTTGCTTGCAGATACGCACCGGTATCTACGATAATGTTGTCTGATAAAGTGTTCCAATTATAATTATTATTATTAGTTTAATTGTAATTGACAAATATGTGGATATCGATGGTTAGCTTCTTTAATTTAAAAATATTTCTCGCACTCCGTTAGTAACCTCCCCCACTTACCACACGTGGATATTGTAGTTCTGTTCGGTGACGGCTCAGCTGTAACACACACGCTACATATACAAGTAGATATTCTGTTTGAATATCCAACGTGACTAGCATGCACAATAAAAATGATATAATAGCTAAATAAAGTTCTTAGTTATCAGAAATGTTTGAATTCTTCCGCCACCTTTTGGTAGAACTGACTATTAATAAATGACTTAATTTAAATTTGAAATAATACTCTTTTTCCACTGGTAACAAAATGTAGAGGTTTATTAACGGTTAATGATATTATAAAATCTTTTAAAAATTGACAATCAGTTACTAATAATTTTACTGATAATAATTACAATGAACAAAATTTAAAATAAGACTCTACTTAGCCTCAAGGCTGGTAACCCTGTTGGTTATACAATAATTTTTCTTTTGAGAGGTTATGTCCTCTTATATCAGTTAATTACCATGTTCGTGTGGTTCTTTTAAGTAGCATGATGCCAAATACAAGATGTGGCGTTTTACAATGAGATTAAATGAACAATTAATAAAAAACAAACAAACAAATATAAAAATAAAAAATCAGTACCATATTACAGATAATTATGGTATTATCGTACGCGGGAATTCGCATGCATTATACAGTATTCGTCTCGACAAGACACAAGTGCGTTGGTTTGCACTGTTGAAATGTATTACTATATTTTAATAATTCACTGTGGGAATTATTTATATACAAGAGAAAAAGTTATTAAAAAAAAACTCTTGTTATTGTTTTCATCTGGTTTGGATTTACTTGAGAACAGACTTGTAACAAAGAAGGTGGCAAGTTACGGTTATGATTTTAAGGTTATATCATAACGTGAATTGTTATTAGAGTTAATTAGCTTGAATATTCATTTCTTCTTAAATCTAAGCATATACATATTATTTGTAATAGTTCTGATACGTAATTATCAGTAGCATATAATACTCTTTCGCATAAAAGTTAAAATGTTTATCTTTAAATATATAAAATCAAAAAAAATACGTTAGTCAATTCAGCGACTAATCACTATGCTCGTATTTTGTAATAAGTACATTAATCGTGCTTCTTTTAGTTATGAAAAATAATTAAAATATTTATTCATCATGTTAACAATTACGAAATAATATTTTCGTTAATTCTGATAATTCCATTAGCATTTATGATATTTCGCTATTAGTGACTCGCGTAGTATATAAACTTTAAGTATTTACAGAAATTTTTATTTCCGTTTTAGTGTTAATTAATAAAAAAGAATTGTACTCCCTGTTTTTATTTATTTTTTCACAACACTCGCAAATACGATCGATATTGTACACTGAGCGTATTTAAATATTATACACTCCGCACAGTTCACTCGTTTATGCTGGTGTTGTTTGTAGGTTATATGTGTGTTGATAACTGATGTTTACATGTCGCGCACAATTCAAAAATAAACTTCTTCATATTTCGTTCGGAGAGCGACATGACCTTTCTGTTTGATGGTTGATTGATGACTCTTTCGTTCCGTCGGAACGTCTGCAGCTTGTCTGCCGAATTCCATTCATATGATTGGCTGAAATGCTTGAACTCTCCAACCCAAAGTATATTATTTTCTTAAAATTTTTAATTTTTTACCAATTTTGGCGTTTGGGTTTGAGATTACATGACGTCAGTACTGGTACAAAAAATAATTAGAAAGTTTAAAATCGTAATAACTTTCTTAATCTTTGTCTTATCGTTAAACGGTTAGTGCCAATAAATTGCGGAAATCCTGCGCTTTAATTAAAGTCCAAACAAGATTATTATCCGTCCATTATTCAAATCACTATAACGATTTCATCGAATTTTATGGTGTATCTTATATTTAATAAGTTTATTACACCAAACTTAATTATTTACACTAAAACACTTTTAATTAAACGATCTGAGTCTATATCTCAACTTGTTTAATACAAAATTTGTGAATAATTGTTACCCACACAATATCTGGTTATGGCGTCTTTGGGCGTCCATATTTGATTATTTACAATTGTACTTAAAACTAATTTTTCTTATCTAATAACACTGATATTGTATCCTAACAATAACATAAACGTCTATTTACATGAATTTGTACTTTAGTATATGTACAGGGCTGTATTTCATATATTATTAACATTGTTTCAGTACCCTCCTATCTCTTTTCTTACAATTGTCATTTTATTTGTGGTTTTTCTATACAAGGTATATGATGTAATAACTGCAATTAGTGTACAATTATAGTACCTAATTTCTTTCATATATTTGTTAGCTTTCAGCTATCTGAGAACCCTTCAATTTCTAGTAATGGGTTTGTTTACATTATGTCATAGTATGGTAGTCAATTATTTTTGCTAAAACAATAATTAAATTGTTATTGCTACACTTGATTTAGGTTTCCAAATTAGCATCAGATATTCTTCTGATCCTTGGTAATATTTTTATCCACTTTTAAATAAGTTTGTATGTTGCATTTTGCATAAATAACTTGCTCCTTATTGTTTGTTTACATTCTGATTCTATCATCATGGTCATTTAGTTTTTAATATTGTATATATAAAATGACTATTCTCATGGTCCTGGTCTGTTCTCAAAGTAGCATTAGGTGTCCCTCTTACTACTGGTAACACTCTTATCAATCTTTGTTCAAGCTTTAATAAAGTATCTTGCATAACTAGTTGGTTAAATTGTTTCTGCTTACTTCTGGCTATGTGTTCATAGTTAGCTAGTTTACAATATTTTGGTTACAAAACTATTGCCATTATACTTATAATCTGTTCTCAAAGTAGTACCAGATGTTCATCTAACTACTGGTAATACTTTCATTAACATTGGTACTTGTTTTAATACTGTATTTTGTTTAACTAAATTGGCATACTAGGCTCCATTTCTCCTATCTTTGTGCCATCATATTTGATCTGTTTTATTTGTATTGTACTTCAATATAATACACTGTCTACTAGGGTGTATTATTACTTATAACAAATCCTTGATTGGTATAATTGTTGATAGTTATTTGGTTAAAGTAACATGTATGATTTTTTGTTTCATAGGTGTCTTTCCTATGGGGTTATGTGACAATGTACAACATGTTCTAATGCAGCATTTTGCTACTACTAACATGTCTTCAGTATGGTATTCTATTACAATATTTTAATTGTTTTACTACACATGTTTAGACTACTTCTTAAACAATAATACAAATATTTTTGTACTAATTACAATATCTTTCTTGTCATTGTTTGTAACTAATTTCTGTCACATTTCCTTTAAAATTTACAAAGGTTTTTTATTGTCAGTTCTCTGAATAATAATATAACTGTTTTATTTTATATTATTTTGGTGGTCTTAGGATTATCTGTTTTGATCACAATCTTTATTAAATTAGTCACACTAATTGTCTGTGTATATTTGACTATTTAATTCTTGATGTTTTCATTATGAAAGTAACACTTTTTCTTCCACTATAAACCTTATCACTGGAATTGTTTGTGTGGTTTATTATGTTGAAATTAGTTAACTGGTCACAGGTTTCACACTTCTATTAAGCACTCACTGTAATTGTTTGTGATTTCTTAAATGTTAAACACTGTTTTTTCATATTTGATAATCACTATTCCTTTGGTTACTATTATTGTCTCTAGTACACTTGATAAATGATGAGTCCTTGCATGGTCTATCCATTTTCTTCTCTCTTCATGTTATGTTTCCTTGTCCTTCTTCTTCCCTTCTTCTTTAGGTTTGACCGTCTTCTTCAGTATTTTCATTGTAGTCATTATCTTCATTTGTTTCCCTCACTGTTGGGATTTATTGGTATCGTAGTTATGTTGTCGGTAATGGTATTATTCTGGTGATTTCCCCTCACTGTTGGATTTGATTGGTCCTTATTTTGTTGGTTCCCCTCACTGTTGGATCCTATTGGGCCTTGTTACTAACATTATATTTTGGCTCATGGTCATTTTCTTTCTTCATTTCGTATTTGATGCTGCTATGTTAACACTTTCTCCTTCATCGTTGGAACTTTGTACTAATATATCTGTAGATACACACTTTTATTCACATAGGTTTATTTATCTAGAAATACTTTCATGCTTTTCTGTTACTTGACGTTATATTAGCTTATTTTATGTAACGGCCATATTTGGTAACGTTACATATGCCTTCCTATAAGAATTGATTAATTCTGAATTAGTATATTTTATTTTTCATTGAAGAATTTATCAATTGTTGTACGTTCCATGTCGATTCACATGTTTTTTACATATATCCCTTCACTTTCTTCTATTTGAATCATAATTATTTCTTCTGTATGTAATTATCTCCCTTGTTTATTTAGTTCCCTAAATCCCTAACATAAGCTTAGCTGGGGCAGTTCAGAGCCGCTCACTTTGGCTATTCAACTCTACTGGCCATACTAACTTCAATAAATATGGAGGCAAATCATCTCCTTCAATAATAATAAATGATTGCTGGCATTATTCATCAGTCAATTCATCTCAAATCATCAAAAAAATAATAATAGTGGTCGTTCTTCCGACAAATAATAAATATTCTTGGGATTAACTCATGCATCTGCGGTTTATACATTGTTATACTCTCTTTTTCTTGATTCAACTCAACTAAATTCTTCACATATTATAGGGATAGTTTGTTTTACATTTCATCACTGGTATACTCTCATGATTATCTTCGTTTCTTCTTCATCATTGATTAATCTCTTCATTTTGTATCACATTAAACGTCATCTCGTCACATTCTTCATTTCAGGGTTTATTCCTCTAGATATAATTCATAAATATATTTATTTTTTCTCCTTTCTCATGGTTTTAGTTGGTATATAGTCCATGTGGTATTGGCTTTTCTCTAGTAAAATACACTAGAAAACAATGTGGTTGTGTGTGGTTTCTTGTCTACATCAATGATACTTATTTAGTTTTACTCCTCCAACTTCTTATTTGCTCCTTCTTTCTTCTCTCTATTAGTATGGGTAGGATGTTAAATTTTACTGGTTGACTTGGCTCTTGGAAATTGGTGTATTATACATACATTGGTGCCAAAGATAGAATTTGTCGATCTCGTATGGTACTTTTCTCCATTTTTATTAGTACGGGTATGATGTTAAATTTTACTTGTTGACGTGGCTCTAGGAAATATATATTTATATATAGTTATGCCATAGATCTAGGGTGTCCGTCTCGTATTGTTCTTCTTCCACTTTCATAGTTCGGGTAGGATGGTAATTTTTTTACTTGTTGACGTGGCTCTTGGAAATTGGTTGTGCCTAAGTTGGAATGCGTCAGTCTCGTATTGTTCTTCTTCCATTTTTATTAGTACGGGTATGATGTTAAAATTTTTACTTGTTGACATGGCTCTTGGAAATTGGTGTATTATACATACATTGGTGCCAAAGATAGAATTTGTCGATCTCGTATGGTTCTTCTTTTATAGTACGCTATTATTTATAAATACAATGTTCTGAATCCTTTACATAACTTCTTTGGGAGCATATTTTTTCACATTATAAAATTACAATATATTCAATGTTCATTTCATAGTTATATAGTTACTTCTCATTTAATATAAACACATAATAATCTTCATAGCAATATTACATCCTTTCTTATTTAGTCAACATTTATTTTCATAATTATACTTTTATTCTTCACTTTTTTAATAAACAATAATCTTCATGGCCACATTTCATTTTTAATCTCTATATAGTCAACAGTTATATTCACAAGTATATTTTCATCTTTCATTTCATCTCCATAACAAATATTTTCATCTTTTATATAATATCCATAATAAAATAATTCTCATCGCTATTTTTTCACTTTTAATCTTATATTTTAATTGCCGATATATCTTTTCATTGAAGCTTGGTTGTAAGCATTATTGGTTATCATAATAGTCGTTCCCATAATTCACCGTATTTTTATTCATTTTAACCATAATCATCGCTCTCCTCTCTTCTTGTCGTTCGGACTTCTCCAGTGTCCATACTCTTGTCCATTCATGACATATATCGGGCTATCGTCTGGTTTTTCCATTTGAAAGCTATTAGGGCTGTGTCTGCCTTCCTTTCTTCTGTTTTCTTTCTCTCGCTCTCTTCAATATATTTGTTTCCATTGTTTTTCTGGTGGCTGTCAGTACTGATGTTTGGTAACTCCCTCAATTTGGTTTGGGTACCGTCATCTATCTTCTGATTGGGTACTTCCGTTAATTGACTCCTCTTCTTCCGCAGTTCTCTTATCTCTCTGGCGTATCCTTCGACAATCCGGTCCCATTTCTCTTGATAGCCTTCCTTTTTCTTAAAATATCTCACCCTTCTTTTGGAAATTCGTGGTTGAAATGCTTTGTTGGTCATCTTCTTCTTTGTCGTTACATAATCTTCCTCCTCGTCCATTGTCTTGAAACTCCTCCGATACTCCTTCCTGAAGGTCCCTTCTTTATGGTTGACGATTGGTAAGTTGATCATATTAATCAGGCCATTTCTAGTCATTTCAATTAATTCTTTTGTAATTCTTGCCTTCCTTGGGCGTATGGTTCTTCTTTCTTCCATCTTCACCTCTTCCTTTTCTTGAATTATTTGGATCTTCTTTTCTCCACTATCCTTAGGTTCCGGACTCGCTTGTTCTATGTTTTTCTCTTCAGGTACTTCTTCAACTTCCATTTGATCGTCTACTATTAATTCTCTTCTTATCTTCTTAACACTCTCTTCTGCCTCTTCACAACATCTTTTTATTGTCTTTCCTGATTGCTTGTGATCATCCTTCACTACCGTGTTTATTGACTCCACGATCTCCTTGTCATCTCCCTTTATTCTCTTATTCATGCGGTCTAATCTCCTGTTGATCTTGTCGATTTTCTGGTTGGCTTGGTCAATTTTTATTCCCAACTCTGCAGATAGGTCTTCCTTCATTATGGCCATTTTCTTCTCTAATAGTTCTTTAGTTTTCTTCTGCCTGTCTTCCATCCTCCTGTTTGTTTCATTTATCTTGTTATTTAATTCTTCCTTTAATAATTCCATATTTTTCTGGCTCTCCCTCTGGCCTTCTTCTATCTTCTGGTCTGTAGATTTCTGGCCTTCCTTTAATGACTCTATTTGCTTGCTTAAACCCTCCTTAGTGGACCGGCTGGTTTCATCCATTTTGGTATTTAAGTCTTTCTTCAGTGACTCTATGTTCTGCTTTGTGGATTCTTGGCCTTCCTTCAGAAATCGATTGTCCTCCTTTAATGACCGTAATATCTCTAAAATACTGGCCTCCATTGTTAACGTTGGTCTCTCTGGTTGACTTATTTCTGGTAGACTTTCTTGTGGTATTACTTCCGGTTCCTCATCAGGTTGCTGAACATCCTCCGCCGGTTCACGTGGTTTGTCCTCTATTTCCAAGAGAATTTCTTCAACGTCTTCCGTTGATGTAGCCTCCTTCTCTTCCATCCTGGCCTCCCTCTCTGCTTCTGTTGCCCTCTTTCTCGATGTTGATCTCCTTGTGTTGTACATCTTGTCGCTGGCAATGTACTTGCAGTCCTTTGACGGATTGGGGTTATTAAATTATTGGTTATAGTATGTTTTTTCCCTAATCCGCGCTGACATTGGGCGCCAATCTATAATGTAAATCTTATAGATTCGTAGATATTTATATTTTGTAACTCTTCTTAGTGTGGTGTGTATGTGTGTTGCTTGCTTGCAGATACGCACCGGTATCTACGATAATGTTGTCTGATAAAGTGTTCCAATTATAATTATTATTATTATTAGTTTAATTGTAATTGACAAATATGTGGATATCGATGGTTAGCTTCTTTAATTTAAAAATATTTCTCGCACTCCGTTAGTAACCTCCCCCACTTACCACACGTGGATATTGTAGTTCTGTTCGGTGACGGCTCAGCTGTAACACACACGCTACATATACAAGTAGATATTCTGTTTGAATATCCAACGTGACTAGCATGCACAATAAAAATGATATAATAGCTAAATAAAGTTCTTAGTTATCAGAAATGTTTGAATTCTTCCGCCACCTTTTGGTAGAACTGACTATTAATAAATGACTTAATTTAAATTTGAAATAATACTCTTTTTCCACTGGTAACAAAATGTAGAGGTTTATTAACGGTTAATGATATTATAAAATCTTTTAAAAATTGACAATCAGTTACTAATAATTTTACTGATAATAATTACAATGAACAAAATTTAAAATAAGACTCTACTTAGCCTCAAGGCTGGTAACCCTGTTGGTTATACAATAATTTTTCTTTTGAGAGGTTATGTCCTCTTATATCAGTTAATTACCATGTTCGTGTGGTTCTTTTAAGTAGCATGATGCCAGATACAAGATGTGGCGTTTTACAATGAGATTAAATGAACAATTAATAAAAAACAAACAAACAAATATAAAAATAAAAAATCAGTACCATATTACAGATAATTATGGTATTATCGTACGCGGGAATTCGCATGCATTATACAGTATTCGTCTCGACAAGACACAAGTGCGTTGGTTTGCACTGTTGAAATGTATTACTATATTTTAATAATTCACTGTGGGAATTATTTATATACAAGAGAAAAAGTTATTAAAAAAAAAACTCTTGTTATTGTTTTCATCTGGTTTGGATTTACTTGAGAACAGACTTGTAACAAAGAAGGTGGCAAGTTACGGTTATGATTTTAAGGTTATATCATAACGTGAATTGTTATTAGAGTTAATTAGCTTGAATATTCATTTCTTCTTAAATCTAAGCATATACATATTATTTGTAATAGTTCTGATACGTAATTATCAGTAGCATATAATACTCTTTCGCATAAAAGTTAAAATGTTTATCTTTAAATATATAAAATCAAAAAAATTACGTTAGTCAATTGAGCGACTAATCACTATGCTCGTATTTTGTAATAAGTACATTAATCGTGCTTCTTTTAGTTATGAAAAATAATTAAAATATTTATTCATCATGTTAACAATTACGAAATAATATTTTCGTTAATTCTGATAATTCCATTAGCATTTATGATATTTCGCTATTAGTGACTCGCGTAGTATATAAACTTTAAGTATTTACAGAAATTTTTATTTCCGTTTTAGTGTTAATTAATAAAAAAGAATTGTACTCCCTGTTTTTATTTTTTTTTTTCACAACACTCGCAAATACGATCGATATTGTACACTGATCGTATTTAAATATTATACACTCCGCACAGTTCACTCGTTTATGCTGGTGTTGTTTGTAGGTTATATGTGTGTTGATAACTGATGTTTACATGTCGCGCACAATTCAAAAATAAACTTCTTCATATTTTGTTCGGAGAGCGACATGACCTTTCTGTTTGATGGTTGATTGATGACTCTTTCGTTCCGTCGGAACGTCTGCAGCTTGTCTGCCGAATTCCATTCATATGATTGGCTGAAATGCTTGAACTCTCCAACCCAAAGTATATTATTTTCTTAAAATTTTTAATTTTTTACCAATTTTGGCGTTTGGGTTTGAGATTACATGACGTCAGTACTGGTACAAAAAATAATTAGAAAGTTTAAAATCGTAATAACTTTCTTAATCTTTGTCTTATCGTTAAACGGTTAGTGCCAATAAATTGCGGAAATCCTGCGCTTTAATTAAAGTCCAAACAAGATTATTATCCGTCCATTATTCAAATCACTATAACGATTTCATCGAATTTTATGGTGTATCTTATATTTAATAAGTTTATTACACCAAACTTAATTATTTACACTAAAACACTTTTAATTAAACGATCTGAGTCTATATCTCAACTTGTTTAATACAAAATTTGTGAATAATTGTTACCCACACAATATCTGGTTATGGCGTCTTTGGGCGTCCATATTTGATTATTTACAGTTGTACTTAAAACTAATTTTTCTTATCTAATAACACTGATATTGTATCCTAACAATAACATAAACGTCTATTTACATGAATTTGTACTTTAGTATATGTACAGGGCTGTATTTCATATATTATTAACATTGTTTCAGTACCCTCCTATCTCTTTTCTTACAATTGTCATTTTATTTGTGGTTTTTCTATACAAGGTATATGATGTAATAACTGCAATTAGTGTACAATTATAGTACCTAATTTCTTTCATATATTTGTTAGCTTTCAGCTATCTGAGAACCCTTCAATTTCTAGTAATGGGTTTGTTTACATTATGTCATAGTATGGTAGTCAATTATTTTTGCTAAAACAATAATTAAATTGTTATTGCTACACTTGATTTAGGTTTCCAAATTAGCATCAGATATTCTTCTGATCCTTGGTAATATTTTTATCCACTTTTAAATAAGTTTGTATGTTGCATTTTGCATAAATAACTTGCTCCTTATTGTTTGTTTACATTCTGATTCTATCATCATGGTCATTTAGTTTTTAATATTGTATATATAAAATGACTATTCTCATGGTCCTGGTCTGTTCTCAAAGTAGCATTAGGTGTCCCTCTTACTACTGGTAACACTCTTATCAATCTTTGTTCAAGCTTTAATAAAGTATCTTGCATAACTAGTTGGTTAAATTGTTTCTGCTTACTTCTGGCTATGTGTTCATAGTTAGCTAGTTACAATGTTTTGGTTACAAAACTATTGCCATTATACTTATAATCTGTTCTCAAAGTAGTACCAGATGTTCATCTAACTACTGGTAATACTTTCATTAACATTGGTACTTGTTTTAATACTGTATTTTGTTTAACTAAATTGGCATACTAGGCTCCATTTCTCCTATCTTTGTGCCATCATATTTGATCTGTTTTATTTGTATTGTACTTCAATATAATACACTGTCTACTAGGGTGTATTATTACTTATAACAAATCCTTGATTGGTATAATTGTTGATAGTTATTTGGTTAAAGTAACATGTATGATTTTTTGTTTCATAGGTGTCTTTCCTATGGGGTTATGTGACAATGTACAACATGTTCTAATGCAGCATTTTGCTACTACTAACATGTCTTCAGTATGGTATTCTATTACAATATTTTAATTGTTTTACTACACATTTTTACACTACTTTTTCTTAAACAATAATGCAAATATTTTTGTACTAATTACAATATCTTTCTTGTCATTGTTTGTAACTAATTTCTGTCACATTTCCTTTAAAATTTACAAAGGTTTTTTATTGTCAGTTCTCTGAATAATAATATAACTGTTTTATTTTATATTATTTTGGTGGTCTTAGGATTATCTGTTTTGATCACAATCTTTATTAAATTAGTCACACTAATTGTCTGTGTATATTTGACTATTTAATTCTTGATGTTTTCATTATGAAAGTAACACTTTTTCTTCCACTATAAACCTTATCACTGGAATTGTTTGTGTCATTTATTATGTTGAAATTAGTTAACTGGTCACAGGTTTCACACTTCTATTAAGCACTCACTGTAATTGTTTGTGATTTCTTAAATGTTAAACACTGTTTTTTCATATTTGATAATCACTATTCCTTTGGTTACTATTGTAGCGGGGCATTTTGGGGCCTATTTTGGGGCAATAACATAATTGGTATTTTTTTTATGATAATAAATAACATATTTGGCAATAGGGACAACCATAAACAAAACTTAGGTAAATTTCCTGTTTGAAACGAAAACAAAGTGGCAGCATTGACTGTGTAGAATTATTCGATGATATTTTGTAAAAACAGATTCAACAGACGCAGAATTAATAAACTGCAACTGTAACAAGGTCAACAAATGACGAACACGAAACCAGTAAACAAATTATATAACGGACGATGAGGCGATGTGTTGCGTCAGCGTATTACATAACGAGGTGTGTCACCAGTTTCGTCAGACACTCAGCAAACGAAAGTAGTCTACTGGCGGAGTGATATAAACTTTAAAAACAATAAGAGTTGGTCGCACAACAACGGCGACTTCATAAAATAGCGCCAGTGGCTAAGTCCCAGTATAAACTCCGTCAGTGTGCTGGCCGGTCACATATATAAGTTCCGAAATGTAGATCGTGGGCGCCCACACCAAAAAATAAAACGTAACGTTTGTTAACTCTAAATCAGAGTATAATAACAGCTTTAAGAACATGTAGAAATCGGAATACATATACAAGATGTGGAGACATTTTTTCGGAAATCATCAGTTTAAAACATATAGCAAATGTGCGTGTAAAATAGTGTGACGCCTTCAGGACTCATTTGAACAGATAAGTAAAAAGAAAAAATGTGTATCGAACTATTTAACAAAAGTTAATCAAAATCATAAAATAACAATAATATGAGATCTCACGGGGTATAAATTAATTGTGTGTGTGTGTGCGTGAGTATGTGAGAATATATAAATTTAAACAAAGAAGGCTGGTTTGTGTTGTTATGTTAAGGTAATTCATGTTTAATTTTATAGAAGTTTGTTTGTTTTCAATTTATATACTATGTTTCAATTACCATTATATACTAAATAAATTTCGTTAATCTGAATTGATAGTAGAGATGTCAGGAGATAGTGTGTTAGCCGTAATAAAATGTCAATAAAAATCTATTAAGGGGAAACAAAATAAAGTTTTCTTTATTTGGACAACCAGTTCTGATCTCCTGGGTTCGCCGAAAAGAACCCGTGACTAATTTTTTTTTTTTTTGTTTTATATTATGTTTCTTGTATTTAATAAAAACAAGATGGCGCCCGAAGAATTCAGTAAATACAGTGGACAGTATCTTTAGATTAAATTCAATACAATTATTAATAAATCGAAACATCACATTTGGCTTCCGAACGTAGGGACGATTTATATAATATAATTATATAAATGTAGGCCTACTTGGGAGAGCGGAATGGTTGTTGGAAATAACAGAGACAAATTTTTTTTGAGGTACGTAAAATAGACGTAGATAGGGGTTATGTTGTGATAAGTGTGAAATGTTGATGTTGATATTTTGTAGCGAGTATTGTGAAGCAATATGCATAATAATTAATATGTATGATAATTATTTAATAATATAAAGGGTATTATATAAGTAAATTTTGGAATGATTGAAGTATAAATAAAGTGCATAGAAAGTTACGTAAAGTAGCGCACAGCGTTATACAAGTAGAATACATTGTGGTGTGAAAGTAGATATGACATATTAGTATTTTTATTTAACGTAATAAGTTTACTATTACAAAATGGAGAATCAAGAATTAAATTTAGAAAGCACTCTTACAGAGTCGATGTTATCTGCCAATGTAGCGGCACAATCTACCCCGTCGACAACACGAGTTATATGGTTAACTTGATAAAAACAATGTCTGAAAATATAAATAGCAACTTAAATGCAAAATTTGAGGAACAAAAAAGCGATTCAAACGACAGATATGACAGAATAGATGTAAAATTTGCTGAAATCAGAAATGAAATTAAGCAACAGAATTTCCAATTTAGTGAGCAAGTGAAGGCAATTAATAAACATTGTGAAAATACCAAAGTAGAATTTACTAATAAAATCAGCCAAGTAGAAACTAAGTTAGATGATTCAATACAAAAGATAGATATTAAATTTAATGCAATAGATAGCCAGATAGACAGAGTTGAGAAGCAAATCAATGAAAACAATGAAATATTAATAAATTCAATGAATGAGTATAACAATGACATAGAATCTAAAATTATTAAATGTAATATTGAAACTGAATGTAAGTTGAGTAGCGTAGTAATGACAGTGGAAAAATTTAGTCAGAATATTGATGAACACCAAAATAAGATAGACTCTAAAATATATGAAATTGAAAGTAATTATAAGACAGAAATACAAGCAGTAAATGAATCTAGTGAAGTAATATCAAAAAATAATGTGCAGTCTGAATGTAGTAATGACAAAAAATTATATTCACTTGAACAAAACATTAGTAGTATAAGAGATGAATTAAGTTTAGTGAAACATCAAAATGTAAACAATGTTACTGAGCGCATATTTATGACACGAGATACAAATAATGAAATAGAATTAGAAACTTTTAATTGTGACAATCGTAGAGTACACCCAATGCAATTTTTAATTAGGGTTAGGGAGTTTAATCGGTTTAATAGTAGTAGCTGGGAGGTTAAGTTGCTGAAGATTATCAAATGTTTTAAAGGTAGTGCCGAGATATGGTCGGAAGTACACCATACCGAATGGGATAGTTTTGAGGATTTTGAGATAGCTTTTCGAAACAAATATTGGTCAGAAGAAGACCAAGAAATATTAAGAAGTAAAATAATGGGTAACGGGAATTTTGGTAGGATTAATAACCACCTAACCATATATGTGATGACCATATACAACGAAGCTAAATATCTAGAACCGCCGTTGCCTTTCCGATCATTTGTAAGACATATTAGCAAACACCTGCCCAGAGAAGTGCAAATTACGTTAATGACTAGAGAGATTGCCAATATAAGCGAGTTAGAAAACATGTTAGATGTATTACAGAATATAGGGGATCGCGACATAGGGCGACGTCCAAACACACCAGTAGTACCACACCATAATAATAATAATAATAATAATAATATCCACCATAACAGGGGTACACAGAATTTTCATAGAGGAGCGCGGGGAGGAAATTTCGATAATAGGGGCGAGAGTTGGCGGTGTAGAACCTGTGAAACCGACAATTATGCTAATAGAACCAATTGTTTCAGATGTCATCGAAACAGGGAGTGCGCCAGGAACAAGCGAGCAAACCCACCACCAAATCAACAGACGAGAGGAGGAGAATTTCATAGAGGAGCGCCGAGAGGAGGAGGACATTACAATAGAGGTAGAGGAGGAAATCATCCAGCTGCGGCGGGTCCCTCCCAGGAAAACTAGGGAGGACAATGGAGAAGCGGGCCCCACCATTGTCTACGGAAAACAGGAGGGTCCAAATAATCAACAGATACCATAATAACGTTATCAAGATGGACATGGCGAAGGAACTGTTAGAAGAAGAGGAGAACAAGGTGATGGAACGCAGAGCAGGATTAACTGAGGTGACGATTAACCTTGAAGGTAAAAATTATAAAACTTTAATTGATACCGGTAGCGAGATCTCAGTAATTTCTGAAAATGTCATGGGTGAATTAAAAGAGTTAAACAAGAATATACCGTCATTACCAGTTGCCGGGGTTACAGTAGTGGGGGTAACTGGGGTGAGAAGTAAAAGAATAACCAGACAAGTACAATTAAATATTTTAATAAATGAAGTTGAATTTGAAGACACTTTCCTAGTAGTTAAAGGGTTGAGTCTAGATGTAATATTAGGAAATGATTTTTTGGAAAGAAACGGAGCAGTGATAGATTTTAATAAACAAATAGTAAAATTTGAGAAGGGGAATAAACCAGTCAGAATAGAGTTTAAGAAAGTAGTAAATGAAACTAAAGTCACGGGAATAAAAATATACATAAACAGATAAGTGATAGAGAGATAGAAACTAAAATAAATATATGTCTAGAGAGTGATGGTCTAGAAAATGAGGAGAGAGAGATGCATGAGCGTAATGAGAGTGTGTGGGCAAATAGATTCGACAGATTTTTCAATGAAAATACAGTTGTAGGAAATACTCAGCGAGAGGAGCTGTGGGCTGTTGTGGAGCGGTACAGAGGGGTGTTTGATGAATCACCAGGGAAAGCGAAGGACTACATCTGTGAGTTGAAAGTTCGGGACCATGCACCATACATGCAGAGGAGCTACCCAGTGCCGTTTTCGAAGAGGAGGGCTGTACAGGAGGAATTAGACCGTATGATGCAAGGAGGCATAATTGAACGCTCAGTATCACCTTATTCAAATCCTTTGGTGGTAGTGATAAAGAAGGATGGCAAGGTAAGGTTATGTTTAGATGCTAGGAAAATTAATCAAATTATTATACCTGACAGGGAATCTCCAGAACCCATAAATGAGATTTTACAAAAGTTTAGCGGAGTCAAATACATGACGTCCTTGATGATGATTCGTCGGGCATGATGGTGCCCGAAGAATTCAGTAAATACAGTGGACAGTATCTTTAGATTAAATTCAATACAATTATTAATAAATCGAAACATCACACTATTATTGTCTCTAGTACACTTGATAAATGATGAGTTGTAGCGGGGCATTTTTGGGCATACCTGGGGTAATAACAGAATTTGTATTTTTTCATAAATAATAATTAACTTGTTGAGTGATAGAAAAATGTTATGACCGAGAGGTAAATTTGTTATGTGGAAGTGATCCCAACAACGGCAACACTGCTTGAGGCGTTGAAAACAAAGTTATTAGACAATATTCATATAAACAGTTTTAATAACCGGCAAACTGTACCAAAGTCAATTCAAGGACAATGACGAACACGAAAAACGTAAACACGTTATGTAACAGTAAACACGTTACACAACCAGACATCAGGCGATGCGTTGCGTCAGCAATTTATATAACGATGTGTGTCACCAGTTTTGTCAACAAGCCAAAAACAGTCCACTGGCGAACGAATACAAACTGTAAACCAATAAGAATTGAACGAACAACAGCCGCTTCACAAATTAGCGCAAGTAGTTCGCTCTCAGTCTAAATTCAATGCTCGCGCGAGCAACACCTGTTAAGTTTCGGAACATATTTGTGCGGGCCCGCAAAGCAAGTAAAATGTGAAAATTTTAATACATATATTTTGATCTAACAGTATTATTACAAAACAAGTAGAGACAGTGAGAAAAAATTGCGATAAATTAACCGTTCAGCCATGAAGTGTAAAAGTGAGAAATGCGAGAAACAGCAAACAATGAACCACGATTTGACGCCCCAGTTCTACACAACAGCAGGAAAGTAGACATTCAAAATTATTTAAATACTGACACTTTTAAAATTGAGCTCAATAAAATAAAAATGTACTGTATGAAATAGCGTGAGAGTGTGTGTGTGAAAGCGCTGGTTTTCGTTATGTCGTAGTTGTAGAGAATGGTCTATATTTATGTTATATTCTAGTTTGAAACTGCTTAAGCAAAATGATCATTTTTACGAATACTTAAACATACTAAAATTGCGAAAGTAAAAAAGTATGAGGGAGAGAGGAAATTTGGTGTTTTGTATCAACAATATAACTTGATGATTTTTTTTTGTTCTTTCTTTTTTTAAATTAATAAAGTAATAGTGATTATAACATTCAATGTGAAGTAATAGTTATTTCAGACAACCATGTGGTTTCCAACACGTCTAACGAGATCCTGGACATGATGAGTTTAAGTTGGTACTCAACAATATGGCTGCTACTCCAGCCTAAAGTATAAAAGCTTTACAAAGTGTAATAATAAATTTAAATAAAAAAGACGATTAATTATTAATATAACAGTGGCGCCCGAAAATTTGGGGACCGTTTGCATAAATTTAATTATGCAAAGGTGGACCTGTTGAAGAAATGATATGGTTGTTTGGAATGTGTATTTACGTATGTACGTAAATTAAACGTAAGAGGTTATGTTCAAGATGGGTGAGTAGAATATTTTTCAATAAGTATATGTTACATATAATAGGATTTTAATAAAGAAATATATATTACAAAATTCTAAGACAAATGGCGGATAATGATAATGATACTATGTTAGCAAGATTGTATGATATGATGTACAATAGTGTAGAAAAACAAGACAGCAATTTTAGAGAATTGAATGACAAATTTGATAGACAAAGTAGGGATATTAATGAGTTGAAACATGAAATACAAGAAATGAATAAACATTTAGAAAGCACTAACGAAATAATAAGAAACAGTTTAAGTAAGTTAGAACAGAAGTTCGAGAAATTAGGTGACAATGTTTTAAGTAAGACAAAATGTAAAAATGACGAAATAGTAGACAAATCTGAGAGTATAGTGGGGGTGAAGAATAATGTAGAAGCAAATGATGAAAATATAATAACAAATAGTACTGATGAAGTTTTAGAATGCGATAATGAAATGTTAATGAGTGTTTATGAAATAGAGAGAGAGTGGAAGAATAATGTAGTAATTAAATGGGGACAGAGGGCAAATTTTCCCCTTATTGTTTATAATGATGATGATGATTTAATGTTGTTTTTTCAGGGCAAGAGACCCTTATTGTTAAATGAATTAATGTTGTATAATGTTGTACCCTCTGTCCGAAATAATTGTGAGAGTGTGATGTGGTGCTATGAAGAAAGAGAGTTAGGTATTGAGAGTGAATTAGAACTATATAAGTTAGAAAGAAAGTATGATGAATTGAGAAAAATACTAGAAGGGGTGATGATGAATCATGTGAAAGACGTACCTGTTGAAAGAGAGATAGAGAATAATTTTGATAATATCTTACCTGACTATGATGACTTACCTGACGTAGTAGTTGAGGAATACAAAACCGAGAAAACGATATACCTGACGTTAACAAATAACACTGATATAGACTGGACAATCCTAACTTATGGTAACAAGATTTATAATGGTATAATGGATGAAACAGAATTGATGAGTTATTATGATAGTAACAATTATAATAATTTGTATGTTGATAAAAATGATGAATGTTACAAATACACTAGATATATATATGACGATGGAGGATGAGCTAAAAGATCAGTGTTGGGACATTTTTAAATATTGTAAATTTTTGGTAATGACCTTGCTGGTTTGGACATCTGAAGTGAGATACACTTGAACAGTTTTGACGCATATTTTGTAAATAATATTGAATTCATTTGTGTGTATGGTGAAATGTTAGAAAAGTAATGTGTATATGTTTTAGAAAATGTTGTGTTAATAATAATAATATTATTAATATTTTGCATTATAATTAGATAATAAAATAATTATGAAGACAATAAGAAATGATTTATAGAATGTTGATAATAATTGAAATATGTTTTAATAATCAAATGAATATTTAATTTTAATAATAAATTGAATTAAATAAGTGGAGATGTTTAGATATTGTGATTGAATATTATGTGTTTGAATTTTATAATGAATGTAAATTATGTGATGAGATTCTAATTTAATAATAATTAATAAACAAAGGTTAAATGGTCTATTTTGTGGAACATAATGATTAAAAATATATGTTAATAATAAATTTTAAGCAATTTTGAAAATCTGATTGCAACACAGGATAAATTCATAATGATGATAAATAAAAACAGTTAATGAAAAATTTTAAATAATAATGTTTATAAATTTTATATAAATTAGTTGAAAGAGAATTGTTTGTTCAATGTATATTTGTGTATTATGTTATGTAATGTATTGTACAAGTGTGTGTGGCTGGGAGGTTATCCAAGGGGATAACGTATTAAAAATTTGATATATTTTAATTAATAATGATGATTTGCTACTGAATAATTTTGTTTGAATTTAAAAATTAGATGCACTAAATACTTCTTATATTGTGTTATTATGTCTTATTGTGTTGATTGCATTAGTATGTTAGGAATAAGTATTATAAAAATATAATAATATGTTTTCAATGTGTTTATAGATTTTAAAATAAAATGAAAAATAGTTGTAATAGGTAAAATTTTCAATAGGTTGTAAAAGATAGAAGTGGGTGATAGTAATTGTTTGAATAAAATGTTTGAGTCAATTCAAGTTGAATTTTGTGGGACATAGATTTGTCCAAATCGAAGTAAGAGTTAAAGTAATAGTGGAAATGAAAATAATGCAATGTTGTTTTGAGTTAATGTATGTTATAGAATTTTGAGAAGTATAAGTGGAGACACAGTAGAATGGAGAATTTATGTAGAGTTTTGTGTGATATGTTGTTGTTTATTTGTTGATGTTAATTTGATGTAATTGTAGTGAGGTTATGAGATTGAGATTTTTTGGGGATGGCAATTTTGTAGTAGTGGTAGTGTAATGTGGGAGTCCGCAACATAAGGGTTGGGACGGGATTTGGTATAGTTTTAGTGGGAAGGGGCCGCCGTAGGTAAAAATCCAGGGGCCAGAGAACGGGAATTGAGCTTTTTTGGGGGGGGGAAACACGTATCCTATGTACAAAGGGTTAGAGAGTATTTTTTTTATATAAGAGTAGAAGGCGGAGATGGGAGTTAAAGTAGTAAGTAGTTAGAGGTAGAGAAGGGTTAGTAAAATTTTGATAGTGGGGTGTCATACTAGTTAGAGATTTTGTAAGGGAACGTTAGAGTAATAAAAGGGGTAAGATTATGAGTAAATGCCAAGTGGATAAAGTAAATTATAATGAATAACGTAGAATCACCCAAAGTAATGAAATGGAATAATGATGGCCATAATTGAAAAAAAAAATAAAATAAAAAAAATAATTTTTGTAATTTTGAGAAACGAATTAATAAGAGTAAATCAAGTTTGAAAGTAATTTTTTGATTTTATATGCCAATTTAACGATATAAAGTGTGTAACATTTTAATTGTAAGTTGTTTATTTTAAAATGAATTATTAATGTACTGTGTTTTCTTATGTTAAGTTATGTTAGGTATTCTGATATATACATGTTAGTAATAAGTGAGTAAAACAAAACCAGTGCTTCTTAGCGCAAACCAGCACCGCTAGGGGGGAACAGATCAGTTGGGGATATGGTGTTGTATAAGGCCACTATTTAATATTTTGATTTGTTGTTTCAGTGTTTGGTGGTGCTGTGGCGGCGGACCTGAGCTGGCCTGCGCGTCAGAGCAGGGGCGTTGAGTATCTGTCTGACTCTACAGTGTTGGGATCTCGAGAGAGAAGTCCAGTATTGTCATGCAGATGCGGTCACAGTCAGCGGACCAAGGGTGAGTTGATTATTTTTTTTTTGTTTGTAAACCGTACAGGGGGTTGTGGCGACATATCCTGGCTGATCCCTTTAGCAAGTATGAATGTGTCAATGAGATTTTTTATGCTTCGGCATAAAATATCTCATTGAGGGGGTATTGTAGCGGGGCATTTTTGGGCATACCTGGGGTAATAACAGAATTTGTATTTTTTCATAAATAATAATTAACTTGTTGAGTGATAGAAAAATGTTATGACCGAGAGGTAAATTTGTTATGTGGAAGCGATCCCAACAACGGCAACACTGCTTGAGGCGTTGAAAACAAAGTTATTAGACAATATTCATATAAACAGTTTTAATAACCGGCAAACTGTACCAAAGTCAATTCAAGGACAATGACGAACACGAAAAACGTAAACACGTTATGTAACAGTAAACACGTTACACAACCAGACATCAGGCGATGCGTTGCGTCAGCAATTTATATAACGATGTGTGTCACCAGTTTTGTCAACAAGCCAAAAACAGTCCACTGGCGAACGAATACAAACTGTAAACCAATAAGAATTGAACGAACAACAGCCGCTTCACAAATTAGCGCAAGTAGTTCGCTCTCAGTCTAAATTCAATGCTCGCGCGAGCAACACCTGTTAAGTTTCGGAACATATTTGTGCGGGCCCGCAAAGCAAGTAAAATGTGAAAATTTTAATACATATATTTTGATCTAACAGTATTATTACAAAACAAGTAGAGACAGTGAGAAAAAATTGCGATAAATTAACCGTTCAGCCATGAAGTGTAAAAGTGAGAAATGCGAGAAACAGCAAACAATGAACCACGATTTGACGCCCCAGTTCTACACAACAGCAGGAAAGTAGACATTCAAAATTATTTAAATACTGACACTTTTAAAATTGAGCTCAATAAAATAAAAATGTACTGTATGAAATAGCGTGAGAGTGTGTGTGTGAAAGCGCTGGTTTTCGTTATGTCGTAGTTGTAGAGAATGGTCTATATTTATGTTATATTCTAGTTTGAAACTGCTTAAGCAAAATGATCATTTTTACGAATACTTAAACATACTAAAATTGCGAAAGTAAAAAAGTATGAGGGAGAGAGGAAATTTGGTGTTTTGTATCAACAATATAACTTGATGATTTTTTTTTGTTCTTTCTTTTTTGAAATTAATAAAGTAATAGTGATTATAACATTCAATGTGAAGTAATAGTTATTTCAGACAACCATGTGGTTTCCAACACGTCTAACGAGATCCTGGACATGATGAGTTTAAGTTGGTACTCAACAATATGGCTGCTACTCCAGCCTAAAGTATAAAAGTTTTACAAAGTGTAATAATAAATTTAAATAAAAAAGACGATTAATTATTAATATAACAGAGTCCTTGCATGGTCTATCCATTTTCTTCTCTCTTCATGTTATGTTTCCTTGTCCTTCTTCTTCCCTTCTTCTTTAGGTTTGACCGTCTTCTTCAGTATTTTCATTGTAGTCATTATCTTCATTTGTTTCCCTCACTGTTGGGATTTATTGGTATCGTAGTTATGTTGTCGGTAATGGTATTATTCTGGTGATTTCCCCTCACTGTTGGATTTGATTGGTCCTTATTTTGTTGGTTCCCCTCACTGTTGGATCCTATTGGGCCTTGTTACTAACATTATATTTTGGCTCATGGTCATTTTCTTTCTTCATTTCGTATTTGATGCTGCTATGTTAACACTTTCTCCTTCATCGTTGGAACTTTATACTAATATATCTGTAGATACACACTTTTATTCACATAGGTTTATTTATCTAGAAATACTTTCATGCTTTTCTGTTACTTGACGTTATATTAGCTTATTTTATGTAACGGCCATATTTGGTAACGTTGCAATATTATTCTAACACAATTCTATTGTGTTTGGTTTGTACATCAAATGATACTACACTTTTTGTGCAGCTTTGTATTTATTAACATAGCTTCGTTTATTTACATTGAATGGTTTTATCCCACCATGTTAGGTGTCCTGTCATATTGACACTCTTATTTTATTAATAGTTCTGTATCAGGGATGTATTTTCATACATTAATTTGTCTCTAGTGTTTGTCTACATCTTATCTTGGGTATTTAGTATTCCCTGCTGTGCTAATTATTCACAATTTTCTGTTGGACTGTTACTTACATTTAGTTTCATGTGACATGTATTATTGGTTTTCATTATTATTACATAAAGTTATGCATTTATTGTTTGGTAATGGTTCTCAAAGAGGTATTGAGTATTCTTGAAACTACTGTTATGCTATTTTCCTCTTTCTGATTAAGTTTGACTGAGTTTTTTATGTAATTCTGTCATTCACTCTGTGGTTTGGTATTTTGGCTATTATTTGTTTATAAAATTCAAAGTATATATTTGTGTTTCTTAGTTTATGTTGGGTTTATTCTGTTCATTATTTATTCTAGTTTGGTTGTTGCATCATGTAAATACTTTTATCAGTGATTTTCTAATTGTTAGTTATGATTCTTTGTTGCAAATTCTGTTCAGTTGAGGTTATGTGTATACTACTGAATGACAACAATATCTATATGCATTAGCTTGGTTTCTTGCACATTTTCTTATATATTTACCATGATTATTATTACTATTATCTAGTACAATGGTTTTCTTTATTTTAATTCTATTATATACTATTTGTTTACATATTAGTATCTAATTCTGATTGGTTGTTGACATACATATTATGTGTTTACATTTGGTTTGGGTTGACAGTTTTTTAATCTAATACAGGTTGTCTTATCTCTGATATACTACTAATTACATTCTGTATTGACTTTACTTTTCACTCTCCTGATATTTAAATGTATATTTTGTAAAGATTTTATATTTAATGTCAGTCATGGTAGTTACTGGTAAACAGTTCCATTTACTTTCATAATTGAGCAATTATTTCTTTACTTAATTTCAGTTCACTTGCAGTCTTTATTATGTTTTATTTTATTATACTTTTGGTCTCATAAATAATACACTTATTGTATGTGTTGTTTTATTTGAGATTGTTGTATTCAATTGTTATCACTTATTAGTTTCACTTTTTATAAACACTACACTTTCATTGTTTGTATTAGTTTATTTCAGCTCGTGGTATATTAGCATTAATTAATTCACTGTAAGTAGCACACTATTATTGTCTGTGGTTGCTTATTGAATTATTATTGTCAATAGTTTTGTTCGTGGTCACTTTGTTTTCCTTCAAGTTCTTCCTTGTTGTGGTATTATTCCTCACTTACTTGGTACTCTTCATACTGGTAATATTATTTTCTTCATTGTCATATATTTTCTTCATTTATAATATATTTTCCTCACTTGTTGTGTACTCTTCACACTGGTAATATTATTTTATTAGTTTATTATATATTTTTCCTCTTCTTATATACCGTATATTTTCCCTCACTTATTGGATCTATTGGGTCTTGGTTGCTAACGTAGTTGCTTGGTTTACTTTTCCTTTTGTTATAACATTGATGATTCTTTTAATTACAACTTCTTCCTTTGGGTGCTTATTTTCTTTAACATTATTTCTTCCTGGATATACAAGTTTGGCTTTGACATTTTAGTGTTGTCTTTCCTCTTGTTGGTGTGTTTGGCTATATTAGCTTAGATGTTCATGGTAGATCTTCATTTTGGGTATTTGTGATGATATTTATGTAACTATGTTTTTGATGCGTTACAATATTCAGGCCAATACGGTAATTTTGTTTTCTCTCATATATGTGTGTTTTATAAACTTATGTCTTTTAAATACATATTTAGAAAGGAAGAAAAATAAAATCATTTGTGGTAGTTCACAGAATCCGAACATAGTAGTTCAAAGTAAAACTTTTTTTTGTTCTTTAGCTTGATGACTTCAATTTATTATGTTTATTATTTTCTGCATGATATTTACTGGCTCGCTCTGCAGGAGTTTTGCCAGAGTTTTATTAACTGAGTGCACCACTGTGAGTTGATTTTCTGCGTGTACTTAAATTGGGCACATGGTTTTTTTGATGAAGGTCCAGGTTCATTTATATCACTGTTTGACTCAAGCACACTTTTTTCCAGGCAACATTCAAACATTTGCCACTTCAAACATTTGCCACTTGATGATTCGCTATGTAATTTTAAGGTTAAAAGAGATGGTTTTAAAAGAGATCATTTTGCAACATGTTAATTACAATTATCGTTTATTTACTTTATGTTAGTGAAGTGTTATTGGCGTCTTATATAGTATTTAACAGTTTTACATTCATCTGGTCAAACTATAATAAAAAAATGTTTATTTTGTTATTTATGTTACTTTTGTCTATTTATGTGTTTTTGATGTTGCTAAGTATTATTTTCTATGGGTTAGTATGGAGGTATATTGTACATGTATTTTAACTCATAATAACGTATTGTAATAAGGACTCAGATTGATACGTGTGTGTGTGTGTGTGTGTGTGTGTGTGTGTGTTATCTTTTAGTGAATTATGTTTTCAGATTCATAAACTCTGCATTTAAACTTACGTTCATTTCTTAGTGTTTCTGTTGTGACTTGCCATTTGTTTTTTGCACTTTGTCTTCCTCTGTGTCATCAGCTGTAAATATTTGTTCAAGGTATGAAACTCCCCCTTCATTTTTTTTTCTCCAGGGGTCATTACTTAATTCTTAAAACTAGACACATTGTCTAGCTGGAAAGATGCGCTGAGCCCACCGTGACAGGACTTGCAATGAAACCCTTGCATAACGATAACAGCTTTTATTAGTGTTCTTTACTTTTATGATAATAACATTTTAATACAATATGCATGTTTAAATTCTCAATATTCAGAATAATGACCATTCCCATTAGTAACAAGAATTAATTCTGAACCATTACATAATTAACAACAACAAATTTTTCAAACACCTTTTCGTGCATTGTTTCAATATAAATTAACATTGCTATACATTGACATTTACTCAAATAACATTTATAGTTCACAGTCTCAATAACAATTATTATGTTAGAATTTAGATACATTATGAATTAAATTTACACTCGAATAATGATCACTGTCAAGAGACAGGTAATATTTAATATTTGCCAACTAATTAAAAATTTGAATTGTACATTACAGTAGTAATATAAATACATATAGACACATCTTAACATCATTGCCATATTCTTATAAACCCCAGTTGCCCATAAAATTGAGTACTAATACTTGCTACTTATTCTGGCACAATACAGTAACAGCCCATGATGAAGAACCTGTTCACACAAGAGCGTTCAGAACGAACGACTCCCATAGTTATTTGTCAATGCATTCAGTATAAGCTTGTTCATGAGATTTGATCTTCATACGAAGGTTAATAAAACTGACCAAGAGACAGATTTAAATTTTCGTTGCTAATTACCCACTGCTAGAAGGCAAGTGGCGTCCTATAAAATACAGCAGTAATGGACACATTTAAACAGGCAGATTGTTTAACTCAGTTAATTACACAATTCACTAAATGTCTACAAGGACATGTTAGAACAGACCGTTGGTCATAGTATATGTGAAGTTACTGTTTATGTAAATGTCTTTAAGTTCATACTTTAAATCCCGTAAGTTGCTGTGTTCGTGTATTAAAATATAAGGAATAGTCCTACCTGTATATAGAAGATTACTTTATTCAGGATGCACGATGATATAGAACATGGCGATGCAACTGGAGAGTCCGAAATTCCAGGAATTCATTTCCTCCTCCGGGCAGTGGTTCAGGCTGGCAGTATGGGGATCTCTAGATGTCTGACGGCGTTGGGGTGTTGCTTAGATCTTCGGCCGATGAAGACTGATGGTCTGTCTCCATCCTCGTCTCCCCTTTCACCTCCCGGCTATCTGGGAACCCTGGGAACATTTTTATCTGTAGACTGCCATCAGGAAAATACCGTCACACAAATCTTTCTCGCCCCAGTAACACCAATCACAGACACACACTGTCAACATTCTATTCCGTGAACTAAATGTGAATAGAAATATTACTCCTCACAATTCTCAAAATAATCTCTTCTAGTATTCAATTTACATTTACTTTTAACTTTCTTTCTTAGTTAATTATTATTTCTATATTTGAACTTGATTGTAACAACTGGAACTCCTCCTTATTTTTTATTTAGTTTTTATAGAATTTTTTTTTATAAGGAGAGGCTATTAGATATTTAAAACTAGGCAGAAGACCTAGACGAAGCATAAAATGTGCTGGGTCCAGTGAGACGGGACTTGCAATACATACTCTCGATTAACAAACAATAACAGCTTTTATTATATCTTAAAATTTTTTTTTAAATTATTAGAGGAAAATTTCTTAATCATATTTTGTATGCATACATATATCAATTGCAATTCAGATATTCGCCATCACAATTCAGCATTCAATATATAATACTCATAAGTCATAAATTCATCTATTGTTTAACTCGCACCCCCAATTCTTTCAAATATCTTTTTCTTTACATAATCCAACATAGAGACATATAGACATATAGATCACAGACAATTCACCAATATCACAAATATAAATCACAAACAACATTATAACATGAAAGCCTTGCGGCCCACCTGTACTTTTTTTTATATCGCCCCATCATATAGAAATGTCAGAACTACAATATATAGATCCATATATATACATATAGTGCACCAAAAGAATCTGGGTTGGCCAGAATAACCATGCAATACAGATTACCAAATGTGAATTGCCTGAAAGCAGACTGTATAGTTTAGTCAAGTTACAACTTTAAGTGACTTGAACAGCCTGTATAAATATTGTGAAATTATAATTTATGAACTTTTAATAAAATCTGGATTGACTATAATAATTTAAAAAAATACAAGTTACAATTTAAAGTGACATGAACAGCCTGTATAAATATTGTGAAATTATAATTTATGAACTTTTAATAAAATCTGGGTTGACCTGGCAGCCGACATGTTCCAGAGCGTGACCTGACATAACGTAACATGCGCATGGGCCTGCATAGATCCGCACCCAAGAGCAGCCTACCCAAGATTATAATGAGGGGTCCGGCCTGAAGCAGAATAAAAAACTTCCAACCCTTCTACGACATAAGAACATAATTAGGTGTCAAAACCGTCATTACAATAGATAACAGATCAGCAATTATAATTGAACCAGACCAGCCGGTCAGGCTCATCCTGTCACAAAACAGCACCCACCTACATAGCTGAATTTCTGGTCCCCCAATACTTAAACAACCCCCTTACAGTATCCGGGTAAGAAAATTTGAAGCATGAAATTTAATGAGCCCCGGACACATGCCAGCCCCCGGGTGTACAATTAATACCGAATCTAAGTACATTCTATACATAAATTCCCCAAAATCCGCGTACAAATTATGTCCCATTGGACCGGAGCCCAATCAAAATGTCATGGGGATGTAAAATGTCATAGTGTGTCACAAAAGTCCAACTTGAGTTTTATGGATTGTTAAATGCATGAATAGGTGTTTTCTATGTAGGCCAAGTGTAAATAAAACTGATTGAATATCACCTTATTTTAATCCAGCGTATTTCCAGGAGTTCGGTGTGCAGTGAGTCAGACGTCTAGCTGATGGGGTTTTGCTGAGGCATGGTCCTCTTGCCTTTCCTTCCGACAGGTGAAGTCGAGACCTTTTGGTATGTTCAGGAGCAGATGGAGAGTCGAATTTCCATGCTTGGGTCAGATCCTCGACTGGCGTGGGGGCCCTAAGCATAAATGATAATTAAATAGCTGACCAAACACTTATTTCCAAGCATAACCCACACACGCACCATCGACTGAACCAGTCTAGACAAAATCGAACAGGCACCCCTGACCATTTAAAGTTTGCTCATTTTAATTAAAATATAACATCTTCTCTTTTGTATCACACCAAAAATTCTCACAGATGCCCTAAAATCAATTTATTAATTATGCCTACGTGAGCAGAAAGTTCGACACACTATAACCTGTTTGGTGTTGTACACGGCCACGTGCTAATGCATTTAAAACTTTGAAGTTCCCCGAAATTACACAATTTTTACTCCACTAATGCGATGGGCAATTACTCTATATTAATTACAATTTACAAGGCTGTATCAGAGTTTAAATAAATTAAAATTACATGACACTAAATACTTTAAGTTCGCGCCATGTGGCGTGCATATTTAAAAGCTATCCATTTTCATCCACTCACATAACGCTCAAATTCACATTTTATTTCACGCAATCCATAATATACATTCTAAATTTACTTCCCGCATATCTGGACGAGTTTATCTAGCCATAGGGAATAGCAATATAAGACAATTAAAAAAAAACTTCAGCTCTGTCAGAAGGATCAGTAGCACACGCTGCGGTAGACAAGACTCGACTGACGAGTACTCTCCCTGCCAGCGCCGAGACCGAATTACGCACTTTCTCAACAATAGAATGCGCTCGCATGTACAACGGCCCAACGGTATAACAGATTTACGCCGTTGAATTAAGATACAGCTAACAATTATTGACGCCATAACAATTTTGCGTCTGACATAAATAAATTATTTTCATATATATCGAATTTTATTATACAAGCGCCGGTTCGCAGGTAAACCAGCACACAACATTTTCGATTAATTTTTTAATACAGGAAAAGGCCAGTCAGCAACATGCTCTCAACTACCCAAGATGCAACACACACAAAATCACACACAAAAATACATACATATAATATAAAACCCGCATGTTTAGTAAGAAGAATGATCCGTCATGTGAGGACTAAAAAATGTTAAGTCTCCGGTCCGAGTGGACCGGAAAATGTTTGTTAAAGAATATTGAGTGTGAAAATTTGTACTTAGTTGATTTGCCAGGATGCAGAATGATGAAGCGAGTGGACTGTATTCAATTCATTTATTTGAAATTCAAAAGTACATTAGAAATATGCAGTTAGCAGTTGGTTTGAATGACAGGTTGGCTAATAAGCATGATGTAGATACAATTCATATCAAAATTTAAATTACATTAATAAACGGGCCTATTGGGCCATAAGTAAAGTGTGTTGGCCTAAGGCCTACATTGAATGTCGCGACAAGAAAAAATATGACAGTGAGGCTGCGGGCGAGCCGACCGCCGCTTACAAGCGTTTGAGACGTACTGTGCAGAGCACCGACATGAATAATCAGATTACCGTAAAAATCAAAGCGCAGATTAGCCAACCTATAAAGTAAAATTATCGCGCTACTGTACATAAGGCTGCCCGTCAAAATCAATAGATTTTTTACTACATTTTAATAAATTATTATACATTTTTGTAACTTAGTTTATAACATACAGTGTTCTTAATAATGAAAGTTAATTTCAAGGCTGAATTGAACCTTGAGTTATAGTATGAGATAACAGCTGTACGTTAATGGTTTAGCGATAAGCGTGAATAAAGATAAGCGTTTGTAAGCCAAGGTTGGCGAACAACTGATTTCAAGCATGAATAAAAATGTATGCGTCGGCAAAGTATTGCCGTCATATTGTATGTGTACACTATCGAACGTTATGAAACATGAAAAATACATAATTAGACAATGCTTAATAATGTATGATCGGAAGCTCATCACATGATGGCCCGATGGTTTGTAACCCTACGCATGTCATAGATGGTTACCGTGAAATAGTTGAGGCCAGTAGACCTGTACAGAGTATTGTTTACATGAACAAAATTGCCACAAATTACATGTATAAACGTAAATTTAGCATGGCGTCATGTATTGAGCAAGTCATGCTTTTCCTGAAGTTTCAGGAACTTACAATATGTAGTTGTGTAAGAACAAGCTATAGATAGCTGACTGAATGCAAAGCACATATATGATGACATGTATGTCATAATTTAAACAAATAATAATTGTGCAATGCATACTCACAAAATACAAATACAATATAAAATAAATCTAGACGAGGCATGGTTACATACAGTAGACGCAAAAAACGATATGTTTTACATAAACGCAAGTTATATAATAAATATAATAAACAACAATTTAGTTAATTACAATATGAATAATTGCAATGGCATAAGTAACAAATACGACACTGTGATTACAAACGTAATACATGAGTTGAACAATTGAAAAAGGACATTCATAGAACAATAAATCACACATATTAACAACTGTGTAAAAATGCATGCATGGTTGCGTAACTGCAAAACATGCGAATATTATGTAACAAATTTTTATAAATAATACCACCAAAAACATGACACATACCCAATACATCAAAATGTAAATGTATAGGACATAGTATGCCACACAAAATATTAACATACAAATACAAAATAGTAATATACCACCATAAAACTATGATGATTATAAAAACACGCAATGGCACAAAATTGTTATGAAAATGTTGTGATAATACATCACAATTAAGTTGACCAAATGGTCATAATAAGTAATAAGCCAATGGCTGAGTAAAATAGCATTGTGCTAAATGATCATAATAATCTGGTCACATCTCGTCCCGCGCTGGCAACAGACATAACTTATGTACTGGTCTCCGCAAAACACCAGTATGTGTGCGAATGTCTACGACTCGAATTAAATTATCTGGGCCGGGAAATGTGGCGGTAATTACACCAAATTTCCAGGCTAATGGAGGTAGATTATCCTCAATAAGTAAAACTAGGTCCCCAATGGAAACATTATCCTTAGCGAATTTCCATTTGTGACGTTGTAACTGGTGCAAATAGTCGCGAGACCACGCCTTCCAAATGCCTTGGACAAACTTCTGTAGAAGTTGCCAACGCCCAAGACGAGAGACAGGAATATGAGATAAGTCTGGGTCCAGTATTGCCGTTAATGGTGCGCAAATCAAAAAATGGCCAGGTGTAGGTGGCACCGGATCATTTACATCCGAAGAGATGGCAAATAAAGGTCGAGAGTTCAGACATGCCTCTATCTGAGACAAAACTGTCGTAAACTCCTCGAAGGTAAGTATAGATTTGCCTACCACGCGGCGCAGATGAAACTTCAAACTCTTTATGCCGCTCTCCCAAAGGCCACCGAAATGAGGTGACGAGGGCGGGATAAATGACCATAAGATCCCCTGAGAGGACGAGAATGACTTGAGTGAAGAGATGGCATCCTTATTATGCCAAAGGTTGTAGAGATCATGTAAGATATTGCGGGCCTTCCTAAAGTTTGTGCCATTATCAGAGTATAACTGACTGGGTATGTCCCTGTGGGCCATAAAACGACGTAAGGCAGCTATAAACGCACTGGCTGTAAGGTCGGAAACCAATTCCAAGTGAATGGCCCTGGTCGCTAAGCAAATAAACAAAGACAGAGAGAGAGTTCTGGATTTCTGCCCGCCATGACGAATCATGAAGGGCCCCCATAATCAACCGCGCAGAATAGAAACGGCCGTGATGGAGTGACTCTAGGAGATGGTAAGATACCAAGCCTCTGAACCTGCTGTTTGGCACTAAACCTGAGACACTTGACACATTTTCGAATGATGGAGCGAATGACTATCCTGGCATTAACAATCCACCAACGTTGATGGAGTGAGTGATGCACGAGTTGAGCACCAGCGTGAAGTAGACGAATGTGTTCGCGTTCAATGATGAGGCGAGTAATATGCGCCGATGGGGGTAAGACAATAGGATGTTTAGCATCGTAAGGTAATTGCAACTGCTGTAATCGCCCGCCTACCCGTATCACTCCAGAATCATCAAGAAACGGGTCGAGAGAAGCCAACTTACTCCTAATGGAAACAGAAGATCCGTTACGAAGACAATTAATTTTGGCTGCGAAGTGGATCGACTGAGATTGTTTTATGAAGAAATTGAGAGCATGATGAATTTCGACAGGGGTAAGATCGCCCGTAAATTTGTCAGCACTTGAAAGTCTAATATTTTTGATGAACCGAAAACAGTAAGCGTATACGCGCGTTAGACGATGCAACGAGGAAAAGTCCTTAGAAAGGTCGATAGCCAGGGTAGACATCAGAGAGATATGGGTTTGTTTCTCTTCCACAGTGACTTCAGAAGACGACGGATTAGAAGGTAAAAAGGGTGGAAAAGGATTGGACTCTGAAGAGTGAGACAAACAAGTGGGACCGTGCCACCAAAGCGAACAATCGCGCAAAACGTCAGGGAGACACCCCCTGGAAATAATATCAGCAGGATTGTGTCTATAATTGATGTGATGCCAAGTATAGGTTTGCGTAAGACGCTGAATTTCAGCAACACGATTAGCGACGTATGTTTTCCACCTCGTTGACTGGGCATGAATCCAGTAAAGAGACACCATAGAGTCAGAGTACAAATGAACACTATTAATGACCGAATAAAGAGCAGGAACGACCTTAAATACGAGTCGCGATAACAAGAAGCAAGCGCAGAGTTCGATGCGAGGTAATGACACCTGTCGTAAGGGAGCTACGCGAGATTTAGAACACAGGAGATGACAAGAGGCCGATAAATCTTGATAAATGGCTCTGACATAAATACAACACCCAAACCCCCTTTCAGAGGCATCCGAAAAACCATGTAATTCAACTGTACTTGCCTCAAGCTTACAACGAATAGACCGTGGGACCACAATTTTGCTAATCAGACCCAATTTGTCTCACAAAGAATGCCAAAGAATCCGAACGTGATTGGCCGGAGATCGGTTCATCCCAACCAAGCTTGCAAAGCCAGAGTTGCTGCATGAACTGTTTGTACAAAAATACAACGGGACCGATCAGTCCAAGAGGATCGTATATGCCTGCAATAATCGAAAGAATTCTCCTCTTGGATTCTGATTGGAATGGCAGACTAGATTACGTACACACACAATTATCGCCACGTCACGGTCAAGGTTAAGCGATATAGTCAAGCAGTGGAGCAGGCTGCTCACGCAACCCTTGGACCCGCTATACAGATGGCACTGTCTCTGCGACGCGCGCCGAATAATTTAATGCTTAAATTGCATCAGCACAGGTATAATCTCAGTCTTGCTTCATGTAAGACTCATATACTTCCTTCTTCTAAACCGTATATTTTGTAGGCCTATACTTCTCATTTCTTGCACCTGTTTTAATGTGAAATAATCTGACCATACATATTTCACTCTCTGTAGACTTCTAGTATAAGAGACCCATAATATTAAATACTGAATTATTTTCAGTTCTTTCATTTATATCTCTGCAGATAAAAAGTAGGTCAGGCTGTTTACTAAATTTTGCTTGTTAGGAGAAAGTTGGCCATTGATTTTTTTGTAATATTTGACTTATTTTTTTCTGTGTCATAGTTTTCCCTCCTCTGGAACTTCCCTATTATTGCTGTATGGCCTCTATTGGTTTTAAATCTTGCTGTTATAATTCTTAGATTTATGTTTTGTCTATGAATATTCCAAAGTGTGACTGTACTTCAACTCAAAAACAGTTAAAGATAGTGTTAGAAACATGTTTTGCTCAAATTTAAATACTGGTACACCTAATCGTGTGTGTGTGTGTGTGTGTGTGTGTAGCAAAATCTAAAATTAAAGGCATGGAAATAAGCGAAATGCTTAGGCTCAGAGGCGAATGGTGATGTGGAGGGAGTTACTCTGAGTTGTGAAAAGAGAAATTATTGTTATCAGCATCAGTACATCCAATGTATGAGTATTATTTATAACAATAACCAAAACTTGCATAGTGTTAAGGTTTGTTTGTAATCACGTCTCTCTCTCTCTCTCTCTCTCTCTCTCTCTCTCTCTCTCTCTCTCTCTCTCATACACACACACACACACTTCAGAATGTTATATAAGCCTGTCTCGGTGTTTTCCTGGTCCTGTAGGTCCTGTAATTGTACCAGCTCTTACCACAATGGAACGTGCAAACTGTGCACTTCCTCTCCTTAATTACATTCGCCTGTCTCCAGTTTATGATTACATGAAGGGAAGGCTTCTTCGTATTCGCTTACTTGCGAAAATCTTTTAATCGTAGACAACAAAAATCTGTACCAAGAAAAAGAAAACATCATGTTATTTTAATACGGTATTTTAAGAAAATACTATCTGTTAAGAACATCCTTTTAACCTCACAAGTGATACAACTGGTAAAAGTAACAGATGAGTGATAGATGAAATCTATGCAAAACAACATTTTATTGTAAATAAAGCAAAACGTTTATGTTATAACATGCAATATTTAATATTTTTACATTTTTTTTTTAATTCTGTTTCACTTTATTATTACTCAAAATGGGTGCATCTGTGCAAACGCACACCTTACATTTTATATCGTAATAGAATTAATATTTTATTACTTTGTACTGTTTTTTTATAATTATTTATTTTTATTGTAAAGATAAGCAAGACGTTAATACCAAACATTCAGGCTCAGTCATGAATGTGTGGAAAAGCTCATGAATAGTTTCATTTTTTAAAAAGCGTAATTCTAATTCAGGTAGTGTAATTTGACGCTCAGGCGTACTTGTATCCACTACTTCTTAGAAGAACTCGGAGGGAATTAATTTGCTCCTTGAAGTTAGTGTTGCTCTAATGATAGGTAGCAGTGAACTTACTGTTGGATGCTTCTTTGACGTGATGTGAAACTGGTTAACAGTCTGACAAATAGCATCTGTCAAAATTGTCCATTTTGACTAACCCGGGGTTTGGGGGTCTTAAATAGTCCTCCTTCCAATTTCTTCCCTCCATTGCGATATGCGATAACATGAGAGATGATATTCCAGTTGCCATAGTAATTCAAAAACACTTTAAATTGGTATTATTATTCCTTTAAGCACTTCTTTTCTCTTAAACTGTAAAACATTAAAATTATTGCACATGTTTAACTATGAATAACTTTCCTGTCTTTGCTAATCGAGCTTGAAGGAGAAGTATGCATTTTAACGAATGTGTTATTGGGTGATATTGCCAAAATACTTAATTATAGGTTTTAAGTACCTATCAATAGAAATTAAACTACAAATTAAATAACAGTTAAAATAAGTAACTGTAAAACAACAACATAATTAATAATAAATTGAGATGATAACAAGAAAAGCAAGACTGAGTCAGCACATAACACAGTAATTAACAATGTAACTAAAACAAGAGACACATGTTGGCAAACCTTCACTTACATAACAGCTGAGTGTCCGTTACTCTCCCACCATTCATAGTTTCAAAGTGGACTTGCCTATCAATAAACTGGTTTCTGTACAACGACTAACTTTCAGTTTAGCTTTACATCATATGGTGAAATTCAGAGTGTGAACTGTGTTGGTAATGAAACTTGTTTTTATTTTTGTAATAGAATTTCAAGTCAGTGATGATAACCTGACCCTTCTGTTAGCACGGAGTAAAGAGCTTAACACACTAGATCTAACTTATGCTAAGCATATTACTGGCGTCTGCCTTTCACGGATATCAGGACCACTTCGTAGTCTGATTTTAGATAGGTGCATGGCAGTTGTTCCACAGAATTTAATATCTGTAAGTATTTTTATCTTATAAAGTGTAGTAATTAACAAAATTTGTTTTGTGAATAACATGTAATTTTGGGGACGAATGGTTTGGGAAATATACAGTAAGTAAGCTAATACACTGTTGAGCACAAAGGAAGGAAGGTGGTTATTAGCTGCACATAGACAAGAGGAAGTATCACCTGACCTGTCAGCCAAATAGGTGCCAGTCAGTAGTTTCTCTAACCCAAGAACAATTTGCGACAAGCTTGCTGTATTTATTGAACTTTGTTTTAGTATTCTAGTGTTTTTAGTTTTATTTATTGTCTTGAGTTTGATATTGCTTTGAGAAACTACTGGTTAATAGGAAAGTAATTATTTAAAAATAATACACAATCCTTACAACTCTTACCTTGTTCGGGTCCCAGGTTCTTCGCACGAACTCGTGAAGAATAAGCGTGACTTAGGTTAACATTCTTCAATAAATTATACTCTCAATTTCGGCATTATTGTTATATTTATTTAGCAATTCTTTGACATTAAATTTTATTGTCTTTTCATTTATTTATATTCCCAAAACTAACACTGACATTTACGTAATTTCTTTCAAAAAAAAAAAAAAAATATCAACTAAACATATTAATTTATTTATTCTGATTTACAGTAAATATTCTTTGTCATTCTTGCGTTGTTTTTTCTTTCTCCCGGAGTTATACTCCAAACAATAGAAACAAGGTCAAATTACAACAAACAACAAGGTACATATTATCAAAGATCATTTCTTACTAAAAAAATATAATGGTCTTAAAAATTTAACTTAAAGTCTAATCAAGGCCACCCAGCAATGCCCACGCTCACATTCATGCCTTATTTCCCCCTTTTATGTAAAAATGATAATAATCATAATAGGTTCGGTAGAATACTGTTACGTGTGCTGCGTCATTCCTCCCGACCGCGTGGTTTGTCTCACAGAGCTCTCTTATTTGACGGTTATGGTTTCACTTTCGATAGATCTTCTTTGTGTTCACTGTTCTACAGCCTGTTCGTTCTTTTTCTTTACACTGTTATACACAATTCTGATATATACTGGGGTTGTTCGGCCGACACTAATTTAGCTCGAGCAAAATGTTTATATGACCGCGCGCGGTCGGTATAGGTAGTCGACTGGGCGGCAGCTCTGCACACTGCTCCACACCAAAGCTCTGTTAAAAAGACGGAAACGCACAGCCTCCGAGGCATGAACTGTTCGTGACCGTAGATGTAGCGTGGTTTGTCAATGGGCCCACGAGGTTGACGATATTCACTGCGACGATACAGCAGGCTCAGGTAGGCGGATCTTTTGATTTAATTTCCGTCATCTCGGACGCACATGATAATGAGCTCTTGCGTCTTGGCCATTTTTACAGCATCGGTTTTACGGCTTGAGGCGTAGTTGTTGCGCCCCGCCACGTGTGTATGCGTAACTGTTCGTGACAATCACTGAATTCAACACCAGAGTCTGACATTCCTCACTACACTCCACTCAAAAGTTTATGTTGCTGTTCTTTGTTCGACTGCAGCCGTATTTTCTGTGGGACTGGCAATTGAAAATTAAATAAATTTAATAAAATAAAACCTCCCATTTTGCCCCATCACAAGACCCCCCCCCCCCAATGAGAGGTCTTTTGTCTAGACAGAAGAACTCTCATTGCTACCCCTAAGAGGATCGGTGAGGATATGGCGCCAACGACCCCCCTTTAATTTTTAACACTCCATGGGTAAACTACCCCCCTAGCTTGGTGACTATGGCTGCATCTGAACAAAGTTACTGGACTTCTCTGTGCGAGATCACAACACCATAACATCGGACAGACACTCACCATAGTACACCTAACCTATCATTCCTTAAAAAAATTTAAACTGGCCTTATATCATACCAGATCCTCAACCGATATGTCTCCCCTTACATGCATACTGGGTTGCCTTTAGCAAATACTGGGTGTATACACATACTCATTATTATATTATACCTAAATTCCATATTCAAAACTCATAAAATGTTTTATCTCTTAAATTTCATTTCTTTTTTCAATTTACTTGACTGGACGGTACAGTTTCAAATCCAAAATAAATTACACAAATCAAACTGAAATCATTTAAATTTCGTTCGCCTAGAGAAATTACTCTAAGTCCATTATCAAAGATCTATTAATTTGATCATTTCTTTCCATTTACTTTCAAAAATTTAAAAATCTTTTGATTGAATTCGTAACTCTTCTTGATTACCTACTAACAACCATAATGAACCAATAAAAATACACAACTTCTACTATAAAGTCAAAATTCAAAATAAATGCACTTGTATACAAAAGAGAACATAAAAGGCATATTATAAATCAGCTGACACCTTCCCTACTTATAAGGAACATTACAATTTCCAATAACGTTCTTTAATACAAAAATAGAAAATATACTTTTTTTTCAAATAAAATTTTAATTTCCCAAAATATTTCTTTTATCAATATCAAGAAAAGATAAAATTATTTACTTTAATTAAGTAACAACAAATTCATGAGTTAATCCCTAGAAACCTATCCTGGCTCTAACATCAACCATCAGCTGATCTCTCTGGGTCAGGTGAATGACCTTACCCTATATACACCATACAAAACTATACCAGGAATAACTCTTACACTCTAACATAATAAAAATAATGGCACAATAAAACATAATAAACAAAATCTGATAAACATCTACACTTGAAATAGTCTTTCCAGAATCAGTAAAGTCCTTTATGAAATTATTACACAGAGTATAACACACTTCAATCACTTACGTCTAAACAGACTATCTACTACAGTATTACTTCTTGAATCAAAATAAAATCATTTAATTAGCTCGTCAGCTAGTCAGCATCATTAAGTTACAAAAAAATATTTTTAATTCGTTACTCCCCTGAGTAACCCTCCTGCCACACACACTATGACCCCCTGGACTGTGGCGTCCAGTTGCGTCCACAAGGACTGAAGTTTTGGAGGAATTTTGTCATCTCCTTGTCCTTGCTTCAGCCTTACATGTTTAAAATTATCAGATATCATAATATCTGGAAGTTACATATTTAAAACCTTAATGCGGGTCTATCACCAGTTTTTACTGTTCCTACGCGAACAGAGTGATAGCCGCTGTTCCATAGTTTGGTGATTCCCCTGAATTACCCCCCTTTAAAATTCTAAATTCACCTTTACAACGATAACAGCTATGGTCAGTTAAGGCAGAACGTGACGCAATGAGCCCCAACCATAGCTGTCAAAGCTAAACCAATTCCATGGTCAGGGTTCGATGAGGACGTGACCGCCCAAAAAGGGGGGAATCACAAGTATAAAAAATATTTGTTTATGATATGATTACACTTTAAAGTTACAATTTTCATTACATGACATTTCTAGTCTAGGTTGTGTGTTTTAACATCATACATTTATTTCTTAACTTTCCCTACCTTGACCTTCATTAACATAAAATAGTGAGTACAACAAAATATTTACTTAGTCACTCAAACTAATCTATTCATATTTACATAGGCTATGACCAACTAACGATTGAATCTTTCATTACAACTTAATTGACCATTTAATAAAAAGGATTCACTCTCTCACTCCATTAAAATAAACATTTACTTTGCATCTGAATAAAATTACAAACATTCAATTTTAGGTCTAGTCTCAAATTCCATAAACCTCTCATCCCGTTACATTTTATATTTATTTATTTATTATCAAATTCCAATCTCCTAAAATTATTTAAGTTCATTAGAAAGTTTCAACTATACAACATTTTAAATCAATCAAAATATTTAAACATCTCAAATTATTTTAATTCTTTCAAGTATTGATAACACAACATTTTTATTACATTACTCCAAAACAATTACAATTCATTTATTACCTTCATAATTATCCTTGTTATTTATTTAGTCTACCCTAATATTATTATTAAAACAATTTCTACTACATACACATATTGTTTACATAACATCTGTTATAATACAAACACAATTAATTTCACTATCAATTTATCTACAAATTCTTTGTCATTAATTTTTCTGTTTACCACACTTCATTTCATAAGTTAGCAATGTCATAACCATAAACTAAAATATTTAAAATGTCCTTTTACTGATTTCTTATCTAACCACCATCGTCATGTAATAGTCTTATTTTTATATAATAATTCTCATTCTTACTCACACTCAATTTATTATTATTATTATAATGATCATTATCAACATAGTATTTGACACTATTATTACCTATTAATTCATAAAACCCGTCTACATTGATAATTTTAGTTCTGTCTCCGTAAGTATTTTTGTTCAACATAAAGTCAGTTATTTTATCATCGTATTCATTTACTCGTACTATATCAATCATAACATCAGGTAAGTTTTTATCATTTACAACAGTCTTATCAAAATAATCATCAATCTCTCTTTCACCATGTAAGTCACCTCTCTCAATATTTAAACTCTGCACTAACATTTCATAACCTCTATTTATCTCAAAAATCTCTATCTCTCTCTTTCTCTCATCACAATACCTCTCATAACCCCCCTGAACTATCTCATTCCATGCAAAGGGCAATATAAAATCGTTATTATACTTTTTGGCTTTACCAGATACAAAGACATCACTACAACAACTTAAGGGACCATACGAAGACACCTCGTCTTCTACACAACCACCGGAGGAAACTCTGTCCTCATACAGCATTTGCGAAACCTCTGTTTCACCATAAACTAGGGGAAAACTTGCCCTTTGCCCCTCTAACATCTCTACACACACTCTCACAGCCTCATCAACACTCGCTAACAACACTTCGTTACTAAATTCTATTTCCACAAAATCTTCCTTATCACTCAACCTTAATTACCTTACTCTCTAATACCACGTTTTTACACATATCATTATAATTCTCATTTGTTTTACAGTCATCACTTACCTTGTTATTAATTATTTGAGTTGCTTTACTTTTAATCTGTTTCTTTATTGACTCTACCACCCTCTCAACACTCTGCTCCAATTCTAACTGCACTGCCCCCCTTTTTGAATATGGTACCGGATAACTTCGTTGTACATATGGCACATGCTCCCTCACCTTTAATTCACACTCAATACCTTTTGCCCTTCCTGGTTCTCCGGCAAACACTCCCCTAAAACCCTCGACTACCTGCCACAACGCTTCATGGTGAGAACTCCCTATTGCACCACCCTCACCACAAAATTTGACCGCTCTATCCGCCCATATTCTCTCCTCACTCTCATCACTCATTCTCTCCCTACATATATTCATACTAAACTCCGTGTCCCTATCTATGACCCTATTTGGTATAACCCTTATACCCGAAATCTTTACTGTATCTAACACCCGCTCAAAATTAACTATTATTTGTTTACCTCCATTATTTAATTCTAAAACTCTCCTTCTGAAATTGATCATTGCATTATTCCTGATCAGAAAATCATTACCCAATATTACTTCTAAGTTTAATCCCCTTACTACTAAGAAAGTATTTTCATAACTTTCCCCATTTATTACTATATTCAACTGGACTTGTGTTGTCACCGGTTTACTTCGAACACCTGTAATGCCTACAATGGTTACCCCCGCAACTGGCAAAGATGGAATATTTTTGTTAGTTTCTTTTAATTTATTTAGTACGTGTTCCGCTATTACTGATACTTCACTACCTGTGTCTATTAGTGTCGTAACTGGCTTACCTTCTATTTCCAGTTTTACCTCCGTCAACCAGGCTTCCGGTCGCATCGTTCCCGTCTCCTCTTCTTCTATTAATTCGGTCGCCATATCGGTGTGAATTGTGTGATTCCTGTATCTATCTCCATGGACCCCGCAGTTATCTATCGACAGTGGCCGGGCCTCTTCATCCATTGTCCTTTTCAGTTTTCCGTCCGCTCGGCCGTACCTCTGGGTGTGTACACCCTCCCCGCTTGATGATTTCCTCCTTCATTCCTGGGATTTTCAGCTCTCTCTTCGCTGTTTCTTGGATGTGTGTAGTTATATCTCTGCTGCGTCCGTAGTTGATGACCGGGCCTCGCCTTCCTACATCTATAACAAAAATTACGATCAGCATAATTCTCCCCGGGACACCCATCACATTTCCACATCGGATGTCGTCTGCTTGGTTCTCGACCATTGTACGTAGTTCCCACATTTTGTCCTCCTCTGTGTGTGTAACTCCCTCCACTGCTCAGATTGGGTTGTTGTGGACGTCTGCTGGCTTCCTGGTCCCTAATATTCTGAAAAACATCCAATACTTTTTCTAATTCATTGATATCACTCACCTCTCTCGTCATCAACGTGATCTGGACCTCTCTCGGTAAGTGTTTGCTGACATGGTGTACAAACGACTGGAATGGCAACGGTGGCTCTAAGTATTTTGCTACGTTAAAAAGTCTCATTGTATATACTGTAATATTACTATTATTTCTCCCCAAATTCCCAGTTCCCATTATCTGGCTGCGCAATATCTCCTGCTCCTCTTCTAACCAATATTTATTACAAAATGCTGTTTCAAAATTTTCATATCTCTCTCATTCATTTCTATGTATTTCCGCCCATATCTCGGCATTGCCCTTAAAACATTTTAAAATTTTTATAAGTTTACTTCCCAACTTAAAAAAGTTTACCGTTTTAATTTAAACTTAAATTCAGTTTTACCGTTAAACCGATTAAATTCCCGTACTCTATTTAAAAACTGCGTTGGATGCACTCTACGATTCTCACTACAAAAAGTTTCAAGTTCACTTTCGTTATTTACATCTCGTGTAATTACTACTCGTTCAGTAACATTGTTAATTTTTGGTTTATTACTAAACTCAACTCATCTTTAACACTACTAATGCTCTGTTCAATTGAATACAATTTTTTATCATTAATACGTTCGGATTGAATGCTATTCTTGGTTATTACATTAACTGATTCGTGTAACACCTGTATTTCTGTTTTACAGGTACTTTCAATTTCACTGATTTTAATGTCCATATTATTTTTATGCTCATCAATATTTTGATTCATATTTTCAATTTTAACCACTACACTATTAAACTTATATTCGGTTTCAGTATTACATTTATTTATTTGACATTCTATTTCATTGTTGTACGCATTTATCGTACTTACTAATGTTTTGTTATTCTCATTTATTTGTTTATCTATTCTTTCTAACATATTATAGTAGAACTTGGGCTAATTCGAAGCTGAAGGGACCAGTAAAAAATTCGAATTATCCAAAAATTCGAATTAGGAAAACTTTTAATAAGGGTAGAAAAATCAAATCAAAAACCGAAATTCAGTAAAGTAATATGTTATTTTATTAAACAATTTCCTTATACATATGTATTACAAACGTATAAACATGTTTCAGTATAAAATATAGCATTCACAGTTTTTTAAAAAAGCTAGAAACTTTTGATTGCATTTTGCAGTTAATACACTGAGTTGTAGTAAACTCTTCAAGTTTATTAAGTGCTTGGAAAATAGCGTCACGTATGTTCTGCTGTCCTTCAACAAACCGTCTCAAGTCTTGAATGTAATTTGATGCCTGTGAAGCCGTTGGAATCGGTATCTCTGGAAGTTCTAGCTGGTCCCCTTCTTCATCTGAAGATGTACCATCATTTCTTATGTTCATAACATCAGCCACGATCTCCGCATCTGTCTGTTCACCGCACACCGCCAAGTCTTCATCCGTGTTTACAAACTCTTCGTAACGAATGCCTGCATCATGTCCAACATCTTCCCAGTTATCCGTAGTGGGTACGACTTCTCTAGCAGCTTTATTCTCCTCTTCACCTTCAATGTGGCAGAAACCACCTTTACGAAAACAATTAGCAATTGTTTTTTGCGTAACTTAGTCCCAAGCACTGTTGCACATGCGGGCAGCTTGAAGGATGTTAATCTTGATATTTTCGTGCTCATCTAAATAAGCACCTGACAGAATGTTTTGGACTACAAGCCGTCTGTAAAAATGCTTAAAATTTTATTACACCTTGGTCCATAGGTTGAACTACTGAAGTCATGTTTGGAGGGAAAAACACATCCTTTACATTTTCCATCAGAGGAATAGTGTTGTGCGCTGTACAGTTGTCAATAAACAAGACGATTTTTCTGTTTTGATTTCAAAATTTCCTGTTGATTTTCAAAAGCCATCTTTCGAAAATTTCACCTGTCATCCAAGCTTTATTGTTTGATTTGTATTCAACTGGTTTCGTTTTTACATTTTTGAAACAACGTGGGTTGGCTGACTTCCCTATCATTAGCAAAGGCAGTTTTTCCGAGCCATCCATGTTTGCTCCGAATAAAAGTGTTATGCACTCCTTGCTGTGTTTGCCGCCACTACAACTTTTTCCTTTAAAAGCAAGTGTTTTGTCGGGGGTGCATTTGAAGAATAAGCCCGTCTCGTCTACGTTAAAAATGTCTTTAGCGTCTCTATCAGAAATCATTTGCAACAAATCGTCTTTCCATGAATTTGCAGCTTCAACGTCAACAGATCCACTTTCCCCACAAACAGTTTTGAAAGAAATTCCTTTCTTTAAAACCATCGAGCCAACCAGTGCTGGCCTTAAAATCATTTTTCCCTAAGCTAGATGCGAATTCCTCAGCTTTGGCTCTGACGAGGGGCCCACTGACTGGAATTTTTTTGTCCCTTGCTTGCTTAAACCACTTCACTACACATTCATCCACGTCAGGATTTTCTGGTCCTCGCGCTCTTTTTCTGTCTTTGTCGCTGGCTTTACACACACTATTCAAAATCTTCTCTCTATTTTTTAGATACGTTGACAGCATATTTGGCGGTATCACGAATTCCTTGGCAATTTCAGATTTCTTTTTTTGTCCCTTTTCCACTTTCCGTATAACGGCAACTTTTTCAGCAAATGTCAATGATTTGTATTGGGTCCGTGTTGGTTTTGAAAGGGCCATGATGAACACACAACACAATAAAACTGCACAATAAGCGTCACTAAAACACACCAGTCTGTATATACAGTACTGTATAAAGAAAGGAACGGTCTCTCACTACAGGACACAGCTCGCACAGTAGAAACTCAAAAAGACTTAACACTTCCATGAATGCAGGCAGACTGAACTGAAAGCAACAGTGAGGGTGGCTGACTGACGAGGCGTGGAACCAGGGACAATGGCGGACGGTACCGTTACACGAGCCAGTCATGTGTCATCGCCAGATACTGACGGCAATTCCACGAATTTGACACAAAGGACAAGCGTCTGTTCACAAAGGGCGATGCCTGCTTGTCTGTTTCCAGTCATGTCTCTATTGTTATGTGGTCTAGCCCATACAGCAGGCGTTTTTTTGTAGTTTGAGCAAAATTTTTATTTCGAATTAACCAAAAAAAGTTCGAATTACAGACGATGTTTTTGCATGGTTTTACATAGGATATTCAAGGGACCACGGTAAAAGTTCGAATTATCCACGAATTCGAATTATGCACGTTCGAATTAGCCAAGTTCTACTGTACTATCTATCTCAGTTATTTTAATATCTATGTTTTTTATTGAACTATCTACTTTGTTATTTAATTCATTAAACTTATTAACAAATTCTTCATTAGTGTTTTCAAAACGCTTATTGACCTCATTAATATGGTTTTTTAATTCACTGAAATTGCTTTCGCATTTGATTTTTTGTTCGTGTATTTCGTTTTTCAACTCATCAAATTTATTATTCAAATTTTCATTTTGTTTATCACACTTACTATCTATTTTTAACAGCAACTGCATCATCTCACTATTGTCAGATTGATTACTTTTGTTAGTTGATATTGGGGTTATTTGAATCCCCGAATCATCTGTAATATTTATTTCATCTGTAACATTTAATTTATCTCTTTTATTGTCCTGACCCACATTTGGACTCGAATGACCTTCAGGGCTATTCATAACAGCTGATTCGTTAAAATCAATAATTTTGCTTACCGTATTTTCATTATTTCCTGCCATTTTTGAATTGTAAACTTACCACATTTATTTTATTATACTATATTCTAACAATTCTTATCTTACATACCTTAAGTATTCCTTAATTATTACTTACGTATAACCTCGTTTTTCGTACTTTTTTATGTACTCCTAACTCACGCTTATATTCACATTTAGGTGCGGTTTATTCAAAATTACATTCATAAACTTGTCCAAGTTCGAGGCGCCATTGAGAAACTACTGATTAATAGCAAAGTAATTACTCTTACCTTGTTCGGGTCCCAGGTTCTTCGCACGAACTCGTGAAGAATAAGCGTGACTTAGGTTAACATTCTTCAATAAATTATACTCTCAATTTCGGCATTAAAGTTATATTTATTTAGCAATTCTTTGACATTAAATTTTATTGTCTTTTCATTTATTTATATTCCCAAAACTATCATTGACATTTACGTAATTTCTTTCCAAAAAAAAAAAGAAAAATATCAACCAACCATATTAATTTATTTATTCTGATTTACAGTAAATATTCTTTGTCATTCTTAAGTTGTTTTTTCTTTCTCCTGGAGTTATACTCCAAACAATAGAAACAAGGTATACATATTATCAAAGATCATTTCTTACTAAAAAAATATAATAGTCTTATTAACTTAAAGTCTAATCAAGGCCACCCAGCAATGCCCACGCTCACATTCATGCCTTATTTCCCCCTTTTATGTAAAAATGATAATAATCATAATAGGTTCGGTAGACTACTGTTACGTGTGCTGCGTCATTCCTCCCGACCGCGTGGCGTGTCTCACGGAGCTCTCTTATTTGACGGTTATGGTTTCACTTTCGATAGATCTTCTTTGTGTTCACTGTTCCACAGCCTGTTCGTTCTTTTTCTTTACACTGTTATACACAATTCTGATATATACTGAGGTTAGTCGGCTGACACTAATTTAGCTCGAGCAAAATGTTTATATGACCGCGCGCGGTCGTTATAGGTAGTCGACTAGGCGGCGGCTCTGCACACTGCTCCACACCAAAGCTCTGTTAAAATGACGGAAACACACAGCCACCGAGGCATGAACTGTTCGTAACCATAGATGTAGCGTGGTTTGTCAATGGGCCCACGAGGTTGACAATATTCACTGCGACGATACAGCAGGCTCAGGTAGGCGGAGCTTTTGATTTAATTTCCGTCATCTCGGACGCACATGATAATGAGCTCTTGCGTCTTGGCCATTTTTACGGCGTCGGTTTTACGGCTTGAGGCGTAGTTGTTGCGCCCCGCCGCGTGTGTATGCGTAACTGTTCGTGACAATCACTGAATTCAACACCAGAGTCTGACATTCCTCACTACACTCCACTCAAAAGTTTATGTTGCTGTTCTTTGTTCGACTGCAGCCGTATTTTCCGTGGGACTGGCAATTGAAAATTAAATAAATTTAATAAAATAAAACCTCCCATTTTGCCCCATCACAGCTTACAAAGAAATATCCCACGTGTTATATAACAAGCTAGAGACATAGTATTTCACATATCAAGTGTGGGGCGTAGTCAAGAACTGGGGTATGTTCCAGCATTGCCAAATTCCATGAAAGAACAACTGATGGATATAACATAGTGTTGAGACAAGTAAAGCAAATGTCTGTTGAAGCAGTTCAGGTTAATTAGTGTTTAAATTATTGAAACCTGAAGTGTTACTGGTTATTTTGTTATTAAATTATTGAAATTTGAAATGTTGTTTATTAATTAAAATATTGAAATTTCATATTACTTACCTTTACCGGTAATTTGCCAGGGAGTCGTCTGGTGTACTTTAGCAGAGAAAAACCAGGTAAATGCAAATAAACAGTACATATTTATAAGATCATATAAGTCATTACTTTATTCCTCTAACATGACAATCATTTCTTTTTTTTTACGTATTTCTATATAATTATATTATGACATACTGTGATAGCCTATTATAGGATGTTATCACTAAACATATTAAAAGAAAACCAAATATTGAAAATACACATTATAATCGGTATACCTTAAATAATTAACGCAACCCAGTGTTTTGTTCATTACGTAATTTTCACGCTCCCATACATACATATATCTATATATACTACTTCTTTAAATCCCCATTTAATTAGTAGCTTTCTTCTTTGTTTTATCAGAATTTAAACAGCTGTATACTATGTTAAAATTTATTCAAAATATAGGAAAAGTTCAAAAGTTACTCATCCTCATTGTTAATCCTTTCGCCACCAATTCGAATTTGTTATTGGCCACTCCGATATAATTTTAAATGGTTAACATTGTTAGCACTGAATGTCCACTTGTTTCTCACTCCGTTATTATTTTAAACTGTTAACATTGTTATTACTGAATGCCCACTTAAACTGTTAACATTGTTATTACTGAATGCCCACTTGTTTCTCACTTCGTTATTATTTGAGATACTTTTAAAACCACATTTTACATCAGTCGGCCGACTGGATATTTTGTTCGTGAGCACTGTTTTCTAACCACGCAGTCGGAGGGATTTCGTCGACTCAAAATTTTCAACATGGCCACAGATCCTCAGTGTGTGGCAACTTGCGTTGGGATTGGTGGAGTGCATCTCAAGGAGCTTACGTCATCTAGCAACTGGTGGGAAAGAATTCTTTAAACGTGCTTTCTATCGTATGACCGTCGGCTTGAATGCGCATGAATTCGCACCCCTTTTGACCATTCACATTCCCAGACGCTTTTAATGGCTTTTGTACCTCGCTCGGCCTAGTACGAGGGGGACCGCAAGGTGTTCAACAATGTCATGCGTTTGTGATCAAAACGTTGTTCAGCCTGTATGGCTACTAATTTTTACAATTATTAAAGAATAAAATAAAACCCAACAGTTTGTCCCGTTACAATACCCCCCCCCCCAATGAGAGGTTTTCTGTCAAAACATTTAGGTTTTTAGGTTTTCATTGCCTAAAAAAAAACCTAAGAAGACCAGCTAGGATATGGCGCCCCTTAAATCCTTACTAAAAATCATGGGTAATTTCCCCCCTTAGTCTGGTGACTGCGGCTGCACCTGCATGACTCTACTGGACTTCTCTGTTCGAGATCCCAACACCGTAAAATCAGACAGGCACCTGCCACAGTATCACCAAACTCTAACATTCAATCAAAAATATCAATTACGGGCTTTTCAACATACCACATCCTTAACTGACTTGCTTCCTCTTAGTCGCACTGGTTTGCGTTAAGAAGCACTGGTTGCATCTATTCATATATTATTACCATACGTATATTACCTTTGTATATTCAAATAAACGTTCTTATTTTACAAAAACCTAACCTCAAAATAAGCGATACCATTTAGGTTAATATCTGATTACAATTTTTTAGCAGTAAATAACTTTTATTTCCATTTCCATTAATTAAATATTTTACCTGTTTGGTATTATCATTTCAAATCAAAACTAGATTATTCAATCCCCATCATTGCATTTCTATCAGTTATTTATTTTACCATTCAAATCAAAAGAAATCCAAGTTCATCACCAAAATTAACATTCTAATTTAATTAGATAATCTCTTTCCATTAATTATTTTAATTACATTATTTGAAGACTTTTACATTAATTAAATCCTCTCACATAAATGTTAATTACCTTATAGTCAAACACGGTAAATTACTTCAAAACAATTTTAATTTATTTAATTTCATATTGCCTTTATTTACTTCATAATAAAATTCATTCATCATTTCTTCCATAACCTTTAAATCCAACTTCCAAATTTACTGCCCAAAATTTCTATCTTTCAAATGAATTTAATTTTTATTATAAACATTCATAATTATATATTGACAATTATTAAAACATAAAAAACTGATTATTACCATAAAATCGATTGCAACTACAAATTGATTACAACAATATAATGTACACACGATATTATGAATCAGCTGATATCTTATCAAAGTAGCATAACCTCATATAGAGAACATAAAAGCATAATACAATTTTGTTTTCCAAAACAAAATTTAATTTCCAAAAAGAATTATTTTGTCAATAAAAATTATTATTCAATCTTTTAATTATATTGATTACCAAAAGAATCTACAAATCAATTATAAATCAATCTACATCTCTGACACCAGTCATCAGCTGATGCCTCATGGTCAGGTGAATGACCTTGCCCCAGATACATCTCCAAAAATTATCAATGTAAAAGGCATAACACATATTTATAATTCTTACAACCTAACATAGTACAACATCATAAAACATATTAAACACCTTCTCTCCTAGAATTAATCTTTTCAATCAGTAAAGTCATTTATAATCTATCATGTAGAACCACACACATTTAAATCAATTACTTCTGAACGAATTATCTACTACAATATTGTCTCTTCTATTAAAATACCATCTTTTAATTAGCTTATCAGCTCATTTAGGTTACATCAGTTTAAGGCTTCAGTTCGTTACTCCCCTGAGTATCCGCCTTACCACACACTCTATGGCCCCCCTGGACTGTGGCGTCCAGTTGCGTCCACAAGCACTGAATTTGAGGAGGAATTTTGGCATCTCCTGTCCTTGCTTCGGCGTTACATGTTAAACGGCCAGATATAAAAATATCCAATTTTACATATTTATAACCTTAATATGGGTCTGTCACCTTTTTTTACTGCTCCTACGCGAACAGAGTGATAGCCACTGTTCCATAATTTGGTGATTCCCCTGAATAACCCCCCTGTCAATTTCTAATTCACCTTTACAACGATAACAGCTATGGCCAGTTAAGGCAGAACGTGACGCAATGAGCCCCGACCATAGCTGTCAAAGCTAAACCAATTCCACGGTCAGGGTTCGGTGAGGCCGTGACCGCCCGAAAAGTTGGGAATCACAAGTAAAAGATATCTTTGTTTATGAATTAGTTACATTTAAATTTACAATTTACATGGCATGACATTCTTAATATTGATTACGTGCTCGGGTGTTACTTTAGCTTTATTTTTAATTTTATATATTTTTATTTGTATTGATATCTTACCTTTTGATACCATAATTATTGGATAAGCCATACTGTTTCAGTGGCCATCTTGTAGTACCAACCTCATAATTTTTAATACTGACGTAAGGGTTCCAGGATTCGATTTAAGCGATCATCAGAGACAGGACGATTGTTCGGAATAATTAACTCAAACAGTGTATGATGTATAAAGTTGCTTTTTAATGACATTGAAAAATTAAGATCGACACCAAAACCAACAAAACAAAATGGAATCATTTGGTACATAAATTAACAAAATGGCGGCAACATGTTCCGCTATATTACTACCACGTTATTTCCCATTTTTCAGGTGTTAGCTTCATTATTGAATTAGCAAACAAATGTAATTTTAAAGGAACTGCAGTTATTATTTTCAAATTGATAAATTCTTACGTCTAAAACAACACAAACCAACGTCTCATGAAAATTTTGCTTATATGTACCGGTACGATCTGACATACACACACACACACACTCTCTCTCTCATTTCGCTAACAGCGATTTACTAGTACATTTGAATTTTGACTTTTGAGCTCAATTTTAGGTAAAAGAAAGGTTTATATATAATTTTGACTTTCCTGGATGTGCGATGTAGAATCTAAGTTGTCCTCAGGTGTCCCTCATGGTTGGGCAGATGTTCGGCCGAACGTTCCATGTGTTTTCCTGGTTACACTGAAGTTTAACTTACATTTTTGAATAGCTATTTAATAATTGCTGTCTATATTGTTACTGTTGCACTTTAATACATTGATAATTTCAAACAAAAGAAACACTTTCGCTGGCAAAACCTGCCGGCGAACTTCACAGCGTGTTGACGCCTTGATGGTCCGATGCTGACTGGGTGGATGCAATGCACATTTTTTCATATGTGTGTGTGCATCGACGTCATTGTCTTTTGTTTCATATGGCTCATGCCCTGTTTTCACGTCATTGTTGTTATGTCATTTTTTATTTTTAATGACGCCACGTCTTATTGACCAATGGAAAACGTATATTAAGAACTTGTGTTAACTTCGGCGACCATCGACTGCATTCCATTCCTCACGTACGCCCTCTGCCTTGGAATCTTCCTGCTCTGTTGAATCTGCGTTGTTTCTTTAGACATGGGTAAAACTGACCTAACCATGTTTGACATTCATAGATACAATAAAAAAAATACAATATAAAATCCTTACATCCCCTAATTATGAAATCAGGTTGTTCGTACTGTTAAAAAACCCCCTCAATGAAAGGTTTGATACTGAAGCATAAAAACTTTCATTGACCCATTCACACTCCCTAAAGGGATCAGCCCAGATATGTCGCCACAACCCCTTGTAGTGTTACTATAAAAATTTTAATCACTTACCCTTGGTCCAATCATGATGATCGTACCACCTGACCTTACTGGACTTCTCAGGAGAGATCCCAACACCATAAGGCCATTAGGCACTTAGCGCTCCTGCTCTGATGCACCGGCCAGCTCAGGACCGCGGTCACAACACCACCAAACTCTGGAACATGAATATACAAAATTTTAAAATAGTGGCCTTATCTATGCCCATATCCACAACTGATATGTCTCCCCTTAGATGCATTGGTTTGTGTTTTGAGGCGTTGGTTTGCTTAACTTAACATTCTCAAACAACAAATAACAAGATTTAGGATAGAAGATCCTCTTCTCCTTTTAACACCCCTGCATTTAGTAAAACTTTCTGACTCCAGTCGATCATATTCATTCTCTTTACCACAAGAAAATATATTCTTATCCTAAGCATAAAACAAATTTTAATTTTCTAAGCAACAACCACTATCTCTACTATTTTACTTCATATAACATTGAAACATATACCTATCATGGCAAACAACTTCAAAACTCTTTATATTTTCTTTACTCATTTTTCTTTATGCTTATATTTCTTTGCAACAGAACTAAATCATTTATTTTGTTCAAAACCATTGTTATCTTCATCTTTTTAACACATTAGCTTTTTGTACCGTCACTACCACTGTAACGACCTCCCAACCACACACACTATTGTACCCCCACTGGACTGTGGCGTCCACAAGGACTGAAGTTTTGGAGGAATTTTGTCATCTCCTTGTCCTTGCTTCTGCGTTACATTATAAAAATAATAAGATATAATATCTAAAGTTATATCGTTACACGCCCTTATTGCGGGTCTATCACCTGGTTTATTGTTCCCACGCAAACAAAGTGATAGCCGCTGTTCCATAGTTCCGGGTATTTCCCCTAAATGGCCCCCCATTAATTTCAAAGTTCACCAATTTTCAGGACAACCAACCATGGTCAGTGTTACAGTTGCTGCCCACAGCTGGCTGTCGTCCAAAACCACGATTAGTGCTGGTAAGGCAGTAATCGCCCGAAAAGGCAGGGAAATCTTCTTCATTAGCATGTTTTACTCTACATCATTATTATACACTGTACCGCTAAGAATCATATATAATGTAAAATTATATTAAAATTGTACAGTGTATGCACGCCTTCTTGAGGCCTCCGATGATGGCAACGGTCTATGCGTTACTCATCAACCCACTTCGCTAGCTACAGTAGCACATGCCACTACTGCCCTAGCCCAATTACATTTAACTTAACTCCTCCTACATAGGCTGTCCTTACAGTCCATTCATGACTAACACTTTTGTTAACACCTAACAACTATAAAACACCTTTTAACCTTGCTCAAAAACAAGTTCTTTAATTATTTAAAAATTTTCACATAGACATTTTGCAAGTTCATGCTTTCACTTTCACTGACATTTTCTTTTATGACAGTATAGGAATTACAACAATGGATCATCTGATAAGTTTACATTATAAAAATACACTCTCTTGTTTTCTGACGGAAAACAAGCACTTGAAAAATTTAACTATTTAAGTTACAATAATTGTAAGCATTTCGTTTCACAATTTCTAAACGAAACTACCTTACTTCGTGGAACATAACCATCAATACATTTTTTTTTTTCACGAACTCTGGGTCCTCCTCCCCGTTCTTGTACATTAAAATTTTCTACTCACACCTTTTTGTGTGGAGTAAGACCATCGTTGGTTTCACCCCGCTGCTGAGGCTACCGCCAACCATGGTCTGCCTCCAATTGCCAAAATCCACGATCAGAGGTGGTGAATCTGTGATCGCCCGAAAATGGGGAAGTGTCCGTCCTGGAAACATAAATATCAGTTAAACTTCATTCACACTCTAATATAAACCCATTATCGCCTATCTAAGATGACCAATATAACTTTAAGTTTGTTGCATTGTGTGTTCCTACTACTTTCCTAGTCTCCCTGTCCTGCAACACATATGAAATTTTCATCTTGATTTCTACTACCTCATAAGGTCCCTCGTAGAGCAGGGAGAACTTCTTAATTTCCTTGTCTTGAGCGCTCGATAAGTCGTGCCTCCTTACTGACACCAACTGTCCTACTTCATATTTTACCCACTTACCTTTTGCATCGTGTCTACGTTTTCTCTGTTCACCCTTACTTAACAAATTCTCGTTGGCCAACCGGATCTTAATGCTCACATCCGTCCGCTCGCTCTCAGGTGGATAATCAAACAGCTGCTCCAAAATTCTTGGGGGGCGTGTTGCCTTTACAAGTTCGCGAGGTGTATAGCCGGTGGACTCGTGGGTGGTACTGTTCAGCCAACTTTCTACCCTTTTTACATACAATGGCCACTCGCTGTGTTTAGCGTGACAATAGGCTCTAAAGATCTTGCCTATTTCTCTCATTACACGCTCAGCCTGGTTTGACTGGGGATGGTACACAGCCGTATGGTTCGTGAGGATTCCTTCCCATCCTAAGGTCTGGCGCCATTTCCCACTGATGAACTGTGGCCCATGGTCTGACAAAATCACCTTCGGCTTACCCACGTGAATCATATAACCTTTAGTCACCTTTTCACTCAATACCTTGCTGGTAGCTCTCTTTACGCTATACAATTTCACATATTTCGAAAAAGTGTCAAGCAATACAAAAATATACACAACTCCGCCTCTACCCTTCAGCAATGGTCCAAACAAATCTACCGCAACTAAATCAAATGGTCTCTCTACCCTTATAAAATTCAACTCACCTTCAACCCTGTAGTTTACTACCTTCGACTTCTGACACAAATCACAACTCCTCAGCAACTTTCGCACTCGTCTCTCCATATTCCTGAAAACACATGATTCCTTCAACACATTGACACACTTCTTCGCCCCAAAATGACCGTATCTGATATGACAATCCCAAATAATCTTCTCTTCCAACCCTTCTGGTACTACTAATCTCCAGTCACGCTCACCCCCTACTACCCTTTTAAACAACAATCCTTTGTAAATTTGGAAAAACTGGCTATATTCTGACTCCTTTAATTCCGTTTCTAAGCTGTTTATTATTTTCCCCGACTTACCATCTGCTCTCTGCATGGTGCTGACATCCTTCAACTCTTCTCCAAAGATCTTATCCTCCCTACTAATTTTAAAAATTTCAATTTCCTTCAAGTCCCTACCTGTTTTGTTATCCTCACAATCTACTCTGGAAAGAGTGTCGGGTACCTTGTTCTCTGTCCCTTTGATGTATTCCCACTCGAAGTTGTACTCCTGTAAAACCAGCACCCACCTGGTTAGACGGCTGTGAGCAAGCTTGCAAGTGTTCAGGAAAGATAACGCCTTGTGATCCGTTCGTATGATCGTCTTGTTTCCCAAGATGTAAGTCCTGAATTTTCCAACGGCGAATACAATACTAAGTAGTTCTTTTTCTGTCATCGTATAGTTCTTCTCGGCGGGCAGGAGTGATCTACTCGCGAAGGCTATAGTGAGGTGCTCCTTCTCCTCATCCTCTTGATAAAGCTCGGCGCTGACTGCTACGTTACTGGTGTCTGTCTGTAGGTAGAACACTTTTTCAAAATCCGGATGGTTCATCATGATCATCTTACTAAATTTCTTTTTAATCTCCTCAAAAGCTCCACGTTCTACATTGCCCCATTTCCATTGCCTGTTCTTTTGAAGTACTGCACTTAACCTTGCTGTTATGTGGGCGTAGTTCCTTTGAAATTTTCTGTAGAAGTTGCACAGCCCTAGAAAACTTTGAAGTTGCTTTATGTTTCTTGATTCAGGGAAGCGCATGATAGACTCGACCTTGTCCGGGTTTGCTGAAATCCCTTCCGACGTGATTATAAAACCCAAAAAGTTAATTTCTGTTTGTAACAATTTAGACTTGTCCCAATTCACAGTAAGTCCTCCTGTCTCCAATTTTGTCAATACATACCTTAAATGTTCTAGATGGTCCTCGAAAGTCCTGGATGCGATCAAAATATCATCTACATAAACTGTCAAAAAATCCAAATCCTTAGGTCTCAAAATTTTATCCAAACATTTAATGAAACTTGCCACACTGGTATTTAATCCGAATGGTAGCCTCCGAAACTGGTAGTTTTTTCCATTAAATAAAAATGCGGTGTACTTTCTACTCACCTCAGCTAATGGTACCTGCCAATATCCTGCCGTAAGATCCAGCGATGTCATGTACTTCACGCCGCTAAATTTTTGAAATATTTCATTAATCGCTTCTGGTGACTCCAGGTCTGGTATGATGATCTGGTTTATTCTTCTCGCATCTAAACACAATCTGACTCTGCCGTCCTTCTTTATTACCACCACCAATGGGTTCGAGTAGTGCGATACTGATCTCTCTATAATTTCTCCTTCCAGCATTTTATCTAACTCCTTGCACCGCTCGTCTTTTGGAGTAAGGCACAGGATAACTCCGTTGCATGAATGGTGTGTGCTTCCTTATCTGTAACATACATTCATAATCTTTTGCCCTACCTGGAACATCGGCAAACACTCCCTTAAACTGCTCTATTACCTGCCATAACACCTCACGCTGGCCACTCCTTACACCGGACCCTTCACTACAAAATTTATCTGCCCTTATCTCCCACACTGCATCATTAATATTACTCATTTCGTTATCAACATCATTAATATACTCCGCCTCTCTACACAAATTAATTCTAGTATCACTATAATCGTCATCTACTCGCTTCTGTAGTAATCTTACCCCAGTTGTCTTAATTTTATCTATCACCCTTTCAAAATTAACTCTCACAGACCGGTCACCCCCATCTAATTCTATCACTTTCTCTTTAAAATTTATCACCGCTCTATTCCTCTGTATAAAGTCGTTACCCAAAATAGTGTCCAAACTCAAACCCTTAACTACCAAAAATGTGTTATCAAAATCTACATCATTAATCAAAAAGTTCAAATGTATCTGTTTCGTCACACGCTTGCTGCGTACCCCTGTGACTCCTATCACCGTAACCCCTGCTACTGGCAAAACTGGAATATTCTTGTTAAATTCTCTCAATTCGCTTAAAATATTTTCTGCTATAACTGAAATTTCACTTCCGGTGTCTACCAGTGTTCTAAAATGCTTACTCTCTATAGTTACCTGGATTTCCGTCAGTCCTGCTCTCACCTCCGTTATAGTATTGTTTTCCTCCTCCAACAAGTCGGCTACTATATCCGTTTTGATGACGTTACTTTGGATGTCTTCTTCTGGTTGGACCTCATGCGCTTCTCTGAACAGTGGTCGGGTCCTGGCTACCACTGTTGGTTTTAGTTTTCCGGATGTCGTCCACTGTTGTTCATATTCTGTTGTGGTTGACCACTTGGCCATCCTTGTTTGTTGTTTGACGTTCCGCTGGTACTGTGTGCTCCTCTGTCTGCTGGTATATACTGTTTTGTGTTTTCTCTTCTCCTCTGATCTTCTTTTGGTAGTTTACACCTGAAACACTGTTGTCTGTAAGCGTAGTTCTCTCTCCCGCACCTAGAACAATTCCACTCACCTGGTTGCTGAAAATTATTTCTATGCACATGATTATTATTATACCATTATTCCCCTGGTAATTATTTCTAGGTCGGTTACATTCTGTGTCATTATTATTGTGGTTATTCCGTATAGGTCGTCTACCTGTTTCACGATCCCTAATGCTCTGTAAAATGTCTAAAATTCGTTCAAGTTTGCTCAGATTTTCTATTTTTTTTGTCATCAGGGTGACTTGTACTTCTCTAGGTAGGTGTTTACTTACATATCTGACGAATGATTTAAACAGTATCGGCGGCTCGAGGTATTTCGCCTCTTTATACAGCTTTGTCACATACATCGTTATATTATTTTGTCCCATAAAGTTACCCGCTCCCATGATACGGCTTCTTAAACTCTCCTGTTCTTCTTCCGGCCAAAATTTGTCTTTGAACGCCCTCTCAAAAGTTTCAAAGTTGTCCCATTCTAATCTGTGTGCCTCTGCCCATATTATCAAATTCCCTTTAAAACATCGTACTATCTTTGTTAGTTGTATTTCCCAGCTACTGTTACTGAAATGATTATACTCTCGTGTCTGGTTTAAAATTCTCATGGGATGTATTACTCTGTTTTCGTGATTAAAATTTTCTCGTTCTATCTCGTTGTACAAGTCCCTAGTTACGATTACTCTTTCAACAACACCGGTAACTTTTTTCTGAATTTCCCCCGTAACTCGTTTTTCACTCTCATTAAATCATTTTCAATTATATCATATTTAACATGCATATCATTGTTGTTTTGTATAGCTGTCATCTATTTTTATAATCTTATTTTGTAATATGCTCATTCTATTACTAGCATTATTCTCATGTTTAGATACTGTTTGGTCTATTGTTTCAATATGTTTGGTTATGTCTATTACGTTTGATTCAAATGTCTCTAGTTTGTTTTGTAAAGCATTAGTTTTAATTTCTACCTGTTTATCTACTTCACATTTAGTTCTACTTTCTATCTGCTCATTAACTGTGGTTAAACATTTATTCTCTATTTCTCTATTTTGTGTTTCTATTTGGTTTTGAACTGTCCCATTTATTTGGTTAATTTTATCATCTAAATTACTTATTTTACTATGGAATTGCTCATTATTGGTTTCTGTTTGTTTTTTAATACTGTCACAATGTATTTCTATTTCATTTATTCTTTCATCAAAATTACAATTTTGCTTTTTGATTTCCTTTTTTATATCATTGAATTGTTCATCAAACTGGTTAAATTTATCACTGAAATTGTCTAATCTTGTGTTTTGCTCATCTAATTTTGTATCGAACTTAATACTCTGTTCGTTAAAAAGTAATTTCATCATTCTTATTATATCATTCTCCTCAACTCTTTTTGTTGGGGCTGGTGTCGAGTAAATACTGTCACTCATTATTTCTGATTCTGTTGTACTTGTTTCGTTATTGTTTGCCATATTGAGAAGAGAAAGGAGGAGAAAAAAAAGCTCTTGTTTAACTATCTTTGTTTCAATTTATAATAGCTCTATATATATATATATATATCTATCTAATATCACCACATAACCTACAATCATGGTATAACCTATTATCTACGTACCAGGTATATCTTACGTATCACTTCCTTTTTTCCGACAACCCTTCGTCTCTGACTCCGGCTTATTTGTATAAAATCTCTTATTTATATCAAGTCCCTGTTCGGGCGCCATTTGTTACTTTAGCTTTATTTTTAATTTTATATATTTTTATTTGTGTTGATATCTTACCTTTTGATACCATAATTATTGGATAAGCCATACTGTTTCAGCGGCCATCTTGTAGTACCAACCTCATAATTTTTAATACTGACGTAAGGGTTCCAGGATTCGATTTAAGCGATCATCAGAGACAGGACGATTGTTCGGAATAATTAACTCAAACAGTGTATGATGTATAAAGTTACTTTTTAATGACATTGAAAAATTAAGATCGACACCAAAACCAACAAAACAAAATGGAATCATTTGGTACATAAATTAACAAAATGGCGGCAACATGTTCCGCTATATTACTACTACGTTATTTCCCATTATTCAGGTGTTAGCTTCATTATTGAATTAGCAAACAAATGTAATTTTAAAGGAACTGCAGTTATTATCTTCAAATTGATAAATTCTTACATCTAAAACAACAGAAACCAACGTCTCATGAAAATTTTGCTTATATGTACCGGTACGATCTGACACACACACACTCTCTCATTTCGCTAACAGCGATTTACTAGTACATTTGAATTTTGACTTTTGAGCTCAATTTTAGGTAAAAGAAAGGTTTATATATAATTTTGACTTTCCTGGATGTGCGATGTAGAATCTAAGTTGTCCTCAGGTGTCCATCATGGTTGGGCAGATGTTCGGCTGAAAGTTCCATGTGTTTTCCTGGTTACACTGAAGTTAACTTACATTTTTGAATAGCTATTTAATAATTGCTGTCTATATTGTTACTGTTGGATACATACATTGATAATTTCAAACAAAAGAAACACTTTCGCTGGCAAAACCTGCCGGCGAACTTCACAGCGTGTTGATGCCTTGATGGTCTGATGCTGACTGGGCGGATGCAATGCACATTTTTTCATATGTGTGTGTGCGTCGACGTCATTGTCTTTTGTTTCATATGGCTCACGCCCTGTTTTCACGTCATTGTTTAATGTCATTTTTTATTTTTAATGATGCCACGTCTTATTGACCAATGGAAAACGTATATTAAGAACTTGTGTTAACTTCGGCGACCATCGACTGCATTCCATTCCGCACGTACGCCCTCGGCCTAGGAATCTTCCTGCTCTGTTGAATCTGCGTTGTTTCTTTAGACATGGGTAAAACTGACCTAACCATGTTTGACATTCATAGATACAATAAAAAAAATACAATATAAAATCCTTACATCCCCTAATTATGAAATCAGGTTGTTCATACTGTTACACGGGCACCACTCATTTGCTTTCTTAACTTTCCTACTTGTGACCTTCATTAACATAAAATAGTGAGTACAACAAAATATTTACTTATTCATCTGAACTAGTCTATACCTACTTACATAGGCCATCATCAACTAATGATTGCATCTTTAATTACAACTTATTTGACCATTTAATAAAAAGGATTCACTCTCTCACTACATTAAAATAAACATTTAATCTGCATCTGAATAAAATTACAAACATTTCAATTTTAGGTCTAGTCTCAAATTCCATAAATCTCTCATCCCGTTACATTTTATTTTTACAATTCAATTATAAACTTCCATTCATCATTTTCACATTAATTTAATCACTGAAAATTACATTGGAAAACTCCCAACTACCTCAAATTAATTCCCTCATTTAATTCAGACCTTTAAGACTCATGTAAACATTTTACTTTATTTAATTGTATTATAAAATTCATACTCACAGTACATCATTCAAAACATATGATTCCTGTTATTTACACAAAATTATAAACAATTCATCACCAAATCAGGTACACATCTCCATGTACCTTCTGAAACAATAACGATAATATGATTTCACAACTAAATACATCTTACATTTATTCAATTACTGCTTATTATTACCAAGTTCAAATCTCAAAAATCATTTAAATTCATTAGCAAAATCTCTTTATATAACATTTTAAATTAATTAATTAATTCATCTCAACTTATTTTAATTCCATCAATTATTTAAAACACAACATTACTTTAATTACCTTCTTCCAAAACAATTACAATTCATTGATTATCACCTCTCATTATTTATTTAGTTTAACAAAATATTATTATTATTATTAAATTAATTTCAGCTACACACACACATTGCTTACCTAAAACATTTTACAACAAACACAGTTAATTTGACTATAAATTTATTTATAATTCCTTGACATTATTTTTCTGTTTATCACACCTCATTTTATAAAACAGTCCAATTCAAAACCATTAATTACATAGTTAAACATTCATAAACATTTATTGTTTTTACCCCCCATCATCGTACAAAAATCTGGCTTTACGTTTACACAGTTCATTTTTTATTAAACTCATTATATCATTTTTACTAATATAAAGACTATCCAAATTTTTATATTCTTCCACAATACCAACAGGATTATTCCATGTTATTAAATCATATAATTTATTATCATCGAGTATAGTCCAGTCACCCTTAGTATGATCTGTCACAGTCATGTCAATTAAAGTTTCATTATCATTATTATCTACTGCTGTATTAGCTTTGTCATAAAGTAAGTAACCAATATCATCAATTTCTGTACTAACTATTTCACAAGGTAAGTACTTATTATCACTAACTCTTTCCATATCTAACCTCTTTATTAATTCGTCATAACCTCTACTAGCCTTAAATAACTTTACCTTCTTATCAACATATCTTTCATCATAACACCAATTCATACTTTTGCTATCATTCCGTACAGAGGGTATTAAATCATAAAAGCGCCTACTGAAAATTAAAAAACTACTTAAAAACACATTGTTTTCCTGTAAGGGATTCTTGCCCTTCAAAAACATTTGTAACCAGCTTGGTTTACCATAAAACTGGGGAAAATCTACCCTCTGCTCTATATTCACAAAATTATTCTCTTCATACTCTCTCTCTCTAACTTACAAATAATGATTTCTCCTCTCTCTCTCTCTCTCTCTCTCTCTCTCTCTCTCTCTCTCTCTCTCTCTCTCTCTCTCTCTCTCTTCATGGTATTATTTTTATATATCTCGTTTTCAACTATCTTACTACTATTAGTTGTTAATTCATTTTCGTAATTATTTGTTATTTTATTATTACCCTGGTCGTCTGTTATTTCGTCACATTCACCCGTAAATGTGTCATTTTCTACCTACTTCTTCAGCGTTCTTTCGTTTATTTCGTCTTGTATTTTATTTATATTTATTATTATCTCACCTTTCATGCCCGTAATGTTTTATTCATACTTTCCAATTTATTTATTTGTCTTAATTTTTTGTCTTGTTTGGTTATTTCCGTTTTCAGTTCTATGTTACTAGCATTTATTTCTGACTTAATTTCAATCCTAAACTCATTCAAACTCGTTTTTAAATTATCATTTTCTGATTTCATATCAGTTTTAAAATCGTTTAAACATGCGTTTAAATTATTATTTTCTGTTTTCATTTTCTCGTCTTGTTTGTCAAGTTTATCATTTACTTCCGTTCTAAACTCATTCAAATTATCGTTATTCTTTTTCATTACTTCCATAATCAACGCTAATTGATTAAATATATCTACACTATTGCTTTTACTACTACATTCAACTTCGACTGTCTCGTTTACATTCAGTATTTCTAATTGTACACTCTCATCAATATTTTCGTTTGTTGAAATTAAATTGTCTTGCGTAACAATAACAATAAAGTAATGGACTCCTCTACACTTTCCCATAACTCTGCACCCTTGCCTTTCTCTGCCATTTTGACCAGGTTGTAAATTAATTCAATTTATATTAAATTAAAAATCAATTTACAACGTCCCTGTTCGGGCGCCAACTGAAGCAGTTCAGGTTAATTAGTGTTTAAATTATTGAAACCTGAAGTGTTACTGGTTGTTTCGTTATTAAATTATTGAAATTTGAAATGTTGTTTATTAATTAAAATATTGAAATTTCGTATTACCTACCTTTACCGGTAATTTGCCAGGGAGTCGTCTGGTGTACTTTAGCAGAGAAAAACCAGGTAAATGCAAATAAACAGTACATATTTATAAGATCATATAAACCACTACTTTATTCCTCTAACATGACATTCATTTCTTTTTTTTTTTTTACGTATTTCTATATAATTATATTATGACATACTGTGATAGCCTATTATAGAATGTTATCACTAAACATATTAAAAGAAAACCAAATATTGAAAATACACATTATAATCGGTATACCTTAAATAATTAACGCAACCCAGTGTTTTGTTCATTACGTAATTTCCACGCTCCCATACATACATATATCTATATATACTACTTCTTTAAATCCCCATTTAATTAATAGCTTTCTTCTTTGTTTTATCAGAATTTAAACAGCTGTATACTATGTTAAAATTTATTCAAAATATAGGAAAAGTTCAAAAGTTACTCATCCTCATTGTTAATCCTTTCGCCACCAATTCGAATTTGTTATTGGCCACTCCGATATAATTTTAAACGGTTAACATTGTTATCACTGAATGTCCACTTGTTTCTCACTCCGTTATTATTTTAAACTGTCAACATTGTTATTACTGAATGCCCACTTGTTTCTCACTTCATTATTTTTTTAAACTGTTAACATTGTTATTACTGAATGCCCACTTGTTTCTCACTTCGTTATTATTTGAGATACTTTTAAAACCACATTTTAATCAGTCGGCCGACTGGATATTTTGTTCGTTAGCACTGTTTTCTGACCGCGCAGTCGGAGGGATTTTGTCGACTCAAAATTTTCAACATGGCCACAGATCCTCAGTGTGTGGCAACTTGCGTTGGGATTGGTGGAGCGCATCTCGAGGAGCTTACGTCATCTAGCAACTGATGGGAAAGAATTCTTTAAACGTGCTTTCTATCGTGTGACCGTCGGCTTGAATGCGCATGAATTCGCACCCCTTTTGACCATTCACATTCCCAGACGCTTTTAATGGCTTTTGTACCTCGCTCGGCCTGGTACGAGGGGGGCTGCAAGGTGTTCAACAATGTCATGCGTTTGTGATCAAAACGTTGTTCAGCCTGTGTGGCTACTACTTTTTACAATTATTAAAGAATAAAATAAAACCCAACAGTTTGTCCCGTTACACTGTTGAAGCCTGCAGATTGACTGTTTTGAAGTCACCTGGAAAGTGAAACCGTTGTAAAGAAATGAACAAGCATGTCTTTAGTAAGAATGTTTTGTGGTACATAATTTTCAGTATGTATTAAAAAAGTGAAAGAATTTGAGAATTTTGGTGGTAGAAAGCAGACCATGTTAAGGACATTGAAGATTATGGGCTTCAAGAATCAGAAAATGAGTGATTGTAGGAAATAGAAAGTATGTAAGATTATAAGCAATAAGGCTCTCCTGCTTACTTAGCTTAGCATTTCAGAATGCTAGCATCCCCCCCCAAAATAAAAGCCCAAGTCACCACCACATTTTTACAGGTGGGATGTGGATACTGCTTCATTATCCCCATGAAAACATGTAAAAACCACAGTTTTCCAATTAAAAGAGTTCTCTTCCAGGTCTCGTAGATGATGTCATTGAGCACAGGTTAGGTTAAGACAAGGTGACTTCAGTAATAATTTCCATTTTTATGTAAACAGGCTTATTTATTGTCATTTACTGTTGTGTCATTAACTAGAATCATTACATTCTAAAGTTGCACCATAACTGTTATTCAAATTAAAGGTATTAAATATTGAAATTTACCAGGATTGAGTTACAGCAGAAATAAAAACAAACACTGTAATGACTCAAAAAAGGGGACATTAATTTCTTTCAAATTAGAAAAATGAATATTCAAAATAAAATCAATTCCAGTGTGGAAATAAAGCTCAGCGGTGGCTACGGTGAGTCATTGTTATTTCAGTACATTCCAGCAGTGACGCGACTTGGTGTCATTGTGAGGGGAACCAATCAAGGGACGTATTCACTAATATAACCATATACGGACGGCAATACGTCATAAACAATTAATTTTTTTGTCATTATACGATGACGTGAACGATCGAAAAGCAAGGAAGCTGCGTCATTGAGGCAGTGACATTATTCCGAAAAACGTAAGCAACGACGAAAATCTAGGGGGCAGCGCAGAGCGTAAATGACAAAAAGTGAGACGCCGCATTTCCGGCGTCTTCCCAGTCCGATAGATACAGTACAAGCAGCCAGATGTGTTAATCAGGTCTGGCTGCTATTTTCCAAAATTTCACAGTTAAAAACAGTGTAAAAATGTCACAGTAGCAGCAATTATTTAACAAAGTACAGTGTGAGTGAGTGCAACCTGAGGGAAATGTTCTAAACTACCTTTTTGAACAATTCGACGCATAAACGAGGCGAGTCCGCAAAGAACCAGATGGACCACGTGGAACAAGATAAGTACTGAAATCTTCGGAAAACCAGGTACCTGGTGACAGACGTCACAACAGACATTATTTTGGCTTTTTGCATTTGTTTTTTTTTTTTTATTACAATGTGAGCTCAAAAATATAAAAGTATGAAAGTGTGTGTGATTGTGTGAACGAAGAATATATACGTAAGAAGTGTTGGGTTTGCGAAATGTATACGTAGTTAAACTGATGATCCAGTACAATCTATTTTGATGTAATAATTACTTGTAACTTGTTTTACGCCTCAGGGCAGAATAGATGTGTTCATTTTGAGGGAATGTCAGTATAAAGAAAATAAAATAATATTCAATGTTAACTCTATAAATATGTATTGTGTTTAATTATTTGTATTTGCCTATTATTCTCTACCAAGTACGCTAAACGACATCCTTGGTTAACCTTCAACACGTAAAGTCAATTATTACATAATATATAAATACAATACAGTTTCAGTTGGAGTCCGAACTAGGGACAAATTTAATATTTAAATACTGAAAACGCTTCAACACTTTAATAAAAAATATAATGAACACAGTTATACCAAAAGAACATCCAATGACTTGTATTCAACAAAAAATATACATCAACCCGTAATGATGTAACCTATCCTAAAGTTACCGTTCATGGTGCCATTATTTTACATTTTGTTATCTTGATATTTAAAAAAGAAGCACATTTTGTTAAAACCTTATTTAACTAACCAATAAAAAAAAACAAGCAAATCAGGTGTATTTTTTCTTTGTAAGCAATATTACACTCTTAAGACAACAAGTAAAACACAAAACACCATAACACTAAAACAGGAACACTAAAACAAAGTTAATAAATACTGGAAACTTGTCACAAACTGGACATAAAACGTGTAGAATAATTGAATTTTATACTGGAAAACTACAGTAGAACCCCGCGAATCCGAACTAATTGAGACCAACCCCTGTTTGGATTATGGATTGTTCGTATTAAGCAGACGTAAAAGGTAAGTTATGTGGAATGTGTATTAATTTCACTGCAGACTACAATCTGCTTGCCCGTCAGTGTCAATGACTGGACACACAAGTAACATTGACCATAGTCACCCTCCACTCTCGTACATGTGAATATTGTGCACAGTACATGCTGTTGTCACTCTCTTCAGTTCATTATAAACAACCGCCTGTTTATGTAGTCCTATGGTACTGTCTTCTATTTACAGTGTGTTATAATCTTCTATTTACAATGTGTTATAATCAACAGTGTATTGTAATCTTGTTTTTATTAAAATGTCTTTATTAACTTTACGTTACAGTACAGTAAAAATGTTGAGGAAGTGTAAACACAATTCATGTTCATAAAAGATAAGTTAGAGGTAATTAAATGTTTGGAGATAGGTGAATGTGTTACTAAATTGGCTACAGTTTGGTGTCGGAAAAGCAACTATCAGTGATTGGAAAAAGAACCGTGCTACAATTGAACAATTCTGTGCAAAAACATCTGCTGATACTGTCGAAAAATGGTGAAATTCAAATGTGTCTACATTTGGCAGAATGTTGACGAAGCGTTGTATTTATGGTTTACACAAGAACGGGAAAGAGGAACTCTTAAGTGGACCACTCATACAAGAAAAGGCTAAACAATTAAACTCTCTTTTCAAGAGTGATGTTTCATTTACCGCGAGTAATGGTTAGTTAGATCGATGGAAGAAGAGGCATGGAATTCATCAACTATGTGCGTGTGGCAAAATTTTATCTTCTGATCAAACTGCTGCTGATGATTATAAAATTAAATTTAAAACTTTGCTATCTTCTTCAAGCATGCCTATGGAGCAAGTTTACAACTGTGATAAGACAGGTTTAAATTTTAAAATGCTTCCATCTAAAAGTTTGGTGTCTCAAAATGAAGCCTGCATTCATAGATATAAAGTAAGCAAAGAGCACTTAATGGTGTTAGCATGTAGCAATGTAACAGGGACAAATAAAATGCCACTTATGGTCATTTGAAAATCAGCTAAACCATGAGCTTTTAAAAATGTCAATATGAATTCACTTCCAGTTCAAAATGTCAATATGAATTCGCTCCCAGTTCAAAATGTCAATATGAATTCACTTCCAGTTCAAAATGTCAATATGAATTCACTTCCAGTTCAAAAATCAGACTAAAGCTTGGATGACTGGACAGTTATTTAAGGAATGGTTTCATCAACAATTTGTACCTGCAGTAAAAATCTGTTCCAAGAAAAATGTTCTGCCTGTTGAAGGATTGTTGGTTATTGACAATGCTCCATCACACCCCAAAGAGTCTGAATTAATCTGTGGCAATATAAGGGATGTATTTCTTCCTCCAAATGTAACACCATTACTTCAGCATATGGATCAGGGCGTGCTGCACAACATGAAATGCGTGTACAGGAAAAAGCTTCTTTGGTCACTAATTGGTGATGATTATGAAAACTGTTCTTACCTCAGAAATTAAAGGAAATTACTATTAAAGATGTTATTAATTGGATTGTTGAATCGTAGGACAGTGTGAAGGGTGAGGCCATAATAAAATGCTGGAGAAACTTATTGTCTGATGTTATAGACAGTGATCAATGAACGTCAACGGAAGACATAAGTGAAACAGAATCCATTCTTCCAATGGCGAAGCATCGGGTTGTTAAGAAAGTGATGAGAATGATGTTATTGAGTGGGTTAATATTGACAAAGACCACCAGGACTATTCAGACAGTAATATTGTGGCTTATGTTCAAGCAGAAGTTGACTCCGAAGAATGTGATGATGCAGATCTTAAGTTGGAACCAATTTCATATACAGAAGGCACTTCAGCATTGGAGGTGGCACTACGATACGTTGTTGAAGATCACAGCAAAACTGACATGACATGAAAGATGTCATGTTTAGGAAGCGCTGGCAAGATATAGCTGCATCATCTCGAATGTCCAAACTTCGCCAGAAGAAATTGACCGACTTTATTTTTAAAAAAGACTAGGTATTTTTAAAATAATTTTTGTACTTTGTTTATTTTCATGTAATATTGTTTATTGTGCAGACTATTTAATTTATATCATAAATACATCTATTGTTAATTACCGTATACAACTGTTTTCGTATATAATATTCTGTTTGTAATAATTTCATTTGATTTGCTGTAGTCAGGTTGTGCATATTATTGTGTTTCATCTGAATTTTATTTTTCAAAAACCTCCTCGGATTATCCGAAATTTCGGATTCGCGGGTTCTACTGTAATTGCAATAAAAAAAGCAAACTCTCTTAAGATTTTTATGACAATTAAAATGATTTCTCATCATTGATATTCTGCTGAGAATTAAGGAAAATGTTTTAAAAAGTTCTTATGTACTTCAGAATCCAATATGATGGTGTACATGTAGACCTAAAAAATGTTCACTCAAAAAATCACTCTATTTTAAAGACTTTCTAAGCTGGCAAGTCTGACTTATATATTTTTTTCCAATTTTCAGTGATATAATGTCCAAATGTAAATAATTTTTAATCGATTTGTATAGTACAGCAGTTTACAATTTCTTTGTTCATGTGATATTTGTTGTTCAGAATCGATATTTTTTACATACATCTGCTCGTAACTCTGGAGTAGTGAGAGAATTTTTCAATAATTTTTTTGGTTTAATTAAGAAAGATGTGTTAATGGTTATAATCACAAACAGAATTAACACTGTGGCACACCACTATAGAAAAATTATTCCGATTAGCGCTTTCAAGTGTCACAGCTCATCGTCAGATCGGAAATTTCTGATCTCTGATTTCCGATCTGACGATGAACTGTGAAGCTTGAAAGCGTGTATCGGAATAATTTTTCTATAGTAGTGTGCAACAGTGTTATTTTTTTTTTTAATACATTGCATTTAATATATACTGTTTGTTTGTTTGTTTTAGGGGTTGAATGCTGTTTCAGCCACACTTACAAATCTATATCTCAGTTCCTGCTATGCATTAGGTTGTAATGATGTCTCGAGGATCGTAAAAGCTGTACCAAACCTTACCTCATTAAGCCTTTGTGGTATCTTCCAATTATTTAATCATAAATCATTACTACCAATTGGCCAATTAGCAAAATTAGAAGAGTTGGATTTAAGCGAAAATCCTGCTGTAAATGATGATATTATAAAAACAGTGGTGGCTGGCTGTACAGAACTGAAGCGCCTTAATTTGAGCGGTAATTTAATGACATTTGTATGTCTGTTCTAGTTTGTAGAATGAAGTAGTTACTAATTCACGTGTTAGTGAAAAAGTAATTTGTAATTACTCTATTGTCCATTTGTCTATTGTGTTTATTTGTCCAATGAAAACTGCCAATGAAAAATTAATAATAATAATTAAAAACATTAATAAAGGACAGTATGGAAAAGTGTACAGTCTAAAGTAGTGGGCTATGCATAGAGGTAGGGATTTGAAATCCAATTTTTATGATGAGGTTGTTAATGTTTATACCACTATCTTTACACTCTTTCAATATTAAAATACAAAAAGGTACTGTTCTTACAGCTTATAGTTGGTACCATATCAATAATTTAGACAAACTGGCATCTAGCTTCACTGAAAATATCATTAAATTTCGTTTGATGAACAGGCAGCATTTTAGCAAAGTCAACATATATACATTTAATGTTTCTGAACATTTTAAAAATTATTCATCACATCATAAAATGAGCATAATGTAGTTAAGTTAGTTTTTGCAATAATTATTTTCATGTTGAAATATTAATTTTAATGAACATTAATATAAACAGTTGTTTGTTACCTATAAAACGTATTTGAGACAAAAACATTAAAAGTACAAGGAAAGTTATATAATTTCTCTGTGTGTGTGTGTGTGTGTGTGTGTGTGTGTTAAAATGTATGTTTTTATTTAATTGATTAAAGTAAATATATGATTCATTTTTGTATTGAAATTCCACATATAGAGAAATGACTTAGAACACCAGTGATGTGTAAAGTATGACACTAATATAATGTCAACTTAAACAAAAAAATCAAAAACCTATAAATAAGAAATTATTATATATATACCACCAAAATCAGTAAAGTTTCAATTTTTTTTTTTTAATTATTGAATAAGGCCTTTTCGAAATTATTATAATTTCATCATCAGTTCACACTAAAATGTTCTTGTTGTGATGTCTTCTTTTATATGTATAAATGTTATCTGTGTCCATTATATCTCACTGCACTTCATATTGAATCTTCCACTGCCATCATTATTGGAGATTCTCGTTTTTTTATTATTATAGGCTCTGATATGTTCCATAAATCTCTGTTTGAAATTTCTATATGTTCTACCGATGTATATGTAGTCACAATCATATAATCCTACAGCAATGAAGACCATTATACATGCACAAAAATACAGGACACGACAAGAAATCAGAGAAGCATATAAAAATAAAAATAAAATAAATTTAGAAATATACAGCACACGTTTAGAGATACTACATATTCTAGGTTATGTTATACATGAGAATATAAAAGAAATAATTTTCCATAAGATCTACAACATAAATCATAAAATTAAAGAAAAACATAATAAAAAATTATATAATCTTAAATATGCAAAGAAAGAAGATAAAAGAACAATAAATACATATACATATACATATATATAAGGAACAATATTATGTATGACAACAATAAAATAAAAAATCTTACTGACATAAATTTCAATAATACTGAAAAAGAAATCATAACACATATTTTCAAATACAATCTTTCCAATAACAATAAATTTGGAATTATAAAGAACATTATAACAGATACTGAAAACAATATTTATAAAATAGATAATGAGGATGACAAAACTAACATAAGGAACACAATATTAAAGAAAATATTCAAAGAAAATTAGAAAATAATGATATAAAATGCAAAAGCAATAAAAATAAAACATTTAATATAAAAAACATATTGGATTTAAAAAATAAATTAAAAAATAATAATGCAACAATTTTGGAATCAGATAAAACATATACAGCAGTTATAATGTTCATAGATGATTACAACAGGAAAGTACAAGAATATATAACTCAGAATGGATATATAGAAATAAAGGACCCCACAAATAAATATAAGAAAATCATGGAAAATATTATAAAAGAAAATTTAGTTAAAATTAATATAAGGGAAAAGAAACATACAAAACTTATATCGCACAATACAAGTGCTCCACAACTTAATGGTTTACCTAAAATTCATAAAGTAGATATATATACCAATAAGACCATTAATAAATTTCAAGACTGCACCGGCATATATAATAACAAAAACAATAGATAAAATACTCAGAGAGAAAATAATATTGGAAAAAAGGTACAATGTAAAAAATGGATATACAGTTATAGAAAACCTAAAAAAAATACACACTACAGATGAAACAAAATTAATATCATTTGATATATCGAATATCTATAATAATATACCAATAAATGAAACACTGGAAATCATAAAGAAAAAATTAAAAAACAATAATGAAAACAACTGCTTCATAAATAACTTAATTATTATAATAAGAAACATATGTAACCAGTATTATTTTACTTTTAATAGCAAATATTATACACAGACCAAAGGATTGGCAATGGGTTCACCCATATCATCAGTTATGTCAAATTTATATACAGGATTTGGAAAACAAAATTATTTTAGGTATCATAAATATGCATAATGTGTTATTATGGAACAGATATGTGGATGATATATTGGTCATATATAATCCTAGCATAAAAAATGAACATTTAATAATACTAAATAAATTAAATACATACACTGATAATGTGAAGTTTACATTTGAAGAAGAAGTTAATAGAAAAATCAATTTTTTGGACATTGATATTCAAATTGGAAAAGATAACGAAATAATTACTAGTGTATATAGAAAGGAAACAAATAATAATATAACAATACACAAGGATTCATCACATCCTTGGATACACAAGATAAATACATATAATAATATGATTAATAGAGCATACAAATACATAAATAACGAAGAGAAATTATATCAGGAACTCAACATCATAAAAGAAATAGCAATAGAAAATGGATATTACAGTAAATTTATAAACAAATTAAATAAAAAGTACAAGGAAAAAACAATATTAAACAACAGAACAACATTAAGCAGTATAAATACAGGCAGAAAAGTAGAAAATATAACATACCTAACTTACAAATACACATATCGAGATCTCCAATACATTATAAAGAATACAAAATTGGATAAACATAAATATAAATATGCATACAACCCAAATAAAAGTATATTCAACATAATAATAAATAGAAAAGACTATGATATATACAAATTAAGTGGAATATACAAAATAAAGTGTAATGATTGTGACTACATATGTATCGGTAGAACATATAGAAATTTCAAACAGAGATTTATGGAACATATCAGAGCCTTTAATAATAAAAAAACGGGAATCTCCAATATAGCAGATCACCTTATTGATATGAAGCATAGTATAACAGATATAACCAACAATATGGAAATAGTAGAAGTAAATAATAATAAAAAAAACATTATACAGTTAGAAAAATTATATATATACCTACATAAAAAATATAACAAATTGATGAATCAGCAGACAATATTCGAAAATGATCAACTATTTCAATATATGACTTGCTTGGTTTCACCAAATAATGATGGCAGTGGAAAATTCAATATGAAGTGCAGTGAGATATAATGGACACAGATAACAACATTTATACATAAAAGAAGACATCACAACAAGAACATTTTAGTGTGAACTGATGATGAAATTATAAAATTTCGAAAAGGCCTTATTCAATAATTTAAAAAAAATTGAAACTTTACTGATTTTGGTGGTATGTATATAATAATATTATAACAAATCAGTGGCATAATGTTTAGCAAAAAAATAAGAAATTGTACATTTAAAATATAAATCGTTCAAAAAGAAGTGAATAAGGAATTAGGCCCCGATACTACTTTTTTACTTACCTTCAGGCAGAAGATTCCAAAAGCCCCAGGGTCACCACCACATTTTTATTGGAGGAAATGTGGAAACCATATCACTTTCCCCATAAAAAACAATTTAAAATACCCACTCTCCTCACAGAAAAATTCCAAGGCCGTTTAGAGGAACTTTTGGAACGCAGGTCATAGGTTAGGTAGATGACGTAAAAATAATTTAACCCATATTTATCATAGTTTACCCGAATTTATTAATTGCCAAATGGAAAATGCGTTCATTGCTATAAATTCCACAAGTTAATATTTTTTACACAATGTATCTTTCTGTATAAAGTAATTTATCTAAACAGTTACTACCTGTGGTGCAACACCAACCCTACATTGTAATTTTGAAAACTACATTTGAATGTTAGATCAACATTTTAGAAAACTCATTATTAGATCAACTTATAATCTAAAATCTGTAACAAATCAATTAAATGCTTTACACAGATTTATAAAAATTTTACTACTTTTCCTTACCATCGGGTCTCCTCCTAGGGTTCTATAGACGAAAGTGTTGCAGAGTGGTTATTTAGGTTTGAGTGGCGAAATAATTACGCTAACACCTTTTATGCTGACTAAATCAAATAGTTGTGTTTATTCGTTACCAAAACTCCAAACCCTTCTTTTACGTTCTATAAAAGCTATACAAACTGTCTTAGACTAAATCATGATATCAATTCTTACTTCTATTAAGTTTTTTCAAAATCTGTTGTGAGTGATATCACTAGTTACATGTGTATATTGAGACGAACCAGTATGTAACCTTTACATCTGTCCACACACACACACACACACACACACACACACTTTCTTTTACATTTATATTTTAATTTTTTCCCCATTTATTGAGATCTCATAATTGTTTGGAACATCCCCATATATGAATTTAAGTACTGTTACATAGTTTGAATTAAAAATTGATTATATTGGTACTCAGCCTGATTGTAGACCTTGTCCAGTTGTCGAATCACTTATTTCACCATACACTCCGAACTTCTATGTTTAAATGGTTATAAGTTTGTCACTGTAGTTGTTTGATCACTCTCCCGTAATTCACTGCTACTATTTTAGTAGTTGTATATTATAACATTATGTCGGCCGATGTTAATTTTGCTCGAGCACTTGTTTTTTATGACCGCACACTGGTTACTGGAACCGCGCGCTCTTTTAATGACCCGCGTGGTTCTGTGGTCTCTAGTCAACTGGGCTACTAAACTGGTGTATAGTCGGTCACCTGACCGCCAATTCGAGCTCTGATTGGTTAGGATGTACGGACGCTCGGCCCGGGAGCTCCTGTAGTTTTTTACCGTGGCGTTTTCTGTGATTCATGGTCAGCACAAACTGTAGACGATTGCGTAATGCGTCTAGCCAGACTGACGTTAGACATAAACAGTCTAATGTTTCATAATAAACTTACATGTCTCTTGGTTAAACAGAGGTCCCCCAAAGGTTGTACAATATTTGGATTAACATTTATTAAAAATTATTATCACCCCATTCTGTCCCGTTACAAATCAATACAAAACCAGTACTTTTCTTTATATTCTCGCTTTCTCTCACCCCCTTCTCACACGCTCTCTTTTTATATACCGCCCTTTTTCTCTTATGACACTCTCTTTTAAATACCATCTGACCCTCCCGACTATTGTTTATTATATTATTTCTTCATATTATTTTTTGTTTGTAATTTCACCTGCTGTTACTTATCTGTTAGCTGTCCGTTCATAGAAACACCATGTGCTTTCTCTTGCGCACACATAGGTCGATACCACGCACTCATTAATTTTGTGTGTATTTTAATTCCTTCAATTTAGTGTTTCACTATAGTTTTCTTGTAAGTCCGTCCGGAAACTGGTAAAGGTGTGCAACTTTGTAATACCTCAATGATGTAATTACAACGTAGTTGTGTAACGTTCCGGGCTACGTTACAAATCCAGGGAACCCGTGATAACAGACGCTGTTACTTTCAATATTAATTGACATAATAATAATAATACAAAATAAACATTGAGAAACTTCTACTTACCATCACTCGGCTTCAAGGTTACGTCATACGTACTTTAGGATGCAGGCGTAATTTCTTAAGGTTGTGTGAATAATTTGCACAACACATTGGTATGAAGAGAATTGAGATTTTAATTTTGATCAAGTCATTTAAATTTAAATATAAAAAAAAAAATATATTATCCTGCTTTTTGCATCTTACTCGTAATAACACTTACAACTATGGCTTACCTTAGGTTTGATAATTACACAATTTAATTTATACACAAATACAGAACAGCCCAGCTTTGCCCACGCTCGCATTCACACCTGCATATTTAAAAGAAAAACCCCTTAACACATTTTAAAACAAAATACCCTTCTCGACCGTAGCACGTGGTGATCACCCGAAACGCGTTATTTCATTTTTGTATTTGGTAGTGTGTCCGAAATTCATTTGTTGGTGTTCTTGGTAGACTATAGTTTCACTTCACTGTTAAATTACGGTTGATAAATCACTTTTTACTTGAAATTATAACATTTTTGAAAAGAGCTCACTTGGCTCTGTACCTGCAGGTACGGTCGCTAGGCTAAACTGCGCAGAGCGGTAAGGCGTTCACTGCTAACTGAACTTCGTCGTTTTTTTAGGAAACCAATGCCTGTTATTTGTTCGTCACAGTTTCGTCCCATGCTCTACATGTAGTTGTTGGAGTGAATATAGCATAGGATCTCAGCTAGGCATTGGCTGACGTCATTAAAGTGGGCAGGACTTAAGCAGCATTTCCGGAAGATCTTTGAAAAGACGATGAATACTTGTGCGCTTTGGCCATCTTGAGTTTTTACCAGCGCGTGGGTTGGCGCCCATGCTTGGTGGACGCATAGGTGCGCACTGCCACACTCTCGCATAGTTCTTGGAAAATCTAGGGTGGTAAATTCTTTGCTTGCTGATTGCACCACACTATTGAGTCTTGCCTTTGTCCCAAACTGTTCAGTCTACACGTGTTCTTTCGTAACCGAAATAACGTCGCATAATACAATTTCACAATATTTTATAAGACTCCCGCACCAAATGAAATAAATAAAATGTAATACCCCATACTGTAAAAAATGAAATGACCCAAAATTGACACGCTACAATACCCCCTCGATGAGAATTCTGCTGTCCACAACAGAAGAAATCTCATCGATACACCCCGAAGAGGACCGGTGAGGAACTGGTGCCAACAACCCCCTTGTTCTTACTCTACCTGGGTACACTACCCCCCTGGCTCAGTGACCATGGACTCATCTGAACGAGATCACTGGACTTCTCCGTAAGAGATCCCAACACCGGGAAATCGAACAGACTCGTACCACAGCGCACCTTACCTTCTAACATGCTACCCCCAAAAATCCTCAATCCCTGGCTCAGATTATGCCAGATCCTCCACCGATATGTTTCCCCTTTTATGCAAGCTGGGCTGCCTTTAGCAAATACTGGGCTCACACACACTCACATTACATGTTGACATAACACATAGTAAAATTGAAAAATTATAAAAATTCTTTAAAATTGACAAAAAATTTAAAATTCAAAATAATATACTCAAAAAATTCTCTTCCTGGTTTTCTGTTTTCTTTTAAAATGACTTACGTTAAACATTTCTTCTAATCAACACAGATCCTTAATCTAACATATAATCACTTACAGTCTAACAGTACAATACAATACAATCAATCAATAAAAATAAACATGTTAGGTACACACATAAGAAAAGAATCATTACTCAAACTATTCATTCGCTGGCAGGCGAAAAATCCAGTTTTTTTTTTTTTCAAAAAAAAATTAAAATTTCCAAAAATTTTAAAATTCAAAAAAAAATTTTAATTTATTACAATGTTTCCTTTATATGTAAAATTATTTAGGAATTGGTTTAAATTAATTAAATGAACAAATTGAATTGACTTCCTACTATACAAGCTTAGTAGGCATATGACCTCATCAGCTGATCGAAACTAGGTCAAGTCCAAGACCCTTGACCTACATATGTTATGTATACTTTCTGAAACTACATTAAACATCTGTAATAATCTAATGTGGAACATCAAACAACAAAACAAAACCTTTAAAATAAACAAAATATTAATATAAATAATAAGCAAATTGACATTTAAATTGTTTAAAATAAACAATTCTTACTTTTACATTATTTCAAAGTTTTGTCACTGGTTTAAAAAATAATCAATTGTATATTCTTTATCATCAATCTCTCTTTATTTAATAATCTGATTCTACACTACTGTGGGTGATGTAAATTATTTATTCTCATTTAATTTACTACTTACTCTGTATACATATATCAACTTTCTCCCTCTGACTCTAATATTAATCAACTTCAACTCCCATGACACCCATCTCTACCAAAATCTCTACCAAAACTCTCTCTAACCCCAACTTATCATTTAACACAATTCGCCGCCTTCTCTCTATATATATAAAAATACTCTCTAACCCTTTGTACATAGGATACGTGTTTCCCCCACCCAAAAACTCAATTCCCTTATTTGGCGGCCTGGATTCTACCTAAGGCAGCCCCTCCTCACTAAAATCGATACCAATTCCCGTCCCAACATATCATTAAGTTGCGAACTCCTACATTACACTACCCTCTATTACAAAATTGCCATCCCCAAAAATCTCAATCTCATTACCTTACTACAACTACAACAAAATAACCTCATTAATTATAAACAACAATATATCACTCAAAACTCCACATAAATTCTCCATTACTACTGTGTCAACATCAATACTTCTTAAAATTCTACAACATATATTAACTCAAAACAACGTCACATTACTCTCATCTCTACTAGTTCGACTTTAACTCTGACTTCAACTTGGACAGATCTACATGTCCCATAAAATATTCATCACCCAAAATTATCTCTCGTTAACTGGCATAAATTATTCCTTTATTTCTCATTTTATCAAATTATTTTTATCATTACTTCAAAACATCTGTAATACATTAAACATTACATTGAACATCAATTACTTAGAACATTTATAACCAATATACCAGTGACATGTTATTGCTGATCAGCTGATATCCTAACATAATGAAAACACATCTCAAAATTGAACAAATTACATGAAATATTTATATATATGTATTTATCAATACTCACTTCTATTATGTTAATTGCCTGCCAGTCAGTTTACTTATCTGCATAGTTTAAAATACACACATAATGAAGACACATACTGTTATCAATGCTTATATCTAACGTACAACGATAAAATCATACACTTAAAATTATAGCATGTAATGAACACCTCATATTAAATATCTAAGCAGCTAGTTAATTGAACAGAGCCCAAGCAGTTTTATTTGATCAAAATTTGAATTAGTAAGGAAATTTTTATGTTATAAAATTTACATTCGTGACTCCTTTGAGTCACCTCCCAGCCACACACACTATTTCAAATTATGGAGGACTGTGGCGCCCTTGCTCTTCGACAAAGACTGTATATTTTGGAGCAGGTTTTACCTCTCCGTGTCTTTGCTTCCGCTATTACATTTCAAAGTTATTGAACATCAACATGTTCGGGTCCATAATCACTTGCCCTTAATGCGGGTCTACCACCCGTCTCTGCTACCCCCAAGCGGGCAGAGTGGCAGCCGCTGTTTCATAGTTCCGGGAGATTCCCCCTAATTGTCTCCCCCCATTGAATTTCTAATATGTACCAATTTCAAGTCAGCTATGGTCAAGGGACTTGATATGACCATAGCTGGCCACTAGCCAAATCCACGATTAGTGCTGGTAAGGCAGTAATCGCCCGAAAAGTCGGGGAAATCTAAACTTCAATTTGACTGCCTGTTACACATCAATCTAGTTATGTGCGACACGGTCGTTTGGCAGTGTGTAAATTTTAATTTACACTAATAAGGTGTGCCGCACATTTTCACCATTTTGGCCTCCGATGGAGGTAACACTCACTGTTACCCCCAACCCATTTCGCTACCTACGGGAGCACAGGCCACCCCCACAATAACAACTTACTAACTAAATATTAACATTGATAACTAAACTTTCTACATATGCAGTTCAACACTCCATTGTTCTATCACTTCATTGAGCACCAAACTACCCCCCAAAATATCCCCACTTCTTGTATTGACACCAAGTTTATATTTTGTTACACATCTTTTCAAAGCGTGTTTTCATACTCACTGATACTAAAACTTGACAATTATATTTGGTCACTTAATTCTAAAATTTATCTAAATTTAAAATTATATACATCCAAAAAAAAAATTTTTCTATTACTAAAATCGGCGATTATGGACGCACCTGAAACGGGGGTGTTCTGCGATGAAGTATAGGAAAATACCAGAGCAGATCTACTTTGTGCAGTTACTTCCCCTTCTATGCAACTGTGCTACCTTATCTGCTCATCTCCACTAACCCATCGTCTGATCTGGTATTCATTATACTTCTCCGCAAAACTCTTCATTTCGGGTGTAAGCAAAACTATTGTCAATGGCTCAATTTTAAATTTGCCAGTGACACTAAAAGTATTGAAATTTGTATGCACTGCCTTTATATGTAACACTCTAAGGCAGTGCAGGCACGTGACAGGTACATCAAAACTGATGCACCTAGAGTGTATAAAAATTTTAATTCACCACGTACCTGTTTGGGGTCCCCCTCCCCGTCCAAATATGTGTGGTTAAATTTCTATGTTGTACCAATTTTGGTGGATCTGGACCATCGTTGCTTTCACGCCCGAAGGAAGATCTGCCAACCATGGCCCGCCTCCGAGTTCCGAATTCCACGGCCAGGACTGGTAAGATCGTGACCGCCCGAAAATGGGGGAGGATCCCTTCTGTAATCAAACAACAATATTTTAAACTTATTTATAAACATACCCTAATTAAAGTGACCGATATAATTTTAAATTCGTCGCATTCTGAGTACCTACTATTCCCTGCGTCGCTGGGTTCCTCAGCACATACGCATTCTGCATTTTTATTTCTATAATTTCATAGGGTCCTTCATACAACAAGAAAAACTTCTTTATTTCCCTATCTTGGGCACTGGACAAATCATGTCTTTTTACTAACACTAACTGACCTACCTCATACTTGGTCCATTTCCCCTTAGCATCGTGCTTCTGTTTTCTTCGCTCTCCTCTCGTGAGTAAGTTCTCGTTCGCCAATCTAATTTTCATGTTCCTGTCCAAAACTTGACCTTCTGGTGGGTATTCGAAAAGTTGTTCCAATATCCTAGGCGGCCTTGTTCCCCTGATCAACTCATGCGGCGTAAATCCCGTAGACTCATGGGTGGTACAATTCAGCCATTCCTCTACTTTCTTCACGTAGGATGGCCATTCTGTGTGTTTGGCGTGACAATATGCCCGAAATATCCTGCCAATCTCTCTCATCACCCGTTCTGCTTGGTTCGACTGAGGATGGTACACTGCCGTATGCTTGGGTATGATACCTTCCCATCCAAGCGTCTGCCGCCATTTGCCGCTGATAAATTGTGGACCGTGGTCAGATAATATAATTTTCGGTTTTCCAACATTAAGCATGTAGTCTTTTATTATTTTCTCACTGAGTACTTTACTCGTCGCCCTCTTAATGCTATATAACTTTACAAACTTTGAAAAAGTGTCTAGAACTACAAATACATACAACACACCACCGCTACCCCTGGGTAATGGTCCATATAAATCAACCCCAACTAGATCAAAAGGTTTATCTACTTTTATATAATTCATCTCCCCTTCTACTCTGCAATTCACTACTTTCGATTTTTGACATAAATCACACACTCTCAACACTTTTCTAACTCTTTTCTCCATATTCTTAAATATACATGACTCTTTCAAAACATTTGCACACTTTCTCGCACCAAAATGACCATACCTTAGATGACAATCCCAAACAATTTTATCTATCAACCCCTCGGGTATAACTAACCTCCAATCACGCTCCCCACCATCTACTTTTTTAAACAAAATACCTTGATATACTTGAAATTGCTCATTATATTCAGATCCCTCTACATCTGTTTCTAAACTAACAATTATTCTACCCAATTTACTATCAGATCTTTGCATGTTTTTAATATCACTTAATTCCTCACCAAAAATTCTATCTTCTCTAGTTAGTCTAAAAATTTCTATTTCTTTAAGGTCCCTACCAGTTTTATTGTCTATAACATCTACTCTAGAAAGTGTATCTGGTACCTTATTATCTGACCCCTTTATGTATTCCCATGAAAAGTTATACTCTTGTAAGGCTAATACCCACCTGGTTAATCGGCTATGTGTCAGCTTACATGAATTCAGAAATGATAGTGCCTTGTGGTCCGTCCGGATTATTGTGGTATTACCTAGTATGTAGGTACGGAATTTACCCACGGCGAACACAATACTTAAGAGTTCCTTTTCGGTTGTCGTATAGTTTTTCTCAGCCGACAGCAGCGATCTACTGGCGAAGGCGATCGTTAGATGTTCCTTGTCGCAGCTCTCCTGGTATAGCTCCGCCCCCAGCGCTACATTGCTGGCGTCGGTCTGCAAATAAAAAGTCTTATTAAAATCAGGATGGTTCATCATGATCATGTGACTAAACTTTCTCTTAATTTCGTTAAACGCATTTCGTTCCTTGTCGCCCCATCTCCACTGTTTATTCTTCTGCAGTACAGCACTCTGGTTGGATGTTGTGTGTGCGTAGTTCTCCTGAAATTTCCTGTAAAAATTGCATAAGCCTAAAAAACTCTGTAATTGCTTAATGTTTTTTGGTTCGGGGAATCGCATTTTGGCTTCCACTTTGTCCGGGTTAGCTAATATCCCCTCCTGTGTAATAATAAATCCTAAAAAATGTATTTCTGTTTGCATAAATTTGGACTTGTCCCAATTCACTGTTAAACCCCCTCTTTGCAGCTTATCTAATACATATTCTATGTGCTCTAAATGTTCAGTGAATGTCCTAGAAGCTATCAAAATATCATCGACATATATGGTTAAAAAATCTAAACCCTTAGGTTGTAAAATATTATCTAGACATTTAATAAAACTGGCAACACTGGTGTTTAATCCAAAAGGCAAGCGTTTAAATTGGTAATTCTTACCGTTGAACAGAAAAGCCGTGTATTTCCTGCTCTCGGTTGCTAATGGCACCTGCCAATATCCAGCTGTCAAGTCCAAGGATGTCATGTATTTGACTCCGCTAAACTTCTGTAAAATTTCATTTATTGGTTCCGGAGATTCCCGGTCAGGTATAATAATTTGATTAATTTTCCGAGCATCTAAACATAACCTTACCTTTCCATCCTTTTTTATTACTACGACCAAAGGGTTTGAATAGGGTGATACTGAGCATTCAATTATGTCTCCCTGCATCATCCGGTCTAGTTCCTCCTGCACAGCTCTCCTCTTCGAAAACGTCACCGGGTAGCTTCTCTGCATGTATGGTGCGTGGTCCCGGACTTTCAGCTCACAGATGTAGTCCTTCGCTTTCCCTGGTGATTCGTCAAACACCTCTCTGTACCGCTCCACAACGGCCCACAGCTCCTCTCGCTGAGTATTTCCTACAACTGTGTCTTCGTTAAAGAATTTATCGGCTCTACCTGCCCACACACTCTCATTACGCTCATGCATTTCTCCCTCCTCACTCTCTAGACATATATTTATTTTGGTCTCTATCTCTCTATCGCTTATCTGTTTATGTAACATTTTGATTCCAGTGACTTTAGCTTCATTTACTACTTTCTTAAACTCTATTCTGACAGGTTTATTCCCCTTTTCAAATTTTACTATTTGTTTATTAAAATCTATTACTGCTCCGTTTCTTTCCAAAAAATCATTTCCCAATATTACATCTAGACTCAACCCTTTTACTACTAGGAAAGTGTTTTCAAATTCAACTTCATTTATTAAAATATTCAATTGTACTTGTCTGGTTATTCTCTTACTTCTCACCCCAGTTACCCCCACTACTGTAACCCCGGCAACTGGTAATGACGGTATATTCTTGTTTAACTCTTTTAATTCACCCATGACATTTTCAGAAATTACTGAGATCTCACTACCGGTATCAATTAAAGTTTTATAATTCTTACCTTCAATGTTAATTGTCACCTCAGTCAATCCTGCTCTGCGTTCCATCACCTTGTTCTCCTCTTCTTCTAATAATTATTTCGCCATGTCCATCTTGACAACGTTGTTTGAATATTCGTTGATTACTTGGACCCGGTTCTCCGTTGACAATGGTTGGGCCCGCTTCTCCATTGTCCTCCTTAGTTTTCCGTGGATGGACCTGCTACAGCTGGATGATTCCCTCCTCTACCTCTATTATAATGTCCTCCTCCTCTTGGTGTTCCTCTATAAAATTCTCCGCCCCTCGACTGTTGATTTGGTGGTGGGTTCGTTCTCTCGTTCCTGGCGCACTCCCTGGTTCGATGACATCTAAAACAATTTGTTCAATTAGCATAATTGTCAGTTTCACACTCTCTACACCTCCAACTCTCGCCCCTATTATCAAAATTTCCTCCCCGCGCTCCTCTATGAAAATTCGGTGTACCCCTACTCTGATGGTAACTATTATTATAATTAGGTACTACTGTTGGGTTTGTACGTCGCCCTATGCCGCGCTCCCCTATATTCTGTAACACGTCTAACATGTTCTCTAGTTCGCTTATATTGGTAATCTCTTTAGTCATTAGCGTAATTTGCACCTCTCTGGGCAGGTGTTTACTAACATGTCTTACGAATGATCGAAATGGTAACGGCGTTTCTAAATATTTAGCCTCGTTATATATATTCATCACGTATATGGTTAAGTGGTTATTCATTCGTCCGAAATTTCCGCTACCCATTATTTTACTCCTTAGGATTTCCTGGTCTTCTTCTGACCAGTATTTGTTTCGAAAAGCTACTTCAAAGTCCTCGAAACTACCCCACTCAACATTGTGTACTTCCGCCCATATTTCTGCACTACCCTTAAAACATTTTAAAATTTTCAATAGCTTGACCTCCCAACTACTACTATTGAATCGATTAAATTCCCGTGTTCGGTTCAAAAATTGTATTGGGTGCATTCTACGATTTTCACTACTAAAAGTTTCTAATTCTATTTCATTATTTGTGTCTCGTGTCATAAATATGCGTTCAGTAGCATTGTTTACATTTTGATTTTTTACTAAACTTAATTCATCTCTCATACTACTAATGTTTTGTTCCAGTGAATCTAATTTTTTGTCCTTACTATATTCAGACTGTACATTATTTTTTGATATTACATCGATAGATTCATTTACTGCTTGTATTTCTGTCTTATAATTATTTTCAATTTCATTTATTTTAGAGTCTATCTTATTTTGGTGTTCATCAATATTTTGACTAATTTTTTCAACTGTCATTACTACACTACTCAGTTTACATTCAGTTTCAGTATTACATTTATTAATTTTATATTCTATGTCATCGTTATACTCATTCATTGAATTAATTACTTTTTCATTATTCTCATTGATTTTCTTCTCCACTCTACTTATCTGATTATCAATTTCATTAAATTTAACATCTATCTGCTGTATTGAATTGTCTAACTTGGTTTCTACTTGGTTAATTTTATCAGTCAACTCTACTTTGGTACTTTCACAATGTCTATTAATCTCTTGAATTTCATATTTCAACTCATTAATATCTCTACTTTGTCTATCTAATTTTATGTCATTACTGTCAAAACGACTATCAAATTTATTATTCATTTTTTCTAATAAATTAAGTACAATACTCATTGGATCATCATCTACCTTATTGTATTTTGTTGAGGTCGGGGTTGCTTGAATCCCTGAATCCTCTGTATTATCTTTTTCATTTGTGTTACTTACATTCATATTCTTATCGTCTTGACCTACATTCGGTGTTGAATGTATTTCAAGACTACTCATCACAGCTGATTCGTCAAATTCAGCTGTTTCGCTTATCACAGGCGAGTCGGACAAATCGACTCCGTTCTCTGCTGTATTTTCCATTATTATTATTTTTAAATATTTACTCTGTTTCTTATGTGAACAAATATTCTTTACTTATTTTGCGTAACTTTACATAAGTACCTTGTTTTAACTTTATATTTAACTTTAACTTTAACCTTATATTAACTTATTTTGCGTATTCTCACTCAACCTCCAAATTACGATTGCATCCCATTTATAGGTATGGAATTTATATTATTAAATTCGTCCCGTTCGTGGCGCCATTGTTACTTTCAATATTAATTGACATAATAATAATACAAAATAAACATTGAGAAACTTCTACTTACCATCACTCGGCTTTAAGGTTACGTCATACGTACTTTAGGATGCAGGCGTAATTTCTTAAGGTTGTGTGAATAATTTGCACAGCACATTGGTATGAAGAGAATTGAGATTTTATTTTTGATCAAGTCATTTAAATTTAAATATAAAAAAAAACAAATATCCTGCTTTTTGCATCTTACTCGTAATAACACTTACAACTATGGCTTACCTTAGGTTTGATAATTACACAATTTAATTTATACACAAATACAGAACAGCCCAGCTTTGCCCACACTCGCATTCACACCTGCATATTTAAAAGAAAAACCCCTTAACACATTTTAAAACAAAATACCCTTCTCGACCGTAGCACGTGGGATCACCCGAAACGCGTTATTTCATTTTTGTATTTGGTAGTGTGTCCGAAATTCATTTGTTGGTGTTCTTGGTAGACTATAGTTTCACTTCACTGTTAAATTACGGTTGATAAATCACTTTTTACTTGAAATTATAACATTTTTGAAAAGAGCTCACTTGGCTCTGTACCTGCAGGTACGGTCGCTAGGCTAAACTGCGCAGAGCGGCAAGGCGTTCACTGCTAACTGAACTTCGTCGTTTTTTGAGGAAACCAATGCCTGTTATTTGTTCGTCACAGTTTCGTCCCATGCTCTACATGTAGTTGTTGGAGTGAATATAGCGTAGGATCTCAGCTAGGCATTGGCTGACGTCATTAAAGTGGGCAGGACTTAAGCAGCATTTCCGGAAGATCTTTGAAAAGACGATGAATACTTTTGCGCTTTGGCCATCTTGAGTTTTTACCAGCGCGTGGGTTGGCGCCCATGCTTGGTGGACGCATAGGTGCGCACTGCCACACTCTCGCATAGTTCTTGGAAAATCTAGAGTGGTAAATTCTTTGCTTGCTGATTGCACCACACTATTGAGTCTTGCCTTTGTCCCAAACTGTTCAGTCTACACGTGTTCTTTCATAACCGAAATAACGTTGTCGCATAATACAATTTCACAATATTTTATAAGACTCCCGCACCAAATGTAATAAATAAAATGTAATACCCCATACTGTAAAAATGAAATGACCCAAAATTGACACGCTACAACGCTAGCCAATTATACAGGCTGCCTACGTTGTAACAAACTGAAAATCAACTCAACACATAGAACAATAATATTTACTCTAATTATTAGGACACAAGGGAAGGTATTTTCACTGATTTATGCACTCACTTCAATCTGTAATAAGATGACATCTCTTTATTAACAAATTATATATATAGATCCCATTACAAAAAAAATTTATACTGAAATATTTAAAAAGGGTTTTCTGTCAAACAAGGGATCATATTGATCATGTAATTTACCTCGGATCCGAGTCTCTTTAATTTTAGTAAAGACGTCTGAATTTTACTTTGCTTATCAAGGAGCTTGCATGATTACATAAACCATTTGAAGAATGGTATTATTTAGTTAAGGGATTATAACTTATATTTCAAGATTAATATTACAACGTATGATTTTAGAAATTACAGTTTACATTTCTTTTTGTTTTACTTAATGCTTAGAGAAGATTATTGTCTTTTGAAAAGTCTCTGGCATGTATGAAAAGTTATATTTTAAAAGTACTTAATTCTCGGTAGGCAAGCCACCGAGTCACCTCTCAAATAAGCTTTTGCTGTCCGTGTCCTGGGGCGTGAATCTTCGGAACTCTGGTAGTCGGGGTAGTCATCTGGGTCGTGTTTCCGGTGAAAGTCTTCTAGGTGTATTAATGGGGAGATGGATGTTATGCTGCGTGAAGTCGGGTTGATCCTCGGCGGTTCTGGTAAATGTTGTATAGGTGGTAGTCGTCCGTATATGCAGTTGAGCACGTCACATATTCACTGGTAGAGTAGTACTGGAGTTTGCATCTTCTTCTTTTTACAATACTATCTGAATTACATCACTCGAATAATACTCGAGAGATCGTCTTTTAATTAACTTGAGACATCACCTTATATACGAGTTCTTTTTTTTTTTTTACATTACCACATTTGTTTAACAAATTCCTCACTACATCTTATATATAAATAGAACTAGCTCTCCATGTTTTTAGTGGTAGCTAACACTCATTTAAAAATTTAAAACAAACATTTTTTGAAGAGCCCTCGCTTGGAGGTGTTTACAGTCTGAACGCCGCATCGTAACTCTTGCATTGCTACAACAGGTTGATTGCAACAAAGCGGAGTGAGTACTCCGCCACAATATAGTTCCAACTTTTTATCAAATATACATTCTTATAGTAAGACAAAACAAATTATCTAGACTTATTTAGTTTACAGGGATTATTATAAGTACTACTTGTGACTTCAAATTATTAATTATTTACATTACGATTTTCAGATATTTCTAAGTTACAGACGGTTCGCTATGCACGTTGTGTCCGGAATTAAGCAGGTCAACGCATGATAATTTACTAAAGGGTTAACTGTATTATTCTTAACTTTTTACATTACGATTTTTTTATTACTTATTTAGTTAGATTTTCTTAATTTAATTCTCATAACTATTCTGAGTTAGTTCAGGGGTATTTGGTTTAATCGTGCGATTTAAAATACTTACTTACTTTCTTTTTCTTTGTTTTTTATTATTAAATTTTTTTTTATTTGACAATTTAAATCGTCACAGTTGTAGGCCAACATCTTTTACACCACCGGGCACCAAATTGCCGTAATTATGATGCACGCACTGTTTGGTGAGTTGATTAACTTTTTTTTTTAAACTGAAAATTTAGTATTTCATAATGATTTCACAATTGGTGCAGCATCCTTGAGTCACTTCCCCGGCCGTTTGATTGTACTGCTTGGCGTTAAAATTGTGACTGACCGACGCCACGCCGAAGCGTCCTACCCCCACCTCTCTTCATGTTCCAGCACTAATCCAGTTTAATCTCCTATCCTGGTGAGCACATTGTCCAGTTGGCTGATGCAACGCTCCAGGAATGTGTGACATTCGTTCAAAAGTCACATACACTTGCCGATCGCGACAATGCTTCTCATACCAAAAGTCACATACAACAAATTCCATGTTCGCTTTCTGAGGTCTCACACACATGAAAATACGTTTTTGTAATGCTTAAGGAAATGTACCAGTACAAAATTAAAATAAAAGTGAAAAAAAAGTTTTTTTTACATGACTGCTTGTAAATATATAGGGTGCATCAGCTAAATCTGGACAAAAGTTAAAAAAAATTGTTTATTCAATGAAAGCTTTTAAATTACAAAAATGTTTGTTGTTCATCGCGTAAGGACTTCCTGAGCCCTGTTATTCAATATAACCCCGTTTGCTGCAATTGCTGCCTCAATCCTTTCTCTATTGGACAACCGTGCTCTCTTCAGTAGCTTCCTGTCCAAATTCACAGATGTTGCCTTAACAGTAGCTTGAAGGGTTGCCATACTGGGGTGTGTGGCCTTGGTAGACACCCTTTCAATAACACCCCAAACATAGTAATCGAGGAGTTTAAACCAGAACTATTGGGAGGCCAGAACTCTTTTGGACCAAAATGCATCCACTTATTCCAAACCAGTATTGCACTAAATAGCCTGTATGAGCAGGTGTGCCATTCTGTTGACAGGTGTATGGCCTCACGGAGGCCACAGTTTTCATCCATAGCTTCAGAAGTAAACCTCCTGCATCATGGTCTCGCTTAGGACATGATCGTTGGCAGGAAACTTTGTTCTGGCTATTACGGGGACATCCTAGAAATCATAATTAGTCGATTTTGGGTACCCAAAGAACCAAATAATTTCAGTCAGTGAATGCCCGGTACCCCCACACTCAATCCCACTAACTTGGCCATTTTGAGGTTGTGCGTGACTTACATGTACGTCTGGCTTACCCGAGCCCCAACAATCAACTGCTGCTAAAGTCAGGTGTGGCATTAAATTCAATTTGAATTTTGTCTGGATTTAGCTGATACATCCTGTATGTAATGGTTTTACTTATATGCATGCAAATAAGTAATGCTATAGAAGTAAGAAGTAAACTGTGAGAAAATGTGGAAGTGGCCATTTGTACAAGAAAGTTTGGACCCTCAATTTATTAAGTTTTTTTTAAATTAATATTTAATATGTAAAAGTAAAAAAGTTTGATGGTATGTGTAAATATTTGCTCATATAGTAAATTTATACTGTATGAGTTTTCACTTGATTTTAATAATTATTAATACGAATGACTAAAGTATTTTTAGTACAGTTGATTAAACTGTATGTTCAAAACAAGATCAAGTGACACTAAGGTAATTTTTCCCTTTAATATTGGAGATAATGAATTAGAAACTACTTTTAATTTTATGAACAATTTTATGGAAAAGCCAGGAGGTGTTTTTTTGTTGCAGTACCCTCTGCATGGAATGATAAAGCAAGTGTGAAATGGTGTTATGATGAGAGGTATTTTAAGAGAGAGTTGTATTTTGAGAGGGAGATAGAGTTGTTTGAGGTAGGTAGAAGATATAAAGAGTTAAGAGTGAAGATTGAGAGAGTTGATGATTATATTGAATTCTTACCTGGTGATGTGGTTAGTGCAGTCAGAGGTGATAATAATGTTGTTGACTTACCTGTATATAAGATTGGGTTACTAGTAGTAGATGATTACTATACTAAAGAAATGATAAAAGACTTGATCATAACATATAATACTAAAGGAGAATTGACCATACCAAATGTCAACAGGTTTTATGAATTAATAGTATGCCATAATGTTTGTAAATACTGCTACGACAGCATAGAACAATCTACGCATTTATCGAATGCGCCAGAAAGATCTCGACGTAAGCGTGTGGTGTACGTGCTACTAAACGCATGTTGCGAGAATTTTCTGGACTATGCCAGCCTTCGCTCGGGCGCTCGGACTGTGTCAAGGCCGCAGCAATTATGTAGTGCGCGAGAGATAAGACGCAGTTTGGAAGCTTCTGGTGTGTTAGCGTAACTATAAATACATCGCGTCGCGGCCTTAGTTTTGAGTTCAATGCGAGATTTTTGACTGTGCGGTTCGAAAGTATTAGTGCGATATATTTACAGAGCGGTTCGAGTTATTACGGTGTACCTTCAAGTAGTTATTAGTGAAGTGTTGCGTTTTATATTCGGACGGTATAAATGTAATACAGTTGAGTTTTAATATTAGTGGACATTTTATTGCGTATGAACCATTTCATTTGATTTGTTGTAGACACTGTGTTGTTAATTACGAACTGTTTTACTATAACAATTAAAGGTGTGATTAGTGACTTAATTGGTGTCTTGTACTTATTATGTTTCCACTGTACCTACGACGATCGAGTAGACCGTCGTAACAGTGGTGTCAGAAGTGGGATAGAACGGTTAACAGTGGAAACAGTGGATACTTTGTACAAGACGAGTGTAATTCGTAATTAATCGAAAACATGGATCCCAGTCAGATGATGGAAGCTTTACAAACACTGCTGCGGCAGACACAGGAAGAAGCAGAGAAACGACAGGATGAGAAAGCAGAAAAACGACAGGATGAAAAACGCAGGCAGGAAAGAGAAGAAGCTGAGGAACGTCAGAAAGCACTAATGCTAGAAACAGAAGAAAGACAAAAAGATAAAACGGAAGCTCTCTTTGAAACTATGCAGAAACAGTTGCAAGAACACAGTGCCGCAGAATTGGGTATCCTACGAGGTGAGCTTAATAAACAAGTTACTAAAATATCGGAGGTACAAGAGTCAATGACTTTAAAAATAGCTGAAGTAGAAAAATCTGTCTTGATTGTTGAAGAATCGATGTCTACAAAAATATCTGTTATAGAAGAATCTGTGTCAAATAAAATATCTGCAGTAGAAAACTCAATGGCAAACATAAGAGAACAAATTAAAATTGAAGTTGAACAGTGCATGAAGATTCAACCAAAACAAATTTCTGAACAGACTGTACCAGTGATCAAGACAGAAAAATACACAGAAAATAAGTTAACAGAGAAAGTCACTTTGCCTGCAGTAGGGACAGTTCATGTCAAAGCTCCAACCTTTGACGGAAGCACTCACTGGGCAACGTACCTCCGCCAATTTGAAGCTGGTGCATGCGCAAATAATTGGACAGAAAAAGACAAGGCTGTTTCACTTGTTCTTGCATTAAAAGGACCCGCGGCAGAACTACTACAGAAAGTGCCACCTGACAGCCAGAACACCTATGCCGAGTTGATAAAAGCTCTAGAATTACGGTATGGTGATAAACATTTGCGAGATGTGTACTGCACCCAGTTGAGAGCAAGGCGACAGCATTCCGGGGAGAGTCTTCAAGAGTTTGAAGCAAGTATCGACAGACTAATTAGACTGGCCTATCCTGAAGCGCCGGAAGATTTTCGAACGCGTTTTGCGATGCAGACATTTACTGCCGGTGTCCGAAATAACGAACTACAGCAAGTGTTACGAATGGCAAGACACCAGAACAGTGCGGACGCCCTGGTACATGCTTTGCAATTTGAGGCCGCCAAATCAGCGTCTGCTTGGACAAGTCATAAAGTGCGCGCGCTAAAAGATCGCGACGGCACAGACGATGAGGAAGAAGAACAGGGAACAGAGACTCGACGGTCGGCGCCACAGAATAAAATAAGAAAGGATGGAAGACCGAAGTGTTATAGATGTGGGAAACCTGGACATCTACAACGAGATTGTCGGGTTAGAATTCAGCAGCAGGGAAACGAGCAGTAGTCGGTACAACGGGGCGTGTGCTGACTAACTGGAGGAACGAAGCCCCTAGACAATACGCAATTTCTACACTTCAGAAAAACAGCGGGAGCTTGGTAGTTACCGGATTTGTTCAAGAAAGGCCAACCTCGATTACAGTTGACACAGGCGCAACAGTTTCTATTGTGCGCCCCGACGTGGTGAAAGATCTCAAGCCAATCTGGTGCTCTTGCAGCTTGCGAACAGCTACTGGACGGCCTGTAAAAGTGTATGGAAAAGTGGAGATACACCTACGCCTCGGTAGACTTGAGTTTAATCATCAAGTACTTGTTGCAGACATTGTGGATGAAGCAATTCTTGGTGTGGACGTTATGAACGCATACGGATTTATAGTCGACTTCAATAACAATGTCTTGAGAATCGGAGGCGAAGAGGTAATGCTATCAACAATGACGACAGCAGAAAAATCGATGGACGTCATAAACCAAGTGGCCGTAACTGTTCCGCCAAACTCCGAAAAGATCATCATGGTTAGAACTGCGGTAGATACTAGGGGCAATCAGTGCTCTATATTCGAACCCCAGGTAGTCAGCACACCGGGCATACTAATTGCCAGAAGTTTAGTAAAACCTGACGCAACCGGAAATGTACCTATTAGCGTGGCGAATATTTTGGATCAAGCTATCACTTTACAAAGCAATACGCTCCTAGGCAAATTGACTCCTGTGGCCTGGGTAGCCGGAATAACGCAACGAAGACCCAGTTCTTCGGATACTTCTAAATTACCAGAAGAACTGCAAGAATTATTGAACAGATCTTCTAACGACCTCTCAAGTGGTGAGGTAAAAGAACTCGGACAGTTTTTACACGAATTCAAAGATTGTTTTGCAGTTCGGGGACAGTCACTGGGAAGAACCTCTCTTGTGCAACATTGCATCAATACCGGGGACACAACACCGATACGCCAACCTCCTCGAAGGCCTCCATTATCTAAACAAGAGGAGATGTCTCTGTTAGTACAGGACATGTTGAAGGAGGGAGTAATTGAACCTTCGTCAAGTGCTTGGTCTTCCCCTGTAGTGCTGGTAGCGAAGAAGGATGGTGGACTGCGTTTCTGCGTAGACTACCGGAGGTTAAATGACGTTACAAAGAAAGACTGCTATCCATTACCTCGCGTTGACGATACACTCGACACGTTGTCCGGAGCACAGTGGTTTTCCACATTGGACCTGAAGAGTGGATATTGGCAAGTGGGTCTTCATCAAGACGACAAGGAAAAGACCGCTTTCTCGACCCCAAGTGGCTTATTCCAATTTAACGTCATGCCATTTGGACTCTGTAATGCACCGGCAACATTTGAGAGATTGATGGACCTGATACTCCGAGGCCTGACGTGGAAAACTTGCCTTGTTTACTTAGACGATGTCATAGTGATCAGGAAGACTTTCGAAGATCATTTGGAAAACCTTAAGGAAGTTCTAACTAGAATTCACGGTGCACAACTGAAGCTGAGCCCGAAGAAGTGTTCTCTATTCCAGAAGGAAGTACAGTATTTGGGCCATCTGGTTTCGGCAGCGGGCGTTAGCATGGATCCTAATAAAGTAGACACCGTAAGAGACTGGCCAGTTCCGAAGAATAAACACGAAGTTCGGAGTTTCCTGGGGTTATGCTCATATTACCGACGTTTTGTGAAAGGCTTCGCTACTATTGCTAAACCACTACATGAGCTAATGGACAATAAACGAAACTTCCAATGGTTGAGAGAGTGTGAACAAGCATTTAGAACGTTGAAGATTGCATTATGTTCGCAGCCAATTCTCGCTTTTCCAGCTTCCGAAGGGAAGTACATCGTAGACACAGACGCAAGCAATACTGGTCTAGGAGCAGTTTTGTCTCAAGTGCAGAACGGTGAAGAACGAGTAATAGCGTATTACAGCAAGACACTTTCTAAACCAGAGAGAAATTATTGTGTTACAAGAAGAGAGTTGTTGGCAATTGTCAGAGCTTTGGAGCACTTCCATAAATACCTCTATGGGAGAGAGTTTTCACTACATACCGACCATGCTGCACTTGCATGGCTCTTGAGATTTAAAAATCCGGAAGGACAGTTGGCAAGGTGGGTCGAACGTCTGCAAGAGTACAACTTCAAGGTACAACATCGGCGGGGGCGCCTGCACGGTAATGCAGATGGCTTATCACGAAGACCGTGCCCGGAAGACTGCCGACATTGCCACAGAAAGGAAGAACAAAACTCAAGCGAACATGTTCAAGCCATCACTGTAGATTTCCTGGCTGATGGCTGGACAACACAAGACTGTCGACAAGAACAGATGACTGATGAAGACATTGGACCGATCTTGACAGCAAAAGAGGAAGGTCGCCGCCCGGAGTGGTAAGATATCTGCCATGGTTCTGAAGTGCTGAAGGGCTACTGGGCACAATGGGAATCTGTTACCTTAGAAAACGGATTGCTCAAAAGGGCTTGGGAAAGTGCAGGTGGACGAGACGTGGTCATGCAGTTGATAGTTCCCCGAAGTAAAGTGCAGTCTGTTTTGAAGGAGATGCATGATGGAACATCTGGAGGCCATCTTGGCGTTAACAAAACCCTTGACAAAATACGGAAGCGATTCTATTGGCTTCATCTTCGCCACGACGTAGAGGAATGGGTTCGGACGTGTGAAATATGTGCTGCAAGCAAGGGCCCACAAACCAGAAGCAGGGGAAAAATGAGACAGTATAACGTTGGACAACCTTTTGAGAGAATTGCCATAGACATTGCTGGACCATTCCCAGTTACTGACGATGGAAACCGGTACATCATGGTTGTAGGTGACTACTTTACTAAGTGGGTGGAAGCATACGCAATTCCAAATCAGGAGGTTACCACTGTGGCAAAGCAGTTAGTTCACAACTTCTGTTGCCGTTATGGAGCCCCTATGGAAATCCATACGGATCAAGGGAGAAATTTCGAATCAGGAGTGTTTAAAGAATTATGCCGTCTACTCGGAATTCGAAAGACCAGGACAACGCCTCTGCATCCTCAGTCGGACGGGATGGTTGAGAGATTCAACAGGACACTTGAGCAGCATCTTTCGAAAGTTGTTGACGAGAACCAAACAGACTGGGACCAACGTATACCACTATTCCTTATGGCATATAGGTCGTCAGTACATGACACAACCGGCATGACTCCAGCAAAATTGGTGTTTGGGCGGGAGATTCGTCTTCCTGGAGACTTGATGTTTGGATCACCTGAGACTCAGTCCCAAGAGCCAAAGAACTATTCCTTGCAATTAGAAAACCAACTGCGAGAAATGAATCTCTTGGTAAGAGGACGGCTGAAGATTGCCAGTGATAAAATGAAAACTCGGTATGACATTCGCAGCAATAGTGTGGGTTTCCAAGAAGGAGATCAGGTCTGGTTGTTCAATCCAAAGCGCCGTCGTGGTCGCTCACCTAAGCTTCAGTCTAACTGGGAAGGACCCTACACTGTAAAAAAAAGGATTAACGATGTTGTTTATCGGATTCAACAGGAAGGACAGCGAAAGTTCAAGGTCGTCCACCTAGATCGCCTGGCTAAATACAACTTTAGAGACGCTTTGCCAGTTCGGGACGAACAGGCTTAAGGAGGGGGCAGTGCTACGACAGCATAGAACAATCTACGCGTTTATCGAATGCGCCAGAAAGATCTCGACGTAAGCGTGTGGTGTACGTGCTACTAAACGCGTGTTGCGAGAATTTTCTGGACTATGCCAGCCTTCGCTCGGGGACTCGGACTGTGTCAAGGCCACAGCAATTATGTAGTTCGCGAGAGATAAGACGCAGTTTGGAAGCTTCTGGTGTGTTAGCGTAACTATAAATACATCGCGTCGCGGCCTTAGTTTTGAGTTCAATGCGAGATTTTTGACTGTGCGGTTCGAAAGTATTAGTGCGATATATTTACAGAGCGGTTCGAGTTATTACGGTGTACGTTCAAGTAGTTATTAGTGAAGTGTTGCGTTTTATATTCGGGCGGTATAATTGTAATACAGTTGAGTTTTAATATTAGTGGACATTTTATTGCGTATGAACCATTTCATTTGATTTGTTGTAGACACTGTGTTGTTAATTACGAACTGTTTTACTATAACAATTAAAGGTGTGATTAGTGACTTAATTGGTGTCTTGTACTTATTTTGTTTCCACTGTACCTACGACGATCGAGTAGACCGTCGTAACAATACTATCTTGATACAATAGATAAAATTAATGATGATGGTTATTATAATCATAATAACAATAGGTATTTAATAAAAAATAAATTGTGTGTCTACACAATTCATTTTTTATTAAATACCTATTGTGTAAGACCAAGTTATTGTTCAATGATGGGGGGTAAACAATTAGTGTTTATGAACGTTTAACTATGTAATTAGTGGTTTTGAAATGAACTGTATCATGAAATGAGTTGTGGTAAACGATAACAGATAATAATGTGGATTGTATATACTTTTGTGTTGATGTTAAATGTAATGATGTAGCAAGGTGAAGTATACTCAACTTTGTAAATTTTGTTAAAGTAATTAAATGTGTTTGACAAAATAGCTGAATTAGTTTGAAAGGAGGTAATAAGATGAATGTTGGCAATAAATTTTAAAATTTTGGAGAATTTCATGGTATAAGAAATGATAAATAATTGATGGTTGATTAGTAAAAGGTATTATTTACCTGAGAATGTTAATTATTCTTTTAATTCATTAAAATCATTGATAAATAAATACAGATTATTTTATAATGAATTGGGGGGTACATAAAAGTATAACCTTTAGATTAAACTCGAGTAAACATTAAGGTAACGAGTGCATTGTATGGCACTACTTAAGTTTAAAAAAATGTTTGTGGCCTTGTCTGTAGTTGGTCATCATACGTTAACAGGTAAGTGTTTTGTGCAGATAAATTAAATAGTGGTAAGTCAACCAAATAGTTAATTAGTACCAGTTATTTGTGAGAGGTAGTAAAGACATGGTGATGCTATAATATAACTATGGGCATGTGTCATAGAAGATGGACATTTAAACTGTAACGTTTGTAATTTTTATTTAAGGTCAGAACTGACCGGTATGTTGTAAGATAATATGTGCAACTTTTATTAGGTTTAAGCTATCAGTGTTGTAACGGTACATTAGGTCTGTAAAGGAATTTAGGTATATAACCAATAATTTTATTGTAAATCAAATGTAATCAAATATGTGAGGGTAAAATTTCCCAAATATAAAACAACGCAATAAGTAATGGAAGAGTTGGCGTCAAGGTCAGGCGGCCTACGTGCCGATCAGCAGCAAGTCAGACACAGCAGCAACCGGACACTCCTAAAAATGTCATCAAAATAATGTAAAACGTAATAACTGCACCGTAAAACAGGGACGTCATCCCCACAAAACAATAGAACGATGACACATTAACCCTTCCACTTGGGTAATATACGCCATTTTGTCTTTCTCAGTCGAAACAACACCTTCCGTGCGACCGCATGCTACTTAACTGGCTGGACAGCAGTTGCCAGCAAAACTAATCAAAAGTGTTTAAAATGTAGCAACAAATGTGAACAGTAAATCAGTGGAAACTAACAAGATAAAAAATATAAATTAGAGTCAGTGGTGCAGTGTAAAAGAAACAGTAAATAATCCGGCCGGACACCTGCTGGACAATGAGGCACGTCTGATTCGACCTTCAAGTATACGAACTCAGGAAAGTAAACCTTTTCAAAATTATAACTACAACCCATTAATTTTGAGGTCAAACAAATTTATTAAAAGAATGTACCGTTAAAATAATTTGTGGGAAGCATGTGAGTGTGTGTGCATGTGCCAGCACATATAGAAAATCACGAGGCATTTGGTTCACGTTACGTGATCCAGTTTACATAACAATATAAATATTAGACTGCAGTATGTTTCTAACTTCATTTGATAATAAATTAGGAAATTGAAGATAAAAAATATGTATGTAACTGCGATGTACTTAGAGCTAATGCAGCAAAAATACTTTGCCGCCATTTTGTTTTGTATTTGATCAAGACTCCATCTTGTTTTGTTCTTGCAAACATTCAAAATATTCAGATCATTAAACACAAGTCTTTTTAACCAAATGTTATCCGAGTTATTATTTTCAATAACCATTCTATCTCTGTCCTCGCTTAAAAGAACCCGGACCCTCACCAAGAAATGTTAGGTTGGGAACAACGCCACATGGTAAATCCACATGTAAATCAAGTATAAGTGCAACGAGATTTTTATAAAGGTAAGTCACTATAACAAATAATCTCATTTAGAATATGTTAGTTAACAGTGTGTAGATACAAACCATATAAGATAGATGGTAAATTTGATTCCCCACTTTCGGGCAGTCGCTGCCTCACCAGCACTGACTGTGGTTTTGGCTGACAACCAGCTGTGGGCAGACATTGTAAGCTGACCATGGTTGGTTGCCTTTTTGAAAATTGGTGTGACATAGAAATTAACAGGAGGGTGATTCAGGGGAAATCAAACCGGAACTATGGAACAGCGGCTATCACCCGTTCGCGTGGGAACATAAAAAGGGGGATAGACCGTCTTAAGGGCACATATATATAAAATTAGTAAGATATTGTAAACCATAGTGGTCAGATAATCAGAATTTTTATTTGTAACGCCGAAGCAAGGACAGGAGATGACAAAATTCCTCCTTAACGCTTCAGTCCGTGTGGAAGCAACTGGGCGCAACAGTCCAGTCATGGGGGGACATAGAGAGATGGATGGCCGGTGGCAACGTTACATGCTGCGAGGGTGCGACTTCCCCTTTGGGGACCTAGCCCTGTGATGGTACAATTCTGGTACAATCTTATATTTATAAAAATATGGTCCAAAAAACCATAATTATTGTATTTATTTCCTAACAATTATTTGGTAATAAATTTTGAAATATTTCATAATCCCTATAAAGTTTTGGTGAGTGGACTATATAATATTTTATACAACGCAGATTGGAATTGACGGGATTCCGATCGCTTTCATTGTAAAACGGCAAACATAGCAAAAAACCGTGTGTCACAGATAGAGATAACAAGCCTAGCCCTAATGACGTCAGCTGAAGGAATGCATACTTCTGTAAACAACTCGAGGCTTGGCTATACGAACAAAAGACTGGTGACGTAGTTTTTGCCCCACCTACGCAATGTTTAACAAAGACTCTGCGTCATTTTCGCCTGGACAGTGAACGGAGCTGCCCGGCAGAGATTCACTGAGTGTGAATTTTTAACTTTTACACCACCAAAAGTGGTTGAATAACTGTTATCAAAATATCGGAAATGTTGGGGCAGTAACCATTTGAACAGGTGTCATCGGCCAGTGGATCGTCAAATTACGTGCGGCTAAAATCTGCCAAAGTGTTTTAGAGGGTGGACACGACGGTGTGGGCCCGAAGATGAAGTAAAAACGAACAGATTGTGCACGATGGACTGATCCGAGCAGTACGGTGAGACCTGTCCAATATTTTGGTGAGACCGGTCCAATATTTATATCATTCAAGTTCATAACGAAATTCAAATGACCAATTCAAAATTCATTCAATAATTTAAATGAGCTCATAAAATAACAAATTTGTACCAGAGAATGAGAGGGAGAGAGAGAGAGAGCGTGAACTAAATAATTCAAGTGCTGGGTTGTGCAAATATTTATTGTTTATCATGTTTAGTATACCATAGTTATTACACATGTTTATTTTGGAGGGTCAAAAACCTGTAATTATTATTAATGTTTATGTTCAGATAAATGGGACTACGCCCCGAGGCGTAAAAACGTGCATGTTTGGCACAATTTTTTTGTGAATATATGGGAATATGTCTTTTGTGAGTAGTGTTTGAATAAAGGGTAATGTTATTGGTAAAAGTTACAAGCACGAGTGAGTTATTTCAGGTAACACATTTCGCTATTACTGGTTCGTTAACCCGAATTCTGGACCGCAAGGTAAGCCTAATCTCATATGTTGTTGCACAGACTTGCATCATGGCGCCCGTAATTATTCAGTATTATAAATGTTAAGTAAATTTTATGTGACAGTAATTTGTAGAATCACATTTGGCGCGGCCGAACAGTGACTCGACATAAAACTTAATTTTATGTGGAGTAACACCTACCAGGAAAGCGGAATAATTACCTGAAATAATTTCGTAAGTACATATACACGTGCGTAAAATAGGGTTAAGTTACGAGGTTATAAACATATATGTTTTAGAGATATAAGAACCAAAATGAGTACTAATGACAATATAACATTAGAAATCAGTACAACTGATGAAAATTTGACTAGTGAGATGGATGTTCCATTAACACAAATTAGTCAGATTGGCGAGTCGAGTACGACTGCATTTGTACAATCAGAGACAATACCAATAACCTCCATCTCAAGTAGTCAAGACGTACATAAGACAGATGGTATGGCTGCAATGATGCAGTTATTATTAAATAAATTCGATGAACAAAGTAACAAATTCGATGTAAAGTTAGATGAAATAAAAAATGAAATTAAAAATCGTAATGAAAATCTTAATAAGCAATGTGATATAGTAATTTCAAAGTTGGATGAGCAATTAATCCAAATAGAAAATCAGAAGGTGAGTAGTAGTGAAAATATGATGAAAAACGAAGTACTGATTAATAAAGTAAGTAACAGTGATAATTTGAATAATGAGTTTACAGGTAGTAGGAATGATATGATATTAGAAAAAGATGATGTGAGTATTATGAGTGATAATGAGGTGTTTGAGTGTGTTGAGTCAGAGAGAGAGCTTAGAGAAAGTATTTTTGTTAAAGGGGTGCAGGGGTTAGAATTTTCCTTTGATGTTGTGTTAGGGGGTGAAGTCAAGTCTTCACGTATTTTTAATAAGGACGAGAGTTCCTTAAATTTATATTTGGGAGACGATAGGTCTACAAATAGAGTTCCTTGGTGTTTTTGTGTACCTCATAGGTGGTACAGTAATTTTGAGTTAGTGACCCCTGCATATTTGGAGAGAGAGAGAATGTAACTTGGTGTTATGGTGAGAAGTATATTAAGAGAGAAAGTGTAGAGAGGTATTGTGAGAGATATGGTGAGAGAAAGAGAGTAATAGAAATTTTTAAAGTAAATAGAAAGTATATAGAACTTGTAGAAAGGTTAGGAGTAGAGATGGTGGATGAAAATAGTAAATACTTACCTTGTAGTAACAGTGAAATTGAAATAATAATAGATAATGAGAATAATGGTATCAAGCACTTACCTTGGGAAGTAACAGGTGTAGTGGTAGAAAATTATGATGATAATTACTATATGACTAACAAGATTATAACATATGATAATACTGAGGGAGACAGAACTATACCCGATATTGACTTAATATATAATAAACCGATTGAGATTGTAAACGAAATATATAAAATGTTTGATAATTATTATAATGATTATAATAATAAAAGTTATTTACTAAACAATAAGATAAATAGACCTAAGATTAGAATGTTATTCAACGATGGAGGATAGATTGTTTTATAGTGAAATGAACATTTAATATATGTGAAAAGTGGTTTTGAAACGGACTGCATATGGACTGATTTTGATTAATGACAAAATAATGAGTTTGGATTGTATATTTTTCATTGTTTCATGTGTGTTAATGTCAATGTATTTATGTATTTTGATGTTGTGTATTACAGGTAAATTTTATATACACCATGTATGTAAATTACAGTTTAATTGTTTTAATAATTGACTGTTAACATGTTTTTGTTTTAACCAAACAAGTGAAAATTTTAAATAATTGAATAATGAGTAATTACTGACTTAATGTGGTACAAAAGAAAGTTGTACTAACTTTGTAACTGAAGTTGTAAATTATTAATTGTAATAGAAAGTTTCTAATGAAGTTAAATTATTAATTAATTTGTAATGAAGGTACTTTCTAATGAATAATAAAAGATTAAGTAAGAATATATATATTTGAAGATTGAGATTTTTCTAGTTCTGTTAAGTGAGAGATGAATTTTATAATGCAATTGTCAATGATTACAGTAAGGTAAAGTGTTAAAAAGGGAATAGTGCCTGGGTGTATTAAGATAGAGGTATGTGAGTTATTCAGTTAAAGTTAATGGGAGTTAGATAGGTAAGAATTTTAAAGAAAATAATCCAAAGAAAGTATTAGATATTTAGGGACACAGTAGTTAGTGATTATTTGTAGAGGTGAGTAAAGTAAAGGTTAAACATTTATTTGTTGCTGATGATATTTTGTAGTAGGGGTGAGGTGATAAGGAGTAGCCAACGTATAGCGTTGTGGCAGGTAATAGCGTAGTTTAAGGGAGCGTTTGCCGAATTTTTAGAAGGGCAAAATATTATGAATGTATATAGCCAGGTAGGGAACACCCATCTCTGTACAAAGACGCGCGGTGCTATAGGATTTATCGTCGGAATGAAATTAGTGAAGGGTGTTTATAATTGAGATATTGGTGTCATGATAGGTAAATTTGGTTATTAGTTAGTAGAAAGGTGAGTAAGAGTATAAAATTATGTAAAAGCATAGTGAATACAGGAGTCACCCAGACTAAACAATGATAGAATGTGAAAGGTTAGGTAGTTAGGTAGGTAGAAAGTTCAGAGTAGAGAGGTAATAGGTAATGAAATAATAATAATATTATAATAACGTAATAATACGAATATTAATAATAAATTAGAAATAAATTTATAATAAATGATAAATAATTGATGACTAATTAATGAAAGTTTAGAATTATTAATTAATTAATTGAAATTGTAGTTTTTATAATTTAAATGCAAATTTAAACAGGTAGAAATAAATGTTTAAATTGAATGTGTAATTTCTAATCAAGATTAAATATGAATTAACTATTTCAATGTATTACTGTATTAATATAATGATAATGTGTATTATTATGTATTATGTTTTATGTATTAACATAGAAATTGTGTGTGTGTGGAGGAGACAGAGGGGTAAATATTATTGACAGCGCCAGTTATTAACTGTTAATAATAATAATAATAACATTAATTTCAATAAGATTTTATTAATTATTTTTTTCTATAAAATGTTTTTCTCCATGTTTGAGTTATATTTGGGAGATTTAAGTAATATTGGGGATTTATATGTGGATTTCCATATGTTTTATTTAAATATTTGTTACTTTTATAATTACATTAATTATGAAACAGAAAGAGTTAATTATTATCGATGGGAATCGAAACAATTTTTACAATTAAAGGGTAGTCCATGAAGAGAATGGCAATTCTATACAATTCTTGTATTTTATATTTTTTGTATTTATATTTCTAGTATTTCAAGCAAACCCAGTGCTTATTAACGCAAACCAGCACATAGCTAAGGGGAACAGATCAGTTAAGGATAGAGTAATATACCAAGCCACTATTTTGATATTTTAATTTATTGTTTCAGTGTTTGGTGATGTTATGACGGCGATCCTGAGCTGGCCAGCGCGTCAGAGCAGGAATGTTACGCGCCTGATTGGCCTTATGGTGTTGGGATCTCGAAAGAGAAGTCCAGTAAGGTCATGCAGGTACTGTCATCGTCATCGGACCACGGGTGAGTTATTGATTTTCTTTTAATATAAATTGTAAGGGGGTTGTGGCGACATATCCTGGCTGATCCCTTTAGGAAGTACGAATGTGTCAATGAAAGTTGTTATGCTTCGGCACAAAATCTTTCATTGAGGGGTTTTGTGATGGTACAATTCTGGTACAATCTTACATTTATAAAAATATGGTCCAAAAAACCATAATTATTGTATTTATTTCCTAACAATTATTTGGTAATAAATTTTGTAATATTTCATAATCCCTATAAGTTTTGGTGAGTGGACTATATAATATTTTATACAACGCAGATTGGAATTGACAGGATTCCGATCGCTTTCATTGTAAAACGGCAAACATAGCAAAAAACCGTGTGTCACAGATAGAGATAACGAGCCTAGCCCTAATGACGTCAGCTGAAGTAATGCATACTTCTGTAAACAACTCGAGGCTTGGCTATACGAACAAAAGACTGGTGACGTAGTTTTTGCCCCACCTACGCAATGTTTAACAAAGACTCTGCGTCATTTTCGCCTGGACAGTGAACGGAGCTGCCCGGCAGAGATTCACTGAGTGTGAATTTTTAACTTTTACACCACCAAAAGTGGTTGAATAACTGTTATCAAAATATCGGAAATATTGGGGCGGTAACCATTTGAACAGGTGTCATCGGCCAGTGGATCGTCAAATTACGTGCGGCTAATATCTGCCAAAGTGTTTTCGAGGGTGGACACGACGGTGTGGGCCCGAAGATGAAGTAAAAACGAACAGATTGTGCACGATAGACTGATCCGACCAGTACGGTGAGACCTGTCCAATATTTTGGTGAGACCGGTCCAATATTTATATCATTCACGTTCATAACGAAATTCAAATGACCAATTCAAAATTCATTCAATAATTTAAATGAGCTTATAAAATAACAAATTTGTACCAGAGAATGAGAGGGAGAGAGAGAGAGAGAGAGAGAGAGCGTGAACTAAATAATTCAAGTGCTGGGTTGTGCAAATATTTATTGTTTATCATGTTTAGTATACCATAGTTATTACACATGTTTATTTTGGAGGGTCAAAAACCTGTAATTATTATTAATGTTTATGTTCAGATAAATGGGACTACGCCCCGAGGCGTAAAAACGTGCATGTTTGGCACAATTTTTTTGTGAATATATGGGAATATGTCTTTTGTGAGTAGTGTTTGAATAAAGGGTAATGTTATTGGTAAAAGTTACAAGCACGAGTGAGTTATTTCAGGTAACACATTTCGCTATTACTGGTTCGTTAACCCGAATTCTGGACCGCAAGGTAAGCCTAATCTCATATGTTGTTGCACAGACTTGCATCATGGTGCCCGTAATTATTCAGTATTATAATTGTTAAGTAAATTTTATGTGACAGTAATTTGTAGAATCACAGCCATCATTGGCCGAGTAATAGTGTCATACCAGATATCGGGTTGCTGTGAGGTCACTGACAATTGTGTAACGGGGGGTATCAGGGGTTAAGGGAAATTAGTTTAAGTTGGGGGGATTAGTTTAAGAGTGGAGGAATTTAAAATGAATTAGGTGAATGATGTAGAAGGTGTAGTTGATTTTATGATGTAAATTAAATTTAATGATTTGATGTTGATTTAAGGAGTACCATGAAGATGCTTAACGATTGTTAAGTAAATAATTTGTTCTGATGTAGTTGATTTAATGTGTTTTACTTACACACATTAAAGGAGTTTATAAGGAGTTTATTAATTTTGAAATGTGAATTATATAATGGAAGGTATTTGTATATTGTAATGGGAAATGTTTATTTATTTTCGATGGGAATCAGTGCAATAATTTTAAATTTTTGAGTAAGAGTTAAAGAGAGAGAAGGGTATACCGAATATTGGTATGGAATTTTTATAATGCATTATGTTAGATTAAGTATTCATCCATGTGTATGGTAGAAAAAAAAAACTCAGTACTTCTTAAACGCAAACCAGCACAGCTAAGGGGAACCAGATCAGTTAAGGATATGTTATTATACAAGGCCACTATTTGATATTTTGATTTCATGTTTCAGTGTCTGGTGATGCTGTGGCGGCGGTCCTGCACTGGCCTGCGTGCCAGACCAGGGGCGTCAAGTGCCTGTCTGGCCTTGCGGTGTTGGGATCTTGAGAGAGAAGTCCAGTAAGGTCATTCAGGTGTGGTCACAGTCACTGGACCAGGGGTAAGTTAACCACGATTTTGAACAAAACGTAAAGGGGGTTGTGGCGACATATCCATGGTGATCCTTTAGGAAGTATGAGAGTGTCAATGAGAGTTTTTATGCTTCGGCATAAAACCTCTCATTGAGGGGGTATTGTAATGAGTCAAAAAAGGGGACATTAATTTCTTTCAAATTAGAAAAGTGAATATTCAAAATAAAATCAATTCCAGTGTGTAAATAAAGTTCAGCGGTGGTGACGGTGAGTCACTGTTATTGCAGCACATTCAAGCAGTGACGCGACTTGGTGTCATTGTGAGGGAACCAATCAAGGGACGTATTCACTAATATAACCATATACGGACGGCAATACGTCATAAACAATTAATTTTTTGTCATTATACGATGACGTGAACGATCGAAAAACAAGGAAGCTGCGTCATTGAGGCCGTGTCATTATTCCGAAAAACATAAGCAACGACGAAAATCTAGTGGGCAGTGCAGGGCGTAAGCGACAAAAAGTGAGACGCCGTATTTCCGGCATCTCCCCAGTCTACGAGACGTCTTCAGCCTGGCCAGGCGTCATACTATAAAGTTCTCTAAAAAGACTCAAATTTAATGTTCCATACAGTATATAATGTAATGACATCGAATCTATTCAAGTCTAAATCAATGTAGACAGTGTGTGACCGATTAAATAAACATCGCAACCCGCTTGTGGACAGTTTTGTCGAACACCAGAGAAAACTACGCAACAACATGGATGTGCCACGTGCTATGAAGAAAAACTGCTACGTATCTTGAGGACATCGGCCAGGTACCTGGTGAAGTGTATCACCTAAAAATTTATTGTTTTTGATAAAAAATTAGAGCTCTAATACAAGATTGGGGAAAAGATATTATTTTGGCCTTTGGCATTGGTTATTATATAATGACATATTATAATGGGAACTCAAAAATGTAACAGTATGAAAGTGTGTGTGATTGTGTGCACGAAGAATATATAAGTAAGAAGTGCTGAGTTTGCGAAATATATACGTAGATAAACTGATGATTCAGTACAATCTAGTTTTGATGTAATACTTACTTGTAACTTGTTTTACGCCTCAAGACAGACTAGATGTTTTTATGTTTTCCGAAAAATAAAATAATGTTATATTTTACTTGATAAATACGCATTTTGTTATTTGTATTTGCCTATTGTTCTCTGCCAAGTACACTAAACGACATCCTTGGTTATCCTTAACACTTAAAATCAATATTTACATAATAACAAAATAACTTGTGACGACTCATATTAATTAAAATAATAATAATAATAAATGTATGATAATTAATTTTTATGGGATTTGCATAATTTACCACACATCCGGTGTAACACGTGCTCAGTTTTGTTGAGTGCATTAGGCTTTTGGGTCCAAGGTTGCGTTAAGCAGAAAAGACAGAGGTTCTCGGGGTATTGAAATAACCAGTTACACAACATGAGGATAATAAGTTCTATTTTATTCAGTTACTTGCGCTATAGGTTATAAACAATGAGAGTCAGCTACGAGTGTTAAATTTCAAAATGGCGGCGACATTATTTCCGCTTTCGCCATGCGTTTAATGCTATATGCATGTGTTTTTACTTTATTCAAAATAATTCTTTTTTAAACTCTATACTGCAGTTACTTTAAATTCCTTTTTATTTCTATGACTTTAATGCTTACTCTGTAATTATACACAAACCAACGCCCCAAATATTTAAGGTTGGCCAACGATCACTTTCACTCGCTCACTTTCACTCTCACTCATACTGTAATATTGAACACTTGTTAATTATTCTGAATTGAGCTCATTCTTTTAGATTTTTAAATTTAGAAAAAAGAAATTATAAGGGCTTTCCTGAATTTGATGCGGCGTAGACTCCTCAGAAGACAATCATGGCGGTTGGCAGGTGTTCGGCCGAACCTTTACTGTTGTTTTTAGTGCACTGAATTTACTTAATTCTCATTTTTGTTGTCCATTGATTCTACGTACTGTTAATGATTACATTTTTGAAAACAATTACTTCACTTTATGAAAACAATTACTGCATTTTATGGCAAAATCTGCCCACTGCACTAGTCGAGCATGTGTGCTCGGTGAACTGTTTAGACGACTGGGCGGAATCAGACGCAATTGTTATGCAAAGTGGTCGTGCGTCTGACGTCATTATGCATTGTTCTATAGCCACCGCCCGGGTTGATACGTAATTGTTTCATGCCGTCATTGTTTATTTATGACGATCTGGCTTTGTGGACCAATGAAAAGTTCGTTTATTAGTTCGTTTCACTTATGCCGCCATTACACATGTTAAATTCTGCTCGTACCACGATGACCTTGGCTCCACTCCCCTCTTGTGAATCTGCGTAGTTATTGGGACTTGTGCAAAACTAACTTAGACCTTGTTAACATTCATGATCCGAATAAAATTTACAATAAAATATTCCTGAATCCCATAATTAGGGTAACAGGTATTTCTGTACTGTCACAAACTGGAAGTACTTCATTGTGACTATATTGGTGTACACATTCATAAGAAACTCTGAAAAACATCCATCAAATGATAAAAATAATACAGCAATTTAATACATTGTACAGTCGATTTATATGTACACATATTGGAATTCATTGAAACCAAGCAGCAGGTGACTTAGCAAATTGCATTGGCCAATGTACAAACCTAATTTTACAGAACAAAAAACTGAAAGGGAAAAAACATGGACAGTAATCTATGAAAAGTGCCAAGATTAAAACTTATATACAGAAAGACTGATAGGGAACAATTTAAGCTTAAACAAAGGAAATCTTAACATGAGCCCCAGCTGCCTCGCTACACAGCACAAAAAATTAACATCTTCAACGCAGAAGAATGTAAACGCTGCTTTGAACTAAACTCAAAAATGGACAAAGAACAGCTCCACCACGTCTAAAAAACTTTACTGTAAAACTTAAGAGTACTTCACTTTAATGTATTTTTAGAGGCAGCAGTGTTTTTAAACTGGCTATTAGTAGTAGTTTTTTTTTTTTTTTTTTAGAAAATTTATATAAATTTATGTAGCACATGTGCGAACAACATTAAGAATTAATTGAAATAACTTTGTGCTTTGTTTTGCACAGGTTGGGCTACAGACTACATGTTTTGTAAAGGTGACTTACAAAACTCTTTCACGGAAGTAGGCGTATCACTATTATCAAAACTGAATAAACTCACTGATTTGGACATTAGCTATTTGCGTCAGACTACAAATGCTTCCCTAAAGAATTTGACAGTAAGGTCATCACCACCTTTGCAGCGCCTCATTTGTGTAGGATGTACCCGTGTATCAGATGAAGGATGTAATGAGTATGTAGAATGTTCTTAATATACTTTTGTAACACATTACTAGAGTACATCTGTCAGAAAATTAATGAGATTGATTTTATATAAAATTTATTCTTAATGAATGTAAATATGTGATAATTCTTTCAAAAGTAGTTTTCTCCAGAGCAGTGTATTGAAAGATATGCTTTCAAAGACAGTTTTGAAGCAGTGTTCCTATTTGTGTATACATGTTCGAACAAGATTTCATTCTTTCAGTTGTTTCAAAAGTTGTGTCCTTTCAAAGAACCAATGGAGTAGGAGATTTGGAAGTGGTAGAAAAAGTGAAATGTGTTAATACTTTAAAGCTCAGTAACTTCCCACAGACTGAGTGGATTGTATGTGAAACCAATGATCAGCAGTTTTTCTATATATAGTTTATAGAGAACGTCCCTGTCTTCTACATTTCAGTTTGTGGTAGTGTTACTGGTAGCTAAGGTACCCAACACTTTCTAAGTTGTCCAAATCTTCCACACTCGTCTGCTTTGTTTATGTTGATGTAGTAGTCTAGTCATAATCGTGGGACATGTCACAGATAAGATAATGAAAATTTGAAACTTTATTAATTTACGCCAAATTATAAAATACTCGGGTCCCTAGTTCGGGGCCAATGAAACTACTCAATTAATTACAAAATTATAATTAACTCTTACCTTCGGGTTTTTCCAAGAGTCATTCAGACGAAAACAGCTGCAGACAGGGTTACTTAGGTTGGCGTTACGAAATATAATAACACAGTTTATTCTGGCTAAAATAACTTACTTGGATTTTATTTAATGAAATTATATAAAGTTTTACAGCTACGCAATAACGTGGTTGATTACTACATTGATCAAAAGTTTCTCTAGTTTCCTGTTATATGGAAATCACATGTAAAGTATCGATATATCTAAATAAAAAAAACAATTCTTACAATTACTATATTTTTATGACTACAACAAGGTTTTAAAATGTTTAGTGCCCAGTACTTTGTCTCACGCACTCATTCATACTTTTTATCTTTTAACCCCGTTGTTCTTAGAGCTCTGTGTTTATTTTTATTTCATGGATTTATAAAATTGATTTTGTAATGTTGAAAAGGGTACTTAACCAATCCACGGCGTTTTTCACAGTTTCATCACCGTCATGGGTTACTCACGGTATCACTCCGAACTGTCATTTATGAATATTTTTGCTGTCACCGTACACTCCGACTTCTTTACTTTAACATATTTGAGTTCAGTTTTAAATTACACTTTTGGTAACGTTTTGTCGGCCGACTTTATGTTGCCCGACCACTTAGTAGATGACCGCGCGGTCAGAGTTACAGTTGAACTGGCGTTAGTTCGCTAAATTGCATACAGTGTTTTTTGGTCACGTGATCGTTCATATGTGCTCACATTGGTGCTATTGAAAGAGCGCCTTAGCGTAGGCGGGAAGTTTAGCAATGTTTTTGCCGCCTGATGCAATTCATAACTTGGCGTTATTTCCTCCGTGATTCACGGCTGATGCGAAGTTAGATGTTATTTCACAATCGGTCTATGTTGCTTGAGTATGGAGACAAAACATAGACGTTTTATTCTGTAATAAACACAGCCTATCTGGTTGACTAATTCGGGGTTCTACAAGGGTGAACAATGACTGTGTGGAAAATATAATTTTTAAAATGTTACCTTGGCCCTACAATTTCGTACCGTTACAATACCCCCCCAATAAGAGATTGAAGGCCGGAGCATTCTCTTATTGCCTAAACCCTAAGAGGATCAGTGAGGATATGGCGCCGCAACCCCCCTGAACACTCTACGAAAATCATGGGTTCTTACCCCCTAGTCTGGCGACTGCGGCAGCACCCATCTGATCTTACTGGACTTCTCTGTTCGAGATCCCAACACCGAAAAATCGAACAGATACACGCCCCAGTATCGCCTGACTTCGAAACATTCACTTAAAATTCAATAAACGGCCTTCCATCACTCCATATCCCACAACTGATTCGTTTCCTCTTAGCCATAACGGCTCATTTTTTGCAAAGTACTGGCTTTTAGTTTAAAATAATAATATAATCTTACAGTCTACTTGCAGTTCAATCATATAGACAAAATAATATTCCCCGTATAATATTACCCATCCAAAATAACACCTTAATTATGCGAAATGACATTAAATCCATTTATACTTAGCTACTATAAATTTTTTTTTTTCTTTCCTACTACCCCCCTTTTAATCCCTTAACCCCTGATACCCGTTACCTTCTACTGTGTTCAGCACTAGACCTCTTGGCCCTCGCAGACCTCAATCTAGCCGTAATCACATCTCCCTCGTGACCGGTAACTGGGTCACCTCCATCCACACTCACTATTACCCCCCTAGACTGTAGCGTCTAGTTGCTTTCACAAGGACTGATGCGGAAGGGGTGGACATTTTTTTCTTTTATTCCACCCCCATCCTTGCTTCGGCGTTACAATAAAATTCGGTATTATACCTACTAGTCATGATTTATACACCCCTAATGGACTACCACCCCTATCTGGGTGAAAATAGACCTGTTCCAAAATTAGGTAGATTCCCCCAAAAAATAACCCCCCTACTAAATCTAACAAACCACCGGGTTAACAACATAAAACAAACCACAAGCCGGTTATATCAAGTAAAATTTATGATTTGCCACAATTAACTACTTTCACGGTCATGATCCGGTGAGGTCATGGCCGCACTTAGGTGGGGAATCTACAGTTAAAACATAAAACGTAGATTGACATTGATACAAGTTACTTGGACCGTAATATACACCTCTAAATTTCCCAACATTTATAACAACATTTACACAAAATTTCCTTCAGTTTCCCATTTAAATGAATATTTTAACCATTATTTACATCAATTGGCATTTACTTTATTTTACACTTACATTTGAAGTTTGAATCAGAATAAATTTAAATTTATTATTAAAATCATCTTTCCAATTAATTTAATTACCAAATTGATTTAATTTTATTTAATTTCTCAAACTCTAAGTTACAGGAATTCCCTCATTATTATTTTATCTGTAAAAATTTAATTTCAATTCTTTTATGTCACAATAAGATTTTGCTCCAGATACTGATTCAGCAGACTACAACATTTTTTGTTATGGTCACCAAGTATGTCTGTAGACATTAGTCACAACATACAGCATACCTGTTTACATAAACACTAGTCTGCAAGACTTGTTTAGTAAGCACAGTTATAAACATTCTCAGTTTCAGCATTCATGGTTACATCATATACTGACAGATATACTTCCTTAGAATTTTTGGTTTCTGTAAATCTTTTAATGTTAACATATTTATCAATTGCTACCAACTCAGATCAAAGTTACTTCTGCTTCATTAATAAAATTAGCCCTTTTAAATTATTTGTTTAACTTAATTACAACTATATGAAGTTAATGTATAACATATATAAAATTACAGTTCAGACCAAATATAATTTTAATTCACCTTTCATTATTATTTCTTTTTTAATTACAATTTCTATGTAATACTATTATCTCAATTCATATTATTGAATCAACATTTTTTCACACCTGTAAGCATTTTATTCTATCTGATTAGTATTATGAACTTTATACTTACAATACATTATCCACCTATTGACCTGAACACAAAATACACACCACACACACACACACACACCAATATCTCCGCGTAACCTCTGAAACATTTAACAACAATGTTATTTCATACAAACAATTTAACATTTATTTATTAATATCAAATCTCATAAAACAATTTAAACTCATTAGAAAAATTCAACCATATAACATTTAAATCAAGCAAGATATTTCAAAATTTAAATTATTTTAATTAAATCAATTATTGAATACAACATTTTTAATTACTTTCACTAAGTACAATAATTACAACTCATTAGTTATCTTCTTCCAAATTATTTTTGTTATTTATTTAAGCTGCAAAATATTAATATTATTATTATCATCACAACAATTTCTACTACATACATATATTGTTTATCTAACATTTTATAATACATACAATTAATTTCACTAAACATGTATTTACAACTCTTCAGCAATAATTATTCAGTTATGTCACACTTCATTGTCCAAGGTTGCGAGGTCAGAACCAATAAAACAATATATTTAAAATTGTCCATTTGTGAATTAAGGCTCAACCTCCATCGTCATAGATAAGTCTTTGTTTTATATAGCATTGTTCAATTTCATTAACACACAAATTACTGTTTTGTGTGTCGTCACCATAAAAACCAAATTCATTCATCTTACCAAAATAATCATAAAACAAGTCAACATTATTTGTTTCTGTCCAGTCTCCATTAGTAATTATATTCCTTATCAAATCAATTAATTTTTCATCACAAGGTAAATTATTATTATTTAAACAGGTATCATCAAAACAATTCTCACTCTCTATTTTAACAGGTAAGTACTTCAAATCATTTAGCATCTCTTTCAACTCATTATAATCTCTCATTAGTTTATATAATTGTATCTCTTTGTCAACACACAACTCTCCATTTAAATCTCTCTCATCATAACACCATATCATACTTTCAACATCATTCCACACAGAGGGTACTAATTTATACAAAAAAGGGAAACAATTCAAATCTTTCACTAATAAGGGTCTCTTGCCCTCCAATAATAACATTTTTGAACACCTTGGTTCATCACAAATAAGGGGAAAATTTACCCTCTGCCCTACACATTCATCTACTCTCTTTCTCCATTCTTTTTCCAATTCATCAACACTAATTACTACTTCGTTACCACATATAACGCTCTCTTTCTCACTCACTATTTCATTATCGACTTTCACCGAATCACTCTCTGATACCACCCTTTCAATCACATTACCACTTTCAATATCATTATTAACACTTGTTACCTTTCTCTCTAATACCACATTTTTAATTATATTCTCATTTTCGACATTATTGTCATCATTTGTATTTTTACTTTTAATCTGTTCTGCTACTGACTCTACTATTTTCTCAATATCTCGTTTCAATTCATTACAACTATTTTCGCATTTTGTTTTTACTTCATCAATGTCAAATTTAAGTACATAAAATTTACAATTAAATTCACTTTTAATTTCGGTCTTGATTTCATTCAATTTGTTATTCTGTGTATCTAATTTCTCATTTACACTACTTTTAAATTCTTGAATTTCATTTTTCTGTTCATCAAATTTGTTATTCTGTATATCTAATTTCTCATTAAAATCCCTACTTTGTCTATCCAATTTTATGTCATTACTGTCAAAACGACTATCAAATTTACTATTAATTTTTTCTAATTGATTAAGTACAATACTCATTATATCGTTATCGGACTTACTGCCTTTTGTTGAGGTCGGAGTTATCTGCACCCCTGAATCCTCCGTAACATTTGTTTCATCTGAATTACTTGATTCTCTATTTTGAACTGGGATTGGGGTCGAATGGACCTCCAACCCACTCATGACCGTTGATTCGGTCAAACTATTACTTTCCATTTTTATTTATTATTTTTACATATATAAATATGCCTAGTTTTGCTTTCACAGTCTACAATTTACAACCTCGCCACACTCCCAAATAACCCGTTCTGCAGCTTAATTAGGTCTGGCGAATATAGGTTGTAACCTACACTCGCGTCACTGTTCGGGCGCCATTGAAACTTTATTAATTTACGCCAAATTATAAAATACTCGGGTCCCTAGTTCGGGGCCAATGAAACTACTCAATTAATTACAAAATTATAATTAACTCTTACCTTCGGGTTTTTCCAAGAGTCATTCAGACGAAAACAGCTGCAGACAGGGTTACTTAGGTTGGCGTTACGAAATATAATAACACAGTTTATTCTGGCTAAAATAACTTACTTGGATTTTATTTAATGAAATTATATAAAGTTTTACAGCTACGCAATAACGTGGTTGATTACTACATTGATCAAAAGTTTCTCTAGTTTCCTGTTATATGGAAATCACATGTAAAGTATCGATATATCTAAATAAAAAAAACAATTCTTACAATTACTATATTTTTATGACTACAACAAGGTTTTAAAATGTTTAGTGCCCAGTACTTTGTCTCACGCACTCATTCATACTTTTTATCTTTTAACCCCGTTGTTCTTAGAGCTCTGTGTTTATTTTTATTTCATGGATTTATAAAATTGATTTTGTAATGTTGAAAAGGGTACTTAACCAATCCACGGCGTTTTTCACAGTTTCATCACCGTCATGGGTGTAGCGGGTCAAATTTTGGGTGTTTTTATTTTTACCGTATGGGGCAAGTATATTTTTATGTATTTCATTTTGGGCGGACTTTTCATAAAATCATTGTGCAACGTATTTGTCCGTACAACAGAACAGTGAAACAACGCTATAAGACGCAGTTGTTGTTGAGGAATGCGGCGGAGTATCTGCACCTCCACAAAATTCTGAGAACTTTGTACCTGTGTGTGGCAGCGCACATACGCAACTGCTCAATCACGCTCAAAGGACGCTCTAACAAAAAACCAAGATGGCTAGAGAGAATAATATTTGTCGTCTTCTTCAAGATCCCCCGGAAACACTGTTTTAAGTCCGGCCCACTTAAATGACGTCAGCCACTGCCTATAGAAGATCATGTGCGACATTGACTCAAAAACCACATGCATAGCATGGGCCGAAGCTTCGGCGACGAAGCCCAAGGCTGTGATTTCCATCAAAAAGTATGAGATCACGTTAGCTACACCTGCGACGTTTTCCTGCCCAGTTAGCCGTTGATCGTGTCGGCCGACACAGCGCCGAGTGCGCCCTGCTAACTCTTACAGTTTTATTTTAAAGCAAAAGTGAAATAACAGTTTAAATCCATGTAACCGCGGTTAATACCATTCAGTGAAGAATATCTACGTTTAGTTCCGGACAAACCAGTGATTGCCAAACGTTAAATAGTGAGTGCGAATGATGACCACGTTGCCGACTATAGAATTTCACAACATGTTTAAGGGTTCGGGGTAATAAAAATGTTCAGGGGAGGGGGTATAAATTGAGAGAATGAGTGAATGGCAGGCTGGGCTCTGTCTGTATATTTGTTTTGTATAGTGATCACTAAGGTAAGCTCTTAGAATAAGTAGCATGTAGCAGAGGCTAACCAAACAAAGAAAACTGTAATTTAATCTGTAAAACAATGATCAAAAGTTTTTAAACAAAATTTAAATATGATTCTGATTAATTAAAAAATCTAATTTCTCTTCTACAAAATTGCGAGTTAGTTTCTTTCACAACCTTAGTTCGTTTTATGTACTGTCATAGTTCGTCAAACGAAATGGGTGTACCGCCACTACTCGATCCGGCCAGATCCAAGTTGAAAGGTAAGTGGGAGTTGTGATCTGAATAAGATTTAATAATACCAAATTAAGAAAGTTACAATTGGTGCCGTGACTGCAGGATGTAATACAACAAAAAAGTTGTATTACACCGGCCTACATTTTGACAGTGCATTGAATGAAGTACGGTTGTGAAAGCGAAATTTTAGTTACGTGAAATGTACGTAATTATGGTAAGGTTTATTTTATATATGCTGTAGTATAACGTTTTGGAAGGGAAGAGTAACCAATTGTAGTTAACACTTAAGTAAAACTAAGCTATAAACTAGAAAAAATGTCTGAGAATACTAAACAAAGCAATATAACTAACGTAGAAATGAGTGAAAGTGGCCTTGAGTCGCAATCACTGGATGAAAGTGGTATGTTGAGGGGGGAGACGGGTACTGTTACAGAAACAGCTGCCGGCAGTAATGTAATAGCTCATTCCACGCCGATTGCGTCTCAACCACAACCAAACGAAATATACGTTGATTCGGGGATTCAATTGACCCCCGTTTCAATTAATAAAAGTAAACAATCAGAGGAAACAAATATGATGAGTGTTATGCTCAGTCAATTCGAGAGAATGAATAGTAATTTCAATGCAATGAATAGTCGTTTTAATGATAATGATATAATTTTGAACAATATGAATAGTAATTTCAATGCAATAAATAAACGTTTTGATGGTAACGAAATAATTTTAAATAAAATGAAAAGTGATTTCAACAATAAATTAGATGAACAGAGAAGAAAATGTGAACAACAGAATATTCAGTTGCAGCAGAATATTAATGTGCAATTTGATAATTTGAGTCATGTATTAGACAAACATATTGATGAACGTTGTGAAAGTATGAAATTACACCTGTCAGAGTCACTAAATGAGCAATTAGAGTGCCGTGTTTCTGATATTACTAATAATATAACTGATAAAGTAGAGAAACAGATCACGGAACAATATAGCATAATGAATACAATTTTTGAGCAACAAATAAGTGAATGTAACACCAATACTGAATGTAAGGTTAGTTACGCTATGAGTCAGATTGAAAATAATAACCTTAAAATAAGTGAAATAGAAAACAATTGTAAGATCGAATTTAAGACCATACATAATACAATAAATGACCTTGAATGTGATAATAACCTTAAATTAATGAATGTTAAAAATGAATTGAGCAAGGCCATCAGCCAACAAGTCAACACTGTTACCGAGCGAGTAATCATGACTCGTGACGTAAGCAGTGAAGTTGAGTTAGAGACATTCAGTTGTGATAACAAAAAAGTACACCCTATGCAGTTCATAAGCAGAGTGCGAGAGTTCAATAAGTTCAGTACTAATAACTGGGAAGTCCAATTATTAAAAATTTTAAAATGTTTTAAAGGTAGTTCGGAGATATGGGCCGAGGTACATAACACGGAATGGGAGTGTTTTGAAAGTTTTGAGTCTGCATTTATGAATAAATATTGGTCTGAAGAAGATCAAGAAGTGTTACGAAGTAGAATCATGGGAACAGGGAATTTCGGGGGGCCCAATAATAATATAACAGGGTATGTGATGAAAATATTTAACGAGGCGAAATACTTAGAACCGCCATTGCCATTTAGATCCTTTGTGAGGCATATCAGCAAGCATTTGCCAAGGGAAGTACAGATAACACTTATGACAAGGGAGGTAGCTAATATTAGCGAACTAGAGAATATTTTAGATGTGTTTCAGAATATCCGGGACCAAGAATTGAGTCGCCGTCAGAACCAGCAGAATGGAAATAATGGAGGTAACCAGGGACCGCCGAGGGGACCTACAAATGGACCGGCATACCCTAGACGAGAACAAAATAATCGAGGACCCACGTGGACTTGTCCAGCATGTTCACAAGAGAATTATGCCACACAAAATTTTTGTTTTAGATGCAGGAGAGAGAGACCGGGTCAGCGACAGGGACCACCACCCGCACAGAACCAGCATGCATACCAGCGAAGGGGAGAGGGCCCAGGAGGAGCACAGAGAGGCCAAACTCATGAACCGCGAGGATACAACCATGCAGTGGCGAGCACCTCTGCGGGAAACTAAGAGAGACAATGGAACACCGGACCCGACCGTTGTCGCCGGAAGTTTCTGGGGTCCTAATGGATGATAGATACCAAAACAACGTTGTGATTACAGATTTATCTGAGGAATTATTGGAGGAGGAAGACTTCGAAGCAGTGAGACGGGAGAATGGACTGACTGAGGTGAAAATCAACATAGAAGGTAAGGAGATTAAAACTTTAATCGATACGGGTAGCGAAATCTCTGTTATTTCTGAACATGTATTAGATGAATTAAAAGAAATAAATAAAAATATTCCATCTTTACCAGTAGCGGGGGTGACGATTGTAGGTATTACGGGAGTTAGAAGTAAGAGAGTCACGAAACAAGTACATTTAAACATGATAATTAACGGGGTAGGGTATGATAATACATTTTTAGTTGTAAGGGGACTAAATCTTGAGGTTATACTTGGAAATGATTTTCTGATTAAACATAAGGCGTTGATTGATTTTCATAAACGGGTATTAGAATTAAATAATGAAGGGGAACCAGTCCGTATTAATTTTGAACGGGTGTTAGATGCGGTAAGAATTTCAGGGGTAAGGGTGATACGCAATCGGAATGATAAACAAGACATGGAAATTAGTATGAATGTATGTAGTGAGAGTAAGATAGAGTATGAGGAGAATGGGGATCACTTATGGAATGAAAGAGCACTGAAATTTTGTAGTGAGGGTGACGTGATAGGGAGTTCTCAACGTGAATCGTTGTGGCGGGTAGTAGAGAATTTTAGAGAAGTGTTTGCCGATGTACCAGGGAGGGCAAGAAACTATGAATGCGAGTTAAAGGTAAGGGAACACGCACCCTATGTGCAAAGAAGTTATCCGGTGCCCTACGCGAAGAGAAGAGCGGTCCAGTTTGAGTTAGAGAAAATGTTAGATGGAGATATAATTGAGCGATCTGTGTCACCATACTCTAATCCCTTAGTAGTCGTGATTAAAAAAGATGGTAGAGTTAGGTTATGTTTAGATGCCCGCAAAATCAATCAAATAATTATTCCAGATAGGGAGTCACCCGAAGCTATTGAAGAAATATTTCAGAAGTTTAGCGGCGTACAATATATGACTTCTTTAGACCTAACCGCCGGGTATTGGCAAGTTCCATTGGCAGCAAATAGTCGGAAATATACAGCTTTTTTATTCAATGGAAAGAATTACCAATTTAAGAGACTACCGTTCGGTTTGAACACAAGTGTAGCTAGCTTCATCAAGTGTCTTGACGAAATTTTGCAACCACACAACTTAGATTTTTTAACTATTTACGTTGATGACATTTTAATAGCATCCAGAACATTTGAAGAGCATGTAGAGCATTTGGAATATGTGTTGGGGAAGTTATATCAGGGAGGTTTGACAGTGAATTGGGACAAATCGAAATTTTTGCAAACTGAGATACATTTTTTAGGTTTTATAATAACACCTACAGGAATACGTGCTAACCCGGATAAAGTAGAATCCATCTTGACATTCCCAGAGCCGAAAAATATAAAACAATTGCAAAGTTTTCTCGGTCTTTGTAATTTTTACAGGAAGTTTCAGAGGAACTACGCCCAGACGACGGCCCGACTCAGCGCAGTGTTACAGAAGAACAAGCAATGGAGATGGGGCGATAACGAAAGAGCGACGTTTAATGACATCAAAATTAAGTTCACAGACATGATACTAATGAACCATCCCAATTTTAATGACAAATTTTATTTGCAGACAGACGCTAGTAACATAGCATTGGGAGCGGAGCTTTACCAAGAGGACGAGACAAAAGAGCATAAAACCATCGCCTTCGCCAGCCGGACGTTGCTGGCCGCAGAGCGCAATTACACTACCACCGAAAAGGAGCTCCTCAGTATAGTGTTCGCTGTGAGGAAGTTCCGAACGTATCTGCTGGGTAACAGGACCATCATCAGGACGGACCATAAAGCGCTATCGTTCCTCAATACTTGTAAACTCACACACAGCCGGATAACCAGGTGGGTGTTAGCTCTTCAAGAGTATAATTTTTCTTGGGAATACATTAAGGGTGTAGAGAACAGGGTGCCCGACACACTATCACGAGTAGACACAGATAGAAATAGAACAGGGAGAGATATTAAAGAGATAGAAATTTACAGATTATCCCGGGAAGATAAACTTTTTGGGGAAGAATTAAAAGATATAAATGTAATGCAAAGAGCTGACAATAAATTAAATAAAATAATTACTAGTATAGAATCAGATGTAGATGAGTTTGGGTATAAACAATATTTTCAAGTGTTTAAAGGGAGTTTGTTTAAAAAAATAGAGGGGAGAGAGAGGGATTGGAGGTTAGTTATACCTGAAGGGTTGATAGAGAAAATAGTGTGGGACTGTCATCTTAGGTACGGGCATTTTGGGGCACGGAAGTGTGTGAATGTATTAAAGGAATCTTGTTTATTTAAGAACATGGAGAAACGAGTCCGAAGAATACTTAGAGTTTGTGCGTTATGTCAGAAATCCAAAGTTGTAAATTATAGGTTAGAGGGAGAACTAAATTATATTAAAGTAGAAAAACCATTTGATTTGGTAGCTGTAGATTTGTACGGCCCACTGCCGAAAGGTAGGGGTGGAGTGATGCATATTTTTGTTGTACTTGACACTTTTTCCAAATATGTCAGACTATATAGCGTGAAGCGAGCAACGAGCAAGGTGCTGAGCGAGAAGATCACACGCGACTACATGATCAATGTGGGAAAGCCGAAGGTGATATTATCCGACCACGGTCCGCAGTTCATCAGCGGAAGATGGCGCCAGACTCTTGGATGGGAAGGTATTATCCCAAAGCACACTGCCGTATATCATCCACAGTCGAATCAAGCTGAGAGAGTCATGAGGGAGTTGGGCAGAATTTTTCGAACATACTGCCATACCAAACATAGCGAGTGGCCACTCTATGTGCAGAAGATTGAAAACTGGCTAAACTGCACCACCCACGAGTCGACGGGGTTCACGCCTTATGAGCTAATAAGAGGAAAGCGTCCACAGAGGATTCTGGAACAATTAATTGAATATCCACCGGAAACCAACACTATTAGCAACGATGTTAAGCTGAGACTAGCCAATGAAAGTCTGTTGACAAAAGGGGAGAGGAGAAAACGGAAACATGACATGAAAGGTAAGTGGACGAAGTATGAGGTTGGACAGTTGGTATTGGTACGACGACACGATTTATCAAGTGCACAAGATAAGGAGATCAAGAAGTTTTTCTTATTGTACGAGGGGCCGTACGAGGTAGTGGAAATAAAAATGAAAAATTCATATGTGTTACAGAATAGAGAAACCAGGGAGATAGTAGGTACGCACAACGCTACAAATTTGAAATTATTTTGGTCAGCATAAGTATTTTGTTAATTTGTAAAGGTATGAATGTTATTTAATTATTCTTTTATGTTTTTAGAAGGGCACCTCCCCCATTTTCGGGCGGCCACGATCTTACCAGTCCTGGCCGTGGAATTCGGAAAGCGGAGGCGGGCCATGGTTGGCAGAATCTTCCTTCGGGCGGTGAAAACAACGATGGTCCGGCTCCACCAAAATTGGTACAAAATAGAAATTTAACCATACATATTTGAACGGGGAGGGGGACCCCAACAGGTACGTGACTCGACTTAAAATTTTTTAATACACTCATGGTGCAGCGGTTTTGGTGTGCCTGTCACGTGCCTGCACTGCCTTAGAGTGTTTGTATATAATGGAGGCTGCATTAAATAAAAGGCAGTGCATTCAAATTAAATTTTTTGGTGTCAAGGGCAAAATTAAAATGGAGCCTTTGACAATATCTTCTGATTGGCCTGAAACGACGAGTTTTGGGGCAAGACGTTTTGGAGCAAGATAGAAAGCGGGGTAGAAGAAATGGTAGGAGAGGGGAAGTAGTGTGTTTCAGAGGGGGGACGTGAATTCACGTAGTATATCTATCTGGTTCCAATCCGTTTTGCAGCGAAACCCGACTTTTCGGGCGGTTACTGTCTACCAGCACTAATCTTGAGTTTGGAATGTTAGTCAGCCTCCAGTGTAAATAGATTGTTGAGAAAAAAAAAAAAAAAAAAAACCCAAAATAACTTTGGATGTGTATAATTTTAAATTTAAGATATAATTTTTTTTCTTCTAAATTTTTTAGCATTAGGTGACCAAATATAATTGTTAGATTTTAGTAGTAGTGGGTATAAGAACGTTTTGAAGAAATGTGGTAATATAAGAACTTGTTATCAATACAAGATGTGGGGATAATTTTGGGGGGTAGTTTGGTGCTCAATGAAGGGACATAACAGTGTAGTGTGGAACTGCTATGGGGGAAGGTTGTAGATTTTGTATTAATTATTTTATGTTACTAATGGTTAAGCTTCCATATAGAGTGGGTTAAAAACACCACCTAAATTAATATTGTCATTTAAATATAAATTCGTAAATTTAATATTACGAAAGATATTTTACTTGTGATTCCCCAAATTTTCGGGCGGTCACGGCCTCACCGAACCCTGACCGTGGAATTGGTTTAGCTTTAACAGCTATGGTTGGGGCACATTACGATTGCGCGCTGCCTTAACTGGCCATAGCTGTTATCGTTGTAAAGGTGCATTTTGAAATTGATGGGGGGTAATAAAAAGGGGAATCACCAAACTATGGAACAGCGGCTGCCACTCTGTTCGAGAAGGAACAGCAGAGCCAGGTGGTAGATCCGTTTAAGGGTGCATGATTATTAACGAGAACATGATGATGTTCACCAATTTAAACTTAACAGCGGAAGCAGAGACACGGAGAGGTAAAACCCTGCTCCAAAATATACAGTCTCTGTGGAAGCGAAAGGGCGAAACAGTCCTCCATAATCTGAAATAGAGTGTGTGGCTGGGAGGTGACGTAAAGGAGTCACGAATTTAAAATTTTATGACGTAAAAGTTTTGCTTATTCAAGTTTTAATCCAATCAAAAATGCTTGTGCTCTGTCCACATAATTATATGCTCAGACTCGTAAAATAAGGTTCACACTATAATTTTAAAGGTATCATTTTATTGTTGTGTGTTAGATATAGTTGTTGATAAAATGTATTTTCATTATGTGTGTAATTTTTTTTCTAAGCCAATCATTAGACGCCTGGCAGGCAATCAACATAATAGAAGTAAGTGTTGATAATGTATTACATGTAACTGTTCAATTTTGAAAGGTATCCATGGTGTTTTAATTATGTTAGGATATCAGCTGATCAACAATACCATGTCACTGGTATATTGGTTTGTAAATGTTACAAGTAATTAATGTTTAGTGGGCTACAGATATTTCGAAGTAAAGATAAAAAGAATATGCAGATTAATAAAAGATAATTTATGGGTGATAAATGTTTTATGGGACACGTAGACCTGTCCAAGTTGAATTAAAAGTTGAATGTGAAATAGTAGAGATGAGTATGATGTAATGTTGTTTTTGAGTTAATGTATGTTATAGAAGTTGGTGAAGTATTAAGGTTGACACAGTTGTGGGGAATTTATGTAGAGTTTTGAATGATCTATATTTATGTTTATAGTTAATGAGGTTATTTTGTGTATTTGTAGTGAGGTAATGAGATTGAGATTTTTGGGGATGGCAAGTTTGTATTAGGGGGTAGTGTATTTGGGGAGTCCGCAACAAGGGTTGGGACGGGATAGGAATAGATTTTAGTGGGGCTGGGGTCGCCTTAGGTAAGATCCGGGGGCCAAATAAGGGAATTGAGTTTTTGAGTAGGGGAAACACGTATCCTATATATACAAAGGGTTAGAGAGTATTTTTTCATATATGGGGAGAAAGCGGCGTTTTGAGTTAAATGGTAAGTTGGGGTTTAGAATGTCCTGATTAGTAGATATTTTTGATAGAGTTGGGTGTCATGATAATTGAGTTGATGAATATTAGAGTCAGAGGGAGAAAGTTTATATAGGTATAGAAATCTAATACAGAAAAACGAGAATAAATAATTTACATCACCCACAGTATATTAAGGTAAGATTGTTGAAAAGAAAGAGAGATTCATGATAAAGAATATGCAATTGTTTATTTTTTTCACCAGTGACAGAATTTTGATAAAGTTTGAAAATAATGTAAAGTCAAGAATTGTTTGTTTTAAATAATTTAAATGTCAATCTGTTTATTATGTATAATAATATTTTGTTTGTTTTAGATACTTTATGGTATTATGTTTTGTATTTCAAGGTAGGATATTACAGATATTTAAAGTGTTTTCAAAAAATCATACATAACATATGTAGGTCAAGGGTTTTGGACTTGACCTAGTTATGATCAGCTGATGAGTTCATACACCTACTAAGCTTGTGTATAGTAGGAAGCCAATTGTGATTTGTTTGTTTAATTAATTCAAACCAATATTTGAATAATTTTAATAAATGTTATTTAATAAATAAATGTAATAAATATTTAATGAATAATTTTTTTGAATTTTAAAATTTTGAAAATTTTAAATTTTTTTTGAAAAAAAAAAATTTTTTTTTTGATGTTTCGCCTGCCAGCGAGTGAATATTTGGAGTAATGATCATTTTATTGTGTATGTATTAATGATGTTCCTTTTGTTGTATTGCTTTATATTGGTAGGCTATAAATTGTTCTCACGCTAGAGTAAGGATGTATGTGTATTAATAGGAATGTTTAGGTTAAGTCATTGAAGCAAAAAGTTAGAAAAAAGAGGAAGAGAATTTTTTGATAAACGATTTTTTTTTTTGAATATTGAATTTTTTGAATTTTTAATAAATTTTAAAAGAAATTTTTTATTTTTAGTGTGTTATGGTAATATGTAATGTTAATGTGTGTGAGCCCAGTATCTGCTAAAGGCAGCCCAGCTTGCAAAAAGGGGATCCACATCGGCGGAGGAGCTGGGATAATTTTAGCCCGGGATTGAGGATTTTGGGGGTAGCATGTTAGAAGGCGAGGTGTGCTGTGGTGCGAGTCTGATCGATTTCTCGGTGTTGGGATCTCTTACAGAGAAGTCCAGTGATCTCGTTCAGATGAGTCCATGGTCGCTGAGCCAGGGGGGTCGTGTACCCATGAGATTAAGAACAAGGGGGTTGTTGGCACCAGTTCCTCACCGGTCCTCTTCGGGGTCATCGATGAGATTTCTTCTGTCGTGGACAGCAGAATTCTCATCGAGGGGGTATTGTAGCGGGTCAAATTTTGGGTGTTTTTATTTTTACCGTATGGGGCAAGTATATTTTTATGTATTTCATTTTGGGCGGACTTTTCATAAAATCATTGTGCAACGTATTTGTCCGTACAACAGAACAGTGAAACAACGCTATAAGACGCAGTTGTTGTTGAGGAATGCGGCGGAGTATCTGCACCTCCACAAAATTCTGAGAACTTTGTACCTGTGTGTGGCAGCGCACATACGCAACTGCTCAATCACGCTCAAAGGACGCTCTAACAAAAAACCAAGATGGCTAGAGAGAATAATATTTGTCGTCTTCTTCAAGATCCCCCGGAAACACTGTTTTAAGTCCGGCCCACTTAAATGACGTCAGCCACTGCCTATAGAAGATCATGTGCGACATTGACTCAAAAACCACATGCATAGCATGGGCCGAAGCTTCGGCGACGAAGCCCAAGGCTGTGATTTCCATCAAAAAGTATGAGATCACGTTAGCTACACCTGCGACGTTTTCCTGCCCAGTTAGCCGTTGATCGTGTCGGCCGACACAGCGCCGAGTGCGCCCTGCTAACTCTTACAGTTTTATTTTAAAGCAAAAGTGAAATAACAGTTTAAATCCATGTAACCGCGGTTAATACCATTCAGTGAAGAATATCTACGTTTAGTTCCGGACAAACCAGTGATTGCCAAACGTTAAATAGTGAGTGCGAATGATGACCACGTTGCCGACTATAGAATTTCACAACATGTTTAAGGGTTCGGGGTAATAAAAATGTTCAGGGGAGGGGGTATAAATTGAGAGAATGAGTGAATGGCAGGCTGGGCTCTGTCTGTATATTTGTTTTGTATAGTGATCACTAAGGTAAGCTCTTAGAATAAGTAGCATGTAGCAGAGGCTAACCAAACAAAGAAAACTGTAATTTAATCTGTAAAACAATGATCAAAAGTTTTTAAACAAAATTTAAATATGATTCTGATTAATTAAAAAATCTAATTTCTCTTCTACAAAATTGCGAGTTAGTTTCTTTCACAACCTTAGTTCGTTTTATGTACTGTCATAGTTCGTCAAACGAAATGGGTGTACCGCCACTACTCGATCCGGCCAGATCCAAGTTGAAAGGTAAGTGGGAGTTGTGATCTGAATAAGATTTAATAATACCAAATTAAGAAAGTTACATGGGTTACTCACGGTATCACTCCGAACTGTCATTTATGAATATTTTTGCTGTCACCGTACACTCCGACTTCTTTACTTTAACATATTTGAGTTCAGTTTTAAATTACACTTTTGGTAACGTTTTGTCGGCCGACTTTATGTTGCCCGACCACTTAGTAGATGACCGCGCGGTCAGAGTTACAGTTGAACTGGCGTTAGTTCGCTAAATTGCATACAGTGTTTTTTGGTCACGTGATCGTGCATATGTGCTCACATTGGTGCTATTGAAAGAGCGCCTTAGCGTAGGCGGGAAGTTTAGCAATGTTTTTGCCGCCTGATGCAATTCATAACTTGGCGTTATTTCCTCCGTGATTCACGGCTGATGCGAAGTTAGATGTTATTTCACAATCGGTCTACGTTGCTTGAGTACGGAGACAAAACATAGACGTTTTATTCTGTAATAAACACAGCCGATCTGGTTGACTAACTCGGGGTTCTACAAGGGTGAACAATGACTGTATGGAAAATATAATTTTTAAAATGTTACCTTGGCCCTACAATTTCGTACCATTACAAATTATACACTTGTTCTTACTTTGTTGTTAACATAATGAATTTATTATGTTACTTCAAGGTTTGTTGTTAATGTTACATTATGGAATCTTTTACCATTGTCACATTCATTTGTACAGTGACAGTTTTTCTTGAATTGAGGTTCATTGTAAACAATCCCAACAAGAAGTCAGGATAACAGTTTTTTTAAAGCTCTTTTCAATTTAATACTTTCCTCAATTTTTCTGTTTGTTTGATCCAATATTTCATAGTCATTGTTGTAGCCTCTGAAATAATGCTAAAAAACAGTAATTAAATAAAATTTTTATTAGCTATAAAAGATGTAATGCTTGATTGTGTAACTTCATCAATAGCATTTCAGTGAATGAGTTATGTAATAATTAACTTACATAAACTTGTTTACTAGATAACAGGCAGCTTAACTGCTACATTAAATATGTTTGTATTCGGGTTGTTTTTACATCCTACGTTACTTACTTAAGCCACAAATCAGTCTCATTACTTGCTTGTTGCAGATCAAGTACATCACATTTCTAATATGAAATATTAATAGTTGATGTATTTATGTTTAATTTTAGTTTTGTTAATTGATAAAGAACAATTGTACGAGGATTGTTTAATAGAAACACATTTCATCTGCGCAGCCGTGACTTTGTCGCCATGGCAATGGAATTCATTTGTTTATATTGTCTGTTTAAATACTATTGACATGTCTGTCAAAAATATTTGCAGTTGCTCTTTTCTAACCGTTGTGACTGTGTTGAAAAATGGCGTCTATGATAGAAAATCCGTCCAAAGATAATATGCGTGCCATTATTCAGTTTTTGGCTGCTGAGGGCCGTCAGCCAATGGATATTTATACCAAAATGAAAGCTGTATATAGTTATTCTCATACGGCAGTGGTTGAATGGTGCAATACGTTTTGACAAGGAAGAGTATCCACAAAAGATTTGGCCCGTCCTGGACCTGCACGTGTTGTAGCATCAGATGAAAATGTGAGACAGCTGCGAACTGCTTTACGTGCAAATACGCGGATCAAAGTTATGTTGAGCATCAGCATGGGATTCCATCATTTCATAGTCTTGGCTATCACAAAGTTACTGCTCAGTGGATTCCACGACTGCTTACTAATGAGCAGAAAAATTTGCGCTCGGCCTTATCATTACAGCATTTGATGCGCTATCAACAACAAGGTAATGCCTTCCTACACCAAATTGTTGCCAGTGATGAGTCTTGGTGTTATCACTACGAACCAGAATCCAAACATCAGAATATGCAGTGGAAGCATGCACAATCTCTGAAGGCAAAAAAATGTCGGTCCCAACCTTCAGCAGGAAAAGTAGTGGTGATCGTATTTTTTGATTATCAGGGTGTGCTGCTCTTAGATTTTAAAGAACCTGGTGTCAACATCAACGCTGAGCGATATGCATACAGCTTAAAACGCTTATGGGTCAGCATCAAGAATATATTTCCCGGGAAGCTCACAAATGGTGTCATTCTTCTGCATGATATTGCTCGACCCCATGTAGCCCAGACGATTCAAGATCTGCTTGGTCGAATGAAGTTGAAAGTCTTAAAGCATCCACCTTACAGTCCCGACTTGTTCCCGTGCGATTATCATGTTTTTGGTGCATTAAAGAAATCACTAATAGACTGTGGTTCAAATCAGATGCTGAGGTAGAGTTTACTGTTACTGAATGGTTCCACAAACAGCCGCAAGAATTTTATCAGCAGGGAATCTACAGTTTAGTGCAACAGTGGAACTCATGCTTTAATGTTATTGGAAACTTCTTTTAAAATCGTTGAATAAAAAATGCTTTACAGCCTCTAAACCTGTTTCTATTGAAAAATCCTCATAGAATGTACTGTGAGAATAATGCGGGAGTTTGTGTTCATTGCGAAGTGTGTAATTGCACTTCTATGTAGCACTAATTGTACACAGTTTATATTTATAATTACTGATACATAGTTGGAAGCTTGCATATCCAAACTACAGAAATAAATACTGTATCTTATTGTAGATGATATGTTGTCAAATTACAACAAATAGTTGTCACATATTAATTATTTGTAACACAAGGACAGCATAGAAAGTTATGGGTAGACATCATTTGTGGGTTGTTGAACTACTAACATGACAGTGGTGCCAACTAATTTCAGAATATGGCAAGTCAGAAGTTTCTTTGAATAAACAGATGCTACTAAGATAATACCTGTAAATGAATTTACTGAAACTTAGTCTGACCAAATCAGGCTCCATTTTCTCTTTGTGATGTGTCATTGTGCATAAACATCAAGTATAGTAAAACCTTGCTAGTTCAGACACCACCACCATCGGAATTCATTCTGTTTTGGATTAAAGTTGACCCTGTTATTACAGGTTACCATCAGATTAGTGAAATGTATGGCATTACGCAAGAAAATTTTTACAGCAGTTTACATTCTCATTCTAACGTAGTAACAAAAAATGCAAACACAAATTATCACTATTTGTAGGCTAGAGTAGTTATCACTGTTTGCATAACAGTACACAGTAATTATTTATCTCAATAGTATGTGTTGATTATGTAATATTAATGAGATGAAAATAAGCAATCAGTATAGTTTACAAAAACAAACACCTTAGGTCAGAAAATCAAACAAATCTAAATTACTATTTTAAGTAATATTTAATTACTTTTTAATAAAATTATTTTTATCTTCTTTTTCATTATGCAAATAGATCATTGCCATCTTTTGAAGACAAAGCTATTCATTTCAGTCCTGGCTGAATGGCTGGCTGAACAAATTTATGATGTTCATGATATTCTGTTTCAGTGTTGTGTCATTGTGTAATGAACTTGTACTGTTTGACATCAGTGGATGTAATAAAGTTACTGAAGCTGTTATCAAAACAGCAGAAGATTCTGTAAAACTTCGGACTAACAACAAAAAACTCAAAATGATTGTGGGTGGTAAGTTTTGTCTGCTACTTGGATTTGTGTAATGTGTTGTTACAAGCATGCATGCACTCGCGCACGGACACACACACAAGAATAGAGTTATGACGAAGTAGTTGTATTTTGAATGTGTTTTAACTGTTACTAAGACACAAATACATAAATAAACATCTAAGAAAAATAATAAACATCCGAGAAGTAAACAAACAATAAGTAGTTTGCCTTATCTGATCTATATAAAAAACAAATTATATTTTGCTAGTGTGCATGACCAAAATCAAAATTCTTTGTAAACTTTAGCTTATGCCAGTGTACAATACTTTTTAACAGGTTTGAAATTCACACTATTCTAAAGAGAATTCTGGAAAACTGTGATCTTCAGAACTGACGCAGACAAATTTTTAATTCTGCTCATCTGTAGTTCAAAACATTTCAAACTTTTAAATACTGTCGAACTTTTCTCCTTGAGCCAGTGTATTAGATTTTTTGGTATGAAAAATTCATAAAAAATTCAAGAGAAGAGCTTGTTCAACTCATCATTTGACAGGGTAAAAAACTTCTATAAACTGTTGTTAAGTAGTGAACATATTATTGGATGGGACCTCTTTTTACTATAAAATAGGTTTATTACCTTCTGTCACGCTTTTTAAAATCCAATATAGGATGACTCGAGTTTCGATACCTATGGTGTCATCATCAGATCCATTATGAATAAAGTTAAAACTTCATTTATCGATGTATATACATCTCGTCAAATAATAAAAAACAACACATACATAGTACAAAAATAATAAATAATTAACACATATTAAAAACGAAATAACGAATGAAAAATAACACAAGCGGCCGCTACGAACCTGTACAGGAACACATTACACGGTAAAACTAATCGATACTGATTTGACCTTCGATCAACTTTATCGATTTGACACAGCTAATTTCTCGTTCATATCATTGACTCTATTGAATAAAACATTATTTTTATGTATTGACTTTTCGTTTAGAATACGATCGTAATTCTCTTTAGTTGCTTTATATATTTCAAAACGTTCGAGAGTGTCCAGTTTAAGTGACTTCTTGCATTTATGTTTAATGTCCAAACTCTCACTAATACTTTTTATGTTTAGTATTAGTGAGAGTTTGGACATATTACATAAATGCAAGAAGTCACTTAAACTGGACACTCTCAAATACTTTTTATGTTTAGTATTTGTTATTTCGTTTTTAATATGTGTTAATTATTTAATATTTTTGTACTATGTATGTGTTGTTTTTTATTATTTGACGAGATGTATCAGGGTAAGTCAAAAAGTAAAGGCAAATTTTATTTTCTCTGCTGGAATGGATGGCAGCACTGACTGAACAATGACATATCATAACCTCAAAGTTTTTTTGTTCTTTAGCTGTGTTGTTTCAGTGCTCAGCTCCATTCGTAGTGATTTCAGGGCATTTTATTATGAGTGCCCCGTTGTCCGTGTGCACCAAGGAAGAAATGAGGGGAGTGGTACGTTTTCTGCACTCTGAAGGGACTAAACCTGCGGAGATTATTTGCAGAATGCAGCAGCAGTACGGTGAGAGCTGTCTTAGTGAACGCAAAATTTATGAGTGGATAAATCACTTTAAAAATGGTCGTGTATCTATCTGCGATGAAGAGCGTTCAGGTAGGCAATCCACTTTGAAGACGGACAAGAACATCGAGACAGTTGAGCGAATGATTCATGATGATCGTCGTGTCAAAATTGATGATATTGCGCATGTGTTCAACATTAGCCACGGTTCAGCAGTTGCAATCATCCACAAATCACTAAATTATCGCAAAGTGTGTGCTCGTTGGGTACGACTGACAGACCAGCACAAACAGAAACGTTTGGAAATTTTGAAATCACATTTAAGGCATTTAGAAGAGGAAGGAGAAGAGTTTCTCGGTCGCATATTAACCGTTGATGAGACGTGGGTCCATCACTTCGAACCACAGAGTAAGCGGCAGAGTATGGTGTGGAAACATCCATCCTTGCCTACAGCAAAAAAGTTCAAGAGACAAGTTTCTGCAGCAAAGTTGATGATGACTGTTTTGGGATATGAAAGGGCCACTTGTAATTCATTACACTCCTAAAGGTCAAACAGTGAATAGTGACAGCTACTGCGAGATCTGAAACCCAAAATCAAAACAAAGAGGCGAGGAAAACTTTCAAAAGGTGTCCTTTGCTTCAGGACAATGCCCGTCCTCATACTGCGGGGAAAACGATCCAGTGCATTCAAGATCTTGGTTTTGAGCTGCTGGAGCATCCGCTGTACAGTCCTGACCTAGCTCCAAGCGATTTTCACCTTTTTGGTCCGATGAAGGAGCACCTGCGTGAACCCAAGTTTTCGTCGGATGACGAGGTTGTGGAGGCGGTGTGCGAGTGGCTGTGCATGATGCCACAAATCTTCTTCCAGGACGGAATTACGAAGCTTGTCAAGAGATGGACCAAGTGCATAGAAGTTGAGGGAGATTATGTAGAGAAATGATGTTACTTGTCATCTTGTCTTCACAATAAAAAGTTTCTTTTTAAAAATTTGCCTTTACTTTTTGACTTACCCTCGTATATGCATCGATAAATGAAGTTTTAACTTTATTCATAATGGATCTGATGATGACACCATATGTGTCGAAACTCGAGTCATCCTATATTGGATTTTAAGAAGCGTGACAGAAGGTAATAAACCTATTTTATAGTCTTAACCGCTTCTGGAGGCAAATAAAATGTTTAGACCTCTTTTTATCGTTAAATTTTGGCCCCTCATCAAGTTTTATAATTTCCACTATTGATTGTTATGTTTAGTGTTTAAATTGATAATATATGCCACTACAGTCAGTGTAATCAAACAAGGAAGAAATAGGATAACCTGTGTTCATCACATGATCTAATTAAATCCAAAAAATGGAAAGTCAAACGACTAGTGAAATTAAAGCAAAATTATTCTAGTAACAAACAAAATTATTATGTTTTTAGTGACAGCAAAGGTGTGACAGTATGGTGATATTTAAAGTAATTTTTGGCTCTGTAATGTAGTTATTAGAATATTTTTTTAGCTTTGTATTACTTTTTTACACTTTTAATTTTTTCTAAATTTTTTCTATTTTTAGAACTTAATGTAAAATTGAAGTTTTCAAACTTAACATGAATAATGGTATACTATTGTGAAGAAGAAATTCTGTTGTTTATAAAAAAGTAAATAGTATTTTCTGATATCATGTGATTATAATATAATAATTAACTTACAAATTTTATAAATGGTCTGCATTGCATGGAAGGTTTGTTTTTTCATGTACACAAGTTTTGTATGGGAATTTAGGGAGCCAAAGTGTTTAAGGAATGGTCTCAGAATTCATCGAACATTAAAACTTTGTAGCTGAGGTCAGTTCTGTCAAATTCTTCTGAACTGTAGACATGTAGTCCGTAGTTAGTTGCGCCAAAAATTTTTATTTCTGCTTCAATATTCATCATCAGTGGTGTACTGATCCAAGGCCCCGCTCTTCCAAAGACTGATGTATATAGAATGTGTAAATGTCAGACTGGCTGTCATATGTGTACAAAATTGTATGATAAAAAGATGGGATAATTGGTCACCAGTGATAACTACTGCATTAGACTGAACTCCAAGTCTCTGAGAGGAACCCGGGCAGAGAGAGAGCGTAGACACACAGACGCGCAGTTGCGTTAAACAATCAGCGATTACTAAGAAATCCCGATGCACATGCGTTATCAAAACTCGCTCAACACTCACTTTTCTCTCATTGAGCATTAAGCCAGATAACTGTGACGCTATGTGTTGTACAAGAATTGGTACTGTTAAATATTATTAGTATTAAAATCTAATTTTAATTTCATATAGATTATCATTTCGAAATGTAATCAATGAGTTACATTTTAAAGAGGGCGAGCTAACTCCTCATCTGTTTCCTCTTCCCTGTCAGTATTGAAACTGCGATCAGAGTCACTGTCACTGCTGATATTATCATCATCCGAACCTGATGTGATAATAATCTTGTCAATAACGTCTGACACTATCCCATCACTTTCCCAGCAGTAGTCTTCTACCTCCCCAACTTTCTTGCAGTACCCTACCCAGTCACTTTCAGTTACCGACATTATTGCTTGGTCAGTTATTTCAGTCAATTCCGTAAAATTATGACTTCCATGACTGTTGCAATTTCGTATGTAGTTTTTAACTTTTGCCCAGGCAAGTTCAATGGGACCGTACAACAGTGTGACCCTTGCTTGATAAAAATTGGTCAATCTTGTACTGCTTTTCTCTGGGCCAATCGAGTTCAATAATTTGAAAAAGATGTTCCTTTCTCATACCTTCATCACAATTAATACCCTTATTTCTCAGAAATTGTATCATATCGAGTTTTGTAGAATACTTTATCGGAATCTTTTAGCTAAAACAGAATGATACGATGGAGTTCTATAATTTGAAAAAGCTGTTCCTTTCTCATACCTTCATCACAATTAATACCCTTATTTCTCAGAAATTGTATCATATCGAGTTTTGTAGAATACTTTATCGGAATCTTTTAGCTAAAACAGAATGATACAGTATTGTCCATAACTATTATTGATTCCAGCCGAATATTTAGCAACAACTTATTCTCAACCCATTTTTTAAAATTTTCATAGTTCATCTCCCCATGGTAGTCACCATTAGTACTTTTCCAAGTTTGTACAAAAGTTTAGCACCTAGAATAAAGCCGTTTTTACTTCCCGCATGTAAAAATCACTAATCTGTTACCCGCACTGTGTAACAGGACACATCTAAGGGATATGGTTTTTATAGTTAATAATCTGTAGCGAACCATTTTAGACAACACTTTCTAAACACCCAGTGTGTGGCTTTTGTGGACTGTTTGTATGGTCGAGCGAGGTATGACTTGGTACAAGAATGTGGGGTGCGCGTTAGAAATACGTAGAATTGACCACGTGGGAAATTAAAAGAAATTCCAGAGCCGAACATTCGATGAAAACAGGCAATGAGAGTGTGAGTTGAGGAACACATGGCTGGACACGAAGGGCGTAGCTCGTACCCAAGCCTTGCTCGGTCTGCGAGTCGACTAAAATTCTTCAGACCGTGCGGTCAGATAAAGTAGTGCTCGCGAGCAAATGTAAGGTCGGCCGACAAAAATGATACTTTAATTAATGTGAAACTTGTAATCAGCCGTAATCTATGGCAGTGTTAAATTTTAAAACAGTTTGAAAACAATTTTCGGAACGTAAAGTGAAAAAAGTGAATCTACAGTAGTGACGCAACAAAGCGGATACTCCGGCAAAAGGATGAGTAACTAATCTAAGAAATTGGCCAAGTATAAAAACATTTCAATGTCAAAATTAACAATACAGAAATCAATTATAATGAAAGGGAGGAATTAAAGGGGGTGAAAATAGTAAGAGAGAGAGAGAGAGTGTAAGAGAGCGTGTTTAATTCGGAGTACTGGTTTGTCTAATAAAAAGGTTAACCAATTTAAATATTTGATAATGGTATATAATATTTTATAATTTTGATGATAGTGAGGAAATAAATACTAGAGTTGAATTTTTGAGAGTAACAAACTAATATTGAAGTTATTATAATCATGCTTTAATAAAGTTATTTCGCCACACAAATATCCAGTAACCTATTTCTGTAGCTAAGAAAGTTCGTCCATACAACCTTGGCGTGGCGTCAAGGTAAATCACTGAGTGTAAGATTTCTTTAATATAAATTGATTAAACAGCTACAACTGTAATTCTGTAATACACCAGAAACCTCATTTGACTGCCAACATTTATGTACAGTTATATTACTGTCAACCCATGTTTCATCTAAAAAAAATATGTTTCTCCCAGATTCCCGAAAGCTTTTAATTTGCACAAGGTACTTGTAACGCATCATTACAATTTCTGGTTTTTCAATTAATACTTTTCTTTTACCTTCTACATTTCTTCCATTTGAATCCCACCCTTTTAAGCACTCGCCTTAATGATTTAGCGCCTTATGGAAAATGGATACTTTCTTTCACGATAGGTAGGAGTTTTTTAACAGTAGGCACGTTTTGATTTTTATAAAAATCTTGAACAATATTTCTTACTACACATTTATCAAAAACATAAAGAAAAAGTTTCCTTTTCTCACAAGTTTTACGTTTTTCCTCAGTGTGGAGAGTTTTCCATCTGGACTACATTTTCTTTGCTTCCTCAAGTATTTAATGAAGCTTTCCGATTTATCACAGTAATACGCAGCTTGTTTTGTTGTTTGATTAAGTGGGTATGTCAGCGAATTTCGTTGTTTTTCTTCATCACATTTTTTCAATTATATTACTAATTATTTCACTAACTTCACTATGAACAACAAAACTTTGTTTCGATGATCCTTGAAGAGACATTGTGAAAAGACAGTTACAAATTAACAAATAACAGGATAATTCACTCATTAACAGAAAGTAACTGAAAGTACATTAATCCTACACGATGTTCACAAATTCGTATTTTTAATGTTACTATAACACAACTACTTAAAAAGGACTAAGTTGTAAACACAATGCCAATAATATGTAGTCTTTAAATGCACTTACTACTGTAACGGTAAAAAGCGGACTGCAATAATATTACAAACTGGTAGTCTGCCTTTGTGATGGATGCCAGTTTGCACTGTGAACAGGGCTGATGAATCATTGGCCTTGGCAAACAATAGCAACACACACACACAACACAATCATGCATACTTTATCCCCTCCATCAGAGACTTGGAGTTCAGTCTAATGCAGTACTAAAGCAGTAGTCAAAACATTTGATGCATTAACTTAGGCGTTCAGTGGCTCAGAAATTTTGAATGAAACTCATAAAATTGATTTTTATAAATACGAGTATAATGTCTAGTATGAAAAAACCTAACTTCAATAAAAATTATTTTGAACCTTCAATATTTTTTTCAACCTTCAAAACATTTTGTGACTGCACTGTGTGGTATATCCTTGAGCTTGCTCAGCGATTTTTGTTTTAGATATTGAACAGTCCAAAATGTTCTCTTTTTGTGGTACTTGTCATTTTTGGGAAAAGATCGCACTGGGACATACTTGGCAACTTGTTATACTACTTAATATTATACAGTATAATATCTTTACACTTAGTCAATAATTTCAAAGGTCGGGCGCCATCTTGATCAAGAAACGTAAATATAAACTTGTAGTTTTACTTACCTTTAAGTTATTACAGGGCAGGAATTCGTTTAAGCGAACTTCTTGAGTAGCGGAAAGTGTTATGTGAAATAATAATACTTTGCTAAACTTTTTACCAAATGGTATTACCCAAATATCACTATAATATTGACGACTCGGAACACAAAGTTTTTTATAAGTAAAAACGTAAAGTTTTACCTTACAGCCTAAACCGGCTTTCACCTATAGAAGGCTTCATCAGAGGCTGTCGTTAGTAGCGCTGCTCGTCATGTTGTTGGCGACGAGAAAGTGTTTCGAAAGATTGAAGCTGTGTGTGTGTGGTGAGATGTGTTCGAATAATGCGTGCGATTTGAATTGTGTCTGTTCGTTTAGGATGTCGTTTTTATTTGTTTTTGTGTGTTTGTATATTTCTAATTGTTCTAGAGTGTCTAGTTTTCGGCCTTTTGTGTGTACGTGTAGTATGTTCATGTTATTGTCGATGTTTTTATATGTGTGGTTTGCTTCAATGAGTATTACCCAGTTTATTTATGACATTTACTTACATATATTCTCCACCAGGTGGCGACAAAATTACTTTAAATTTCCCTTTTACAAACCCTCCAAAATACCTACACAGTAAACATTAAACATTTGATATGTGATTTATAGATATATATATATATTTTTTATATTTGCACAACTCAGCACTTTTTAAATATTATTTTGTAGTAGTATTTTGTTCACGCTCTCTCTCTCTCTCTCTCTCTCTCTCTCTCTCATTCTCTGGTACAATTTTTTTTTTATGAGTTCAATTTATGAATAAATTCTTTATTAAAATGAATTTACTGAATTGGTCATTTTACTTTGATATTACGAAAGGTTGTAGCTGATACTTAGCTTCCAGTTTTTTGGACGTCGCACACCGCGAGCTCGCCGATTTCACGGTCGATCACATCGTGAATTATTACACTCTTTATAACACTGACTGTTATTTAATCCACTTTTGGTGGTGTAGAATTTACATAAACACTTAGTGAATATGCCGGCTGCGCGAAGTGCCGACCGGCCCAATTCACGGTCCAGGCGAAAATGACGAAGTTTCATCAGTCAATTTTGCTGAGGTGGGGCAGAACTACGTCACGAGTTCTTTGTTCCACAGCCCAGCCCAGTTACGTACAATGCGTCTTACATTCCTTGCGTCTGACGTAATTGTGGGCTTGGTTATTTACTGTTTATCTGTGGCAAATAGTTTTTTGCGACATTTGTAGCTTTTCCGCGAATTCGACCGAAATCCTGTTAATTCCAAAGTGCGTCGTTTAAAATATTCTATAGTTTATTCACCAGAACTTTATAGGGATTATGAAATAAAATTACTGTTATTACAAAATAAATGGTTAGGGAATAAAAATACAATAATTATGGTTTTTAGGACCATAGATTTACAAAATTATGATAGTACCAGAATTGTACCGTCACAAAACCCCCTCAATGAAAGATTTTATGCCGAAGCATAAAAACTTTCATTGACACATTCGTACTTCCTAAAGGGATCAGCCAGGATATGTCGCCACAACCCCCTTACAATTTATATGAAAAGAAATACAATAACTTACCCGTGGTCCGATGATGATGACAGAACCTGCGTGACCTTACTGGACTTCTCCTTCGAGATCCCAACACCATAAGGCCAATCAGGCGCATAACGCTCCTGCTCTGACGCGCTGGCCAGCTCAGGACCGCCGTCACAACATCACCAAACACTGAAACAATAAATCAAAAATATTAAAATAGTGGCTTGGTATAATACTTAATTATTAAATATTATAAATATAATATCTTTACACTTAGTCAATAATTTCAAAGGTCGGGTGCCATCTTGATCAAGAAACGTAAATATGAACTTGTAGTTTTACTTACCTTTAAAGTTATTACAGGGCAGGAATTCGTTTAAGCGAACTTCTTGAGTAGCGGAAAGTGTTATGTGAAATAATAATACTTTGCTAAACTTTTTACCAAATGATATTACCCAGTTTATTTATGACATTTACTTACATATATTCTCCACCAGGTGGCGACAAAATTACTTTAAATTTCCCTTTTACAAACCCTCCAAAATACCTACACAGTAAACATTAAACATTTGATACGTGATTTATAGATATATATATTTTATATTTGCACAACTCAGCACTTTTTAAATATTATTTTGTAGTAGTATTTTGTTCACGCTCTCTCTCTCTCTCTCTCTCTCTCTTCTCTCTCTCTCTCTCTCTCTCTCTCTCTCTCTCTCTCTCTCTCTCTCTCTCTCTCTCTCTTTCTCTCTCTCTCTCTCTCTCATTCTCTGGTACAATTTTTTTTTTTTATGAGCTCATTTTATGAATAAATTCTTTATTAAAATGAATTTACTGAATTGGTCATTTTACTTTGATATTAGTATTTTTGAGATTAGTATCTTTGATATTACGAAAGGTTTTAGCTGATACTTAGCTTCCAGTATTTTGGATGTCGCACACCGCGAGCTCGCCGATTTCACGGTCGATCACATCGTGAATTATTACACTCTTTATAACACTGACTGTTATTTAATCCACTTTTGGTGGTGTAGAATTTACATAAACACTTAGTGAATATGCCGGCTGCGTGAAGTGCCGACCGGCCCAATTCACGGTCCAGGCGAAAATGACGAAGTTTCATCAGTCAATTTTGCTGAGGTGGGGCAGAACTATGTCACGAGTTCATTGTTCCACAGCCTAGCCCAGTTACATACAATGCGTCTGACGTAATTGTGGGCTTGGTTATTTACTGTTTATCTGTGGCAAATAGTTTTTTGCGACATTTGTAGCTTTTCCGCGAATTCGACCGAAATCCTGTTAATTCCAAAGTGCGTCGTTTAAAATATTCTATAGTTTATTCATCAGAACTTCATAGGGATTATGAAATAAAATTATTATTATTATTACAAAATAAATGGTTAGGGAATAAAAATACAATAATTATGGTTTTTAGGACCATAGATTTACAAAATTATGATAGTACCAGAATTGTACCATCACAAACTATGGTGGTAATGGTATCATTGTGATATTTTTTGCCTAAAATTCTTGAACAAAGTCATGCATCCTGGTGCATATCAGTAAATTATCTTTCCATAAATCTCGCTGTTTAAATAGTTTTGGACAAGATGTGAAAATGTCTTAATAGTCAGGTGTGCCATTATTTATCATTGCACCTAGTGATGGGAACTTACTGTGCATCCAATAAGGCTAAATTTTTAGATGGTTATCACTAAGATGTGTGCCATCATCACATAGTTTTTTTTTTTTTTTTTTTTTTTTAAATGAAATGCTTAGCATGGGAAATTAAAAAATTGCATGAGCTTTAACATGAAACCTCGTTTGTCTACAAAATTTAATTCATTAAAAGCTGTAAGAGGCTGTAGACTTATTTTTATAATGAATTGGGGGTGGCATTGTGTACTTGCTTTAGTACTGTTTGCACGTGGGATTGCCATTTTGATATATAACTTTTTGTGTTTTTAGGAACATCAATATCAACAACCATACACTGTGCATGTGAACAATTGCATATAAACATGAGTGATAACAGAGACAGCGAGGAAGAAGAAGAAGAAGAAGAAGAAGTAGAAGTAGTAGTAGTAGAAGAAGAAGAAGAAGAAGAAGACGGAGAAGAAGAAGAAGAAGAAGGAATGGTATGAAATGCTATCCAGCAGGGAGTGGAAAAGATCTTATTTAGATAATCTAGGTAAACTCAAAAGTTTCTGTGATTTATTCAATAACTAATACTCGATTCAATAACTAATACTCGCTGTTTAAAAATTCTTTATATCGTCCCTTGATCATTTTTGAAAATAAGTACGTACGTGTACGCTAGTGCATAGAACTTATATTAATAAAGATCCACCAGTATTATCAAACACTTAAAATTACCTCTAATGGGGTTTTGCTACTTTTAAATTTTGGTTTTTTGGTACTATTTACTTTTTGTTAACATTAAACCACTTGAAATAAAAGAATATATAGAACAAAATCCTTTATATAGGTTTAAACAAACCTTTTAAAATTGTATTATGCATTTTGCGTAAATCCTTGAATTGCTGTAATTAAGTGTGAAGTATGAAAAACCAAGTTTTTTATGAACATTCATACTCGAGGTTATAAATTATTACTGTCCTTAACTTATCATAGTGAATGTAAATAAACGTTAATCACTAACATAATGCTTTTTCATCCATGTCCTAAACTTGTTTAACACATACATTTTGTATATATTTTTAGACTAGAATCTACCATATGTAGGGTGTAAAAAATCTGAGCTTGGTATGAAAAATATTACAAACAATGTTTAGTTTTTGATAGTGGCCGTACTTCAAGGATAATAAGGAATTCAAAATTGTAAAAATATTAAGTTCTCTGACTGAATTGGACATGGTTAAAAAATTGTAAGTATCATTACAATTAGGTTTTCATTCATGTGAAACTTGCCAAGTGTTTTTATATATTTTACAAAACCTTTGTAGTATAATAATGTAGTTTGTCCACTTCATTCAGAATAGTGAGCGAGTTGTGCAGCTAAGGGAGCTTAACTAGTATATCTGCAAGAAGGGGCGTCTGAATGTATGTTTGCCCCAATTGAGATACTGGTATCCTTTGTTCTTCCTGTATATATTACACTACACTATACATTTTTTGTAGATGAAGTGAAAAGATTTCTTGTAATGAACAAATACCGTAAGTTTCAAGTTCCATGGTTAGCCGGACTTAAATTGTTATTTTGAACAATACTGCTTTTATGTGAAATTTGTAACTAAGCTCGCTTGTATAAAGTGTGGGAGCTTTAAATCAGGTTAGACACCATCATCGTCAATGTGAAAGTGATAAAATTTGCAAATATTTGTAACTGGCATTTGATACACGCAACAAACTGAGTGAGCCATTCATAGCATACTGAGCACAAACACAACATGCCAAATCTTGTGAACAACTTTCCACATGTTCAATACCCGTGGACGTGAGCTACTCTATATGAGCTCCTCTTCTAGTAGGTGCGGAGAAATTACTATTGATACCAAGAGCAGAAAAAGGTTAGTTTGAGGGTAACATTTAGAAATTTTTTTAAAGTCGTAAATAAACATGTTATAAACATTTCTGCAAGTGCAATCATTTCTGTTATTGTATACTCTACTTGGCTACAACTCATTCTGAACCAGTTTCTTGACTAATAGTCCAGTCAATGAAGGTTTTGTGTCGGGAATAATTTGGAAGAAGCTGAATTTTTTACTGATGATAGACCATGATAAGTTGTGTATTTTCTCAAAAGTCCCCACCCCTCCCCCTTGAGCTTTCCCCCCCACCGCCCTTCAAAGTACAGATTTGGATGGTTTTGCTAAAATGCTTATATATGCCGTTTTCGTTGGCATAGACAATTTTTAGTTTCTGTAGCGTGTACTAAATAAATTTGCTACAATTTATATTCCTACATATTCTTTCGTAAAACTTATATTTAAGCCACTACAACTATTTAAATACCCCAAAAATGCCTTTTTTGGTTGCAAAAATTTTGATTTTTGTTAATAATTATCAACATAATTAACAATAGTTATAACTTTTGAATTAATTTCAACTGATGAAAACGTTTTAGATAAAAGTTTTAGTACATTTTTTAAGCTTCAAAATGATATTGTAACGAGACATATGACCACAATATTTTGGACATCAAAACAAACACAACATGTCATAATAATTGAGTGGGACAAGATCCATTAAGTAGTAACAATGAGTACACCAAGCATTAAAACTACATAAATAAATAATGATTGAAGAATGAACTCACAACTAAAGAGTTAAAACAGTAATGGTAATAATAATAAAACAAGAAAGAAAATGTATTAAATAGTGATTACCCAATAGATCCAATAACCCAATAGATTCGGTCAGTGAGAAACCAAGAAACACTGAAGAACACATATTATAAAGAAGAAAACAATAATAATAATGATATCAATCAATATAGTGCCACAAGAAGAAACAAGGTGACTTTGTAACTTTTATTATTTAATAATATTTATATTTTATTCAAATTCAATTTCACACTTTGTAACAGTACAAAATTGTATGTATCGGAATAATGGGATGTAAGGGTATTTTTATTATGAATTTTATTGTAATCATCAAGTTAAATCAGACAAGGTTAGTTTTGGCCCAAGTCCCAATAAATATGTAAATTCGCCGGTGGAGAGACGATCCAAGGTCAGAGGCGTACGAGCAAATTGAACCCACGACAATGGCAGTGTTGGCGCTAAAAACTGACAATACTGACTTTCCATTGGTCCACGATAATAAATCGTCACCAAAACAATGACGAGCTAAAAAACAATTACGTATTAACCAGACGGAAGCGAAAAGAACAATAGACAATGACGTCAGGCGCAACAAATCTGCATACTAATTGTGCCGGCTTCCGCCCAGTTCAACAACAGCAGCCACCGAGCCTATACGCTCGACACAGTGCAGTGGGCAAAAATTTTGCCAATCATGTAATATTTACTTAATAACATGCAATAGATCTTTACAAAAAGCAACAGTAACCATATTAGAGTCAGTGAACAGTTTTAAAAAATGAATTTCAATTAAAATCAGGGGGCACAACTACTCGAGTTTCGGCCGACCACCTGCCTAATCGCCATGAAGAGGAATCTACGCCGCATCAGTCACAGGAAAGTCCCTAATCAAATTATTTTATAAATTCTAAATTACATTTTAAATGAGCTCAAGCCATACTTTAAATACACATGAGTAGATTTTCAGGGAGAGTGAGAGAGATAGCGTGTGTGATTAAGTTGATCAACTTCAATATAACCTGAGGCGTTGGTTTGTGAAGTTAACGAATTGTGAGTATCATTAAAATATAAAGAAAATAATAAAGTTCATCAATGCTAGCAGTAATGAAATTGAAAGAATAATGGTAAACAAATAAAGAATCTATGTACGTAACCTTGAATCGAAGGCAAGTCGAGATGAGAGCGCCGCCATTTTGAAATTTTACAATTACTAAAATACATATGTGTATTAAGATACAACACATTTTGATCAAATACAGTCAAGTTCGTTATATTAATGTGTGTACCTCATTATTTCAATACCCTGCAACCACTGCCTCTATCTGCTTAACGAAATTCTGGACCCGAAGCCTAATGAGTTTAACTGAGCTGAAAACGTATTATTCCGGTGACAAGATAAATTATGCAAATTACATAAATTATTACTTTATTACATTATTATTTTTATTTGGATTTAAACGTAAGTTAACAGATGGCAGCCCGAACTTGGACTTTATATATTAATAAAAAATATATAAATAAGCAGAAAAGCAGAGGTGGAAGGGTAAAGAAATAAACATAAAAGAGAGGTTATCTACAGAGATTACCTATAGTATAAAAAGACGTACACAACAAATAAAAACAAAGTTTAGTACCATCAGTACGATAAAATGGCAGATAACGAAAGCATTAACGTAGAAAATACAAACACAGAATCATTGATGTTGAGCACGCCACAGGCGAACTCAACGCCTATAGTAAATACCAGAATGGAAGAAAATGACATAATAAAAACGATGAAACTGCTTTTCAATGAGCAGAGCATCAAATTCGATGTACAATTGAGTGATATTAAAAAAGAAATTAAAAAACAAGGTTGCAATTTTGACAAAAGATTAAGTGAAATAGGTACAAAGTTAGAAAAAATAGAATTAGAAAAGAAGAAATTAGAATTAAACAAATTTGAATTGAACAAAGATGACAAGGTAAGTGGGGTAGAAAATTACGATAAAATAGATGAAAATATAGTAATAGGTGATAATAGTGTGGATGTTGATAGTATAAATGAAATTTTATGGGGAATAGAATATAATAATAAAGGAATGATAGTGTGTTTTGAAGGTTTAAAGAGTGGGTGTAAAGAGAGATATATTGAGAGAGAGAAGTGTTATTGGGAGAGTTATTATGAGAGATATTTTAAAAGAGAGAGATGTTTTGAAAGTAAGAGATATTGTGAGAGAAAGAGAGAAATAGAGATTTTTAAGATGAGTAGAACTTATGAAGAATTTATGGAAAGGTTAGGAGTAGAGATGATTGATAATAAAAATAAGTACTTACCTTGGGTTGAAGCTGATATAGCAGTAGGAGAAGATGATAATGGAAATAATGACTTAGTAACTTATCTGATTGTGACTAATTATACTGAAGGTGACAGGACCATAACCGATCGTGACAAGTTGTATGATAAATTGATATGGAATAACCCTATTAATTATGATAGTTTTGTAGAATATAAAAATTTAAATAAGTACTGTATTCATGATGGTGATATAATGTTTTCCAGGAAAAATAAGTTGTATAGACTTAAGACAAGATTATTATTTGACGATATGGGGTAGTTGTGTATTGTTTATTGTGTTATGAACATTTAATTGTGTGGACAGTGTTTTTAAAAATGGACTGATTAGGACTGATTATGGTAAATGATTTCATGATTATGTGAATTGTATATTTTTGTGTATTGATGTCTATGTATTTGTGTATTTTGCTGTTGTGTATTTTGTGTATTTTTATGTAAACATGTATTGTAGAATTTTAAATAAGTGAAAGAAGTTTAATAATGATTTTGAAAGGATATTATGGAATTTAGATTCTAAAGGGTTAGTAGATGATTATATATTTGGATGGTGAGAGGTATTGTTGTTAGCAGATAAGTGATGAATTTCTAATGGTATATTAATGTTGAAATGTTATAAAGAGTTTGGGGATAGTGATAAATAAGGGCATTGGAGTTATTTAAATAGAGTTATTGGGAGTTAGAAAAAATAAAGTGCCGAGATGTGGATGATATATAAAGAGGTGTTAGATATTTTAGGGACACAGTGGTTAGCGATTATATGTAGAGGTGAGTAATATGAATGGTAATTATATTTGTTGTTGTTGGTGATATTTTGTAATAAGGGTATTGGTGTAGGAGTCCAACGAGAGATGTTGAGACAGGAAGGGATCGTTGTGTGCCGGAAAGGGTTATCTGAAAGGGTCAGGAACCGATAAGGGAATGAGTTGGTTAGAGGGAGTACACACATACTAGTACAAAAATGAGCGGTGCCAGAGGTTTTAAATGGGATTTGTGAAGGGGGTTATTATTGAGATATTGGTGTCATAATGTATTAATGGTTAGAAGCGGTTGTTAGTAGAAAAAAGGAGGTGAGTAAGGTTAGATTGACAAATGCCAAAATAAGATATAGAGAAAAATGAATAACAGAGAGTCACCCAAACTAGTGAGGATGAAAGGGTTAGAAAAGGGAAAATTCATAGTAGAAAGGTGAGGTAACTGGAAGGGTAATGGTATATTTGAAATTTTGTTGTTGTATAGAATCTAAATGAATGTTAAATGAATAAAAGTTAATAGAGAATTGTTGAAGTAGTAATGTGATAAAGTTTGGTACAAATCATGTAAATTTAAATTGTTTAATGTAAGGTAAATGTAACAATGTTAATATGTAATGTACAATGTTTTATGATGTTTTATTATGTTGATGATAGAGTGTGTGGTTAGGAGGCTACTGTAAGGGTAGTGACCATGATAACATAAAAAATTGTGTTATAGTAACCAGTCTCTAGAAAAAAGTGATTCTGTAGAAAAGGGTTTGAAATTAAAGTAAAGAAATTAACAAAGAAATTTAGATAGTATTGAAGTACTGCCATGATAGATAAATATAATGAAGTTATTTGAAATAAATGAATGAAAATAATAGTTGTTGTTTGAAAGTTAAAAGTTGTTTTGTGTTAATATAGGAATATAAATTTCATGATGAGAGAGGTAATTTGATGTTGACTAAAGTCAGAGAACTTGATAAGAATATAGAGGAGTGTCGAAAAGGAGAAGGCTGATCTGTCCTAAATCTTGTTATAATTTTGAGTTATTTGGTAGTTTATAAATAAATGAAACCAACGCCTCAACTCACAAACCAATGCATCTAAGAGGAAACATATCAGTTGCGGATATGTAAAGGAATAAGGCCACTATTTTAAATATTGTATTGAATGTTTCAGAGTTTTATGGTGTTGTGACCGCGGTCCTGAGCTGGCTGGAGCGTCAGAACAGGAGCGTGCAGTGCCTCATGGCCTTATGGTGTAGGGATCTCTCAAGAGAAGTCCAGTAAGGTCAGACGGGTACGATCGACACTATGGAACCGAGGCTAAGTGATTGAGATTTTCTTTTATTAACACTACAGGGGGTTGTGGAACATATCTGAACTGATCCTTTTAGAAAAGTATGAATGAGTCAATGAAAGTTTTTGTGTCTCGACACAAAACCTTTCATTGAGGGGGTTTTGTAACAGTACAAAATTGTATGTATCGGAATAATGGGATGTAAGGGTATTTTTATTATGAATTTTATTGTAATCATCAAGTTAAATCAGACAAGGTTAGTTTTGGCCCAAGTCCCAATAAATATGTAAATTCGCCGGTGGAGAGACAATCCAAGGTCAGAGGCGTACGAGCAAATTGAACCCACGCCAATGGCAGTGTTGGCGCTAAAAACTGACAATACTGACTTTCCATTGGTCCACGATAATAAATCGTCACCAAAACAATGACGAGCTAAAAAACAATTACGTATTAACCAGACGGAAGCGAAAAGAACAATAGACAATGACGTCAGGCGCAACAAATCTGCATACTAATTGTGCCGGCTTCCGCCCAGTTCAACAACAGCAGCCACCGAGCCTATACGCTCGACACAGTGCAGTGGGCAAAAATTTTGCCAATCATGTAATATTTACTTAATAACATGCAATAGATCTTTACAAAAAGCAACAGTAACCATATTAGAGTCAGTGAACAGTTTTAAAAAATGAATTTCAATTAAAATCAGGGGGCACAACTACTCGAGTTTCGGCCGACCACCTGCCTAATCGCCATGAAGAGGAATCTACGCCGCATCAGTCACAGGAAAGTCCCTAATCAAATTATTTTATAAATTCTAAATTACATTTTAAATGAGCTCAAGCCATACTTTAAATACACATGTGTAGATTTTCAGGGAGAGTGAGAGAGATAGCGTGTGTGATTAAGTTGATCAACTTCAATATAACCTGAGGCGTTGGTTTGTGAAGTTAACGAATTGTGAGTATCATTAAAATATAAAGAAAATAATAAAGTTCATCAATGCTAGCAGTAATGAAATTGAAAGAATAATGGTAACCAAATAAAGAATCTATGTACGTAACCTTGAATCGAAGGCAAGGCGAGATGAGAGCGCCGCCATTTTGAAATTTTACAATTACTAAAATACATATGTGTATTAAGATACAACACATTTTGATCAAATACAGTCAAGTTCGTTATATTAATGTGTGTACCTCATTATTTCAATACCCTGCAACCACTGCCTCTATCTGCTTAACGAAATTCTGGACCCGAAGCCTAATGAGTTTAACTGAGCTGAAAACGTATTATTCCGGTGACAAGATAAATTATGCAAATTACATAAATTATTACTTTATTACATTATTATTATTATTTGGATTTAAACGTAAGTTAACAACTTACCTTTTATCAATGATCTGGCCGGATCGAGTAGTGAAGGTACACCCATTTCGTTCGACGAACTATGACAGCACACAAAACGAACTAAGGTTTTGAAAGAAACTAACTCTCAATTTTTTGGAAGAGAAATTGTTTTTGTTTATTAATCAGAAATATTGAATCTATCAGTTTTCCATTTATCAAATTTCCAATTTCATATTTATAGGTTTACATGTTTTAGAAATTGTGTAACTACTACAGCTTACGTACTAGGCTTAACTTCTACTACTTACGTACTTTAAAATAGCCCAGCCTGCTCATTCGCTACTCACATTCTCAACACCCCGTATTAATACAATAACCCCCCATTTTTATGTAAAATAAATGACAAGTCCTTTTTATGTAACATTACGTATGTGGCGTCGTACTACCCGACCGCGTGTTGCGTTTACCACAGTCTTTCACACTCCTAATTTTTTTAAGCTGGTAGCGTTTAATCAAGTTCAATAGTTATTCATCGTCACTAGAGGCACTGTAATCTATGTTTTGGAGACTCACATAATTATTTTGTCGGCCGACTTATGAAAAAAATATGAAACTTTGCCCGGGCACAAAACTGATAGCAGCCACGCGTGGCGTGGGGTGTTAGTCGACTGCGCCGTCACCGAGAACGTAACAGGTACAGCTTGCTTTCTTTGGAGGGAAGCTGTTGTTCACTGTCACTATTTTTCGTCGCTCATTGCTCATTTGCTGTTGGGTAACCATTTTATATATGGAATGGAGCGTATATATGTGTGTGACCAGAGGACAATATTAGGCTTGGCTCTGCTGACGTCATTTAAGTGGGCTTGGTCTAACCGACACTTCCGTAGTGAATCCAACGGAACGATGAAAATTTCACTCTCTGGCCATCTTGAGTTTTTTTGTCAGAGCGTCCTTTTGAGCGCGCTTGCGTGGGTATTCGCGCCTGTGCGTCGACACACTTGCAAAGTTCTTAGAATTTTGAAGGGGGCAAATTCTTCAGCCGCATTACTCAACAACAACCTGCGTCTCTGCCTTTGTTTCAAACTGTTGCTTAACACTGTTCTGTTATACGGACAAATACGTTGCACAATAATACAGTTTTACAATATTTTATACAAGCCCGCCCGAAAACGAAATAGGTCAAAATATATAAATACCCCATACGGTTAAAATAAAAATACCCAAAAATTGACCCGCTACAATACCCCCTCGATGAGAATTCTGCTGTTCACGACAGAAGAAATCTCATCGATAACCCCGAAGAGGACCGGTGAGGAACTGGTGCCAACAACCCCCTGGTTCTTAATCTCATGGGTACACGACCCCCCTGGCTCAGCGACCATGGACTCATCTGAACGAGATCACTGGACTTCTCCGTAAGAGATCCCAACACCGAGAAATCGAGCAGACTCGCACCACGGCGCACCTCGCCTTTTAACATGCTACCCCCCAAAAATCCTCAATCCCTGGCTCAGACTATGCCAGATCCTCAACCGATATGGATCCCCTTTTATGCAAGCTGGGCTGTTTTTAGCAGATACTGGGCTCACACACACTCACATTCCATGTTGACATACACATAGTACAATAAAAAAATTTCTTTTAAAATTTATTATAAATTTAAAAAATTCAAAAAAATAATCTTTTCTCAAAAAATTCTCTTCCTGGTTTTTCTAAAAATTTTTTTTTTTTCAAATGACAAGCTAGACATTTCTACTAATATAAACACATCCTTACTCTAACATGAGAACCACTTATAGTCTACCAAGATAATGCAATACAATAAAAGAAACATGGTTAATGCACCCATAATAAAAGAATCATTATCTAAAATATTCATTTGCTGGCAGGCGAAAAAGCACGTTTTTTTTTTCTTCAAAAAAAAAATTAAAATTTCCAAAATTTTAAAATTTAAAAAAAAAATTTATTCATTAAATATTTATTAAATTTATTTATTAAATAACATTTATTAAAATTATTCAAATATTGGTTTGAATTAATTAAACAAACAAATTAAAATTGACTTCCTACTATACAAGCTTAGTAGGTGTATGACCCCATCAGCTGATCGTAACTAGGTCAAGTCCAAAACCCTTGACCTACATATGTTGTGCATGCTTTCTGAAAATACACTAAACATCTGGAACGATCTAACTCAAAGCACAAAACATAATAAAGTAAAATATTTAAAATGAACAAAATATTAATATAATAATCAAGTTGACATTTAAATTATTTAAAATAAACAATTCTTGACTTTACATTATTTTCAATTCTATTAAAATTCTGTCACTGGTTGAAAAAAATAAACAATTGTATATTCTTTATCATGAATCTCTCTTTTCGCTTAACAATCTTACGTTAATCTACTGTGGGTGATGTAACTTATTCATTCTCATTACTGTATTAGATCTCTATGCATATATAATCTTTACCTCTCCCTATGGCTCTAATATTAATCAACTTCAATTACCATGACACCCATCTCTACCAAAATATCTACTAATCAAAACACTCTAAGCCACAACTTACCATTTAACTCAAAACGCCGCCTTCTCTACATATATAAAAAAAAATACTCTCCAACCCTTTGTACATAGGATACGTGTTTCCCCTACCCAAAACTCAATTCCCTTATTTGGCGGCCCGGATTCTACCTAAGGCGGCCCCTTCCCCACTAAAATCTATACCAATTCCCGTCCCAACATATTTTGTTGTGAACTCTTATATGACACTACCCCCTAATACAAAATTGCCATCCCCAAAAATCTCAATCTCATTACCTCACTACAAATACAACAATATATATCATTAATCATAAACATAAATATATCACTCAGAACTCTACCATTATTCTCCACAACTACCGTGTCAACATCAATATTTCTCAAGATTCTGTTACATTACATTAACTCAAAAACAACATTACATCATATTCATCTCTATCATTTCAAATTCAACTTTGAATTCAATTTGGACAGGTCTACATGTCCCACAACATATTTATCACCCACGAATTATCTTTTATTAATTTGCATCAATTATTACTTTATTTCTTATTGTCATTAGTGTTATCACTACTCCACAACATCGTTAATACATCAAAACATTACATTGAACTGTAATTACTTGTAACAATTATAACTAATATACCAGTGACATGTTATTGCTGTTCAGCTGATACCCTAAGTTAATGAAAACACATCTCAAATTTGAATAAATTATATGAAATATACATATTTATTTATCATCACTTCTCACCTTCTGGTTTCCCCTTTTCTCTGATTCTGATAGTTCATATTGACCGCCTGCCAGACGATTTAATTATTGGCTTAGTTAAAAATATACACACATGATTAAAACACATATTTTATCAACAACTATATCTATTTACTACAATAAAATAATACACTTAAAATTATGGCATGGATAACTTGTATTGAAAATATGATCATCTAGTTATTCGAGCAGAGCGCAAACATTTTTATTGGATCAAACTTTGAGTGAGCAAAAAAATTTCTTTATTTTATAAAATTTAAGTTCGTGACTCGTTTGAGTCACCTCCTAGCCACACACACTATTTCAGATTATGGTGGACTGTGGCACCCATTCGCTTCCACAGAGACTGTATATTTTGGAGCAGGTTTTACCTCTCCGTGTCTCTGCTTCCGCTATTAAGTTTTAAAGTAGTGAACATCATCATGTTCTTGTTCTATAATCATACACCCTTAAAACGGTTCTACCACCGGTCTTGCTACCCCCAGGCGGGCAGAGTGGCAGCCGCTGTTCCATAGTTCCGGTAAGATTTCCTCTAAGTTCTCCCCCCATTGAATTTCAAATATATACCAATTTCAAGTCAGCTATGGTCAAGGGACTTGATATGACCATAGCTGGCCGCTGGCCAAAACCACGGTTAGTGCTGGTAAGACAGTAACCGCCCGAAAAGTCGAGGAAATCTAAACTTTCATTTCACTGCCTGTTATACATCAATATTATTATGTGCGACACGTTATTTAGTATTGTGTAAAATTTTTTTTTTTTTTTTTATTTTACACAGATAAGGTGTGCCGCACATTTATCGCCAGTTTGGCCTCCGATGGAGGTAACACTCGCTGTTACCCCCAACCCATTTCGCTACTTGTGAGAGCACAGGCCACCCCCACAGTAGCCACTTAATAGCTAATTACAATTGAAAACTAATTAAAATTTTTGTATAAATTATCATATAATATTTGCATCAACAATCATTTAACCCATTCATAACCTTTTACCATTTGACTTTCTTAAAATTTTCAAAATTTATTATTAATAATCATTATCTATCATTTTTCATTTATTATAGAAATTCTTTAATTATCCTATTTATTAAACACAATGATTGCATTAAAATCTCAATCACACCTGTAAACATTTTTTATTATACATGATTATAAAATTTTCATACTTACACTCCATTTAACACGATATACCCACAAAACATAATCACCACCATCTCTGAAACATTTCACAAAATTTATTAATTTAAATTAAATAATTTATCATTCATTTCCAAATTTCCATCTCTTAAAATAAATTAAATTCATAAAAAGTTAATTAATTAACATTTAAATAAGCAATCAAAATATTTAAGCATATCAAATTGGTTTAATTTAATTAATTGCCAAAAAATATAAATTATATAGTTATCGAAACAATCACCATTAGTCACTTACTGTTTGCAAAATTAATTCTGGTATTTGTTTACTTGCAAGTATTTCAATATTATTATCACAACAATCATCTTACATACACACATAATTTATTTGACATTCCACCCTGCACACATATAAATACACTATATTTTATTTACAAACTCTTGCTATTAATTGTTCAGTTTTTTCCGCACTTCATTTGTCCAGATTTGCCCTGTCAGAACCATTAAAACAAAATATTTATACTGTCTTTTATTGTTTTAATAGTTTAACCTCCATCGTTCCAAATCAACCTTGGTTCTACATAACATCGTTCAATTTTATCAGCACACAAATGACTGTTTTGTGTGTTGTAACCAGAAAAATTAACTTCAATCAACTTATTCAAATACTCGTTAAACCAGTCTACGTTAGGTATTTTTGTCAAGTCTCCATCATTAAATTCATTAACTATTGGGTTAATCATTTTTATTAAATCATTGTAATCGTTATCATTCACATATACTTCTAAACTTTCCTTCCATTCATCATACTTTCTATTTAAGTTATATATTTCTGTTTCTTTACAAACATACAATTCTCTGTTTACATCTCTCTCTTCATAACCCCAAATCACACTCTCAAAAGTATTACAGACAGAGGGTATAAATTCAATTAAATCTTTCCTGACTTCTCCAGGAAAAACAAAAAACTTCAAAAAACAATTATTTGTAGCACTCTTGTCTACACAATATATACGTGAAGGTCTTCCTTCACCCCCCATTCTACCTCGTAAACAATTTACCCCCTGTTTCATACCTGTAATATAGCTCTCTCTCCACTCTCTCTCTAACTCATTAACACACATTAACATCTCATAATCACATTCTACAACTTCATTAGTACTCTCAGATACCAACTTTTCGACTACATTATTATTCCCGTTATTATCAGCATCATTATTATTTATTAATTCATTGCCTAACACAACATTGTCATTACAACTTTCGTTTGTATTATTCTTACTCTGTTCTACTTTATTCGAACTAATTCTTGTCCTTTCATCGGCATTTTCAAGACATACATTCTTGTCTTGTATACTATTTATCAACTCATCAAATTTTATATTTATATTTTGCTGTAACTGAATATTCTGTTGTTCACATTTTATTCTCTGTTCATCTAATTTATTGTTAAAATCACTTTTCATCTCGTTTAAAGTTATTTCATTACTATCAAAGCGTTTATTTAATTCTTTGAAATCACTATTTTTTACCATGTTTTCAGACATAGTTTGTATTAGATTGAATATATCATTCATTGATAATTCTTTCGCTTTATTTGATTTGATTAATATCGGGGTAGATTTCGCTTCTGCGTGATCGACCATAATTGACCCAGTTAGGTCATCGTTAACTATTGATTGCACGCTCAACTCAGCTGTTGGCCTTGACCGACTTACTTCGCTCACACTTGGTGGCGGGTTCATCGAACCAAGGCCACTCTCACTCATAATTGAATCTACTATACTGCTCTTCTCTGCGTTTTCAGACATTTTTATTTAATCTATTTTGTCTTACGTAACAACTACCAATGATCAGTCTTTTTTCAAAACTGATATTACAACATCAATTTACTCTCGCAACCGTATTCCGTTCAATGTACTGTCACATGTAGGCCGTTGTAATAACTTTTTTGTTATATTACATCCTGGTCACGGCACCAATTGTAACTTTTATTATTTAATAATATTTATATTTTATTCAAATTCAATTTCACACTTACCTTTTATCAATGATCTGGCCGGATCGAGTAGTGGAGGTACACCCATTTCGTTCGACGAACTATGACAGCACACAAAACGAACTAAGGTTTTGAAAGAAACTAACTCTCAATTTTTTGGAAGAGAAATTGTTTTTGTTTATTAATCAGAAATATTGAATCTATCAGTTTTCCATTTATCAAATTTCCAATTTCATATTTATAGGTTTACATGTTTTAGAAATTGTGTAACTACTACAGCTTACGTACTAGGCTTAACTTCTACTACTTACGTACTTTAAAATAGCCCAGCCTGCTCATTCGCTACTCACATTCTCAACACCCCGTATTAATACAATAACCCCCCATTTTTATGTAAAATAAATGACAAGTCCTTTTTATGTAACATTACGTATGTGGCGTCGTACTACCCGACCGCGTGTTGCGTTTACCACAGTCTTTCACACTCCTAATTTTTTTAAGCTGGTAGCGTTTAATCAAGTTCAATAGTTATTCGTCACTAGAGGCACTGTAATCTATGTTTTGGAGACTCACATAATTATTTTGTCGGCCGACTTATGAAAAAAATATGAAACTTTGCCCGGGCACAAAACTGATAGCAGCCACGCGTGGCGTGGGGTGTTAGTCGACTGCACCGTCACCGAGAACGTAACAGGTACAGCTTGCTTTCTTTGGAGGGAAGCTGTTGTTCACTGTCACTATTTTTCGTCGCTCATTGCTCATTTGCTGTTGGGTAACCATTTTATATATGGAATGGAGCGTATATATGTGTGTTACCAGAGGACAATATTAGGCTTGGCTCTGCTGATGTCATTTAAGTGGGCTTGGTCTAACCGACACTTCCGTAGTGAATCCAACGGAACGATGAAAATTTCACTCTCTGGCCATCTTGAGTTTTTTTGTCAGAGCGTCCTTTTGAGCGCGCTTGCGTGGGTATTCGCGCCTGTGCGTCGACACACTTGCAAAGTTTTTAGAATTTTGAAGGGGGCAAATTCTTCAGCCGCATTACTCAACAACAACCTGCGTCTCTGCCTTTGTTTCAAACTGTTGCTTAACACTGTTCTGTTATACGGACAAATACGTTGCACAATAATACAGTTTTACAATATTTTATACAAGCCCGCCCGAAAACGAAATAGGTCAAAATATATAAATGCCCCATACGGTTAAAATAAAAATACCCAAAAATTGACCCGCTACAACTTACACTAACTATTAGATGAGAAGGCCAAATGTGAAATTAATTACCAACGACAAGTGAAGTACAGAGTGAGACAATGACAGATACCCAAAACACTAACTGACTACATTAGATGATCTGAATATGACCACTAATCTAGTAAATGAGTAGGGCACCCAATAATAGCCAGGAGAGTGAGAGTAATAAGTATATTAGTATAATAAGAAGCTGTAAACAACAGTATGATAACATATTATGTCTAGTATTAATGTAAGTTAATAGAGAACCAAGATTGTCAGATAACAGTAATAATTACCAAATAAGTTATGAAAAATGATAATAGAGAGAAAAAGAACCAATTGATAAATTACAGGTGATGATTAATAACACCAATACAGTTAAAAAAGAAATAAAAATTGTAAATGAAAATAAACTCAGTCAACCCATTGTTGCATTAGAGTGGGGAGACACATAACCTAACTACATGTACTTTCCACTGAGATTAATAAGAATTAATAAATAAAACATACTTAAACTAAAATCTCTTGGACAAAAAAATCATGTAGATATTGTAAGGGTTCTACCAATACCAAGATGAACTACCTAGAGTAATATTTATATGGTAATTGATGTAAACAAAACGACCAAAAACAGACAGAATGGGAATCACCATGTAAAGTTTAGCTAAAACCAGTTGTAAAATTAATCAGAAACAAAAAGGGTGATATCTGTATAGCAAGAAAGATGGTACATTACTAGCATAATATTGTAGGATAATTATTATCACTAATATAAGGCATAATAATAATAATAATTAAATACATCTGTCATGTGACACTAGCGCTGCAAGTATTATTACTAAGTTCTCAACACAAGAGAATGCACCAATGTGAAACACAAGATTGTAAAACAAAGTAATAACTGTAATGAATAATTATGAACAAGATAGTGACTTAAAAGACCACTACTTAATTAAGAATGAAGTAAAGTAAGGTGGCACCTTATAGTACAATCTATAGGTGATTATATAGACTCAAAACTAGAAAATAACGTACTAACAGTAACTAGGGCGAACAGTAGTTGCACTGACCATGTATGTGTAATTGTGACACAACAGAAATTGTCTAGAGACAAATATTAAAATGTAATTAGTAAATATAGTTAGTAGGATCATAGGCCTAATGCAACCTAAGCATAGGAGATGTATTTTGTCAATAATAGTAAGTAGATAATAAGTAAAGAGTGTAAAAGGACTTGAAAAGCATAATCTCGAAGAGATGTGATTGTCATTTGTTAGTTTTAGTGAAAGAATACCTAAATTTATTAAGAAATTGTATAAAGTGTTAATTTCAAATAGTATCTTCCTTAATCATGGACGAAAATATATCATGTGTGGACTCTAAATTAAGAGCCAAGTGTTCGCCATGTCATAATAAGCTTAGATTCCCAATCAGAGAGGTTATAAGAAAATTATGTCAATTTAAAGATATTTGGTTTATTTTGGATAAAATGTTTAGCGTCAGTTCGTACTCTTAAACCCAAAGTCCCACGCTTGTAACAATTAAATAAGTCAGTAAAGGGGGGTATGTGTACTCAAGTAAAGATCATTAGCCAATCAAAAGAGAGAATTCGATAATTTGGACAAGGAATGCAAAGAAGAACAGCAAAAATGGACACCATTTTAAAAGACTTCTTCATGACCACTGATGCAAGACAGACGACAGCTCCGCATCGCCAGAAAGTGCCAGTTTAACCTAACTTAGTGCGTGTACTCAAAATGTAAACTAAGGGGAACATAACCCCATTTTGGTAAAATAATTATAACGTTTTCTTATTCGAAGTCCAGTGAAGACCTAACAGTGCGATATAAATTGCTAAGTGTACAATCCATAGCAATTACGCGAATTAAAGGGAGTAAAGTGATCATTAATTATATTTAAGGAATTTATGAAATTTGACGATATACTTTATCGAAATAACTTAATACTGTGTGTACATACGAACGAATAAGGGGCATTGCACCTTACTAGTTTAATTAATTTGTTAATTACAAAGAGAGTTCTCAATTTAATTTTATTTATAAAAAAATTATTTAATTAATAGATGAAAGTTATAAAAATGATGATTGTTTATTTCAATATAAACACTAAGAGTGCTTTAATTAATATTATATCAGTGAATTTATTCATAGTTAAAACGATGGTAATTTAACAACAGCTAACCAGAATTTTGAGAATTGTCAATTGACATGATTAATTATCAGAAGATAATTGAGAAATTAATTTATGCCTAGATTTAAGAAAGATTCTAATATTATTACAATATTTCATTGTTTCATTATTAAAAGGATTTAATATCAAGCTAACTATGATTCCAAGAATTAACCGATTACCTGTTTAAAGTAATCCAATATAACTGATCAGATGATTCTTCCTGGAACACTGAATTAATTTATAACTTTATTGTGTTTATATTTTATGTGTTGTAAAAGAATTACAAGGTTCATACTGGCCTGGAAAGTCAGGGAAATCAAAATAAGTCAGGGAAACATTTTATGACATGCCGAAAATCAGTGAAATTAAGCATATTTTTCAGAAAGTCAGGGAAATTTTTTTTCATAAAGACGGCAAAGTGGGAAGTGGATAGCTTTTTGCGATATGTTTATTACATCTTTAATGATTCACCAGCCCGCCGTGCTGAGTTCATTGAACTTACTGGAAAATCTATTTTTCCTTTAAAACACTGTAGAACTAGATGGCTTGAAAATTGCTTTCTATTGACAGAATTTTAAGTATTTTTTATGATATAAAGAAATTTGTTGTCATCCGAAAATATCTCAATATAAAACCATTAAAAATGTTTCTGTTCAAACCAAAGATATATTTCTCAAATGCAAACAGGCTTTTTTTAAAATGCTTTCCTTGGAATGTGAACCACTTTTACGAAAGTTCCAAACCTCAGACCCACTTGGTCCATTCCTGTTCACAGATTTGCAGAGTCTTGTAGAAAATTTGATGGAGAGATTTCTTAAATCCAGTAAAATGCCTGCTACAACAACTAAGCTTTTTTCATTAGATTTACATGACAAAGAAAATTTGTGTGATGTAAAAAGTATTGATCTCGGATTTCATACAAAAAAACTTCTCAAAGAAGCCACTTCAAAAGAAAGTGATATCCTAAAATTCAAACTTGAATGCCAGACTGTGCTAGTCAAAATGACAGAAAAGATATTAGAAAGATGTCCTCTGAAGTACAAGCCTGTCCAAGGGCTCTCATCATTGGATCCTAGTATAATTTTTCCATCAGCCAGAACTAGGGAAACAAAGATTTGGTTTATTGCTAGAGGCATTGTACACCAATAACCGAATCACAGATTCTATTGCTGAGAAAGCAAAAGCACAATACACTCGACTTTGCAGTGAAGCTCATTCTACCCTTCAATTACAATTCAAAATATTTTTGGATGGTGATTGTCCTTCCAAGAGACTTGATGATTTTTTTCTTCTTTATTACTTGGGAATCAATGTTATTCAGAATTGTGGCAAATTGTTAAATTAGGACTGATATTTTCGCATGGAAATGCAACAGTAGAAGGAGGGTTTTCTGTAAATAAAACATTATTGGTGGAGAATTTGCAAGAACATAGTCTTTTTGCTCAAAGAACAGTGGAAAATGCTATAAGATATCATGAAAGTATTCTTAAAGTTCCTATCACTCAAACAATGTTAACAAATGTAAGAGCTGCCCATAGGAGATATGAAGAACATCTCAAAGAGTCAAAACAGAACCAAAAAGAAGAAGAGAAGAAAAAGGTTGAAAAAAGAAAATTATCCATAGAGATCAAGAAACTTAAAGAGCAGAGAAAAATGTTAAAACTGCAAGCTTTGAAAGAAAAAGACAATATAAAATCAAAAATTCAGATTCTTGAGAAGAAAAAGTTAGGCTAAATCTCCCCATTTAGAACTTTTATGATCATGGTCGACTTTATTTACCATAGTTTCATGCTATGATAATTAAATTTGTAGTCATGTATCTATTAAAATTAGGTATGGAATTTTAGGTTACCTGTATCAAAGAGTGTTCTAGTTTTAAAGAATAATACAGTCTCTTTGTTGCTTTGTATGTTTCCTTTAGATTTTTTATGCAGTTTTTTGTGATATTTTAACCTAATAATGTACATTTATTGTAATTTTTTAATATAAGCTAATTAATTTTGTTATTGTATTTTTGTATGTTTGTATGATCTTTTGGAAAGATCCTCCTGGTGGTCTAGTGACTAACGCGGGCGCTTGATGCGCTCGTGGTCCTGTGTTCAATTCCCGGCGGAGGCTTCATACGGCATGCACTCAGTGTCGTGAGGCCGTACTGAGTAGGCGCTGAGATACCGCAACTAGCGGCTGGTAGCACGTTGTACTAGCCATGCAACCGTCACATTGCACATGACAAGCCGCGCGGTACGCCTTGGTCCTTTCAGGGACTGTTGAGCGGAGGTTTGACTTTTGACTTTTTGGAAAAAATAAAAAGGAGTGCATTGGATGACTATGGGGAAGGTAGAGGCCGATTACTAAAAAAATAAATAGGCCTATTTATTTAAATTCATCCATGATGATGGACGATTATAATGTTAAGCATACTAAAGTAAATTTTCAATAAGATAATGTATGAATGTTTCATGCTTATAAATAAAAATAAATTTCACTAAAAACTAATATTTTAAACTGAGTAAATAGGCTACAATAATGTTTAATAGATAATTTATATATTGAAAAATTGGTATTGTACGCAAAAAATAACGCATACGCTGGTCAGGGAAAATTTGCGGATTTGGTCATGGAAAGTCAGGGAAATCAAATTCAAAATTTCAGTATGAACCCTGAATTACTATTTCATTTAAAGTTTATTGGTGACAGTTACAATACACCAAATTAACCTATAATGTTGGAACCAGACATGTCTATGAAACTTTCTGTTATTCATTAAGATGTAGTTAATTTTGTAATCACTCTCCGACTACACAATTATGGTAGTATAATTCTTCTGTTTGTTTTATTTGTATTCTGCAGTCTAAAAGGACTCACATTTCAGATAAATATTTTAACCAAAAATAAGTTTAATAATTCTGATAATTGCAAATCAGTACAACCATCCCTGAGACAAGAGATTTCATAAAACTAAATTTTATTGTAAACCAAAATAAACAAGTAACAATTTATTATGTTTTAAAGTAATTTAATGAATATTATCAACAAATAAACCACAGTTTTGTATGACAAAAATAGAGTCAGACGATTTATTTCAGTAGACTAGATTATTACAGATCAGGTGGATATCTCGCAATGGATGGCAACACTGACAGCGGCAAATGAGTTTATTTGAATAATTTTAAACTTAGCTTGTCATATCAACACTGCGCAGTTAGCTAACTTCACTTCAAGTAAGTAATTCGTTAATGAAATAAAAATGTATTTTCAGTGAGAGATCGACTTCGTAGATTCGTCTAGTCAACCGAAGAAACATCGCACCATAAAGGAATTCCGAAGTACCAATACAATCGAACATTTAAAAATTTGTTTGAACAAAAAAAAATAATAGATGAATTTAATTAATAAAAATAATTAAACAAACTTAAATTATTAAGAGAGAGGGTACTCGTATTATAAAGTGACTCCCAACGCGAGGCTTAACGGAGTCCAGAGAGCACATTACAATATAAGTTTTATTGTGGTATTACAAATTATAAATTGTTGGCGAGGCCTAATGTCAGACGCGTGCAGGGCACCGCTGCGTTTCAAGTCGAGCCTAGTATCATGACGAGGTTATCCTGCAAGTTTTTTTATATTTTTTATTTCTTTTGTCCATGTTTTGCAGTGTACTTATTCCTTAGTGTGTTCGTGATTTTCGAAGAAAAAATTTACCACCTTAAATAAACTTGTTTCTTTATTATTTACATTACTTCCTTAAGTTTGTCATGTATATTGATAGAAACATTAAAACTAATGTAGATTACCATAATCGTTACCTATTATTGTTTTATTGTTAAATGAAATTTAAGTATTCAAATATTTGTAGTTTCATTTTGTTATACAATGCCAGTTTTGGTTCGGGGGGAGAAAACCCCCTAGCTGTCATAAAAGGCTGTCCCATTATCCACCACCTATGGACCCGCCGTGTTCCGGACTGGCTGAAACCGACAGCTGTTAGGCATAATTTTTAAAACTGTTCTAAACCCTATTTCCTCAAATAATTGTATGATTTGTAAATGCCCAACAGCATCACGGACCACCCACCCACCACTTTTTCTTTACAGTTTTTGTTTGACCTTTCTCTTAAAATTTAATTACCAAAAGTAGTTTGATGCAGTGATATATATACATATTTACAGATATATATAAATTTATTTGATGAAATTTCTCATTAGTTGCAACAGTCTCTCTGGAGAAGTTTTTCTTTATTCGTCCAAAACATTGTCTAACTCGTCGTCCAAAATTGGTGAGCTGTAACATGACATCCCGTTACAATTTTCGCACATCGCTGTACACTGCAGTCCTAACTTTCTACACCCACAGTAATTGCCACAAGCTGATTTGCAGCTACAGGAGACGACACGAAGAAGATCATCAGGAGCAAACGCCTTAAGGCTGGTAACTGGTGTTAATGCTTTCTTCGAACCTCCGTTATTCTTTAGGTACTCCACCCTCCATCCCCACTCGGTTGCTGTTAGTTTATTTCCCAGCCATGTTTGCACCTGTAGGTAAACTCTCAATCAGGGCCGTAACAAGGTACTCCTGCGCCCTTGGCAATTTTGACAAAGCGCCCCCAACAGTGGTGCCGATCCCCCCCCCAAGCCCTATGTCGCTTCCCCCCCAACTCCAGGCTCGATTACTAAAAAAAAAAAAAAAGAAAGAAGCTCTTTTTATATTGTACTGTGATTCGTGGATGTCTCATCACGTGATACACCATGCAGCCCCCTTAAGCAAGCTTTGACACAAATTGCGACCAGGAAATACGTTCTCACATTGTATTCGGTATTTTTGTAATAGTAAATTTCATACAACAGTAAAAAAAATTCATAACTTTAGTCGGTGCTTTAGTTCTATAATTTATCTCGATTTTTTTTACACAGGACTTCAGGACTTGCACTTACAACATTCTGTTGTTGTAACTGCAGGTACCATTTTTTTGGCTCTGGGGGCTGGTAAATAACAAATAGAAACTCTTCAGTAAACAAATATATTGCTTTTACAAATTGTTACATACAGTATACAGCAGAAAAGCCATGGAACTAAAACTTTAACTTTCTTGCTTTCAGCAAGGCAAACTCACTAATTATTTCACTAAAATCAAGTTTTGAAGCAATCTCATATTCTATGGACAGGATAGCTAAGTTTGTCAATCTGTTTTCACACATACTTGACCGTAAGTAGTTTTTGATTATCTTCAGCTTGCTGAAAGTACGCTCGCAAGACGCCACACTGACGGGCATTGTCAAAAATATCCTCAATGCTATTTCGATGTTTGGATAAGCATCTCTTAATCCATAGTTTGAAATAACTTTCAGAATATCCAAATGGGAAGCCTTGTAAATGTTCTTCACCAGCTCTTTTGCATGAAACTTGAAAGCAGCTACTTCGTTAACTAGCTCAACTCTATCAATGTCTCTGCTATATATTGCACCAAGATCAGCTGCACACTTTTCAAGAAAAGAAACAGAGCATTCACTTAAGGACTTTCCTGACAAAAAACTGAAGTCTGATGAAACTGTGTGGTAAATGTGTGCCCTTTTTCCATTTCACTTACAATTCTATCAAATACAGTGTAACATTCAAGATGTGCTGGGTTTTTCAAGATCAGTAGATTGCCTGCCCATTGTGGAATGACTTAGCTCAGGATCACTTCCTTCTTCAAAATCAATGACGTTTGTGACGAACTCCATTGGAGTGATCTGGCTGTGGTTGTCTTCTGAAACAGTCTCAGTCTTGCTATCTTCTTTTTCATTTTCTCCTTCCTTTTCTTCTTGGTCGTCTTCTTTTTCTTCTTCTTCTTGAAGTGCATTACTATTACTGGCACTATCACTTTCACCTACTTCTTTCTCTTCATTTCGCAGCCAATTTCCAAGCGCCGATGCTAATTTTTCGTCTTCTTCTTTTCGTTTTTTGATTTTTTTAAATTCACTTCCAGAAGGTTTTTTTGGCCCCATTTCTGAAACAAACCATTCCCATTTAATTTACATTGTATTACAGTTGTAAATGGCTGCCATTTAAAAACTACTTGACCGATCTCAAACATTAACGAACTCCGCCTAGATATTGTGCCCACTGCCCAAGGACCTGTGTGCCAAGTTTGGTCATAATCGGTAAATTTGTTTGGGCGCTGCCGCTGTCATTGTCATTGTTACAGACACACAGACGGCCAAAAAGTTTTTTTGAATCCTGAGTAATAGGATTACACGGAAAACGCGAAGCACTGTAAATACAAGTGAGCCTCTCGCGGTAAGAAAAAAGAAACGATGTCTGCGACGTTTTAACGCTATCACCGAATTTTTCGGTGAACGCAACTGTCGGCACTGAACATAAACAGGAAATATTACGAAATTCGTGTTTATGTTCAGTGCCGACAGTTGCGTTCACCGAAAAATTCGGCGATAGCGTTAAAACGTAGCAGACATCGTTTCTTTTTTCTTACCGCGAGAGGCTCACTTGTATTTACAGTGCTTCGGGTTTTCCGTGTACGCGATCGCTCATCCAATTATAAAAATAAAATTGATACCATATTCATGAAACTTGTGATTGAAATATTTACGTAAACTAATTTTGAAATCGGGACTATTTTAGTCAGCAGACTTGCGCAACAAAATCAGCTGACACTTGCTGAAAATTGGACATTTACAACCACGACCATTTCCGCTAAAAATGAACCAATAGGAATATAAGTTATACCAATGGAACGGGCCCGTTCTTCTTCTTTCTTCCGGTATTTTTTTAATTTTCTGTAGGTCTAGAAAATTAAACGGCGAACACAGTGATATTAGTTAGGCCTATTTGGCTTTGTCAGTCTGGCAGTAAAGACAGAACGAATGTTGGGAAATTATTTCTGACAGCTGGAGTCAAGTTTCGCACGGTAACCTCCACTGATTGTTTGATTCACTGACGTTTTCGTGATGTTGAAGAGTAAATAGTATAATTAATGTATTGTTTTGCAATAATACCGTGTTATAATAATAATATGTAGTGTTTTCAAAAACTGTACAAAAAGGGAAAAAATAGGCCACCACGGGGAATAACATGCGCCAATTCTAGGGTTAATGTAGACTAAGCTATGGTACATTTTATTGAAATCATTCTTACCCGTACAACAGAAGCAACGCCAACATCAACAAGTAACAACACAAACACTATAAGTGTCGTCTAATCGCTGAGTGTGAAAATCACTTAGTTCACAAATTACAATAGAAAATAATACCAGCGGCTGTAATTACACTGAGTCTCAACAAAACCGACAGAACAAACTAGAATAGAGCAATAGATTGACGTGGCCGTGGCAGGCGTGGGGGGAGGGGTATGAGTATGAGTAATATTCAAGTTATGACAAGCTTGCTAAAACCAACGAATATAGACGTTACTAGAAGCACACTTCTGGGTTATTAAAAGCGTAGTTGAAACAATGCTACTACTTTTTGTATAAAAGAGTGGTAGATGAAAAACATGTTTGTAATAGGCCTAATAAGACGCATGTTCTTGTATATTTTAAAATTCTTTTGCGCACTGCATAATAAATGAATGCATCAAAAGTGCATTTTTTGAGTAGGCTGCATTTATTTGATTCATTCCTTCGTACCCAGTGTGTCAAACAAATGTGAAAAAATTTTGGAGGTTGTGTCTAGTCTAACCCCTACAAACATTTTTTCATCTACCACTTTTTATCTGATAAGTTGTAGCTTTTTCCAATTATATATTAACGAAAATGTTTGAAATTTACTAAATTTCGCGGTATAATACAAAAAATTACTTGGAAACGCCAGCGCCATCTAGTTGCCGGGGTGTTGAACTACGGTTTATCACCCCAGAAAGCTGACCCCACTCGCTCCATAAGAAGTGTTCTTCTAGTTACGTCTATATTCGTTGCTAAAACCAAGAAGGCGCAGGTGCAGTGCAGTGACCCAGTGACTGACACATCAAGGGATAGGCGGAGGGGAAGGGATTTTCGCTTTGCGCCTGGCCCGACTCCGCGCCCATCAGTAGGGCAAGGTCCAGTGCAGTTACTAAATTTACGTAGCTGCTTTTTGTTTATTGTATAATAGACACAAATATAGACAGTTCACGTACAGTAACTTTTAACAATCTGAAACTGAAAGATTTTTTCCAATAACGTGGAGTTTTTATTTGCTTGACAAATTGTACCAATCTAACTCTAAAAAAAGATATTTTTCATGGTCAATTTTGCGCCCTCTTTGTACCTGCGCCCTTGGCGGGGGCACATCTCGCCAACGCCTAGTTACGGCCCTGCTCTCAATAGGTGCTGATGAGCAGCTTCTGATGTCGGTGGAAGCTTAGCTAGGTCAAAGTTTGATCTTAATGTTGACTGTTTTGTTAGTCTTGTGAACATAAAATATCTAGCTTCATTCAAGTTTGAATATTTTGTCATTCCGTACAAACTTAGGATAAATTGTTCCCCATTACGTAGTAGTTCGTCTTGATTGTCATGTTCTTGTGTGAAAACAAGTGCTTGAGCACGGGCTTCATTTGAGCTTCTGATCTTTTCAATAGCTTTGACCTTCCCTTTTGCAAAAAAAACTTGAAGTTGTGTCGCGTCCAGTTACTGCTTACGCAAAAAGCAACAGTTTTCTTGTGTCCTCAAATTCATTAATAAGCTGCTGAACACCATAACAAACTTTAGTTTTACCCGGTTTGTTTCAAAAAGAAAATATTGCAATTTTCTGGACAAAGAGAAACTAGTAAAACTAAGAGGTCAGTATCAGAACCAACAACGTATACCTTACAATTAGTATTCGATGAACCTATAGCTTCTTGTACTATGTCGACATCGGCGTCTCCCTCAGACCGTACTGTTTTTATTTCTTCTTTTTGTAGCTGAGATACAACTGAAAGTGTAAGTTGTTTCTTGTTATTTTTATTTGCAAGAAAATCTTCTTTTGGGGTACCGGGTAACACAAGTGGTGTTTTCATCAAATGTGATTTTACAGGATGATCTTCTATTTTGCTCTTCTTCTTTGGTCGAACAACACTCAGGATAACCATCGAAAACAACAACTGAATTTTTACCATAGTTTCTTTTAACAAAAGATGAATAGCTCAGAACTATTTCTCCATATGTACAGTTTTTCGGCCAGGGGACATAATGAAGGGGGAAGCCGCCATCTACAACTATAAATGCGTCCTTAAAGTCTACACCTTCCTCAGATATAGTTCCCTTATCAAAAACTTGCATTGTTGTTGATTTGTTGGTTTTTCTAAGTGAAACGTCATCAAACAGAGATGGAGGGCGAGAAGCAAGCTCATATTCTAGATAATTTTTCAGTTTTAGTGGACTGTCACAAACACAAAGTATCCTGTTAAAAAGTTGTTGCAAATTTACAACAACTTCTCTTGATCTGACTGACTGCTTTGTGAGATGCCTGAGTCTTTACCATGTCCTTTCTTTTCAATTTTAATTCTCCAAATGTTTTTCCTTTCATTCTGTCCATAGCAGATAATAACAGGTCGCGGTTTACTGACTCGTCTGAGATAAAACCGGATGACAGACATACAAGTTCACCGGACATTTTAGTGAAGGGATTGTGTTGTCTCAGCCAGGTTGTCCATCTGGTCTCGAGCCTTTCTTGACTCACGAAGCTCAACGTGTTGCTCGCTAAACTTAACAGATGAACCTAGATATTCTTCAACAGCTTTGTGAATTTTCAAGAAAAATGGGGTTCCTAAGATCCATTTTGACAAAGTACTCTCTGATATTCCTCTGCCGTGTGTTAGACCCCCTATCGATTTCATAGGACGCATCAAACACTGCTCTATGCACATATTGGTCCAGGTTCCACACCAAAATTTTTCTGATCTTCGTACAGTAAAAAGGCCTTTATTGATAAACAAATCCAACTCACTCTCAGTCATTTTAGATGATATTGCTACCATCTGTTGAGCATACAGATGAGCACTCTTGGCATACGGTAAATGGCCGGCTGCTTGAAAGAGTGGTAACATGTCTATTGTTGTTCTCAAATGTAGATTCCAGTTCCCTGCTCTCTCGACATAGACAAATTTTAAAACCAAATCGATAGCCTTCAAAACGTTTTCCCAGAGCTTTGCAGTTCTACTTGTCGATTCAATGGCTTTAAAACAGTTGTCTAGTTTCAACAGTCCTTCAAAAATTTCATCATCTATGAAGATATCATCGTGTTTTATTTCTTTTGGAATAAGCTTTTTGTAAACATTTTCCACACCATCCATACACTCTGTAACCTCTGGAAAATGTTCTTTTATAACATTTAATAATGCTAGAGTTGTAAGACTAACTGCTCTAATACATCTGACATAGGCGTGGCCATTCATCATGTTATTTACTGTTGTTGGTCCATAAACAGTTTCCCATAGCGTTTCCAACCCACTTCCTTCCATGATTTTCCCGATTGACCCCCATAAAAGACATTAATAGGTGGAAGCCTCCGAACCTAAGCACAATTTTTGAAATATCAGTATTGTGATCAGCAGAGGTTACAATATCTGCAGCTTTCAAGTAAAGGGGCTGATCAAATGTCACTATACAAGTTTGACTGTGTTTTTTACTTTGATCGGCGGCAAATTGTAATGCTGTGTAGATCGTAGAGATGTTGCTAGGGTCTAGATTGATAAAAGGGACAGGCAATATGTATGTAGTTTCAAAGTCACCAGCATCCATCATAATTGAAGCCATGAAACCATTCCAACCAGGCTGCTGCTTATGACCAACAAGCCACATAAGATCAAGGGGAAATATGATATGTGAAGTAGATATCTTGATATACCAATCTGTTGAAGCGAAATCCTTGATGTCATTGTAATCTTCTATGTTAACTGTAAATAGACCACTCTTGGTATTATTTTTCTTTGGGTAGGAGTACCGACGAATACTTTCCTTGTTGAATGTTCCACTTGTCATTCTTTGAACTTTAACATCAGTTTCAACCCCAGTTACTTGGTGAAATACATTTAATTCCTCCCATCGTGTGAAACGTTCCAAGGCCATCCAACGTTCTAACATTCATGTCAGCATTGTCAAATACATGCTGTATAAATGCATCTTTATTTACTCCTGGTAAGCCTGCATTGATAAGCGAATTTGTATATACTGATATTTCATGATATTTGGCACATACACCCATCGACGATAACATCTGTATTAGATGTTTTGAGCCATAGAGCCTATGAAGGGTCAAACCAATACTTAATTGTATTGGAGAGAGAAATGAGCGCGGCCTAACACAAGATATCATGGCGTGGTTTATCACGTCTCATTTTACCTCATCTTTCTTTGTTTCAGTAGTATTTCTTTTTCTTGTAACTTGCGCTGTGAAGGCTTGGAGGCTCTCAGGAATTAAATTTGGTCCTCCTGATTTTATCGTTTCTATATCAGGGTATCAATTTTGGTCATAGGTCATTTTTTGGATATCTTCTCGTACTATATCATCTGCAGCCAACACAATCCTACGTTTCTCTGCACATTGGTCGGTCTCTCGGTTTTGTACCAGTTATCTATTATTTTGTATGCATTATCTGACAACCAAAAAACATTTTTCCTCCCAGTTATGTTTGATACAATCATTGTGTAGACAGATTCTTTGCCAGATATTTGTTGTAACATCTCCTGTATTTCTTTTACTGTGTATTGACATTCAAAACTTTCTTCTATTTTCTCACATACTTGAGCGAATGCCACAGATAAGGATTGAGATTTGGGTCTGCCCTTTTGCGATAAGCTACTCCTGGAAAAACTCTGTAGCACTCAAAATGATAGCGCCCCTCTGCAGCTACAAGATCTATTACATTTAATAGTCTGGATTTCACCATATTCCCTGATTCATCATTTCTGTCATCGCATTTTTTTAGGAATTTTTCTTTGAATTCTAAAGTAGTCACCAGATGAACAACTTCCCTGCGATCTGTTGGTAGTGTGCTTTTACTGATAGCTTCTTTTCCACATATAAAACAACTTGTTTTAAAATTGAACATATCTTGAGTTTTCCTACGAGTGGTTGCAGCACTGGAGGTTGATGGGCCTGGTTGATTGTCAATCTCCGCCTTTGCGATGGCCGCCTTAATTGAAGACTGTCTTGTGTACTGTTGCCTACAGCTTTTGTGTACTTTGATAGCGGTCTTCTCACCCAATTTCTCGTGAAGCCCATCTTTTCGTCTAAGGCTTGCATTGTCAATACTTTTTAATCCTTTTGTTACAATGACGGTATCTTCTTTCAATTCTTGATTACATGTGATGCAAATTGTTTTGAAATTGGCCATAACGCCTTCACATGTACCCCCTACAAAAAAAAAATAGTCTCATGTTGAAATTTTTCATATTTATTACTTAATGGCCCTCAATAATGTAATTTTATATTTTTCAAAAGGCTAATTGTTTCAAGATGGAAAAACACCTGATTTTTTAAATTGTTTTCAACTATCATGAATAAATTATAACGATTTAGTATAGCAATATTGTTATTTAAAAATTATGTGAATATACAAAAATGGTTTCGATTGAACAATTAAACTCATTTTTCATTGTTTTGCACTTACAAACGATAATTGTAGCATATAATTTGGTTACCTCACAAGAAAATTAATAATACTTTCGCCAGGATTTCGAGTTACCACCCTTACATGTTATTTCGTAGTCCATTATCTAATTATAATATTGTTATAACATTATAAAATACCAAAGAAGTGTATTATTAATGCAACAACAAAATTACAATTTACCGACGAACTGTATGAAATAAGAAACAAACTACAAATAAACATAACTTATATAAAATTTAATAAGAAAAAAATAATATCGTACCTTAAAATTCCTTCACTAGCAACAACATACACAGTTTGATGAGCGTAGTACAGTTCGTACTATAATGCGCACCAATACAATTTGTAAAATATGAAACTTTCAAAATGATTTTACTTCAAATATTCAATGATACGTCCACTCATAACACTGCTCCAAACCAAACTAAACTGAATTCTCGGGTGTCTGTAGCATTGTGTGTCGTGTGACATTGTGCCATAAAACTGTCGGTGATGGGGGCCTGGCACCTGGCGGGTGGCTCAGGTAGCAGTTACCGTGCCCGACCCTGCACGCCCTTATATCGTCTACTACTCTTACATACTAAGTTGAACATAGTCATATGCATATTTATTGTAAAGCTTATTTCATAAGGAAACTTTGTCCTCTTTGGGTGTTTTTTTTAATGTTGCTCTTTTCAAAACTGTGGGCATATAAATATTAAGCAACATCCAGCAAAACCAATTTTTCCAACTTCAGCATTAAAATCCACTGGTAATACACATTCTCACAAAAAATACATAAGAAACAAAGTTGTACATAATCTATTTACAAACAAAACTTCAAAAAATTTGGTTAAACCATTATGATTTTACAGACGATAAACGAACATACTATGATTTCAAGGTTTAGAGGAGGTGGGGGGAAAGCACAAGGGGAGGGGTGGGGACTTTTGAGAAAATACGCCTTTTATTATGTACTAAGTGAAAAATTTGTAACATATTAATTAATTAGGTTCCTAGTTCTGGGCGGCATTTGTAACACTCTTACTTATTTTCTTATTTATTACTACACATACACTGATAAAATATGTATAACAAATACCATAATTTGGTACCTCTAAGTACTTACCAATTTCATCTGTTGCCGGGCTCATATTCTTCTTTTATAAACGTGTTTTTATCTAAGGGGTGCCAGGGTTCATTTACAGCGAGATTTTGAGACACAGATGGTGACACAAATGAATACACGGTATTGTTGAAAATAACCATCAAAATTTAATTCTCTATAAGGTATTACAGATGCGACCATGCGGTCAAAACAATGACGTCATAGAAGATGACCCAAAAACAAAATGGCTGTTATTTTTTATATCTCATTTTACTCTCTATACTTCTTTTGTCTGCTAAATTAATATCAGTGTAAATTGTATTGCTGCAGCTTAAAACCATTTATTAATTGTTAGTTCGTTAATACACAAACCAATGCCCTCAGCATCTGTGGTTATGGCCATACGTTCACTCGCTCACTCTCACACACATTCATCTTTAGACCAGTAAATTCTTTTAATTAGTGATTGTATATTAATGAGCTCATTAAACTATAAAAAATGATAAAATGGGACTTCTCTGCTTATCATTTGGTGTTGTCCATCCGTTGCTGGTGGGAGACGCCCATGGTGATGGCCGGTGTTCGCCTCTAATTCTGCTGAGTTTAACTGGAGAGATATGTGCACTGATTTTACATTTTAATATTCATACTGTTAAACAAAGTGAGCCTTCATTGCTCCACTATTACTGATAATATTTTGATCTAGTTATTGTAAACTATTAGTAGAAAATTGTTCACACAGCGATACATCGCTGTGTCTCCTCTGAAGAATGGCGTTGAAATGAGAACGAGGCAAATGTAAATTTGCGCTTGTGTGTGTGGTTCTTACGTCATACAGCTTTGTCTTACTGGACAACGCCTCGTTGCACGTATTGTAGTTAGTGCGTCATTGTTTTCGGTTATGACGGAACAGTGCTATAGTCCAATCACAATGCACATTTTAGTCCTTCGTCACAAACACCGCCATGGCCTTTTCCGATTCCAGCACGTCCATCGGCGACCTTGGTGTCGTACCCTTGCTGAATTTACTCTGCTCCACCGTATATAGGGACAATGGACCTAACCATTCTGTGTTTTACTGATTAAACAATACAAAACATTGAAAAATACCTTTATACCCATAATTATGATACTGGGTCATTATGTACTGTTACAAATTCAGCTTCTTCCAAATTATTCCCGACATCGGCCACTGTTTTGCATTCATTTACTAGACTATTACTTAATGAAGAGATCTATTGTCTTCATGTACATGTCTTCCCTTTTATTTTTCCTCCATGATTAGTCTTAAAAGAGCATTATAGTCCTCTGATTGTACGGCCTAAAAACATGAGATTTGCCATTTCTTTTATTTAGTAGTCAACACTGTTCTGTTTTATCTATTAAGAATTTAGTCTATTGGAGAACCTAAATTCATCTTTCTACAACATCAGTCATTGTTCAAATGATGCTGATATGTTGACATCAGTCTGTTTTTTAAAGTAGAGAAGAAATAACATGTTTTAATGTGCAGTCCCCCTTTTTCTGTTGATATTATTATTATCAGCACCAAATGTTATTTGTAGTTTATGATGTAGCATCATCAGTGTGAAAATGAGACTGACGCAAAACTAGTAGTTCTCAACTTCAATGTCGCACTGTTGAAGATGCTACATAAGAGAATATGCAAAACATGTATCATCATCTTCTTCACCCTGAGGATTAGTCCCTAGTTGACCCACCTCCCTGTTGGTCTGCCAACATCTGTCTTTCCAAAACGTAGTCTTTTGTTTGGCACAGTCCAAACATTCACACCTCCTTTTATTGACCCTAATCTGTTTCTGCAAGTACTTGAGTTTCACTTCTCTTCTAATATCTTCATTCCTTTTCCACTCTATAATTGAATATTCTTCCCACTGAAAGCAACAAATCAAACCAGTAATTTTTTATAACATTATTTCATTTTTTTTATGTAAATCACATCTTACAGGCGTGTCGTGTACAATTCCCTCTTCTCCAATGTTCAGCTCATCTTCCAGGTTCCATGTCTCTATAGGATTCTTGATTCCTTTATTCCAGACCGCTGTAGTTTTTCTCTTTTTTGGACATCCATCTGCTGGTGTTTGTACTATATGTGAGAACCACTTTAAACTTTGCCTGTTAATTTGGTTTCTCTCACCTGTAACAGTTCTAACTTCTTTGTTGCTCATTCATACTGGTTCTGAGACTCTGGAACTTCAGAACTGAGCAGGCAACTTACAACTATCAACTTTCATACTATCATACTATGTGTCCTTGAAACAAGTGGCTAGCAGCTGACTTGTGAAAACATTGGCACCATCTTAAGCCACTTGTAAAGTATCTCACAGGGTGACTGGCACTCTTATAGGGTTTTCCTTACATTACTTGAGAAACTAAACTGAAGAGAATATCAAGGGAATAAAGTAAAATCTATTTGAACATACATAATAATAAATAAAGTTTGAAAAAGTTGGAACAATTTAAATACTTGGGAAGCATAAGAACGAATGATGGAGGCATTACAAAGCTGTGCTGGCAGTGACAGAAATAGCTTCAGCAAGAAGATACAACTGTTTACTGACAGACCAGCATTTCAAAAGTTTTTGGTGTTTTGGCAAACATTATAATATTGTAATGTGAAGTTTCTCATTGTTTCCAAAGTTTGGTGTCTTAATGTATGCCAGAAATAAATGTATCTTTATACATTTCTCCCAGTACTTAGCAGATGTGTGCAGTACAATGTTTCAGGCTTTAGTGTCGAACGTCAAACATGTGGATTACGGTTACATTGTATTGGGTTGTGAACTTAACAAATGTATATTTTGTGTTATTGTTTTGTTTAATATATTTTGTGTTGTGTTTATTATGCAAAATTTTAATATGGCATATCTGAGTAAAGAACAAATTAGGCAATTTGCTGAAATTAATAGTGAGAGTGAAGACAATACTGTTTTTCATAATCAGGTTTTATTTGAAGCGATTCAGGTGGTTTTTTTTTTTTTTTTTTTTTAGTAAAGCACCGATTATCCGTGTGACTTAACCATGCATTCATGTAATATTTAAAACTGTAAAAAATAGTTTCGTTTTTGTGCTTTTGTGCCTGGCTGTCCACAGTGGTTAGAGATTGAGATAGGCTGCAGTTTCTGCATGTTAGAGTGACTCGTAACAAAGGAATAAATAATTTTTCCTTTGTCATATAGTAGGCCAAATGTTTTCAGATACAGGAATTCCATACTTCCCTTGCGATCAATGGGCTGTACGTGTTTGTCACTAAAATGTAGTACACCAGTTGAGTAACCTTAGTGTCATACCCGAACAGTATTATTTGGTTTTCTGCTGTTGCATGAAGTGCCATTTTTTGCTTGTGTTCGCTTTTATTTCTATTTTTTGTGTTTCACTAGTGTTGTTTTGTTGCTTTTTATTTTTAATACAGCGAGTAAACTTTTAAAAATGAGTGTAAAACGGAAATGCGTGGTGCTGTCAACATTAATGACATTTAATACAACACAAATTAAATGTCATTAAACGTTCTGAAAAAGATGAAAGAAAATGATGAAAATGCTTCAGAACTGGCAAATGAATTTAATATAGGGGTACAAACAGTACAAGATTTAAAAAAGCATGAAAATAAACTTAATGACTTTGCAGCGAATAACGTCTCGAGACTATCTAAAATAAAAACAATGAAAAGGCTAGTTTAAGTGACCTCAATAAAACACTTTTTTATGGTTCAACCCTATATCTGGACCTGTGCTTGTTCAGAAGGTGAAATGATTTTTAATGATGCACTCGATTTTAGTGTGGATTTTAATAGCAACTCAGATTGGCTACACCATTTTAAATCATGGCAGGCCTATAGTTTACACAAGTTATCAGTGCAAGTTGAGAAATTGAGTGGAAATTTGGAGGTGGTGACTGAATTTAGAAAAAAGTTTCAGGCTTTTGTGAGTGAAAATCAGTTGATAGCTGAACAAATATACAAGGCTTTCAAGGTCTCTCATTTTACTAATCTTCATATATTTTACTCTTACATACAATAGTTAAATTTTTATTATAATTTTTTTTATTTTCTAAATATTCATTATAATAGGCACAAAGTAAGTATTTTGACATTTATTTATATAATTAAAATTTTACAATTTTTATAATGCAATCTCATCATTGGAGAATATTCATATTGTTACGACGGTCTACTTGATCGTCGTAGGTACAGTGGAAAACAAAATACAAGACACCAATTAAGTCACTAATCACCAGCTTTAATTTTCACAATTAAACAGTTCGTAATTAACAACACTGTCTCTTACAACAAATCAAATAAAAATTGTTCACACGCAATAAAATATCAACTAATATAAAACACAATTGTACCGCCCGATTATAAAATACAACACTTCACTAATAACCACTTGAACGCACACAGTAATCACTTGTAATCGCCCGACAATAAACTTGCACCACAGTGTAATATATCGCAACTATAAATGAAACTGAACGTCGTTGAGTAGTGGTATTTATACCCCCCCCCAATAGTAGATTATTCCATACTGCGCATTAACAATAAAGGAAAACATTAGAGCGTAATTCATTGCGGCCTTGATACACTTTGGACGGCTTCTGTCACAGTCTAGCTAATGCGTCGAAAATCACACAGATTCAGCTGGATTCGTCCGGAACATTCAATAAACACATAGACTGTTCTGTAATGTCGTGACACTGCCCCCTCCTTAAGCCTGTTCGTCCCAAACTGCCAAACTGTCTCTGAAGTAATACTTAGCCAGGTGATCTAGGTGGACTTCCTTGCGAAAGATAATTCTCCAGTTCTTCAAATTCAGTCTCGTGCCGAACATCAAGTTCCCAGGAATGCGAGTCTCCCGCTCAACCACTACTTTTGCTGGAATCTCTCCCATTGCGTCATGTACTGATGACCTAAACACCACTGGCTGATCCAAGTCTGTTTGGTTCTTGTCAACAACCTCTTGCGTAACTTCATCTTCAGTAACTTTTCCCCCGGGCGCTTCTATTAACTCAGGAAAAAACAAGGGGTTTTCCTTGACACCCATAGTTGGCTTTCCAGTCACTTCTTCTGCTGTTTCACGTATGTGTACTTCCTCTGCTAGTTCTTCTTCCATTTCCGCCTGGAATAGGAAAGGTTCCTCTTGACCCGACCTGTTGACTTCTTCTTCGGCCAATGCCACTTGCTTGATTAAATGGTTGGTAGACCTTGATATTTTAGCTATGCAAAGCTTTATCTTCTCTTGGCCAGCCTTCAGGATATTCTCTCTCAAGTTCACAACAAATCCGTGGGCATTCATAATGTCCGTGCCAAGAATCACTTCATCGACAATGTCTGCAACAAGCATTTGGTGGCTGAACTCAAGAAGACCCAGGCGTACACGTACGTCTACCTTTCCTAGCACCTTGATGGGATTCCCAGTCACAGTCTGTATTGTACAAGAGCTAATTAGAGGCTGGCGGTTGCTGACTAAGTCAGAGCGCACAATGGACACTGTTGCGCCCGTGTCAACTGTAAATGATATTGGTTTACCTTCCGCAAATGCATTAACAATCAAATTTCCACTGGTCTTATGTAGCGTGGAAACTGTGTGCTGTTCTGGGGCTTTACTTCTCCAATTGGTGCGATCACTCTCTTCTCTCAGTATTTTCTTCTCCCAACAGTCTACCTGTAGATGACCACGTTTCCCACAGTTGTAACACTTTGGACGTCTCTCTTTTTCCCATCGTTCAAATCGTTGCGACGGTCTTGAACTTCTGAATTGTTTGTCAGACAACATTGTTTTTCTGCACCCATAGTAATGGCAATGCGATACAGGGATCTTCTGACTACAATGTGATGGCATAAACCCATTAATGTAGTGGGACGCTGACTTGGCAGCTTCAAACTCTTGGACGTGAACAAGAGCTTCTGAGCTATTTCGGTGTCTTGCCATTCATAACACTTGCTGAAGTTCACAATCTCTGATGCCATCATTAAATGTCTGCACCGCAAACCTTATTCGAAAATCTTCTGGTGCTTCAAGATAGGCCAATCTAATCAGTCTGTCGATACTTGCTTCAAACTCTTGAAAACTCTCCCCGGGGCGTTGTCGTCTTGTTCTCAACTGAGGGTAGCACATATCTCGCAAATGTTTATCACCATAGCGTAATTCTAAAGATTTTATCAACTTGGCATAGATGTTCTCGCTGTCAGGTGGCACTTTCTGTAGTAATTTTGCCACAGGCCCTTTTAATGCGAGAACGAGTGAAACTGCCTTGTCTTTCTCTGTCCAGTTATTTGCGCATGCAGCAGCTTCAAATTGGTAGAGGTACGTTGCCCAGTGACTACTTCCATCAAAGATTGGAGCTTTGACATGAACTGTCCCTACTGCAAGCAAAGTTACTTTCCCTATTGACTTGTTTTTTGTATCCTTTTCTGTCTCTATCATTGGTACAGTCTGTTCAGAAATTTGTTTTGGTTGTATCTTTATGAAGTGCTCAATTTCACTTTTAATTTGTTCTCTTATGTTTGCCATTGAGTTTTATACTGCAGATATTTTTGTTGACATAGCTTTTTCCACAGTCAAGACAGATTTTTCTACTTCAGCTATTTTATTTGACATGGATTCTTCTATGTCAGATATTCTGGTAATCTGATTATTAAGCTCACCTCGTAATTCACCTATGTCACCACATAGTAGACCCAATTGTGCAGTAGTATGTTCTTGCATCTGCTTTTGCTCATGAATTAATGCTTTGATGTCACCTGCTTCACGTTTACGTTCCTCTGCTTCCTGCTTACATCATTCCTCTCTATCTTCCCTTTCTTGTCTTCTTTACTCATCCTGTCATGTTTCTGCTTCTTCTCTTTCTAGTCTTCGTTCTTCTTTTGTCTCTTCCCGTGTCTGCCACCCAGCAGCGCTTGGAAAGCTTCCATCATCTGACTGGCATCCATTGTTTACCGATTAATTACGAATTACCTCGTCTTGTACAAAGTGTCCACTGTTAACCGTTCTATCCAACTTCTGACACCACTGTTATGACGGTCTACTTGATCGTCGTAGGTACAGTGGAAAACAAAATACAAGACACCATTTAAGTCTGTAATCACCAGCTTCAATTTTCACAGTTAAACAGTTTGTAATTAACAACACTGTCTCATACAACAAATAAAATAAAAATTGTTCACACGCAATAAAATGTCAACTAATATAAACACAACACTTCACTAACATCCACTTGAACGCACATAGTAATCGTTGTAATCGATTGACAATAAACTCAAACCACACTGTAATATGTCGCAACTATAACTGAAACTGAACTTCGTTGAGTACTGGTTTTTATACCCCCCCCCCAAATATTAGATTATTCCATACTGCGCATTAACTATAAAGGAAAAAATTAGCGCGCAGCCTATTTTATGCCAATAAAACAATAGAAATTTTCATTATAATTTTTGAGAACCTATACCTATATAGTTTATACTATAAACAGGTTTTTTTCATGTAAATGCTTTTGTAACAAAATATTACTGTAAATATGTCAGTCTCAGAAGAGAAAAAAACAAGAAAGTTATTTCTTTATTTTAAGTACTTAAAATTAATTATAATATATATAATAGTATATTATATTATTTTTTATATTTTAAAAGTAGGTTCATTTACCTTTAAAATGTGCTTTGATTTTTCTCTTTATGACTATTTTTACGGCTTTTATTACTATTTGTGTGTTGCTGCGTCTGAAAAAATGAGCCGTTCTGTATGTCTGCAGGGGTGCAACTATCAATTTTTTCCCAACACATTGACTGAATTTTACTCCAAACATATTGCACTGGCAAGAAAATTTGTATATACCTTTTTTTTGTAGAGAATTGTTTGCTCTTTTTTTTGGTGTCTTGAAGCTTTTTTGTAACTTTGTTATTTTTCCAAAACAATTATGAAAAATATTTCTTGTGCCTTCCCTCTCCTGTTTTTGAAAAACCCATGACAAAATTGTGGCAAACTTTTTTTTATATTTATTCTTAACCTTTCACCTAGCCCTGTGCAAGAAATGTTATAGATTCTATTAATTTTATCTTTTTTTCCTTGGGCAACTGTAGTAAATGGTAATATATCAAGCTCTTCAATCTGTTCGTTTTGGTTGTACAAACATTAAAGATGGTCCTCACAGTGGAAAGACGAAGGATAGATAACAATTTTACTTCCATGTTCCATAAGGAAATGGAAGTATGGTGATGGCCAAAAAATCGTGTTCGAGATAATTGCAGATTCTGATTGTACTACCCTCAAAACATGAAAAAGTCGTTTTTTGAAATGTGTCTGTAGATTTTTTTTCTATGGCAAACGATAAGAGCCTCAAATTCAAACAGAATCAAATAATTTTTTGCATACAGCCCTGAATTGTAGAGTTCTCATGACCTGTAGTTTTTGGTGAAGATCGGTTAAGGTAAAGGGGTAGTTTACCTGCAACGTTTTACATTTTAACAAGGGTAATTTTTGACGAATGATAACTGCCGTAAATTCAAATAGAATCAAATAATTTTTTGCATAACTTGCTGAATTATAGAGAACTCAGGGTCTGTTGATTTTGGTGAAGATTGGTTAAGGGGAAAGGGCAGTTTACCTGAAACATTTTTTGTTGTAACAAGAGTAAAGTACTTAATTTTGATAAATAAAGTATCCTGATAAGAAGATCTTAATAATCCTCTGTAGAAACGTAGATGAAATATCTATAAATGAAGAGGCTAGTTGAACAGGAGACGGTAATTTTCTATAAATGAAAATTATAGTTGAAGGTGGAGGGGATAATTTTTATGTGTACTACGTTATCGGCAACAAAGTAGTATTTTGTTGTTAAAATTCCTTCCCAGGCTGTTTGGCCGTAGTCCAATGTTTTCTGCAAAACCAGACGTTTCAGCAGTGGCGTCGACTGCCATCATCAGTGAAAATCGAGTGCGATAATGTGTGGTGGTATACGTTAGTGACCACAGTACGGTGGTTAAGGCTGAAGCAATAAGTGAATGAAGTAGTTTCTATGGAAACATTTCATTTCGTAAATGATTTTAAATATAAATCTTAGAACATGGAAGTCATGTATGTTTCTCCATACCGATATTTTCTATGGCAAACGGTAACAGCCGCAAATTCAAACAGAATCAGATAATGTTTTGCATACATCCCTGAATTATAGAGAACTCAAGGTTTTTTGATTTTGGTGAAGATCGGTTAAGAGAAAGGGGTAGTTTACCAGCAACATTTTATGTTTTAACAAGGGTAATTTTTCTTATTACGAACGATACCTGCCGCACATTCAAAAAGAATCAAATATTTTTTGCATACCTTCCTGAATTGTAGAGAACTCAATGTCTATTGATTTTGGTGAAGATCGGTTAAGGGAAAGTGGTAGTTTACCTGAAACATTTTTTGTTTTAACAAGAGTAAAGTACTTAATTTTGATAAATAAAGTATCCTGATAAGAAGATCTTAATAATCCACTGTAGAAACGTAGATGAAATATCTATAAATGAAGAGGCTAGTTGAACAGGGTGGGGGTAATTTTCTATAAATGAAAATTATAGTTGAAGTGGGAGGGGATAATTTTTTATATATGTACTACGTTATCGGCAACAAAGAAGTAGTTTGTTGTCAAAATTCTTTCCCGTCCTGTTTGGCCATAGTCCATGTTTTCTGCAAAACCAGACGTTTCGGCAGTGCCATAGACTTCCATCATCAGTGAAAATCGAGTGCGATAACGTGAGGTGATATACGTTAGTGACCACAGTACTGTGGTTAAGGCTGAAGTAGAAAGAAGGTTCTATAGAAATATTTCATTTCGAAAATGATTTTAAATATAAATCTTGGAACATGGAAGTCGTGTTGGTTCTCCATACCGATATTTTATTTATATAACATGGGGGGGGGGAGCTGTTATGAAGAAATGCAGAGGAATGTATACTACACTGTTTTGAGGAAAGATGTGTGTTCAAATACCGAAGTCTTAAATGCGTGGAATTATGAATAACTATGTGACAAATTATGAATTCATACAGTCATTATTATTAGTTTGTAAGAAACCAAAACAAACTTGCTGTTATAATTAGGCAGATATTACAAATGTGTTTCACATCACAAAAACTGTAGACTTAAAAGTTAATCAACATTTATATGACTGTTGTCTGTCGGATTAATGAAAATTGCAGACTACCCAAAATGTTCTTATAAAACTTAATGCAGTTACTGAATTGAAAAAATACTGTGCCTCTCTGTCACGGAATCTTATTTTCTTTACCTTTGTGGAAGCCAGTACCTTTCTTCATCAGAGGTGGCCAGTACAAGTGCCGTCAGTTGTAGTATTAGAAGTATTGCCATTGTTCGAATTAGTTACCAGATCTTTGTTATCCATACTGTGTTCAAAGTTCAAAGAGTATTTAGTACTTAAACTGTATCTGTTCATTCAGAACATTGTTTCTGCTGGGTTAGACGAAAGTAAAAATTAAAAAAAAAAAAAAAATTGGGTCCTGTGTCAGACAAATACAATACATAGTATTTTATTTTCAATTCGATAAATGTTTCCAGTTTTATAATAACATTTTATACCACATTTTTGAGCTGACTTAAAGACCCTTTAATTATGTGTATTTCGGAGTTAAAAAACACCCTCTTTATGTGTGTATAGTCTGCAATTTTTATTAATCTGATAGACCAACAGTCCTATAAATGTTAGTTAACTTTAAATCTGTAGTTTTTGTATACATTCTTAGAAATTCGATTATTGATTTGACAACAGATTGTTTTGAATGGAGGGAAATCATATATTTGTATATACATCTCATATACAAACACAGAAGAGGTACTATCTTCAATTTTCTTCTCTGTCTTGGGTCCAGGCCTTGTTATAACATCAGCCATTCTTATTCTTTGTTGTTGTAGTGAATCACAACACCTTCCATCTCCTCTTCCTCCTCCTTCTGTCTTCTGTGATGTGTTTTCCTCTGGTATTTTGCCATCTTCCTATTGCACTGTGTGTATGTTGTGTCTTTATTGGATTTTAATTCGTCCGAGACTGCCAGGTAGGTTTTTGAGTCATGTAGCTTCCACCATACATATCTGTTTAACAAAGTCACAAGATCCCTCTTTACATAATAAGCAGTGGGTTATCTTGTCGATACAGCATTAATTTAAGTTTTAAATGGTTTTTACATTTGTTTTTGGCATGTGTGTGTGTGTGTGTGTGAGAGAGAGAGAGAGAGAGAGAGAGAGAGAGAGAGAGAGAGAGAGAGAGAGAGAGAGAGAGAGAGAGAGAGAACTGATTGAAACAAAATACATGAACTTTTTTAATTTTCTGTTTTCATTCTGGTATGTTTTCTATAGAAGAATCGCCAAATAAAAAACAAAAATTAGAATCAGAAGATGCAAACGGTGAGAAAGCAGCTAGTGATAAATCAGAAACAAGTCCAACTAAAGAAGAATCGGACATAAAATGCAGCAGTGAATCACCCAATACGAGTAACAGCAGTGGTAGCAGTAGCAACAGCATGTCGCCAAAGGCAAGTTTCTCGAAGGAAAAGGACGAGAATTTTAGTAATGAAGAAAGCTCGTCATCGTCAACAACAGTGACAACATCGGCGATGGACAAAGACCAAAACATAGACTGGGTCGAGACACGACAGTCAACTGTGACATCGTTGATATCCACTTTACAGCATAAGAAATGTCAAGAAGACAGTGATTGAAATGGGGAAAAGTATTCAAACAATCAGGTACTTGTGGTAAAAATAATGTTTTAACTTAATTCATAACTTTTAATTAAATTTTTGTAGATGTAATAAAAGTTGAAAGAAACATTTTAAAATCATTAAAAATGATAAAAGGTGGTTGATGTTAATAAGAAACGAGCCATTGTAAGAAGACAATCATGTTTTTTTTTTGTGAAGTACTGTGTTATTATGCAATAAGTGAGAAAAGGAAAGGGGAACAGGAGTAAAAATATAACAAAAAAACATTGCTTATTCTTTATATACCGTACATAATATTATACATATTTACTTTCTTTTATGATTGCATTATTGCCGAACTTAGTTCCAGTGATTTCATGATTATATTTAAATTTATGTATAAATATAAGGTTGTGTATTATATATATTATATAGCTTAAACAAATTATCATTTTTATAATTCTGTTATTACTAGGATGAAGAATAAAAACAAGTGATCTGCTGTGTAATATTTTTGTTCATAGTTTTTAAATGTAATAATAATAATTATTATTGCGATAATATTCCATAGTAGTGAAAGAAACCATTGGTGAATTTATAAAGGAAAAAATAGCTCTGTACATTTTTGTGTGTAACATTTATTTTTAAGAAAATATATTGTGTGATGTTTTAATGAAAATTGGAAGATATTGCAATGTATGAGCCTAAGAGGTGATTTGTTTTTAAACATTCAGATAAAACCAACCACTTTTAGAGTCAGTAAAACATTTTTTGAATGTGTAACTGTTCTTCTGATTATCCATTGTCATTTATTGTCAGTAGTAAGATTGTGAAAGAAATATTTTAAGTTATGAATTGTTACAATTAAAAAAGAAGTTGGTATAGCCATATGGTATAACTCAATTCATATAATGAAAGTAATAATCCTCTTCTTATTAATAGTTAGTTGGCTTTATTTAATTTTCTTATATATCTTTGTTATTGTTTTTCTTATCATTTAGATTTGCATTGCATTATGTATTAGTATCCACCACAGCTTTACACCATGTTAATGTATTATTGTATACTTCCTGTTTTTTTGTCTAGAGAAATATAATTGAACAGCATGTTTTGAGACACTTCATAATTTGTGCAATTTTTATTTCAATTAGGTTTCATTAAAGAATTTTCTTTTTCTTATTGTAAGCCTGATCCATTCTTATATGTAGAAAGTTTTGTTGGCTGTGGTGAATAATAAGCTGCCATATTTTTTCAAATTGCAAAATGGTAATACAATTCATTATAATTTGATGTACATCAAATAATGTAACGCTGTTAATTAGACATTGCAGGGTTCCCACAGACCTGGAATGTCAGGGAAAGTCAGGTAAATTCACTATCTTGTAAACTTGTTAAAAGTCAGGGGAAAACAATAAAACTGGTGAAAAGTCAGGAGAATTTCATAAACCATAAAAATATAGTTTTATACATTATTTATAGTTTTATACATTGTGAAAATTTACATATAAAAGGGTTATAAACTGGGGAACAAACTTTATTTTTTACAGTAATGTACATACATTATGTTAGCGTGTTACATTTGATAGGTTTGAACATATTTGAATATCCTTCTCTTTTGTCAGGTGTAAAGATCATTGATAATATCAATAAGTATGTATACTGTATACTGGAAGTAAACTTGTTTCCATTGACCTGAATGCTTTGAGAATTTAATAGAAACCAAGAAAATTGATATAAGATTTGAAACATCTAAATTGTTTAAAGAGGTTAAAGGAGTGACAGCCACATATTGTAATGAGAACCCTATCGAACAGCTGAGAGTGTCCTCCACCCGTCCTTCCCCTAGTCGAGCAGGTGTAGCCTCAGTCAAGGCTGCACTCAAGTATGTTCCAGATGCTTCAAGAGCACACTTGAAATACACATTAACTGGCACGCCGCAGTAAGGACAGGAAATTCTAGAAGACATGCACTACCTATAAAAAGCCATACGAGCCAGTTAGTTAGTTCATTGAGCAATTTTCCTAAGTGCGGCTTGAGTTTTTCCTTAAAGTATTGTTAGAAGTGTTCTTGTGTTATAATTAGTGTGAAACTATTATTGACATTATTGTTGCGTGTGGTCAAATTTAACTGGAATTATTGTACGAGTTGATTACAAATTGTTATTTGTGAGTAATTAAAGCTGGTTATTAAGTGACGTCATTGGTGTCTGTATTATGTTTTCCACTGCACCATATGACGATCAGTGAGACCATCGTAACAATATTATGAAATTTAAGAAGGAATGCCTAACGTTTCTTATTAAGACTACTGAACAAATCAAGGAAAGAAGTCCATTAAAATACAAAGCTATTAGAGGCCTGGCATCATTTGATCCTGTAATTATAAGTAATCTTTCAAGTATTGGAAAGAACAGAATCAATGTTTTACTTGAAGTTCTGTGTGAGAAAAACAGGATTACTGAAGTGGTTGCTGAAAAACCTAAACAGCAGTATTCTGTGCTCCGTAATGAGGCCAGTGGTGTATTATGAGACACTTTTGATTCTTTTAATGACTATCAATGACAAAGAGAAAACTGAAATTAGATTGGATGATTTGTATTAATCTTTTTTATACAAAAATCCCAAGTATTATGAACTGTGGGAAGTTGTTAAATTGGCTCTAATTGTTTCACATGGTAGTGCCTCTGTTGAGTCAGGGTTTTCAATAAACAAATGCCTATTAACAGAAAATGATAAAGAGGATAGTTTGTTGCTCAACGCATTGTATATGATGCTCGAAAGTATTATGGTGGCTTCAAAAATGTTAACATCACTCCAAAAATGCTTAGTGCTGTATGAACTGCCAGGAAAAAATATGAACAGTATCAAGAGAAAGTAAAAGAGAATAAGAAATACCAAGAAAACAATGGCCCAGACCTTCTAAAAATAAAAAATGAAATTAAAAATTTACAAGATCAGAAAGGTTTCTCGAATGAAACTACAAATAGAAGAAGAAGTCAGTTTGAAAATTAGGTGCTTAGAAGATTTTTCAAATAACAAATAACTAGGGTCCCTGTAAATAATAATTACATATTAATTTGTTTCCCTGCATATTGCAAGTGAAGTGATTACTATTCTGCCTATGTTAAATCAGACATTTTTTGTTTTGTATAATCTAAACAATGTTTACTTTTTGATATTTAAATGTTAATTATCTGTTTCCATGTTTAATAATACTCTAATCGTGTTTTATGTCTTACGTTTAAAATATAAATGTATTGTAGGCCTAGTTAATAAAAAATAATTATTTTAAATGTGTATGTAATCTTTCTGAACTTTCCCCATGTCAGGGAAATTAATTTTGAAAATTTTGTGGGAACCCTGTATTGGATTTGGTAGTATTTAATTTTAATTTCTGTTTATAATATTTAGGCTCTTCCATTTTTTAAATTCATATTTCAACGTCTTGGATGTAATACTTCGATCATGTACAGTAGTTTAAATGTTTTTTATTTTGATTGTCGTTTCTTGTATGGTACACTTGATATTTACAAAAATGTCATTTACACAACTAATTTAAAACTAGTTTTTTGTACAAAATTATAGATTTTAATTTTTGGAATAATAACATGTGTTTAACAAAAAAATGTCTACAGGTTGAAACTAATTAGTAAAGGAAATATATGGAGAGTTGTCGTTCATGTCGAATTGATTCCATGTTATTACCAACTTTTGCTGTTTTAGGTGCTTCAAAAGCTTAAAAAGTTAAATTACTGGTTATTGTTTGTAGACCATCATTTAGCCTTTGGTACTTTGAAGAATTTTGCTTTTTTCATTACAGAAACATGTAAACTCTGAACTCCTTGTTTGGTACAAAAATGTTAAGTATTTATGAACAATTTTAATAATTGTAATAAAACAGATGTTAGGGTTTGTTGAAATAATAAATATAGTTTTGTGTAAGTCACTAAATATTTATTTATTATCAACATTTGTACATGTTTTATACAGTTTCAAAGAGGAAACTCCATTCTTTGATGTTCAGACTTTTTTTTACCAAAGATAAAATGAATTATTAATTTTTAGAAATTCTAAATTCTAGCATTAATGTTTTTTTAATTTAAACATAAATATTCATCATCAATAATGTTGAACAGAATTTGAGTGATTTTTGAGAAAACAGCTGGAACGTGTAAGTGGCAAGACTAGTGTTTCACATTTTGGCATTATGTATATACAGTAGCACTTTTGTATATGTTTAGTGATATTAGTATATTCACACAAATCAGTAATCCTGAGTGAAAAGATATATATCTCTATTTATTGTCATACTTGTATGCGTACAAAGCAACTTAGCAATGAATGTTGTTTAACATTGAAGCTTGTGCTGTTGTTTATGATAAGATATGAAGATCAAACTCATAGTAATTGCATAATAATCAAAATCTTCAGGTCAGTACACTACTAATAGATTAATACACTGTCTCGTGTCTACCCATTATGATTCACATCCATATATACCATAATTGTCTACATAATGTGACATAATCTTTATACCATGATGTATTGGTACTAGAAATATCTTTCATTATGAATAAAAGGTAATTAATCACCAAAGAACAATTGATACCAGCCTTCTACAAACAAGACTGTGTTTTCACTGTGTAATTTTCTTATTAATTATGACTTTTCTTTGTTATCTTGTTACAATACATCTGTAAGGTAAACTAACATATAGAAAGGTGTTATTACTCTTTGTTATGCATTATATTATAGTTGCTGCAATTAATAACTTTCTGATTATTTTTCATGTATAAAGACTACATTAAGAAGTAGACAGAGATGGTGCTTCGATTGTACAATGCTTATTGTGGATTTGTCAATATGTTTGACATTAGACAATACAATTTTGTGTTCTTTCAATTTTTTTTTTACAAGTTCTCTAATAATTAATTGATTCAAATTAGATTTATGATTACTATATAATGACACCACGATGAAATGTAGTGTTGCTGTATTTGCTCATTTCCTGTGTACAATGTTTAATATAATTTTTCCATGTTATTGATACTAATATTTGAGTTGACTTTATGGTTTACAATGCAGAAAGGCAAACTAGTTGGTTTATTTTCCGTATAATCACTGATCAATGCCATATGTAAGTCTGGCCTTAGACTACAAAACAAAAAATATATTCTGGTTTTTTATCATGTTAGTAAGTGTAAAATTCCTTATATTTTATTACACAAATTTAACATTTGAATTACTTTTTAGGAGTATAATAAAAATAACATTTTTAAAAACTCAGTGTGCCTAGTACGTATTGAAGCATATATATTACAATGCTCCCTTTCGTCTAACACAATTATCTAATATTTGTGATGTTAGATAAAAGTTTACTTACCCGTGATATTACTTTACCTGGGCGCCAGAACAAATCCCAGATACAAATGACACGGTTTCAGCTTAGCTCAGCGCATGGAGACACTCTTTCTCAGGATTTGTTCAGTGATTGTGGTTTTCAAGGGGAATCGTTACAAACAACACTTTAATATTTCTTGATTATTTAATTAACTTTTATTTAATTATTTTTAAACTTTAACTTGTTAATGGCAGGACTTAATTCTACCCTAACACTTATAATTATTGAGTGAGTGTGAAAAGTAATGATTAAGACGCTCAAACGACCTATAGCTCTTATCTGGTTTGATTAAGAGATTGCTATCTCCCAAACCAGTGCTAAAGAACAGGTCTGCAATAATTTGCACATCCAATACTACACACCACTTTCCATTCAACACTCCTATACTATCTTAGAGCTAATCTTATAGTTAAAATACAAAGGGTGCTTTTCTTAGTGTCTTTTTAAAATTGTTTATTGTTTTATTATTTGTTTAGTGCTTATATCATTGATCAATGAATCTATTTCTTACTGTTTGATGCGTAGACCGAAGATAGGAATCTGTAGAGGTCCTCCTTTTGATGGTGTTGCACAGAAGAATGGATGTTGATCAATGCAGTTGAAGATGCCCTGGCAATTACAGATGGTGTAGTCTTCTGTAGCACAGGTCCTTCACGGCTGATGCTTAATTAATTAATTATTTAATTAATTAACGGTTGTTTTACGCAGCCAGTGGTATTGAATGATATTAATTCATCTACACTGCGGACTACTTCTCGAATTAGAACTTAAATTGCACTTTTGCGTGATTTAAAAATTTCTGTATGTGAATTATACACGTCTAGTGTGTTTAAGTACCGAACGAAGAGTGATGTTACCCCTCGCTTTTAGCTGGCGTCTGTTTTAAATACGGGCTGCTGATTGGTTGTACAAATAAATCATGCGTTTTTCCAGTTTCGACAATCTCGAACAAGTCGCTCAAACACTCCGTGACAGGTTCCAAATGGCATAGAAATTCTTGTCAATATCGTACTTCCTGTATTTGCAAATCGATTGATTACAGGTATTTGCAAATGTGTTTCCAAAGATCTGACCACAGAATATTGTTGCTTAGGTGTGTGTGTGTGTGTGTGTGTGTGTGTGTGTGTGTGTGTGTGTGTGTGTGTGTGTGTGTGTGTGTGTGTGAACACCTTATTCCTACGTAGCATAATTCTCTCGTTATTCCTGTTGGCGTGCGTCATCCGTATAACTTCTTCAATTGTTAATTATATTAACTGAGCTTGCGGCTACTTATAAAGCTTTTCTTGCTGAATACCATGCTGTTTTCAGAATTGCCGTATATTTATAACTTTTGAAGTTATCGCAGGTTGAACTGATAATTCGCTTTGAGTAAAATAACATGTTTGAACTGGATTCTGATGTCGCGGTGACGTGGTTAGAGTGAGATGGCTGCGATTATACGCTCTCTCTCTTCCTTACTGCGTTACATTCGTACCGTCTATAGTTTTCATATAACGCTCTGATAGGACGCTATTATGAATCATTATATAATATATATATATATATATTTATTGTTACAACACAAATAAGCCACCCCAATACCAGGGATAAAAAAGATGTTTAATATAAAGAAAATAAAAAGACAATGATACGACAAACGACGACGTGACCTAACCCAAGAGATTGACCCAACAAAAGGAAACAAAAGAAGAAGGGAACGACGAAACTAAACAAGAATAAAACCAAATAAGAAAGTGATTGACCAAACCAACAAATTGAAGGCATTGAATGACTCAATGCCACATATTAAAATGAACCCAAAGGAGAAGGTGGAAAACCAAGATATAAAAGGAAATACACTGAAGGTGAAGAAGGAGGAAAATGAAAAAGAAACAAACCCAAGATAAAGGGAAATGAATAAAAAGGAAATCAAATGATAAGACACAAACAACTAATAAAGAATAAAAGAAGGAGAAATGGTACACTCAATGTAATGTTGAAAAAGGAACCGATAACTAACCTAAGTAATAAATAAATATTATTATCAATTAATTAATAAAGGTAAATGATATTTGATGAAACTCAATTAAAGAATGTAAAGTATAAAAGCAAACTAACCCACAAATTAGAGTTAGATGTAATGATGAAAGATAGAGACATAAAATTGTTAATATCATTAATGATATTTGTAATGAAAGAGATAGTACGGTAGTGAGAAAGTAATTATAGGGACTACCCATTTAGAAACACTTAAACCAAAAACATTTAAGAAGTGCAAAAGTGGAAGTGTAAAAACCCCAAAGTAAAGTGATAAAGAAAAAAGACTAAATAAATTATAATATACAGTAGATAATTTAAAAGTGAAGGTAGTGAATAAATAAGAATAATGTAAATGATAGTGTTATGAAAAGTAGTGAAGGATAGAAAAAAACACTTAGTAAATTAATAAGAAACACTAAAGGATTAACAGTGAAAAATATTAGTAATTAAGAAAGTTGTTAAGAATAATATTAAGTGTAAACAATTAATTAAGATGAAATGAACACTGAAGAGTGATGATAACCATAGTCATTAAAAAAGAATATTATTGTTAAGTCTAATTGAATACAATTATAGTTAAAAGGGAGAATCCCATGAAAGAGGAAACAGATAGTGTTACCATGGAGAGAAGGTAAAGATTATTTAAAAAAAAATAAGAAGTTAAAACAAATCAATAAACACCCCATGTTACAAAGGATAATTATTAAAGTAAGTTCAAAAAATGTGATGTTGTTTATCACCCAAAAACTAATATAAAATGAAATGAACTGTAAACAAATATTATATAATAATTGTTTAAGCAAATTTATGAATAGGATATGGCTGGAGGAATTATACAGACCATAGGCCTAGAGGTTGTATTTTATGCGAACAAAAATAGTAAATAATAGCCACATTGTTATTATTGGCAAATTAAATAAGTAAGAAAGTAAAGAAATGTATGACTTAGAAAACGAGAAAACCATATAATAAATAATTAGCGTATTGTTTAAATTAGCAGCCATCCTTACTATTTCTTTTATGAATTTGCTAACTGCTATAATTTTTTATTGTTCGACTAAGCTTTTCGTCATTACTGACATCTTCAGGTCTTAAACAACCTTAATACGATTTACAAATTATCCTTGGTTAGTTATTCGCCTTGGATTTGCTAATTTCTTTGTTAATTTATTACAATTTGTAATTGTTTGTTCTTGACAGTTAGGCATTTCCTAGACCTAAGTAGCCAGTATTTATTTATTTAGTAGCCATTATTTATTTATAGTATTCGTTGTTTAAGACCTGAAGATGTCAGTAATGACGAAAAGCTTAGTCGAACAATAAAAAATTATAGCAGTTAGCAAATTCATAAAAGAAAAAATAATTAGCGATTCATGATGTATAAAATAATAGTAACATACTAATAACACAACGACAGATCCAAAACACATCAATAAATAACACAACCAATTATAATAACAAAATAAAGCCCATTAGGCTAAAAAGAGATGTACTTTGTACGAAATAAGTAAAAACCCATAATGGCTACTTAGGTCTAGGAAATGCCTAACTGTCAAGAACAAACAACTACAAATTGTAATAAATTAACAAAGAAATTAGCAAATCCAAGGCGAATAACTAACCAAGGATAATTTGTAAATCGTATTAAAAGCAAAATATTAGAATAAGGATTTAAATTAAAGGAGAAATGTAATTAGCAAATATTAAAATAATTGTAAAATTATAAAACATAAAATAACCCAAACTTGTGGGATATCAAAATAATCTTTGAAAGGAAATACAAATAACAGCGATAATAGTTGATACTTAGGAAGGAAGATAGGAGAATAAAAGCATTCAGAAGATATACGAGGATTTTGAAAAGAATTCAAATATGATAACAATGGTTTTTTGTCAATCTAAGCCAATCAGAGTTAACTAGTAACCTTGACAACCACCGTTAGCTACGAAATTATGGTTGACTATCGTTACTCGTAAAGTGACGCTCTTGCCAAACAGAAGCCAAATTTCGAACGGCCCAATTTTTAATTTAATATGTCAAAAAAGTAAACAAAATTCAAAACGATGATCCAATAAGAAGCAGATGAACAACCAGAACCTTTAACTGATGCCAATGACCATTTTACCAGGAAATTAAATGAAAATATGTCTCCCTCCAACATGAAAAGGACGCAAGACATACTTAAGCACCAAGATTAACGAAAATTGAATGCGATTGCAGCCCAATCCAATTTTGACTGACAACTAGTAATACCAAGTCATCTGATTCGATAAGTATCCTCGATTTACCCAAATTCCAAAATTAAACTCACTTTGAATATTTCTAAAAGTAATTTGGACACTCACTATAAACCGAATATTCTCTTTCAAAGATTAATTAAGGAAAACAAAACACTGAAAATTTGTTAACTTAGCATATAAACTGTTGAACAAATACGAACTTTAGAAACACACTTAACTACACCACAGAACAAATTATAACCAAACACTATATTATTTAAGTACATAATATTGTAAGGTAATGTACTTTTTATTGTAATCATAGAAAGTATTTGTCTTGTAATCAAAAGAACTCCAGATTTTGAACGATACAATTGTTAACTAACAAAACGGCAGCCATGGTGGATTGATTCACTCGTTGCAAAATCGATTCGTCAACCCAAGAGAAAGACGTCTCAAAACTAATGTTGGTGCAAATTTATTAAACAACAAGTATAATATTATTGTCAAACTGAAACATTGCAAATCAACCATTAAAATAACTAGTACAGAGTGGAACCATTGTTTTTATTTCATAGGGAGTGTATCATATAATTTGTGTTTATTATCGAACTATATTTGACGTCCAGCGCTCACGGTGTGACCCGACAAACGACCTGATCGAGTCAGTAAGTCTAACCAAGGCGGGAAGTATTTGAATGCCCCGGCCGTCATCGCTGAGAACTCCTTTATAACATATTATTTAATAATTTTAATTGTTTTCAAAAAACAATTTGGCACCACCCGGGATTCACAAACCCCTATTAAGAACAGGTAAGGTTACTACTGCGTTGTACTGGTAATTATAGCATCGCTACAGACTTAGTTAGCGCAAGAATTGATGTAACGACTCCAGTGCGAGACGAACGCACACAGTATACATAAACGTCTTTATAAAGAGACGACAACATTATAACATTTCAATATATATATATATATATATATATATATATATATATATTATAAAGTTCTTTGCATGCTCTTATATTTATTTTTATTAATATAAGGAGATAAATGGTTGTTTTGTGGAGTGACCTACCTGCTATGCGTTCTTGCGACTTCTTCCGAACTAAGGGCGTAGAAGTTTGTGTTTTGAATTCGCAAGTAGGTTAATTCAAGTGTGCAAAATACTGTTATAGTTATTTTGAATAGTTTTGTGATGTTGGTAGGCTTTGTAGTACAACAATAAAAATACGGTGGTGGATAAAATTGGAGTTTATTACTCTAATAGGACATATGTATGAAAATCTTATAACTAGAGCAATCCTTACATACTAAACAGTAATTTGTATCTTGTACGATGTTTTCTGAATGGGTATTAGCATTCAGAAGACGAGCTTATTATTTGCAATTGATACGATTTCTATTTTTCATTAATTTCAAGAAGTTAATTTTAAAACAATTTAATCTATGCAATTTTCAATTCTTTTGTACTTTCGTACGGATTTTATTACTTTAGATGATTTAAATACTCTGAAAATAAGTTAGCTGTGAATCTAGTTCAACGTGCTTTCATTTACTTGTGATTGTTTCACGTATACTGCAGTATAGGTCTCTAAGTAATTCAATGTTAGTATTTATATAGTGCTTGTTATATACGTCTAATTCTTATCTAAGCTTATACGTGTTATACAGATTATCACAGTATGAATGTGTCTTATTAATCTAGAGTCTCTGTTTTATTGGCATCTGAATCAATTTAGTTTTACAATGATTTAAAAGAAAAAGAATAACCTTTTGAGAAGTTTATAAATTATATTTGACTTCCCTTGTTCTGAAGATCGTGATGAGGTGCTCCCGGGGTTCCTTGGTTTTCCTGGTCCAATCTGCTAGTGGCGATGATTTCCTCTGCGTCTTGGGTTCCACGGCTAAGAGTTCGAGAATCAGCAACACTCAGCTCCTTCTGCAAGTGCTGATGGCTTAACATCTGTGGTTTTAACTGCTGCAACTGTGTCAGGCCCCTCGGTCCGGTATACGCTGCACTCCTGGTATGTGTATCTCGCATTGGGTTGCGCTCCGCTTCGTCAATTCTTCAGCTTGTACCACGTACTAGACGGCCTCGTTCTGTTGTACTCTCGATGTGTCTTCACGTATTATATAACTGATCTCTTTACATGCGTAAGTCAACAGGTTAATATTTTGAGCTGTACGCTTATTTGTTGAAAAAAGTAAGAGTATCGTAAGTATACGTCTTCACAGGTCGAGTCGTTACAGTTGAGTGCCTGTGTTAAGCCCGAATCCACGGTTCATTCAAATTTTTAGAATAATTTGATTGGCTGAGACACCCCCCTTCTCCTTGTAATTCAACTCACCTCACTTGTGTGAACGAAAATAATTCTCACAGGTTGAGAATTGTTATTAGTCTTAATATTCTGAAAAACACTGGATTTCAAATGTCGGACAGGATGTCCTGTTGCAATTTGTATTGCGATTATCTTGGCTGCAAGCCAAGTTATGCTTATTCTAGAATATACATCTGATTGGTAATTTTTATAACTATGACATATTCAAAGCTCTACCCCGTAGCTCACTCACTAGGGGAGTTATTAAATAACATTAATTATCTCTTTTAATCTTTAATTATATGAACTGAAATTTGCACACCCTAATACAAATATTTTGGTTTTTGCCTATATTTATCGGTTTCCGAAATATTAATAATTTAAAATTAGGGCGTGTCCCTAATTGTTATAACTGTATGTGGTTACGTAATGCCACCGGACGCTGCCGTTGGTCGATATACAATTCATTTGAATGCTTGTTACTGCACGTGGCATGATTGTAACGGTTTAAATTTATTTTAACATTGATTTTCAAAACTCTACATATAACTCCAAATCTTTGAGATTCGGTTAAGTTATAATATATATATGCTGTGTAATAAATGTTGTTAACTTCTAAAAAAATGTTGTTTTTAAACTTGTTCAGATTTTAAATTTGGAAAATTCACCAATGGATGAAAACATAATGCTATAAAATTAATTCACCTCATGTCGTAAATGAAATGCTCTGTGTGATCTGGTACTGCTTTCTTGGGGAAGCTTTGAATTTTCTGCATTTCATGTTTATAATAATAATAATAAAACATTCAAACAACACTTAGGCTACATCACAAAAACTAAAAAAATTCAATAGTATTTTCAGTAATGTTGTCATCAGGTTACAAATCTCAGATGGTCTCCTACATTGTTGTAACAACTGATATTAAAGAAGTGCTAAAGTTTTATTTTTTCTTGTTTTGTTCCCAATTTACTCTTAACAATTTCAGAATTCCCACGTACATACTGCTCGAACAATGAAAACACACAGGTAGGTAATCTGTATGTAAGGCTTCCGTGGTCGGTGTCTACAGTGTTGGAAACAAACTGACTAAGTGCCGGACTATTGGGCCGTGCTGTAGACCACTCCTGTTGTTACTAACAGACGTTTTTGGCCTCTCCTCAGTGTGCAAAACGGTTCATTAGCTGACACGGCCTTTCCCATCAGTAGTGTGGTTAATTGACAAAGACTGTCAGTTTGCTTCTAACACAGGTAGGTGATTTCATTTGTCAACATAAGAAATGAAGATATTGAAGCCATTTATTAATGTTGTTTCCGATACAATCCACCAACCTCATACAAACAAGGTGTGGCTAATAAAGGGAGCAGGTCGTGGGCAGGGTAAATAAAATTGGTTTTTCAAAAATGATGCTAAAACATTCTCCATCTCTTTCTGTTTTAGAAAATGTGTAACATCATATACTTCATTTGCCATTTACTAAGGGAAAAAGTTTTGAATAGAAGCGTGCACTGTATGCAACAGGTGAACTGATTCCGCAACCCTAGCGTGACTTACTAAAACATTCCCCATTATACCTTGCACTTGTTGTAGCCCTATAGTTTTTGTTTCTAAGTCAGTAGTATTTTATTTTTGTATGGATCACTGATGAAGAAATAGACCAGCTGCAACAGTACCACAGACTAACTATTAGGCAAACCCTTATGAGTGTTGAACCAATGAAGAAGGCAATCTGGGCTACTTACTTTCATAAATTGTCGTCATACGAGAAACTGCAACATCAATTATGCCCTACCCACAGTGAAACGTGGTGTAAGTATAATAAAGCCAAACGGAAAGGTGAAAAATGCACACATAAAAACATTCATTACCAGATGCAGTTATGGATGTTGTGAAGCCAATATTCAGATTTATCAAATGTCAGCCTACTAAAACGCTGCCTTCTTCAGAAAACCCAAAATCCCAACGAAAGTGTAAATGTAGTCATTTGGCAAAGGGTACCAAAAACAGTTTTGTAGGCCATCAGGTATAGAAACTAGGAGCAACACAAATGCAGTCCTCTGTTTTAATTATGGTTCTATAGCAAAAGTAAATGTGCTTGAAAGATTGGGCTTCCGATCAGGTAAATTAATGGTTGAAGAACTGATGAAAATTGATGAGGAAAGAATACAAGGAGGTGAGAGAAGAAAATAAAAAGAAAGAGTAAGGAGAAGGCTAATAAAGAGGACAGTGACAGTGCAGAATATTGCTCTGGAGCATTTTAGTTCAAGTGTAAACTGTTGACAATCTTTTAAACTCATTTTCCCAAAAGTACAGTTTTTTAGTCTTTAGGTACCATTTTTTAACAAACTGTCAAACCCATCAAGTTCAAATTTGGCACAAGTCTTTCTTATGGTATGAAGAGTAATTTTATGCATTTTTGTTAAAATATATTAACTTTTATTATAATTAAAAACTTTTTTGTATATTTAAAAATGTGCGTCAAAATAAAACTAAAATATGTTTTTTCTCAAAAACTATTTACACTATTTTGTTTGTTTAGCATGAAATGGAGCAGGGTACTATGCTAAGTAAATGTAAAAAATTTCAAGTTAGTAGCTTTTATAGTTTTTAAAATAATGGTACCTAAGCATTGGTGTGTTCTCCATATGATTAACATAAGAGTACCGCCCACGACCTGGTCCCCTTAAATAACCGGCTGACTGTAAATTTGGTTTATTTACAGAATGTTATATTTTAACATTTATCCCCATCAGTATACTCCCTTTCCCTTTTTACACAACATTCATTCAACAGTGGTGAAAAGGAGCATCTGTAAGCTCCTTTAGTAGGTTTGCTGGTTTTGCTTTAACTTCTTCATAGATTGGAAAGTGCATCAAAAAGAATAGAAAAAGTTTCATCATATGTTATGGCTCTTTCAAGAAAGTTCGGCTGCTTTGGAAGTTTTTAAAATGTCAACGAAGCTCCTTCAGTTTAAATGTTAGCTTTCAGTTTTCATGCAATACTTGCTTGACCGTTTCTTTGTCTATATTCACCACATCAGCGATAATCTTAATACTTAGGCAATGGTCATTTTGTACGTTTTCATCAGTTCTTGACGTGGTTGGCCAATGTGGACACTCGTCAGCCTTCACCGAATCTTTGTGCCACTCAAAAACTTGGGTACATGACACATGTTAACCTTAAACGCTTTTTTAAACTAGCTAGAACGCTCTCTTGCACTGTACATTATTTCACTAGAAACTTGGGAGTTAACACAGCTGCAAATGAATCGTCTTCTGATTCAGAATGGCTCCACAGACACAGTCCAGTTATTTAATAGCCACACCTCCTTGTACGTCCAGTGACGCACTGTATTTTAATGCTGTCTCACTTCCAACGTACTCGGTTTGATTAAATCACATTTAATTATGTTGTTAGTAAAACATATGCACAAATAAAACAACTAATCTTCCGTGGTTGTTTTTCCATACAACTATAACGTGTAATTAAATGGTATTTGCTTTTACTCAAAATGAACCTGTAGTGACAAGTTGCTGACTACCTGAAAGTGTTGGGGTAAAGTTTGCTTCAACCCATTAGTATGAATTCTAGTTCAGATAATGTACTGTTGGTGCAATAACAAAGAAAAGAGACGTCACAGAAATGCTGCATGACATTTGTAAACATCAGCTGATGGCTGTAATCTTACAGCATGGTAAAGATAGATGGAGAGGAATAACTGTTAGAACCAATCATAACCCTTCACATCGCCCAGTTGAGTTCTTGGCTGTATCAGAATAGCACATTGCATTCAAACATTGGCTCAGCCAGCCAAATAGCATGAGAACTACTGTTACCACCAGGTGTGAAGTTTTTATGACTTGAAAGACCAACAAGTATGAAAAAGAAACCAGTTGAAAATATTCAGATTACTTCCATAAAACATAAAATGGTCAAGCACATACATAACAGTCGCTGTTCCATTTATGAAATATAATCAATTCACTGACACAGTACATCTCTCTAAAGGGTATATAAACCAATTTTTTCTAGTGTATGTGTATAAATGTAAATACATACGTGGGCATTCATGCGCGTACATGCATGCGTGTGTGCGGGGCCGGCCCCAGCGTTTCTGCCGCCCTCTAGAACTTTTTCGCCTGCCCAGAGTGGGTGGTGGTGGTGACTGGTGGCGTGGCACAGCCGGTAACGTAGTGGGGCAGTATTATCTGCTGATAACTCATGCAAGGCACCACTCATTGTCAGGTTTACGTTCACGAGTTTTCGACTCTTCATTAAACTACGCTGACTTTATACATAAAGTAATTCTTACTAATCTTACATATTGTTATGAAATTAAGTGAATAATATTTCCCTCAATTGAAAAACTTAACATCCCGGAATCTGCCAGCCTTTAAAATTTGCTGCCTTGGGCGGTGGCATGGTTCGCCCCTGCCTGGAGGCGGGCCTGTGTGTGTGTGTGATAACTCAGTTATTCTTGTTGTAATGAATTTTAATAATAAACAGTATTTTTATTTTTTACAATAAAAGTATATAGAATATACTTTATATATGTGTTTACAAATGTTTCATCAGTTTTTCTGTACAGAAATTAAAAATGTAAAGAAGTAATTAATAAAATTTTTTAAATCTTGTTCACTTAAATTTATACGAATTTTGTATACATAGGCACTATAAATCATAAAATTTCAAAAACAAAAACAAAAGTTACATGTAACAGTAACGAAATAGATTTTTACAGAATCAAACCTAAAAATGAATTTTATACAAGTCATAATTGAGTGTATAAAATTGAATCCACTGACTGTTATTAATTCTATGTAAGCCAAACTAAAAATGTTCAAAAGAAATGTATTCAACACCAAAACTCATATTAATCTATTACGTGAGGGGTGACAAAAGACCTATCTGCCGATTTTGAGTCAGTGTCCATGTAATTTTTTGATTCCCTTTGTTATCACTTCCTAAAATGTTCTAGAACAAAGTTAAGCAAAAAATTTTGGCCTGCTCCCACCCCTAAAGGGTTGAAAATATGAAACAACACAAGGATGCATTTTAAAGCCCTGAAATTAGGTAGTTATAGGTTTTGGGGGGTGCTGATGTCAATTCTGACATCCAAACTTATATTTGACACAAAGGGTAGTTTCTAAAGGTTTGAAGCAGACTATAGGCTAATCAGGGGGTGTAAGTTGGTATTAAACTTCGCGAGAATGTCGGTCAAAGCCTCGAAAGTGAATACCTATAGGTGTCTGGGGGTGCTGATTACGATTTTGATGTCAAGGGATACATCCGATGGAAGGGTTGAAAACCACCCCTAAAGTGTTGAAAACATTAAACAAAGCCGATAAATTCCTGAAATTGGGTACCTACAGGTTTTGGGGGCATGTTTAACCTACATTTACTTAAACATCACAACATTAATAATATTTAACAAAATATTACAACCCTTGCACAATAACAAACAACTCCGGTGCTCAGCTGTTGCTCCAAAAAAACACGTGCCAGCTGTAAGCAGTGAGCATCAGGCCTCTTCTGGTCTCTGCTAGAGGGTCCCTGTTTTTAGCTGTCATAATTCAAAATTCAGTAAAAAAAATACATATTTCATCCATAATTATAAAATGTAATCAATGAAAAGTCGAACCTTAAACATAATTTTATTAAATTAAATATTCAATTTATATATAAAGAACCAGCAGCAATACAGATGCTGACAGATTGCAACAGATATTCTTTTGTCTACAATAGACGTTAAAAAATAATAGTGATACTTAATTTTACTGTCAATTTGTGGACAGTAATGTGGTAATTTTCGCATTAATAGGTTGGCTAATCTGTGCTTTCTGATATTGTGCTATCATGTTCTTATCTCGTTTTTATAACGTCACAGTTAACCGAGTTGCGGCAGGCGGCAGACGTCATAACGTTTGCTCGCTTGTTCTGTCATCATCATTTTTCGTGTCGTCAGACAATCATTGTAGGCCTTAGGCCACAACATATATTGCACTTGCAATACCTTGCTAATTCTTTTTCATGTAGCTTGAGTGCAGCGTACTCGCGCCTCAAGTCTTACGAAAATTCATACGACATTCGTCTAGGCCTTAGGTCTTAACGTTTTAATCTGAGTGCCGCACATTTGCGCCTCATCTAACATGCAGCGTTCTTAACGACTCTGTTTATTCAAAAGTAAAATCTGTTCAGACTTAGCCAATCTCAACACCATGATATAAGTGTACAGAACTTAATAAATGTATTATACAGTCCACTATCGTCATTATTCTGCATCCTGGCAATAGCACCACAAGCATCATTCTTCCTAACATTAACATTTTTTTGGTCCTCACGTGATGGATCACTGTTCTTATTAACCATTTTTTTTGGTCGCTCCGTGCCTGGATTCATCATTCACCTCTTGCAACATATTCTAGCGGTTTCATCATTTTTCTACCCCAATTTCTGGCCATCACGGGCGATTCAGCACATTCGCTGATCCGACCGTCTCGAGACTTACTTCAGCATTTCTTTCATCGCCATTGAGCCTTGTGACGACATCATTGCAAGAACATCCATGTGCTAGCGTCTACACTCCAGTTTGAGCAGTCATCTCTACGGTCTGTGTGTTTGCCATCTTCTCCACGACTTCGATGCTCCAGGACATCGCATAGCAGGTACCACATCATTAACAGGTGCGTACAATGGCTGAAGAAGGCCTCAAAGTGTTCGTCAGAAAGAGAGGCGGCATAAAGTCTGCCATAGTGCGTATTAATTTGGCTATTATTAGCTTTGATAAAAACACTAATACCAAACATTTTTTAACAGTTAGACTCGAAAGTCTAAAAAGTTTGGCAACAAAATACGATGAGGTACAGTCCGAAATTGAACTCATTGCTAAAGACATAAACGCTGCTCAAGAAGACCGAATTGAGGTTGAAGAGCTGTTATATTCAACAGAAGCCAATATCTTGCAGTTGATCGAAAGCTTCAAAGTTCAGACTGTATCTCCCGTATTAACAAGCAACATACAATTAAAACCGATAAGTTTGCCCTGCTTCACAGGTAATATCTTAGAATGGCAGCACTTCTATTCAATATTTCTGGACTTGGTACACGCCAGATCTGATTTAACCTCAGTGCAGAAATTACACTATTTGTATTCGTCTCTGAAAAATGAGCCGCTAGATTTAATTAAGTCATTACCTATCTGTAACGAAAACTACTCGATAGCGTTGTTTGCTGTCCGCTAGATATGACAACAAATTCATACTAGCTAAGTATTATATTCAGAATTTACTTGAAGTAAAGTCAACAGTTAAGGACTCTGTCCAAAGTTTGGCAGAGTTCATAAATACGATAACGTCTTCCGTTAATTCACTGGCGGCCATGCAACTGTCAGTGGATTCATTCGAGCTTATCACTGTACAATTCTTGTCAGCGAAACTCGACCATACTACTTTTAAATTATGGAAGGAGTCTATAGACCCTGATAATCTTCCTAGCTTTCAAGGTTTTACTCAGTTTTTAAGCGCACGTAGACAGCTGTTAGAAAATACACTGCCTATCGATGCCGGACAGCAACTCAACAAGCTAAGTTTAAGATTCAATAAATCTGACAAACATAAATCACAAAACGCTGCTGGCAGCACTGCATTTAAAAGTTATCACTCAGCTTCAAACAATTATTTATGCTTGTGCTGTAAATCTAGTCATCCAATTTACATGTGTAACAAATTTCGTGCATTAAGCACATCAGAACGAGGACAATTCATATGAAATCATAAATGCTGTACTAATTGTCTAAGACCAGATCATTTCTCATCTAATTGTAAGATTAAACAATCATGTAAGATCTGCTCAAAACGACACCATACATTGTTGCATATAAACAATGTGTCAAAGCCAGTCTCTGCCAGCAGCAGTAACTACTGTTCACTTAAATTACAATCCACAAATAATATTCTTTTATCAACAGCAATTGTGTTTGTCATTGACCAGGCTGGCAACAGACAACTCGCGAGAGTTCTATTAGATGCGGGGTCACAAATAAATTTTTGTACGGAATCATTTGCCAAGAAATTACGGCTTAACTTGACTAAATCTAACATACCGATAACAGGTATAAATAACACCGCGTGTTGTGCCACTAAGTTAGCGTCTATACGCATTATCTCACGCTATCAAAGGTTTAGTTTCCAAGCAACATGCGCGGTCTTATCTGCATTAACTCATAAATTGCCAGCACAATCTTTTGACATAAATCAGTTTAATGTCCCAGATAACGTTTATCTCGCCGATCCACACTTCAACTTTTCGGCTGACATTGATATACTGTTAGGGGCGCAATTTTATTTAGATTTAATTTTACCTAACAAATATGTAAGGGGTTCTCATTTCCCTACTATACAAGAAACAAAGTTAGGCTACATTCTAGCAGGCAATCTGCCCAAACACTGCCATTATAAGGGTCCTGCTGTTTCGTTCCTGGCTAGGAACAACGACAGTCAAATCCTAGCGTCTCTCGAGAAATTTTGGGAGACCGAAACTATCCCTGATAATACACCCATTAATAACGAGTCAACTTGTGAGGAGCATTTCGTTAAGTCTACTCATCGCAATCAAGAGGGTAGGTTTGTTGTTGCGCTACCATTTAAGTCAGACAATCCCCAGTTGGGTGAGTCCTATGCTACCGCTGAAGCAAGATTCTTGAGTTTAGAACGCCGGTTCATGCGTGATTCTAAGCTTGCGCGCGAATACACAAACTTTATACACGAGTATAAGGATCTTGGCCACATGACGCTTGTCGACGATTGCTCCATAAATTCAGGTGTTTCAAATACTTATTATCTGCCTCACCATGCCGTCTTTAAACATTCTAGTTCTACCACAAAACTTCGCATCGTTTTTGACGGCTCGTCCAAAACTACCAATGGCCTTTCTCTCAATGACATTTTGTTGGTAGGCCCAAACGTCCAGCAAGACCTTTTTTCTATTCTTTTGCGATTTCGTATGCATAACTATGTTCTCATCGCCGACATCGAGAAGATGTATCGACAAATTCTGGTAGCTGACAAGGATTGTCATTATCAACGTATTCTGTGGCGTGACTCTCCTCTCGAACAGTTTAAACATTTTGTACTGCGAACTGTAACATACAGCACTGCTAGTGCTTCGTTTTTGGCTACCCGCTGTCTTAATCAGATTGGTAAGGATCATCAAACTTCTTTTCCTGACGCTGCGTCAGCTATAACCAATGATTTCTATGTCGACGATTTGTTAACCGGTGCAGACACCATTTCTGATCTGACCAAGTTGAAATCTGACTTAGGTACGTTGTTGAGTCAATACGGTCTCACTCTACATAAATGGGCATCAAATGAACCCAATGTGGTCGCAGATCATGACAATTTATCACTCCCTTTAAACAAACAGGGTAATGTGCGTACCTTGGGCATTCTCTGGAATAACACTACCGATTCATTTTTGTTTGACATCAGATCATTCCCCGTTGAATCAAGCATCTCTAAGAGGAAAATCCTATCGATTATCGCAGGTATATACGACCCACTCGGACTCGTCGGTCCCGTTGTTTTCCTGTACAAATAGTTTATGCAGCAACTTTGGCTGTGCAATCTTGGTTGGTATGAGCCAATCTCCGGGCAATTACACTTGCATTGGCATTCATTATGCGATAAATTGTGTCTGATCAGTAAAATCATTGTCCCACGTTCTATTCGCTGCAAGTCTAAAGCAAGGATAGTTGAATTACATGGGTTTTCGGATGCTTCTGAAAGGGGATATGGGTGTTGCGTTTACATTAGAGTCATTTATCAAGATTCATCGGCCTCTTGTCACCTTCTGTGTTCTAAATCTCGCGTAGCCTCCCTACGACAGGTGTCATTACCTCGCATTGAACTCTGCGCTTGCTTGTTGTTATCGCGACTCTTATTCAAGGTCGCCCCTGCTCTTCATTCCTTTATCAATAGTGTTCACCTCTATTCTGACTCTATGGTGTCCCTTTACTGGATTCATGCCCTGTCTTCTAGGTAGAAAACTTACGTCGCTAATCGTGTTGCCGAGATTCAGCGTCTTACGGAAGCCTACACATGGCATCACATCAATTCTCGACATAATCCTGCTGATATTATTTCTAGGGGATGTCACCCCGACGTTTTGCGCGATTGTTCGCTTTGATGGCATGGTCCCGCTTGTTTGTCTCAATCTTCCGAGTCCAATCTTTTTCCACCCTTTTTACCTTCTAATCTGTCGTCTTCTGAATTCACTGCGGAGGAAAAACAAACCCCCAAACTTACTCTAATGTCTACCCTGGCTATTGATCTTTCTAAGGACTTTTCTTCGTTGCACCGTCTAACTCGCGTATACGCTTACTGCTTTCGATTCATCAAAAACAGACTCTCCAGGGCTGAGAAAATATCGGGCGCTCTTACCCCCGTTGAAATTCATTCCACCCTCAATTTTTTCATAAAACAATCTCAGTCCATCCACTTCACTGCCGAGATTAATAATTAATTATTGTCTGCGTAATGGGTCTTCTGTCTCTATCAGGAGCAAGTTGTCTTCTCTGGACCCGTTCCTTGATGAGTCTGGCGTAATACGCGTCGGCGGACGATTACAGCAGTCGCAACTACCTTATGACAATAAGCATCCTATTGTCTTGCATCCATCGGCTCATATTACTCGCCTCATTATTGAATGCGAACACATTCGTCTACTCCACGCTGGTGCTCAACTCGTGCATCACTCACTTCGTCAACGTTGGTGGATCATTAACGCCAAGATAGTCATTCGCTCTATCATTCGTAGATGCGTCAAGTGCTTCAGGTTTAGTGCCAAACATCAGACTCAGAGGCTTGGTATTTTGCCATCTCCCAGAGTCACTCCTTCGCGGCCGTTTCTATTCTGTGCAGTTGACTATGGTGGTCCCTTCATGATTCGTCATGGCGGGCAGAAATCTAGGACTCTGTCAAAATCGTACGTGTCTGTTCATCTGCCTAGCAACTAGGGCTATTCATTTGGAATTAGTTTCCGACCTTACAGCCAATGCGTTTATAGCTGCCTTACGTCGTTTCATGTCCCATAGGGGCATACCCAGCCAGTTATATTCTGATAATGGCACGAACTTTAGGAAGGCCCGCAATCTTTTGCATGACCTTTACAATCTTTGGCATAATAAGGATGCCACCTCATCAATCCGATCCTTTACGACCTCTCAGGGTATTACATGGTTATTTATTCCGCCCTCATCACCTCATTTTGTTGGTCTTTGGGAGAGCGGTATAAAGAGTTTAAAGTATCACTTGCGCCGCGTGGTAGGCAAGTCTATACTCACCTTCGAGGAGTTTACGACAGTTTTGTCTCAAATAGAGGCATGTCTAAATTCACGTCCATTATTTGCCATTTCATCGGATGTAAATGATCCAGTGCCACTTACACCTGGCCATTTTTTGATTTGCACACTATTAACGGCGTTACCTGATCCAGACTTATCTCACATTCCCATCTCTCATCTTGGACGTTGGCAACTTCTCCAGAAGTTTTCCAAGTCATTTGGAAAGCTTGGTCTCGCGACTAATTACATCAAATACAACAACGTCACAAATGGAAATTTGCCAAAGATAACGTTTCCATTGGTGACCTGGTTTTACTGATTGAGGATAACTTACCTCCATTAGCGTGGAAATTTGGTGTAATTACTGCCACATTACCCGGCCCAGATAACTTAATTAGAGTAGTTGATGTTCGCACGCCTACTGGCACCTATCGCCGACCAATTCATAAATTATGTTTGGTCCCTACTAGGGACGAACAGTAAAAAAAGGGTTTATTTTCCTTTGTATATATTTGTAATCTGTAATACATAAATACACACACACTATCAAAACGCATGCCCAAAGCACAAAACAAATTCGATCTACCCGGTGTATATAAACTAAATTGTTCAAATTGCAGTAAATTCTACATAGGCCAGACAGGACGTAGCTTCAAACAGAGATACATTGAACACACTAAAGCACTCCACACCACTACAGAATCTACCTTCGCAAACCACCTCATTGAAGCAAACCACACATATAAAAACATCGACAATAACATGAACATACTACACGTACACACAAAAGGCCGAAAGCTAGACACTCTAGAACAATTAGAAATATACAAACACACAAAAACAAATAAAAACGACATCCTAAACGAACAGACACAATTCAAATTGCACGCATTATTCGAACACATCTCACCACACACACACAGCTTCAATCTTTCGAAACACTTTCTCGTCGCCAACAACAAGACGAGCAGCGCTACTAACGACAGCCTCTGATGAAGCCTTCTATAGGTGAAAGCCGGTTTAGGCTGTAAGGTAAAACTTTACGTTTTTACTTATAAAAAACTTTGTGTTCCGAGTCGTCAATATTATAGTGATATTTACATAAATCAGATGTTCTAAGAAGATTTTGTTAGTTATAAGCACCTTTGTTTTTAGCATAAGCTTTAATTTGTATATTTTTGATTCAGAAACTGTTTGTTTTATTCAAGCAAGTGTCAGTTTATTTAATATGCAAGGCTTTAATTATTATTTTGTATTTTCGTATATGCAACATTTGATTTATGCCTCATGTCTTTGCTTACTATTGTTTTTATGTAAAAATTTTGGTATAATATTCGCATGGTCTGCAGCTGTACAAACCATGTATTACATTTGTATAACCACATTGTTGTACTTGTCACTTATGCTGTTGTGCCTTGTATTCATATATTTGTAATTATCTAAACCAATTTCTATTGTATTTATTATGTATAACTTGTATCTATGTAAAACACATTGTTTTATCCGCATCTACTGTCTATAACCATACGCCACGCCTATATTTTTATATTGTATTTTGTATTTGTATTTGTGTTCATGTATTGCACAATTATTATTCATGCTGTAATTATGACATACATGTCATTACACTTTGTGCTTACAATCATTCAACTATGTATAGCTTGTCTTTACATGTATAATTTTATAACAATTTTGTTTGTTCATTGTATTCATACTATTGTATAGGTCTTATCTGGTTCAAGATAACCATTGTGACTTACACAAATGTTACAATCTATCGGGCCCATCATGTGATGAGTCTCCGATTACATACGATATATATTGGCAATACATTGCTAATCTTGCATTTATACACACGTATAATCAGGTTGCAAGCCGATTTTGGCCTGTTCAACTCTTATCATCATTCAAGCGTATCTCTAAACAGTTAATGTCATAACTGTTATCTAAGATTCAAACTCAAGGTTCAGTACAACTTGTTGAGATTGACTTTATTATTAAGAACTCTGTATTTTTCTATAATAAGTTATTAAAATGTATTAAAAAATCCTTTGTTTTTTGCGGGCAGTTATGGACAGTAATGTGGTAATTTTCGCATTAATAGGTTGGCTAATCTGTGCTTTCTGATATTGCGCTATCATGTTCTTATCTCGTTTTTATAATGTCACAGTTAACCAAGTTGCGGCAGGCGGCAGACGTCATAACGTTTGCTCGCTTGTTCTGTCATCATCATTTTTTGTGTCATCAGACAATCATTGTAGGCCTTAGGCCACAACATATATTGCACTTGCAATACATTAGCAATACCTTGCTAATTCTTTTTCATGTAGCTTGAGTGCCGCGTACTCGCGCCTCAAGTCTTACGAAAATTCATACGACATTCGTCTAGGCCTTAGGTCTTAACGTTTTAATCTGAGTGCCGCACATTTGTGGCTCATCTAACATGCAGCGTTCTTAACAACTCTGTTTATTCAAAAGTAAAATCTGTTCAGACTTAGCCAATCTCAACACTATGATATAAGTGTACAGAACTTAATAAATGTATTATACAGTCCACTATCGTCATTATTCTGCATCCTAGCAATAGCACCACAAGCATCATTCTTCCTAACATTAACATTTTTTTGGTCCTATCGGACCGCATCTTATAAATTTTTTTGGTCCTCACGTGACGGATAATTGTTCTTATTAACCAATTTGAAAAAAAATTAGTTTAGTATAAATTAACGGGCTCTCAGGACCCCACCCGAACATATAACGTACGATAACAAAATCTAACTGCTGCAGCGCGTTTACATTTTTGGTCATAACTCGGTCAATTTTTTAGAAAAAAATTTAAATAAAATGCATTTTGCAGGACGTTTAAAGAGCTACAACTTTTTTCGTATGCACTATAGTCAAAAACCTACTGTACACTAGATATTTTGCCTAGAAGTCAAAAATGTTTTATACAATGTTGGCAAAAACACCTTTAAACTGCTGTAACTTATCGAATTTTAGTCATAAAGGAATGAAACAAAATTCAAAATTGTTGACGTTTTATAAGCTTCATTTTTGACCATATCAATTTCTTGACAAAACGCATTGTTACTGAGATATTTAACAAAAAAGGCGAATTTTGGCAAAAATCCAAAATTTGAATTTTCTTAAAACGTTAGGCATTACTGTACAGCAATACATATATGCTTCAAAAAATTTGAGGACATTGCTAATATAATAGACAACCGAAAAGTACAGTATCTGGGCTTAATATACATATTTGACAAAATAGCGGACGTTCCTTTTTAAATTTCTTGGAAAAAAATGTGCAGTAATTATGATATTTTCCTACAGAACGCCGTTATTTGTTAAGCTAGACAAGTGATTAACCCACCATTGTTTAGGAAATTAACAGTGCTTTCATTTGATATGAATTTAATTACGATCTAAATATTTTATTTTTTGCCGAGTTATATAAGTTTTAATCATGTGATTTGATCAAAAAACGGTGAATCGGCATCTTGTTTTGGCTGTATCTCAAGAATCATTTGACATATGAAACCAAAAAAAGTGGAAAATGTTCATCTGTTAATACACTTTAATTTTAACTTATACAAATTGTTTGCAAAATGGCGTTTTTTGGTTATTTGCAGATTAATGTTAAAAAATGCGTGTTTTTGGCAAACCTATGAATATGTGTAGCTCGCACACACCGAATTTTTTCGAAAAAGTGTATACCACCTTTTTGCTCTTAGAATTTGATTCTCTATCGGTTACCGGGGTTAATTAAATTTTGTTTTTTAACCCCCAAAAAAGGGGTGAAAACAACCCTTAAATTTGAAAGCGGGCCAACAAATTTCCTTAACTACATTCTGTAACCTTTTATGAAGATATTGCAAAAAAATCAGAAGGATCCATGGACACTGACTCAAAATCGGCAGAAAATTCCTCACGTAATAGACTATATTTAAAACCAGAAATTGACAAGTCAAATTTAGCTACTTATTTAATTAAAAATAATCATACTTTCCCTAATTTAGGGAATGTTGCTTTATTAAAACTAAACCAAAGGGCTAAAAGTAAAATTTTTGGGAAATTTAGATATAAAAACAAAAATAAATAATAAATTAATAGAACACTTCCAAATAGATGCAAAATCACAATATTTTCAAAACTATTAATTTGATAAAATAACATATTTATATGTAACTACAGTAGAACCTCCATTAACTGATACATCGTTTAACCAAAACAACCGACCAAAAAAAATTATATATTCCCGATTTTTACTACAATGAAAATTAAATTTTGTTTTCCAGATAAAACACAAAAACTAGTGTAATAAACATGTAATAAATTCTGCGTCATGTCAAGAAAGAGGAAACGGGTCATGATAACAATTGAAGAAAAATCGGAGGCAGTTAAAATAAATAAAAATGACAAGATTTTGCGAACTGTGGCAGCCGATTTTGGTGCTAGTGTTTCTAGTGTTTTAGATATGGTCAAGATGAAAAATAAGTTTGAAGAGCACGCTTTGAAGATCCCAAACAAGAAAACAATAAAGACGTGTCAGAAAACAAGAAAGTACATGAGGCTGTGGTTTTATGGTTTACAAAACAAATGGAGATGGGGACAATGACATAGCAGACAGCAGCAGCCATGACATCGCTGACGAGATCTTCAATGCCTTGGAGGTAAGATTTTTTATTTTGGGTTCGGGCATTAAATTAAGCTATAATTATGAAATATGTGTTTTTCTCATCGAGTTTTATTCATACTTTCAGATAGCAATATGGTTGCTTGAATGATCTGAAGAATCAAAGCCCTCTGACTAGAGGTGGGCCGATATACCTGTAACAGGTATTTTGGAAGATATTTTTGTGGAACGGATTTAACAGTGACTGAAAAGTTGAAATACCTGTTATTGGCGGCCTCGCTGTTCCGAGTCAAGGCATGCCCCTATGCAACTATACACAAGTAACAAGTAAATGAATACGCCAAGGCCAAATACTAGGCGTATCACTGGTACACAAGGAACTGCAAGTAATCGAGTATTTCAAATACTAGGGGTATCACTGGTACACAAGGAACTGCAAGTAATCGAGTATTTCAAATACTAGGGGTATCACTGGTACACAAGGAACTGCAAGTAATCGAGTATTTCAAATACTAGGGGTATCACTGGTACACAAGGAACTGCAAGTAATCGAGTATTTCAAATACTAGGGGTATCACTGGTACACAAGGAACTGCAAGTAATCGAGTATTTCAAATACTAGGGGTATCACTGGTACACAAGGAACAAGTAAACGCTGTAAGGGTACATATCTTCAACATACATTTAAGAAGCTACATTATAAGAGTAAAATACTAAATGATTAACACTATGAATTAAAAGGGTTGAATCAGAGATAAAAGAATGGGTAATTAACATAATTATGCGATCAAACATATAAAAGTAATAATAAAAGTAACCTCTGATAAGAGAAATGTAGCAAGCAACAAACCAAAACGTTGAAAACAATAGTACAATGTGATTTAACCATAATAACCCAATAGATGGTAAGTGAGAAAGTAGAACAAGCCCCGACACCAGTGAAAGGATATATAAGTCATAATAAAATAAGTGAGAAAGTAGAACAAGCCCCAACACCAGTGAAAGGATATATAAGTCATAATAAAATAAGTGAGAAGGTAGAACCAGCCTATACCAGTGATGATATGTAAAAAAAAAAAGAAAATAAGTGAGCAGGCAGAAGAAGCCCCAACCCAAGTGGTTGACCAAATAAAATGAAACCAAAGGAAAAGGACATACAAACAATATATAAATGAAATAAAATGAAGCCAAATGAGAAGGTGAAAGCCAAAATATAAATGAAACAAAGTGAAATAAAATGATAAGATATAGAAATGACACAATCGAATAATATAGAACAGAAAAGGAGAAATACTACACTCCAATAAAGTAATGAAAAAAGAAACCAATAACTAATAAAGGTAAATGATAATTATTAGTATCGACTAATCAATCAATGTAAATAATAATTATTAAAACCCAATAAAGTAATTGACAAACTAAAGTACACTAACCAAGTAAATAGAGAGTAAATATTGTAAATAACTCTACCACAATATGAACTTGTTAACAGAATAAAAAACATTGTAAATGAGAGACAGTTAAATAGTAAACATGATAAGTTAGTGAGAAAGAATTAATGTTAGGGAACACCCACTAGTAACACTTAAATAAAACTATAAAAAGTGCAAAGTGATAGTGTAAACCATACAAAATAAATAGAACCCTATTGATAGGGATAGACACCAAATAATCAGTGATAAACACTAAAGGTTAATGGTGAGCAGTGTTAGTAAGTAAGGATATTGTGATTATTAGGATTAACGATAATTGTAGATTAAGATTACAATAGTATTCAGGGAAGGAATCCCATGGAGAGTCAAAATGTTAGGTTACCATGGTAAGAAAGTAAAGTTTACATAAGAAAAAAGGTGATATAGAATAGAAATGTAAAATCAATAGACAGCCTATGTTCAAAGGGATAATTAGGTAAATAAAGTATATAATGTGATGATGTTAATCACCAAAAAACAAATAAAAATAAACCAATTGTAAACAAGAGTAGCATAATAACTGTTAAAGAATTGTTTGATTAAGTTTATGAATAGGAATATGTCTGCTAGAGTTATATAGACCATAAGCCTAAATGTTAGCCTATGTTATATTTTATAGAGAATAGTAAATAATAGACCAATTATAAACAAAGGCAATATACATAAGAAAATAGATAAATTAATATAAATCTAATAATACTGGAAAAGCAGTTAGGACATAATATGGAAACAAATGAAGACATACAAATATTATAAAACAGATCCAAAACAACTCAACAAGCAAACAAATCATTTGTAATACAAAACAAAACATGTGCAAAGGTAAAATAATGTGTAATTTGTATAAAATAAGGAAAAATAGCCAATTACTACATAGGCCTATGCAATGCCTAACTGTAAAAAACCAAAAACTACAAATTGTAAGAAATTAACTATGACATTAGCAAATCCAAGGCAAGTAAATAGTAAATGATAATTACTGAATCATAATAAGAGATAAATGTTAAATATCACTATAATATTGACGACTCGGAACACAAAGTTTTTTATAAGTAAAAACGTAAAGTTTTACCTTACAGCCTAAACCGGCTTTCACCTATAGAAGGCTTCATCAGAGGCTGTCGTTAGTAGCGCTGCTCATCTTGTTGTTGGCGACGAGAAAGTGTTTTGAAAGATTGAAGCTGTGTGTGTGTGGTGAGATGTGTTCGAATAATGCGTGCGATTTGTATTAACATAGTAGCAGCGCTACTAACGACAGCCTCTGATGAAGCCTTCTATAGGTGAAAGCCGGTTTAGGCTGTAAGGTAAAACTTTACGTTTTTACTTATAAAAAACTTTGTGTTCCGAGTCGTCAATATTATAGTGATATTTAGTTAAGTAACGGACACGTCATGGACAACGAAATCCAAGAATAAATGTTAAATTAAGGACATAAAATAAGAAAGAAATGTAATTAAATAATATCAACATAACTGTCAAAATGTTAATACATGAGCAAACCCAGCTTTGTGGGATGTCAAAATGATCTTTGAAAGAAAATACAAACAGTTGTGATAATATCTCATACTTAAGTAAGATGACCAAAGAGTAATAGCAATCAGAAGATATTTAATCATTTTGAATAAAAATTCAAATATTCTAACAATGGGCTTAAGCCAAGCACAGCCAAGCAGGATCAATCAGGTACCATGACAACTGAATGTTATTGATGATTTTTCCATTTAAAACGATGATTCCATAAGTGACGCTCAAGAGGAAGAGACGCCAAGCCGTGAATGATGCAAATTTTAATATAAAACAGTCAAAAGTAACCATATTCACAAGAATGAAGAACCAAACTATCTGATGAGGACCTAATACACTCAACCCAGTCAACAGGCCAGATTAATTCATTCCAAATTAATGAACTTCAATCAAATTATACGAAGAAGACGCATTCATGCATGATCAAAACCCAAGACGATTGAAGATTGATGACCAAAACGACGACCCAACCTATTTCAACTGTATAACACCACACCATAAGTCAACTGATTGATAAGTATCGCCGAGTTACCTAAAATTTATAAATTAAATCATTTTAAAATTTTTTCTCACAATAGAAAACTCTCACTATAACTGATGATATTATTTCTTTCAAAGATTAATGCAAAATATTTATGAATACCTGTATTAACTATAAGATAACCTATGTATAAAAACGACAACACTGGCACACACTTTTTAACACCACAGAGTTGAATTCAATGTAAACCTTTTTCATATGTAATTACCACAATTGTAAGGTGGGTGTACTTTATTGAAATATCTTGTTCTAAACTTTTTTATCGTACTTAAAAGAATTCATTGGCAATTTCATTTGTGTAAACAAGGAGACACAGCGACCATTATTCGCCAAACTAATTTTGTATTGCCACCCTGTTCTCTGCTGAGTAAAGAATTAATTTATTGCCGAGGCTAAAAGATATTATAATAAACTCAACTGTTTAATAATTATTGAAATTTTTTGAGCTATCAAGCTAAATAAACAAGTACAATCTTTGTTAACTGTCCTCTAATTATTTCAAGTGTATTATGTATGTTGTGTTTTGTAGCAGTGAATAGAATTACTTGACCAAATTTTATGTTGGCAACACGTTTCCCCCGATAAGCGGTATTCGAGTTCCCGCCAGTCTGCTAGTAATTCGAATCATTCACAACAGTACCGTACACAAACAAACTGCTGTAGAAACTTTTAATTGTTTTGTTTGGAAAACAATTTGGCACCTATCGGGAAGAAATTACCAGTGAGTAAGGACAGGTAAGGATTAACCGACACTACAAGATTCGGAACGGCTCATTAGCACGATCGCTATTACCAGACTACATCAAGCGTTTATTACAAATTGACGCATTCAACGTGTAAACTTAATAATACACACAAACTATAATCAATACACCAAACGATTATAACAAAGCGGCGCACCAACTAGTGAGGCTAGATTTACAAGAAAAATAATATCTAGCGGCAAGTACGAAAAAAGGAGAACAAGATGCATAAGAGGGTGTCATCACTGAGACGAACGAAGGAGGCCGAAAAAGAAGTTAGAGTGGGCGACAAGGAAGTGACTTCGGTCGAGGACGCCGAACAAATGTTACCCCCCATGGAGCCAGTCAAACCCGTGCAGCCAGAGAATCAACCAGAGAAACCCACACAACCAGGGGACACCGATTTCATGGAAATTATGAGAATAATGACGGGAGAAACCGTGAAAAAAAATATAGAGTCATTGAGCAAGAAAATGGATGACGGAAAAGAACACAACCAGAAAAGTATAGCGTCATTAAAAGAAGATTTTAAGGGTGAATTAAATAAAACTAACCAAAGTATAGAGTCATTAAAAGATGATAACCATAAACTCAGCCAGCAAATACCAGAAACACTAGACGAATTTAAGCAAGACAGCCAGAGAAATATGGAGGTCTTGAACGAGAAGATAACAGAGAAAAATGAAAAGATGAATAAGAAGATCGAGGAGGAGATGACGGGGATCCGACAAGAGAATTCCGAAATAAACGGAAAATGGGAAAACACGAGCCAGGAATTACGACAAACGAAGGAAGACTTTGGCAACCTAATGACTAACCTTGAAGAAGACAGTCAGATTCGAATGGAGTCCATACAAACCGCAACCGAAGAAAACATAACCCAGGTGCGGACAGACTTCGGAGAGAAATGCCGGGAGATTGACACCGCCGTAAGCGAAGTCCGCGGGCAAGGCCAAAACAACCGGGATAAAATTGAAGAGATTCAGAAACGGGAAATCGCACAAATCAGAGAGGAGTTGGAAATAATTAATAACTGACCACCCATAATATCGCAATTCCAACACATGGACAACCGGGAGGTCATCAATTTTAAACAATACAAGTGGAACCTGATGGAATTCCTTGAGAGAGTTGATGAACAGTTGGCAAAGACCCGGGAGAATCGATGGACCATCATCCGAGGGTACTTGGACGAATACTTCCGTGACATAAACGACAACTGGTGGACGGCAATGAGACACGACCTCATGAGCTACGAGGAGTTCAAAGACGTGTTTAAGAGGAAATACTGGTCAGAGGCAACCCAGAACATCGTCCGAGATAGCATATGTTTCAGCAGGTATGATGCCACCAGAGGAACGACTTTCACCGCCTATTTCTTGGGGAAGGTCTGTCTAGCCAGGAACCTGGAGCCGAAAATTCCTGAGGAGAGCTTGGTCACAAAACTGGCCTTTCATTATGAAGAGGGTGTTTCCAGAGTGCGACTCGGCAGTCAGGTCAAAACAATACAATCGATGGCAGCCCTATTAGAAGAATATGAAAGGGAGCGATACTATCGCAGAAGTCGACAACGGGACGACAAGGGAGACAACAGAAACTTTCAGAACGGTAACCAATTTAATAAAAATAATTACCGCTCAAACTATAATGGCCGTAATAATCATAACAACTACTCTAGTGAGTCGTTTAATAGACCAAATAACAGCCATCCGTCCAATCAACCAAATAACAATTATAATAATAACAATTGGCTGAACGACCAACATAACCAATACAACCGGCCAAATAATCCACAGCATCAACCCTATAGGCCGAATAACTCAAACTACAGCCGGCCAAATTTCAACAATAATAATAGCGACAATAGAAGTCGTAATAACCAGAATAGTAACTATCACCAAGTACACTATGTGAGGGCCGAAGATGACGTGAGAGGCAGGTCATATTATCAAAGACGACGCAGTGCCGACCGAAACGCATACGGACACCGGTACAGTAACAGCAACTACGGACGGGATACCAGAACAAATGTAGGCCGAAGTCGTAGCCAAGAAGTATACCGGCGTGACCACTATGAAGAAGATCGTAACCAGCCTGAACACCGACCATCAACAAGCGGAAGTCAGCTGACGAGTCAACAAGACAGGCGTGACCAACAGCCCGAGATGGCTTTAAACTAAGAGCGGCAGTGAAAAATCTACTTGTACCCTCACTGAACCAATCTATTGGGTTAAATCGCAACTTTGCTCAAACAAATAATGAATTAACAATTACAATCATACGAAGTAATTACTTAAAGAATATAAGAGAAGAATTGCTCGAAGAAAAAGACAACCAATCTGATAACAATCACAACAGTGAAATTGCTTATATCTTGACTAACGTTAATGGAGTATCAACGCGAGTAATGATAGACACGGGATCCAACATTTCATTAATTGACACTATCAAACTTCATAAAATCCAAGAAGCGAGTAATATGACTATACTTACGCTACCCATCAGCAACACTGTCCTTGTAGGAGCGACCGGACAACAGAATAGAACCGTCCGAAAACAGGTACAACTCGAACTGACGAGCGATGGACAAACCATAACAATGACATTTCTAGTAGCCAGTGGAACTTCATAAAATCCAAGAAGCGAGTAATATGACTATACTTACCCTACCCATCAGCAATATTGTCCTTGTAGGAGCGACCGGACAACAGAATAGAACCGTCCGAAAACAGGTACAACTCGAACTGACGAGCGACGGACAAACCATAACAATGACATTTCTAGTAGCCAGTGGATTACCATTCCAGATGCTAATTGGTTGCGATATGCTGCGCCAGTACTCAACCATAATTGACCTAAGTAAATCTAAACTATTCTTGAAGAAGGGCGACTTACAGTGGACAACAGATTTAATAGGTAGTGACGAAAAACAGTCAAACAAAACCACGTACCATATCCAGAAATACCGAAATACTGGGGAACTAACACCGAACAATGGAATTTGTGACGAGACCGACAATGAACAACTATGGCATGAAAAAATCTAAGAGATCCAAACTTTCCAGAGAGAGAAGACGAACGCACAATTAACCGTTCAACAAGCGGAACAACTTATAGATGTATATAATAGATACAGACACGTATTTTCAGATACACCTGGGAAGGTCAGAGATTATCAGTGCGAAATTGAATTCCGAGAGCCTGTCAACTTTAATACAAAATCTTACCCGATCGCATTTTCATTGAAGGAAGCGGTGAGAACAGAAATCAACCGATTAATAGAAGAAGACATAATTGAACCAAGCTACTCACCTTACACCAGCCCTATCCTAGCAGTTCCAAAGAAACACGGGAAGGTGAGAATATCTCTAGACGCCCGTGAGATTAATAAAAACATTGTAAATGATCGTACATCCCCAGGGGAAATAGAAGAGATCCTGAAAAAATTCTATGGGACCAAATTCATCAGTATATGGGACACTGTCTGCGGCAGTCTATTAGCAGGTCGAGTTACACCCATCCAGTAGAAGATACATGGCATTCATATTTGAAGGACAGAACTACCAATTTAAAAGATTACCCTTCGGATTGGTGAATTCAGTAGCAGTATTTGTAAAAATTATGGACCAGATACTTGGACCAGATGCCCTACAGTTTACAACAGTCTACGTGGACGATCTCTTAATAACATCAAATAAGTGGGATGAACATTGTCACAGGGTAGAATACGTGCTAGAAAAACTATCAAACAACAATATAACCCTCAAACTGGAAAAATCCAAATTTTTGGCTGACGAAGTACAATTTTTAGGATTCAACTTGTCTGGACATGGGACAACACCATCACAAGAAAAAATTGAATGCATACAGAAGTTTCCGACACCTAAAAACAAGAAACATCTCCAGTCATTCCTCGGTCTATGCAATTATTACCGAAAGTTTCAAAAGAATTACTCGGAAATGACAGCCAAGTTTTCACATTGTCATCCAAGGACAAATGGATATGGGGAGTCGAACAAGACATAACACTCCAACTTATTAAAAACAAACATGGTGTAATCAGTTTCGCAAGTAGAGTGTTAAACACCAGTGAGAGAAATTACAATGTCACAGAGAAGGAATTGCTGAGCGTCGTGTTTTCATGTGGAAAATTTAGAACATACATCTTGGGGTACCCGACTACTGTAAGGACTGACCACAAGTCCATATCATTCCTGAGAAATTGTAAATTAAGTCATGGAAGATTGACTAGATGGAGTCTAGTTTTACAGGAATATAATTTAAATTGGGTATACATCCCGGGCAAGAAAAATGTTGTAGCCGATACCCTGTCCAGAGTAAACATTAAAGACCAGACTTACGAAGGAGAAAAAGAAACTGTCATTAAAATATACCATATTATTAAGAGCAGAACTGACTTGGCCAACATCATGAAAGAACTGGAACGACAACAAGAACAAGATCCCAAGCTGAATAAAATTCTACAATGCTTAACAGGCAAAGACAACCATGTATCCCAATTTTACTGCAAACACCAAGGAATACTTTTCATTAAAACACAATATAAATTCAACACCTGGAAAATAGCCATACCACGAGCCACAGAGGACCTAATTCTCGATTATCATGAGAGATATGAGTGCGTTAAAAGTGGTAAAAGACTTACAAGAACATGTATACATAAAGGACGCCAACAGAAAGGTATGGAAATGCATAAAACAATGTCACATCTGCCAACTAGTGAAGGTCAACAATGACAGAAAGGAGGGCACCATGATACCTATCACCACATCTTGTAAATTGGAGAAAGTTTTCGTTGACATATGCGGACCATTTCCGCGTAGTGGAGGGAGGCATCAATACAAATACTTCATTATTGTGTTCGACCACTACACCAGGTTCACGAAGCTCTACCCCATCAATCGTGCCACTACCCAGAAAATTTTAAACTTAATACTAGTACCATACATTAGTGAAGTAGGAACACCTAAATGCATCATCACTGATCATGGAACGCAATTCAAGGGGAATAAATACGTAGAAGAACACTTTACTAAACCATGGGATAAAAACATACAAGACATCAGTGTACCAACCAAGCAGCAACCCTGCAGAGCGAGTCTTGAGAGAAGTGGGGAAAATCTCCGTACATACTGTTACGATCAGCACAGTAAGTGGTCTGAGTACATACCAATGGGCGAAAACTTTATAAATTTATCGCACCACCAGTTTATTGAAACAACACCATACACAGCAATGTTCCAAAGACCACCACCAAAAGAAATTACTTCATTAATCCAATTTCCCAATGAAGCAGAGTACCAGTTCGATAACATGTAATTTCACCACAAGATACTCGAGAAGACAGACAAGATACGACAAAAATATAAGCAATTGCAACCAAAACCCATACAATATCAGATCGGAGAGCAAGTGTTAATTAAAAACAGAGAGTTACCAAGTACCATGGAAGGGATAGCCAAGAAGCTATTGCTACTTTACACCGGACCTTATATAGTGAGTAAAGATAATCAAAATAATACATATGAGATCGTAGATCCAAACACACAAAGAAGAAAGGGAACATATAACCAATCTTCTATGAAAAAATATGATTAAATGCAAGAAAAACTTCCTGAACACGATTAATAAACAATTAGTGTTGAAAGAGAAGTAATAAAAAACAAATAATAATAATATCATGTGTATCATACCCACCAGTAATATGGTATCACTAAGAGCTAAAGAGTGTGAGTCAGAGAAAAAAGATTATAATTTGAAATAATGTATTGTATAAACTAAATGATAATAATGTGGAGAATCCCATAAATGATATTTATTTATAGTCGTACTTAGACTACTTATATAATTTTGTTAATGATTGACTGTAGATGATCCAGCAATCATATGCCTGGGCAGACGATACGTTCCTCTGTACCCAGATTGTATAATTGACGGTGGAGCTAAGGAGTCAAAAGTACCCTTCTCCGGTCCGAATCAATATAATGTTAGGGAATTAGATATCAAAGGGATAAAAACATTAAACAAGAATATAATACAGGAAATCAAGGAGAATACTGACACTAATTAAAGCATAAAGAACCAATAGCACAAAACTAATAAGTGATTGATAAAATAAATTAAATATATGATTGATAATTTCACTCAAACACCTGAACGATATTTGCTGAAATAATCAATTTTAGTGGCAAGGCAATATGTAAGGGTACATATCTTCAACATACATTTATGAAGCCACATTATAAGAGTAAAATACTAAATGATTAACACTATGAATTAAAAGGGTTGAATCAGAGATAAAAGAATGGGTAATTAACATAATTATGCGATCAAACATATAAAAGTAATAATAAAAGTAACCTCTGATAAGAGAAATGTAGCAAGCAATGAACCAAAACGTTGAAAACAATAGTACAATGCGATTTAACCATAATAACTGTAATGGGACAATTCTGAAGGGTATAGATATTTTATTTCATTTAATAATTATTTGAGGCCAGTCTATTTGGGCACCTTTATAGTCGTCAAAACCTGAGTTGTGTAACACCCTATATTCACTTGGTACCAGGCCGAGGCTGGTACGCAAAAACAATAACATTGGAATGTGGCTGTGAGTGTGCCGTTGGTGATATTCTTGAACCCAAGGTTGTTGGCGGAAGTTGCCACCACGTGGCTCATTAAATCGGCCACGTGAGTGCATCAACCAATCAGAGCGCAGGTGGACGGAAGTGAACTTTACCGACGTTTAGCTTGGCGTCGGCCAGTCGACTACAAATACAGACCGCATGCGGTCATATAATTCTACTGCTCGAGTTAATCAAGGTCGGCCGACCAAACCCAGTGAAAACCAGTTAAAAATATATCAATCGTGAACAGTTTTTCAAAATGAAGTAGGTGAAGTAAAAAATCAACAATGTGGTAAATGAAAAAAAAAAAACTTTCGGACATACAATCAGTGCGGTACGAGACGAAGAGGAATGGCGATGGTGAAGTAACACACAACCAATTTGACTACGGTATGTCAATAATTGCATTTTAAAAGGGCCTAAAATAAATAAATAAGGGGGTTTTGTATGAATGAGTGAATGAGCAAACTGGGTCGCTTTCCTTAAAATAATAATTAGGATAAGTTTACCATGTAGAAATCAATGTTTTGTTTAACTCATTTTTGGAAGAAACCGTAACATTTTGGTGTGAGAGAAAAGTGGAATTTAAAAGAGTATAAAATGAAATAAAATTTGAGTTCTATTATATAAATGAGAGTCGAGTACATTACTGATACAACCTTGAAATCATGCTTGTATTTCACAGTTCGTGCGACGTAACCCTGGGCTGAATTACGGTAAGTGGGAGATAAATATTATTTTATAATTATGTATTTATTTATAATAGCACAAATGACGCCACGAACTTGGAACGAGTTTTTTCTTTTTTGAAATTAAATTCCGCACCTACAGTGAATACAAACGTGGTTTGGAGGTTAGATGGTAATAAAAAAAATTACGTAAAGGTCATGCAACTTGTATACAATAGAAACAATTTGTAGAACAGTAAATGAATACTAAATACGTATTTAATATGTAAATATTAATACTAAATTTCTATATAAAATTCCATAAATAAGCTAAAAATGGAGAATAATGAAAATAAAGTCAGTATGGGTGAACTAACTGTCACGGAGGAGGTAGAGATGAATTTACACCCAAATACAGTGAAAGAAAGCGTGGTAAATGAATCAGATGATATAAATGATTCAGGAATGGAGATTACTCCAAACCTGATAGATGAATCTGCAATAATTAGTGAGGAGGGAGCAAATTCCACTCCCGTAGCAACTAAAATAAGAGAAAAAGAATTGTCACTGGGCGATATATATAATTTTATGAGAACAATGTCTGATAACCTGAGTAGGAATATTAATGTAAAATTTGACATGCAAAATAGTAATTTTAATGCCAAATTTGATAAAGTGAGCAATGACATAGCGAAGTAAAGAGTAGTTTCGAAATACAGAATAATAAATTTGATGAGTTGAAAAACCATATTAATGAAATTAATAAGCGGTTTGAAAATACTAACGAAGAATTTGCCAGTAAGTGTAACGAATTAAATACCAAGTTAGACAATTCAGTAAAGAGTATAGACATTAAAATTGAGGAAAGAGATGAAAAAATTAACAAACAAATACATGAAATCACAGAAAATATTTAAAGTAAAATCAGTAATGTAAATGAGCAGATGACAGACCGAATTAAAATTCAAGTTAAAGAACAGTGTATAGAGATAGAAAGTAAGTGTATTAATAAGATTGATGATGACATAAAAAATAAAACAGTGGAGGTAGAAAATGTGTGTAAACAATCTGTGCAAGAGAGTGTGGGGGCTATGAGTAAACATAACCTTCAATATGAAATTAAAAATGATAATAAATTAAAAGTAATTGAGCAAGATATCATAGAAATTAAAGATGAATTACATGTGGCCGTAAGCCAGAATTTAAATAGTGTTGCGGAGCGAGTATTGTATACTCGCGAAGCAAAAGATGATATAGAACTTGAACAATTTAATTGTGACAACCGTAGAGTACACCCGATGCAATTTCTGAGTAGGGTAAGGGAATTTAATCGGTTTAATAGTAGTAGTTGGGAGATTAAATTGTTAAAGATTTTAAAGTGTGTTAAGGGTAGTTCTGAAATATGGGCAGAGGTACATAATACGGAGTGGAGTAGTTATGAAAAGTTCGAAGTAGCGTTTAGGAATAAATATTGGCCCGAAGAAGATCAGGAAATTTTACGTAGTGAAATCATGGGAACTGGGAATTTCGGGAGAATAAACAACCACCTAACCATATACGTAATGAAAGTATTTAATGAAGCAAAGTACCTAGAACCGCCGTTGCCATTCCGGTCATTTGTTAGACATATTAGTAAACACCTGCTCAGAGAAGTACAGATTACTTTAATGACGAGAGAGATAGTGGATATAATCGAACTGGAAAATATGTTAGATGTATTACAAAACATTGGGGAACGCGAAGTAGGGAGGCGTCCAAATCCACCAGCGGCACCTAATAACGAAAATTATCATCAGTATAGGGGAACACCAAACTCTTATAGAGGGACGAGGGGAAGTAATAACCATAACTTTAGAGGCGGAATGTGGAAATGTCTAAATTGTGAATACGAGAATTATGCTATCCGAACAGTATGTTACAGATGCAACAAAGCACGGGATTGTCAACGGGGCAACGTGGCCCCGAATCACCATAATCAAAACAATGAGGAGGAGGTAACGACAGAGGAGGTGGACATGCGACGAGAGGGAGAGGAGGATACAACCAAGCCGTGGCGGGTACGTCAACGGAAAACTGAGGCCGACAATGGGAGTCAGGACCACACCATTGTCCAACGATGATGACAGGGTCCAAGAAGAGTGCAAATACCAAAGTAATATCATTATCAAGGACATGGCGAAGGAGTTGCTGGAGGAAGACGAAGCAGAAATGATGGAAACAAAAGCAGGGTTGACAGAGGTAATCGTCAGCATAGAAGGTAAGAACTTTAAAACATTAATAGATACAGGAAATATCAGTAATTTCAGAAAACGTATTGGGAGAATTACAACGGGTAAATAAACATATTCCATCATTACCAGTTGCGGGTGTAACAGTAGTGGGGGTAACCGGGGTACGGAGTAAAAGGGTTACTAGACAGGTGCAATTAAATATACACATTAGTGAAACAGAATTTGAGAATACCTTTTTAGTAGTTAAGGGACTGAATTTAGATATAATTCTGGGAAATGATTTTTTGGAGAGAAATAAAGCAGTAATAGATTTTAACAAGGGAATAGTAGAATTTAATAAGGGGAGTGAACCAGTCAGGGTTAATTTTAAGCAGGTGATAAATGAGGTTAAAGTTACGGGAATAAAATTAATACCTAAACGAGTAGGCGATGGAGATAGAGAAACAAGAGTGAATATTTGTCGAGAGAGCAAAAGTGTGGATAAATTTTTTAATGAGGGTGGAGTTGTAGGGAGTCCCCAACGACAGGAGTTGTGGGCAGTTGTGGAGCGTTTTAGAGATGTGTTTGCAGAGTTGCCTGGGAAAGCCAGGGACTATGTATGTGAGCTGAAGGTTCGAGAACACTCACCCTATATGCAGAGGAGTTATCCAGTGCCGTTTTTGAAGAGGAGAGCAGTACAGGCAGAGTTGGACAGGATGATGGAAGGAGACATTATTGAGAGATCGATATCGCCATACTCAAATCCGTTAGTAGTGGTCATCAAAAAGGATGGAAAAGTAAGGTTGTGTTTAGATGCTAGGAAAATTAACCAAATTATAATACCTGACGGGGGAGTCACCAGAACCCATGAATGAAATTTTCCAGAAATTTAGCGGAGTCAAGTATATGACATCTTTAGATTTGACAGCAGGGTACTGGCAAGTTCCATTAGCGCCAGAGAGCCGGAAGTATACTGCATTTCTCTTCAATGGTAAGAATTATCAGTTCAAGCGTTTACCATTTGGATTAAACACTAGTGTAGCAAGTTTTATAAAATGTTTAGATATGATATTACAACCTAAGGACTTAGATTTTTTGACTGCGTACGTCGATGACATATTAATAGCATCAAGAACATTCTCTGAACATTTAGAACATATAGAATACATATTAAATAAATTGCAAAATGGGGGTTTAACAGTTAATTGGGAGAAGTCGAAGTTTCTACAAACTGAAATACATTTTTTAGGTTTTATTATTACTCCGGAGGGAATTCTAGCCAACCCAGATAAAGTAGAAGCTATTATACGTTTTCCAGAACCTAAAAATATTAAGCAGTTACAAAGCTTTTTGGGATTGTGTAACTTTTATCGGAATGTAACTTTTGTTTGTGAAATTTTATGATTGTATAGTGACTATGTATACAAAATTTCGTATAAATTTAAGTGAACAAGATTTTAAAAATTATATTAATTACTTCTTTACATATTTGATTTCTGTACAGAAAAATTGATGCAACATTTGTAAACACATATAAAAGTATATTCTATATACTTTTATTGTAAAAAATAAAAATACTGTTTATTATTAAAATTCATTACAACAAGAATAACTGAGTTATCACACACACAGGCCTGGCTCCAGGCAGGGGCGAACCATGCCACCGCCTAAGGCGGCAAATTCCGGGATAAGTTTTTAAATTGAGGGAAAAAATTATTCACTTAATTTCATCACAATATGTAAGATTAGTAAGAATTACTTTATGTATAAAGTCAGCGTAGTTTAAGAGTCGAAAACTTGTGAACGTAAACCTGACAATGAGAGCTGCGTTGCATGAGTCATCAGCAGATAATACTGCCCCACTACGTTAACGGCTGTGCCACGCCACCAGTCACCACCACCACCCACTCTCGGCACGCAAAAAAGTTCTAGTTATTTGATAAACACAACAATGCAAACATTCCTAGTCGTCATTTGAAGGCAATCGCCATATCTTTAGAGTAGGTCTAGTGTGCGTGAATGTGTTCAGAGTTAAAATAGGGAGGGGGCGGCACTAAATACTGCACAGGGTGGCAGAAGCGCTGGGGCCAGCCCCGCACACACACATGCACGTACGCGCGTTAGTGCCCACATATGTATTTACATGTATACACATACACTATAAAAAATTACTTTATATACCCTGTAGAGATGTACTGTGTCAGTGAACTGATTATATTTCATAAATGGAACAGCAACTGTTATGTATGTGCTTGACCATTTTATGAAAGTAATGTGAATATTTTCAACTGGTTTCTTTTTTCATACTTGTTGGTCTTTCAAGTCATAAAAACTTCACACCTGGTGGTAACAGAAGTTCTCATGCTATTTGGCTGGCTGAGCCAATGTTTAAATGCAATGTGCTATTCTGATACAGCCAAGAACTCAACTGTGCGATGTGAAGGGTTATGATTGGTTCTAACAGTTATTCCTCTCTACCTATCTTTACCATGCTGTAAGATTACAGCCATCAGCTGATGTTTACAAATGTCATGCAGGGCTTCTGTGATGTCTCTTTTCTTTGTTATTGCACCAACAGTACGTTATCTGAACTAGAATTCATACTAATGGGTTGAAGCAAACTTTAGCCCAACACTTTCAGGTAGTCAGCAATTTGTCACTACAGGTTCATTTTTAGTAAATGCAAATACCATTTAATTACACGTTATAGTTGTATGGAAAAACAACCACGGAAGATTAGTTGTTTTATTTGTGCATATGTTTTACTAACAACATAATTAAATGTGATTTAATCAAACCGAGTACGGTGGAAGTGAGACAGCATTAAAATACAGTGCGTCACTGGACATACAAGGAGGTGTGGCTATTAAATAACTGGACTGTGTCTGTGGAGCCATTCTGAATCAGAAGACGAGTCCATTTGCAAATGCCATGGGTTGTGAGTGCTGTTAGTAAAACATCATTTGCAGCTGTGTTAACTCCCAAGTTTCTAGTGAAATAATGTACAGTGCAAGAGAGCGTTCTAGCTAGTTTTTAAGGTTAACATGTGTCATGTACCCAAGTTTTTGAGTGGCACAAAGATTCGGTGAAGGCTGACGAGTGTCCACATTGGCCAACCACGTCAAGAACTGATAAAAACCTACAAAATGACCATTGCCTAAGTATTAAGATCATCGCTGATGTGGTGAATATAGACAAAGAAATGGTCAAGCAAGTATTGCATGAAAACTGAAAGCTAACATTTAAACTGAAGGAGCTTCGTTGACATTTTAAAAACTGTCAAATCAGCCGAACTTTCTTGAAAGAGTCATAACATATGATGAAACTTTTTCTATTCTCTTTGATGCACTTTCCAATCTATGAAGAAGTTAAAGCAAAACCAGCAAACCTACTAAAGGAGCTTACAGATGCTCCTTTTCACCACTGTTGAATGAATGTTGTGTAAAAAGGGAAAGGGAGTATACTGATGGGGATAAATGTTAAAATATAACATTCTGTAAATAAACCAAATTTACAGTCAGCCTGGTTATTTAAGGGGACCAGGTCGTGGGTGGTACTCTCATGTTAATCATATGGAGAACACACCAATGCTTAGTTTAAAAACTATAAAAGCTACCAACTTGAAATTTTTTACGTTTACTTAGCATAGTACCCTGCTCAATTTCATGCTAAACAAATAAAATAGTGTAAATAGTTTTTGAGAAAAAATATATTTATTTTAATGTACATTTTTAAATATACAAAACATTTTTAAAGTATAATAAAAGTTAGCCTAATATATTTTAACAAAAATGCATAAAATTACTCTTCATACCATAAGAAAGACTTGTGCCAAATTTGAACTTGATGGGTTTGACAGTTTGTTAAAAAATGGTACTTAAAGACTAAAAAACTGTACTTTTGGGAAAATGAGTTTAAAAGATTGTCAACAGTTTACACTTGAACTAAAATGCTCCAGAGCAATATTCTGCACTGTCACTGTCCTCTTCATTAGCCTTCTCCTTACTCTTTCTTTTTATTTTCTTCTCTCACCTCCTTCTATTCTTTCCTCATCAATTTTCATCAGTTCTTCAACCATTAATTTACCTGATCGGAAGCCCAATCTTTCAAGCACATTTACTTTTGCTATAGAACCATAATTAAAACAGAGGACTGCATTTGTTGCTCCTACTTTCTATACCTGATGGCCTACAAAACTGTTTTTGGTACCCTTTGCCAAATGACTACATTTACACTTTCATTGGGATTTTGGGTTTTCCCATGAAGGCAGCGTTTTAGAAGGCCGACATATGATAAATCTGAATATTGGCTTCACAACATCCATAACTGCATCTGGTAATGAATGTTTATGTGTGTATTTTTCACCTTTCCGTTTGGCTTTATTATACTTACACCACGTTTCACTGTGGGTAGGGCATAATTGATGTTGCAGTTTCTCGTATGACGACAATTTATGAAAGTAAGTAGCCCAGATTGCCTTCTTCATTGCTTCAACACTCGTAAGGTCTTGCCTAATAGTTAGTCTGTGGTACTGTTGCAGCTGGTCTATTTCTTCATCAGTGAGCCATACAAAAATGAAATACTACCGACTTAGAAACAAAAACTATAGGGCTACAACAAGTGCAAGGTATAATAGGGAATGTTGTTAGTAAGTCATGCTAGGGTTGCGGAATCAGTTCACCTGTTGCATACAGTGCACGCTTCTATTCAAAACTTTTTCCCTTAGCAAATGGCAAATTAAGTATATGATGTTACACATTTTCTAAAACAGAAAGAGATGGAGAATGTTTTAGCATCATTTTTGAAAAATCAATTTTTTACCCTGCCCACGACCTGCTCCCTTTATTAGCCACACCTTGTTTCTATGAGGTTGGTGGATTGTATCGGAAACAACATTAATAAATGGTTTCAATATCTTCATTTCTTATGTTGACAAATGAAATCACATACCTGTGTTAGAAACAAACTGAAGGTCTTTGTCAATTAACAACACTGAGGAGAGGCCAAAATGTCTGTTAGTAACAACAGGAGTGGTCTACAGCACGGCCCAACATTCCGGCATTTAGTCAGTTTGTTTCCAACACTGTAGACGCCGACCACGGAAGCCTTACATACAGATTACCTACCTGTGTGTTTTCATTGTTCGAGCAGTATGTACATGGCAATTCTGAAATTGTTAAGAGTAAATTGGGAAAAAAACAAGAAAAAATAAAACTTTAGTACTTCTTTAATATCAGTTGTTACAACAATGTGGAACATCTGAGATTTGTAACCTGATGACAACATTTGTGACGGTACAAAAGTACAGATTAATTATAGAGAGAATAATTGGTACAGAGAGAATAATTTTATTGTATTTTCATATATTTAAAAAGTGCTTAGGTCAACTTTCCCCAATGTATTATACACAACGCAGTTTTGCCAGTACACGTCGACTTCAAGGTCATGGCGTACGTGATGTTCGACACACACATTTGGACGAAGCCAGTTGAAAACAATGTTGAAACATCATTAATCATGTAAAACGTAACAACTGTGATGCAGAACAATGGCGTCATCTGTTTAAAACAATAGAATGATGATGGGATAACCCTTCCACATGCGGAAACGGCACTAGTTGTCCACTCCAAGTCTGCAGAATACCTTCACAGCGTTAGCATGCTAAAATTTTAGCTGGCGTAGTTTCTGCCAGCCAAAGTGTTTTTGAATATTAAACAAAATGTAATTACAAGTAGCCAGTGCTTCTAAGACAATAAGCAGCATAATGCAAATTCAGTGCACAGAGGACAGACAAAACTGGAAAGTACACCGACCATCTAAGTACGCCGACCACCTGGCTGCCATGGAGAACGTCTGAGCTGAAACATTTCTACTAATTCAGGAAAGTCGAAATTTCAATAATATTCATTTATAACATTGAGCTCAAAATTCTAATAAATAAAATAAAATGTACCGTTGATAAAATATGTAATGAGAGAGCGTGAGAGAGAGAGAGAATGCCGGCATTTACCAACTGAGGCATTGTTTTATGTTTTAAAATATAATATGAAACTGAGTAAATAATTTCAATCACAACTGCAGTATATTAAATGTTCTTGTGTCTAATTACATACCAGAAAGAAATAATGAAAAGTAATTAATAACTAGTGGAGCGGAACTGCAAAGCCGCCATCTTGTTGGGGTATAAGACTCCATTTTAATTTTGTATTTTGTAACGTTGATCATGATACTTGAGAAATATTAAAACTAGAGTTTTGTTGTACGTATATACATGTGTTCGAATCATTATTTCGAAAATCCCAACTGTTTCTGTTTCTCGCTTAATGATACCTGGACCCAGATAAGAAAACTAATGTTGGTTATAGAGCCACGTGGCAAACCGGATGCTGCATTTGAACCGCATGGTGAGTGCATGTTAAATAGTATAATTAAAATAAAAGGTATTCAATGTATTGTTAGTTAACAAATGGTGCCCGAACAGGGACTTTATATAAAATCATAATTATATAAATAAGCCAGAATACAGAGACAGAGTGGGTAGCGAAGTAAGATAGAACATAACACGTGATTAAGAGGTTATGTTGTTAGTAAGTAGATCTGTATAAAGCAACAATTTAAAATAAAGATATTTTGACAAAATTTTTACCAAAATGGCAGACAATCATGAAAATGTCAGCATCACTGACAGTGTAGATTAAAGCCAGATGAGCGTAACCGAGTCACAAATCATGAGTGAGGGTGTTCACTCAACACCAGTCGCGAGTAAAAAGACTGAAGACAATGAGATGATAAAGATGATGAAATTCCTTTTTAATGAACAAAATGCAAAATTCGAGGAGGTAAAGAATGAAATCAAAAAACAAAATTTTAATTTTGATAGACGAATTAATGAAATAAAGTATACATTGTGAAAATATGCAAGAGCAATTCTTAGAAGCGATTGATCAGGCGTTCGATAAACAGAGTGAGTAACATAATTATAAGTTGAAAATGAATACGGAGGTAGAAAATAGTAGAGAATCAAATAAATTAAATGAAAATAAAGACGACAAGGTAAGTAGTGGGGAGAATTATGATAATAAAAGTAAAAATATGGTATTAGAAAATAATGGTGTGAATATTGATAGTGATAATGAAATTTTAGAGAGAGTAGAATTTGATAATGAAGTGATAAAAAGTGTTGATGAATTAGAGATAAAGTATAGAGAGAATTTATAGGTGAAGGGGTTGCAGGGGGTAAATTTTTCCCGTAATGTTGTAGTCGGGGGTGAAGAAATGGCTTCACGTGAGTATTTGGAAGACAAAAGGTCTGCAAATAGAGTTCCCTGGATTTTTTGTGCACTTCATAGGTGGTGCAGTAATTATGATTTAGTGTCCCCTGCATATATTGAGAGAGAGAGAGTGTAACTTGGTGTTATTGTGAGAGATATTTTGAGAGAGAGGTATTGTGATAAAAGAAAGAGAGAGATAGAGATTTTTAAAGTAAATAGAAATTATGAAGAATTTGTAGAGAGGTTAGGTGTAGAGATGGTATACAATTATATTGAAATTTTACCTTGCATTGAAACTGAGGTAGTAGTAGATGATGTTATAAAAGATGATAATATGACTTACCGGAGTGTGACAGACAATACTAAAGGTGACAGGACCATACCCGATTATGACAAATTATATGAGATTGTGGAAAATTATAAAAAATTGAATAGTCTGTACATTTATGATACTAATATAATCTATTCAATAAAAAACAATGTATGTAGACCTAAGATAAGATTATTGTTTGATGATGGTGGATAAATTGTTTTATTGTGTTATGAACATTTAACTATGTGGACAGTGTGTTTTTAAAATGGATTGTTTATGAACTGATTAATGGTCAATGATAAAATAATAAGTTGGATTGTATATTTTGTGTGTTAATGTTAAATGTATTTTTGTATTACAACATGTTGTGTATTATGTGTATTTTTATGGAAACCATGTATGAAATAGGAACGATAGTAAATGATGAAACAGAAAAAGGGTAATAGAGTGTGTGGTTACGAGGTTGATACAGGGGTAGCAACGGCAACAAATATGAAGTATTAAGTAAATAATGTTGGAAATGGTATTGAACATAACAAATAGGTCTGATTCTATTTTAAAGAAATAATATTATCAGAAAGCTGATCAATAAATTTTAAATATTTAAAGTGTCTGCCATAATATAGTTATATTTTGAATTCTAGGTGCTAGATATAGGTTGTTGTTGCTTTTGCAGACTCAAGAAATTGTTTTACGTGTTATGATCATAGTATAAGTATATATTTTCTTGTGGTAAACGGAGTAAAGTAGTGTTGACTGGAGTCCAGTTTTGGTAAAGATAGTAATGTAAAACGAGAAGGCATTCTGTCTTAAATCTTGTTTGTTTATTATTTGAAAACTTAGGGGTAAGAAAACCAATGCCTCTGAACATAAACCAATGTAGCTAAGGGGAGACATATCAGTTGTGGATATGGGATTATACGAGGCCACTATTTAAAATTTTGCATTCAATGTTTCAGAGTTTAGTGATGCTGTGACGGCGGTCCTGAGCTGGCCAGCGTGTCAGAGCAGGAACGCTGAATGCCTAAATGGCCTTGCGGTGTTGGGATCTCACCTGAGAAGTCCAGCAAGGTCGGGCAGGTACGGTCATCGTCATTGGACCAAGGGTGAGTTATTGTATTTCTTTTTTATGTAAACATTACAGGGGGTTGTGGCGCCATATCTGGGCTGATCCCTTTAGGAAGTGTGAATGATTCAATGAGAGTTTTTGTTTTGACATAAAACCTCTCATTGAGGGGGTTTTGTGACGGTACAAAAGTCCATCTAAGGATTAATCGGTACAGAGAGAATAATTTTATTGTATTTTCATATATTTAAAAAGTGGTTAGGCCAACTTTCCCCAATGTATTATACACGACGCAGTTTTGCCAGTACAAGTCAACTTCAAGGTCATGGCGTATGTGATGTTCGACACACATTTGGACGAAGCCAGTTGAAAACAATGTTGGAACGTCATTAATCATGTAAAACGTAACAACTGTGACGCAGAACAATGGCGTCATCCGTTTAAAACAATAGAATGATGACGGGATAACCCTTCCACATGCGGAAACAGGACTAGTTGTCCGCTCCCAGTCTGCAGAATACCTTCATAGCATTAGCATGCTAAAATTTTAGCTGGCGTAGTTTCTGCCAGCCAAAGTGTTTTTGAATATTAAATAAAATGTAATTACAAGTAGCCAGTGCTTCTAAGACAATAAGCAGCATAATGTAAATTCAGTGCACAGAGGACAGACAAAACTGGAAAGTACACTGACCATCTAAGTATGCCAACCACCTGGCTGCCATGGAGAACGTCTGAGCTGAAACACTTCTACTAATTCAGAAAAGTCGAAATTTCAATAATATTCGTTTATAACATTGAGCTCAAAATTCTAATAAATAAAATAAAATGTACCGTTGATAAAATATGTAATGAGAGAGCGTCGTGCCGGTGTTTGCATAACCCGGCAATCGAAGGTATACAAATTTTGTAAACTCGAATATTAACATCGGTGAGCCGCGATATTGAGATGGCCCTGTGAGACAGCGTGGGCCATCTTGCATTGAAGTTTTGCTGTTTCTTGAGTTGCTGATGTAATCGGCAGTTCGACGCAGACCGTGAAGGAATCACAAGCTCCCGACCTTGGACAGCCAATGATTTAGTAATTTTCTGCTCAACCTGATGGCAAGCTAAATTTTCGAGACTTCCCGGTGAGTGATTATAGTAGGCTAGAAAATGATTGAATAATAAGAAAATAATTAAACTTAAATATATTCAGCCGAATGCGAGAGGAGAATGTACGTGATGCGATCGGACGAGTGTGTGCATTGTAAGAAACTTATTTGATGTTCAGTATATACAGCCAGTATTTCTTTTAATTATTGTACAAGTCACTGTAATCATTTGTTAAATTATTATATAAAATTATAGCTATAGCCAGTACGTATAGACAGTTGAATCGTGTGGGTTATGTATGTACACGCTCTGAATGGGAAGAGTGTTCCTTTTTAATTATTTATTGCAGTTGAAAATAAATTGAGACCACCCTTAGATGAAACACTATTAATCTTTTAATTGTGTGTAACTGTAAGTGCCTTTAATGTGGTCATTTTCTGACAAATTACGATAATTGTGTTGCCACGTGGTGAGGCCAACCTGTTTATGTCGGCACTGGTTAGAGCTAGTGCAAGTGACTCTTTACTATACACCTTTTAATATTATTTTTTTATTTAGTGAGTTCATTATCACCTTGTAGACTTAATTACTCCTCAGGCAATTTTCAAAAAAAAAAAAAAAAAAACAAGAACTTTTATGCATTTATCGTGAGTTGGTTGGGAGGCCCGTTCTGAGGTTATTACCTTGAACTAGGGTGCTTATTTTAGTGAACAGTATTTCTAATCCTTTGTGAATTCCCAGGGTTCTTGCTCCCAGACGGAGATCTGGTCTCTGCTGGTGTACTGACACCTTCACCAGCAATGGACCATCCAGCACTTACCTGTTCTAAGGAGGGAGCTTGCTGACCAGCTGTAAGATGCATACTACTCATGCTATTAAGGTGATATAAACTCTTATTATTTTTCGTTGGCCTGGCCCGCTGCTCATCTGTGTTACAAATCGTTTACCTTTTTTTAACCATGTGCTTACGCTGCTAGACAGTCCGATCAGGGGTGTGTCAACTGGACATTCATTATGAACATTATTTGAACTATTATAATATTACTCCATAACTCTAACGTACTATGATTGTAATTGTGTGCTGCACTGGGGGAGCGTGCCAGAGCTTTTTACTCCTTTATATATTTTTTTTTTATGTACAAAGGCCTTAGAGTCATTATACTTTCAATCTAAATTTAAGTCATGTGTTTATTGGTTCTGTTCCGGCTGGTTCAGGACGGGGTTCATATATTATTCTTATTTTGGTTTAACATTTAAGGGCTGGGGGTTTCGTTTTTCAGGCTGTTTTCGGGTGTAAAATTTACATAGTTTTTTTTCAAGTTAGGCACACGTTGATACAGTTTCAGGCAGGTCTGATACCTGTCTCATATAGTCTGGCACACTTCCACAGCTGCTAGAATACAACATGCTGCTATTGTAAAATTATTTATACGCAGATATCTGACTTATTAAAAAAAAAATTTATTTTTTTTGTGGGCATATACTAATAATTTTGAGATTGTAAAAGCATACTGATTATTGTAACTTAGGTTCTGACTTGCTTGCTGGACCTGTCTGTTGAATTAAATCATTATCATTAAAGAACGAAGTCCTGATACAGGGATACATCTGTATTTGTAACACAACAATTAACGTCTTGGAAAATTATGCCAATTGTTTAAACTTAGGTGATAAGGGTTTTGTTTACCACTTGTATACAGTTCAAAAAAAAAACTTAGAGATTTTCATATACTTATAAGGTGCAATTTATTAGATGTTATATATTCATATGGGCTGACAGGCCACTTTTATCTTGCAGTTATTAGTCATTATCATCCTTTCGGTTTTTAAAATATTTTTTTTATGGGTTTCATTTTAATGGAGTAAATGGGTTGTGGTTTTAAATGATTAAATTCCAACTGTGGCTGGAAGTTTAAATTTTATGATTGCAAGTTTTGGGGCTTTACCGAGTATACAGGCTGTCTGCCAGGTCGAACATGATTTAGTGTGATGATGTTATATGTATATGTTTCAATATGTGATGTTAATGTTAAGTGTTATTTAGGGGATGAATTAATATGGGCTTATAGAAACTGAATTGTTAACATGAGGACACTACTTATTTATCATTTATACTGTTAGTTATCGCTTATTGTTATACGTGTCACTCAAGGGAATTGTAATTTACACATGCATGTAATGAATTATGGGGCAAGAATAAAATTGTTATTGTTAACAACCGAGGTTAATTGCAAGTCCCGTCATACTGGACCCAGCGCATTTTTGGCTTCTCTAGGCTCCTGCCTAGTTTTAAATAACTAGTGGCCTCTCTTTCAAAAAAAAATATACAAAAAAAAAAAGAGAAAAAAAGGGATTTTTTTTTAAGCATAAAACAGAAAGAGGGGTTACAAATGGTAGCAGAGAGCGTGTTTCATTCTAGGGTTGAACCCTTGGTCCTTGGGTGTGACGGGGCTTGCAAACTCGGAAATACTATACTATTGTCATGCTATTGTTCTTTAGGTGTATGCCCGTGTATCCTATGTTAGGTTGCTTAACCTGTGAGTCTGATCGCACCACGGGGCGGGTATTCGTGGTTGGAAAATTTGAGATGTTGAACTGCCGGGGGGTCTCAAGCGTTGCCTGGGTGATAGAATGTTGGTGATTCAAGGTCGGAGTATAGTGTGTGGCATTAGCGGGATGCGGTATGGCCCGAACGGAAGTCGGTACCATCACCGACTAAATTCCTGTGTTGCGAAGTTTAGGAATTCTGATTACTAGTTTGTGTCTGTTAGTTATGTGTTGGTGAGACATGTGTGTCGGATTGATGTTTGATGTTATGTATGTTAGGTATTTGTTGGTTGTTGCTCGTTTCCTTCTGTGGTGTTAGTAGGTAGTTCAGAAGTAGGCCAGGTCTCCGCAGCGCTAGAGAACCCGGGGGTCGCTCAAAGGAAGGACAGTACTTGAGTTTTTTTCTGATTCTTGTGAATATGTTTTTGTAGGTCATGTTTGTGTTAGGTGTTTCGTGGGGATTTATGTTTGGTGGTTGTGTGTTTTGAATTGTGCAATTCTGGCGGCGGTATGCTATCAGAAGTTGCCCCATCGCATTTCAGGCGTTCTCCAGAAATTTCCAGTGGTGAATGGATTTGATGAGGACCAGCTGCTGGTTTTCTTGGACCTGGTGTTGCAGTTGGCAGATTCCCCGGGGGTGTCCGATGGGGAGGTCTTCTCTTATATACCCGTATTGCCGGGGTCCGTTGGCTGAGCTGGTCACCAACACTCTGCGTCGGGGTGTCAGTGTTGATGCTTTCCATGGGGAGGTGTTGAACTTCTTCCTACCCATTAAACAACGTGCCCAGCTTAAGTTTGAGTTATTCTATCGCCTACAGGCCAACGGAGAGGCATTAGGGGACTTCGTGCGCGATATACGGAAAGCTGCCCGGGTGTTAAGGTTGGGGTTGCCCGAGACAGAAGTTATACAAGCAATTCTGGAAGGACTGAAACCCCAAGAGAGATCTCGTTTGATATTCGCGGACCGTCCACGTTGTTTTGCGGACCTTGAACGGCTGTGTGTGGTCTCCAGAACGGTCCAGGAGATTGACGAGTCCCGGGAAAGAGCTGCTAAAGATGTTCAATACTTCAGTGGTTCATTAGGAAGAGCTAAAGAGGACAAACATAGCGGTTGGAGGAAAACCCAGGAGACGGTAAGAAAGCCTGAATATTCCGGAAGTAATGGAGGCTACAAGGGGGTGGCAAGTGAGAAGACGGTGACGACAGCTACAGCACCGAAAACCAAGAAGTATGAAATTAACAGGGGAAGAAGAAAGTATGTTAGGGAACAAACATCGGCAAGTAGGGAGCCGGTAGCAAGGCATTATTCCTATTCAGAGAAAAAGGACACTTTAAAGGTTCCAGAGGAAGTACAAGTGCCTAAGAGAGTAGTGGATGAAGAAGGTGAAGCAGAAGAAGAAAAGCGGAATAACTTCTGTGGATCAATACAAGAGCCTAAGAACACGTCAGTTAATACTGAGTTACAGGACTCGAAGAGGACGTCATGGTTGAATCCGGATGCCGCAGAATTTGTTCCGGTATTGTTCGTGAGGGATCCTGATCCTGTTACATCATCATCGTCTACGCAGGGATATGAGAAGTCACTTGATGGTGTAGCTTTACCATTGCCAGTAGAAATTAATTTAGTCATTGCACATGAACCTGGACAGCTGGATTCCAGGGTGGAAAATGTTGAGGACGTTGTAGTTGCTGAGAGTGGTGAAGGAGTGGAATTGACAGAAGAGCGGTCTGCGGATGCTGCACAGGGAAGTATAGTTATAGGTGTTAGGGAGACTGGAGAGTCTGAAGTTGCAGATGGACACGGGGATGTCCAGGCTGCAAGTGTTTCTGAGGTTGTGGATGGACAAGGGGATGTCCATGCCACAAGTGTGGTAGAAGTAGATGAGGTAGAAGTTGAGGAGAAATTTGGTGGCAGCGTTGTGGAGTGTGTGAGTGAGAATGATGTAGTGTGTGAAGATGTGCAGACGCCTTCTGTAAGTAGTGTTGAGGATTCCGAGGAACGGAAAGAAGTTTCATGCGGACCAGGTGAGCAACTAGAGGATGAAGATGTGCAGTGTTCGGAGGGTGGTAGTGGATGTGATGGTGATGATGTTGATGAGGAAGGTGTTGATGAAAATGAGATTGTAGAGGAGGTTAGCGAAGAAGTTTGTGAAGCGGCTGGTGACCAATGTGATGAAGAAATTGGTGAGGAGCTGAGGGAAGATGGATCAGACGAGCAACTGGAAGATGATGAGGAGGTGCAGTGTCATGAGGTTGATTTGGATTATGGGGATGAAAAAGGGGAAATTGTAGAAGAGGAGGAAAAGAAGGAAGGATTGGAAGAAAGACAAGTAGAGGACTTAGATGAGGAGCATAATCCAAATCGAGGTGAAAGTAGGGAAGTAAGTTGTCTTGATTCTGATTCCGAAGAAACCAGTCAGTACAGCTCAACGCGAGATAGTTTCTCAGAGAGTGGAGTCCAAAAGGAAGGAGTACCTAAAGTCCGTCATAGAAAGGTAAGAAGAAGCAGTTAACGGGTAGCGGGTAGATGTTCCCCACACTCCCAGTGGTGTTCATCTATTTCAGGGTTGCGTCCCTGCCCACGCAAGCCTTGGTTTCCTCCATTCATCCTTATTTCCGGAGGGAGCCATGTCCTCACCCTTACTCCTAGCTATTGACCCTTTAATGATCCTTGCCCTTTTCATCTTCCCAATTTTCCTACCCCTCCCCCCCAAAAAAAAACCTATCAATAAGGAGTTAGAGAACCTTGCCGAGAGTGCACTTTAGATTGTGGTCTTGGAGATAGTCAGTTTCCCGTTTTAAAAGTAAGATGGAGAGTGATAGCATGCTGCTGTTTCTGATTAATGGTTGTAAATCTTGATTGTGGGTTAGTGTAGAGGTCGAGCCATGCCGCATTCTCCGGTTGTTTTTTGTTGTGAGAGAGGGTCGTATATATTGTGTATTGACGTCGGCAGAGAAGTGAAACACCCTTGCTAGTCATGGTGTGTGAATAAAAGGTGAAGTAAGAGTTGAGATTAATGTTCGCGTGCCCTTGATGCAGTCCTCTCTGTCTGGCTAGGCGGGGCCGTCTGCCCTTGTGTAGGGATGTGGGCCAGCCATATGGCAAGGATGGAGATGCCTTGTTGGTGCATGTGGCTGGTCGGTCCAAGAGATGGACGAGAGATAGTACGGTCACTCACATACCAAGGTGGGAGAAACCTTGTTTGGTCTTAGGACGGGTATGTGAGTGGGACCGGTGGGAGTAGGTGATGGTCACCGGAGAGGGTGACGTATTGGGGCGGTCCCGTGGGGTTGGCATGGCGGAGAGGGTCGCATGGGGAATGGACGCAGTTGCGAGGTTCTCCTGAGAGCAAGTTCCGCTGGGTCGCCATGATCACCAAGTCCACTAGGTTCACCTTGGAAGGGGGTACACTGCAGGGTACCCTCCCGAGTTCAAGTGTGGGGAAACCAGGTTGCCCTTTTGGGGTGGGGGTGTGCCGGTGTTTGCATAACCCGGCAATCGAAGGTATACAAATTTTGTAAACTCGAATATTAACATCGGTGAGCCGCGATATTGAGATGGCCCTGTGAGACAGCGCGCGCCATCTTGCGTTGAAGTTTTGCTGTTTCTTGAGTTGCTGATGTAATCGGCAGTTCGACCCAGACCGTGAAGGAATCACAAGCTCCCGACCTTGGACAGTCAATGATTTAGTAATTTTCTGCTCAACCTGATGGCAAGCTAAATTTTCGAGACTTCCCGGTGAGTGATTATAGTAGGCTAGAAAATGATTGAATAATAAGAAAATAATTAAACTTAAATATATTCAGCCGAATGTGAGAGGAGAATGTACGTGATGCGATCGGACGAGTGTGTGCATTGTAAGAAACTTATTTGATGTTCAGTATATACAGCCAATATTTCTTTTAATTATTGTACAACAGTCACTGTAATCATTTGTTAAATTATTATATAAAATTATAGCTAAAGCCAGTACGTATAGACAGAGTTGAATCGTGTGGGTTATGTATGTACACGCTCTGAACGGGAAGAGTGTTCCTTTTTAATATTATTTATGGCAGTTGAAAATAAATTGTGAGACCACCCTTAGATGAAACACTATTAATCTTTTAATTGTGTGTAACTGTAAGTGCCTTTAATGTGGTCATTTTCTGACAAATTACGATAATTGTGTTGCCACGTGGTGAGGCCAACCTGTTTGATTATGTTGGCACTGGTTAGAGCTAGTGCAAGTGACTCTTTACTATACACCTTTTAATATTATTTTTTTATTTAGTGAGTTCGTTATCACCTTGTAGACTTAATTACTCCTCAGACAATTTTCAAAAAAAAAAAAAAAAAAAAAAAAAAAAAAAAAAAAAAAAAAAAAACAAGAACTTTTTTGCATTTATCGTGAGTTGGTTGGGAGGCCCGTTCTGATGTTATTACCTTGAACTAGGGTGCTTATTTTAGTGAACAGTATTTCTAATCCTTTGTGAATTCCCAGGGTTCTCGCTCCCAGACGGAGATCTGGTCTCTGCTGGTGTACTGACACCTTCACCAGCAATGGACCATCCAGCACTTACCTGTTCTGAGGAGGGAGCTTGCTGACCAGCTGTAAGATGCATACTACTCATGCTATTAAGGTGATATAAACTCTTATTATTTTTCGTTGGCCTGGCCCGCTGCTCATCTGTGTTACAAATCGTTTACCTTTTTTTAACCATGTGCTTATGCTGCTAGACAGTCCGATCAGGGGTGTGTCAACTGGACATTCATTATGAACATTATTTGAACTATTATAATATTACTCCATAACTCTAACGTACTATGATTGTAATTGTGTGCTGCACTGGGGGAGCGTGCCAGAGCTTTTTACTCCTTTATATATTTTTTTTTTATGTACAAAGGCCTTAGAGTCATTATACTTTCAATCTAAATTTAAGTCATGTGTTTATTGGTTCTGTTCCGGCTGGTTCAGGACGGGGTTCATATATTATTCTTATTTTGGTTTAACATTTAAGGGCTGGGGGTTTCGTTTTTCAGGCTGTTTTCGGGTGTAAAATTTACATAGTTTTTTTTCAAGTTAGGCACACGTTGATACAGTTTCAGGCAGGTCTGATACCTGTCTCATATAGTCTGGCACATGCTGGCACACTTCCACAGCTGCTAGAATACAACATGCTGCTATTGTAAAATTATTTATACACAGATATCTGACTTAAAAAAAAAAAATTTATTTTTTTTGTGGGCATATACTAATAATTTTGAGATTGTAAAAGCATACTGATGCTACTGATTATTGTAACTTAGGTTCTGACTTGCTTGCTGGACCTGTCTGTTGAATTAAATCATTATCATTAAAGAACGAAGTCCTGATACAGGGATACATCTGTATTTGTAACACAACAATTAACGTCTTGGAAAATTATGCCAATTGTTTAAACTTAGGTGATAAGGGTTTTTTTTACCACTTGTATACAGTTCAAAAAAAAACTTAGAGATTTTCATATACTTATAAGGTGCAATTTATTAGATGTTATATATTCATATGGGCTGCCAGGCCACTTTTATCTTGCAGTTATTAGTCATTATCATCCTTTCGGTTTTTAAAATATTTTTTTTATGGGTTTCATTTTAATGGAGTAAATGGGTTGTGGTTTTAAATGATTAAATTCCAACTGTGGCTGGAAGTTTAAATTTTATGATTGCAAGTTTTGGGGCTTTATCGAGTATACAGGCTGTCTGCCAGGTCGAACATGATTTAGTGTGATGATGTTATATGTATATGTTTCAATATGTGATGTTAATGTTAAGTGTTATTTAGGGGATGAATTAATATGGGCTTATAGAAACTGAATTGTTAACATGAGGACACTACTTATTTATCATTTATACTGTTAGTTATCGGTTATTGTTATACGTGTCACTCAAGGGAATTGTAATTTACACATGCATGTAATGAATTATGGGGCAAGAATAAAATTGTTATTGTTAACAACCGAGGTTAATTGCAAGTCCCGTCATACTGGACCCAGCGCATTTTTTGCTTCTCTAGGCTCCTGCCTAGTTTTAAATAACTAGTGGCCTCTCTTTCAAAAAAAAAATATACAAAAAAAAGGGGAAAAAAGGGATTCTTTTTAAGCATAAAAAAGAAAGAGGGGTTACAAATGACAGACATACATAGAGAGAGAGAGAGAGAGAGAGAGAGAATGCCGGCATTTACCAACTGAGGCATTGGTTTATGTTTTAAAATATAATATGAAACTGAGTAAATAATTTCAATCACAACTGCAGTATATTAAATGTTCTTGTGTCTAATTACATACCAGAAAGAAATAATGAAAAGTAATAATTAATAACTAGTGGAGCGGAACTGCAAAGCCGCCATCTTGTTGGGGTATAAGACTCCATTTTGATTTTGTAACGTTGATCATGATACTTGAGTAATATTAAAACTAGAGTTTTGTTGTACGTATATACATGTGTTTGAATCATTATTTCGAAAATCCCAACTGTTTCTGTTTCTCGCTTAATGATACTTGGACCCAGATAAGAAAACTAATGTTTTATATATATAGATCTTTTTAAGTTATAGAAGTATCTATCCTGATTTCTGGTGTGGCTGAAAAGTTGCTTTCAAAACGTTAAATCAGTGATGATGAATGTCCGGTTTTCAAATTTAACATTTTCAGTACCAGCAATTAGGCTATTAATAACAGAAAACATGGACATTTTTAGGATTTCTAAAAATTAATAATTCATTTTATCTATGGTAAAAAAGAAGTCTGAACATCAAAGAATGGAGTTTCCTCTTTGAAACTGTACAAATGTTGATAATAAATAAATATTTAGTGATTTACACAAAACTATATAATATTTATTATTTTTCAACAAACCCTAACATCTGGTTTATTACAATTATTAAAATTGTTCATAAATACTTAACATTTTTGTACCAAACAAGGAGTTCAGTTTACATGTTTCTGTAATGAAAAAAGCAAAATTCTTCAAAGTACCAAAGGCTAAATAATGGTCTAAAAACAATAACCAGTAATTTAACTTTTTAAGCTTTTGAAGCACATAAAACAGCAAAAGTTGGTAATAACATGGAATCAATTCCACATGAATGACAACTCTCCATATATTTTCCTTTACTAATTAGTTTCAACCTGTAGACATTTTTTTGTTAAACACATGTTATTATTCCAAAAATTAAAATCTATAATTTTGTACAAAAAACTAGTTTTAAATTAGTTGTGTAAATGAGATTTTTGAAAATATCAAGTGTACCATACAAGAAACAACAATCAAAATAAAAAACATTTGAACTACATGATTCAAGTATTACATCCAAGACATTGAAATATGAATTTAAAAAATAGAAGAGCCTAAATATTATAAACAGAAATTAAAAGTAAATACTACCAAATCCAATACAGGGTTGCCACAAAATTTTCAAAATTAATTTCCCTGACATGGGGAAAGTTCAGAAAGATTACACACACTTGAAAATAATTATTTTTTATTAACTAGGCCTACAATACATTTATATTTTAAATGTAAGACATACAACACAATTAGAGTATTATTAAACATGGAAACAGATAATTAACATTTAAATATCAAAAAGTAAACATTGTTTAGATTATACAAAACAAAAAATGTCTTATTTAACATAGGCAGAATAGTAATAATTTTACTTGCAATATGCAGAGAAACAAATTAATATTAATTATTATTTACAGAAACACTAGTTATTTGTTATTTGAAGAATCTTCTAAGCACCTAATTTTCAAACTGATTTCTTCTTCTATTTGCAGCTTCATTCGATAAACTTTTCTGATCTTTTTATTTTTAGAAGGTCTGGGCCATTGTTTTCTTGGTATTTCTTATTCTCTTTTACTTTCTCTTGATACTGTTCATATTTTTTCCTGGCAGTTCATACAGCCCTAAGCATTTTTTGAGTGACGTTAACATTTTTGAAGCCACCATAATACTTTCGAGCATCATATACAATGCGCTGAGCAACAAACTATCCTCTTTATCATTTTCTGTTAATAGGCATTTGTTTACTGAAAACCCTGACTCAACAGAGGCACTACTATGTGAAACAATCAGAGCCAATTTAACAACTTCCCCCAGTTCATAATACTTGGGATTTTTGTATAAAAAAGATGAATAAAAATCATCCAAACTAATTTCAGTTTTCTCTTTGTCATTGATAGTCATTAAAAGAATCAAAAGTGTCTCATAATACACCACTGGCCTCATTACGGAGCACAGAATACTGCTGTTTAGCTTTTTCAGCAACCACTTCAGTAATCCTGTTTTTCTCGTACAGAACTTCAAGTAAAACATTGATTCTGTTCTTTCCAATACTTGAAAGATTACTTGTAATTACAGGATTAAATACAAAAGCCTCTAATAGCTTTGTATTTTAATGGACTTCTTTCCTTGATTTTTTTCAGTAGTCTTAATAAGAAACGTTAGGAATTCCTTCTTAAATTTCATAATATTGTTACGATGGTCTCACTGATCGTCATATGGTACAGTGGAAAACATAATACAGACACCAATAAAGTCACTTATGAAGCTTTACGAGTTAATTAATTATTTAAATATTGAACTTTCGTCCCTTTTTTAGGGCACCAACTGAGGCTGTACATGTTTATTAATGTTTAAAATTATGAAATTCTAGTCACTTACCTTTGCCAAGTAAATTCAAGTTATTTACCAGGGTGTCGTCTGATGTACTCTGGCAGAGTAAAACCACAGGTGAATGCAAATTAACAAACACATATTTTTGTAAACTCAAATAAAATGTTGGTTTATTTTCTTTAGCATGACACTTTTTCTTTTTTACTTCTAGTTTGAATCTACTGATCGATATAAATTAAGCCTGTTTATTATTCAAGATCAACATTTTTTATTGCGTCCTCTGACTTTATCCAATGTTCATTTTTGTCTATAAACTCATTTCTTATTAATTTTCTTTGAAAAATATAACTAAATATGGTAAACTAAAAATATTAACCCTTTCTTGGGAAATATAAAAACATTATTTCAACATGATTAACTCCTAATACTAGTTTACATCTTAACATAAAATCATTATTTTAATGATTGCAACCCAGTTTGCTCGCACACTGCTCACATACAAAAACCACTTTTTTATATAAAACAAGAATATATTGAAATGGATACGTTTACGTGTAGTAGTGACGTCCCTGTTGACCGCATGGCGCGTCAATCACAAAGTTCGTTGCATTGTTATTAAAAACTGTTATTATTCCATTTGTTTTTTTAAATTCTCACTTAGTTCACTGGTTTTTTATATTTCAAACTGCTCTACACATTTTTATATATACTGAAACGGTCGGCCGACCTTCAAGGTGTTCGAGTCGAAAATTAAAAGGACCGCATGCGGCCTATAGGTGAAAACGACTGACTAGCCAATGTCTAACAAAATCCCCACCTTGTCTGGCTGCTTCCTGTAACTGAAACTGCCTTTTGGATTACGAAGTTTTTGTCACTGTCTCGGTAACATGGGTTTGCATGGTGCCCACATGTTGACAACGCTAACCTGCGAAAATATTGAGGCTGTGGAAGGCGTGGCCTCTAAGTGTATCCGGCAGCTTTGGACCGCATGGAACAAAAGTCTTCGCCTCTCGCCATTTTTTGTGGCGTTGTTTGGAGTCTGATCTGCATCGTCTATGCGCCCGTGTTCATGTTGCGCGTCTTTGTACGTGCCGAAATGCTTAATTACTCGGGAGTCACTCTCGACATCGCATTCCATTGCCCTGACTACGTTCAACTTCGCTTCACTGTTCCTTTGTCTAACTGATCCTGTATTATGTGTTGGGCTTGCAATTGAAATGAAATAAATTTAATAAAATGACAAACCTCCCATTTTGTCCCATTACAATAACCCCCCCCCCCCAATGAGGGATCTTCTGCTGGGACAGAATAACTCTCATTGCTAAACCCCTAAGAGGATCGGTGAGGATATGGTGCCAACCACCCCCTATTAATTCTTAACACATCATGGGTAAACTACCCCCCTGGCTTGGCGACCATGGCTGCACCCGTACGAGATTACTGGACTTCTCTGTTCGAGATCCCAACACCATAAAATTGAACGGACACTCACCATAGTACACCTCACCTTCTAACATTCCACCCCCCAAAATTCCAAACCTGGCCTTTTACCATACCAAATCCTCAACCGATATGCTAACCCTTATCATGCACACTGGGTTGCCTTTAGCAAGTACTGGGTGCGTACACATACTCCTATTATTCTATTATAAACAGACACCATATTTTAAATTTATAAAAACGTTTTGTCTTTTAAATTCTCATTTCTTTTCTCCAACTGACACTGTTTTTCAAAAAAAAAAAATAAAGCAAACAAATCAAACTTTAATCATTTGACCTTTGTTCAAAAATAACTCTAAGTCTCATATCAAGGATCCATTAATTTATTTCTCTCTTTCTATTTAATCTCAAAATCTTTTAATTGAGTTCCTCATTTTTCTTAATCGTCTACTAACAGTCATACAAACAAAATAATCTGAACTACTCATTAAATCCTAAGTTCCATTACATATTATCTAAATTACAACACATATACTATGAAAAATATAAAGTAATTAATACATTAAAGATAATTAACAATATATATTGGCTATGAAACACAACCTGTACTTCAATCAATTTTTTTTTTTTTTTTTTTTTTTTTTTTTTTTTTTTTTTTTTTTTTTTTTTAAACGCTATTGTGATCATTAAAGAAAATTATCCAAGAAAATACAACTGGGATTTATATTGATTATTAAAAGAATATAGGAATTGGTGAATTGGTCATATGGACCATGATACAATCCATCAGCTGATCCCTCTAGGTCGGGTGAATGACCTTGCTCTGAATATGCTACACAAAATTATATAATGAAAAATTGAAAAATACATAACACATGTTTATAATTCTTACACTCTAACATAACAAGATTAATGACACAATAAAACATAATAAACAAAATATAATAAACATCTACTGTACCCATTTCTCAACTCAAAACAAAATTATTTAGTCATCTCAGTAGCGAGTCATCATCAAGTTACAAAATTTTAATTCATTACTCCCCTGAGTAACCTCCTTTATCACACACACTATGACCCCCCCTGGACTGTGGCGTCCACAAGGACGGCAATGGTGGAGGAATTTTGTCATCTCCTTGTCCTTGCTTCTGCGTTACATTTTTTTAAAGTGTCAGATATCATAATATCTGATTTTACATATTTACATACCCTTAATGCGGGTCTATCACCTGGTTTACTGTTCCCCCGCGAACAGAGTGATAGCCGCTATTCCATAATTTGGTGATTCCCCTGAATTACCCCCCTGTCAATTTCTAAATTCACCTTTACAACGATAACAGCTATGGCCAGTTAAGGCAGAACGTGATGCAATGAGCCCCGACCATAGCTGTCAAAGCTAAACCAATTCCACGGTCAGGGTTCGGTGAGGCCGTGACCGCCCGAAAAGTTGGGGAATCACAAGTAAAAGATATGTTTGTTTATGACATGGCTACCTTTGAAATTTACATTACATGACATTTCTAGTCTTGGTTGTGTGTTTTAACCTCATACATTTCATTCTTAACTTTGACCTTCATTAACATAATATAGTGAATACAACAAAATATTTACTTAGTCACTCAAATTAATCTATTCCTACTTACATAGGCTATCATCAACTAACGATTGAATCTTTAATTACATTTAATAAAATAATTGACCTTTTAATAAAAAGGATTCATTCTCTCACTCCATTAAAATAACATTTAATCTGCATCTGAATAAAATTACAAACATTTCAATTTTAGGTTTAGTTTCAAACTCCATAAACCTTTCATCCCGTTACATTTTATTATTACAAGTCAATTATGAACTCTATTAATTAATTCCCCATTCGCTATTTAGACATTGAACATTTTACTTTCTTTAAATCTATATCTATAAAAATGAATGTTTGTTTCTTTCTTTCTTTCTTTGTCCCGTATGCGTTCCTATACCATTCATCCGATTGCGATGAAACTTCGGTGAGTTGTTGTGCGCACGCCCGCGAAGGTTTATGAATTTTTTTCGATGGGGTCCTATGGGGGGTTCTTGGGGTCTTCCACATCTCCTCCTAAACCACTGGACCGATTTCAACCAAACTTGGCACAAATATTTTATGCAACGGGGGAACCAACATAGGGTAGGTGTTTTTTCGATGGGGTCCTTTGGGGTCTACCACATTTCCTCCTAAACCACTGGACCGATTTCAACCAAACGTGGCACAAATATTTTACGCAACGGGAGAACCAACATAGGATAGGTGTTTTTTTCGACGAGGTCCATTGGGGGGTCCTTTGGGGTCTTCCACATCTCCTCCTAAACCACTGGACCGATTTCAACCAAACTTGGCACAAATATTTTACGCAACGGGAGAACCAACATAGGATATGTTTTTTCGATATGATCCTTCGGGCGGTCCTTTTGGGGGTGCTTTGGGGTCTTTCACATCTCCTCCTAAACCACTGGACCGATTTCAACCAAACGTGGCACACATATTTTACGCAAAGGGAGAACCAACATAGGATAGGTGTTTTTTCAATGGGGATCTTTTGGGGGTTCTTTGGGGTCTTCCACATCTCCTCCTAAACCACTGGACCGATTTCAACCAAACTTGGCACAAATATTTTACGCAACGGGAGAACCAACATAGGATATGTGTTTTTTCGATATGATACTTCGGGGGGTCCTTTGGGGTCTTCCACATCTCCTCCTAAACCACTGGACCGATTTCAACCAAACTTGGCACAAATATTTTACGCAAAGGGAGAACCAACATAGGATAGGTGTTTTTTCGATGGGGTCCTTTGGGGGTCCTTTGGGGTCTTCCACATCTTCTCCTAAACCACTGGACCGATTTCAACCAAACTTGGCACAAATATTTTACGCAACGGGAGAACCAACATAGGATAGGTGTTTTTTCCGACGGGGTCCTTTGGGGTCTTCCACATCTTCTCCTAAACCACTGGACCGATTTCAACCAAACTTGGCACAAATATTTTACGCAAAGGGAGAACCAACATAGGATAGGTGTTTTTTCGATGGGGTCCTTTGGGGTCTTCCACATCTTCTCCTAAACCACTGGACCGATTTCAACCAAACTTGGCACAAATATTTTACGCAACGGGAGAACCAACATAGGATAGGTGTTTTTTCCGACGGGGTCCTTTGGGGTCTTCCACATCTTCTCCTAAACCACTGGACCGATTTCAACCAAACTTGGCACAAATATTTTACGCAAATGGAGAACCAACATAGGATAGGTGTTTTTTCGATGGGGTTCTTTTGGGGGTTCTTTGGGGTCTTCCACATCTCCTCCTAAACCACTGGACCGATTTCAACCAAACTTGGCACAAATATTTTACGCAACGGGAGAACCAACATAGGACAGGTGTTTTTTTCGATACGAACATCTGGGGGGTCCTTTGGAGTCTTAAAAAACTAACTTATTAGATCTGGTTACTATGGCAACCCAATGGAATAGATTCTGTTCTAAATATATTATCGCATTAAATTGAAGACCACGCGAACGAAGTCTTTATATATTATATATATACAAACACTTTCTTTCTTTGAGTGGCATTGCAACGCATGCCGGGTACTCGCTAGTTGCATTATAAAATTCATACTCACAGTATCTCACTCAACACATCTGCTTCCTATTACTAACATAAAATAATACACAATTCATCACCAATATCACGTACACACTCCATGTACCTTCTGCAACATTATAACATTCATAAGATTCCATAAACTAAATAGATTTTATATCTACTTATTTATTATCAAATTCCAATCTCCTAAAATCATTTAAATTCATTAACAAAATTCTCTTCATACCACATTTTAAATCAATCAAAATATTTAAACATCTCAAATTATTTTCATTCCATCAATTATTAAAAACACAATATATTTTAATTACCTTCTTTCAAAACAATTACAAGTCATTTAGCATCAACTCTCATTATTTATTTAGTCTATTAAAATATTATTATTATTACATCACTTCCTACTACATACCCATTGTCTACATTAAATATATTTTACAATACAAACATAATTAATTTTACTATAAATTTATTTACAAATTCTTGTCACTATCTTTCTGTTTGCCACACTTCATTTTCTAAGTTAGCAAGGTCATCACCATAAATTAAAATATTTAAAATGTTCATTTATTCAGTTTATATTCAGCCTCCATCATCATGTATGAGTCTTACTTTTATATAATAATTATCGTCCTTACTCACACTCAATTCATTATTATTATTTATATAATAGTTCTCTAATATTTCAAATTGTTCCGTAAAACCCACATAATAATTTACTGGATTATCCCACATTATTATCAAATCATAAAACCTGTCTACATCATTGATTTTGGTCTTGTCACTGTCTGTATTATTACCTATCACCCTTGAGTATTTTAATCTCTCAATTTCAAAATCATTTACTACTAATACTCCGCGTCTAAGCACAGGTAAGCGTTCAATATAATTATCAACGTTATTATTATTTATTTCTGCACTATCTTCATAACAAGGTAAGTCAACAATATTACTAACTCTCTCTCTCTTTATTTTCTCTAGTAGCTCTTCATAACTTCTAACAACATCAAATAATATTATCTCTCTTTCTCTAAATGTGAACAATTCTACCACCCTCTCACTTACATTAGTTAATTTCTGATTAATGGTTACACTCAATTCTTCTCTGACTTTAATTATTTCACGCTCATGTTCTGTTTGTTTATTTTTTAAACTACTTACATTAATTTTAATTGCATCAACTTGTTCAAAGTTACTTCTGAATTCATCATTTATATTTTCTTGTATTTTATTTGCTTGTTTAATTTGCTCACACTCATTAATTACACATTGAACATTACTGTCAATTCTGTCATTTTGAGTAGAGGGAAAATGAGGATTCAAAGCCACAAAGGAATGCCGCCTTCTTAAAAAACACTAAAAAAACACTAAAAAACATGATCTCAGAGATGACGCCGCCACCGCTGGACCCGCAGCATCCCGATGGACCACAGCACCGCGAATTTCCGCGAATAAATTTTTTTATTTTTTTTATTTTATTTTTTTTATTTTTTTAATTAAATTGATTTGGTGGGATGATGTTCAATGGACCACCAGCATCCGTGAATATACTTTTTTATTTTTTTAAGAAAGCTGATTTGCATATCAGTGGGTGGTGTTGGGTGGGAGGTTGTTTTTTTTTCATATCAGTGGGTGGGGGGTGGTTCCAACTCGAAGCATTATAGTGTATACTAAAATATATGATCAGGTGTACCAACCTTTGCATGAGTTCAAATTTGTTGTGTGTTATAATGTATATTAAATCTATATGATCAGGTGTACCAACCTCTGTAGTATTATTATAGTGTATAGATATTTTATATGAGCAGGTTTGTCAACATTTTCTGTGGCGGGGGGAGGGAAATTCAAATATGTGTTATATTGTGTATGTATAGAGCAGATCTGTCAACATTTTTTTCTCTTCTGTGGTGGGAAATTCAAACTATATATGATCATAATTGGTACTCTCTCTCGCTCTCTCACACGTTGTGTATGTCTCTCTCTCTCTCTCGTTGTCAAACGTTATGCTCACCGGCATTATAGTGTATATTAAAATATATGATTAGGTGTACCAACCTTTACATGAGTTCAAATTTGTCGCGTGTTATAATGTATATTAAATCTATATGATCAGATGTACCAACCTCTGTATTATTCGTCCTCTCTCTCTCTCACACGTTGTGTATGTCTCTCTCGTTGTCAAACGTTATGCTCAAACTGTGGTCAGTACCGAGCGCATGTATATGAAATTAGAAAGTTTATATTTATTCGACAAATATTAACGTCCTCTCTCTCTCACACTCTCACTTGTTTCAACTGTGTCAACAAATAGTAACGTCCTCTCTCTCTCTCTCTCTCTCTCACTCTCACACGTTTCAACTATGCAAGGTTTCATACCCTTTCTCCTGTCTCCCTCTCGTACATTGAGTAGTCGGTGTGATGAATAAATAATTTTAGCCCTCTCTCGTTGTCAAAACGTCGTCTTCATTTTCAATGTATTAAATAATTAATTAATAGTTTTATAATGCAGTCAGTGTGATTGATCCTTGTTAGAAATATATATATTTGGCGTCAATGAACTACTTACCTGTTATGTTGTTACAGACAATACTTCTGTTTTAAGGTTGCAGTTTACACACACATAGGTTCAGTAGTGTATAGCGAAATAAATTAAAATTATACACACACATGAAAACGACGACTGAAATTCATACAAATCTTCTGATGTAACAGTTCACAAAAAATAAATTAATTGTACACATGTTCAGAGGTGTAGAGTGAAATAAAATAAAGTCATAATTTGTTTAAATGATTAAATATATTTTAACATTCACAATATAAAATTCACAATTAAATAAATACATTATAAAATTGATATTTTTCGAAAGTTTATATATAATTGTGTGTCGTACTTGTAGAAGAAGCAACCTGCAACATAACAATACAACAACAACATTAAAATCATGTTAAATATCACACACACAGATGCACACGCAACGCGCGCACATACAGACGCATACACAACGTAATCACACACACACACACACACACACACACACATACGCATACGCAACGTAACCAAACACGCAACGCGCCCACACACAGACGCAAACGCAACGTACACACGTTTGGGTTACACCACACGTGCACGCACACACACACACACAGACGTACACGCACACATACGCAACGCGTCCACACACAGACGCAAACACAACGTAATCATATACATACATACAACATGTACATGTAGGACCAATAAACAGATAACAGATTTAAATATGCTATAGTCATTGTAAGACGTTACAATCATTGAAGTGTTTAATAAGTAAATTGTATGTATGTATATATCACTGAATAATAATAATAATATAATCGTTCTAGTGTTATCGTTTGCTGCAACAGGTAAAGCAGTTACAAATAATTACATATAGGTTCAGAGGTGATAGTGAAATAAATTAAAAATCCATTCATCAAAACTTTGTAAATTAGAATCTGCACTACATTCAAACATACGCACACACACACACACAATGATAAAAAAATTGTTTATTAAAAGTAGTTTGTTACCTTAACGTGGTACATGCAGAACTAGTGCTGTTACAAAATATATATATATAGTAGGAAAGCCCACACACTACTAGAAATAGTTATCACCTGAAAAAAAGAAACCACACATTACGAACTAATATGTATAAACACAAATATCGTTACAATAATAATAATAATAATACATAAACTTACGATTACTGCCGTCCGAACTGAAGTGTGAGGAGGCAATAACTATAGATATCACAGTAAGAATTTTTTTGTTAACCAGTGGTGTAACGGGGAATTTTAGCAGGTGGAGGAGCAGAGTCGTCATCGTCGTCGGCATGTATCCGATAATGTCCGTACGCAAGGGTATCACGACCATTGTCTAATATATAACGCTTATCATCATACGGTGACAACGCTAGCTTATTTACACGCATCGTGTACAACGTATGATGATCGCTACGTAAACACAGCGCACTGACAGAAAACGGACAATGATCAGTGAGACACTTGCGATACATATCGTGTCGCAGACTCCTCTTAATCGCAACTCGAGGCACACCTTTACACACACGTTTTTGACTTGCATTGCTAGAATCTTCGTGGGCCACAAGGAACGAATAACATTTCGCTCTGAGACCTACGAATTCTCTAATAGGACGACCACACGTTTCATCCTTGAATAGTCCAACAACCTTTTTGTTCTTAATGCTATAACAAGGATGAGACGTAGGGTAATCCGAGGTGTCAAAAACGTGCAAGTCCTTCTTCATATCTGCATACAAGTCTGATGTTTGAATATGATACATCAGACTGTCTGTATCAGTCATTAACAATTTAACGTTGCGGCCGTACTTGGCGACAGCATAACGATAATGAAAGTCGTACATTATTGTTTTGCTAACGTCAAGCACCGTGAAGCCGACATACACGGGACGAGAAAGAACAATGGATTTTTTACGGAGTGAAAGCCCCACCAGATCGTTCGTATAACGAATCATACGTTTTAGCCTGGGTGTGGAAACTAGTTTTTGAAGCCGTCGTTCATTCGAGACTAGTTCAAAGTCTATATGTTTCCGTACGTTCTCCAGCGACTTACCGTATACGGCGTTGTTCATCAGTTTGAAAAGGTCTTTTTCAAAGCTGTTGACGGCTGATTGCCTCTTGCGGGTGTTGAAATCGATAAACGGTTTCAACCAAGCGCTTTGCTTAAAACACAACACCCTATGAGTCGCTTTCAGCTCTAAACCAAGACTTAAATACAATTTCAAATTTCGATAATGGAGAACGTAATTTTGTTTGTCCTCCAAAGTTGTTAACAACTTCTCTACGGATGACCCTGATTCGTTATACGATGATCTGTATATACTCTCGTGTAAACGTTTGGAAAAGGGAGAAAGGATATCGTGTGTTATGCGCTGACGCACAGGTGCAAGCGGGTAGTCGGAATGCAGGTCGTGTAAGGTATTAGGATAGTGTAGGTCGACTTCGAGGATGTACCCGATGTCAGCATCATCACTCACAGTACGTACGTCCAAGGACTCGATTTCGTTACGATCGAGCCATCGGAAGTCTGCGTAAGGGAGTGGTTGCGACATGGCTGCACCGTATAAATTGTTACAGTCTGTATACAGAATGAAGGAGGTCGGTTTCGATACATCGTACTGATCTGGAATCAGAGGATTGTTAGAGACTGCGTGACGGTTGGATATCATCGCGCAGCCTCCGCGGATCCCAGATTCGAGGAACAGATGTAGATTTATTTCTGTCAACAGTTCTAATTCGACCCCGGTCATTTTTAGCATCGCGTTCCAAGCGAGTCCGGGAAGCGAGTAAAAATGACATGGGTCCAAGCAGTAATCGCGTAAGGCCATGTCTCGGAAACTTTCAAAGACATCGGCCAGCAGCATTACGTCTGTCAACAAATACAAATCATGGTAATCTCCAAACGTACGCAGATTGAATGCACTCCACACGTTTTGCGCGTGCTCGTAATCTGCGTCCGAAATAGATGATTCCATCAACCGGTTATCAAAGTGTTCACGAGCGGGTAGACTTGTTTCGTTGAACCGAGCAATACTGTCAACGTACTCGTATGGGTATACCCCCTTGCGTACGAGCAGATTGGTCTGTTCATCGAAACCCCGTCTAAGCATTTCCTCTCTGAGCAAAGGAAATTGGCTCCCGGACGCGGACAGATTGGTAACGAGTGTGTCCAGAGAGCGATTAAGAAATTGAAAGGAGTCTACGAAACGCAAGGGACCCAGGGAGAACGACACGTAACGCTCACTGGATGTTGCGATGCAGGATACGCGTTCGTCCTTATATTTCCCTAAACCCTGCATTAAATGGTGACAGTCGTAGCCACGAAGGTTGTGAAAGAAGACGGGGATATGACGAGGCATCTTGTAACTCAGATTACAACTATTATGGGCTGCTCCCAAGAATTTCCCCGTAAGATGACAATGATTGCGTACCTTGTCATCGTCTGTCAAAGGGCGCTCACACAAATGACAAACGGTGGCGTTAGTGAACACAACATTGTCATCATCGGACATAATTAATTGTACGTTATGTCGTACCACCTTCATCATATCCTCGGCGTCTTTCAACAACCACGAGAAGAACGTGTCTACAACGTTTTCACCCCGATAAACTTTAGCCTCTCTCCAAAGGCTGTGCGTATGATCGACGATAGCATAGGAGAAACCTGACGGGATATGCATCGCTTCGTATGATGTGGACGATACAGGAGGAGAAGTTAGTTTCTGACGGACACCGCTGCTATCGACGGAGTAGAATTCACCTAACTCGTGCACTGTCGTCGGGACGTTGTTACCAGGTGAACACGATTGAAGCGGAGTGATGAGGGACTCGAAGTCGGCGTAGACGGTGAAGGGTACTTTAAGACAGTGCGCGTAATTTTTAAAGGACATAAACTTCTCCTCCTCCGTTGGCATTTTGGTCTTCTGCTCGCCGTAAGGTGTGCAGTAGGGGAGATGATTGGACAGACCATGTTCTGTGGTGAAACGATGCAGGCAGTAGTCACAGTAAAATGATTTATTGTTATGTTTTGTTAGGGATGATAACAATCTATTCATGTTACTGATAAGACAGTAATGTTTTCGGCTATTCGTATCGGTCAGAAGCAAAAGATTAACGTGATGCGACCTGTCCTTATTCGGGGTAATTCTCAGAGGGTAAACCTCATTTTTTGATTCATTTTTGATATTGTCTTCTATATCATAGCCGAAAACGTTTATAGAAATGTTAGGATTCTGTGCTTCAAATTTGGAAATGGACTTTAACGAAACAGGGTACTCGATACCGGACATATTTAATGTGTTTATGAATGGGATGTAGTTTGAAGCACGGTCTCTATGTTGTTGTTGAGGGTGTATGTGGGCTAGAACAGACCACAGAAAACACATTTCATCTCGGGGGTTCTTGATGTTGACTACTGCCCTGGTGTGTGCGAGTTTTCGCGGGGTTGGAAGGTAGGAGGACGCTGCTAGAGGCTGGTACCGTCCAACAACCAGTTCCAGCTTCAGTACAGCATCCACCGACCATCCGCTCCCGTCACGGGTAAAATTAGATATGCTATTGAAGATTTTATCGTAGGATTCATCGAGTAGACAATTCAACTCGTCGCTGTCGTTCGCGAGCAACGTGCGACAACGTCCGTGGAAGACGGCGTCTTTCGTTACCTCTTTCTCCTCACCACTGTCACCATCTACCACGGTTTTGATAAAACGTATCCTGCACGCAATATGCCACTTGATATTGCATAAACGTGTCTGCTCTGTCTGAATATCCTCAAGCAATAAAGGACGTGCCTCAGTCATTACGAATACTACGTCATGATCCGACTCGTTGACGTTCACTGGAATGTAGTCGAAGGTTGTGATGCACCCTCGGACACTACTGTTCCTCTCGATATAAAACCGAGTCACAACTGAAACAATAGAAACATGAGTATTAGTAACCAATAGGAATGATAAATAACGTGTACACACAAATTCATGTTTGTAGTAAATAAATAACACTCGTCGGGGGGGTAATATGTCAGTTTATTACAAACCGTGAAGATGTCGGCTACTCCTGATTTTAGTATTGAAAGTGAAAGAATAAAATCATTCAAGTATTGGGAAGTGACGTTTATCAGCCCCGACGAGTTAGCGTTTGCGGGGTTCTACTTCTACCCTAGAAATTTCGATGTTTGTGGACATAGTATGTCATTCGTAGACGATAGAGTTAAATGCTTTTGTTGTGGAATTGAATTAGTTGATTGGAAAGAAGGCGACAAACCTATGAAGGAACATGAAAAATTTTCATCTACATGTCAATTTCTAAACGATGTTAAGAGTGAGACTTTTCATGCACACACCAATAGACATAGTATGACTCAAACGTTAATTCGCATCAGCAAGTTTGCACACTACATAATTACAAAAATAATTTCTTAACTGTGACAATTGGTATTGGACTTTTTACCTTGTTCAGTCTGCTCCTCCCCACGTTCCTGCTGAAGGTTAGCCATGATCTTCAAGTGAGAATGAATGAATACTGAAAAACAAAAGGTACCGTTATAACGCTGGTATTATGTTAGTGTATCGTAAACGTTTTATATATCAATTTGTACATAATACATGTACGCTTAGACCAACTATTTGCTAGATCGAGAAAATTAAGTTTATTTTCGCGCACACACACACAAACAGATTTAAATAATACTTTCATGCTTACAATATACAACCGATGTACACAAACTTATAAAGCATCAAACTATATATATCATTCGTTGGGTTGTAATTATTATTAAACAGTAAATATGCTTAGAATGAAAATATTTGCTATGATTTTAGTAACATATAACAGCGTCTTACATACCACTCGAATCTATATATACTGTTCTGTTTCAGATAATAATAATAATAATTTGATCACACACACACACACACACACACACACACACACACACACACACACACACACACACACATACATACATGTATTAAATCAATAAATAATGCACTTGATAAATTATGCTCACCAAACTAGCGTATGTTGACTACACACACACACAGGAACTTGTGTATACTGAGACGTACAATAATTCAAGCAGTCTTTCAACTATTAAAAAAACTGCTGAGATAGATTTATCAACGCACGCAAGCAGTCAGTGTGAAACCGATAAAATTCAGTTATACCTAAAAATATATATCTTCAATTAGAAGTGTAATATAAAAGGTACAGTAAGAATATATTTCAGAAAATTGATCACCCACACACACACACACACACACACACATACACATACACACACACACACACACACACACACACACACACATGTATTAAATTCAAATATATATCTTCAATTAGAACTGTAATATAAAAAATACGGTAAGAATATATTTCAGAAATTGTGATTTGAACATACACATACATGTATTAAATTCAGTAAATAATGTTTTAATGCAAATAATTTTTACTAGTAACATATAACAGCATCTTACATACCACTCGAATCTATATATACTGTTCTGTTTCAGATAATAATAATTTGATCACGCACACACACATACATGTATTAAATCAATAAATAATGTCTTACCAAACTAACGTATGTTGAATACACACACAGGAACTTGTGTATACTGAGACGTACAATAATTCAAGCAGTTTTTCAACTATTAAAAAACTGTTGAGATAGATTTATCAACGCACGCAAGCAGTCAGTGTGAATCCGATAAAATTCAGTTATACCTAAAAATATATATATCTTCAATTAGAAGTGTATAAAAGGTACAGTAAGAATATATTTCAGAAAATTGTATTAAATTCAAATATATATCTTCAATTAAAAGTGCGTTAAGAATAAAAGTACGTTAAGAATATATTCAGAAAATTGTAATTTGATCATACGCATACGCTTACACACACATGTATTAAATTAAAATATATATATCTTCAATTAGAAGTGTAATATAAAAAATATGGTAAGAATATATTTCGTAAATTGTGGTTTGAACATACACATACATGTATTAAATAATGTTTTAATGCAAATAATTTTTACGTTTAATAATAATAATAATTTGATCACGCACACACACATACATGTATTAAATCAATAAATAATGTCTTACCAAACTAACGTATGTTGAATACACACACAGGAACTTGTGTATACTGAGACGTACAATAATTCAAACAGTTTTTCAACTATTAAAAAAACTGTTGAGATAGATTTATCAACGCACGCAAGCAGTCAGTGTGAATCCGATAAAATTCAGTTATACCTAAAAATATATATATCTTCAATTAGAAGTGTATAAAAGGTACAGTAAGAATATATTTCAGAAAATTGTATTAAATTCAAATATATATCTTCAATTAAAAGTGCGTTAAGAATAAAAGTACGTTAAGAATATATTCAGAAATTGTAATTTGATCATACGCATACACTTACACACACATGTATTAAATTAAAATATATATATCTTCAATTAGAAGTGTAATATAAAAAATATGGTAAGAATATATTTCGTAAATTGTGGTTTGAACATACACATACATGTATTAAATAATGTTTTAATGCAAATAATTTTTACGTTTAAATAAAATCTGTACATACAATAAATTATACTCACCAAAACTATTGTATGTTGACTACACACAGGAACTTGCGTATACTGCGATTGCACAATAATACAGTCTTCCAACTATTAAAAATGTCAGTGCACACAAGCGAGTCAAATGAGAATTTATCGTTAAATTTGTTGAGTATATATTGGTCTCTGGTGGTAGGGGAAAGCCGATGTTTGTTTTGGACGTGAATACTTTCTAATCGATACTTACTTGTGATGGGTGCAACTAATGAGTGTCATGTGTCATATTAGAAAGTGAAAGGCGGATTTAGCGAATACACACACAATGGTTTATTTCGGTAGAACCATCTGAACATACATGCAATTAGTTGTATAGTAATCAGAATGTGTGTGAGAGAGACAATTTAATAGTTTGAATTTTATACCACAAGGTAAACTATATTTTTTTTTAAGTCGGGGGTTGTTTCCGAAAATTATTATTTAAAAACTGTTAATTGTTTTATTAAAATCTCACGTACGTGCCAAATTAATTGCCGACAGCGACTCTGCTCCCCCTCCTGCTAAAATTCCATCTGTTAAAAACAAAAAGAATTCTCACTGTGATATCGATAGTTATTCTCTCTCCACGCTTCAGTTCGGACGACAGTAAACGTAAGTTTGTGTATTATTATTGTAACGATCTTTGGGTTTATAAATATTAGTTTGTAATGTGTGGTTCCTTTTTTTTTATAGTATAATGGAAAACGCTGCTGTAATAATTGACTTTCACTGCTTTTATGATGACAACGGCAATTATATAGTAAAGGAGTTGTCGGTTATGGACGTAACACGTTTTGCATGCAGACATTGGATTTTCGCCCCGCCTGCTACAGTCGTTACGAATTCGAAATACACTAGAACCAACTGCTGGTTAACGACAAACTATCATGGGCTAAGATGGGATGAAGGAGAGACACCGTACGACAATCTTGTTTCAGTGTTAACAACGTATACGAACATATATAAATATGTGTTTGTGAAGGGTCTTGAGAAAAAACGTTTTTTAGAATCGAAAATAATTCATTATCATATAATAAATCTTGATGACATTGGTTGCCCAAAAGACGTATCAAAAGACATTCCTGGGGCGTTATGTCTTACACATTGCAATTCTTCTTCTACACTATGTACAAACCATAATGTGCACGCACTTAGAGAGTGGATAATTAATGATTTTTCTGTTATACAAACATTTTTAATGTAAGTGTCTCATAGCATTGTTAATTTCATTAGGTAAACTTGTATATGGCTGCAGGCGATAACTATTTCTGATGACTTTCCTAATATATATTATGTAACAGCCATAATTCTACATGTATGTACATGCAAAGCTTCAGGGGATGAAAAACACCATCTGTTAAAAACAACAACAAAAAGTCTTGCTGCAGGCGATAACTTTTTCTGACGACTTTCCTAATATATATTATGTAACAACCATAATTCTGCATGTATGTACATGCAAAAACACCACCTGTTAAAAACAACAACAACAAAAATTCTTGCTGCAGGCGATAACTATTTCTGACGACTTTCCTAATATATATTATGTAACAGTCATAATTCTGCATACAAAGCTTCAGGGGATGAAAAACATCACCTGTTAAAAACAACAACAAAAATTCTTACTGTGATATCTATAGTTATTGTCACTCCATACTTCAGTTTGGACGACCGTAAACGTAAGTTTATGTATTATTATTATTGTAACGATATTAGTTCGTAATGTGTGGTTTCTTTTTTTTTTTTTTTTTTTCAAACGATAACTATTTCTAGTAGTCTGTGGGCTTGACTTTCCTAATATATATTTTGTAACAGCGCTAATTCTGCCTGTGTGTATGTACATGCAAAGCTTCGGGCGATGAACGTGAACTTTCCTGATGACCACATCACCATCATTACTTTCACTAGTCTTCTTTGTAGCGAATATTCTGACATTGTATGGTTCCACCTCGCTTGATACAAACGTCTTCACTTCTCATAAATAATGTCGTTTATCACAAAATTCAACGCAGTTTCTGCTATTGAGTACAAACGTTGTGCAGAATTAACAGTGGACAAACAGTATCCGATCGTTAACATGTTGCATGTGGACACGCGATATGGGAAGTCTGTGCTTGTAACGTTGGAAGATTGTGAGCGTCGCTATCGTGTATATCTACCTAATAGGTATGCTGACGTCTTTACAGATGAAGAACTCCGTCATATAAATCCCAGCGACCTACATCTTGTGTTTCGAGGGATGAAGAACCAGACAGCGCATGTGGAAATTGTATCTCGTTAAGGTAACAAACTACTTTTAATAAACAATTTTTTTATCATTGTGTGTGTGCGTATGTTTGAATGTAGTGCAGATTCTAATTTACAAAGTTTTGATGAATGGATTTTTAATTTATTTCACTATACGCCTCTGAACCTATATGTAATTATTTGTAACTGCTTTACCTGTTGCAGCAAACGATTATATTATTATTATTCAGTGATATATACATACATACAATTTACTTATTAAACACTTCAATGATTGTAACGTCTTACAATGACTATAGCATATTTAAATGTTATCTGTTTATTGGTCCTACATGTACATGTTGTATGTATGTATATGATTACGTTGTGTTTGCGTCTGTGTGTGGACGCGTTGCGTATGTGTGCGTGTACGTCTGTGTGTGTGTGTGCATGCACGTGTGGTGGAACCCAAACGTGTGTACGTTGCGTTTGCGTCTGTGTGTGGGCGCGTTGCGTGTTTGGTTACGTTGCGTATGCGTGTGTGTGTGTGTGTGTGTGATTACGTTGCGTATGCGTCTGTATGTGCGCGCGTTGCGTGTGCATCTGTGTGTGTGTGATATTTAACATGATTTTAATGTTGTTGTTGTATTGTTATGTTGCAGGTTGCTTCTTCTACAAGTACGACACACAATTATATATAAACTTTCGAAAAATATCAATTTTATAATGTATTTATTTAATTGTGAATTTTATATTGTGAATGTTAAAATATATTTAATCATTTAAACAAATTATGACTTTATTTTATTTCACTCTACACCTCTGAACATGTGTACAATTAATTTATTTTTTGTGAACTGTTACATCAGAAGATTTGTATGAATTTCAGTCGCCGTTTTCATGTGTGTGTATAATTTTAATTTATTTCGCTATACACTACTGAACCTATGTGTGTGTAAACTGCAACCTTAAAACAGAAGTATTGTCTGTAACAACATAACAGGTAAGTAGTTCATTGACGCCAAATATATATATTTCTAACAAGGATCAATCACACTGACTGCATTATAAAACTATTAATTAATTATTTAATACATTGAAAATGAAGACGACGTTTTGACAACGAGAGAGGGCTAAAATTATTTATTCATCACACCGACTACTCAATGTACGAGAGGGAGACAGGAGAAAGGGTATGAAACCTTGCATAGTTGAAACGTGTGAGAGTGAGAGAGAGAGAGAGAGAGAGAGAGAGAGAGAGAGAGAGAGGACGTTACTATTTGTTGACACAGTTGAAACAAGTGAGAGTGTGAGAGAGAGAGAGAGAGAGAGAGAGAGAGAGAGAGACATACACAACGTGTGAGAGAGCGAGAGAGAGTACCAATTATGATCATATATAGTTTGAATTTCCCACCACAGAAGAGAAAAAAATGTTGACAGATCTGCTCTATACATACACAATATAACACATATTTGAATTTCCCTCCCCCCGCCACAGAAAATGTTGACAAACCTGCTCATATAAAATATCTATACACTATAATAATACTACAGAGGTTGGTACACCTGATCATATAGATTTAATATACATTATAACACACAACAAATTTGAACTCATGCAAAGGTTGGTACACCTGATCATATATTTTAGTATACACTATAATGCTTCGAGTTGGAACCACCCCCCACCCACTGATATGAAAAAAAAACAACCTCCCACCCAACACCACCCACTGATATGCAAATCAGCTTTCTTAAAAAAATAAAAAAGTATATTCACGGATGCTGGTGGTCCATTGAACATCATCCCACCAAATCAATTTAATTAAAAAAATAAAAAAAATAAAATAAAAAAATTTATTCGCGGAAATTCGCGGTGCTGTGGTCCATCGGGATGCTGCGGGTCCAGCGGTGGCGGCGTCATCTCTGAGATCATGTTTTTTAGTGTTTTTTTAGTGTTTTTTAAGAAGGCGGCATTCCTTTGTGGCTTTGAATCCTCATTTTCCCTCTACTATTTTGCTTTTTAATTTTATCATTAAATTTATTTGTCAATGTGTCAAATTTTTTATTTGTCTCTAGCATTTTCTCTTTTTGTTTTTCGTTAATTATTTTTATATCGTTTTTCATTTCGGTTTGTATCTTATTTATATCTATTGTCAGTTCATCTTTCACTCCAACAATAGCCTCATTCATACTTTCCAAGCGGCTATTCATATTTATTTCAGTCACTCTCAATTCGCTCCTTACATTCATGAACTCGTTTTTTAAATCGGTAAGCTTAATATTTACAGCATTTATTTCTGATTTGATTTCAGATTTTAACTTATTATTTTCTGATTTCATTTTCTCGTCTTGTTTGTCAAACTTATCATTTACTTCCGTTCTAAACTCATTCAAATTATCATTATTCTTTTTCATTACTTCCATAATCAACGCTAATTGATTAAAAATATCTACACTATTGCTTTTACTACTACACTCAACTTCGACTGTTTCGTTTACATTCGGTATTTCTAATTGTACATTCTCATCACTATTTTCGTTTGTTGAAATTAAATTGTCTTGCGTAACGTTTAAAATAGATTCCTCTACATTTTCACATAAATTTGCATTCTTGTTTTTCTCTGCCATTTTGATCAGTTTGTAAATTAATTTGATTTAAAAAACTTTTTAATTTACAAAGTCACTGTTAAACAGGCGCCAACTGAAGCTTTACGAGTTAATTAATTATTTAAATATTGAACTTTCGTCCCTTTTTTAGGGCACCAACTGAGGCTGTACATGTTCATTATTATTTAAAATTATGAAATTCTAGTCACTTACCTTTACCAAGTAAATTCAAGTTATTTACCAGGGTGTCGTCTGAAGTACCCTGGCAGAGTAAAACCACAGGTGAATGCAAATTAACAAACACATATTTTTGTAAACTCAAATAAAATGTTGGTTTATTTTCTTTAGCATGACATTTTTTCTTGTTTACTTCTAGTTTGAATCTACTGATCGATATAAATTAAGCCTGTTTATTATTCAAGATCAACATTTTTTTTATTGCGTCCTCTGACTTTATCCAATGTTCATTTTTGTCTATGAACTCATTTCTTATTAATTTTCTTTGAAAAATATAACTAAATATGGTAAACTAAAAATATTAACCCTTTCTTGGGAAATATAAAAACATTATTTCAACATGATTAACTCCTAATACTAGTTTACATCTTAACATAAAATCATTATTTTAATGATTGCAACCCAGTTTGCTCGCACACTGCTCACATACAAAAACCCCTTTTTTATATAAAACAAGAATATATTGAAATGGATACGGTTACGTGTAGTAGCGACGTCCCTGTTGACCGCATGGCGTGTCAATCACAAAGTTCGTTGCGTTGTTATTAAAAACTGTTATTATTCCATTTTTTTTTTTTGAAATTCTCACTTAGTTCACTGTTTTTTTATATTTCAAACTGCTCTACACATTTTTATATATACTGAAACGGTCGGCCGACCTTCAAGGTGTTCGAGTCGAAAATTAAAAGGACCGCATGCGGCCTATAGGTGAAAACGACTGACTAGCCAATGTCTAACAAAATCCCCACCTTGTCTGGCTGCTTCCTGTAACCCACACTGCCTTTTGGATTACGAAGTTTTTGTCACTGTCTCGGTAACATGGGTTTGCATGGTGCCCACGTGTTGACAACGCTAACCTGCGAAAATATTGAGGCTGTGGAAGGCGTGGCCTCTAAGTGTATCCGGCAGCTTTGGACCGCATGGAACAAAAGTCTTCGCCTCTCGCCATTTTTTTGTGGCGTTGTTTGGAGTCTGATCTGCATCGTCTATGCGCCCGTGTTCATGTTGCGCGTCTTTGTACGTGCCAAAATGCTTAATTACTCGGGAGTCACTCTCGACATCGCATTCCATTGCCCTGACTACGTTCAACTTCGCTTCACTGTTCCTTTGTCTAACTGATCCTGTATTATGTGTTGGGCTTGCAATTGAAATGAAATAAATTTAATAAAATGACAAACCTCCCATTTTGTCCCATTACACTTAATAACCAGCTTTAATTTCTCACAAATAACAATTTGTTATCAACTTGTACAATAATTCCAGTTTAATGTGTCCACACGCAACAATAATGTCAATAATAGTTTCACACTAATTACAACACAAGAACACTTCTAACAACACTTCAAGAAAAACTCAAGCCGCACTTAGGAAAACTGCTCAATGATCTAACTAACTAGCTAGCTTGTATGGCTTTTTATAGGTAGCGCATGTCTTCTAGAATTTCCTGTCCTTATGGCGGCGTGCCAGCTAATGTGTATTTCAAGTGTGCTCTTGAAGCATCTGGAACATACTTGAGTACAGCCTTGACTGAGGCTACACCTGCTGAACTAGGGGAAGGACGGGTGGAGGACACTCTCAGCTGTTCGATAGGGTACTCATTACAATATCTGGCTCAGTCACTCCTTTAACCTCTTTAAACAATTTAGATATTTCAAATCTTATATCAATTTTCTTGGTTTCTATTAAATTCTCAAAGTCATTCAGGTCAATGGAAACAAGTTTACTGCCAGTATCTGCTGACTGTAAACAATGGGATTTGACTCAACAAGTCATTAAACTCCTCATCAAATCAAGTAAATTTGAAAACAGATATGGTCCAAGTGGCGATGAACTTTGAAATCTCCTCAACAATGGCACACACTCACAAGATCCAACTTTGAGAAAAATGCCCATTTACACTTTAGAAAATTATCCTTGATGTGAGTTTGAAGTGACTTATAATATTGGTACGACAGTCTCACTGATAGTCGTATGGTACAGCGGAACACAAACTACAGACACCAATGAAGTCACTTAATATTATGGAGTGCTATTGACAGGTTTTATGCAAGTACATACTTAATGATATTACCAATGATCTTTACACGTGACACCTGACAAAAGAGAGGGACATTCAAATATGTTCAAACCTATCAAATGTAACACGCTAACATAATGTATGTACATTACTGTAAAAAATAAAGTTTGTTCCCCAGTTTATAACCCTTTTCTATATATATTTTCACAGTTATAAAACTATAAAGAAGTATTGTATTTTTTATGGTTTATGAAATTCTCCCGACTTTTCACCAGTTTTATTGTTTTCCCCTGACTTTTAACAAATTTACAAGGCCTTCCCTGACAGTGAATTTACCTGACTTTCCCTGACAGTCCAGGTCTGTGGGAACCCTGCAATATCTAATTAACAGCGTTACATTATTTGATGTACATCAAAGTATAATGAATTGTATTACCATTTTAAAATTTGAAAAAATATGGCAGCTTATTATTCATCACAGCCAACAAAAGTTTCTACACATAAGAATGGATCATGCTTACAATAAGAAAAAGAAAAAAGAAAATGTTTTAATGAAACCTAATTGAAATAAAAATTGTACAAATTATGAAGTGTCTCAAAACAAATGCTGTTCAATTATATTTCTCTAAAAAAACAAACAGGAAGTATACAATAATACATTAACATGGTGTAATGTGCTGTGGTGGATACTAATACATAATGCAATGCAAATCTAAATGATAAGAAAAACAATTACAAAGATATATAAGAAAATTAAATAAAGCCAACTAACTATTAATGAGAAGAGGATTATTATTTTCATTATATGAATTGAGTTATACCGTATGGCTATACCAACTTCTTTTCTATTTGCAACAATTCGTAACTTAAAATATTTCTTTCACAATCTTACTACTGACAATAAATGACACAATGGATAATCAGAAGAACAGTTACACATTCAAACATTTTTTATTGACTCTAAAAGTGGTTGGTTTTATCTGAATGTTTAAAAACAAATCACCTCTTAGGCTCATACATTGCAATATCTTCCAATTTTCATTAAAACATCACATAATATATTTTCTTAAAAATAAATGTTACACAAAAATGTACAGAGCTATTTTTTCCTTTATAAATTCACCAATGGTTTCTTTCACTACTATGGAATATTATCGCAATAATAATTATTATTATTACATTTAAAAACTATGAACAAAAATATTACACAGCAGCTCACTTGTTTTTCTTCTTCATCCTAGTAATAACAGAATTATAAAAATGATAATTTGTTTAATATATATATAATACACAACCTTATATTTATACATACATTTAAATATAATCATGAAATCACTTGAACTAAGTTTGGCAAAAATGCAATCATAAAAGAAAGTAAATATGTAAAATATTATGTATATAAAGAATAAGCAGTTTTTTTGTTATATTTTTCTCCTGTTCCTCTTTCCTTTTCTCACTTATTGCATAATAACACAGTACTTCACAAAAACAAAAACACGATTGTCTTCATAATAATATATATAATACTTTCACTTATGAACTTACTGTTGTCACTTCCCAAACGTTTCGAGATGTTGTTTCTCTTCTTCAGTGGGTTTAGTACTAACTGTCGATTACAGAATAACCGTTACGGAATGGAGTGTGTGGTGGGGGTTGATGGTGGGAAGGGATTGGCGCTGAGGTTCGAATTATGTGTGTGGATCAGTGTGTCAAATAGTGTATATGATTTGTAATGTATCTGTTCATTTAATATGTTGTTTGGTTGTAGTGTATGATATCTGTATATTTCAAATTGTTCAGCTGTGTTTAGTGTTCAGATAACGAAAACCTCCTTGAACAACTAAACACAGCTGAACAATTTGAAATATACAGATATCACACACTACAACCAAACAACATATTAAATGAACAGATACATTACAAATCACATACACTATTTGACACACTGATCCACACACATAATTCGAACCTCAGCGCCAATCCCTTCCCACCATCAACCCCCACCACACACTCCATTCCGTAACGGTTATTCTGTAATCGACAGTTAGTACTAAACCCACTGAAGAAGAGAAACAACATCTCGAAACGTTTGGGAAGTGACAACAGTAAGTTCATAAGTGAAAGTATTATATATATTATTAAATTAATAAGTGAACGAAGAGGATGCAACAACAAGAGAACGATTGTCTTCTTACAATGGCTGATTTCTTATTAACGTCAACCACCTTTTATCATTTTTAATGATTTTAAAATGTTTCTTTCAACTTTTATTATATCTACAAAAATTTAATTAAAAGTTATGAATTAAGTTAAAACTGTGATATTCTACATTTTTAATAAATCAAGTCCCTAGTTCTGGGCGACAAATGTGATATTTTTATTCATATACAAATACATAACTGAAATTACGTGTTATTCCACTTACCTCTAAACTGTTTTCTTTGTCCGGGTTACGTCACACGAACGTCGAGATGCAAGAGTGGTTTAAAGGTTATGTGAATAAGTTACGCAACTCGCGTTTTGTGCAGAGAAACAAATTAATTTTATTTTTTATTAAAATTTTTTTTTCAGTATCAAATTATTCTTTATTCATTTCTGTATCTTTAAAAAACAATCTAGTACTTCTAGCCGAACTTTAAATTGAATACAGCCTTCTTGAAATAATTGAAACATTATCTGGTACCACTAAACGTACTTGAAACATCTTACCTTATTGGGCAGCCCAGCCTGCTACCATACACACATTCGCACATTAAAACATTCCCCTTATTATTTATTTAAAAACATCATTTAATACATTAGGCAATACCCGTGCCGGCAACGTGGGTTTCCTCCGAACTCGTGGCTTCTCACTTTTGAATTTAGTTGTGGGTCCGAAAATAGTTTATAATTTATTCTTCTTCTGTCGAAACCAACCGCACTTCTTCATTTTTTACTAACTGCACTCACTTTTACTTGATAATAAAATTTTGTTAATGAGCCCCGTTGGGTGGATACCTGGCCAGGTATGCGTCGGTGAGAGAACTGGGAAGAGCGTTCACCAAAACTCTTACACTTTTAATTATTCGACAAGGCGGAAAGCAATGCCTGTTATTTTGTAGTCATAGTCACTGTTCAGCCAACACATGGGATTTTCGTGTATTTGACGTCGACGATATTCAGTGTTCACTGATCGACGTCACAAATAGGCGGGACTAAGTTTCGTTTCCGCCGTCATAAACGCACATGTTATAAAGAATTCACCATCAGGCCATGTTGGTTTTGTGTTTCTTGGCGTGGGTCTGCGCACATGCTGGTGCTAGCGAGTTTGGGCGCAGGTGTCACACAATCGCAAAGTTCTAAGAATCGTATTATGCTCATTCCTTTACCATTGTTTCATCACTGCCTCTTTGTTCGAATTATGCTTTATCTGAACATGTGGCTGTCCACACAGATGAAGGGAATTGTGAAATTTAATAAAATGAAACCCAAAATTAATAAAAATAAAAAGCCCCTTTTTTGCCCCATTACAAAACATTATTTTTACCAAAGTACCTGTTTGTTTAAATACTTTTCCCCATTTCAAGCACTGTCTTCTTGACATTTCTTGTAATGTGTCAAAATGGGGGCTTTTATTTTTTATTAAATTTATTAAAATGTCTTTAATATCATCATTGCAAGTCCCATGTGATGTAGCGTTGTATTCAAACCATGAACGTAACATAACTTTTTGGACTGGGTGTTGTCAGAGAAAGCAATACTTGTTTGTGAACTGAATGTTTGTCACGTGTGGAATGTGAGTCCACCCGCACGAGCGCCTCACCTGCGTCGCACAAGCGAAAGGGATGCCGTAACAAAAAATGGCTAAGGAGAAAGAGTATGTGCCATGTGCTTTGCAGAGGAAGGAAATTAAGCAGAGGCTCCGCCTACCTCAGCCTCTTATATCGTCTCCGTGTAACAACACTATCCCTTGTGGCTTATAGACAATACAGACATATTGTAAGACGACGGAAAAATTGTAGTGTGAAGGCAGTGTATTCCTGTTCAGCAACAAGCTAGAGTGGGGAGTCTGGTTGGCACTCGCAGATTAGTCACAAACCTGGCCGGGTGGCATTAGACTCGACTTAATAAAAACCGAGTCAATTTTAGTAAAAAATGTGTTAAATTTCATCCAATAGAAGAATAACGTTGTTGAAGTAATAGTAAAGAACAAAATGTAATCAAATTCGATAAAACAGTGAAAGTGCGTAAACACACGTGATGCAACGAGTGGTACCACATAAGTTTTGAACAAGTAACAGTTTTTTTTTTATTTTACATAAATGGGCAGAAACTAAAAGGAAATAAATGAGATCTCAAATAATTTTGTATGTGAGTTGCGTGTGTAGATAAGAAAATAAAAATAAAGGTATTGGTTCTTTTAGAATAATCGATGTTAAATAGTTAAAGCTTTGAGATAGATAAAAAGGATGACGATGTATTTCATAGGTTAAAAAGAAAAAGGTTTACATTTTCTTATTTTTTATATCATGCATAGAAGGAAGTGGGAAGAATAAATATCATATTAATCATAAATAAAATGTTATCTGCTATATTATACAATTTGTTAAACAAATCATTTCAAACACCTCATTTCATTTGCTGCACTGATCAGTTCGTCGTACGAGCGGGGTTAGTTCAACACTAGAGATCACATATAACGGCCAACACACAAAAGAATTAAAGGTAGGTGGAAGTTTAAAAACTTTTATTATAGCAAAAAGAGAAATATATAGTTACATTCTTATGCTGTAAATTTGATATCAATAATGTCACAGTTGACTGTAGTGTCTCGACCCAGTCTACATTTTGGTCTTTGTCCATCGCCGATGTTGTCACTGTTGTGCTTCATTACTAAATTACTTGCCGATGTTGAGCTTTCTTCATTACTAAAATTCTCGTCCTTTTCCTTCAAGCAACTTGCCTTTGGCGACACGCTGTTGCTACTGCTACCACTGCTGTTACTCGTATTGGGCGATTCATTGCTGCATTTTATGTCCGTTTCTTTTTTAGTTGGACTTGTTTCTGATTTATCACTAGCTGCTTTCTCACTGTTTGCATTTTCTGATTCTAATTTTCGTTTTTTATTTGGCGATTCTTCTATAGAAAACATACCAGAATGAAAACAGAAAATTAAAAAAGTTCATGTATTTTGTTTCAATCAGTTCTGAAACACACACACACACACACTCTTATGCCAACAACAAATGTAAAAACCATTTAAAACTTAAATTAATGCTGTATCGACAAGATAATCCACTGCTTATTATGTAAAGAGGGATCTTATGACTTTGTTAAACAGATATGGTGGAAGCTACAGGACTCAAAAACCTACCTGGCAGTCTCGGACGAATTAAAACCCAATAAAGACACAACATACACACAGTGCAATAGGAAGATGGCAAAATAGCTGAGGAAAACACATCACAGAAGACAGAAGGAGGAGGAAGAGGAGATGGAAGGTGTTGTGATTCACTACAACAACAAAGAATAAGAATGGCTGATGTTATAACAAGCCCTGGACCCAAGACAGAGAAGAAAATTGAAGGTAGTACCTCTTCTGTGTTTGTATATGAGATGTGTTGTATACATGATTTCCCTCCATTCAAAACAATCTGTTGTCAAATCAATAATCGAATTTCTACAAAAACTATAGAATTAAAGTTAACTGACATTTATGGGACTGTTGGTCTATCAGATTAACAAAAATTGCAGACTATCCAAAATACATATAATAAAGCGTCTTTAAGTCAGCTCAGAAATGTGGTATAAAATGTTATTATAAAACTGGAAACATTTATCAAATTGAAAATATAATACTATGTACTGTATTTGTCTGACACAGGGCCCAATTCTTGTTTTGTTTTTAATTTTTACTTTTGTCAAACCCAGCAGAAACAATGTTCTGAATGAACAGACACAGTTTAAGTACTAGTACTAAATACTCTTTGAACTTTGAACACAGTATGGATAACAAAGATCTGGTAACTAATTTGAACAATGGCAATACTTCTAATACTACAACTGACGGCACTTGTACTGGCCACCTCTGATGAAGAAAGGTACTGGCTTCCACAGAGGTAAAGAAAATAAGATTCCGTGACAGACAGGCATAGTATTTTTTCAATTCAGTAACTGCATTGAGTTTTATAAGAACATTTTGGGTAGTCTGCAATTTTCATTAATCCAACAGACAACAGTCATATAAATGTTGATTAACTTTTAAGTCTACAGTTTTTGTGATGTGAAACAGATTTGTAATATCTGCTTAATTATAACAGCAAGTTTGTTTTGGTTTCTTACAAACTAATAATAATGACTGTATGAATTCATAATTTGTCACATAGTTATTCATGATTCCACGCGTTTAAGATTTCAGTATTTGAACACACATCTTTCCTCAAAACAGTGTAGTATTCATTCCTCTGCATTTCTTCATAACAGCTCCCCCCCCCCCGCTTTATATAATTAAAAATTGTTATCCTTCGTCTTTCCACTGCGAGGACCATCTTTAATGTTTGTACAACCAAAACGACAATTACAAACCACTGTTTTTGAAGGCACAGTATTCTATAACACATTTACCATTTCACTGTCAATCTCTTATGGAATATAATTTTTTTTAACAAAGAATTCAATCACAGCATGATGTTTGATTTTGTCCACATTTTAAATCATTTTGAACATTTGATAATCAATGAATAAATTGATGGATGGATCGGAAATTAATAAATTTTTTATGAAATATAGACCTTACATGTAAACAATTTGAGTTGTATTCAATTAACCACCATATACATTATTTCTACGCCATACAGTACCATTCTATAGGCATAACTCATCAGTAAACTTAGCATATCACCTGTGTGCCTTCATCAAGACCACCTTTCTCTTGGAGATCCAATATTCTGTTTCTCCATTGTTTGTCTCCTTCCCCTGTGACATGCCATTTTCTTTTAAATTTGCATATGTTTGGGGTACTCTTATGTACATCCTTCTCTGTATTAAATTGTTTATCATATCTTGTTAATAGTCAATATTTTATCTTTAAAATGATGTCTATTGATTTCCTATACGTTTTTGTGTTTCTGAATTACATCTCATTGTTCGGAAACAGTTTTTGTTAAAATAAAATACAGATTTTTTCCTGTTTTACCCATTTACTGACCACCTAAAATAAAAAGAAAGGCGGTACTCAGCACAACTAAGTCAACCAGAATAACAAATTAACTACAGGAAAAAATAGTTTACATGATATTTTATGTTACATCTGAATGTAAATCTACACAGTAAACAATGGAAACAAATAAATGAAAGTGACAACCACCGCTAAAGAGATTAAAAAATCGACAAACAGATTGAAGAGCTTGATATATTACCATTTAGTACAGTTGCCCAAGGAAAAAAAGATAATAGAATCTATAACATTTTTTGCACAGGGGTAGGTGAAAGGTTAAGAATAAATGTAAAAAAATGTTTGCCACAATTTTGTCATGGGTTTTTCAAAAACAGGAGAGGGAAGGTACAAGAAATATTTTTCATAATTATTTTGGAAAAATAACAAAGTTACGATAAAGCCACAAGACATCAAAATGAAAGAGCAAACAATTCTCTACAAAAAAAGGTATATACCAATTTTTTTCCCAGTGCAATATGTTTGGAATAAAATTCAGTCAATGTGTTGGGAAAAAACTGATAGTTGCACCCCTGCAGACGTACAGAAAGGCTCATTTTTTTTCAGACACACCAACACACAAATAGTAATAAAAGCCATAAAAAAGGTCATACAGAGAAAAATCAAAAAGAACATTTTAAAGGTAAATGAACCTACTTTTATAATATACAAAAATAATATAATATTATATTACATATATTATAATTAATTTTAAGTACTTAAAATAAAGTAATAATTTTCTTGTTTTTTCTTTTCTGAGACTGACATATTTACATAGTAATATTTGTTACAAAAGCAAAGCATTTACATGAAAAAAAACTGTTTATAGTATAAACTACGAGGGCAGTCCAGAAAGTAACTTACGTTTCAGTGTGGGCAGCGATGGGGCGGGGCTAGCGCCATCTTGGTGACACTGGGTGGCATGAGTCAGTACCCATCCAGCTGGGGCCGGTATAGGTTTGTCTTGTGTTTCTGTGCTTTACTAATAATTTTTAAAATGAGTGCTGTGATTGAAAATCCCGCGAGCTGTGAAGTGTGCTCAGTAATACGATTTCTGCAAGCAGACAACTGCAGACCGGTGGACATTCATCGGCGACTGTGTGAGGTGTATGGGAAGAATGTTATGAGTGAGGGAGGAGTAAGGCAGTGGTGTCTTATGTTTAAAAATGGCCGCACCAATGTGCACGATGATGAGCGAAGTGGCCGGCCGAGTGTTCTTACCGACAAACTGGTAGAGAAAATCAATAAAAAAATCCGTGAAAATCGCCGCTTTACGATTACTGAGCTATCACATGAGTTTCCTCAAATTTCACGTAGTTTGCTTCATGAAGTTGTCACGATAAAGCTTGGTTACCTTAAGTTTTGTGCGCGATGGGTCCTGGAAATGCTTACAGAAATGCACAAAAACCAGCGGATGGCATCAGCATTGTCATTTCTTGATGCCTACGACAAGGATGGTGATTCTCTAAGGATGAAATCTGGGTTAGGTACGTTAATTGTGAAACAAAAAATCAATCCATGGAATGGGGCCATACTTGCTCACCCACAAAACCGAGGAAGTGTTTGCAGACCTTGTCAGCAAGGAAAATGATGGTGAGTTTTTTGGGACAGAGAACTGACGAGTTAAAAACCACAAATAACATCAAAAAACGTTTGGGACAAAGAACTCACATCCCGGATGAAGAGAAAACTGGAGTATACAAGCTTGAATGCAATGACTGCGACAAATTTTATATAGGTCAAACGGGCAGACAATCAGCCGAACGTTTTAAGGAACACCTACCCAAAAGGGATATCTCGAAAACAAGATCTAGTTACGCTCAACATTTAATGCTATATAATCATAAGTACTCAGACTTCCACACAAACTTTAAACTGCTTCATAATTGCAAAAAAGGTGCATACATGAACGCTGTGGAGGAATATGAGATATACAAGGCTTCTAAGTTACAAGAGGACCAACTACTTAATGATAAAGTTTCGTTTCGATCTAATCTACTGTACAACACAGCAATCGATATCGATGTGTCCACGGGAAATGATAACGGTCATACAAGATAAAGTACAACAGTTAATTGTTGGCAACGAGATGATGCGCATCGGACTGTGCCGAGACTATATTAATGTAAAATTATGTGTGGTGTTTTTATGTGTTATAAATAATTGACGACCCCGTTCGGGTGAATTTGATGTTTTTGTAATATTAAAACCTGAAAATGAGGATTTATCCTCGAAACGCGTCGTTTTAGAAATTAAGTCAGATGTCACAAGACGGAAGTCAATACAGGTAATGCCTAATATTAATTCTAATTAGTTTATAAACATGACTTGGAGACAATTAAAACAAAATGAATCTGAAACTTTTTTCTAAATTCAGTCGCCACCTCCTAATTTCCACTCAATTTCTCAACTTGCACTGACAACTTGTGTAAACTATAGGCCTGTCATGATTTAAAATGGTGTAGCAAATCCGAGTTGCTATTAAAATCCACACTAAAATCGAGTGCATCATTAAACATCATTTCACCTTCTGAACAAGCCTAGGTCCAGATATAAGGCTGAACCATAAAAAGTGCTTTATTGAGGTCACCGAAACTAGCCTTTTCATTGTTTTTATTTTAGATAGTCTTGAGACGTTATTGGCTGCAATGTCATTAAGTTTATTTTCATGGTTTTTAAAATTTTGTACTGTTTGTACCCCTATATTAAATTCATTTGCCAGTTCTGAAGCACTTTCATCTTTTTCAGAATGTTTAATGACATTTAATTTGTGTTGTATTGACAGCACCACGCATTTCCGTTTTACACTCATTTTTAAAAGTTTTCTCAATGTATTAAAAATAATAAGCAACAAAACAACACTAGTGAAACACCAGCAAGCAAATAACGGCACTTCATGCAACAGCAGAAAACCAAATAATACTCTTCGGGTATGACACTGTAAGGTTACTCAACTGCTGTACTGTATTTTAGTGAGCAAACACATACAACCATTGAACACAAGGGAAGCATGGAATTCCTGTACCTGAAAACATTCGGCCTACTATATTACAAAGGAAAAAGTATTTATTCCCTTTGTTACGAGTCACTCTAACATGCAGAAACTGCAGCCTATCTCAATCTCTAACCACTGTGGACAGCCAGGCACAAAAACAAAACTATTTTTTACAGTTTTCAATATTACATGAATGCATGGTTGGATAATCGGTGCTTTACTGAAAAAAAACAAAAAACACCTGAATCCCTTCAAATAAAACCTGATTATGAAACAGTATTGTCTTCACTCTCACTACTAATTTCAACAAATTGCCTAATTAGTTCTTTACTCAGATATGCCATATTAAAATTTTACATAATAAACAACACAAAAATATTACACAAAACAATTAAATAAAACAATAACAAAAATATACATTTGTTAAGTTCACAACCCAATACAATGTAAATGAACAATTTAACCGTAATCCACATGTTTGACGTTCGACACTAAAGCCTGATCCATTGTACTGCACAGATCTGCTAAGTACTGGGGGAGAAATGTAGGCCTACAGTATAGGGTGAACATTTCTATTGGATTTCTGGCAAACATTAAGACACCAAACATTGGAAACAATGAGAAAAACTTCACACTACAATACTGTGATGTTTGCCAAAATACCAAAAACTTTTGAAATATCTGGGTTAAGTGTTTGAAATGCTGGCCTGTCAGTAAACAATTGTATCTTCTTGCTGAAGCTATTTCTGTCACTGCCAGCACAGCTTTGTAATGCCTCCATCATTCGTTCTTATGCTTCCCAAGTATTTAAATTGTTCGACTTTTTCAAACTTTGTTTATGTTTATAAAATTATGTTGATTATTTGTTCTGGATTTGTTGTTGCTGGTTGAGTGAATTTTGACAAAAAACCTCGTGTTTACTACGATTCTCGCTTATATAGTTTTTCATCAGTCCGCGTAGAGCGCCGTAGTTCTTACTAAACTCGTTCGTGATTGGTCCGAAATTATGTCATGATGACGTAGTTCTATTAATAGGCATTACATATCTGTATTGTGGCGTCTACTTTCAATATTGTTAGTGTTCTTCGTATTCAATCTTAATTCACCAATTGTATGATGCTAACGTTAATATCTCGGCTATTACAACTCCATTTCGGATTCTATTACTATCATTTTACAGCTTATTTATTTATCTTTAATTTGATATGGCTTGATGCCAGTTTAGTTACAGTTTTCATTGATTTACACTTACTAGGACTTTGGTTACAAGCGTCGTCTGCTAACAATGGCAAATCCAACTATTAACATTTTTCTAATATTTGATTAATTATTCTTACTTTCTACCTTGAACATAATTAAATTATTAAAAGGAATACCTTCTTATATATAATTCCTGCATTCAGCTGAACAATATTATTTATCTATTTAATTATGTTGATTTACTAACATAAACTTTCATAATTTACTATTTATATTTTAACATGTCCTTCTCATTTCTTATTTGTATAATATCACCCATGTGGTGGTACATTACATTCTATTCATTATAGTCATGTCTCTACTATATTATGTTTAGTAGTGTTTCTATTTAACTCTCATTTTATTGATTTAAATTGGTCATTCAGGATCTGTTATCATTATATTACAATGTTTGTTCCCTGACTATTATTATCTTTTGTACACATTTTCCTCACTTATGAAGTTACCTAAACACATATAGTGCTTACATTTATAGTTATTTTTAATTTATAATAACACATACTTGGTTTCATTTTATCTTTTACAGGTTTGTGGCTACCTCTAGCATAGTACATTCTATTTGTCTTTTCTATATTATTGTTCTACTTAGATCAGCTAATGTGCTGTTATCTATTCATAATATATAGTACAATATTATTCAAGTCAGTGGTTATTTTATTTATACTGTCTGATATGATTTATCAAACGGTTTTTATTGGGCTCACTTGACAGTTTATTTGGAAAACTTGTCTTGTCATTTTGTCTTTGTCATTCATTTTATTTAAGTTGTAGTGTCATTTAGTACATGTAGTGGATTCATCACTGTTTACTTGAATTCCTTCTCTTCTTTTCTTCCTTGTTGTTTATTATTTATATTGTTACATTCTTTCTGGTTACTCATTTATAGTTCTTTTGGTATTATTCACCCTTCTGGTGTTCATTATTGTTATGGAACATTTTGTGATGTTACAATGTTGGCAGTCAAATGAGGTTTCTGGTGTATTACAGAATTACAGTGCGGGTAACAGATTAGTGATTTTGACATGCAGGAAGTAAAAATGGCTTTATTCCTGGTGCTAAACTTTTGTACAAACTTGGAAAAGTACCAGTGGTGACTATCATGGGGAGATGAACTATGAAAATTATAAAAAATGGGTTGAGAATAAGTTGTTGCCAAATATTCAGCTGGAATCAATAATAGTTATGGACAATACGCCGTATCATTCTGTTTTAGCTAAAAGATTCCGATAAAGTATTCTACAAAACTCGATATGATACAATTTCTGAGAAATAAGGGTATTAATTGTGATGAAGGTACGAGAAAGGAACATCTTTTTCAAATTATAGAACTCCATCGGCCCAGAGAAAAGCAGTACAAGATTGACCAATTTTTATCAAGCTAGGGTCACACTGTTGTACGGCTTCCTCCCTGTATGTGCGACCTCAATCGTATTGAACTTGCCTGGGCAAAAGTAAAAAACTACATACGAAATTGCAACAGTCATGGAAGTCATAATTTTACGGAATTGACTGAAATAACCGAGCAAGCAATAATGTCGGTAACTGAAAGTGACTGGGTAGGGTACTGCAAGAAAGTTGGGGAGGTAGAGGACTACTGCTGGGAAAGTGATGGGGTAGTGTCAGACGTTATTGGCAAGATTATTATCACATCAGGTTCGGATGATGGTAATATCAGCAGTGACAGTGGTGACAACATAGACAGTGACTCTGATCGCAGTTTCAATACTGACAGGGAAGAGGAAACAGATGAGGAGTTAGCTCGCCCTCTTTAAAATGTAAGTCATCTATTACATTTCGAAATGATAATTTATGTGAAATTAAAATTAGATTTTAATACTAATAATATTTAACAGTGCCAATTCTTGTACAACACATAGCGTCAGTTATCTGGTTTAATGCTCAATGAGAGGAAAGTGAGCGTTGAGTGAGTTTTGATAATGCATGTGAATCGGGATTTCTCAGTAATCGCTGATTGTTTAACGCAACTACGTGTCGGTGTGTCTACACTCTCTCTCTGCCCGGGTTCCTCTCAGAGACTTGGAGTTCAGTCTAATGCAGTAGTTATCACTGGTGACCAATTATCCCATCTTTTTATCATACAATTTTGTACACATATGACAGTCAGTCTGATGTTTACACATTCTGTGACAGTACATACCTAGTCACAGGTATAAAACCGGGGTTCAGAGTTTTAATTAGATCAAAATTAGGAATAAAATCATTTTACTTTGTGAGCATTATTTCTCTTCGGAGGTCTATTTATTATTTTATTCTTAGTTGAACATTATTTTTTTAATGTTATAATATAATCAATATCTTCTCAGTTTTTGTTGTACCAATTTTTTATTTCCATCTATTTCACTTTAGATATCAAAAGAACAATTTTTATTTCATTTTTTCTTCTACAGATCCAAAAATTTATAAATTCATCATCTTCCTCTCACAAAACAGTCTCCTTGGCAACGGCACAATTTTTCCATTACATCACTCATACAAAATTCTGTTTTCATACATTCAGTTATACATATATAATTATTTATATTTAACATTTTATATCAATTATCATTATTACAAAACAATATAATAATTATTAACAAACAATAGCATTATTATTAACAAAAATATAAGAACAGAAACAATAATAACTATACAATTGTGATTAGGTACCGGGAATCGAACTTGGGTCCCCCCGGTATCGTTACACTGTAAACTAGTCCTATGCACATAATTATTATTATTTCCCTGATAATTATTTCTTTGGCGATTAAACTCTGTGTGGTTATTATTATTGTTATTATGTTGTATGGGTCGCCTACCCCCTTCGCGATCTCGAACTTTCTGTAATATATCTAGTATTTTTTCTAACTCGTTCAGACTTTCAATCTCTTTCGTCATGGAGTGTTACTTGGACTTCTCTCAGTAAATGTTTACTAACATGTCGCACAAACGATTTGAAAGGTATCGGTGGCTCTAGATATTTAGCCTCGTTGTATAGTTTTGTCACGTATATTGTTATGTTGTTGTTAATTGGTCCTATAAAATTTCCCGTACCCATTATACGGCTTCTTAAACTTTCCTGTTCTTCTTCCGTCCAATATTTACCCTTGAATGCTCTTTCGAAAGTTTCATACCAGTCCCATTCTAATTGGTGCGCCTCCGCCCATATTATTGAATTACCCTTAAAACATCTTATCTTCGTTAGTTGTTTTTCCCAACTATTGTTACTGAAACGATTATATTCTCGTGTTCGATTTAAAAACCGCATGGGATGTACCACCCTGTTTTCATGACTAAAAGTTTCTAGCTCTATTTCGTTGTATAAGTCGCTAGTCACGATTACCCTTTCAGTAACACCGGTAAAATTTTTATTAATCTCCCCCCGTAATTCATTCTTCACACTAGTTAAATTATTCTCAATTAACGTACATTTATCATACATATTATTGTTATTTTGTATAGTTATCTATCTCTTGGATCTTATTTTGCAATATACTTATTCTACTCTTTGTATTTCTTTCATGTTCTGATATTGTATTATCTATCGTTTCAATATTTTTTGCTATGTCTACAACATTCGATTCAACTTTCTCTAATTTATTTTGCAAAACATTAGTTTTCAATTCTATTTGTTTGTTTACTTCACAATTGGTCTTAATTTCTATCTGATTTTCTACTGCAGTTAAACATTTCTTTTCTATTTCTCTACTTTGTGACTCTATCTGGTCTTGAACTGTCTCATTTACTATCTCATTAATTTTATCGATTCTGTCATCTAAATTATTTATTTTAATATTGAATTTCTCGCTAACTACTTTTATGATCTGTTCTTGGATATTTTCATAACGTGTATGAATTTCATTTATTTGTTTGCTAAAATCAAAACTCTGTCGTTTAATTTCATCTTTCACTTCATCAAATTTGTCATTCAAGTTATTATATTTAACACTGGAATCACTTTTTTGCTCATCCAACTTCTCGTCTAACTTATTAAACTTCTCATCAAATTTATTTAACAGCAACTGCATCATGGCAGCTGTCTCGTCTGTTTTATTTTCGTACTGAGTTGATATGGGTGTTTTTTGAACTGTATTTACTTCGACTAATCCGGTGGCATTGAACTCACCGATCTGGCTAATTGAACGCCCATCTCACTCGTAACTGTTTCGTCAGTGACGCCGACGTTTTCGTCATTATTCTTATTAGTACTCATTTTGCTTATTTATACACATGCATGCACATAACCTTATAACTTAACCCTATCTCTACGTCTGTATTTACGTATCTTCAAATTATATATATTACTTCAGGTAACTGTTCAGCCCCTTCTAGTAGGCTTACTCCACATAAAATCACGTTTTATGTAGAGTCCCTGTTCGCAGAAGCCATTGTTATCTTAATTATTTAATACCTTTTTATTAATATGTAATATCAATAATTTTATCAAACATTTTGTTCAGGCGCCATCTTGTTATTACAAGAACATTGTACAATTTGCTTACCTTTAAGGGCAGAATTCGGTTAAGCGAACCAGAAGTAGCGGAATATGTTATCTGAAATAATTTTCTCTTGCTTGAAATGTTTACCAATGACATTACCTTTTATTGTCATATTACGTACAAAACATGTGACTCTACCGTGCACAATAGGCACGCTGCTATACACCATTAGGCGTTGCGCCATGAGACGCAGTTTATAATATTCAAGTTAAAATTCCCCTTAACATTTCAATAGCCCTCCAAAATAACATATTCAATTATATTTTTTATGATATCATAATTAGAATAACTCACAACCCAGCACTTATTAAATGTAGTTAGACGTTCTCTCATTCACTCATGCTCACATTCTTATGGTACAATTTTCTTTTAATTTTTTCCCAAATTGAGCTCATTTTTATTATTGAATACTGAAATTTTTTGTGTTGACCCTTATTTAAATTTTGGGTACCCCCCATTTGTCACTTAGCTGAAATTAGTCCTGCAGACGTCCCATCGCTGAAATCGCACTAATAGATGTTAAAAACTTTTATCAAACTTTGTGTTTACATTTTACGTTGCACTGTTACTTTATTTTATATAAATACTTCACTTTTTTGTTGTACGAGCGGACGTCCGAGACTTAGTTTTTTAGAAAATTTCGATACACAGCCGGCCGGTGATACTGCTGATTCAGGACTAAAAAAGGTTTGCCACGCTTCAATTCTGAAGTGGGGAGTAACTACGTCACCAGTTCCTTTGTGTAGAGAACCACTCCTTTGCTGTTTACAAGCTCAGAAATTGCGTGGTTGCATACTTTTGGATGACGTATACATGGGTGCAGCTTGTGACACATTTGTATGACAAAATGTTGTTCTTGTTTCTGGACGTATACTCTCGACCTTGCGCAATTCCTGTACACTCGATATTGTGCAGTTGCAAACCTTCATAAAACTTTACTAGTTTCGTATATGTGACTTTGAAATAAAAATACAATTTATATCGATTATTCCCCAAAATACAATAGGGCCAGAATTGTACTGTTAAAATTTTAATGTAATGAAGTTTATGTTCATTGTGAGTGTTTACTGTTTTATTATGTTAGTGTGAATTGAACAGATTTAGTTATAGGCTTTGATGGTACAATTCTGGTACAATACTAAATTTATAAAAACATGGTACAAAAGACCATAATTATTGTATTCATTTATTTTTAACCATTATTTGGTAATAATTTAAAGTTTTGGTGAGTGGACTATATAACTATTTTATAAAACGCAGATGTGAATTGACAGGATTCCGACCGTTTTCATTGCAAAACGACAAACACAGCAAAAAATCGTATGTAACAAATAGCGATAAAGTGACAAGCCCTGATGACGTCAGTGGAAGGAATGCATATTTCCGTAAACAACTCAAGGCTTGGCTATATGAACAAAAGCCTGATGACGTAGTTTTCGCCCCACCTACGCAATGCTTAACAAAGGCTCTGTGTCATTTTCTTCTGGAGTGTGAACGCAGCCGGCCAGCGAAAAGTTCACCAAGTGTGAATTTTAACTTTTACACCACCAAAAGTGGATTAAAAACAGTGTTCAGATTATTGTAATACTTCAAGATGTGACCGGTAGCAATCGGCGAACTCATGGTGTGCGAAGTTCGTAAAACGGCAGCTAAGTATTAGCTATCAGAAATCTTTTTATTATTCAAATTCATAATGACCAATTCAATATTAAATTTAAAAGAGCTCATTTATTAAAATTGTACCAGAGAATGAGAGAGAGAGAGAGAGAGAGAGTGCGAGGGAGAGAGTGACTTAAATCATGCTGGGTTGTGCGAATATAAAATATATATATCTATAAATCACATATCAAATGTTTAATATTTACTGTGTAGGTATTTTGGAGGGTTAAAATGTTCTAAGGGTTTGATGTCTGCTAAACGCCCCATGGCGTAATATGTACGTGTTTGGTACAGCTAGAGTCAGTTTTTCATATGTACTCAGAGTCTTTTGGAAAATAAATTGGGTAATATCATTTGGTAAAAATTTTAACAAAGTATTATTATTTCACATAACAATTTCCGCTACTCAAGAGTTCGCTTAAACGAATTCCTGCCCTATAGTAACTTTTAAAGGTAAGTAAAACTACAAGTTATTTACATTTATATTTACTTTCTTGCAAATCAAGATGGCGCCCGACCTTTGAAATTATTGCCTAAGTGTAAAGACGTTAAAATATTATTATCGACAGTAATACGTATTATAACAAATGGCTCCCGAAATAACAGGGACTCTACATAAAATTTTTATGTGGGTAAGCCTACGAAAAGAGTGGAAAAGTTTATCTGAGGTAATAAACCTAATTTTAAATACGTAAACATAACCCAACTTTTACAAGGTTATGTTATAAGGTTGTGTTATAAGGTAATATTAAAATAAGTAAAATGAATACCAATAAAGGTGATAATGTAGAGGAAATAGTTGAGAGTGAGATGGATGTTCAACCAACCCAAATTAGTCAGATTGACGAGCCTAGTACGCTTGCATCTGTAGAGACTTTAACATTAACCTCCATCTCAACTAGGTCAGAAAATAAACCAGATGATACAGCTGCTTTGATGCAGTTATTATTAATGAAAGTTGATAATTTTGATAAAAAGTTAGATGAGCAAAAAAGGATTCTAATATTAAATATACTAATTTAAATGACAAATTTAAGGAACAGAGTGTAAGATTTGATAATTTTGATAAACAATTTAACGAGCAGAAAAATGAAATCAAAAATAGTTTTGAGGTAAATTGTGATGAATTAAAAAACGAAATTAAAAACTGTAACACTAATCTTATTAAGCAATGTGACCAAGTAATTAAAAAGTTGGATGAGGAATTAATCCAAATAGAAAATCAGAAGGTGAGTAGTACGAAAAACGAAGTACTGATTAATAAAGTAAGTAACAGTGATAATTTGAATAATGAGTTTACAGGTAGTAAGAATATGATATTAGAAAATGATAATGAAAGTATTATGAGTGAAAATGAGGTGTTTGAGTGTTTTGAGTCAGAGAGAGAGCTTGGAGAAAGTATTTTTGTTAAAGGGGTGCAGGGGTTAGAATTTTCCTTTGATGTTGTGTTGGGGGGGGGGGAAGAAAAGTCTTCACGTCTTTTTAATAAGGACGAGAGTTCCTTAAATTTATATTTGGGAGACGAAAGGTCTACAAATAGAGTTCCTTGGTGTTTTTGTGTACCTCATAAGTGGTACAGTAATTTTGAGTTAGTGACCCCTGCATATTTGGAGAGAGAGAGAGTGTAACTTGGTGTTATGGTGAGGAATATATAAAGAGAGAAAGTGTAGAGAAGTATTGTGAGAGAAAGAAAGTAATAGAAATTTTTAAAGTAAATAAAAAGTACAGAGAATTGGTAGAAAGGTTAGGCATAGAGATGGTGGATGAAAATAATGAATACTTACCTTGTAGTAACAATGAAATTGAAATAATAATAGGTGATGATAATAATGGTATCAAGTACTTACCTGTGGTAGTAATGGATGTAGCAGGAGATAATTACGATAATAACAAGATTATAACATATGATCTTACTGATGGAGACAGAACCATACTCGATCGTCACTTGATATATGATATTGAAATTGTGAATGAATATGAAATGTTTGATAATTATTGTGATTATAATGTTTCTAATAATAAAATTTATTCACTAAAAAATAAGATAAATAGACCTAAGATTAGAATGCTATTCAACGATAGAGGGTAGATTGTTTTATTGTGTAATGAACATTTAATATATGTGAAAAGTGGTTTTGGAATTGGACTGCTATGGACTGATTTTGATTAATGACAAAATAATGAGTTTGGATTGTATATTTTTCATTGTGTTTATGTGTTAATATAATGTATTTATGTTTTTGATGTTGTGTATTACAGGTAAATGTTATGTACAACATGTATGTTTTAATAATTGTGTTAATAATTAACAATTAATATGTTTTTGTTTAACTAAACAAGTTTAAATAATTGAATAATAATTAAAGATTATTACTCTTAATTACTGAATTAAAATGGTACAAAAGAAAGTTGTACTAATTTGTAACAGAAGTTGTAAATTATTAATTGTCTTAGAAAGTTTCTAATGAAGTTAAATTATTAATTAATATATAATGAAGGTAATTCCTAATGAATAATAATAAATGATTAAGTAAGAATATATATATATTTAAAGTGAGCTGTACTGTTATGAGTAGGTGAGAGATGAATTTTATAAGACAACTGTCAATGATTACAGTAAGGTAGAGTGTTAAAACAGGGATAGAGCCTGGGTATAGATAAAAGCATGTGAGTTATTTAATTGAAGTATATAGGAGTCAGATAGTTAAGAATTTTAAAGAAAATAATACAAAAAGAGTATTAGATATTTAGGGACACCGTAGTTAATGATTATTTGTAGAGGTGAGTAAAGTCAAGGTTAAACATATATTGTTGTTGATGATATTTTGTAGTGGGGGTGAGGTGATAAGGAGTAGCCAACGTATAGTGTTGTGGCAGGTAATAGCGTAGTTTGAGGGAGTGTTTGCCGAATTTTTTGGAAGGGCAAAATATTATGAATGTATATAGCCATGTAGGGAACACCCATCTCTGTACAAAGACGCGCGGTGCTATAGGATTTATCGTCGGAATGAAATTAGTAAAGGTGTTTATAATTGAGAAATTGGTGTCATGATAGGTAAATTTGGTTGTTAGTTAGAAGAAAGGTGAGTAAGAAGATAATAATAAGTAAAAGCATAGTGAATACAGGAGTCACCCAGACTAAACAATGATTAGAAGGTGAAAGGTTAGGTAGTTAGGTAGGTAGAAAATTCAGAGTAGAAAGGTAATAAGAAATGAATAATGAAATAATAATAACGTAATTTGAATATTAATAATAAATTTGAAATAAATTGATAATTATAATAAATAATTGATAGCTAATTAATAAAAGTTTAGAATTAACTAATCAATTAATTGAAATTGTACCTTAATTAAATAATTTAAATGCAACTTTAAATAGATAGACTATGCAAATCTTAATCAAGATTAAATATGAATCAACTATTTCAATGTATTAATATAATGATAATGTGTATTATTAATGTATTATGTATTATGTTATGAAATTAAATTATATGATGTATAAGAAATAGTGTGTGTGTGGAGGAGAAAGAGGGGTAAATATTGTTAACAGCACCAATTATTACCTGTTAATAATAATAATAATTTTAATTTCAATAAGATTTTATTAATTATTCTTTTTTTTCTATAATTTGTTTTTCTCCATGTTTGAGTAATATTGGGGATTTATATGGGGATTTCCATGTTTCTTTTATAATTAAATTAAATTCTTTTTCATATAAATATTTGTTTCTTTTATAATTACATTAATTATGAAACAAAAAGAGTTAATTATTATCCATGGGAATCGAAACAATTTTTACAATTCAGGGTAGTCCATGAAGAGAATGGCAATTCTATGTAATTCTTGTATGTTACATTTTTTGTATTTATATTTTTAGTAGTTCACGCAAACCCAGTGCTTATTAACACAAACCAGCACATAGCTAAGGGGAACCAGATCAGTTAAGGATAGAGTAATATACCAAGCCACTATTTTGATATTTTAATTTATTGTTTCAGTGTTTGGTGATGTTATGACGGCGGTCCTGAGCTGGCCAGCACGTCAGAGCAGGAGCGTTACGCGCCTGATTGGCCTTATGGTGTTGGGATCTTGAAGGAGAAGTCCAGTAATGTCATGCAGGTTCTGTCATCGTCATCAGACCACGGGTGAGTTATTGATTTTCTTTTATATAAATTGTAAGGGGGTTGTGGCGACATATCCTGGCTGATCCCTTTAGGAAGTACGAATGGGTCAATGAAAGTTTTTATGCTTCGGCACAAAATCTTTCATTGAGGGAGTTTTGTGATGGTACAATTCTGGTACAATACTAAATTTATAAAAACATGGTACAAAAGACCATCATTATTGTATTCATTTATTTTTAACCATTATTTGGTAATAATTATTTAAATATTCATAATCCCTGTAAAGTTTTGGTGAGTGGACTATATAATTATTTTATAAAACGCAGATGTGAATTGACAGGATTCCGACCGTTTTCATTGCAAAATGACAAACACAGCAAAAAATCGTATGTAACAAATAGCGATAAAGTGACAAGCCCTGATGACGTCAGTGGAAGGAATGCATATTTCCGTAAACAACTCAAGGCTTGGCTATATGAACAAAAGCCTGATGACGTAGTTTTCGCCCCACCTACGCAATGCTTAACAAAGGCTCTGTGTCATTTTCTTCTGGAGTGTGAACGCAGCCGGCCAGCGAAAAGTTCACCAAGTGTGAATTTTAACTTTTACACCACCAAAAGTGGATTAAAAACAGTGTTCAGATTATTGTAATACTTCAAGATGTGACCGGTAGCAATCGGCGAACTCATGGTGTGCGAAGTTCGTAAAACGGCAGCTAAGTATTAGCTATCAGAAATCTTTTTATTATTCAAATTCATAATGACCAATTCAATATTAAATTTAAAAGAGCTCATTTATTAAAATTGTACCAGAGAATGAGAGAGAGAGAGAGAGAGAGAGAGAGAGAGTGCGAGGGAGAGAGTGACTTAAATCATGCTGGGTTGTGCGAATATAAAATATATATATCTATAAATCACATATCAATTGTTTAATATTTACTGTGTAGGTATTTTGGAGGGTTAAAATGTTCTAAGGGTTTGATGTTTGCTAAACGCCCCATGGCGTAATATGTACGTGGTTTGGTACAGCTAGAGTCAGTTTTTCATATGTACTCAGAGTCTTTTGGAAAATAAATTGGGTAATATCATTTGGTAAAAATTTTAACAAAGTATTATTATTTCACATAACAATTTCCGCTACTCAAGAGTTCGCTTAAACGAATTCCTGCCCTATAGTAACTTTTAAAGGTAAGTAAAACTACAAGTTATTTACGTTTATATTTACTTTCTTGCAAATCAAGATGGCGCCCGACCTTTGAAATTATTGCCTAAGTGTAAAGACGTTATATCGTATATTATTATCGACAGTAATACGTATTATAACAAGGCCATAGTGTGTGTGGAAGGAGGTTACTAAAGTATTAGTAACGCATTAATGAATATTAAAATCAATTATGTTGAGGATCTGATGAGATAACTAAATGATTGTGTTTTGAATTAAGGAATATTATGATAATTTAAGATCACTGACATTTTCAAGTAGATAGTTTGTTCTAAAGTAGTAGATTTAAATGTGTGTTGTTCCATATAAGAATTTTATTAATGAGTTTAATTGTCTTGAAATATGAATTCCATAAGGGAAGGTATTTGTAATGTTGTAATGGGAAATGTTTATTTAATTTCTGATACAATCAGAGTAATATTGTGAATTTTGGGAATAAGATGTAACAAGAGAAGGGTATGAAGAATGTCGATATTGAGGCTGGATGTTTATAGTCTGTTATAATAAATATTGTATTCATATATATGTTAGGAGTTAAGGAAAAAACCAGTGCTTCTTAACTCAAACCAGCACATAGATAAGGGGAGACAGATCATTTAGGGATATGGTATTATACCAGGCCACGATTTGATTTTTTATTTGATGTTTCAGTGTCTGGTGATGCTGTGGCGGCAGTCCTGAGCTGGCCAGCGCGTCAGAGCAGGAACGTCAGGTGCCTGTCTGGCCTTGCGGTGTTGGGATCTCGAGAGAGAAGTCCAGTAAGGTCATTCAGGTGCAGTCACAGTCACTGGACCAGGGGTAAGTTAACTATTTTTTTTATAAACCGTAAAGGGGGTTGTAGCGACATATCCTGGCTGATCCCTTTAGGAAGTAAGAGAGTGTAAATGAGAGTTTTTATGCTTTGGCATAAAACCTCTCATTGAGGGGGTATTGTAACGGGACATTTCAGTCCACATAGTGGTTTAGGGGAAAACAAATATAAATTTTATTTTGTAATTCAAAAGTATAAATAATAATAGTAGAGTTTTGTAACGACACAGACAAGTGCATGAAATCGTATCACGGTCGACATTGTAGATGCAAAAACAACCGATATATTTAGCCAAACGAACTTTGACCGATGAAGTCACCATTTACATAACAGCCAAGCCTGTAAATACGTCATTTGGAATGCAGTGCGTAATTCGCCTCGCCTTGAAACTGGTTCGTCATATTCAGAAGACAATAAGACTTGGTCATGTGACCCTACCACTTCAGAAAATAACGTAATACATTCATTCTCAGTCTGCAGTCATCTTCAGTGCGAATAGCACGTTAAAGTTCCGGAACGTACATCGCGGGCACCCGCAACTAAAAATGTGAATACCGCAAAGTAAAACATGTTAATATTTTGATTTAAAACAGTATTATAACAACCAAGTAGAGACAGTGAGAAAAATTGCAGTAAATTAGCAGTTCGGCCGTAAAATGTGAAAGTGAGAACTATGAAAAACAGCAAACAGTGTAAGCCATAAGTTGACGCCTGGTTAGTCGAATTTCTACCCATCAGCAGGGAAGTAGACATTTCAAAATTATTTAAAATACTGGCACCTTTAAATTGAGCTCAATAAAAAAGAAAGTACTGTGTGAAATTGCGTGAGTGTGTGTGTGGAGGTACCTAATTAATCTAAAAAATAAAAGCACTGGTTTACGTTTAAAGAAGGTAGTTTAGTAATTTTCAGCATCTGTTTCAATGTTTAACAAGTTAATTTGAAATAATATCTTGAAGAAAGGTTGGTGTTAAAGAAAACAATGTATTGTATTTATGTTTTAATCGTAAAAGTGTAGGAGATGGAGGGAGTAGTTCTGTCATTGTCATCAATATATAATAACAAAAATAATGAATAAACACAAGTTTGCAAAAATACAAGTAAATTTGAGGTAAATCATTTCAAAGCAACCATCTTGTTATTTTTTCAGCTCGTCTAATCAGAACCCTGGATCCTGTAAGTATATTTTATGTTGGCAATATACAACATGGCGGCTGCACTAGCCGAAAGTGTAAAAACATAAAGTTTAGCTGTTATGAAATTTGTAAAAGTAAGGAAATAAAACATAACAATGTGTGCTATTATAAATAATACACAATTATAAAATAATATGTAAACATCTCACCTACCTTAGCCCAGGATTCTTCGCACGAACTGTGAATATCAATGTGATTTCAAGGTTATATTAATAATGTACGCTACTCGCTTGTATATAATAGAACTCACGTTTATTCCCTCAAACTTCTTTGCTATATCATTTTTCAATTATTAATAAAACATTTGTAATAAAAAATGAACTCATCGAAACATTTCTTGCCCGAGCTTTACTCCATTCTGAGTTTTTATTCTAATATCTATTATAACATTCTAAAACTATATAAGGTTACCCAGTTTGCTCACACACGACATTCATTCACATTTAAATCCCCATAATTTATTTAGCATGCTCTTTTAATTTGGAATAATCAAATTGAAAAAATGGTTCGTCTTCTACTTAACTGGCGGCGTCCCTCTCATCGCCCCGTGCTGCACTAGGTTGTATGTCCGAAAGTTTTTGTGATTTACCACATTGTTGATTTTTTGCTGGTGCACTACACTCACTTCGTTTTGGTATACCGTTTGATTAATTTTTTTTTATCGTTTTCTATTAATAGTTAAAAGTTTTACTTGTTGTCCACGAGTCGTGGGTTTGCCTGGCCAGGCGTAAAGTTGTTAGGTGACTGCCTAGAGCGTTAACCAAGTGCCCCACTCCCCTGTTACTCAAACCAGAAAATGCACAGCCTGCCTACGATAAATGTTCGTCAACTTACACAAAATACGGTGTTGTCCATGTGTATTAGGCATTGACGATATTTCACTGCCACGAGTCACGAGACTCAGGTGGGCGGAGTTATCACGGACTTCCGTCATCATCCACACCACGTGGCGAACCAAATTTTATAATTTAGCCATTTTTGTTGGCTTCATTTAAGGCTGCATAGCGTCATCTGCGCGCATTGATGGTGTTGCGGGTACTCTGGGTGTAACACAACTCTGGATTCTCGGAATTGTACTGCGTTCCATTACAACACCTCGCTCGCACAGCTATGTCATTGTTCATTGTCCGAATAAAACCGTATTGCGTATGGGACTTGCTGCGTTGGGCACATATACATTTGAATACATTTAATAAAAATTAAAACAAAATAGAATACCCCTTTTCGCCCCATTACAAATGGTAATTTTATACTTGGTATAAAAAGTATTTTTATTATTGGTACTTTCATACCAAGCTCAGATTTTTTACACCCTACATATGGTAGATTCTAGTCTAAAAATATATACAAAATATAAGTGTTAAACAAGTTTAGGACATGGATGAAAAAACACTATGTTAGTGATGAACATTTATTTACATTCACTATGACAAGTTAAGGACAGTAATAATTTAGAACCTCGAATATGAATATTCATAAAAAACTTGGTTTTTCACACTTTCACACTTAATTACAGCAATTGAAGAATTTACGCAAAATGCATAATACAATTTTAAAAGGTTTGTTTAAACCTATATAAAGGATTTTATTCTATATATTCTTTTTAGGGATGGGTCGATACCAGTTTTTCTCGATACTCGATACTGGATACATGATTTTTTCTCGATACTCAATACTTCGATACTCGATACCGTCAACATTTCTAGTTTCAATAAATAGATTAAAAATTAAAAATAAAAGTTGAGAGAACTGTATAATATCAATTAAATTAATTAAGTGTACATATTTAATGAGACAAAATGTAATATCATCAGTATAATTATTTAAATTATTTTTAAGCTTTACATTAAAATTTAAATGAGTTTTTGAAACAGTCCACTTTTACAAGTTTTTGTTCAAAAATACTAGCATTCTCACTCTTTCGGGGTCAAGTCTACTTCTTTTTCTGTCACATATGAGACCTGCTGTGCTAAATAGTCTTTCAGAGAAATTTGTTGCTGGTGGTATACACAAATATTTTATAGCTAATTTTTTTAGTTTTGAAAATTTTGAATTTGTTTTCCAGTAATCTAATGCACTAGAAAGAGGATGTGACAAATCGTCTTTGAGAAATGCAGTGATTTCTTCCTGGGAACTGTTAACTGGCAGTGAATTTGACACATCATTATGTTCTTGCATAATGTTATTGTACAGATACCACATTCCTGGCAATTTATCGGGCTTTGAAGTATGTGACATCTAAAATAAAAGAAAAAGTTCGTGAATGATTGATTTTACGAGTACGTCAGTATTACATGACTATTCCCACATATCTGAAAATCTGGAATAAAAAATTAAAAATCTTACCTCATCATTTTTGGATGCAGGACATTCCTGTTGGTTAGCAAGGTCCACCAATCGGTCTTTAGCAGAATTGAGAGCACTGGGACTGCGAAAATCTCGTCCTTTTAAGCAGGGGTTCAACAGCGTTGCAATGGAACATATTTCATTGTCTTCAATGGATTTATACCTCACGTTCATTTCATCCAGCAACGATTGTTGAACAATCGCAATTCCCGATCCATTTTCTGACGGCTTTTCCAGTTCAGAAATAACACTATTCACAATGGGGATTATTTCGGACACTGACACTGAGGATGAACTTACGGCGAGTGTTGCTTAATCGAAAATATTTAATGTGTCAATCAGTAAATTAATAAGATCCCATTGCGATACTGTAAGATTCACTGGTAAGGAGAGATCAGAGGATGCAAAAACTATGGCCCTCTTTTGCTGTTGAAGTCTTTGTAGCATATGTAGTGTTGAATTCCATCACGTAGGTTCATCCTGAATCAAGCGATGTTGTGATAGAGAAAGATGCTTCTGTGCGGCTTTGAGAATCTTGGCGGATTTTGAGGAGTGTTTGAAACTCCCAACTAGTTGCACGACGAAATGAGACTTTGAATACTTTTTGAAGTGAAAAGTCCATGCTTCAAAACAAGTTGGAATGTATGAGCTAGACACGACAGGTGGGAAAATTTCCTAACGTCATAGCATTTACAACATTGCGACCGTTATCAGGAATCACGGCCATTAATTTATCAATTAAACCCCAAGCTTCTAAAGTTTTCTTTAAAAATTTGCAATATTTTCACCAGTGTGGCTCACTTCTTCAAATGGTATCACTTCAATGCAAATATGTTTAAGATTATAGTCCAGGTCCACAAAATGAACGGTGACACTTAAATAATCGTCGCAGACTGTTGATGTCCACATATCCGTCGTAACAGCTACGCTATTTTGTAGCTCATTTTTTACTCTTCTTTCTACTTCTTCGTACAGTTCTGGAATGATTTGATTAGATATGTGCTTACGAGTAGGAATAGTATATCTAGGTAGATCCCTTTAAGAGGAAACCTAGGCTCAGACATCCTGTCTCCAACTTTTATGGTAGGTCGGAAATATTTCTAAAGATGGGACATTTATGGCTTGCAGTGAGGTAATTAGATGCTCGGGTGTACGGTGAATAAGCAGGAATTGAAAGAAGGTTCTTCCTGACCATATCTCCGTCTTTATTTCTACTGTTTACGATTCGATCACATATAGGCCAATACAGTGAAACTTCGTTAACACGTTCCTCATTAGTACGTTTTATCGCTTATCACGTCGTAATTTTCAAGACCAACGGGCGGGCGAGGGTTGCGACATAACAGGTAGCGCAACTTCGCTCGTCAAGCTGGTAAATACTGTACTGCATTTTTCAGTAGTACGTTTTCCCGCTTTTGACGTCCAAAATTTTTAGTCCCTTCAAAAACGTACTAACGAGGTCCCACTAGTCAACATCTTTCTATAAGCAAACAGCTACTGATATTGCAGATTTTTTGTATGAAATTTCTCAAAAATTTCTAATTACAATTTATGTAGAAACATAAATAGAAACATAAGTATCGAAAAAGTATCGAGCGAGTTTTCTGAAGTATCGCTCGATGTCGATACCATGCAAGTATCGAGAGTATCGAGGTATCGAAAGTATCGAGGACCCATCCCTAATTCTTTTATTTCAAGTGGTAAATATTAACAAAAAGTAAATAGTACTGTACCAAAAAACCAAAATTTAAAAGTAGCAAAACCCCATTAGAGGTAATTTTAAGTGTCTGATAATACTGGTGGATCTTTATTAATACAAGTTCTATGCACTAGCGTACATGTACGTACTTATTTTCAAAAATGATCAAGGGCCGATGTAAAGAATTTTTAAATAGCGAGTATTAGTTATTGAATAAATCACAGAAACTTTTGAGTTTACCTAGATTATCACAGAGATAAACAAGATCTTCACCACTCCCTGATCACGGTATGACGGTTCACTCTGTTATCACTCATGTCTATATGCAATTGTTCACATGCAGATTGTACTGTTGATATTGATGTTCCTAAAAACACAAAAAGTTATATCAAAATGGCAATCCCACGTGCAAACAGTACTAAAGCAAGTACACAATTGATTTAAATGGAATAAATCGTATTGTAGTCCCAAGCCACGTGTTTGTTAACCAAATACACTGTACTCACCGTCTATGGCTTTTTTCCTTGATGTTTTTTCCAGTTTACATGTTTCAAGGCACTTGCCTCATCATCAGAACTTACAAAATCAATCTATGTCATAAATAATGACATTTGTCAAAATATTAAAAACACAATACGGCAATTAAACTATGTACATAAATTCGCTTTAAAAATGTTCGGTGTGCCTTGCAAGACAACATGCGCCATACTGACCTAATCTAAGCCTTATCTCGACTATATCTCATAGCGGTATCGTACAGTATATTTGATTTATACTGTAATTGGTCGTTCAACACATGTGGCTTGGTACTGGCGTCGTTGTATGCTTTGTAAATTTCATATTCTTCAAGGGCGTTCAAATAACTCCCTTTACTGCAGAAATGAAGGGGTATTAAATTTGAGCTAAAATCCGTATAACTGTGACTGTTGTCTATGAGGTGCTTGGCGAAATTTGACTTGATATTGTCAAAGTTGTAAACTCGTGTAGGGGGTCTATGTTCAGAAAATCTTTTCAAAAAACCTCGACCCGTCTGGCCCACATAAAAAGCCTCACAGTCGTTGCAGACTAGCTTATAAACACCCGTTTTATTTTCAAGACTGGTATGTTCACGGGTGCGGAGATTATTCAAGATGTTATTACTAGTCTTATAGGAAACGACTATGTTGTTAACTTTATTAATGGTTGACTTAAAAATCCCCGGCATGAAATGCGTATAAGGTGCCGCAATGTATTTGCGTGCCTTTGTTTCGAGGTACTCATTTCTATTATTTATATCTTTAGTTTCATTTTTAATAGTGTTACTCTTCTTTTTCTTTTGTTTTTTTTTTTAAATATTATCTATTATTCTTTCATTGTACCCGTTGTTAAACGCAATGACTTTAATGGTATTTAACTCTTCGATATAATCCTCGATGCTAAGGGGTATAGACAACAAGCGATGTATCATGCTATGGAATGCAGCTAATTTCTGTGAAATGGGGTGGAACGATGAGGCATGTATGACAGCGTCAGTCATCGTGGGCTTCCTAAATATATTGAAACAGTTTTTTAGTAACAAAATTCTTACTTACTGTCAAATCCAGAAAATGTAACCGACCTCCAACTTCATTCTCCAAAGTAAACTGTATCTTGTTGTTAATGCCATTCAAGTAATTGTGGAGCTTGTCAATTTGGCGATTTGTGCCTTTATACACCATAAAAGTGTCGTCGACATATCTACCATAGAACACCACATTGTAATTATATGTAGGATTTGCAAACAAGAAAGAATTTTCAAAGTAATTTAAGTATACTTCCGCTAGAATACTAGAGAGTGGGGAACCCATAGCTAACCCCTCCAGCTGTCTGAAAAACTGTTTGTCATGTGTGAAATAATTCTGGTCCAAAATCACTTCCAACAATTCTAATATTTCATTTATGCAATTAGCATCCAGTTTATTGGTGTTAACAAGGTTAGATCTTAATAGGCGTAAGGTTTCACTCACCGGTACATTTGTATACAAGTTCACAATGTCAAAAGAAATAAGTTTATAGTGGGGTTCAATCATCAGGTTTTTCACTTTTTCAACGAAATCACAACTATTAATCAAACTTCGATTATTAATCAAATGTAAATTATGTTTTAATATACTCACTAATTTTCTAGCTGCTTTGTAACCGGGAGCAGTGGTAAAATTTACTAGTGGTCTAATAGGAATCCCCTCCTTGTGAAGCTTTGGCAGACCTGATAAAACGGGCGCTTTAGAATTAATTGGTTTTAAAGAACGTCTAGTACGTTCATCAAAGAGATGTGTACACATGTTTAAGCTGCGATTAAGACGTTTTACGTATAAATCCGTGGGGTCAGAGGTTAGCAGGGTGATATTATTATTTGCAATGAAATCGCGTATTTTATCGTCATAATCATTCTTATTTATAATAACCAGAGTGTTACCCTTATCCGCTTTAGTGACAAGGGCTTGATCGTCAGATAGTTTTTTCTTTAATGTTTTTAAAATCCTACGTTCGGCATTATAATTAGTCATAGAAGGAATGGGAGAATGCACGTTATTAAGTTGGTTATGTATAATTTTGTTAAATTTGTTATTTATTATGAACCGTGCTTCATCTTGTTCTTTTTTATCACTAATTGCTTTAATCACAGTTTCGGCACTAGCAACTTCAGTTAGAATGTGCCTTGTGTTGAAGTTCGGCTTATGTAATGGGAGATTGTATTTTAATCCTTTATTTAAAAGATTTTCTTCATCAATATTTAATTCAATCGGAGTCAAATTACATAGTCGTGTATGGAACACGTGTTTACAACTAGTATTACTGGTTTTAGGTATTTGAACGTCTATTAACCTTTGTAACTTGTTAAGCTGCGCCATACGCATATTGTAAACAACAACTTCTATCGTACTGTTTATAAATTCCAGATAATGATCTAGTGCAGCTGGATGTACGTCATTAAGTAGTTGTAAGTGTGCTCCATACAATTTAGAATTAAGAAATGATTTCTTAATATATAACGACCTCAATTCCTCTTTAATTCTAAAAATCTGCGCGTTTTTTAGCTTTCATATCTGCAATAGACGTGCCTTTAAACTTTATAATAGCGTAATTCGGGATGACCTTATTTTTCAAGCATGCTTTATTAAATCTAATATGCAGAATGGTCTTATGCAATTGTGTTTTAATATTCTGAAATCTGTGTACTACGTTATCACGACTATTGTTATTCATATTGATTTAAATGGAATAAATCCTATTGTAGTCCCAAGCCACGTGTTTGTTAACCAAATACACTGTACTCACCGTCTATGGCTTTTTTCCTTGATGTTTTTTCCAGTTTACATGTTTCAAGGCACTTGCCTCATCATCAGAACTTATAAAATCAATCTGTCATAAATAATGACATTTGTCAAAATATTAATATTAATATTTTGACAAATGTCATTATTTATGACATAGACTGATTTTATAAGTTCTGATGATGAGGCAAGTGCCTTGAAACATGTAAACTGGAAAAAACATCAAGGAAAAAAGCCATAGACGGTGAGTACAGTGTATTTGGTTAAGTACACAATGCCAGCCCCAATTCATTATAAAAATAAGTGTACAGCCTCTAATGAATTAAATTTTGTAGACAAATGAGGTTCCATGTTAAAGCTCATGCAATTTTTTAATTTCCCATGCTAAGCATAAAAAAAAATTAAAAAAAACTGTGATGATGGCACACATCTTGGTGATAACCATATAAAAATTTAGCCTTATTGGATGCATAGTTTAAATCTGAGAGCTGAGTAAGATGTGTTTTGGTGTATATGACAATTTTTTGACATTTACAATGCAGGATTGAAGATCATAGATTACATTTTGTCTAAAGAATGAAATAATCTGCTCCATCATAGTCAAAGTGTTGCAGAAGGCTTCTGGTGAATCTGGTTTGCAGTTTATAAACACTACAAAAGTTTCAAATATTGTCGTGAGTAAGCTGAAGATTTTAATAGTTAGATGAAAATTGTGGTTTTATGTCCTGTAAGTTCCCATCACTAGGTGCAATGATAAATAATGGTGCACCTGACTATTCAGACATTTTCACATCTTGTGCAAAACTATTTAAACAGCGAGATTTATGGAAAGATAATTTACTGATATGCACCAGGATGCATGACTTTGTTAAAGAATTTTAGGCAAAAAATATCACAATGATACCATTACTACCATAGTTGCCAAGTATGTCCTAGTGCGATCTTTTCCCAAAAATGACAAGTACCACAAACAAGGAACATTTTGGACTGTTCAATATCTAAAGCAAAAATCGCTGAGCAAGCTCAAGGCTATACCACACAGTGCAGTCACAAAACGTTTTGAAGGTTGAAAAAAATAATTGTCAAACTACCTGCTTTTACATTAATTATTACACACATATATACTGATATTTATATGTATAAATAGTACCATAATATGGTACATATGTGTACTTACCAATTTCAGTCACTGCCGGGCTCATATTCTTCTTTTTAACATGCTTTTTACCTAAGGGGCCAGGATTCATTAACAGCGAGATTTTTGATACACAGAAGGTGACACAAATGATAACACTGTATTATGTTGAAAGTAACTATCAAAATTTTAATTTCCCAGATATGTTTTACATACACGACCATGCGGTCAAAATGGCGTCATATAAGATTACCAAAACAAAATGGTGGTTAGTTTAATAGCCAAAATCATTCTTAATACTCCCCTTTTTGGTTTCTAAATCAAGATCATTGTAACTTTTATATTGCTGCAGCTTTAATCATTTATTACTTAGTATTTAAGTTACACACAAACCAATGCCCTCGGCATATATATTTATGGCCATGTGTTCATTCACTCACTCTCACACACGTTCACCCTGTTACAAGTACATTCGTTTAATTAATTATTCTTGATTAATGAGCTCATTAAAATAATAAAGAAAGATGGTAAAATTGGACTTCTCTTAGTGTTGTTCGGTGTTGCTCCTTCGCTGTTGTTGGTTGACGCCCATGTTGATGGCCGGTGTTCGCCTCAAGTTCTGCTGAGTTTTTAATTAAGTAAATATAAGCACTGATTCTACATGTTATAGTTCATACTGTTACTAAATTCGAGCCTTTATTGCTCCACCATTATACTAGCAATTTTGAGTCTAGTTGTAATAAACTTTTGTTATAAAACTGATCACACAGCGATACATCGCTGTTGATCCTTTGAAGAACTACGCTGAATTGAGAAAGAGGCAAATGTAAATTTGCGCTTGTGTGTGTTTTTTTACGTCATCAAGCTTTGTCATACTGGACAACGCCTCGTTGCACGTATTGTAGTCAGTGCGTCATTGTTTTTGGTTATGACGGAACAGTGTTATTGTCCAATCACAATGCATATTTAGTCATTCGTCACAAACACAGCCATGGCCTTTACCGACTCCAGCACGTCCACCGGTGACCTTGGTATGGTTCTCTTGCTGAATTTGCTTTGTTCCTCCGTATATAGGGACAATGGACCTAACCATTCTGTATTTTAATGATTAAACAACAAAACATAAAATTTTACCCTTAAATCCCATAATTATGGTATTGGTTCATTATGTACTGTTACAAACCCCCTCAATGAAAGATTTTGTGTTGAGACACAAAAACTTTCATTGACTCATTCACACTTTCCTAAAAGGATCAGCCTAGATATGTCACCACAACCCCCTGTAATGTTACTATATAAAAAATTTATCATCACTTACCCTTGGTCCAATGATGTTGGTCGCACCCTCTGACCTTACTGGACTTCTCCTGAGAGATCCCTACACCATAAGGCCATGAGGCACTCTACGCTCCTGTTCTGACGCTCCAGCCAGCCCAGGACCGCGGTCACAACACCACAAAACTCTGAAACATTGCATACAAAAATTTAAAAATAGTGGTCTAGTACACTTCCATATCTACAACTGATATGCTCCCTTTTAGACGCATTGGTTTGTGTTTGGGGCATTGGTTTGTTCTAATTCAAAAGTTAACATAACAACAACAAGACTCTAAAATGTATATTCTTTTACCACCACCAAACTCAATTTCTTCCTTGTAAGAAAACAAACTATATATATAACTACAAGTAACACAATACATAAACAATTCTCTAATATTCCCCAAAACACCTTCACCTAATTATTTCTATCAAACTCAACCTACAACTACTATGGCAGACAAGTTTATTATTCAAATTTTATTACTCAACTTATAATCATTTATCTATTTTGTAAATGGCATCCTACTATATTTTTGCGCAACTTGATGTGTACCTTTAGACTTTCAACTTTTAAAAGCTACTATTCTTTGACACTTGTTAACGTCATTACCCCTGTAACGACCTCCTGACCACACACACTATTGTACCCCCCAACCGAACTGTAGCGCTCGGGTGCCTCTGCAAGGACTGTAAGTGTGGAGGAATTTGTCATCTCCTTTGTCCTTGTTTTGGCTTTACATTTAAACAACAAGATATCATAATATCTAAACTTATATAATCACACGCCCTTAAACGGGTCTACCACCTGGCTCTGCTGTTCCTCCTCGAACAGAGTGGCAGCCGCTGTTCCATAGTTCTGGGGGATTTCCCCTAGGTGCACCCCCTTGTTAATTTCTACTATACACCAATTTCAAGACAGCTATGGTCAAGGGACTTAAATACTTAAATTATGGCCATAGCTGACCGCTCGCCAAAACCACGATTAGTGCTGGTAAGGCAGTAATCGCCCGAAAAGTCGGGGAAATCAATTTCATTTTCTATGTTTTACACTTTTACAATATTGGTACACTGCACGGTTAAAAGCACATACAATATACATTATTTTAAAGGTGTACAGTGTATTTACGCCCCATGAGGCCTCCGATGATGGCAGCATTCTATGTGTTGCTCATCAAGCCATTTCGCTAGCCACAGTAGTACAGGTCACTACTGTTCTAGCCCATTACTTATACTTTAGCTTCTCAGACATCAGCTGTTCTCACACTCCAATTTTGACTTATAATTTACTGACACCAAATAACTACAAAACACTCTTCACTCTTGCTCAAAAACAAGTTCGTTAATTATTTAAAATTTTCACATAGACACTTTACAAGTTCGAGCTTTACCTTTTTTTCACAACTATTTTCACTGCTATAACAAGATAGGAACTACAACAATGGATCACCTGCTCTGCTTACCTTACACACATATATTTCCTTGTTTTCAGAGGGAAAACAAGCAACACTTATTTCTGTATTTACAACAATTTTGACATATTTTTCTTCACATCTTCAAATAAACTACTGGTTAATGGAATACATTTTTTTTTTCTTTCATACAAAATTAATTCTCATTCACACATCTAATCAAGTACCCATTGTTCCTTTCTACACCGTCCAGTACAACTTCAAATTACTAGCATTTTGTGTACCCACTATTTCTTTAGTCTCCCTATCCTGTAACACATAGGCATTCTGCATTTTAACTTCAATTACCTCATAAGGTCCTTCGTAGAGCAGGAAGAACTTCTTAATTTCCTTCTCCTGTGCATTTGATAAATCGTGCCTCTTCACCAATACCAACTGTCCGATTTCATATTTCATCCATTTACCTCTTGTGTCGTGCCTATGCTTCCGTCTTTCTCCTTTGCTCAACAGGTTCTCGTTTGCCAAAAGAATCTTGATGCTCACGTCCGTAGGTGTACTCTCAGGTGGGTAATCAAACAACTGTTCCAATATTCTCGGAGGGCGTGTTCCTTTGATCAGCTCGTGAGGTGTATAGCCGGTGGACTCGTGGGTGGTACTGTTCAGCCAACTCTCTACCTTCTTGACGTACAACGGCCACTCGCTGTGTTTAGCGTGACAATAGGCTCTAAAGATCCTGCCTATCTCTCTCATTACACGCTCAGCCTGGTTGGACTGGGGATGGTACACAGCCGTATGCTTCGTGATGATTCCTTCCCATCCTAACGTCTGACGCCACCTACCACTGATGAATTGCGGTCCGTGATCCGATAATATTATTTTCGGCTTACCCACTTGTATCATGTAGTCCTTAGTCACTTTCTCACTCAATACCCGACTGGTAGCTCTTTTAATACTATACAGCCTCACATACTTAGAAATGTATCTAACATTACGAACACATACTGCACTCCGCCTCTACCCTTTGGTAACGGTCCAAACAAATCCACTGGAACCACATCAAATGGTCTCTCCACTTTTATAAAATTCATCTCCCCTTCGACTCTATAGTTAACTACTTTCGATTTCTGGCATAAATCACAACTCTTTAACAACTTTCTAACCCTTCTCTCCATATTTCTAAAAACACATGACTCTTTCAATACACTCACACACTTCTTCGCTCCGAAATGACCATACCTTAAATGACAATCCCAAATAACCTTCTCAACTAATCCTTCTGGAACTACTAATTTCCAAACACGCTCACCCCCTACTATCCTCTTAAACAATAACCCATTATGAACTTGAAAATACTGACTATACTCTGATCCACTTACCTCCTTTTCTAAACTCTCTATAACCTTACCTGACTTGTCACCTGCTCGCTGCATGGCCTGGATGTCCTTCATCTCCTCTCCAAAATTTCTATCCTCTCGGCTGATCTGAAAAATCTCGATTTCCTTTAAATCTCTACCTGTTTTGTTGTGCAGCATGTCTATCCTTGACAGAGTGTCCGGTACCTTGTTCTCCGATCCCTTGATATATTCCTGCAATATCAGTACCCACCTGGTTAGACGGCTATGAGCAAGTTTACATGTGTTTAAAAATGACAACGCTTTGTGGTCCGTCCTAATTACTGTGCGATTTCCTAGAATGTATGTACGAAACTTTCCAACGGCGAATACTATACTCAATAACTCCTTCTCCGTCGTCGTATAGTTCTTCTCTGCCTGTATCAATGACCTACTTGCAAATGCTATTACTCTATGTTCCTTGTCCTCGCCTTCTTGGTATAATTCCGATCCCAAGGCCACATTGCTTGCATCCGTTTGTAAATAAAACACTCTCTCTAAGTCTGGGTCGTTCATCATTACCATTTGACTGAATTTCTTTTTAATCTCTTCAAATGCTGTGCGCTCCTTCTCTCCCCACTTCCATGTTTTGGTTTTCTGAAGTACTGAGCTCAATCTTGCGGTTAAATCTGCATAGTTCTGCTGAAATTTTCGGTAGAAATTACATAACCCAAGGAAACTTTGTAATTGTTTCACATTCCTCGGTTCAGGGAAACGCATGATTGATTCGACTTTGTCGGGGTTCGCTGAGATTCCTTCAGGCATGATAATAAATCCTAAAAAATTGACCTGTGTCTGTAGAAACGTTGACTTGTCCCAATTCACTGTAAGTCCTCCTGCCTCTAGTTTAGCCAATACATACTCCAAATGATCTAAATGGTCCTCGAAGGTCCTGGATGCAATCAAAATATCGTCCACGTAGACCGTCAAAAAATCTAAGTCCTTGGGCCGCAAAATTTTATCTAAACACTTTATAAAGCTGGCGACGCTGGTGTTCAATCCGAAGGGTAGACGTCGAAACTGGTAGTTCTTGCCATTAAACAAAAATGCTGTGTACTTTCTACTAACCTCTGCTAGCGAAACCTGCCAATATCCAGATGTTAAATCCAACGATGTCATATATTTTACTCCACTGAACTTCTGGAAGATCTCATTTATAGGCTCTGGTGACTCTCGGTCGGGAATTATGATTTGGTTTATTCTCCTAGCGTCCAAACATAAACGTACTCGTCCGTCCTTCTTGATTACTACTACTAGTGGATTAGAATAATGTGATGCTGACCATTCGATTATACCTGTTTCCACCATCCTGGCGAGTTATCTCTGCACCGCTCTTCTTTTTGAGTAAGGGACGGGGTAGCTCCTTTGCATGAACGGTGTGTGTTCCCTTATTTGTAATACACATTCATACTCTCTTGCCCTTCCTGGAACCTCGGCAAACACTCCTCTATACCGCTCTATCACTCGCCATAACGCTGCACGCTGGCCACTCCTTACCACCTCACCTTCACTACAAAATTCATCCGCCCTTAACACCCATACAGCATCATTAATATTACTCTTTTCACTCTCCGACTTACTCATATATTCTGCCTCTATACATGCACTTACCTTGGTATCTAAATTATTCTCACTTACACCCTTCTGTAGTATTTTAACTCTGCACGTTCTAACTTTATCTAATATTTGCTCAAATTTTACTCTTACCGACCGGTCACCCCCATCTAATTCTATCACCTTCTCTCTAAAATTTATAACAGCTTTCGTCCTTTGCAAAAAATCATTACCCAGTATGACATCTAAACTTAACCCTCTTACTACCAAAAATGTGTTTACAAATTCTATATTATCTATTAGAAAACTCAAATGTATCTGTTTAGTTACTCTCTTGCTGCGTACACCCGTGACTCCTGCTACTGGCAAAACTGGAATATCTTTGTTAAAATCTCTTAATTCTGCTACAATGTTCTCTGCTATCACGGAAATTTCGCTACCCGTATCTATCAATGTTTTAAAATTCTTATTTCCTACAGTTACCTGAATTTCTGTCAGTCTGTAACGGTACGAAATTGTAGGGTCAAGATAACATTTTAAAATTACACTCTCCATGCAGTCGTTGATCACCCTTGTAGAACCCCGAGGTAGTCAACCAGATAGGCTGTGTTTATTACAGAATAAAACGTCTATGTTTTGTCTCCGTACTCAAGCAACGTAGACCGATTGTGAAATAACACCTAACTTCGCATCAGCCGTGAATCACGAAAGAAAGTAATGTAACTGCACATTGCGCCAGGCGGCAAAATATTGCTAAACCCTGTGCCTAAGTTATAGCGCTCTTTTAACAACACCAATGGGAGAGCAGACTCAAGATCACTTGACCAGCTCTGTATGCTCAGCTTTAGCGAACTAACGCCAGTTCCATTACAACTCACGGCTGAGCGGCCAGACAATCAGCAGACAGTTACCAGAACAAAAACGGTAGCCTCGGATGAGTTCTTCTTGGTAGGCCGAAAAATACAAAAGTAGGCCTACCAAGTAATATAAAATGTACAAACAGTAAAGTGACGAGTAAATGGCGTAAGGTAATAATAAACTGTGTTTGGAGTGGAGAGTGATTAGTGACAACAGTTCCGGACAATATCGTGTACAACGTTTGGATATTACGCAAATAGGTAACAAGTGTAAAGACAGTTTCATTTGGCCAAAACATTATAATTAATAAAGAGCTCATTAATTAAATAGGAAGTTTTAAAAAGAAATGTAAATTGAGTGAGTGTGTGTATGGGTTATCAAAAGTACTGGCTCAACTAGAAAGATGTAGTAGTAGTCTATACAAAATTATTGGACTAAAATTAGTAAATCATTTTAAATATAAAGAAAACATAATAATCAACGATAGAGTAACTGGTAAAAATTAAAAGGTTCATTCTTCTATAAACATGTGTTAGTGTAGTTATTTCGCCGTAAACCATTTCCTAGTTTTCTGTGCTGACAACTCGTTTAACGATCTTTGGGATTTTCTGAGTTTTATTATAGTCAGATAGCGGAATTTTTATAAGGGCAAGAGTGTTCAAAGTTTACATGTAAAACTAAAAAACATGTTGGCGACCTGGGTAATTTAATAAGGTAAGTTTTACGGGGATTATGACGGTAAGTAAAATTCTGGCAGTGGTGAGTATTATGATGAGCGTATTATTTAGTTAAAGGGTAAAAGGCGAGGACCTTTACAGCGACGCCCCTGCCAGGATGTTCGTATAAATATTATAGGAGCTAGACCTGTTTTAAAGCACAGAAAGTAGGATTTGGTAACGGCGTATTTGTATAATTTGCAATTATTGTTTAGATGTAAAAAATAATATAAAACAAAAATGGAAAATAATAGTGACAGAATCAACAACACTGACTTATTTAGCACTAGTACAGATGATCAGGTGGCAGATAATAAGGAAAATAATGATATGAGTGAATCTGATTATTTTTTAAATATAATGAATATGTTGCGAATGATTGATAAAAAATTAGATGAGAGGGCGGAAATTTTGAACAAGGGTTTTGATATGATGGATAAACGTTTTGACGAGATGGACAAAAAGTGGGATGAATGGTTGCGGGAACTAAAGACAGACCAATTAAAAGAGAGTACAGAAGTTGAATCAAAACAGGTAAGTGATAGTAATGTTGTTAATGATAGTGAGGGAATAATTAACCAGGTGAGTGATAACGATAATTCCAATAATGAATTAATAAATAACAGTGACAAAATAGTGGGAGAGGTAGTGTTGACTAGTGAATATAATGATGGTGATTACAATTCTAAGGTAAGTGAGAGTAATGCAAGTAATTATAATGATAAAATAACATTAAATAAGAATAATGATTATATAGCTGAAAATGGGGTATCTAAGAATGATACGGTAAGTAACAGTGGTGAAATTAAAAACGTGGTGTTAGAGTGTAAGGTTGTGAGCAAGGAAAGTGTTGATGAGGTTATAAGTGTGTGTGTAGAGAGGTTAAATGGGCAAAGGGCAGATGTTCCCCAAGTTTATGGTGAAACAGAGTTTTCACAGGTGTTTAATGAGGACAGAGTTTCCTCCTGTATTTGTATGGAAGATGAGGTGTCTTCAGATGGTCCCTGTATTTTTTGTGATTTAACTGGTAAAGCCAGTAGAGGTAATAAATATTTAATGGTGCCCTTTGCATGGAATGGGAGAGTTCAGTATGGTTATGAGAGGTGTTGTAATGAAAGAGAGAGAAATAAAAATTTTTGAGATTAATAGAGGTTATGAAATGTTGGTGCAGGTGTTAGATATTGAGAGAGATGAAGAAAGTGAATTGCATTATGAAACAGAGAGAGAGGAATATTTGAATAAAACTGTTATAAATGATAAAATAACTGACTTGATGTTGAGAAAAAATACTTACGGAGACTGGACAAAATTAACTGATAGCGACAAGTTTTATGGCATAACAAATGGTATAACGAAGGATATAGAGTTCATGGTTTATGAAAATAATAATAATAAGTTCGAGGTAGATAAAAATGATTTAGTCTACAAATATGTTAGATATCTATTTGACGATGGAGGCTAGATTTAAGAAATCGGAGAAGGAACAGTTTAAGTATGTTAATATATGGTGATGACCCAGCTGATTTTGACATTGAAGTATGATATAACTGAATAAATAATGATGACGATTTGTAAATAAATGTTTAGTAAATTTATTTGTATGTATTGTAAAATGTCAGGCAAAACAATGTGTATGTAGGTAATTGTGATAATGATAATATTAATATTTGCAAGTTAAATAAATTAATTTTGAAAACAGTAATTAGAGAATTGTAATTGTTTTGATAGCAACTGAACTTGTATTTTCAATAATTAATTTATCTAAAATAATTTGAGATGTTTAAATATTCTGATTAATTTAAAGGTTGTATAATTGAATATTCAAATGGATTTAAATTGTTTTATGAGATTTGACATTAATAAATAAATGTTAAATTGTTTGTATGAAATTACATTGTTGTTAAATGTTTCAGAGGTTACGTGCAGATATTGGTGTGTGTGTGTGTGTGTGGGGTGTGTATTTTGTGTTCAGGTCAATAGGTGGATAATGTACTGTGAGTATAAAGTTCATAATACCAATCAGATAGAATAAAATGGTTACAGGTGTGAAAAGAGTTTAATTCAACAATAAAAATGAATTGAGATAATGGTATTAAATGAAAACTGTAATTAAAAAAGTAATAATAACTGAAAGGTGAATTAAAATTATAGTTGGTTTGAACTGAAATAAATAGATTTTGACAAATATGTTAACATTAATAGATTTATAGAAACAAAAAATTTGTAGGAAGCATATGTGTCAGTATATGACGTAACCATGAATGTTGAAACTGAGAGTGTTTATAACACAAGTCTGGCAGACCATTGTTTATGTAAACAGGTGTGTTGTATGTTGTGACTAAGTTCTACAGTCATGCTTGGTGACAATAACAAAACATGTTGTAGTTTGATGAATCAGTATCTTGAGCAAAATCTTATTGTGACATAAAATAATTTGAAGTTAATTTTTTCAGACAAAATAATAATGAGGTAATTACTGCAACTCAGAGTTTGAGAAATAAATAAAATTAAATTAATTTGGTAATTAAATTAATAGAAACGATGATTTTTAACAATGAACTTAACTTTATTTTCATTTGAATTCAAATTGGAATTATAATTTAAATACTAATTGATGAAAAAAAAAACTAATGACTAAAATATGTATTAAAAAAAAAAAAAAAAAAAAAACTGAAAGAACGTTTAAGCTGAGATAGTGTTTGGAAAATAAGATGTGTATATTACTGTCCATATAGACTTTTCATATGTCATGAATTTTTTGTCCTATACATATATAGTAGTAAGGATAACTTGTATAATCTATGTATTATTTTGGAGGGTAGCAGTGTATGGGTAACGTTCTTTAATTTGACCGGACTTATATGCACCATTGTATTGTGTATATCCTATATTGTTTTATTAACGCTATGTTCTTGGGTTAAGAGATATTCTATAATATAAAATGCGCCAGTACGTTGTCAATGAACCAGTACGGCTAAGAGGAAACAAATCAGTTGTGGTATATGGAGTGATGGAAGGCCGCTTGTCGATTTTTTAATTGAATGTTTCAAAGTCAGGCGATACTGGGGCAGGCATCTGTCAGAGCTTATGGTGGTGGGATCTCGAGTAGAGAAGTCCCGTAAGATCGGATGGGTGCTGCCGCAGTCGCCAGACTAGGGGGGTAAGAACCCACAATTTTAGTAGAGCGTATAGGGGGGTTGCGGCGCCATATCCTCACTGATCCTCTTAGGGTTTAGGCAATAAGAGTTTGAACGCTTCGGCCTTCAACCTCTTATTGGGGGGGGGGGTATTGTAACGGTACAAAATTGTAGGGTCAAGATAACATTTTAAAATTACATTCTCCATGCAGTCGTTGATCACCTTTGTAGAACCCCGAGGTAGTCAACCAGATAGGCTGTGTTTATTACAGAATAAAACGTCTATGTTTTGTCTCCGTACTCAAGCAACGTAGACCGATTGTGAAATAACACCTAACTTCGCATCAGCCGTGAATCACGAAAGAAAGTAATGTAACTGCACATTGCGCCAGGCGGCAAAATGTTGCTAAACCCTGTGCCTAAGTTATAGCGCTCTTTTAACAACACCAATGGGAGAGCAGACTCAAGATCACGTGACCAGCTCTGTATGCTCAGCTTTAGCGAACTAACGCCAGTTCCATTACAACTCACGGCTGAGCGGCCAGACAATCAGCAGACAGTTACCAGAACAAAAACGGTAGCCTCGGATGAGTTCTTGGTAGGCCGAAAAATACAAAAGTAGGCCTACCAAGTAATATAAAATGTACAAACAGTAAAGTGACGAGTAAATGGCGTAAGGTAATAATAAACTGTGTTTGGAGTGGAGAGTGATTAGTGACAACAGTTCCGGACAATATCGTGTACGTTTGGATATTACGCAAATAGGTAACAAGTGTAAAGACAGTTTCATTTGGCCAAAACATTATAATTAATAAAGAGCTCATTAATTAAATAGGAAGTTTTAAAAAGAAATGTAAATTGAGTGAGTGTGTGTATGGGTTATCAAAAGTACTGGCTCAACTAGAAAGATGTAGTAGTAGTCTATACAAAATTATTGGACTAAAATTAGTAAATCATTTTGATACGTCAGTACAATCGTGTATTATGTTATACTGTTATTAGCTAAAATGTAAACAAGTAATTATGAGCACTGTACTACCTGTTGATTAATCGTAATGATTAATTTATGAACACTTTAACGATCTGATTATATGATCGTTTTTTCACTTCACTAATATTCCCACTGGAACGAGGTAATTTACTTCTTGAATAAGCTACTGCTTTTTGGTTATGTTGATAATTAACCTCGTTCATACACACGCACTATTGGTTTAAGTTCACTACTGTTTTCGATGCACAGATTGAATTACACTTCTTCCGTACCGTTGGTTTATAAAATTACGTTGATTATTTGTTCTGGATTTGTTGTTGCTGGTTGAGTGAATTTTGACAAAAAACCTCGTGTTTACTACGATTCTCGCTTATATAATTTTTCATCAGTCGTAGAGCGCCGTAGTTCTTACTAAACTCGTTCGTGATTGGTATAAATTATGTCATGATGATGTAATTCTATTAATAGGCATTACATATCTGTATTTTGGCGTCTACTTTCAATATTGTTAGTGTTCTTCGTATTCAATCTTAATTCACCAATTTTATGATGCTAACGTTAATATCTTGGCTATTACAACTCCATTTTGGATTCTATTACTATCATTTTACAGCTTATTTATTTATCTTTAATTTGATATGGCTTGATGCCAGTTTAGTTACAGTTTTCATTAAGATTTCATTGATTTACACTTACTAGGACTTTATAACGTGTCAAAATTGGGTAATTTTATTTACTGCATTTATGGGGTATTTGTATTTTATTTTATTTCAGTTTTCGGGGTTTCATAAAAATGTTGCAAGTTTTAATCCCATTGTGAAAGAACACGTGGAGACGATAACAGTTAGAACAAAGGCAAGACGCAGTATTCCGTTGTGAAATTAGTACCGAGGTATGCATCACCCTAGAGTCTGAGTTTTCTCAGAACTGTGCGTGAATGTGACGGCGCACGCACGTGCGACACAGGTATGCGCGCTGGAGTGACGCTCCTTCAGAAAACTCAAAATGGCCCAGAGGGGAATCGTTGCCGTTTCATTTACCATGAGGCCGGATACGAAGACCTAAGGACCGCCTCCTGTTAGTGACGTCAGACTAGCAGTGCCTAATATCGTCGGCACTCACTGCAGAAACAATCACTTTATAGCATGTGCTTAGCCAATAAGCTACAGCAACTCAACTTTGAACGGCGACGAAATCCTTTGGCTATGGACAGTAACTTCCTCCCGCTCGCCAAAGACACCAGCCCAGTCTTACTCTGTTCGTGTCGGCCGACACCAGAGCCAAGTGCGCTCTGCTAAATTTCATCAATTTTTTTTTTTATATAAAAGTGAATTAACCGCTTTTAAACAGTGACAGTGGAGTGAGTAATGGACCGGAAAATACCAAAGTCGAGCTCGGACATAATTAATACAAAATGCAAAATTCATAATTCGAACTACAACCGCGTGCCGGCAGGGAAGGGGGTTTAACACAAAATGTTAAGGGGATTTTATATTTGAAATGAAGTTTTTAAAATAATGTATGTGAGTATATGAGTGAAAGGCAGGCTGGGCTATCTTATTAAGAGTAAGTAGTATTATTTAAGTATATGAAAGTAAAATGTATGAACAAGAATTACACAACATTTGATGACATGTAAGAAAATATATTTGGTAAACAAAAATTTAAAATTGCAATAGTTGATCATTAAAAAACTAATCATTTCTCTTCATAAAGATGTGTAGAGTTAGTTACTTCGATAACCCATGAAACACATGTTTGTATCTAGCGTTCGTACGAAACAATCCTGGACTCAGACAAACGAAACTATAAAGGTAGGTGGAAGTGATATTTATGTATTTTATATATTTAAAAGTGTATTTGAACGTCACAACTTTGGTTACAAGCGTCGTCTGCTAACAATGGCAAATCCAACTATTAACATTTTTCTAATATTTGATTAATTATTCTTACTTTCTACCTTGAACATGATTAAATTATTAAAAGGAATACCTTCTTATATATAATTGCTGCATTCAGCTGAACAATATTAATTATCTATTTAATTATGTTGATTTACTAACATAAACTTTCATAATTTACTATTTATATTTTAACATGTCCTTCTCATTTCTTATTTGTATATCACCTATGTAGTGGTACTTTACATTCTATTCATTATAGTCATGTCTCTACTATATTATGTTTAGTAGTGTTTCTATTTATTGATTTAAATTGGTCATTCAGGATCTGTTATCATTATATTACAATGTTTGTTCCCTGACTATTATTATCTTTTGTACACATTTTCCTCACTTATGAAGTTACCTAAACACATATAGTGCTTACATTTATAGTTATTTTTAATTTATAATAACACATACTTGTTTTAATTTTATCTTTTACAGGTTTGTGGCTACCTCTAGCATAGTACATTCTAGTTGTCTTTTCTATATTATTGTTCTACTTAGATCAGCTAATGTGCTGTTATCTATTCATAATATATACTACAATATTATTCAAGTCAGTGGTTATTTTATTTACACTGTCTGATATGATTTATCAAACGGTTTTTATTGGGCTCACTTGACAGTTTATTTGGAAAACTTGTCTTGTCATTTTGTCTTTGTCATTCAGTTTATTTAAGTTGTAGTGTCATTTAGTACATGTAGTGGATTCATCACTGTTTACTTGAATTCCTTCTCTTCTTTTCTTCCTTGTTGGTTTATTATTTATATTGTTACATTCTTTCTGGTTACTCATTTATAGTTCTTTTGGTATTATTCACCCTTCTGGTGTTCATTATTGTTATGGAACATTTTGTGATGTTACAATGTTGGCAGTCAAATGAGGTTTCTGGTGTATTACAGAATTACAGTGCGGGTAACAGATTAGTGATTTTGACATGCAGGAAGTAAAAATGGCTTTACTCCTGGTGCTAAATTTTTGTACAAACTTGGAAAAGTACCAGTGGTGACTATCATGGGCAGATGAACTATGAAAATTATAAAAAATGGGTTGAGAATAAGTTGTTGGCAAATATTCGGCTGGAATCAATAACAGTTATGGACAATACGCCGTATCATTCTGTTTTAGCTAAAAGATTCCGATAAAGTATTCTACAAAACTCGATATGATACAATTTCTGAGAAATAAGGGTATTAATTGTGATGAAGGAATGAGAAAGGAACATCTTTTTCAAATTATAAAACTTCATCGCCCCAGAGAAAAGCAGTTACAAGATTGACCAATTTTTATCAAGTAAGTGTCACACTGTTGTACGGCTTCCTCCCTATATGTGTGACCTCAATCCTATTGAACTTGCCTGGGCAAAAGTTAAAAACTACATACGAAATTGCAACAGTCATAGAAGTCATAATTTTACGGAATTGACTGAAATAACTGAGCAAGCAATAATGTCGGTAACTGAAAGTGACTGGGTAGGGTACTGCAAGAAAGTTGGGGAGGTAGAGGACTACTGCTGGGAAAGTGATGGGGTAGTGTCAGACGTTATTGGCAAGATTATTATCACATCAGGTTCGGATGATGGTAATATCAGCAGTGACAGTGGTGACAACATAGACAGCAGTGACAGTGACTCTGATTGCGGTTTCAATACTGACAGGGAAGAGGAAACAGATGAGGAGTTAGCTCGCCCTCTTTAAAATGTAAGTCATCTATTACATTTCGAAATGATAATCTATGTGAAATTAAAATTAGATTTTAATACTAATAATATTTAACAGTGCCAATTCTTGTACAACACATAGAGTCACAGTTATCTGGTTTAATGCTCAATGAGAGGAAAGTGAGCGTTGAGTGAGTTTTGATAATGCATGTGAATCGGGATTTCTCAGTAATTGCTGACTGTTTAACGCAACTGCGCGTCCGTGTGTCTACGCTCTCTCTCTGCCCGGGTTCCTCTCAGAGACTTGGAGTTCAGTCTAATGCAGTAGTTATCACTGGTGACCAATTATCCCATCTTTTTATCATACAATTTTGTACACATATGACAGCCAGTCTGATGTTTACACATTCTGTGACAGTACATATCTAGTCACAGGTATAAAACCGGGGTTCAGAGTTTTAATTAGATCAAAATTAGGAATAAAATCATTTTACTTTGTGAGCAATGTGAAACAGTGGCGGATGAAACAGTAAGGAATGTGGGGTGCGCCTGGTAAACAAGTTAATCAAAAGCTATTTTTAGCTCTGTCTAGCCAGAGTGTTGCCGATTTAACCCAAAAGTGGCCACAACATCGCAATTTTCAACAGACGTCACAATCACAATGACGTCAAATCAACATGTTACACCTATGGAACATAAGAAAACGCAGTGAGAAAACGTCCAGCGACATCCGAAATGACGTCGCCGATGTGGAAGGAGTATCACGTGACCGGCTTTTATATTGGCTGCACATTGACTAAATTCATTCTCTCTCGATCAACACTTTAAACCGGCTGGGCGTACTTGATCAGCGTTCGTCAGTCGCCATGTTTTCTGTTCCGCATAACTATTAAAACCAGCTGGTTGGATATAATTCAAGTCCACAGACAAATCAGTTTTGGCAGTGTAAAAACAGTTTAAAATGTAATTCAACATAAGTAAAATCAATAAACAGTGTCGACAACCAGTGACGAGGCAATTAAACAGTTTTTAAACAGTTTCGGACAATTATTGAGTGCAGCAGTTATTAGTGGAACCAGCAATGACGCCGCAAAATGGATAAATTTTTTCGATAAGTACAAGACCTAGGCAATTACAAAATAACATCAATCATGATATTTTAAAGTAATAGGGGGGTTTGAAAGAATGAAAGCGAGCGTGTATATGAAGTACTGGTGAGCCTTATTAAAAATTAAGTAAATGTTTCACTCTATTATTCCTTATGTATGTTTATAAATATGATCTATGAATCACCAGAGAAATGGGGGCAAACCCCGTTAATGTTTTAACTGCAATAAAATAATAAGTTCAATTTACAAAGACCACGTGTTAGAGTGATTTATTAAATCCACTATCTCGATCTGTTTGCGTCATTTAAATCCTCGCCTAATGAACTCTGGGGTTACTGGATATAGGTAAGAATTGGAATGTCACTGGTAGGTGGTATTTTGGGAGGGAAAAGTGTTTGTAAAAAGGAAGTAACTTTACAATTGGTGCCGTGACCATGATTATTGTTTATAAAAGTAAATAATTTGTAACTTTACAATTGGTGCCGTGACCAGGATGATTATTGTTTATAAAAGTAATTCGTAAGTAACTTTACAATTGGTGCCGTGACCAGGATTATTGTTTATAAAAGTAAATAATTTGTAACTTTACAATTGGTGCCGTGACCAAGATGATTATTGTTTATAAAAGTAACTCGTAAGTAATTTTACAATTCTGTATACATCAGTCTTTGGAAGAGCAGGGCCTTGGATCAGTACACCACTGATGATAAATATTGAAGCAGAAATAAAAATTTGTGGCGCAATTAACTACGGACTACATGTCAACAGTTCAGAAGAATTTGACAGAACTGACTTCAGCTACAAAGTTTTAATGTTTGATGAATTCTGAGACCATTCTTTAAACACTTTGGCTGCCTAAATTCCCATACAAAACTTGTGTACATGAAAAAACAAACCTTCCATGCAATGCAGACCATTTATACAATTTGTCAGTTAATTACTATATTATAATCACATGATATCAGAAAATACTATTTACTTTTTTATAATGGAATTTCTTCTTCACAGTAGTATACAATTATTCATGTTAAGTTTGAAAACTTCAATTTTACATTAGTTCTAAAAATACCATTTTTTAGAAAAAAATGAAAAGTGTAAAAAAGTAATACAACCCTAAACAAATATTCTAATAACTACGTTACAGAGCCAAAAATCACTTTAAATATCACCATATTATCACACCTTTGCTGTCCCTAATAATATAGAATAATTTTCCTTTAATTCCACTAGTCGTTTGACTTTCCATTTTTTGGATTTAATTAGATCATCTGATGAACACAGGTTATCCTATTTCTTTCTTGTTTGATTACACTGACTGTAGTGGCATATATTATCAATTTAAACTCTAAAATAACAATCAATAGTGGAAATTATAAAACTTGATGAGGGGCCAAAATTTAACAATAAAAAGAGGTCCCATCCAATAGTATGTTCGCTACTTAACAACAGTTTACAGAAGTTTTCTACCCTGTCAAATGATGAGATGAACAAGCTCTACTCTTGAATTTTTTATGAATTTTTCATACAAAAAAAAATATAATACATACACTGGGGCTCAAGAAGAAAAGTTCGACAGTATTTAAAAGTTTGAAATGTTTTGAACTACACATGAGCAGAATTAAAAATTTGTCAGCGTCAGTTCTGAAGATCACAGTTTTCCAGAATTCTCTTTAGAAAAGTGTGAATTTCAAACCTATTAAAAACTATTGTACACTGTCATAAGCTAAAGTTTACAAAGAATTTTGATGTGGTCACGCACACTAGCAAAATATAATTTGCTTTTTATATAGATCAGATAAGGCAAACTACTTGTTGTTTGTTTACTTCTAGATGTTTATTATTTTTCTGAGATGTTTATTTATATATTTTTGTCTTAGTAACAGTTATTCTTGGGTGTGTGTCCGTGCGTGCATGCTTGTAACAACACATTACACAAATCCAAGTAGCAGACAAAACTTACCACCCACAACCATTTTGAGTTTTTTGTTGTTACTCCGAAGTTTTAAAGAATCTTCTGCTGTTTTGATAACAGCTTCAGTAACTTCATTGCATCCACTGATGTCAAACAGTACAAGTTCATTACACAATGACACAACACTGAAACAGAATATCATGAACATCATAAATTTGTTCAGCCAGCCATTCAGCCAGGACTGAAATGAATAGCTTTATCTTCAAAAGGTGGCAATGATCTTTTTGCATAATGAAAAAGAAGATAAAAATAATTTTATTTAAAAAAGTAATTAAATATTACTTAAAATAGTAATTTATATTTGTTTGATTTTCTGACCTAAGGTGTTTGTTTTTGTAAACTATACTGATTGTTTATTTTCATCTCATTAATATTATATAATCGACACATACTACTGAGATAAATAATTACTGTGTACTGTTATGCAAATAGTGATAACTACTCTAGCCTACAAATAGTGATAATTTGTGTTTGCATTTTTTGTTACTACGTTAGAATGAGAATGTAAACTGCTGTAAAAATGTTCTTGCATAATGCCATACATTTCACTAATCTGATGGCAACCTGTAATAACAGGGTGAACTTTAATCCAAAACAGAATGAATTCCGATGGTGGTGGTGTCTGAACTAGCAAGGTTTTACTATACTTGATGTTTATGCACACTGACACATCACAAAGAGAAAATGGAGCCTGATTTGATCAGACTAAGTTTCAGTAAATTCATTTACAGGTATTATCTTAGCAGCATTCAAAGAAACTTCTGACTGCCATATTCTGAAATTAGTTGGCACCACTGTCCTGTTATTAGTTCAACAACCCACAAATGATGTCTACCCATAACTTTCTATGCTGTCCTTGTGTTACAAATAATTAATATGTGACAACTATATGTCGTAATTTGACAACATATCATCCACAATAAGATGCAGTGTTTCTTTCTGTAGTTTGGATATGCAAGCTTCCAAATGTGCATCAGTAATTATAAATATAAATTGTATACAATTAGTGCTACATACAAGTGCAATTACACACTTCGCAATGAACACGAACTCCCGCATTATTCTCACAGTACATTCTACAAGGATTGTTCAATAGAAACAGGTTTAGAGGCTGTAAAGCATTTTTTATTCAACGATTTTAAAAGAAGTTTCCAATAACATTAAAGCACGAGTCCCAATGTTGCACTAAACTGTAGATTCCCTGCTGATAAAATTCTTGCGGCTGTTTGTGGAACCATTCAGTAACAGCAAACTCTACCTCAGCGTCTGATTTGAACCACAGTCCTTTTAGCGATTTCTTTAATGGGCCAAAAACATGATAATCGCACGGGAACAAGTCGGGACTGTAAGGTGGATGCTTTAAGACTTTCATCTTCATTCGACCAAGCAGATCTTGAATCGTCTGGGCTACATGGGGTCGAGCAATATCATGCAGAAGAATGACACCATTTGTGAGCTTCCCGGGATGTTTATTCTTAATGCTGACCCATAAGCGTTTTAAGCTGTCTGCATATCGCTCAGCGTTGATGTTGACACCAGGTTCTTTAAAATCTAAGAGCAGCACACCCTGAAAATAAAAAAATACGATCACCACTACTTTTCCTGCCGAAGGTTGGGACCGACATTTTTTTGCCTTCAGAGATTGTGCATGCTTCCACTGCATATTCTGACGTTTGGATTCTGGTTCGTAGTGATAACACCAAGACTCATCACTGGCAACAATTTGGTGTAGAAAGGCATTACCTTGTTGTTGACAGCGCATCAAATGCTGCAATGATAAGGCCGAACACAAATTTTTCTGCTCATTAGTAAGCAGTCGTGGAATCCACTGAGCAGTAACTTTGTGACAGCCAAGACTATGAAATGATGGAATGAATAGTTCCCATGCTGATGTTCATCATAACTTTCATCCGCGTATTTGCATGTAAAGCAGTTCCCAGCTGTCTCACATTTTCATCTGATGCTACAACACGTGCAGGTCCAGGACGGGCCAAATCTTTTGTGGATATTCTTCCTCGTCAAAATTTATTGCACCATTCAACCACTGCCGTATGAGAATAACTATATACAGCTTTCATTTTGGTATAAATATCCATTGGCTGACGGCCCTCAGCGGCCAAAAACTGAATAATGGCACGCATATTATCTTTGGACGGATTTCCTATCATAGACGCCATTTTTCAACACAGTCACAATGCTTAGAAAAGAGCAAACTGCAAATATTTATGACAGACACGTCACTAGTATTGTTATAAACCCTCGGCTCTTACGGTTGCGGTGTTCTCGTTCTTTCTGCCCCAACGTTGCCGGCATCAATTTGTTACTACTCTCTCGTGTCACCTAATTAGGTCCCACGTTATGAGCGTCAATTTGTTACGGAACGGTGTCCTTCTCCTTTAAAACCCCACTGTTGGGTTTGTCAATTTGTTTTGAATTACTTTAATTATGTAAATCTCGGAGATATTTGGAGTTGTGGGATATATTGATGTAATTAATTAATATTAACTTAGCTCTTTAAGAAATATCAGTGTTAGTGTATCTAAAACTTAAACAATTTAAGCGTTATTCTACAATTTCATCCAACCCTATTATACCTTGAAGAGAGTTATGTCTAATTTTGTATTTTTACGCTCTCTCTTTGGTGTCAGATAATTCCGCTATAAGCGCTGTAGTATCGGCTCAACGAAACTTATAGGTTATTTCGATGTTTATGTTAACCAATTATTCTATACTTATTCAGTTACTTTTTTGTTCCCAGCTCATTAAACCATACTCCAAATAACAAGATTTTACAAATATATAAACATTGAATGACGTTTACTTATTTAACATTGAATAAGATATGTTCTAATTAACATATGCTTGGGCTATAGATTTCATGAATCGATTGTTGATTATTCTAATCCTTTATTTAAATTTAGTTATATAGTGTTTTGATTTGTAATTAATTTAATTCAGGGTGTGAAGGTTCTTGTAACTGTGGGGAAGATTAAAAATACATAGATAAGAATGCAAGATTTACAAATTTGAAGTGTTGTGTAGTTAGTATGATTAATATAATAATAATTTACCAGACTGGAACGAAGCAAATCGTGTAGGCGGTTGATCGCTAAATTTACTGTTCTGGACGATTATGCCGTACGATTTTCCTTCTTCGGTTTAATAAAAAGGAATTCTTGTCCTGTCCACTTCGGAAATACAGCTCTCTGGATTAATTTACAGCCCGATTGATGTTTCTTCTGCAACGCCAGGATCCAAATAAGTTCTTCTTTCGGTTGAAGCAATTAGTGTTGTTCCGTGTATTTGAAAGGTTATAATTTCTGGTGTAGTGAATATTATTAATTGTGATACTGTTAATTCTTTCTATTTGGTTTAATATCTCATCAATTCCCTTCGGATATGGGACAGTTCAAGTTCTTTCTTGTAGAATCCAGTTATTTATTCTCTATTGTGATTTCATATTGTAGTGTTATTTGGTTAAACTGTACTGGTGATAGACGTAAATATTGTCATTAGGATTTTGTATTTTATAATCGTGTCTGATAGTTTAGAATATTACGATTAAATAGATTATTCTTGGGTTTTTTAATCTCATCACATTCAGTTCATCAAAGCAATTATTGTTAAGTCAACAACTTCCTCTTCTTCTGTCGTCCCTAGCAACACATGACTTCTTCCTTCCGCATATCTTGAATATAGTGTTTATTTCATATATTTTTTGTCTATTTCTTATCAATTTGCTATCCTATCGGAATGTAACTTTACTGATAGTTGGTTTATTATTTTCTACACATATTCTGCTGGTTTTTTGATATAAGCCGGTTTTTTTTTTCTTTTTTTATATTTAATCCACTTTCGATATTAAATGTTATTAATCGATATCATGGCATTATGGTATTATCATAATTTGTATAAATTTTATTATATATCATTATTAATTTAATGTTTTTTCTAACTCTTCAAATCGTATTTATTAATTATTATTAATTGATGTACCTAACCTTTATGTTATGAGTGTTTATATAGTAGTTTTGGCTGTTAGGCCTTTTATTGTAAACAGATCTACCTGTGTTTATAACTGGTACACATCTATAGCCCCTTTTACATAAATTCATACATATAATCAAATCTTAACTATTAACATTTACATAAACAATTATTTTTTCCATATCTAATAACAATTTTATGTTGACCTATTGATCACATATAAGAAAATTCAAATCTATTAACATTAATTAGCTGCTTCACACTTCATTCTACAACAGTCATTGAATAATACAACTTGTCTCATTATCTTTCATTAACTCAACACATATTTGGTATAACATAACATAAACTTTATCATAACATTTGTTGTTACAAAATAATACCTTTTAACTCAAAATTCTTATTTGTTATTACTATAAAGTAAATCATTGTTTCATTTTTTTGTTTGCTTTTCACTAAACATATATCATCAACTATTATCTAACTTACAGGTTCGTTTATTCTTGTTAACACTACCTTGCATCCTTATTTACCATTATCTATGATTATATTTGTAATTATTGGATCTTTGTTCTATTATGGGGTTAGATATTGACTTGTTTATTATTCTGTGAACCTTGTTTTTATGTAACATGAATGCTAGCATTTCTGTTGCGTTACAGTATTTAAACAGACAATATAAACAAATGAATTCCGTTGCCATGGCGACGAAGTCACGGCTGCGCAGATGAAACGTGTTTCTAAGTAACGTAGGATGTAAAAACAACCCGAATACAAACATATTTAATGTAGCAGTTAAGCTGCCTGTTATCTAGTAAACAAGTTTATCTAAGTTAATTATTACACAACTCATTCACTGAAATGCTACTGATGAAGTTACACAGTCAAGCATTAGATCTTTTATAGCTAATAAAAATTTTATTTAATTACTGTTTTTTAGCATTATTTCAGAGGCTACAACAATGACTATGAAATATTGCATCAAACAAACAGAAAGATTGAGGAAAGTATTGAATTGAAAAGAGCTTTAAAAAAACTTATCCTGACTTCTTGTTGGGATTGTTTACAATGAACCTCAATTCAAGAAAAACTGTCACTGTACAAATGAATGTGACAACGGTAAAAGATTCAATAATGTAACATTAACAACAAACCTTGAAGTAACATAATAAATTCATTATGTTAACAACAAAGTAAGAACAAGTGTATAATTTTCATTATCTTATCTGTGACATGTCCCACGATTATGACTAGACAACTAAATCAACGTACACAAAGCAGACGAGTGTGGAAGATTTGGACAACAGAGAAAGTGTTGGGTACCTTAGCTACCAGTAACACTACCACAAACTGAAATGTAGAAGACAGGGACGTTCTCTATAAACTATATATAGAAAAACTGCTGATCATTGGTTTCACATACAATCCACTCAGTCTGTGGGAAGTTACTGAACTTTAAAGTATTAACACATTTCACTTTTTCTACCACTTCCAAAATCTCCTACTCCATTGGTTCTTTTGAAAGGACACAACTTTTGAAACAACTGAAAGAATGAAATCTTGTTCGAACATGTATACACAAATAGGAACACTGCTTCAAAACTGTCTTTGAAAGCATATCTTTCAATACACTGCTCTGGAGAAAACTACTTTTGAAAGAATTATCACATATTTACATTCATTAAGAATAAATTTTATATAAAATCAATCTCATTAATTTTCTGACAGATGTACTCTAGTAATGTGTTACAAAACTATATTAAGAACATTCTACATACTCATTACATCCTTCATCTGATACACGGGAACATCCTACACAAATGAGGCGCTGCAAAGGTGGCGATGACCTTACTGTCAAATTCTTTAGGGAAGAATTTGTAGTCTGACACAAATAGCTAATGTTCAAATCAGTGAGTTTATTCAGTTTTGATAATAGTGATACTCCTACTTCCGTGAAACAGTTGTCTCTGCCATAACAACATCCTGTATATACACCTGTGCAAAACAAAGCACAAAGTTATTTCAATTAATTCTGAATGTTGTTCACACATGTGCTAGATAAATTTATAAAAATTTTCTTTAAAAAAAAAATATAAACTTCAAAATAAAAATCTGTACTAATTACCAGTTTAAAAACACTGCTGCCTCTAAAAATACATTAAAGTGAAGTACTCTTAAGTTTTACATTAAAGTTTTTTAGACGTGGTGGAGCTGTTCTTTGTCCATTTTTGAGTTTAGTTCATAGCAGAGTTTACATTCTTCTACGTTGAAGATGTAAATTTTTTGTGCTGTGTAGCGAGGCAGCTGAGGCTCATGTTAAGATAATACAAGACAACAAAGATTTCCTTTGTTTAAGCTTAAATTGTTCCCTATCAGTCTTTCTGTATATAAGATTTAATCTTGACACTTTTTATAGATTACTGTCCATGTTTTTTCACTTTCAGTTTTTTGTTCTGTAAAATTAGGTTTGTACATTGGCCAGTGCAATTTGCTATGTCATCTGTTGCTTGGTTTCAATTAATTCCAATATATGTAGGCCTACATATAGATCGACTGTACAATGTATTAAATTGCTGTATTATGTTAATCATTTGATGGATGTTTTTCAGAGTTTCTTATGAATGTGTATACCAATATAGTCACGATTACTACTTAGGATCATAAAAAAATGATGACTATTTTTTTATAGCTAGGTATGGTTTACTGATAATTTTATCAACTAATTTTGTTTTCCCAGTGTGAAAAAGTGTATAACAAGACATGAATAGATTCATGCTCCTGAATTATTCTCATCTTATGATTCATAATATATATTCTCAGTCACTAAACAATATCTATCTTCCGCTACTTGAAAGACCCAGTATTTTGAGAGTTTCTAAGGACCTTTGGTCCATATCTTCTGAAAACACAAGCTAACAATTTTGGAGCGTTCAGTTAGTTAAATTGAAGTAATGTATTGTGTGACAGAGATCAGTAACTGATTTTCTTCAAAGCAATTATAGACGAGAGAAGAGGGCCTCTTTGCATTTCCAGGATGTTATTAAGTGATTATACATAGTTTTGCAAAAAAAATCCATGTTTATGCATTGTCTTGCAAAAATATCATGACTTGATACTCGGTCTCACTAGTAAAGTGTGTATGTGTGTGTGTGTGCACGCGCACACATGCGTGCAGTAACAATAATTTTCTTACACCCTTTTCATAAAATTAAAAGTAGTTTCTAATTCATTATCTCCAACATTAAAGAGAAATATCGGTATCGAGAACCGTACATGACTTCCATGTTCTAAGATTTATATTTAAAATCATTTTCGAAATGAAATATTTCCATAGAAACTACTTCTTTCTACTTATTGCTTCAGCCTTAACCACAGTACTGTGGTCACTAACGTATACCACCTCACATATTCGCACTCGATTTTCACTGATGATGGCAGTCGATGGCACTGCTGAAAAGTCTGGTTTTGCAGAAAACATTGGACTACGGCTAAACAGCTTGGGAAGGAATTTTAACAAAGAACTACTTCTTTGTTGCCGACAACGTAGTACCCATATAATTCTCCCCTCCCCCTTCAACTATAATTTTCATTAATAGAAAATTACCCCCACCTCGTTCAACTAACCTCTTCATTTATAGATATTTTATCTACGTTTCTACAGTGGATTATAATGAGCTACTTATCAGGATACTTTATTTATCAAAATTCAGTACTTCACTCTTGTTAAAACAAAACGTTGCAGGTAAACTACCCCTTTCTCTAAACCGATCTTCACCAAAATCAATAGACCTTCAGTGCTCTACAATGCAGGGATGCATGCAAACAAATATTTGATTGTTTGAATGTGCGGCAGTTATCGTTCGTCATGGAAACATTTCTCTTGTTACAACATAAAAGGTTGCTGGTAAACTACCCCTTTCCCTTAACTGATCTTCACCAAAATCAACAGACTTTGGGTTCTGTATAATTCAAAAAGGTATACAAAAGAGTAGTTGATTCTGTTTGAATTTACGGCAGTTATCGTTCGTCATAGAAAAAATTACCCTTGTTAAGACACAAAATGTTACAGGTAAACTACCCTATTCCCTTAACCGATCTTCACCAAAACCAACAGGTCTTGAGAACTCCACAATTCAAGGGTGTATGCAAAACATTATTTGATTCTGTTTGAATCTGCGGCTGTTATCGTTTGCCATATAAACAAATTCCCTTGATTAAAAAACCGTTGCAGGAAATTACCTTTGATAAAAAAACGTTGCAGGTAAACTACCCCTTTCCCTTACCCGATCTTCACCAAAAGCAATTGGTCTTGAGTACTCTACAAATCAGGACTGTATGCAAAAAATTTGATTCTGTTTGACTTTGCGGCTGTTATCGTTTGCCATAGAAAATAGCCTTGTTAAAACATAAAACGTTGGAGGTAAACTACACCTTTCCCTTAACCGATCTTCACCAAAAACAATAGGTCTTGAGAACTCTGCAATTCAGGGCTGCATGCAAAAGAGTAGTTGATTCTGTTTGAATTTGTGGCTGTTATCGTTTGCCAAAGAAAAAAAATTACCCTTGATTAAAAAAAAACCATTGCAGGTAAACTACCCCTTTCCCTTAACCGATCTTCACCAAAAACAACAGGTCTTGAGTACTGTACAAATCAGGGCTGTATGCAAAAAATTATTTGATTCTGTTTGAATTTACGGCTGTTATCGTTTGCTATAGAAAAAAATCTACAGACAGACAGACACACAGACACTTTTCGAAAAATGACTATTTTTCATGTTTTGAGTGTAGTACAATCAGACTCTGCAATAATCTCAAACACGATTTTTTTTTTGCAATCACCATACTTCCATTTCCTTAAGGAACATGGAAGTAAAAATTACCCTTGATAAAAAACATTGCAGGTAAACTACCCCTTTCCCTTACCTGATCTTCACCAAAAACAATAGGTCTTGAATACTCCAAAAATCAGAGCTGTATGCAAAAAATTATTTGATTCTGTTTGAATTTGCGGCTGTTATTATTTGCCATAGAAAATACCCTTGTTAAAACATAAAATGTTGCAGGTAAACTACCCCTTTCCCTTAACCGATCTTCACCAAAAACAACAGGTCTTGAGATCTCTGCAATTTAGGGCTGTATGCAAATAATCATTTGATTCTGTTTGAATTTGCGGCTGTTATCGTTTGCCATAGAAAATACCACTGTTAAAGTATAAAACGTTGCAGGTAAACTACCCCTTTCCCTTAACCGATCTTCACCAAAAACAATAGTTCTTGAGAACCTATTCAGGCCTTGAGCACTGCAATTCAGGGCTGTATGCAAAAAGAGTAGTTGATTCTGTTTAAATTTGCGGCTGTTATCGTTTGCCATAGAAAAAATTACCCTTGTTTAAAAAAAAACTGTTGCAGGTAAACTACCCCTTTCCCTTAACCGATCTTCACCAAAAACAACAGGTCTTGAGTACTGTACAAATCAGGGCTGTATGCAAAAAATTATTTGATTCTGTTTGAATTTACGGCTGTTATCGTTTGCTATAGAAAAAAATCTACAGACAGACAGACACACAGACACTTTTCGAAAAATGACTATTTTTCATGTTTTGAGTGTAGTACAATCAGACTCTGCAATAATCTCAAACACGATTTTTTTTTTGCAATCACCATACTTCCATTTCCTTAAGGAACATGGAAGTAAAAATTACCCTTGATAAAAAACATTGCAGGTAAACTACCCCTTTCCCTTACCTGATCTTCACCAAAAACAATAGGTCTTGAATACTCCAAAAATCAGAGCTGTATGCAAAAAATTATTTGATTCTGTTTGAATTTGCGGCTGTTATTATTTGCCATAGAAAATACCCTTGTTAAAACATAAAATGTTGCAGGTAAACTACCCCTTTCCCTTAACCGATCTTCACCAAAAACAACAGGTCTTGAGATCTCTGCAATTTAGGGCTGTATGCAAATAATCATTTGATTCTGTTTGAATTTGCGGCTGTTATCGTTTGCCATAGAAAATACCACTGTTAAAGCATAAAACGTTGCAGGTAAACTACCCCTTTCCCTTAACCGATCTTCACCAAAAACAATAGGTCTTGAGAACCTATTCAGGCCTTGAGCACTGCAATTCAGGGCTGTATGCAAAAAGAGTAGTTGATTCTGTTTAAATTTGCGGCTGTTATCGTTTGCCATAGAAAAAATTACCCTTGTTTAAAAAAAAACTGTTGCAGGTAAACTACCCCTTTCTCTTAACCGATCTTCACCAAAAACAATAGGTCTTGAGACTGTACAAATCAAGGCTGTATGCAAAAAATTATTTGATTCTGTTTGAATTTACGGCTGTTATCGTTTGCCATAGAAAAAAAATCTACAGAGACACACTTTTCGAAAAATAACTTTTTCATGTTTTGAGTGTAGTACAATCAGAATCTGCAATAATCTCGAACTCGTTTTTTTTTTGCCATCACCATACTTCCATTTCCTTAAGGAACATGGAAGTAAAAAATGACCTTAGTGTTACTTGATCTTGCTTTTGTTAATTAACTCTCCCTTAAACTATTTTGTACAATAGATTTATTTATGATATTATGGTATAGGTAAGTACTTACCATATGATTCACTCCGTTTCCAGTTTGAGCACATGGCTCCATAACCAACATTTTACTTTTAACACTAGGGTCCAGGATTCTTTCTAAGCGAGATCAGAGACAGTGTTGGGTCTCGAAATAATGACTCTAACAACGATTGTGTTGACATAAAACTTTGTTTAATGACTCTAAATTTGCACTAGTTACACTTACGAAAACCAAAGGTGGCGTCTTATACAACAAAAACAAAATGGCGTCTGTATATACTTCCGCCCATACTAATTACTCATTACTTTCAATTACTTCTTTCTTCTATTTAATGTTATTACAAAACCATTTTAAAATCGGCTGCAGCTCTTATAAAATTAATCTATTAAATTCAGATCATTGTATTACACAAACCAATGCCTCAAATTTTTGTTATGAATGCCGGCACGTTCATGCTTCCATGCTCTCACACACACACGCGTTAACAAAGGTAAATTTTTGAATTTATCATAATTTATTGAGCTCAGAAGAATATTAAAATGTATTGATAATTTTGACTTCCCTGAGGGTGTAGAATTGCTGTTGTCGTCAGGTGCTCCACATTGGCTGGTAGATATTCGGCCGAACATTCCGTGTTGCTTTTCTCCTTTTTCACTGACGCTAATTTACATATTTGAACTGTTATATACTGATTAATGTTTAAACTTTCACTTTGTTACATTTTGACTACATTTTGTAACTCCAAACAACACTTTTGCTGGCAAAACCTGCCGGCTAATATTTTGCGTATTAACGCTTGGGGTGTAGCTTGCAGACTGAGAGCGAACAACTAGTGTAATGTGACCAAGTGGAGGGGTTGTCCCGTCATCATTGTATTGTTTTAAATGGATGACGCCTTTGTGCTGCGTCACAGTTGTTACGTTTTTACATGATTAATGACGTTTCAACTTTATTTTCAACTGGCTTTGTCCAAATATGTGTGTCGGAAATCACGTAGGTCATGACCTTGGAGTCGATTTGTACTGACGAACTGCGTTGTATGTAATACATTGGGGGAAAGCCTAACCATACCATTTTAAAGATATGAACACACAATAAAATTATTCTCCCGTACCCATAAATTCTAAGACGGACTTTTGTACCGTCACAAAACCCCCTCAATGAGAGGTTTTATGTCAAAACATAAAAACTCTCATTGACTCATTCACACCTTCTAAAGGGACCAGCCCAGATATGGCGCCACAACCTCCTGTAGTGTTTACATGAAAAAGAAATACAATAACTTGCCCTTGGTCCAATGATGATGACAGTACCTGCATGACCTTACTGGACTTCTCAGGTGAGATCCCAACACCGCAAGGCCATTTAGGCATTCAACGTTCCTGCTCTGACATGCAGGCCAGCTCAGGACCACCGTCACAGCATCACCAAACGCTGAAACATTGAGTACAAAATTTAAAATAGTCGCCTTGTATCATCCCATATCCACAACTGATATGTCTCCCCTTAGCTGCATTGGTTTATGATCAGAGGCATTGGTTTTCTTACCCCTAAGTTTTCAAATAACAAACAAGATTTAAGACAGAATGCCTTCTCCTGTTACATTACTATCTTTACCAAGACTGGACTCCAGTCAACACTACTGTACTCCTTCCACCACAAAAGAAATATATTCTTATACTAATATCATAACACGTAAAACAATTTCTTAAGTTTGCAAAAGCAACAACAACCTATATCTCTAATACATGAATTCAAAACACAACTTTATTATGGCAAACACTTTATATATTCAAATTTTATTAATCAGCTTTCTGATAATATTATTTCTTTAAAACAGAATCAGAACTATTTTTTATGTTCAATACCATTATCAACATCATTTACTTAATGCTTAACAATCGTTACCATTACTACCCCTGTAGCAACCTACTAACCACACACTCTATTACCCCCCAACATAATAAAACATAGTAAAACATTGAACATTAACATTGTTACATTGGTCTGAATAATTCACATTTATATACTTTGCATAAAAATTGATACACCTTATTCCTTGAACTTTCTATTTACTCTTAACAATTCTTTTACATCAACTTTTAATCATCTAACATTTGTTACCAATGAGATTCTCAAAAAAAAATTCAAATTTATTATCCACCTTTATGTTACATCACCTTTCATTTGTTATCACCTTTCCACTATGAATTTTCTCTTTCTAACATTTTCATTTTGATCATTATCTATTAGTTTGGGTGTTTCTCTGTTATTCACTATAATTTGATTTATTAAATTGGCATCTATATATCTAACCTTACTCACCTTTCTTCCTACTACCAGCCACTAACAGATTTCCTAGGGTGACACCAATCGCTCAATAACAACCCCCTTCACTAATTCTACTTATACCATTCTCCTCTTGAAACAAAATATCTATTACCTCTTTGTACCTAGGATGTGTGTTCCCGACCTTGGCAATCCCATTCATAACCTCTTGCCCTTCCCATAATCTCGGCAAGCACTCTAACCCTTCTCTAATTACAGTAACTGCCCAACGACGCACGTTGATCACACCTTACCACCTCATCACTATCTACAAAATATCACCAGCAACTATTTAATCTCCATATACATTATTCATCTTCTCTACATATAATCACTCTCCCTACTGTGTCCCTAAAATATCTAACACCCTCTTTGTGTATTACTGGTATTTCAAAATTCTTATTCTCTCTAACTCCCATTAAAATTAACTTGGCTAACTCACATACCTTATTTATCATTATCACCCAAACCTCTTTACAACATTTCATCTTAATATAACACTAGGAAATTCATCACTTATCTCCTAATAACAATAATTCAATCTAAACATATTATGTGTTTAATCATTTGCTATTCTTTACATACTCTAAATCTCATAAAATCATTTATATTCATTATCAACTCTCTCTGTACAACAATAATTAAGCAATTAATCTTCAATTATTTAACTCATTATTTAAAATCTCACAATTAATCTCCTCCTTTATCTAGTCAAAACAAAAAAAATGTTACAATTATTATTAAATCAACTAACCTATAACTTCCTGTTACATACATGTTTTACAGAAAAATACATATAATACACAACATAAAGAATACATCAATACCTGGACATTAACACACACAAAAATATACAATCCAACTTATTATTTGTTATCGTGAACCATAAATCATTTCATTAAACAATCCATTTTAAAACCACACTTTCACATAGTTAAATGTTCATAAACACAATAAACAATTTATCCACCATCATCAAATAATAATCTTATCTTAGGTCTATATACATTATTTATTATTGAATCTCTTATATTAGTATCATAAATGTACACACTGTAACGGGGCTAAAATGAGGGGCTTTTTATTTTATATAAATATCAAAATTACAAAATTAAAATATCATAAATTGTTTTCATCGGTGGCCAGCCACGTGTTGAATAAAAATTTTACTCGAACAAAGGAGCTGTGACAGGTAGCAGTACAATGGAATGTGTCAAGGTGCAACCACGCGTCACAATTCCCAGAATTGTAGAGTTGAGCAACACGCGCAACCACAACCAGGCGCACGGACGGCATGCTAAGCAGATCAACTGACGCTGCCGAAAATGGCGCAAAGACGAAGTTTTGTGCGACATACAGTCCTAGCTGGAGGAAGTATGGCTAAGTCACGCCTACTCCAGTGACGTAAACCAGTGGCATTGTAATTTCGTCAACGTCCAACACACGGGAATTGTACGTGGTACCATGAACAGTGACAATGACTTTGACGACTAAGGCATTGTAATTTCCGTCATGCCTAACTGTGAGTGGGAGAAATTGTTGGTAGCGCTCCACCCAGTCGACTAGTAACATAGGCCACGCGTGGTCGAACTAAATTGTCCGCCCGGGCAAATAAAAAGGTCGGCCGACTATAACAGAATGTCGGAATAAAAGTGTTATCAAATTAAAAGAACATGACTCGGTAAACAAGTATAGTGCACCAAATCAACAGGACAATAACAGTTTTAATCAAGAAAGGAGTAGTGCGAGTGTTACACCATGCGGTCAACGTAGATGCCATGGTAAACTGTAGGGTAATCAAATCCAATTTTATCATAATCATGTTTGCAGGGAAATGTAAAATCAATAATAAAAAAGGGGTTTTATAGTGTAATGAATGTGTGTGTGCAGCAATCTGGGTCGACTTAGTAGTTTAATTAATTATTTTGTCAGTTTTTTAAGTTACAGTTGCAACTAGTTATTAGCGTATTAGTCACGTAAAATAATCCAAGTTTTTGTAATTCTTTAAGAAAAATAATCGAGATGCAGAGTAGTAGTTTTGAGTCGAAAATGAATATTAAGTAAAGTAAAAGAAAGTAAACAGAAAAAATGTCATGCTAAACAAATAAAATACCATTTTATTTGTGTTTGCAAAATATGTGTTTGTCATTGCATTACCTGTTGTTTTTCTCTGCCTAAGTACATCAGACGACACCCTGGTTATTCGCAATGAAGGTAAGTGGGACAATTTTAAATATTTTAATTAAAAAAATAAGTAAAGTTTCAGTTGCCTCCTATTAATAGGGACAGATTTCTAGATTTTAATATTTATTTAAACTCGTACTGCTTTAAGACTATTCAATTTTTTATAATTTTCCACAATCTCATATACTTTGTCATGATCGGGTATGGTCCTGTCACCTTTAGTATTGTCTGTCACACTCCGGTAAAGTCATATTATCATCTTTTATAACATCATCTACTGCTCCTATATCAATGCAAGGTAAAATTTCAATATAACTATATACCATTTCCACACCTAACATTTCCACAAATTCTCTATAATTCCTATTTACTTTAAAAATCTCTATCTCTCTCTTTCTCTCATCACAATACCTCTCTCTCTCTCAAAATATCTCTCACCACAACACCAAGTTACACTCTCTCTCTCAACATATGCAGGGGACACTAACTCATAATTACTGCACCACCTATCAGGTGCACAAAAAATCCAGGGACAACTATTTGCAGACCTTTTGTCTTCCAAATACACTAGTGAAGCCTTTTCTTCACCTCCGACTACAACAATACGGGAAAAATTTACCCCCTGCAACCCCTCTACATGTATATTCTTTCTCCACTTTCTCTCTAGCCCATTAACAAATACAGTAGAAGCCCGATATAGCGCGGTTGTCGGGTGACATACTTTCCCCCACGTTATAGGCGTAACCGCGGTATATCGGAAGGTGACCTGTACAGTGACAAATGATGGAGAGGGAGGACCGGGAAAAAGGCTACAGCATAATGCACTACTGTATACTGTACGTAAATTACGTCACCAAATGTAGAAATAAAAAATAAGAAAACTGTATTTTAATCCAATGGAATATAAAATACACTATTTATACATTGCTCACTCGACCTACTGTAGGCCTAATTGTTGGTCTTAAAAAAGTCCGTAATTGTTGTTTGACGGGATAATGCACAGCGTTTCTTTTCCGCGTATTGTTTTATAAACGCGAGGTGCAGCAGATGAACATTATTAGATTCACTTTACCTCTCCATCCATGAAATTACTTTGTTTATGTGTATTATCACTTCACTAACATTTGGAATAACATCTTTCACTTCCACCCCATTTTCATTTCCATCATCGTCATCGTCTTCTTTTTCTTCACAATTTGCATTTCGGACTGCATCGATGATATCTTTATCTCCTATACATTCTGTAACAGGCTCACCGTTGTCAACTTCTGCCCAGTCATTCAAGTCATCTAGAGTGAAGTTGCAATGCAGAGCACTACTCGCAGACTGTACATCACTATTAGTGAATCCGGCAACAGAGCAATTTCCATCGGCGATGTTTTGTTCAAAGGAACATTTCTTCCAGCAATTCTGAATCGTAGCCGTACTAATACTTTCCCATGCAAGACCGATTGAATACGCAACTGTTTTCAGGTTTATTGACTTAAGGTAAATTTCCATTTCCTCATCAGAATTCACTATAGCACTCAGAAGTTCACGGCAGTAATGCGCTTTAAATGCTTTTATGATGCCTTGATCTAATGGCTGGATCAGTGCTGTAGTGTTTTTCGGCAAGAACATGACTCCGATTTTCCCATCTCTTGACTGTAGCATATCAGCAGGTGGATGTGCTGGACAGTGGTCAAGGGTCAGTACAGTTTTTTCTTCGAGGTTGAGTGACCGCAGGTGGCTTCTCACAGGTGGAACAAATTGTTCATGGAACCATTTACCGAAAATATCACTTGTCATCCAAGCATTTTTTGTATTACGATATGTAATGGGTAATGACGTCATGTTAACATGTTGAAAGTATCTAGGATTTCGGCTTTTCCCTATACAGAGAGGTTTAACTTTGTGGCTGCCTGATTTATTTGTGGCAAACAGGAGGGTAACTCTATCCTTATTTATTTTTAATCCAGATTTATTTATTGAATTATTCACATCCAGAGTTCTGGTAGGAAGCATTCGAAAATACAGAGCAGTTTCATCACAGTTATACACTTGATGGTCATTTAAATCGTTATCAATCATTACTTTGTTTAATGCCTGAGGAAAAAGTGCTGCAGCTTCACTGTCACATGATCGTGCTCCCCTTCAATGCTTATCTGGCTTATACCATGACGAGATTTCCATCGCGAAAACCACCCATCAGATGCATTAAAGTCACTGTTGCCATGTAAATCACTATGGAATTTCACAGCTTGAGCTCTAATAACTGGTCCTGACAGTGGCACACCTTCACTTGGTTTTATTAAAAACCACCTGTACAGACACTCATCTAGTTCACTATCCTTACCTACTTTAGTCTTTTTTCTTTGCAACCCCACTTCACTTTCAACTGTGTTCACAAAACTTTTAAGTTTATCTTCTTCCTTCATCCACCCTCTAATTGTTCCTTCTGGGATGCCACACTCACGTGATAAACTTGCCTTTGACTCTCCGTTCTTCACACGATCAATTATTTTGAGTTTATCACTCACAGAATATGCTTTTCTTTTCTGCGACATCACAAAACTCTACACTATGCGAATTTATGGCAAAGACTATACACTTTGATAAGATAATATCAGAGCATGATCTTATACTGTAATATAAGAGTACACTATGAGGGAGAGAAGGGATTTAGTTGGCTGCTTGCCTTGGCATGAATTCTTAGAAACGTAGAGACTGTAAATACGGGGCAATTGTTTATGTCTACAGGTACACTTGAACTGGCAATTCTGGCTGTTGTTTACAACGCCGTTTCCAACAACAAGCCTTTGTTTACAATAAACGCAACACATTCCAATGTGGCTACGGAAGTCATGATAAACAATTCATAATTTACTCACTCTCTACAAGTAAGAATTTTCGCTAATAACGGGCGACATACTCTTCACCGCGTTATATCCGAATCCGCGGTATATCGGACCGCGCTATATCGGGCTTCTACTGTACTAACATTCCAACATTATATTCTACTCTTTCTAAAATTTCATTATCACTATCAATATTCACCACTTTATTTTCTAATACCATATTTCTACTTCTATTATCATAATTCTCACCACTACTTACCTTGTCGTCTTTATTTTCATTTAATTTATTTGATTCTCTACTATTTTCTACCCCTTATTCATTTTCAACTTATCAATTATGTTACTCACTCTGTTTATCAAACGCCTGATCAATCGCCTCTACGATTCGTTCTTGCATATTAGCACAATGTATATTTATTTCATTAATTCTTTCATCAAATTTAAAATTTTGTCTTTTAATTTCATTTTTCATTTCATTGAACTTCTCATCAAATTGGTTAAATTTATCGTTAAAATTATTTTTGATTTCTCTAATCTCATTTTTTTTGTTCATTAAAAAGCAATTTCATCATCTTTATCATTTCATTGTCTTCAGTCTTTTTACTCGTGACTGGTGTTGAGTGAACTCCTTCACTCATTATTTTTGATTCAGTCATACTCGTTTGGCTTTCATTTACAGTGAGGCTGATATTTTCATCACTGTTTGCCATTTTCAAGAGAAAAAAAAATTTTTGTTTCTTTTTAAACTGTTGCTTTATATCTACTTAGGCTACCAACAACATAACCTAACACTCGTAATACACTATTTACGTGTTATGCTATACCCTTTCGACACCCACTCTGTCTCTGATTCTGGCTTATTTTATATAAAAATTTTATATAAAGTACCTGTTCGGTTCGCCATTGTTAATTAACTCTCCCTTAAACTATTTTGTACAATAGATTTATTTATGATATTATGGTATAGGTAAGTACTTACCATATGATTCACTCCGTTTCCGGTTTGAGCACATGGCTCCATAACCAACATTTTACTTTTAACACTAGGGTCCAGGATTCTTTCTAAGCGAGATCAGAGACAGTGTTGGGTCTCGAAATAATGACTCTAACAACGATTGTGTTGACATAAAACTTTGTTTAATGACTCTAAATTTGCATTAGTTACACTTACGAAAACCAAAGATGGCGTCTTATACAACAAAAACAAAATGGCGTCTGTATATACTTCCGCCCATACTAATTACTCATTACTTTCAATTACTTCTTTCTTCTATTTAATGTTATTACAAAACCATTTTAAAATCGGCTGCAGCTCTTATAAAATTAATCTATTAAATTCAGATCATTGTATTACACAAACCAATGCCTCAAATTTTTGTTATGAATGCCGGCACGTTCACGCTTCCATGCTCTCACACACACACACACGTTAACAAAGGTACATTTTTGAATTTATCATAATTTATTGAGCTCAGAAGAATATTAAAAAGTATTGATAATTTTGACTTCCCTGAGGGTGTAGAATTGCTGTTGTCGTCAGGTGCTCCACATTGGCTGGTAGATGTTCGGCCGAACGTTCCGTGTTGCTTTTCTCCTTTTTCACTGACGCTAATTTACATATTGAACTGTTATATACTGATTAATGTTTAAACTTTCACTTTGTTATATTTTGACTACATTTTGTAACTCCAAACAACACTTTTGCTGGCAAAACCTGCCGGCTAATATTTTGCATATTAACGCTCTGGGTGTAGCTTTGTAACAGTACAATTCTGACCCTATTATATTTTGGGGAATAATCGATATAAATTGTATTTTCATTTCCAAGTCACATATAAAAAAATTGGTAAAGTTTTATTAAGGGTTTGCAACTGCGCAATTCGAGTGTACAGGATTGCGTCAAGGTCAGGGATATATGCCCAGAACAGCAAAACAGTCGTCATCCAAATGTGTCAACCAGCTGCGCACATGATTTCGTCATCCAAAGGTATGCTACTACGCAATACATACTTTTGTGAACAAAGGATTGAGCGACGCAGTTTGTCCCCTACCTCTGAATTGCTGCGTAACAAACAAAGACGCCTCAGTTTCGACTCAGAAGCGTAGCATACCGGCCGGTATTTCTCCAAACGCTAATTCAATCTAAAATTTACACAACTAAGTGTTGTTGTACAATGTAAAACAGTGAAGTATTTATATAAAATAAATAACAGTGAAACGTAAAATGTAAACATAAAGTTTCGTAAAAGTTTTTAACACCTAGAGTGCGAGTTTAGCGACGAGACGTCCGGAGGACTAAATTACAGCTAAGTGACAAAATGTGGTCGATACAAAATTTTTAATATTTTGATATTTCAATATTTCATTCACTAATAATAAAATGAGCTCAGTTAGGGACGTCCATAAAATTGTAATGCATGAATGAGTGTGTGATTGCGTGAACATAATATAAATATAAAATTTAAGCAGTGCTGGGTTGTGAAATCATTTATAATTATGATATCATAAAAAATATAATTGAATATGTTATTTTGGAGGGTTTATGAAATGTTTAAGGGAAATTTTTAAACTTATACAGTAGAACTGTGTCTCATGACGTAACACCTATTGGGCATATAATAGCGTGCTTATGTCGCACGGTAGAGTCACATGTTTTATAGTAAGATGTTATTAAAAGGTAATGTCATTTGGTAAACATTTCAAGCAAGAGTTATTATTTCAAATAACACATTCCGCTATCTTCGAGTTTCGCTTAACAGAATTCTGCCCTTAAGGTAAGTAAAATTTCATTGCTTGTAATGATGGCGCCCGGAACAAAAGTTGAATAAAATTATTAATATTACATAGTAAGATTTATTGGTCAGTAATAAAATAGTATAACATTGGCGCTTTCCGACCAGGGACACTACTTAAAATTTTATTTTGTGTGGGTAAGCCTACGGGAAGTGGCGGACAGTTATCTGAAATAATAGATATAATTTTAACATAACCTATCTTCTACGAGGTTATGTTATAAGATTATATGCATGCGTGTATTATAAATAAGCAAAATGAATACTGATGAAGATAATAATGCAAAAGTCAGCATAGCTGACGAAACAGTTACGAGTGAGATGGATGTTCAATTAACCCCAATTAGTCAGATTGGCGAGTCGGATACGACTGCATCTGTAGCGACAGAGATAGTATCAGTAACCTCCATCTCACTTCATGAAAACAAAACAGACAAAACAACTGCTGCCATGATGCAGTTACTATTAAGCAAAATTAAAGGAATTAAGAGTAGTTTTAATAATAAATTCGATGAACAAAGTAACAAACTTGAGACAATAAATAATAAGTTCGATGAACAACAAAGTGATTCTAATGTTAAATATACTAACTTGAATGACAAATTTGATGAACAGAGTGTAAAGTTTGAGGAAATAAAAAATGAAATTAAAAGACAAAATTGCCACTTTGATGAAAGAATTAACACAATAGAAACACATTGTGATAATATCCAGAAACACACAGTAGAAATTGTTGATGAGAAATTTAATAGTAAAATAAGTAATTTGGATAACAAAATTGATCAAATTAATGACACAGTTAAAAACCAGATAGAGTCACAAAATAAAGAAATAGAAAAGAAATGTTTAACTTATGTAGAAAGTCAAATAGAAATTAAAACAAACTATGAAGTAAATAACCAAATAGAATTGAAAACAAATGTTTTGCAAAGTCAATTAGAGAAAGTTGAATCGAATGTTGTGGATATCACAAAAAATATTGAAACTATAGACAATACTATATCAGAACATGAAAGAAATACTAAGAGTAGAATAAGTATTTTACAAAGTAAGATCAAAGAAATAGATGATTTAGCTATACAAAATAATACTGATGTGCATGATAAATATGATTTAATTGCTAATAGTTTAACAAGTGTGAAAAATGAGTTACGGGGGAAATTAATAACAAATTTACCGGAGTTGCTGAAAGGGTAATAATAACTAGAGACTTACATAACGAAATTGAGTTAGAAACGTTCAGCTATGAAAGCAGAACAATACACCCAATGAGATTTATAAACCAAACCCGGGAATACAACCGTTTCAACAATAGTAATTGGGAGGTACAACTAACCAAAATAATTGTTTTAAGGGTAGTTCAATAGTGTGGGCGGAAGCACATAGGTTAGAGTGGGACTGTTACGAGACGTTCGAAAAAGCATTTAAAGGGAAATATTGGACAGAAGACGAACAAGAAATACTAAGAAGCCGTATAATGGGAACGGGCAATTTTATAGGACACCCTAATAATAATATAACGATAGACGTAACTAAGCTATATAACGAAGCTAAATACCTAGAGCCGCAGATACCATTTAAGTCTTTTGTTAGACATGTAAGTAAGCACTTACCGAGAGAAGTGCAAACCACCTTAATGACAAAAGAGATTGAAGATATGAACGAGCTGGAGAGAATATTAGATATATTATAGAGCATTAGAGATCGAGAAGTGGGTAGGCGACCACAACATAATAATAATAATAGTCATCATGTTGAATATAGTCAACATAAAGATAGTAATTATCATGGATATAATAATGTGCATAGAGATAGTGTAAACAAATCAGGTGAGTGGAGTTGTTCCAGGTGCAAATGGGAGAATTATGCCAGCAGACAACGGTGTTATAATGTAGTTTACCAAGAGAAGACCAGAGGAGGAGAAACAAAACCAAGCAGTTTAGACAACAAAACAGGGGAACAAACAGCTATAACCAGGGATCGCCGAGGGATCACCAGGGACCAACCACAAGCAATCACAGACAACAACCGGAAAACTAGAACAGACAGTGGTAGCACGGACCAGACCACTGTACAGGGAAGCACGTGAGGTCCAACCGTTGGAGGATGTCAAGAGTAACATAATTAAAACAGACATAGTTGCCGATTTACTGGAGGAAGAAAACAACACGATCGAGGTGAGAGCGGGACTCACAGAAATACAGGTAAATGTAGCCAATAAGTATTATAGAACACTTGTAGACACAGGTAGCGAGATTTCCGTTATTGCAGAAAACATTTTAGGAGAGTTAAGAGAAATTAAAAGGAATATTCCAATTTTACCAGTAGCAGGGGTTACAGTAGTAGGAGTTACAGGCGTACACAGTAAAAGAATAACAAAACAGATACACTTAAGTTTTTTGATAAATGACACAGAATTTGAGAACACATTTTTGGTAGTTAAAGGGTTAAGTTAAGACATTATATTGGGTAATGATTTCCTGCAATGAAACAAAGCTGTTGTAAATTTTAAGGAGAAAATAGTAGAGTTAGACGGGGGTGATCGGTCTGTAAAGGTTAATTTTGAACAAATAATAGATAAAGTTAGAACAACGGGAGTAAAAATACTACAAAAGAGAGTAGGCGAGAGTGATATAGATACTAGAGTAAATTTATGTAGAGATGGTGAGTATATTGATGATTTTGAAGATGAAATGGGTAATATTAATAATGCAGTATGGGAGATAAGGGCGGATGAATTTTGTAGTGGAGGTGCGGTGGTAATGAGTGACCAGCGTGCGGCGTTGAAGCAAGCAGATCAGCGTGCGGCATTGTGGCAAGTGATAGAGCAGTTTAAGGGAGTGTTTGCCGATGTTCCAGGGAGGGCAAAACGTTATGAATGTACATTGCAGATACGGGAACACACACCTTTCATCCAGCGAAGTTATCCCGTGCCTTATTCCAAAAGACGAGCGGTGCAAGAGGAACTGGACAGGATGATGGAAGGAGGAATAATAGAAAGGTCAGTATCACACTACTCAAATCCATGAGTTGTAGTAATCAAAAAAGACGGCAGAGTTAGGTTATGTTTAGATGCGAGGAGAATCAACCAGATAATCATACCAGACCGTGAATCACCAGAGTCAATCAATGAAATATTTCAGAAATTCAGCGGGGTGAGATATATGATGTCACTTGATCTAACAGCAGGATATTGGCAGGTACCATTGGCGGAGGTGAGTAGGAAATATACAGCTTTCCTGTTTAACGGCAAGAACTACCAGTTTCGACGATTACCATTCGGATTGAATACCAGCGTAGCCAGCTTCATAAAATGCTTGGACCAAATTTTAAAACCCAAAGACTTAGATTTTCTGACGGTATATGTAGATGATATTTTGATTGCATCGAGAACTTTTGAGGACCTTTTAGATCACTTAGGATATGTGTTAGCCAAGTTAAAGGAAGGAGGACTTACTGTAAATTGGGACAAGTCAAAATTTCTACAAACACAAATAAATTTTTTAGGATTTATAATCACACCAGAAGGAATCTCAGCAAATCCGGACAAAGTGGACTCCATCATGCGCTTCCCTGAACCGAAGAACATCAAGCAGCTACAGAGTTTTCTGGGATTGTGCAATTTTTATCGAAAATTTCAAAGGAACTATTCACATGTAAGAGGAAGATTGGGTGCAGTACTCCAGAAAAATAAGCAATGGAGATGGGGATTAGTGGAACGAGAGGTGTTCAACGAAATTAAACAGAAATTTATTAAAATGATAATGATGAACCACCCTGATTTTAATAAAACATTTTTCTTACAGATGGATGCTAGTAATGTGGCCGTAGGTGCGGAGCTCTACCAAGAGGATGACGAGAAGGAACACTTAACCATCGCATTTGCGAGCAGATCATTGTTGATGGCAGAGAAGAATTATACCACCACTGAAAAGGAACTGTTAAGCATTGTGTTCGCCGTCGGCAAATTCAGAACTTACATTTTGGGAAACAGGACGGTGATCCGCACTGATCACAAGGCATTATCCTTCTTAAATACATGTAAGCTTGCTCACAGCCGTTTAACCATGTGGGTACTTGTTTTGCAGGAGTACAACTTCGAGTGGGAGTATATCAAAGGAACAGAGAATAAGGTACCCGACACTCTTTCCAGAGTAGATTGCGAGGATAATAAAACAGGTAGGGATTTAAAGGAAACTGAAATTTTTCAGATTAGCAGAGAAGACAGGATCTTTGGAGAAGAGTTGAAGGATATCAAAACCATGCAAAGAGCAGATGGTAAGTCGGGGAAAATAATAAACAGCTTGGAGACGGAATTGGATGAATCAGAGTACAATCAATATTTTCAAATTTACAAAGGGTTGTTGTTCAAGAGGGTAGTAGGGGGTGAGCGTGATTGGAAATTAGTTGTGCCAGAGGGGTTAGTAGATAAGATAGTTTGGGATTGTCATTTAAGATATGGTCATTTTGGGGCGAAGAAGTGTGTCAATGTATTGAAAGAGTCATGTGTTTTTAAAAATATGGAAAGAAGGGTTAGAAAATTGTTAAGGGGTTGTGATTTGTGTAGAAATCGAAGGTAGTAAATTGTAGGGTAGAAGGGGACATGAATTTTATAAAAGTGAATAGACCTTTCGATTTAGTTGCGGTAATTTGTTTGGGCCATTGCCGAAGGGTAGAGGCGGAGTGATGTATATTTTTGTGATGCTTGACACTTTTTCTAAGTATGTGAGATTGTATAGTGTTAAAAGAGCTACCAGTCAGGTATTGAGTGAAAAGGTGACAAAGGACTACATGATTCATGTGGATAAGCCAAAAGTAATTTTGTCAGATCATGGGCCACAGTTCATCAGTGGGAAATGGTGTCAGACCCTAGGATGGGAAGGAATCATCACGAAGCATACGGCTGTGTACCATCCCCAGTCCAACCAGGCTGAGCGTGTAATGAGAGAGATAGGCAGGATCTTTAGAGCCTATTGTCATGCTAAACACAGCGAATGGCCGTTGTACGTCAGAAGAGTAGAGACTTGGCTGAACAGTATCACCCACGAGTCAACCGGCTATACACCTCACGAGTTAATCAAGGGAACACGCCCCCCGAGAATTTTGGAACAGCTGTTTGATTACCCACCGGAGAGTGCGAAAGTGGATGTGAGCATAAAGATCAGGTTGGCCAACGAGAACTTATTGAGCAAGGGAGAACAAAGAAAATGTAGACACGATGCAAAAGGTAAGTGGATGAAATACGAAGTAGGACAATTGGTATTGGTGAGGAGACACGATTTGTTGAGCGCTCAGGATAAAGAGATCAAGAAATTCTTCCTGCTTTACGAAGGACCATATGAGGTAGTAGAGATAAAAATGCAAAATTCATATGTGTTGCAGAACAGCGTGACTGGAGAGATAGTAGGAACACACAATGCAACAAATTTAAAATTGTACTGGTCATCTTAGGTTGTTTTGTTTTGACATTAGCGAGTGTATGAGTTTCAATTTGATGTTTATTTTATAGAAGGGACTCTCCCCCATTTTCGGGCGGTCAGATTCACCACCTCTGATCGTGGTTTTTGGCATTCTGGAGGCAGGCCATGGTTGACGGTAGCCCCGCAAAGGGTGAAATCAACGATGGTCCTAATCCCACAAATTGGTGTAAACTAGAAATTTAATTATGTTGTTGAACGGGGAGGGGGATCCCTAGTTTCGTGGAAAAAAAAACTGGCAGTCGTTTCCACGGACAGTAGTTTTATTCTATGAATTATAGTATAAAACACCCCAAAAAATTTTGTAACGTAAATCATTACCTTATTAAGGAGTTATTTTTCTGTATAACATAGAAATTTAAGATGATCCATTGTTGTACTTGTTATCTTGTAGTGAGATGGTATTGTTGAAAAATGAAAGCTGGAACTTGTAAAAGTGTCTATATTCAAATTTGATTATGTAAAATAAATATAAAAGCAATCGTTATTGGACAAAATTTAAAATTTTGAAAATTATATCTATATTATGAAAGTGATAAGTTGTTTCTTGTTGAAGAGACAACCTTCAGTGGTTGTATATGGAAGAAGAACATAGTGATACTATGGTGACTGCTTTATGAACAGTGATAATATGATTATTGTTTTTTTTTTTTGTATTAATGTCAATGTATTTGTGTATTCTTGATGTTGTGTAATACAGGTAATGTTATGTAAACCATGTATGTAACAAGAAGTTATAGTTTAATTGATTTAATAATAACAATTAACATTTTTGACTAAACAAGTGATCAATGATGAAATTTTAAATAATTGAATTAAATAATTGAAGATTAATTAATTAATGTTGTACAAAATAAAGTTTGATAATGAAGTTAAAAATGATTTTATGAGATTTCTAATGAATAATAAATGATTAAGTAAGAATATATGTTTGAAGATTGAGATGTATTTTTATGAGTAGGTGAGAGATAAATTTTATTGTAAATGATCACAGTAAAGTGTTTAAACAAGGGATAGAGCCTGGGTGTATTAATAAATAGAGGCATGTGAGTTAGTCAATCAAAGTAAATGGGAGTTAGATAGTTAAAGAGTTTTAAAGAAAATAATACACAAAGAGAGTATTAGATATTTAGGGACACAGTAGTTAGTGATTATATGTAGAGGTGAGTAACGTAAAGGTTAAACATTTATTTGTTGCTGATGATATTTTGTAGTCAGGGTAGTGGTGTAAGGAGTGATCAGCATGCGGCGTGGCGAGAGACCAGCGTGCGGCGTTGTGGCAAGTTTAAGGGAGTGTTTGCCGATATTTTGGAGGGGCAAAGGGTTAGGTATGTATATAGCCAGGTTGGGAACACACGTCCTAGTACAAAGATGAGCGGTGCCAGAGGTAAGTGGAATTAGTGAAGGTGCTTATAATTGAGAGATCGGTGTCATGATAGGTAAATTTGGTGGTTAGTAGGAAGAAAGGGAGTAAGATAATAAATGTTAATGCATATATAAAATAAGTCAAAGCATAGTGAATAAAGGAGTCACCCAGACTAATCAATGATAAAAATGCTTCGGCATAAAATCTTTCATTGAGGGGGTTTTGTAAGAGTACAATTCTGACCCTATTATATTTTGGGGAATAATCGATATAAATTGTATTTTCATTTCCAAGTCACATATAAAAAAATTGGTAAAGTTTTATTAAGGGTTTGCAACTGCGCAATTCGAGTGTACAGGATTGCGTCAAGGTCAGGGATATACGTCCAGAACAGCAAAACAGTCATCATCCAAATGTGTCAACCAGCTGCGCACATGATTTCGTCAGCCAAAGGTATGCTACTACGCAATACATACTTTTGTGAACAAAGGATTGAGCGACGCAGTTTGTCCCCCACCTCTGAATTGCTGCGTAACAAACAAAGACGCCTCAGTTTCGACTCAGAAGCATAGCATACCGGCCGGTATTTCTCCAAACGCTAATTCAATCTAAAATTTACACAACTAAGTGTTGTTGTACAATGTAAAACAGTGAAGTATTTATATAAAATAAATAACAGTGAAACGTAAACATAAAGTTTCGTAAAAGTTTTAACACCTAGAGTGCAAGTTTAGCGACGAGACGTCCGGAGGACTAAATTACAGCTAAGTGACAAAATGTGGTCGATACATTTTTAATATTTTGATATTTCAATATTTCATTCACTAATAATAAAATGAGCTCAGTTAGGGACGTCCATAAAATTGTAATGCATGAATGAGTGTGTGATTGCGTGAACATAATATAAATATAAAATTTAAGCAGTGCTGGGTTGTGAAATCATTTATAATTATATCATAAAAAATATAATTGAATATGTTATTTTGGAGGGTTTATGAAATGTTTAAGGGAAATTTTTAACTTATACAGTAGAACTGCGTCTCATGACGTAACACCTATTGGGCATATAATAGCATGCTTATGTCGCACGGTAGAGTCACATGTTTTATAGTAAGATGTTATTAAAAGGTAATGTCATTTGGTAAACATTTCAAGCAAGAGTTATTATTTCAAATAACACATTCCGCTATCTTCGAGTTTCGCTTAACAGAATTCTACCCTTAAGGTAAGTAAAATTTCATTGCTTGTAATGATGGCGCCCGGAACAAAAGTTGAATAAAATTATTAATATTACATAGTAAGATTTATTGGTCAGTAATAACAGCTTGCAGACTGAGAGCGAGCAACTAGTTTAATGTGACCAAGTGGAGGGGTTGTCCCGTCATCATTCTATTGTTTTAAATGGATGACGCCATTGTGCTGCGTCACAGTTGTTACGTTTTTACATGATTAATGACGTTTCAACATTATTTTCAATATTTTCAACTGGCTTTGTCCAAATATGTGTGTCGGAAATCACGTAGGCCATGACTTTGGTGTCGATTTGTACTGACAAACTGCGTCGTATGTAATACATGGGGGGAAAGCTAACCTAACCATTTTAAATATATGAAAATACAATAAAATTATTCTCCCGTACCCATCAATTCTAAGACGGACTTTTGTACTGTCACACTTTGAACATACAGTTTAAACAATTGTACTACAATTACTTTAGTCACTCGTATTAATAATTATTAAAATCAAGTGAAAACTCATACAGTGTAAATTTACTATACGAGCAAATATTTACACGTATCATCAAACTTTTTACTTTTACATATTAAATATTAATTAAAAAAAAAAAACTTAATAAATTGAGGGTCCAAACTTTCTTGTACAAATGGCCACTTACACATTTCTCACAGTTTACTTCTTACTTCCATAGCATTACTTATTTGCATGCGTATAAGTAAAACCATTACATACAGGGTGTATCAGCTAAATCCAGACAAAATTCAAATTGAATTTAATGCTACACCTGACTTTAGCAGCAGTTCATTGTTGGGGCTCGGGTAAGCCAGACGTACATGTAAGTCACGCACAACCTCAAAATGGCCAAGTTAGTGAGATTGAGTGTGGGGGTGCCGGGCATTCACTGACTGAAATTATTTGGTTCTTCGGGTACCCGAAATCGACTAATTATGATTTCTAGGATGTCCCCGTAATAGCCAGAACAAAGTTTCCTGCCAACGTTCATGTCCTAAGCGAGACCATGATGCAGGAGGTTTACTTCTGAAGCTATGGATGAAAACTGTGGCCTCCGGGAGGCCATACACCTGTCAACAAAATGGCGCACCTGCTCACACAGGCTATTTAGTGCAATACTGGTTTGGAATAAGTGGATGCATTTTGGTCCAAAAGAGTTCTGGCCTCCCAATAGTTCAGGTTTAAACTCCTCGATTACTATTCTGACGATTTTAAAAAAAAATGTTTAAATCGCACAAATAAAAATTTTGCTTTATAACAAATAAGAGTATTATCCACCCCTTACCTGTACCTAGATCCCTGCATCAACTTGAAATTGTCCCGTACCAACACGCAAAGCACGGTGTTATTTAGCTAGTAATAATATTTACGTTAATTAAATAAAATACGTACTAAATAAATAAGGAAATTCCTAATTCATAACCAAAAAGTAACGTAAAGTATTACGATTTAATTAATGAATAATTAATACCACTTAAAAGAACAAACTATTTTCTCAGTGCGTAAAACCGCGCCAGCTTACAGACCCCTCGCCGCTAAACTATGCACACATTCGCTGGAGAAAATTCGACATGTAAAGATGTCGGTACTGTGTTGTCAATACACACGTAGGTGTATACCGTTAAAAGATTCTATCCAGTTTGTAATGATTTCGTTTTGATCAATGTAGCGTGGAGATAATAATAAAAAAAATATATATATAATGTAGTGTGTGAAAAAATATGTATAAAAAAAAGGAAAACTTATCCGACACATCTCTTAAAGAAAAAAGAAACTAAGTGGAAAACTCAAACAACAGTATGAACTTCTAGTACAAAAATCCGATCGTCTAGTACAAGACTACCAGAAACAATCAACCTAATGGAGCATCAAGAGGAACCGTGTATTGCACCCTAGGAGACGACTGAAGATGACCATCATGGATGATGATGATATCATCATCAGGTGATATCCAAACATAACATTTGTAAAAATTTGTTTCAACGAGAGAAGTAACAAAAGAACAGTAAAGAACTTTTGATAATTTAAAGATTAACTTATAAGATTTGTAATTTCTGTAATGCAGTAGTAATAACATTACGATATCTAAATGTAAGGTAATTCTAAAATTTACAACCAAAATTATTCTTCAAATAATTAGGTTAAACTTGTGATAAATTAAAACATAACAGAGTTGAGACCCAGATCCGTGGTACTTAAAACAATATCTAGATGAATACTTTTGAGATAAAAGGAATAAGACATTAAAATTTTCAAAATATTAAATGCAGAATTTACTAGAGTAATTCTTTTAAAAGTAAAGTAAACTATGAGATTTAAATATTATAATAAAGAGATGTTTTTGCTAACACCCAGCGAGTGAATAAATTTATGCAATCCTTGACTAATTCCTATATAATAATGTGTTATAATTTGTTAGTAAGTAAGGTTTACTAACAACGGCAGCTAGTTTAATTAACAGGTAACAAATTGAACTACTCCCCCCCCCCCCGATTTTGTAAGGTCGTAACAAGATTTTACAGTACCAAAATTGCGCCACTCTGCTTTGGTGTAAATAATAATTAATTGTGTATTGTGTTGTTGTTGTCTTGTAAAAATAATTGTGTACAGAGTGTCACACAAAATTGCGCCACTCTGCTTTAAAAAAAAAAGAAATAATTGTGTACATGGTTATAATTCATTAACAGTAACTTTGTAGAATACATAAATTTATTCACTCTGAAATCGGGAACAAATAAATGAGTAAAGTTTTAATTAAGATATAATAATATTAGTATTGGGACACTGCCGTAATAAACAAGTCATTGCTGGTAAATATTACATTTTAAACCTGTCTGTATTGACAAGCTGTTTCATGTTAAAAGCGTGTCGAGAAATGTAAACTCTCCCCTTGGTACGTATGCATCCCATACAAAACTCACCTTGCGGACATAACAGACATTCCTAAACACGATAATTTCCTGTTCTGAATTGTCCTCAGAACAATTGTCTGAATCACCCTACCTTGTTAAACCTCCCTATGCAAACAATAAGACTCCCCCCAATCAGCTGACCCTTTGTGCTATTGTTAAAGCGATGAACTCTTCGTATGTGAAATTTCTCTCCACTATAAAATAATATTAGCGTTTTGTTTTGACTGATTATATGACAGTACAGAAAATTGAATTGTTGTGAGATAAATTTAATTTGATTAATTAGTATAAGATTCTATATGTAATAAGAGATATATGTGTGTGTTTAAATGAATTCAAGCTTTATAAGTGTTTAAAATAGATGACATAAGATTTGTCGTACGTAATACTTCGTGTATTTAAAGTTATTATTAACAAAAATGGCTCAATTTAACCCCGACTTGTTGAAGGACGAATTAAGCTATGAAGCATTGTTACGTGGTCTTCCCTACTCAAATGTAACTGACGCGGAACTTCACAATGTAACATGTCAATTTTGGGTCATTTTATTTTTTACCGTATGGGGTATTTACATTTCATTTATTTCATTTGGTGCGGGCTTTTCTAAAAATTATTGTGAAAGCTTTATAGTACAACAAATTTTATTCCATTACAACAGAACAAGTGTTGAGAAACAGTGGTGTAACAAATCAGAGACGCAGTTCGCTGTTGAGTAATACGGCCAAGAATTCGCACCACCTCAAAATTCTCAGAACTCTGTGTATGTGTGGCGATGCACGCCCGCCACTACGCAAGCAGGCGCTCGAGGGGACGCGCTCAACCAAAAAACCAAGATGGCTAGAAAACGAATTTATTCATCGTCTCATCAGCGGTCCTCAGGAAATGCTGCTAAGGACTGCCCACTTTAATGACGTCAGCCAGTGCCTAGCTGAGATCGTGTGCTATATTAACTCCAAAAAACTACATGCATAGCATGGGACGAAGCTTCGGCGACGAAGATCCAGGCAGTGCTTTCCGTAGAAAGTATGAGATCACATCAGCCATACCTGCTACGCTTTCGTCCCCAGTCTACTAACTGAACCCACTGGCGCCGGGACGGCCAAAGTAGGCTCGTCATTAAAATTTTTAATTTAACAGTAAAAAAGGTGTAACTACAGCAACTTTTCATGTGACTGCGGTCAATCCATCGAGGGGACCTTAATCAAGAGTTTTTTTTTTCTTTCGGACAATAAAAGAAGTATTAATGAACAATGAGTGCGTATGAAGACCGCATGACCGGCGTGGGGGGAATTTTATCAGTATTAGTAAAATGTTAAGGGATAAATAAATTTTCTGTGTGGATGAGGGAGTGAGCAATGCTGGGCTGTTGGTGTGTATAATTGTGTTTGTGTCTTTAACATGATAAGGTAAGCCATAGTCAGTAAGTTCAGTTACAAGCAAGGTGCAAGAGTTGCACAACATGTAAAACAAAGATCTATAAATTCAATATTCCTGAGCAATAAAAGAAAAATAATTTCTCTTCCATAAAATTGAGAGTTAAATTCATTCAAGGCCTTATTTCGTTTTATGTACTGTCAAAGTTCGTCGAACGAAATGGGTTCGTCCACACTACGCGATCCGGCCAGATCAAATATGAAAGGTAAGTGGGAGTTTTAATTTAATTTGAATAAATAAATAACCGAAAAAGAGAAAGTTACAATTGGTGCCGTGATTTCCAGGATGTAATATAACAGAAAAGAGTTGTATTACGCCGGCTTACATCTGACGGTACATAGCGAAATACGGTTACGAAAGCAAAATTGATTTTGTATATGTTAAAACATCAGTTTTGAAATAAGACCAATTATTGGCAGTTGTTACATAAGAAAAAATAGATCAAATAAAAATGTCTGAAAACAGAGAAGAGCAGTGTGATAGATTCAGTTATGAGTGAGAGTGGCCTTGGTTCGATGAACCCGTCACCAAGTGTGAGCGAAGTAAGTCAGTCAAGGCCAACAGCTGAGTTGAGCGTGCAATCAATAGTCAACGATGACCTAACCGGGTCAATTGTGGTCGATCACGCAGAAGCGAAATCTACCCCGATATTGATCAAATCAAATAAAACGAAAGAGAAAAAATTGTCATTAGATGACCTATTAGATTTTATGAAAGTCAATTTCGATAAACAAAATAACGACTTTGATAAGCGTTTTGATAATAATGATAAAATTTTAAATAAGATGAAAAGTGACTTTAACAATAAATTAGATCAATTAACTAATGATTTTAATGAACAGAGAATAAAATGCGAACAGCAGAATATTCAAAACGAGATTAATTTTAAAGAAATTAAAGAACAGAATGTTCAATTTCAGCAAAATATAAATGTAAAATTTGATGAGTTGATAAATAATATACAAGACAAGAATGAACGTCTAGAAAGTACCAATAAAATAAGAAATAATTTGAATAAAGTAGAACAGAGTACGAGTAATACAAATGAAAGTTGTAATGGCAATGTTGTATTAGATAAAGAATTAATAAATAATAATGATGAGGTTGAAAATAATGAGAATAATAATGTAATTGAAAATGTAATATCTGAGAGTACTGAGGAGTTTGGAGAATGTGATTATGAGATGTTAATGTGTGTTAATGAGTTAGAGAGAGAGTGGAAAGAGAGTTATATTATAGGTATGAAACAGAGGGTAAATTGTTTACGAGGTAGAATGGGGGGTGAAGGAAGACCTTCACGTATATATTGTGTAGACAAGTGTGCTACAAATAATTGTTTTTTGAAGTTTTTTGTTTTTCCTGGAGAAGTCAGGAAAGGTTTAATTGAATTTGTACCCTCCGTCTGTAATAATGATGTTGAAAGCATGATTTGGTATTGTGATGAGAGAGAGTTAAACAGAGAAGTGTATGTGGAGAAAGTAACAGAATTATATAACTTAAATAGAAAGTATGGTGAATGGAAGGAAAGTTTAAAAGTATATTTGAACAACAATGATTACAATGATTTAATAAAAATAATTAACCTGACAGTGAATGAATATAATGACGGAGACTTGGAAAAAATACCTAATGTAGACTGGTTTCATGAGTATTTGAGTATGATGAATGAGTTTAGTTTGTATGGTTACAACACACAAAACGGTCATTTGTGTAGTGATAAAATTGAACGATGTTATGTAAAACCAAGACTTATTTGGGACGATGGAGGATAAACTATTAAAACAATATAAGACAGTGTAAACATTTTGTTTTAATGGTTCTGACATGGCAGATTTGGACAGTAAAGTGCGGAAAACTGAACAATTAATAACAAGAGTTTGTAAATAAAATATAGTGAATTTATTTGTGTGCATTGGGGAATGTTAAGTAAATAATGTGTGTACGTAAGATGATTGTTGTAATAAAAATAACGATATTTGCAATTTAAATAAATAAATATCAGAATTAATTTTGAAAAACAGTAATTGACTAATGGTAATGGTTTCGATAACTACATAATTTATATTTTCAGTAATTAATTAAATTAAACCAATTTGATATGCTTAAACATTTTGATTGTTTATTTAAATGTTAATTAATTAAATTTTTTTATGAATTTAATTTATTTTACGAGATGGAAATTTGGTAATGAAGGATAAATTGTTGGATTTAAACTAATTTTGTGTAAAATGTTTCAGAGATGATGGTGATTATGTTTTGGGTGTATATCATGTTAGAAGGATTGTAAGTAGAAAAATTTTATAATCATGTATAATAAAAATGTTTATAGGTGTGATTGAGATGTTAATGCAATAATGAGATTATTTGAAATCATTGTGTTTAATAAAAATGATAATTAAGAAAAATCTTAATACTAAATGAAAAATGATATATAATGATGATTAATAATAAATTTTCAAAATTTTAAGAAAGTCAAATGGTAAAAAGTTATGAATGAGGGAAATGAATATTGATGGAAATATTATATTATAATGTATATACAATTTTTAATTAGTTAGCTATTAAGTTGCTATTGCGGGGGTGGCCTGTGCCCTCGTAGATAGCGAAATGGGTTGGGGGTAACAGAGAGTGTTACCTCCATCGGAGGCGAAAATGTGCGGCACACCTTTTTCGTGTAAATTAAAATTTACACACTGCTAAACGACCGTGTCGCACATAGTAATAATGAATGTAACAGGCAGTGAAATGCAAGTTAGATTTCCCCGACTTTTCGGGCGATTACTGCCTTGCCAGCACTAATCGTGGATTTGGCTAGCGGTTGGCTATGGTCATATCAAGTCCCTTGACCATAGCTGACTTGAAATTGGTACATAGTAGAAATTGAATGGGAGGCGAACATTAGGGGAAATATCCCGGAACTAGGAAACAGCGGCTGCCACTCTGCCCGCTTGGGGGCAGCAAAGACAGGTGGTAGACCCGCATTAAGGGCATGTAATTATAGACCAGAACATGTTGATGTTCATAACTTTTAAAATATAATAGCGGAAGCAAAGACACGGAGGTAAACCTGCTCCAAAATATACAGTCTTTGTCGAAGCGAAAGGGCGATACAGTCCTCCATAATTGGCAATAGTGTGTGTGGCTGGGAGGTGGCTCAGGTGAGTCATGAAGTTAACTTTTACCACATAAAAAATTTTTTTAATGCAAAGTTTGATCAAATAAAAATGCTTGTGCTCTGTTCAATTAACTAGCTGCTCAGATATTTAATATGAGGCGTTCATTACATGCTATAATTTTAAATGTATTATTTTATTGTTGTACGTTAGATATAGTTGTTGATAAAAATATGTGTTTTCATTATGTGTGTATATTTTAAACTAAGCCAATAATTAAACTGTCTGGCAGGCGAGTAACACAAAATGATCAGAATCAGAAAGGGGAAACAATGAGGGTAGAAGTAAGTATTGATAAAGATATATTTCATATAAGTTGTTCAATTTTGAGATGTGTTTTCATTATGTTAGGATATCAGCTGATCAGCCATAACATGTCACTGGTATATTGGTTATAAATGTTCCAAGAAATCAGTGTTAAATGTAATGTTTTAATGTATTACAGATGTTTTAAAGTAATGATAAAAAATAATTTGATAAAATGAGAAGTAAGGTAATAATTTATGCAAATTAATAAAAGATAGGTTTTTGGGTGATGAGTATTTTATGGGACATATAGATCTGTCCAAGTTGAAGTTAGAGTTGAAGTAAAGATCGAAATGTTGTTTTGAAGTAATGTATATTATAGAATTTTGAGAAGTATTGATGTTGACACAGTAGTAATGGAGAATTTATGTGGAGTTGAATGATATATTTATGTTTATAATTAATGATGTTATTTTGTTGTAGTTGTGGTAAGGTAATGAGATTGAGATTTTGGAGATGGCAATTTTGTAGTAGAGGGTAGTGTAATGTGGGAGTCCGCAACATAATGATAAGTTGGGACGGGATAGAATCGATTTAGTGAGGAGGGGACGCCTTAGGTAGAATCCAGGGGCCAAATAAGGGAATTGAGTTTTTGGGGGTGGGGAAACACATATCCTATGTACAAAGGGTTAGAGAGTATTTTTGTTATATGTAGAGAGAAGGTGGCGAATTGAGTTTAATGGTAAGTTGGGTTTAGAGTGTTTTGGGATAGATGTTTTTGATAGAGTTGGGTGTCATGGGAGTTGAAGTTGATGAATATTAGAGTCAGAGGGAGAAAGTTGATATATGTATACAGATCAAGCAGTAAATTAAATGAGAATAATTAATTTACATCACCCACAGTAATGTAGAACAAGATTATTAAGCAAAAAGAGAGATTTATAATAAAGATATAAAATTGTTTATTTTTTAAACCAGTGACAAAACTCTGAGAGAATTTGATAATGTAAAAGTAAGGTGTTTATTTTAAATAATTTAAATGTCAATTTGCTTATTATTTATATTAATATTTGTTTATTTTAAATGTTTTATTTTATTGTTTTGTGTTTCAAATTAGATTGTTACAGATGTTAAATGTATTTTTCGATAGAGTGTACATAACATATGTAGGTCAAGGGTCTTGGACTTGACCTAGTTTAGATCAGCTGATGAGGTCATACACATACTAAGCTTGTATAGTAGGAAGTCAATTTAATTTGTTTATTTAATCAATTTAAACCATGTTTTAAATAATTTCTACAGATAAGGGAAACATTTTCATAACTTTAAAATTTTTTTTGAATTCGCAAATTTTTTGGAAAATATTTTTTTTGGAAATTTTAATTTTTGAAAAAAAAAAACTTGATTTTTCACCTGCCAGCGAATGAATATTTTAGGTAATGATTATTTTATTATGTGTGTATTTACCATGTTTAGTTTATTGATTTATTTTGTATTGCATTGTATTGTTAGACTCTTAAGTGATTACCTGTTAGGTTAAGGATATGTTCAAGTAGAAAAAATGCTTAACTTAAGTCATTTTAAAGAAAACAAAAAATAATGAAGAGAATTTCGAAGTATATTATGAATTTTTTTAATTTTTTGTAAATTTAAAGAATTTTTCAAGGTACAATATGTAATGTGAGTGTGTGTGAGCCCAGTATCTGCTAAAGGCAGCCCAGCTTGCATAAAAGGGGAAACATATCGGCGGAGGAGCTGGAATAATTTCAGCCAGGGATTGAGGATTTTTGGGAGTAGCATGTTAGAAGGTGAGGTGCGCTGTGGTACGAGTCTGTTCGATTTCTCGGTGTTGGGATCTCTTACGGAGAAGTCCAGTGATCTCGTTCAGATGAGTCCATAGTCGCTGAGCCAGGGGGGTCGTGTACCCATGCGGATTAAGAACAAGCGGGTTGTTGGCACCAGTTCCTCACCGGTCCTCTTCGGGGTTTATCGATGAGATTTCTTCTGTTGTGGACAGCAGAATTCTCATCGAGGGGGTATTGTAACGTGTCAATTTTGGGTCATTTTATTTTTTACCGTATGGGGTATTTACATTTCATTTATTTCATTTGGTGCGGGCTTTTCTAAAAATTATTGTGAAAGCTTTATAGTACAACAAATTTTATTCCATTACAACAGAACAAGTGTTGAGAAACAGTGGTGTAACAAAGCAGAGACGCAGTTCGCTGTTGAGTAATGCGGCCAAGAATTCGCACCACCTCGAAATTCTCAGAACTCTGTGTATGTGTGGCGATGCACGCCCGCCACTATGCAAGCAGGCGCTCGAGGGGACGCGAGTAGGGGGTAAATGCCGGTCCTAACTCAGGCGGGGCTTAAAAGTGGTGGGGGTGGGTGTGTGGGGTGGGCAAGGGGTGGAGGGGGTAGTGGTGGGAGGTGGGGAGGGGTCATGTGGGCGTGGCCTGTAGGTGGTGGGGGCCGGGTGGGGTAACAAAATGGCGGAATAGGTAATTGGGGGTTGGGGTGGGGGAACAAAATGGCGGCTAAGGACCACTATAGACCCAAGTGGGCATGGCCTATGGGTGGGGGAACAAAATGGCGGCTAATATCCCCCTATTGGCCAAGAGTGTATTGATGAGGGGTGGGGGTACAAAATGGCGGCATTCCCCCGATTGGTGGTTCAAGTGGGAGTGGCTTATGGGTTTGTGGGATGGGAGGGGGACAAAATGGCGGCAGGTCGTTCCTGCAAGGATGGGGAGGGGGAACAAAATGGCGGCTTGTCCAAGACTTATATGGCCAAGGGGAAGGGTATTACAAAATGGCGGCCGGTAGAGGGGGAACAAAATGGCGGCTTGTCCAAGACTGTTATGGGCAAGGGGAAGGGTAATACAAAATGGCGGCCGGTAGAGAGCTTGGTCATAGAACGGCCGATGGGACGTTAGAAACAAAATGGCGGCCTACAACTTATTTCCAGCCTCTGCGTACGTTTTCCGTCCGCCGTTCTCCCCCTCCATCACTCCGACGATCTGCGACGGTCGCCGGCGTCACGTTCTCGGGCTCGAGGGTGTCCTGGAAGTTGTCGGATGGTCGATATGAGCCGGATCCCGGCTGCCGTAGCGGCTGACAAAATCATGAATGTGAATTTTATTGTATGTATTAATTTGATATGCCCTGCCTGTGGTAGGACCGGCATACACTATATGTATTTGATATGTTTGTTTAATTTGATACGTTTATATTACGTTGTCAGAAATGCAGTAACATGTGTGTGGGTGTACAAAATTGGGTAATTGATATGTTGGCAAACAATGTTTTATATACCATGATTTATATTGTCGCTTGCAGTTGTGAGAGAACATACATATGTTTTCAGGTATGACTGTACTAACAGCCAGAAGACAAGTTTAAATGAATAAATATTTGTTGATGTCGCACGCGTGCGAAACCGGTTCGACGAGACGCAACTTCAAACGTGGTTGAATGCGGAAAGGAATTTGTCTCATTAATTCCACACACTAAGATTCTCTTTGCAGGCTTAAAGGCAGACAAAAGAACTTTTGGCTGGTTGTTTTGCATACATACAACTAAGTTACAGACACGCGAATATTTGGCTGATGTGTACAGTGGTTTCATATTATAAGTACTCCTCGATTTTTCTATAAAACAAATAAATGATAAAAGTTCGTGAATGTGCTCTGTTTTAAGTCGTAACTCGATTATTAATGAATCGATCAAGGAAAATAATTGACCAACGGTTAAAGGTGTCTAGTGTGATACAAATAAATTCTGAAAGTTCGTGAATGTGTTGTGACTAGTTTTACGCACAGCAATTATGGATATCACATATGGTGTGAAGGTACGTTGACCAATATATAATGTGTACGTTATTGAAGTTACATGATACTATACCGTGTGCCTTGTATTTTCATAATTCAAATAGGTAATAAGCTTGGAATTTATTTTAATCGTATTTTTTATACCTGCCGAACAAAAATATATTGCTTACACCATGTAGCAGTCGCAAATAATAAAAAAAGGTTTCTCGCTGAACTACTTGTTGCCCATGAGAGAGGAAAAACCTTAGCCAAATGTAATAAATATTGTAATCATTGCTTCAGGTAATATATTAATGCAATTGACTGAAGGTATATATCTATGTTTTCCTATATATGACTGATATAGTGTACCATAATACCATTATTTTGTGAAAGAAAATAAAGTACCATTAAACATCAACGGTCTCTTGGTGTAGCGGCTAACATTCCGGGTTTGGGACTCGGAGACCCGGGTTCGAGTCCCGGAGAGGCCTTAAAAGTGTTTTGAAGTTTTTTCTCGATTACATTTAAGAAGTTTAAATTAAAAGGTTAATATTAATATTCATACAGTTCGTTAAGGTGTTTCGCTCAGATATCACGTAAGGTAATTTGACAAAATCTACAGTATGTAGTCATATTACAATGTATATGTTCTAAAAAAAAAAAAAACAGCGAATGTCGAAAAACGCCTCGGGGATTTTTCCAAGGACGACGTGTGGCATGCATGTGTTAGAGTCTACAGTACTTCATTAATAACTGTTACGCTATATTTAATTCGTGTGTACGTTTTTACAACCTTCCTCGTTTGAACATCTCGACTTAGGACGAGCACTATAGATTTTAATTATTTATGAAACTTGTTAAAACAAGTTACACAATACACTAGAATCCAGTGGTCGAGTTATTGTATTTATGTTTGTGTGTAAATTGTATATATGTAATGTCATAATCGTCCTCTGAATCGTCTAATGTCTAAATCGTCTAGGGGGATCGTTTGGAAACCTAAATGGACCCTCATCGTCAGAGCTGTCATAGTCTAAGTTAGTGTTGTTTCGTATCCTGTTTGGTGATCTTGAACGATGTACTGGTTCAACTTGAGACGTTGGCATCAAACGGCGTCTAATTCGATACTCATCAGTCAAATTGTTTGGAAAATCATTCTGAATAACAAACAAAGTACACACATTTAAAAAAATGAATTGCTGTTTAAAAGTAAAGCATTTGTCTACGCGCATTTTCAATAAGACACTTTACATATTTTTAAAGACGGCTTAATTGTATCCTGCTACGTTAAATACCGATTGTGCACAGCTACAGTACTATTGGTTTCCATTAAAAAACAATCGTACAGTAACCTGAAAATTCACTATAGTTATTTCTAACTTGACTTATGCACACAATTATTTAAACTAAAATCATCATGTAAATTTAATACATATCGATACTTGTAATGTTTAATAGAATACAACCGAAAATGAAGGTAGACTGACTTACAGAAATACGGCAGTGTTAGTTCTAATTTGGCTTATGCAAATACAAATTTACACAAACATATTCGTTGTAAAACGATCCATATTCTTAACGTTTAATAGAATAAAATTTAACATGAAAGTTAATTGACTTACAGAAATACGGTGAGCGTGTAACATACCCATCACGCAAATCATAATTATTTGTATAAAAGTTTCCAGGTTGCATGGAGTCATGGCGAAGAGCGTATAGACAATAACACATTACAACTGGGGGTTAGCATTATATAGGCTTAGATTCGCTTCCCGCCAAATCTACTAGTAGAAAAAGTAATTGGGTATTACAAGATGCGCGCCAAAGTCATAATATATTCATGTCCCACGGTCTGTCCGACAGCCGTATATAGGTATTCAATTTAAGTGTGTAAGGCCTGTATATGTAAACCGGTTTGATTATATCTTAGACGTGTATCTAATAGAAAACGCACGTTCAACGTAGAGCTATTAAGGTCTACAAAAAACTAGTAAGCTCTATTTACAGGCACCAACAAGAATGCTGACTATAAAATTTACATAAGGAGCCCATGTCTCGTCACTAATGAATAATCGTCTAAGAATAGACGCGACTATGTTTTATATGCAGTCTGCATGATATAAAAGAAAGATTTGTTCAGGCAATTCCATTCTATTTTTGCACACCGAAGCGAGAATACACAGCAGAAAACCCGTCGTACAAATCACAATTATCAAATATGTAAGTAAAAGTTGTTATACATTTTGTGCAATCATGGTTAATAAAAATTCTTTGTGTGTGTGTGTTTATAAACTCTGACAGATGGTATTGGTTTTTACATATATTATACAAACTGTGTGTTTATAAAAAGTCAACGTATTAAATAAAAAACTTAGTGTGTGTGTATATATAAACTCACAATTGGTATTGTTCTTTAACATATTTAATACAAACTGTGTGTGTGTGTGTGTGTTATAAATAGTTAACGACGTCGAGGTGTGTTGTCACTCTTTGTAAGACGATTTGTACATTTTAATTGCAGAAAAATAATGGAACCTCTATTCTACGTACTGAGAGAATCCAGTGTTAGAGGCGCTCTCACGTCGTATACTTACACGCCGCGACAGCACGATGACGAAGCTGATGTGATTACTGATTTCGCAGGTGTCCTTACTGAATGCAGACCTCTGTTACTACTTGACCTCCTGGAACAACTGAATCGTTTGCGCAGCGTAAAGTGGCATATCGCCTGCAGAATCGAGTTCGTAAAGTACAGTATCAGCAGTGACAGCGGCGTACACGACACGATAAGTTCCATCGGAGTTTTTCATGGATGTTGTCAGGTAACGTTATCGGGTGACGTACACGATACTTTAGACGAACAACTCGAATCTTCTTACAACAAAATCCTGGAAAGCATCTCCAGGTACACGCGTGAAGGCAGCGGTTGGATAGTAGATTCTGTGCAGAGGGTGGAACTGATCATTGCCAGATACCATCCTTTGTCAGCGTCTTCTTACATCCCGACTCCAACAAAACTATCCAAGACCAAGGCAGTTGTAAATGTTGAAAACACCGCAGACGAAATGTGCTTCGTCTGGTCGGTTTTGGCCAGCATATGTCCCGTTAAACTTAACAGAGACCGTGTATCCAAATATAGACATCACACGCATCGTCTAAACATGAGCGGCATTCCATACCCTGTTTCTGTCAAAGATATTTCAAAATTCGAAACCCAGAACTCTGACATTTGCGTTAATGTGTTTGATTGTGAGGACGGAAAAGAAATTTACCCCGTAAGAATTACAAACGTTAAGGGTAGAACGTACGATATAAATCTGCTGCTTTTGACAAACCTTCAAGGTCAAACACACTACTGTCTCATCTCCAACATGAATAAGTTATTATTTTCCCAAACGAAACACGACCATAAGTGCTTTTACTGTGACTATTGTCTCCACCGTTTCAGCACTGCTCAGCTTCTATCTGATCATTTACCTAATTGCACCCCTTTTGGCGAACAGAAAACAACTATGCCCGACCATAAAGACAGAATAATGTCATTCAAAAATTATTCCTACACCCTAAAACATCCGTTCACCATTTATGCCGATTTCGAGTCCTTAATCGTTCCCGTCGCTAGCTGTTCTCCAGGTGTTGAGCCTCTGTCCGTTCAATCAACATCCGGCATTCGTTATTCTGTAAATAATGATGGCCAGACAACTGAAACAATTGAACGACCAGTTTCGTCCACAAATATCCAGTCCGTACATGTGCCTTCAGGTTACTGCTATGCCATCATAGACCATGAACAGAAACTTTTCAAACCACCGACAGTGTACCACGGTGATAACGTTATCGACAACTTCCTGTGTGAGTTGCGGAAAAATGCATTGCTGTTGCAATCTATTATGCGTCAGATTACGCCATTAACTATGTCCGACGGTGACAATGATGCGTACAAAGAGGCAACGATATGTCATTTGTGCAATCAACCACTGCCTAATGATGATAAAGTGCGCAATCATTGTCATCGGACCGGCAAGTTTCTAGGCGCTGCACATACGGCTTGCAATCTCAATTGTAAGAAGGCCAGACACTTACCTGTATTTTTTCACAACTTGCGAGGTTACGATTGTCACCACCTGATACAAGGGTTGGGCAAGTACGACGGGCTGTCCTGTATAGCGACCACTAGCGAGCGCTACGTTTCGGTGACTCTGGGAAATATACGTTTCTTGGACAGCTATCAGTTTCTGAACATGTCTCTGGCTAAACTTGTAAACAACCTGACCGCGAGCGGGCATGAATTTCCTATTCTTAAGCAGTGTTTCAACGAACACATTGACCTGCTCGTACGTAAAGGGGTGTACCCATATGAGTACGTAGACAGTGTCAATAGGTTCGAGGAAACAAGCTTACCCGCTCGCGAACATTTTTACAGCAGGTTGATGGACTCGTCAATTACGGAAGCCGAGTATGCGCATGCCCAACGCGTGTGGTCGGCATTCAGCTTAAGTAATCTTGGCGAGTACCATGATCTGTACTTGAAGACTGACGTTTTGCTGCTGGCAGAAATCTTTGAAAGTTTTGGACAAATGGCGTGCCAGTACTACCAACTGGATCCGTGTCATTTTTACTCGCTTCCGGGTTTGGCTTGGAACGCGATGTTAAAAATGACGCGTATCGAACTGGAGCTATTGATGGATGTCGACATCTATCTGTATCTAGAAAAGAATTTAAAGGGCGGGGTGGCCCAAATTTCTAACCGCCATGCCGCAGCAAACAATCCCCAAGTAGCAGGACAATACGATGCTTCACGACCGACCACGTATATTCTGTACACGGACTGTAACAACTTATACGGAACGGCAATGTCGCAGTCGCTGTCTTACGCAGGCTTTCGTTGGCTCGATCGAAACGAGATTGCAGCAATCGATGTGCGTAATGTGAGCGATGACGCTGACGTTGGGTATATTTTTGAAGTCGATCTACACTACCCCGACCATCTTCACGATCGCCATAGCGATTATCCGTTGGCTCCCGTTCGACAACAAGTAACCGAAGAAATGCTTTCACCTTATTCTTGTCGTTTGCGAGAGAAACTAGTGGAAGCTTCCGTATACGGATCATCCGTATCGTCCGTAGAGAAGTTGCTTACGACTTTGGACGATAAAAAAAATTACGTTCTTCATTATCGAAATTTAAAGTTGTATTTGAGTCTGGGCTTAGAGCTGAAAGCGATTCATAGTGTTGTGTTTCAAACAAAAGCCGTGGTTGAAAGAATTTGTCGACTTCAACACGACTAAAAGAAAATCAGCAGTCAACAGTTTTGATAAAGACTTCTTTAAACTGATGAATAACGCTGTATATGGAAAATCACTGGAGAACGTAAGAAAACGAATCGACTTTCAATTAGTCTCCGATGAACGACGACTGCGTAAACTGGTTTCCACTCCACGCCTGAAACGTATGATCCGGTTTACAGACGACTTAGCAGGACTCTCGTTGCGAAAAAAGTCCATTGTTCTTTCGCGCCCTGTGTATGTCGGTTTCGCTGTACTTGACATTAGCAAATCGATAATGTACGATTTTCATTATCGGTATGCTGTGGCCAAGTACGGACCACAAATTCGTTTACTGATGACTGACACAGACAGCTTACTGTACCACATACAGACGGAAGACGTGTACAAAGACATTACGGAAGCCCACCATCTTTTCGATACGTCGGAATACCCCATAGATCATCCTTGTTTTAGTGAAGAAAACAAAAAGGCTTTAGGCAAATTCAAGGATAAAACGTGTGGTATACCGATAAAAGAGTTTATCGGCCTCAGAGCGAAATGTTATTCCGTTCTGACGGTTGATGACAAACAAAAAAAGTAGCGAAAGGTGTACCCAGAGACATGATCAAACGACACCTACGACATCAGATATACAGCAAGTGTCTCAAAGATCATTGGGCAGTATTTACTACGAGCTCTGCTATTCGTAGTGATCGTCATACGATATATACGATGCAGTCTCATAAACTATCGTTGTTACCGTATGACGACAAAAGATATATACTGGACGATGGAGTTGAAACGCTTGCATACGGTCACTATGTAACACGACAAAGACGATCAGACGAAGACAATACAGAACCGACAGTGGTGAAACGTGCACGACGTGAGTAGCTCCGAGTTGAATTGTTTTTTTTTTTTTACTAAATATGGTATTATTATGCAACCAAATTATTTTTTATTTTCCATGGCAACGATTACTTGAATACTAAATTTGACATCCCTTGTAGCAGCGTCTGAGCCGGCAAAAATTTATTACACATACACATTCATAAAGCACGCATTAGTACACACAGCATAAAATTTACATTGGTTGAATTTTTACTTTTCCACGATATGTTGTCTACTACGTGTTTTTTCATCATATACGTGTATGAACCGAATGTTAGAAGTGTCACTGGCGTGGTTTAAACACTCGCAAACACATGTATGGATGTGTGAATGACAGGTCAATGGCGCAGTCTTACGACTCGTAAACCATGAGTGCGGCTTCATTTTCGTAAGATGAAAAAACTGTATTAACACAGATGTGGTAAAGTTCTGTTCAATTCCATAGTAGTATATACGTAGAGGGGATCCACTAAAAAATGCGCCTAGTTGCCTACCTCTATGGTGGTGTAGAAAGGGCAACAACAAAAAACAAAAAGAAATGTTATCAATAAATAAACGTATATAACATAAACTTCGAATAAAAAACACTGTATTAACACAGATTTGGTAAAGTTCTGTTCAATTTAATAGTGGTATATACCTAGAGTAGGGTGACCAAACGTCCTGGAAAACCGTGATTGTCCTGGTTTTTTTCATCATAACATACGGTGTCCCGAAAAAAATTGTTTCGGGACGCTCATAAGGTTTTAGAGATTAGGCTCGATTAAACGGAATACGACACGATAAATTAATACATTTTTTAGCTTATTTCTCTAACCTCCATAGTCCCACAGTATTCACAGTATAAAGAATATTTTCGTTCATGAATATCCAGTGGACTGATGAAAGGAAAAGAATGGAGGTGGACTCTCTTGAAGCAATCCTACAGATCCTGTACAACTACAAAATCGACTGTGTAGAAATTCACCACTACGTCACAAAGAACAAAGACATGATCGAGAAGGCTGGAAGCAGTGAAAAATACCCGTTTCTCCAAGGACAATCAACCCCATCTGCAAGCGCTCAGTAATAGTTAAAGCTTATGTTAATTTTATTTAACATGGCTATAATATTATGAAAAATCATAATAAATTTGTTTTTTATTATGTATATTAAATATCATTAATTAAACAGATATTGTAGAAATAAGTCAGATTACATTTTTTTAAATCCTTTTTACTAATAGTAAATAGTCTTTCATCGGGTTAACAAAATGTATTAACAAAACATTAATATTAAAAATTAAAAAACCTGGGTACATTTGTGTGGGGGAGGGGGTTCATTGGAGCCCGGCTGGTTATGTCCCGGTTTTCTCCGAAAATGATTTGGTCACCCTAACCTAGAGGGGATCCACTAAAAAAGCGCCTAGTTGCCTAACTCTACGGTTGTGTAGAAAGGACAACAACAAAAAACAAAAAGAAATGTTATCAATAATCATATATAATCTAAAATTCTCCTACCAATCCCTCACAGTGTGCGTTGACATTGCAACATGGATATACGAAAACGGATTGCCAAAGAATTGCACGCACAGGCAAGACGTAATTATCCACGGCGTGCAGTGACGTTGAAAGGTTTGAACGACCTCTATCAAGCCGATCTTGTGGAAATGACTCCCTACGCTCGAGTTAACAAAGGATACAAATATATTATGACGGTAATAGACTGTTTCAGTAAATACGCTTACGCCATACCGGTCAAAAATAAAACTGGAGACCACGTATCAAAAGCTTTAGACAAGATATTGCGTAAGGTTCGTATGAAGCATTTACAAACTGACAATGGAAAAGAATACTACAACTCAACTGTTCGCGCACTGTTAGATAAGTACGGTGTAAACCATTATTCTACGTACTCGGAAAAGAAGGCTTCCATAGTAGAAAGGTTCAACCGCACGTTGAAGAATATGATGTATCGTGTATTCACCGAGCAGGGTACGTACAAATGGTACCCTACGGTGTTAGCGGAGCTAGTAAAAAGGTACAATGACACGCCACATAGAACCATCGGAATGAGACCGCGCGAAGTAAACGTCACTAATGAAAAATTAGTACTGGAACACATAAACAAAAAGACGGCAAATAATTTGCGACGTGTGAAGCGAACTAAATTTAATGTTGGAGATAAAGTTCGGATAAGCAAATTCAAACGTACTTTCACGAAAGGATATCAACCCAATTGGACTAACGAAGTATTCACGGTTGACGAAATACGACCGACAATACCGATTACATATTATTTGCGCGATCACGAAGACAAAGTCATAAGAGGATCTTTTTACGAACATGAGCTTATCAAGTCTGAAGTAGGGAATGTGTATCTTATAGAAAAGGTTGTACAGCGTAAAGGCGATCGTGTGAAGGTTCGATGGTTAGGTTTCGACGGTACTCATGACACGTGGATAAATAAAAAAGACTTAGTTTAAAGTTTACGTTCATTTCAGTAACAATCGTACGCGAAGATGAAAGTCGTGCAACGCAAAGACAGACTTCAAATCTACGACTTACAACAGGTCTTGGACAGATGCGGATACGGTAGAAAAGACGCAGGCAATAACCGCCACGGGCCTCTGTTGCCGCACACGATAAGGTGTCTGATCGTTGGCCCCAGTTCGACGGGAAAATCAAATGTCATGTTTAATTTACTGTTCGAAAAAAAACGGATTGCGCTTTACCAATGTCTATGTATTTTCAAAATCACTGTATCAACTGAAATATGTCCTGTTGGAAAAAGTGATGGCCAAAGTCCCCGAGGTCGGATACTTTCCCTACAACGATAACGAAGAAGTCATCCCGCCAGAAGACGCCGAGTCGAACTCCGTAATGATATTTGATGATGTCAGTTGTGAACGACAAAACAAAATAAAAGATTATTTTACTAGAGGTCGACATAAATCGATAGATTGTTTCCTGTTGGGTCAAACGTATACTGACATTCCAAAACGTGGGATAAGAGACAATGCTAACATGGTAATACTTTTCAGGCAGGACGAACGTAACATGCGTTATGTTTACAATGACCATGTCAATACAGATATGCAATTCGAAACATTCAAAAAAATGTGTGCTAAAGCATGGAACAAAGACAAGTATGGTTTCCTGGTAGTGGTTAAAGACTGTGATTTGTGTGACGGGCGCTACAGAATTGGCTTCGATAAGTTTATACAATGCGACCCGATAACTAGCTAAGTCGGGACGTACGTTTATGTGTATAAATATATTCTAACGGTACTGTTGGAAATGGATACCGAAACGGTTTCCATTTTAAACAGTACCGTTTAAAACGAGTACCGAATTGAGCCGTCATATTCAATATATATATATATATATAGTCAGCACGGTGGGATATACCTCAGTTCAAAAAAGACGTAGACGACACTAGCCGTAATGGAGGACAAAAAATCGGAACAAAAGAAGGTATTAAGTGAAATACTAGCACTTAGTGAGTCTATTAGGCAAAAACATCGTGAAATAAAGCGTGGTATTGTGGAGACTGCAAGCAGTTTAGAAAAAACCTTTGAACCATTGGTTCAACCAATTAAAACGCTTACCAAACAACTCGGTGGACCTGGAAACCGGGAAAATCTTATCTTACCCCAACACCTAAAACTGAGTACCTACAATGACAATGACGAAGACGTAAAAACTGTGAGTACTCCTCGGAAACAGTTGCCTGGTAGTTCCTCCGATGAGGCTACCAGCACTCCACGTTTCTTACCTACCCAAACGATTTCAGAAACGCCCGACTCTCCGGCTAACGTATACCTAGCTACTCCAGAAGGTCGACGAGAAGGTTTGGAAATGTTAGACCGGTTACCATATGGAATGTTAGCCAAAGAATATATGAAGAGATTTATCACGGATACGAGTAACAGTATCGATCATACGTATGGCCCACGAATGGAAGGTAATACAGTTATGATAGGCGATGGCACGTTGGAATTCGAAAGGAACGACCTGTACATAAAGGGCACGCGTTATACAGGAACACAAGGTCTGTACGAGTTAATCTTTATGAAAAAGCCAGATAAAGATTATTTTAGTCCTAACGATCTTAACGCTTACAAGTCGATTTTAATAGCGACTAACGCACACAGACAGAAGTACCAACCAGACAAACAAATAAATTCTAATTCAGGTTACAAGTATCGCAATATTATACGTCACCTGTTTCTACGTAGCGGTAAAGGTGTCACCGGTAGCGAGTTTATAATGGAAAAGTCAGCAACAGATAATGAAACTGTACAATATATGCATTGGGACGATGTAAACGAGTTGGTAGAACGACTACGACTGCTGATAGCGTCACAAAGGGCTGGGCATACGGGGCACGACAATGAAATAGTATCTCTGATAGAGGAATTACGCGAAGCCAATGTCATCCAGTAGTGGTACATTAATAGTAAAAGCATATATAAATAACTTCATCTATATGTTGCCGCGTTATTCGCAATATGAGTGTAGACAAGTTCGGAAGACATCAAAGTAGGCTATTCCAGGCGAGTATCCGTGGCCTGCCGGGTGTCGGGTTCAAGACTACTGCGGAAGGCGACTATGATATGTCCTCTAAACGATTGCGAATGGTGGGTGAACCGAATGAAGACAACGATGCGGTAACTATGAAGTACGTTACAGAAAACAGTTTACCACTGAAGAAGGTCGACACGAATAACATGTTCTTCGACGCAAATAAGCGTGTTATTCGAAACCTTAAAGAACCAATTAACAGGACGGACGCTGTTAATAAAGTGTATATGGACAGTCGAATACCTCTGCTCAATTACGATGGATGGCATTTTTTTAACAAACGCCTCGTAAATGTGGGTGAACCAAAGTTGGGCAATGACGCTGTTAACAAAGCATACGTTGAAAAACAAATACCAATTCGTGACGATGGAAAATGGGATTTTAGCGATATGCGACTAAGCAACGTAGCAGCGCCAACGTTAGACGGTGACTGTATAAACCTTTCTTTCCTCAAAAATAACGTGCTGAATCCTCTAACATCGATCAAAGAAAGCACTGGATACTACAGCAGACGCGTATGATGCAAAGGGTAAATGTATAACGAATATGAGGGATGCTGTAAAGGAAAACGAAGCTGTAAATCTACATCTGATAAACGCGTTCCGTGAAAGCATTGAGAAAAAATTCTCAGATATGCAGGATAAATTTGAAGATGAGCTGTCTAGTATGGCGTACTTAATAGCACAACGTCTAAACGATCCCCAACGTCGTAGGACGCCGCCGACAACAAAACAGAAACCTTGGCGGAGTAATTTTGATAACTACTGAGATGTTCACGGTCTATAAAAATATAGAGTAAGAGCTCCAGGTGCAGTAGTATTGTATAATCAGTTGTATGGTAAATAAGAAAATGACTGTGGTTTACGGAAAACGTATTAGTCGTAGCTCGACTTCCGTGAAGAGAGGACGTGGTCTGTTGAACAAAGTGATTGACCTGCTACCAGTGGAACTACATATCCCCGGTGGTTACAGATATTGCGGTCCGGGTACTAGATTAACGACGCGGTTAAGCAGAGGTGATCCTGGAATTAATCAATTAGACGAAGCGTGCAAACAACACGACATCGCGTATGCCAAATATTCGGACGATAAGAATAGAAATATCGCCGATCGTATACTCGCGAATAAAGCGTGGGAACGTGTTACATCTACTGACGCGAGTCTTGCTGAACGAGCAGCAGCTTGGGCCATTACTACTGCCATGAAGACAAAATCCAAACTGGGAATGGGACATATTCGTCGCCGACGAGCATGTCGTAAAAGACGTCGTACGAACAACATACGTAAGAAGAAGATAACAAACAAGAGCGGAGGCGGAACTAGACGTCGTGTAAACCACCAACGGAGACGTAAGACAGCCGAAGGACTATATTTACGGCCCTATCCATATGCACAATACGACTAAAAACACTCGTGAAAGTGAAAGCGTTAACGGATGCGGATATACGTTATTACGCTAGACGATTACGTATTCCATATTTTAGAGGTGTTTTTATGCGTGACGGTTTACCGAAAACCATACGGTCACATGAATGTGCTGTTATTAATCTAGACTGGACACACGGGTCGGGTACTCATTGGGTGTGCTACAAAAAGCGTGACAATGATGTTTACTATTACGATAGTTACGGTAACCTTCGTCCACCATTAGAGTTGATGAGGTATATTAAGACCGGAGGAACAGATGTACACGTGTATTACAATTACGAGAGACAGCAGACATTTGATTCGGTAATATGCGGCCATTTATGCCTACGTTTCCTGTGCACACCGATTAGTTAACGTAAAGATGTCGTCATATACGGTCATGTTTTCTGGTTATACGTCAGAATTTGAGACGGTATTTTTCCCTCTGCTGCACTTGTCTGAGAAGTATGAATGGGAAATTTGTCTTCTCGATTTGATCGTTTTCAATGCCATACCTAACGTCTGGGAGGGCGTTAACAATAAGCTCGAGTTTTATAATGTAAGCCAAAAAAAAACAATTACTGTTGGTCTCCCTACTGGCACGTACGAAGTGGACAATATCCGAGATTACATTCAAGACCAGCTCGGCGGGCCGGATGTCGTTAGCTTGCGTGCCAACAACAACACTTTGAAAACAACTATCAAGTCAATACATGAGGTCGTGATCGATTACAATAAACCTACCATCGCACCCTTATTGGGATTCAAGAAACAGAATCAGGACGTACGTAAGCTTGAAGCCAATATATGGCATGAATCTAATGAGTCGGTTGACATTGTCAATTCGAACACGATCCAGGTTACGTGCAATATCGCTCACGGATCTTACAAGGACGGTTTAAACGATCATATACTGCATTCTTTTTCACCTTCAGTACCACCAGGGTGGAGGATAATAGAAAAACCGAGAAATCTCATATACCTTCCGGTGAACGTAAATTGTATAGACACTATACACATACGAATTGTTGATAAACAAGATAATTTAATAGATTTTAGAGGAGAAGAGATTACCGTCAGGCTACACGTGAAGAAACACGACTTGTAATCATGGGAATACATTACGGTCGTTCACAACTAACACGCTGGAACCTTTCAAATACACCTATCAAACCCGATTCACGTGTTAGTAAGGGTAAGGCAGTTAGAGCGTTAACAGCTCGTAACAAACGATTTCTTCGTTCGTTAGGATTACAGGTAATATAAAAGTTAAAAATGCCATCGAGTGTTCTCTCCATGAACGAGGACATCGTTTTCGACGATAGTATCGCAAGTTTGGAGTACCACACACATACACCGTACGCTACGTCCAAATACGACAACAACGATGAGATACGTATAGCAGTTCAACAACAAGACCTGTACACTCTTCCCTGTGAAAGCTTACTGTATATAGAAGGAAAACTCACAAAAAAGGATGGAACAGCAGTGGATAATGAAATGGATTTTGACAATAACGCAATGGCCTTTTTGTTTGAAGAGATTCGATACGAGTTGGGTGGAGTCGAAGTGGCGAGAACGAGACGTGTTGGTATTACGTCGGCCTTGAAGAATTTACTCTCGTTCGATGTAAACGAAGAGAGTACCAGCACGATAACCGCGTGTTGGACTCATCCTGCAAAGGCTACGACTACTTTACAAAAAATGAAAATTTCTGTTTCACGGTACCACTACGAATGTTAATGGGTTTTGCTGAAGATTACAAACGTATAATCGTTAATCAAAAACAAGAACTCGTACTGCTTCGGGCAGCGTCAGACACTGATGCACTATATTACAATAAATCAACCTCCGAACCGGCACCTGATTACAATCTCAAGCTGCAAAAGGTTTATTGGAAATTGCCTGAGGTAAAACCGTCTGACGCGCAAAAGGCAATGCTCTTACGTCTGGTAGAACGAGACAAGGCTATCGCGATAGCGTACAGAAATTGGGAAATTCACGAGTATCCATTGTTACCGACGTCTCAGCAACAGACGTGGTCTATAAAGACGTCGACAGAAGTAGAAAAGCCACGTTACATAGTGCTGGCTTTTCAAACGGAAAAAAAGGGAAAAATCAACAAGCAGTCTTCAACGTTTGACCATTGTAATCTCAAAAACGTTAAATTATATTTAAATTCGCAGTACTATCCTTACGATAATCTAAATTTGTCGTTCACTAACAATAGATACGGTTTGTTATATGACATGTATGCCAGACGGAAACGAAACAGGAAAAAGCGTTGCCCCTACTATGACGCATGACGATTTTAAAACGTACGCCCCGCTTATCGTAATAGATTGTTCAAAACAAGTCGAAAGCGTTAAATCGTCCACGATCGATGTGAGACTAGAATTCGAATCGGATAATACATTTCCTGCCAACACTACAGCGTACTGTCTCATATTACACGATGTGATATTTCAGTACACTCCGCTGTCCAGCGTAGTGCGTCGGCTGGCATAAACGAATAACATGGGAGGAGCGTGTCAGTAAGCAACATGAAGCGGAAGCGTGAGGACAGCGGAGACGATAGCATCGAGTCCAAAATACAAAAATCGTACAACGAACCGGTACCGACAGGTCTGTAAACGTAGGACTAATTAACACTCTTATCCATGGAAACGTCTACGAACCGTGTGTAAGCCTAACAAACACCGGTAGAAAAGTGTTATGCGTGTCTCATGATGAATGGAATAGTATGATGGCGTATGCTGACGTTGTATCATACAGCGTAGAGAACAAGACAAAAAATACAATACCTGTACTGGGAGAAGACTGTGTTATCGCCTCGTACACGGTAAAGCCTTTATTTGGAAAAATGTATATTACACTGTACAGGTATGACAAAGACGAGATGTCATCCCCTTTCGTATTGTCAGAACACGAATGGAAGACAATGGTAAAGTGTATACCCAACATAAACGCACACTTAAGACAGTTAGTATCAGAAAAGGACGTAAACAACATGTACATACATCAAGAGCTTACATCATCTTCAACGTTAGAAAGAACTGACGAAACGCAGGCGTGTTACAGGTTAATCGAAGAGCTAAAATCTTTTGCGGGACGTGTATAGTTTGATTCTACATCACCTTGTGCTCAGATTATTAACTTGCATTCCTTTGACAATCATATCAGTGTGTTTCCACACTTTACCATGGACGGATGTGTTATAATGTTCGAGACCTTTCCGGGTGAAGGAGAAGAACGATTCGTTATAAAGGAACTTGCGATAGTGGACATTGAACAAGAGCTATTTCGGGTCGTTCTATTCAAGCCGCCATACAAACATTCACGTTTGACCACAAAAAACGCACGTACAGCAGACTGGCTGGAAAGTTATTATCACGGTTTATCATGGTACGATGGTGCAGTGGAATACGCACAACTGCAAACGATTATCCGTGACGTATGCAGAACATATTCCATAGTGTTCACAAAAGGCTTAGAGCACACGCGCTTCCTCAGCAAATTCCACTCAAACGTAGTTGACTTGAACGACCAAAACGCAACAAAGTATGAGAACACGTTACAGGACTCATGGAATCGGTGTTGTGTAAAAAAACATAGACATATAAAATCGAATAAGTACGTCTACAACTGTGCATTAAGAAAAGCACAACATTATGCAAAATGGTTACGCAACGACACAATAACATTGCAGCAGGTGGACAGTTTAAATTCGTTCTCCGCTTTGGTAAAACGTGGTCTCTACTACGACGGTGTAGGTATAAAATGTAAGACGTGTGGAAATTATGTTTTCACACGAAATCAAGGCTCATAGTATAATTAATAAGAAATCCGACAAAATATAAAAAATACAAAAAAATATTAAACATTTGTAGACAGTGCAATAGGGCTACTGGCGACAGCACTATAAAAAAAACGCGCCTTGCTTTCTACCTCTCGGGTGGTGCGGAAATGAAGCCAGTTTGAAACTGAAAAGGAAACATTTACTTCACGAGGCACTATCGATTATTTCAACACATATGTTAAACACTGTTTGAACGTACGTCGATCAAACACTTCGGTTATAGTGTGCAATATATTTGTATTATTACATATATTGTGTGCGTGTATTCCATTTATCGGTTCAGTCAGTGTAACTCATCTGTACGATGGATACCGTGTGGCAGAAGGCGAGAAACGCTGAACATTTAAAATGTTATTTACCGGATGATGCAGTGAATCGACTGTCACAGCTGCTCCCACTAACAGATACGAGGTTGCTGTGTAAACATAAAGAGCATCTAATAAGGTTAACTCATTTGACGGAATCTATACTGAAAGTATTGGGTTACATAAACCATAATTTGGGGAAAAAACGAGCAGATGGTCATTACGAAGCATGTTCATGGAACCAGTTCAGTGGCGGGCCGACATCATGTGTCTGTTTAGATTTCAGAGTTGCTTTAACCAGCATTGAAAATTTTGTAACAGAAGAAGACGAATTGTAACGTACATAATTTTTTTATTAAATCGAGTCTGCATTTACTAGCGAAGAAGATAACCTTCACGACACACAAGCAGGAGTATCGGCACCAGTCGGGTTGAATTGTACAGGTCGAGACGTGTCTCTGTAACGACCTTCGTTCGCACACCTGCATGGGCGTTGGCTCCTCTCCTGTCAGTACACAGTAACAAATGAACAAGTTGACCTTCATAGCACACCTGCTCGGATTAAATAATACTATTGTACAGCTCGAGACGTGTGTCTGTAATGACCTTCGTTCGCACACCTGCATGGGCGTTGGCTACTCTACCGTCAGTACGCAGTAATAGATGAACAAGTTGACCTTCATAACACACCTGTTCGGGTTGAATAATACTATTATACAGCTCGAGACGTGTCTCTGTAATGACCTTCGTTCGCACACCTGCATGGGCGTTGGCTACTCTACTGTCAGTACGCAGTAAGAGGTGAACAAGTTGACCTTCATAGCACATCTGCTCGGATTGAATAACACTATTGTACATGTCGAGACATGTCCCTGTAATGACCTTCATTCGCACACCTGTTCGGATCCGTTCTACATAAATACAACCGTCCAGCAAGGTTTATTCACTCGTCTGTAAACGTTTGTCGTAGACTACTGTCATGGACACATTTTTAGATAAAGCTAAAGAAGTGGCTTTGAGGGAGTTTCTGCCTCAACTGCGACTAAAAGAGTTGTTAATAGACAAAAAATATCACATAACTGCTATGCGTAATATTAGTACACAGTTCGGCGCTTCTGTAGTGTGCGATTTGTTAGATCCGGAAGAAGAAGAAGACAAAGAATTTTCTGTATTTCTACCTAAGCGCTACGCTGGACTATACACGGACGAGGAGATGGCAGCACTACCTAAAGGCAAATACTTTTTAGCTGTACGACAAGAGATACCGCTAGCCAATGGAAAATGCACATACGAAATAGACATCGATGTAATAGTAAAGGAAAAGACGCGTCAAAAGAAGAAAAATTAATCGAGAAGTGAGGACGTGCAGTTTTGGTAAAATTAATCGAGAAGTGAGGAGATGAAGTTTTGGTAAAAGAGATAACACCTACACAATCACACACAAACATTAAAGGTCATTTTAATGACCAACTGTAACTCTACCTTCAAGCATACTATGATTATACTTGTGTTTATTCACAAATATAAGCATTATATGTTAAGAAGTTGGTCCAAAGTCCAAATAAAAGAGGATGGCAGTAGACATACACGAATATTCAGCGTAACGTACTTATTGCAATGAATCCAAGTGCATTTTAACTAACTGGGCGTAATAAGCTTGGAAACAAGTTTTTAATTGTATCCATATATAACGCGTACGTAATGACTCATTTGTTACCTTGCAAGCAATTTAAATAGATATGCAATATAAATTACATAGTAAATATTATAAATGATCGGAGCAAACGCATACAACAGACAGTAGATACAAACTAAAAAGTAAATAGGTGGCTTCAAATCGCAAGAATGTAGGTAGGTGGTGGGAGTAAAAACCACACCCATTTCAGTATAAAAGCTGGTTGCATTTAGCTGCACTTACTCACTCACTCACTTCACCTGTTGTCATGTCGACGTACACAGACAGACTCGGTACTTTTTACAGTGTATACCGTATTGGTAACACCAAACATTACATTTCGAAGTACCCATCGACTGCTGTTGCACCTAGTGCTTTAGCACGAGCCGGCTATTTCTACGAAGGGGACGGAGACACCGTGAGGTGCAGATACTGCGGTGTGCGTGCTTATGACTGGCAGAGCGACGATGATCCAGTCGCATTTCACCGGGAGGTAATGCCATCTTGTGCCTTCGTGGTATTTTATCTTCTGTAAAGTTTTATTTTTTTTTTTACGGCATAATTGGCTCCTTTCGGAGCCACCGTAACTCAACCTTGAAGTTAGTTGAATTTGTTACTTGTAATAATTATTACAATTAACATCTGCAACTTACTGCAAGCTGGTCCAAAGTCCAGGTAAACGAGGATGGCGGTATACGTGAAACATTTTATAAAATACAAAACAATTTAATCTGGTTTTAACGTAAAGATGCTCTCAATGGTTTCATTTTGATTATGTAGCAAACACTTCGTACTGTAGCGCTAGCCGTACGTCTTAAATATGTTCACAAGTTGAATTGGTTACTTGTAATAATTATTACAATTAACATCTGCAACTTACTGCAAGCTGGTCCAAAAGTCAAGGCAAACGAAGATGGCGGTATACGTAAAACATTTTATAAAATACAAAACAATTTAAACTGGTTTTAACGTAAATATGCTCTCAATGGTTTCATTTTTATTATGTAGCAAACGCTTCGTACTGTAGCGCTAGCCGTACGTCTTAAATATGTTCACAATGTGACTAGCGCGCTAGTAGTATTTCAAAAGTTCTCGCAGACTGTTAGCGATGGATGTGTTTGACAGATACACTCAGCTTGATACTAGTATGTGGGAAAACGAGATAGAACGGTTACGAACGTTAGACGGGTGGTCCGTATCGTTTCTTTCACCTGCAAATTTGGCTCGAGCCGGATTTTATTATCTTCATGAACTGGATAGAGTTCGATGTGCATTTTGCAGTATAGAAATCGGTGCGTGGCAACCGGGTGACGATCCGAGACAAGAACAGGAAAAATATAAGCCTGCTTGTCGTTTTCTGCGTAATCTCCCATGTGGAAATGTGCCTATTTCCATTTCGTTAAACGTTTCCGATTCTTCAAATTTTGGTATCCAGTTGCGAGAAGGAGAAGAAACTGTACGTGATTTGGCAACTTTAAGCATATTTGAAAAAATAAGCCTTTATTCCCCGCATACGCCGTTGATGCTAAGCGATTTGAGTCGTTCAAAAAATGGCCTGTTGCGTTGAAAACAACATCTCGTGCCCTGTGCGATGCCGGCTTCCTGTATACAGGGCAAGGTGATGAAACGATATGTTTTAATTGTGGAATCCGATTGCGCGAATGGAAAGAAGAAGATGATCCTTGGGTAGAACACGTTAAATATTCTCGTCATTGCATCTACCTTCGAACAATGAAAGGTCAAACATTTGTAGACGAAGCTCTGAAGCACATACAACATGACACCAGTCTCCTACTCCCACCGAAGAACATAATTCTCACAACAGTGAAGTACTAGAAACAAGACTTGACGATAACGAACTGTGTAAAGTATGTTATAAAAACATAATCGCGGTTGTATTCTTACCATGTGCTCATTTAGCAGTATGTGTAGAATGTGCAATGGCTTTGACACATTGTCCAATTTGCAGGTGTAATGTTCAAGCCGAATTACGTGTATTTCGTTGTTAAAAAAAATCTTAAATAGAATGTATATGTACAAACACTTTCATATCATTGACTCAAGGACCAAACACTTAATCTTGACACAAGGTCCTTAATCCTACCTCACTAGCCTTCACGATAATGATATTCGACATGGAGAATGTTGTCATCGTGAGACAGTGAGCCGGTCCACAGTCCGGATAAAAGGAGATGGAGGTCTTTTATCATTTATTTGTTTTATAGAAAAATCGAGGAGTACTTATAATATGAAACCACTGTACACATCAGCCAAATATTCGCGTGTCTGTAACTTAGTTGTATGTATGCAAAACAACCAGCCAAAAGTTGTTTGTCTGCTTTTAAGCCTGCAAAGAGAATCTTGTTGTGTGTGGAATTAATGAGACAAATTCCTTTCCGCATTCAACCACGTTTGAAGTTGCGTCTCGTCGAACCGGTTTCGCACGCGTGCGACATCAACAAATATTTATTCATTAAAACTTGTCTTCTGGCTGTTAGTACAGTCATACCTGAAAACATATGTATGTTCTCTCACAACTGCAAGCGACAATATAAATCATGGTATATAAAACATTGTTTGCCAACATATCAATTACCCAATTTTGTACACCCACACACATGTTACTGCATTTCTGACAACGTAATATAAACGTATCAAATTAAACAAACATATCAAATACATATAGTGTATGCCGGTCCTACCACAGGCAGGGCATATCAAATTAATACATACAATAAAATTCACATTCATGATTTTGTCAGCCGCTACGGCAGCCGGGATCCGGCTCATATCGACCATCCGACAACTTCCAGGACACCCTCGAGCCCGAGAACGTGACGCCGGCGACCGTCGCAGATCGTCGGAGTGATGGAGGGGGAGAACGGCGGACGGAAAACGTACGCAGAGGCTGGAAATAAGTTGTAGGCCGCCATTTTGTTTCTAACGTCCCATCGGCCGTTCTATGACCAAGCTCTCTACCGGCCGCCATTTTGTATTACCCTTCCCCTTGCCCATAACAGTCTTGGACAAGCCGCCATTTTGTTCCCCCTCTACCGGCCGCCATTTTGTAATACCCTTCCCCTAGGCCATATAAGTATTGGACAAGCCGCCATTTTGTTCCCCCTCCCCATCCTTGCAGGAACGACCTGCCGCCATTTTGTCCCCCTCCCATCCCACAAAACCATAAGCCACTCCCACTTGAACCACCAATCGGGGGGAACACGCCACCATTTTGTACCCCCACCCCTCGTCAATACTCTTGGCCAATAGGGGGATATTAGCCGCCATTTTGTTCCCCCACCCATAGGCCACGCCCACTTGGGTCTATAGTGGTCCTTAGCCGCCATTTTGTTCCCCCACCCCAACCCCCAATTACCTATTCCGCCATTTCGTTACCCCACCCGGCCCCCACCACCTACAGGCCACGCCCACATGATCCCTCCCCACCTCCAACCCCTACCCCCTCCACCCCTTGCCCACCACACTACCCGACACGCCCACCCCCACTACTTTTAAGCCCCGCCTGAGTTAGGACCGGCATTTACCCCCTACTGACGCGCTCAACCAAAAAACCAAGATGGCTAGAAAACGAATTTATTCATCGTCTCATCAGCGGTCCTCAGGAAATGCTGCTAAGGACTGCCCACTTTAATGACGTCAGCCAGTGCCTAGCTGAGATCGTGTGCTATATTAACTCCAAAAAACTACATGCATAGCATGGGACGAAGCTTCGGCGACGAAGATCCAGGCAGTGCTTTCCGTAGAAAGTATGAGATCACATCAGCCATACCTGCTACGCTTTCGTCCCCAGTCTACTAACTGAACCCACTGGCGCCGGGACGGCCAAAGTAGGCGCGTCATAAAAATTTTTAATTTAACAGTAAAAAAGGTGTAACTACAGCAACTTTTCATGTGACCGCGGTCAATCCATCGAGGGGACCTTAATCAAGAGTTTTTTTTTTCTTTCGGACAATAAAAGAAGTATTACTGAACAATGAGTGCGTATGAAGACCGCGTGACCGGCGTGGGGGGAATTTTATCAGTATTAGTAAAATGTTAAGGGATAAATAAATTTTCTGTGTGGATGAGGGAGTGAGCAATGCTGGGCTGTTGGTGTGTGTAATTGTGTTTGTGTCTTTAACATGATAAGGTAAGCCATAGTCAGTAAGTTCAGTTACAAGCAAGGTGCAAGAGTTGCACAACATGTAAAACAAAGATCTATAAATTCAATATTCCTGAGCAATAAAAGAAAAATAATTTCTCTTCCATAAAATTGAGAGTTAAATTCTTTCAAGGCCTTATTTCATTTTATGTACTGTCAGAGTTCGTCGAACGAAATGGGTTCGTCCACACTACGCGATCCGGCCAGATCAAATATGAAAGGTAAGTGGGAGTTTTAATTTAATTTGAATAAATAAATAACCGAAAAAGAGAAAGTTACAGCAAGACGTTACGTGAAAATAAACCGGACAAACCCTCATTGTTAAATCATTTGAGTGTCTTAGATTTTGAAAGTCAAAAGGAAACTTGCTATCACAAGTATACAGAACTAACTTCGATCGCACAAACCCTGCGTGATGAAAAATCCCCCGCAATAATTTTACGCACCACCCAAAGAATCGAACATCTGACCCACCGTATCACCAATTTGTTGAATTGGCCCGGTGATAAAGTTACCCCACCGGATGCGCAAAAATTCGCGGAGGAAGCATTACAACAATTACCCGAGATAATGCGCGAATTACGTCGAAGGTCCGAATCGTTTAGATTAGAAGAGATTGAAGAAGCAATGACGAAACTAAATATTTCCCCTACCCAATCTCCTACTCAAGAACAGCAAACCGGTACTGCAAAATTTCAGTTTCTGCAGGAATCCAATATAGATCCATTTAAAGAAAGGTTAACTAATAGACAAGTAAATATCCAACCCGTAAACGTTACGTTACTTCCTAATGAACTAGAGAATATGACTCGTACCTACGATTTACCTCCTCACTTGCTGACGAATCAATCTGCGAAAAAACCTAGAATGATGACTCAATTAAATCTAACTAAGAGCTTTATGGAAAAATAACCCACCCTGTAGAAAGTATTTTGTCTGACATACCAACCACTGATGGGCTGAATATTACAAAGCTCCTAGATTTTCTCAAGCATCTTTTACAATTAAAGGATCTGCGACAACTAAGAGATGATCAGATTTTACAAGTAATTTTACCTAAATGTAGATCTCCTTTAAAAGATCGTGTGTTAGAATCCCTAAGGTATAATCACCCTGTAGAAGAACTTCATACCACTCTAATAAGACATTTCATTCCCACCGGTATCTACGAAGAATTGAAGCGAAACCTAGTACTTTGTGTACAAGGAGCATACGAGAGACTAGCTCATTATATATCTGAAATAAGAGAATCTGCCTTATTGCTACAAGTTAAATGGAGTGAACAACAGTTAGTAGACACTATCTTAGTAGGACTGTCTCCCGAGGAGCGATCTCACCTAGCACTCATTAAGCGACCAACCACTTTCACCGAACTAGAACTATGTTGTATACATTCGTCCAACGTCTGGTATTCTGACCAGAACAGACGTGTTTCTATGTCCCAGACTCAACGGAGAGATTCATTCCAACCCCTACCCATTGGAACTGATACCCGAACCTACCGCGATAAGCGATTCGTAAGTACATCTAAAACCCAAAGCTACCCCCATATTTCGTACTCTAGATCAAAATCCCAGCAACATGCTAGTGAAGTCAATGAGGAAAAAAGATGTTATAACTGTGGAAAGGCCGGACATATTATCAAGAATTGTAAACAAAAGCGCTACCAACAGAAAACCGACCAGTCAAAAAAACATGTGAAGCTGGAAGAACAAAAATCCTATGTCTTCCGCAGCACCAGAAGGAAAGGTAAAAACAACAATAATCATAGAATAAAAATAAATAGAACTAAACGCATAGACCCTTACTTAACAAGATTTATTGAGAAGTGCAACTCTATTGGTGCATGCAAAACAAGTACATGCCAACTACCCTACGTACAGATAGACCTTGGAGCAACGAATACCCTTGGTTTAATTGATTCCGGATCTACCCGTAGTATAATTAGTCAACAGTTAGCCACCATATTAGCTAATCATAATCTGATTGAACATAGCCAAAACGTGAACATAAAGTGTGCCACCGCAAATAAACAAAACCTAAATATATCATGCAGTATTACGGTGAAATTAAAAATAAAGAATTTTACTTGGTACGTTCCCCTACTAGTAGCTGAAGTGTTAGGACAAAACTTAATATTAGGCGCGGATTTTATAAGTAAAACTGGCTTAATCCTTGATATATATGCAAAACAATATTTCTTCAGATTTGATCGTATGCGAAAATATCAGTTCGACTCCGAGTTAAGTAACGACGCTAATTGTGAAACCTCAACTATTCAATCAGAGCATCAAGAATCTAGTCTGAGTCATTTAAAAGGAAATGAGCGACAAAGAATTCAAGAGTTAATAAGGGAATTTTCTACTGTACTCACCCCCAAGTTAGGATTAACCCACTTAATCGAATATAAAATAAATCTTAGTGACAACAAGGTAATACGTCTTCATCCATACAAATTATCGCCTCCCAAGATGGAAATAATGAGAAACCACATTAACAAACTCATTGAGCAACACGTCATAGAACCGTCAACTTCTCCATACTCATCACCTTCATTCCTAGTACCAAAAGGAACTGACAAACATAGACTAGTCGTGGATTATAGACAGCTAAATAAGAGTATAGAATTTGAATCAATACCCCTGCCCGACATTCACAGCGTGTTTCACTATTTTACAAAAGCGAAAATCTTCACCATAATGGACCTCAACCAAGCATTCCACCAAATCCCACTATCTGAGAAATCAAAACATCTAACTGCTGTTGCTGTCCCATTTAATCTATATAAATTTATTAGAGTACCATTCGGTATATCACAAGGAAGTTCAGTATGTAGCAGACTGTTAGAAAAAAATTTTCATGACGTTAAATTTAAATTTGTATATCACTATCTTGACGATATAGTAGTATATAGTGAGTCAATGGATCAACATATTGATCACTTGCATGAAGTATTATCCAGGTTAAAGAAAGCTGGACTAACGGTAAACCCGCGTAAAGTTAACTTCGCAGTAAAACAATTCTCCTTCTTAGGTCACATAGTATCTGCCGAAGGTAAGGTTAGCATCGATCCCGAACGTACACGCGCAATCCGAGAATTCTTACCGCCGAGAGACGCCAAAGGTATAGCTCGATTTTTAGGTATGATTAACTATTTTCACAAGTACATACCTCACTTAGCGGATATAGCAGCCCCATTGAATGCACTAAGAAAGAAAGGACGAAATTCGAGTGGACTACTCGACACCAAGATGCATTTGAAATACTTAAAGAAAGCATAATATCCCCACCGGTATTGCAGATTTCAGTAAACCATTTGTCGTACAGACTGACAGTTCGAGTGTAGTATTAGGAGCCGTAAATACCAGGAAATCAATAATACTAGACTCCCGATCAGCTATGCATCCCGTACATTGACCGAGCAAGAAAGGAAGTTCTGAGCCTACGAACTTGAATGTTTAGCCGTAGTGTTCGCCTTTGATAAATTCAAACCATTTTTGGAACACAAGGAATTTCTACTAGAAACAGATAATCAAGCTTTGTCATGGTTATTGAACCACCCAAAACAGTTAGGTCGTATCGGAAGATGGGTGTTAAGACTAAATTGCTACAAGTTCAAAGTACAACATATTCGTGGTACTCAAAATGTAGTAGCCGATACTCTATCCCGCATGTTCCAACTACCCAATACAAGATCTGGCGAAGACAATGTTGAAACCACTACCGTTAGTACGCTAATTACTAACTTTCCCCTTGCATTTAAGGATATAGCATATCACCAACAACAAGATCCGAAATTGTGTAAAATAATAGAACAAATAGAGAAAGGAAATTATTCTGACAAATATACCTTGAGTAAACGAGTACTTTGTTTTAAAAAGGCTAACGGAAAATTACTGAAAATAATCGCCCCGGAAATAATTAAACCTATGCTAATGGAATACTACCATTCATCGACCATTGGAGCTCATATGGGAATTAGGAAAACCATACATCATATTCGCAAGGAATACCATTGGGAAAACATGAACAGTGAAATAAAAAAGTTCGTGAAAGAATGCGAAATCTGTGCCCTGAGCAAGCCAGCAAGAATCAGTCAAGTCGGAAAATTAATCTCAGAAATACCCACAACTCCCTTCTCGAAGATATACATAGACTATTCTGGACCTTACCCCCGTTCTAAATCCGGAAATACTATGCTATTAATTTGTGTGGACTCTTTCACTAAATTCGTATGGATGTATCCTATGAGACGTGCATTAGCATCTCCGACAATAAAAATTCTGCAAGAAAGACTATTTAAAGATTATGATACACCCTTACACCTAATATCTGATAATGGACCTCAGTTTAAATCGAAAGAATTTAATGACATGTGTTTTAAATTAGGGATAAATCATATTACAGTGACCGAGTACAGACCGCAAGGAAACCTAGCAGAAACATACTTGCGTAACTTAAAATCAGCATTAATATCTTATCACGCTAAAGACCAGACAACCTGGGATCAAAATGTATCATGGATACAATTTGCGTTCAACTCAGCGTATCATGAAGGACATAAATCAACACCATTTGATTTACTGTACAAGTATAAACCCAACCATCCTTTAACCACGAAGTGGAAAATCCATGAGTTATTGCCCCGCGATATAAATGGGAATAACATAAGAAAAATATGGAACGAAGCTCGTGCAAATTTGAGAGCGAATTTACAAAAATCGAAGAAATACCATGAGCAGAATAATAGGCTAATAGAGTATAAAGTAGGTGATTTAGTAATGTATAAAACTCATCCTATGAGTAAAGCCGTTGATAGGACCACTTCGAAACTATCATACCGATGGTGTGGCCCCTACAAAATTCATAAGTTCATCACCCCCATTACTGTAGCACTGTATGAACCCAATACAGAAAATTACGTTCGCAGAAGCCATCTGTCTCAAATACAAAAATTGTTTTCGTGTCAAAATAAACAAGCACGACTACGAGAAAGATAGTAAACCGAGAATACTACTTAAGTATTGAGAATAAAATATGTTGTATAGACTTATACAGGAATACGATAAGATTTTGCAACATCCTATATCGTAAGTGAGTATAAACTCAAAACCCTAGTACGAATACTAGCGAGGCCTGATCAACCTTAGCTAATGTCCTGCGAGAATGATATAATAAATGAGAAGTCAGCTGACGAGAAAGAAAAAAACTAATCCCTAGCGCAGTAACTAAAAGTAATTCGATTGTTATTACAATACGTGATTATTATTAGTAACATACTCATGAGTATAACTCCGTAAAACGAGTGATGAAATGAAATAAAAAACCGGTAGTAGATGTAAGATTTAAAATAAGGTAGATTTGTTTTGTGTATTTTATGTGTAGTAGATGTATTAGAATTTAAATATTTTGTATAAGTTGTAAGATAATCAATTGATGGATAGAAATAATCTGAGAGAGAGAAATTTCACTATGAAGTTCTGTGTCCAAATGTAATTGTGACTAATAGATTTTCTATTATTACCCCACCACCCTGTCTTCATCGTTAGGTGCAGGAGGATGTGACGATTTTAAAAAAATGTTTAAATCGCACAAATAAAAATTTTGCTTTATAACAAATAAGAGTATTATCCGCCCCTTACCTGTACATAGATTCCTGCATCAACTTGAAATTGTCCCGTACCAACACGCAAAGCACGGTGTTATTTAGCTAGTAATAATAATTACGTTAATTAAATAAAATACGTACTAAATAAATAAGGAAATTCCTAATTCATAACCAAAAAGTAACGTAAAGTATTACGATTTAATTAATGAATAATTAATACCACTTAAAAGAACGAACTATTTTCTCAGTGCGTAAAACCGCACCAGCTTACAGACCCCTCGCCGCTAAACTATACACACATTCGCTGGAGAAACTTCGACATGTAAAGATGTCGGTACTGTGTTGTCAATATACACGTAGGTGTATACCGTTAAAAGATTCTATCCAGTTTGTAATGATTTCGTTTTGATCAATGTAGCGTGGAGATAATAATAAAAAAAAAATATATATATATAATGTAGTGTGTGAAGAAATATGTATAAAAAAAAGGAAAACTTATCCGACACATCTCTTAAAGAAAAAAGAAACTAAGTGGAAAACTCAAACAACAACAGTATGAACTTCTAGTACAAAAATCCGATCGTCTAGTACGAGACTACCAGAAACAACCAACCTAATGGAGCATCAAGAGGAACCGTGTATTGCACCCTAGGAGACGACTGAAGATGACCATCATGGATGATGATATCCAAACATAACATTTGTAAAAATTTGTTTCAACGAGAGAAGTAACAAAAGAACAGTAAAGAACTTTTGATAATTTAAAGAATAACTTATAAGATTTGTAATTTCTGTAATGCAGTAGTAATAACATTACGATATCTAAATGTAAGGTAATTCTAAAATTTACAACCAAAATTATTCTTCAAATAAATAGGTTAAACTTGTGATAAATTAAAACATAACAGAGTTTAGACCCGGATCCGTGGTACTTAAAACAATATCTAGATGAATACTTTTGAGATAAAAGGAATAAGACATTAAAATTTTCAAAATATTAAATGCAGAATTTACTAGAGTAATTCTTTTAAAAGTAAAGTAAACTATGAGATTTAAATATTATAATAAAGAGATGTTTTTGCTAACACCCAGCGAGTGAATAAATTTATGCAATCCTTGACTAATTCCTATATAATAATGTGTTATAATTTGTTAGTAAGTAAGGTTTACTAACAACGGCAGCTAGTTTAATTAACAGGTAACAAATTGAACTGGTTCCCGACTTTTGTAATGTCTTAACAAGGGAGACGTCACACTATGTTTGGGGTGTTATTGAAAGGGTGTCTACCAAGGCCACACACCCCAGTATGGCAACCCTTCAAGCTACTGTTAAGGCAACATCTGTGAATTTGGACAGGAAGCAACTGAAGAGAGCATGCTTGTCCAATAGAGAAAGGATTGAGGCAGCAATTGCAGCAAACGGGGTTATATTGAATAACAGGACTCAGGAAGTCCTTACGCGATGAACAACAAACATTTTTGTAATTTAAGCTTTCATTGAATAAACAATTTTTTTTAAACTTTTGTCCAGATTTAGCTGATGCACCCTATATATTTACAAGCAGTCATGTAAAAAAAACTTTGTTTTTTCACTTTTATTTTAATTTTGTAATGGTGCATTTCCTTAAGCATTACAAAAACGTATTTTCGTGTGCGTGAGACCTCAAAAAGCGAACATGGAATTTGTTGTATGTGACTTTTGAACGAATTTCACACATTCTTGGAGTGTTGCATCAGCCAACTGGACAATGTGCTCACCAAGAAAGCAGATTAAACTGGATTAGAGCTGGAACATGAAGAGAGGTGGGGGTAGGACGCTTCGGCGTGGCGTCGGTCAGTCACAATTTAACGCCAAGCAGTACAGTCAAACGCCCGGGGAAATGACTCAAGGAGGCCGCACCAATTGTGAAATCATTATGAAATGCTAAATAAAATTTTCAGTTTAAAAAAAAAAGTTAATCAACTCACCAAACAGTGCATCATAATTACGGCAAATTGGTGCCCGCGAGCGTAAAAGAGGTTGGCCTACAATTACGTTGTAATTACATCATTGAAGTATTACAAAGTTGCACACCTTTACCAGTTTCCGGACGGACTTAAAAGAAAACTATAGTGGAACACTAAATTCAAGGAATTAAAATACACACAAAATTAATGAGTGCGTGGTATCGACATATGTGTGTGCAAGAGAAAGCATGTGGCGTTTCTACGAATGAACAGCTAAGAGATAAGTAACCAGCAGGTGAAATTACAAACAAAAAATAATATGAAGAAAAGATATAATAAACAATAGTCGGTAGGGTCAGATGGTATTTAAAAGGGAGAGTGTCATAAGAGAAAAAGGGGTTATATAAAGAGAGAGTGTGTGAGAAGGGGGTGAGAGAAGGCAAGAATATAAAGAAAAGTACTGATTTTGTATCGATTTTAGATTATAAGTTGATCTAATATTTAGTTTTCTAATAATGTTGATCTAACATTCAAATGTAGTTTTCAAAATTACAATGTAGGGTTGGTGATTGCACCACAGGTAGTGACTGTTTAGATAAATTACTTTATACAGAAAGATACATTGTGTAAAAAATATTTACTTGTGGAATTTATAGCAATGAACGCATTTTCCATTTGGCAATTAATAAATTCGGGTAAACTATGATAAATATGTGTTAAATTATTTTTACATCGTCTACCTAACCTATGACCTGCGTTCCAAAAGTTCGTCTAAACGGCCTTGGAATTTTTCTGTGAGGACAGTGGGTATTTTAAATTGTTCTTCACGGAGAAAGTGATATGGTTTACACATTTCCTCCAATAAATGTGGTGGTGACCCTGGGGTTAAATGTACAATTTCTTATTTATAGGTTATTGATTTTTTTGCTTAAGTTGTACATTATATTAGTGTCATACTTTACACATCACTGGTGTTCTAAGTCATTTCTCTATATGTGAAATTTCAATACAAAAATGAATCATATATTTACTTTAATCAATTAAATAAAAACATACATTTTAACACACACACACGCACACACACAGAGAAATTACATAACTTTCCTTGTACTTATAATGTTTTTGTCTCAAATACTTTTTTATAGGTAACAAACAACTGTTTATATTAATGTTTATTAAAATTAATATTTCAACATGAAAATAATTATTGCAAAAACTAACTTAACTGCATTATGCTCATTTTATGATGTGATGAATAATTTTTAAAATGTTCAGAAACATTAAAAGTATATATGTTGACTTTGCTAAAATGCTGCCTGTTCATCAAAGGAAATTTAATGATATTCTCAGTGAAGCTAGATGCCAGTTTATCTAAATTATTGACATGGTACCAACTATAAGCTGTAAGAACAGTACCTTTTTGTATGTTAATATTGAAAGAGTGTAAAGATAGTGGTATAAACATTAACAACCTCATCATAAAAATTGGATTTCAAATCCCTACCTCTATGCATAGCCCACTACTTTAGACTGTACACTTTTCCATACTGTCCTTTATTAATGTTTTTAATTATTATTATTATTATTATTAATTTTTCATTGGCAGTTTTCATTGGACAAATAAACACAATAGACAAATGGACAATAGAGTAATTACAAATTACTTTTTTACTAACACGTGAATTAGTAACTACTTCATTCTACAAACTAGAACAAACATACAAATGTCATTAAATTACCGCTCAAATTAAGGCGCTTCAGTTCTGTACAGCCAGCCACCACTGTTTTTATAATATCATCATTTACAAAACGATTTACGCTTAAATCCAACTCTTCTAATTTTGCTAATTGGCCAATTGGTAGTAATGATTTATGATTAAATAATGGGAAGTAATCACAAAGGCTTAATGAGGTAAGGTTTGGTACAGCTTGTACAATCCTGGAGACATTGTTACAACCTAATGCAGGGCAGACACTGAGATGTAGATTTGTAAGTGTGGCTGAAACAGCATTCAACCCCTAAAACAAACAAACAAACAGTATGTATTAAATGCAATGTATTAAAAAAAAAATTAACACTGTTGCACACTACTATAGAAAAATTATTCCGATACATGGTTTCAAGCTTCACAGTTCGTCAGATCGGAAATCAGAGATCAGAAATTTCCGATCTGACGATGAGCTGTGACGCTTGAAAGCGCTAATCGGAATGATTTTTCTATAGTGGTGTGCCACAGTGTTAATTCTGTTTGTGATTATAACCACTAACACATCTTTCTTAATTAAACAAAAAAAATTATTGAAAAATTCTCTCACTACTCCAGAGTTAGTGAAAAAATATGTAAAAAATATCGATTCTGAACAACAAATTTCACATGAACAAAGAAATTGTAAATTGCTGTACTATACAAATCGATTAAAAATTATTTACATTTGGACATTATATCACTGAAAATTGGAAAAAAATATATAAGTCAGACTTGCCAGCTTTGAATTCTCAAAAATAGAGTGATTTTTGAGTGAAAATTTTTTAGGTCTACATGTACACCATCATATTGGATTCTGAAGTACATAAGAACTTTTTTAAACATTTTCCTTAATTCTCAACAGAATATCAATGATGAGAAATCATTTTAATTGTTATAAAAATCTGAAGACAGTTTGCCTTTTTTATTGCAATTACAGTAGAACCCGCGAATCCGAAATTTCGGATAATCTGAGGTTTTTGGAAAATAAAATTCAGATGAAACACAATAATATGCACAACTTGACTACAGCAAATCAGATGAAATTATTGCAAACAGAATATTATATACGAAAACAGTTGTATACGGTAATTAACAATAGATGTATTTATGATATAAATCAAATAGTCTGCACAATAAACAATATTACATGAAAATAAACAAAGTACAAAAATTATTTTAAAAATACCTAGTCTTTTTTAAAAATAAATTCGGTCAATTTCTTCTGGCGAAGTTTGGACATTCAAGATGATGCAGCTATATCTCGCCAGCGCTTCCTAAACATGACATCTTTCATGTCATGTCAGCTTTGCTATGATCTTCAACGTATCGTAGTGCCACCTCCAATGCTGAAGTGCCTTCTGTATATGAAATTGGTTCCAACTTAAGATCTGCATCATCACATTCTTCGGAGTCAACTTCTGCTTGAACGTAAGCCACAATATTACTGTCTGAATAGTCCTGGTGGTCTTTGTCAACATTAACCCACTCAATAACATCATTCTCATCACTTTCTTAACAACCCGATGCTTCGCCATTGGAAGAATGGATTCTGTTTCACTTATGTCTTCCGTTGACGTTCATTGATCACTGTCTATAACATCAGGCAATAAGTTTCTCCAGCATTTTATTATGGCCTCACCCTTTACACTGTCGTACGATTCAACAATCCAATAAATAACATCTTTAATAGTAATTTCCTTTAATTTCTGAGGTAAGAACAGTTTTCATAATCATCACCAATTAGTGACCAAAGAAGCTTTTTCCTGTACACGCATTTCATGTTGTGCAGCACGCCCTGATCCATATGCTGAAGTAATGGTGTTACATTTGGAGGAAGAAATACAGCCCTTATATTGCCACAGATTAATTCAGACTCTTTGGGGTGTGATGGAGCATTGTCAATAACCAATAATCCTTCAACAGGCAGAACATTTTTCTCGGAACAGATTTTTACTGCAGGTACAAATTGTTGATGAAACCATTCCTTAAATAACTGTCCATTCATCCAAGCTTTATTCTGATTTTTGAACTGGAAGTGAATTCATATAGACATTTTGAACTGGAAGTGAATTCATATTGACATTTTGAACTGGAAGTGAATTCATATTGACATTTTGAACTGGAAGTGAATTCATATTGACATTTTTAAAAGCTCATGGTTTAGCTGATTTTCAAATGACCATAAGTGGCATTTTATTTGTCCCTGTTACATTGCTACATGCTAACACCATTAAGTGCTCTTTGCTTACTTTATATCTACGAACGCAGGCTTCATTTTGAGACACCAAACTTAGATAGAAGCATTTTAAAATTTAAACCTGTCTTAGCACAGTTGTAAACTTGCTCCATAGGCATGTTTGAAGAAGATAGCAAAGTTTTAAATTTAATTTTATAACCATCAGCAGCAGTTTGATCAGAAGATAAAATTTTGCCACACACACATAGTTGATGAATTCCATGCCTCTTCATCCATCGATCTAACCAACCATTACTCGCGGTAAATGAAACATCACTCTTTAAAAGAGAGTTTAATTGTTTAGCCTTTTCTTGTATGAGTGGTCCACTTAAGAGAGTTCCTCTTTCCCTTTCTTGTGTAAACCATAAATACAACACTTCGTCAAAATTCTGCCAAATGTAGACACATTTGAATTTCACCACTTTTCGACAGTATCAGCAGATGTTTTTGCACAGAATTGTTCAATTGTAGCACGGTTATTTTTCCAATCACTGATAGTTGCTTTTCCGACACCAAACTGTAGCCAATTTAGTAACACATTCACCTATCTCCAAACACTTAATTACCTCTAACTTATCTTTTATGAACATGAATTGTGTTTACACTTCCTCAACATTTTTACTGTACTGTAACGTAAAGTTAATAAAGACATTTTAATAAAAACAAGATTACAATACACTGTAGATTATAATACATTATACATAGAAGATTATAATACACTGTAAATAGAAGACAGTACCATAGGACTACATAAACAGGTGGTTGTTTATAATGAACTGAAGAGAGTGACAACAGCATGTACTGTGCACAATATTCACGTGTACGAGAGTGGAGGGTGACTATGGTCAATGTTACTTGTGTGTCCAGTCATTGACACTGACGGGCAAGCAAATTGTAGTCTGCAGTGAAATTAATACAAATTCCACATAACTTACCTTTTACGTCTGCTTAATACGAACAATCCATAATCCAAACAGGGGTTGGTCTCAATTAGTTCGGATTCACAGGGTTCTACTGTAGTTTTTCAATATAAAATTCAATTATTCTACACGTTTTATGTCCAGTTTGTGACAAGTTTCCTGTATTTATTAACTTTGTTTTAGTGTTATGGTGTTTTGGGTTTTACTTGTTGTCTTAGAGTTTAATATTGCTTACAAAGAAAAAATTCACCTGATTTGCTTGTTTTTTTTTTTTTATTGGTTAGTTAAATAAGGTTTAAAAAAAATGTGCTTCTTTTTTAAATATCAAGATAACAAAATGTAAAATGGCACCATGAACGGTAACCTTTAGGATAGGTTTCATCATTATGGGTTGATGTATATGTTTTGTTGAATATAAGTCATTGGATGTTCTTTTGGTATAACTGTGTTCATTATATTTTTTATTAAAGCGTTTGTTTTTATTTCTGCTGTAACTCAATCCTGGTAAATTTCAATATTTAATAATACCTTTAATTTGAATAACAGTTATGGTGCAACTTTAGAATGTAATGATTCTTGTTAATGACACAACAGTAAATGACGATAAATAAGCCTGTTTACATAAAAAGGGAAATTATTTCTGAAGTCACCTTGCCTTAACCTAACCTGTGCTCAATAACGTCATCTACCAGACCTGGAAGAAACTCTTTTAATTGGAAAACTGTGGTTTTTAAGTGTTTTCATGGGGATAATGAAGCAGTATCCACATCCCACCTATAAAAATGTGGTGGTGACTTGAGCTTTTATTTTTTTTTGGGGGGGGGAATGCTAGCATTCTGAAATGCTAAGGTAAGTAAGTAGGAGAGCCTTATTGCTTATAACCTTACATGCTTTCTATTTCCTACAATCACTCATTTTCTGATTCTTGAAGCCCATAATCTTCAATGTCCTTAATATGGTCCACTTTCTACCACCAAAATTCTCAAATTCTTTCACTTTTTTAATACATACTGACAATTATGTACCACAAAACATTCTTTCTAAAGGCATGCTTGTTCATTTCTTTACGACAATGGTTTCACTTTTCAGGTGACTTGAAAACAGTCAATCTGCAGGCTTCAACAAACATTTGCTTTACATGTCTCAACACTATGTTATATCCATCAGTTGTTCTTTCCTGGAATTTGGCAATGCTGGAACATACCCCAGTTCGTGACTACGCCCCACACTTGATATGTGAAATACCATGTCTCTAGCTTGTTATATAACACGTGGGATATTTTTCTTTGTAAGCAATATCAAACTCAAGACAATAAATAAAACTTAAAACACTAGAATACTAAAACAAAGTTCAATAAATATAGCAAGCTTGTCGCAAACTGTTCTTGGGTTAGAGAAACTACTGACTGGCACCTATTTGGCTGACAGGTCAGGTGATACTGTAACTGGGCTAAAAGGGAAGGGTTTTTATTTTATTAAAATGTTTTAAAATCATTTCATCTACATGATCAGTCCCATGGCAATATAAATCGTAGCTAACAAAGAACAGTGAGGTGAACTAAGTACAATGGAATGTGTCGTGTTGCACACAACTCTTTAATTCTCAGAACTGGAGTACTGTGTAATGCGCACAGATGCACAAACATCGGCGGAGCGCATAACTAACCCATGCTAAACACAAGTCGCGCAAAATGGCTATGTGCGAATTTTGTCTAACATGTGCTCTCGACATGACGGAAACATAATTGTAAGCCACACCCATTTATGTGACGAAAGTACAGGCAGTGAGATTTCGTCGGCGTCCAACACACACAAATAGCACGTGTTGTGGGTGCAACTACTAAGACCTTAGCAGCAAAGGCGGTGAACGGCGACGAAATTTGTTAACACCAGTAGGCAGTGAGTTCCCGTATTGAAAAACTGTGGAAAGGGAACCACGAGAAAACTTCTGCCCAGTCCATCTCAACTACAGGCCGCATGCGGTCCGGTTAAAACCGAACTAACTAAATCAGAATGAAGTGAGTACGTCGAAAGAAAAGGCGGTAAACGATGAACGCATAACTGTTGGACATTCAAACGAGGACTTGGTGCGGGCCACGCGACGAGGTCGGAGGAGACGCTGTTGCGCAAGTAAACGTAGTCATATCAGAATTTTAATGATGCCATAAAACTGATCAAATAAATCCGGGGTTTTCATAAATTGGTATGTGAGTTGTGTGTGTGGGCATTGCTGGGCCGCCTTAATAAAATAACCAATAAAAACATAGAATAAGTTGGTTGCAACATTTAATTTTTGTTTGTGTATATGTATGTGTCTAGAATTAGAAGGAGAAAAAATAACGCTATAAAATCATAAATTTAAAATGAAGAAGAGTCAATGTAATTTCACTAGAATGTTTCAAAAAATATAATTTTCAGTAAAGAGCTTGTTAAAATTTATAAGTGGAGGAGAGCGTAAGTTTGATTTGAAGGTTAATAAAATGAATTAGTAGCGTAACCATGTTTTAAGCTAATTATTATGCCACATTACCAGCACCTATCCAGTATGGAAGATTTCGCTTAACGAACCTGGCAATTACAGTTTGATTTAAAGGTTTCGATATATAACCAAAAAATATCGTGGCGACCGATTATTAGTTGGGGATCTTCTGAGAGCGGTAAGTCAGAGTGGCGTGAGAGTAAGGTAAGTAAAAAGTGTAGAAAGTAACAATTGGCGACTGCTGCCAGTATAACTCAGATGAATTAATAATTCATATGAGTTTAGGCCTAATCTGAAGTACAAAATAGGTGATGATAATGGGCGGTTTTTTGTAAGAAAAAATGTAAAATTACGAGATGTGAGAATAGTGGTTAAGACGTAAAATATTGTTAAAGAGTTAAGTTACGGGATTTTGTTTAGATAATAACCAAGTTATATATAATAAAAAATAATTAAATTTATAAAAAATGGAAAATACAGAGAACGAAGTCAGTTTGTCTGACTCAACTGTTATAAATGAAATAGCTGAATTTGATGAATCAGCTGTAATGAGTAGTCTTGAAGTACATTGAACTCCGAATGTAGGCCAAGACGACAAAACTATGAGTAAAAGTAGTACGAATGAAACAGATAGTACAGATGATTCGGGGATTCAGACGACCCCAAAATTAATTAAGGAAAGTAATCAACCTGAAAATAATATGATGAAATATCTATGTAGCACGCTGTGCAGTTTGAATAATAAATTTGATGAACAAAATATTAAATTTGATATTATAAATAGTCGTTTTGACGAACAAAATAGTAAATTTGATAGATTGAGTAGTGAGATACATGAACAAAAAGTAAAATGTGAAAGTAATTTCAATGAGTTGAAAAAGCAGAATAATGAGTTAAAAACCCATATCAATGAGATCGATAAGCAGGTAGAAAATACCCATGAAATATTTAAAAATAACTTGAATAAATTAAAGCAGAATATTGAGAGAATGGGAGCGTGGGTGATAAATACAGGTAAGAGCAAAATAAGTGAAAATAACGGAGAGACATGTATTAACAGTGGTAGTAGTTTAGATGCAAAACAGATGACGGAAGACCAGGTGAGTGACAGCGATAATTATAACAATGAGTTAATGAGTAATGACAGTGGTGAAATTGAAAACGTGGTGTTAGAGTGTAAGGTTGTGAGCAGAGAAAGTGTTGATGAGGGTATGAGTGTGTGTGTAGAGAGCATAGAGGGGCAGAGGGCAGATTTTCCCTAAGTTTATTGTGAAATGGAATGTTCACCGTGGTTTTATGAGGACAGAGTTTCCTCTGGTGGTGGTGTGGAAGACGAGGTGTCTTCGTATGGTCCTTTAGTTTTTTGTGGTTTACCTGGTAGAGGTAATAAGTATTTAATGATGCCCTTTGCATGGAATGGGAGAGTTCAGTGTGGTTATGAGAGGTGTTGTAATGAGAGAAAGAGAGAAATAGAGATTTTTGAGATTAACAGAGGTTATGAAATGTTGGTGCAGGTGTTAGATATTGAGAGAGATGAAAAAAGTGAATTACATTGTGAAAGAGATAGATGAATATTTAAATAATACTGTTATAAAAGATAACAACTTACCTGATGTGGTAGTAGAAGAATATAATAATGATAAAATAACTTACCTGGGTGTAACAACAAATACTTACGGAGACGGGACAAGAATAACTAATGTTGACAAGGTTTATGAAATAATAATAGGGAATAATCCTATAATTTATGATGGTTAAAGCTTTACGAGCTAATTAAAATTTATTAATGTTGCAATATTTATAATTTTGTTTGCTCAGCTTTCTTTTTGTGGTGTTAACAACTTCCAGGGTCTCGTCAGGTGTACTCATTAGCAGAGAGAAACAGGTGAACGCAAATGACCAACACCCATTTATGGTTAATGAACACTTTGTATTTTATTCTCATCTCGTCAATTTCTTTTACATTATTTTGATTATATTTGGCCACGAGGCTCAATTGATAAAACAAATCAAGTAATTAATTAGTAACTTAGAAGTTATAAAATAACGAATAAAGTGATTTTAAATAACTTATAATTGAACGCAACCAGCACTTCCTAATTATATAGATTCTATACTCTCACACAGACACGCACACACAATCATACCATTCCCCTAGAGATCTCGTTTATTGAAATATTATAATCATATTAAAATTTTGAGTGTTTGCCCTTATTGAAAGATTGTTCTGCCCCCCGTTTTGTTACTTATCTTGCAAATCATTCCAAAAGACGTCATATTGCTCCACACGCATTACATCGATTATTTTTTAACTTTCACTGGCTTTACATGTTTTTTAAAACTGTTACTTCATTCTGATTTAAGTTAAAATTTTAATACTTCACTTTTTAAATTTTTACGTGCATGCGGGCGCCCGCAATTTTAGTTCCGGAACTTATAGGTGTTACTCGCGCGAGTTGTTATTTCAGACTGGCAATAGGCCACCGGCACTATTTTGTAACGTCGCCGTAGTTATATGACCTAGTCTTATTGTTTATAGATTCGTATTCCTACGCCAGCAGACTGCTTTTTGTTACATAACTGCATTCCACAACAAGGATCGTCTCTGACGTAAGATCATCCGATGCCGTTACATAACTGTTTACGCTGTTTGTATATCCTTGAAGCTGCCCTTGGCACAGTTTGTCGGTTGTTTTCTCGTTTTATAAAATATTGCTGAATAATTTTCACTTTATAATGTCAACAGCAGTGTTGCCACTGTCTCTATCGTCGCTACAATTGAATTTTACCTTTGTTTGCGTTTGTCCCTATTATTGTAAAAATGTTATTTACTTTATTTAAAAAATACAAATTTATTTATTTTATCCCAGGTAGGCCAAAATGTCACATTACATGGTATAATGCACGACATAGAGTTACTGGGTTATTATGATAATAATTATAAATTGAGTGTGGACAAGAACGATTTATATTATAAATATATTAGATTAGTATTCGATGATGGAGGCTGAACATAAACTTAATAAATTGACATTTTAAATATTTTGATTTATGGTTCTGACCTTGCTGACTTGGAAAATAAAGTGTGGAAAACTGAACAATAATGACAAAAGTTTGTAAATAAATTGTTAGTGAAATTAATTGTGGTTGTATTGTAACAAGTATGTAAGGTAAACAGTGTGTGTAGGTAGTAGAAATTGTGGTGATAATAATAATGATATTTTGCAGTCTAAATAAATAACAAAAATAATTTTGAAGAGGATAACAAATGAATTGTAATTATTGTAATTGGTGAGAGTAATTAAAAATGTTGTGTTTTCAATAATTGATTTAATTGAAATGATTGGAGATGTTTAAATATTTTTGATTGATTTAAGATGTTATATAATGATGGATTTAAATTATTTTATGAGATGTGAATTTGACAATAATTAATAAATAAATAAATGTTAAATTGTTTAGTGTGGAATAACATTGTTGTTAAAATGTTGCAGAAGGTACAGGGCGTTATTGATGTTTATATTTGTGTGCTTATGACAGGGTATGAGCGATGTACTGTATCAATTTTATAATACAAGTTAAATAGAGTAAAATGTACAGGTGTTGAAAAGATTTTAAACTTAATGATGAAACTAATTTGAGATAATTGTACTAAATGGAAACCATAGTCAAAAGGTAGGAATAACTGAAATATGAGATAAAATAAATGTTAATAATAAATTTGAAATTTTTGGGGAATCTAATTGTAGTAAGTGATAAATAATGAAATGATGATATATAGAAGAATTAATAAAGATTTCAAATTATAATGTTTATAATTTTCTATAAAAATTATTTAAATGAGAAATGTTTAGTAATGTAAAAATGTCAATGTTCAAGGTCAATGTGTGTTATGTTATCATACAAGATATGTGGGTAATTTTGGGGGGTTGTGTGGTGTTAATAGAAGTGCTATACTTAGGGAGTGTAGAAACTGCAAGTGTAGAAGGGTTAATTTAGTTATTAGTATGCTATTGCCATGGTGGCATGTGCCACGGTAGGTAGCGGTAAGTGTTGGGGGGAACAGAGAGTGTTACCTCCATCAGAGGCCAAAATGGCGTAAAATACACGGCACACCTTTTATATAATTTTATATTATATGCTGATAGATTGCCGTGCCATGTATCATAATGACGAAGAGAACATGCCTGAATTTAGAGATGATTTCCCCGCCTTTTCGGGCGATTACTGCCTTACCAGCACTAATCGTGGTTTTGGATGGCGGTCAGCTATGGCCAAAAAGTTAGAACCTTGACCATAGCTGGCTTGAAATTGGTGTATATTTGAAATTAATGGGGGGTGACTTAGGGGAAATCCCCGGATCTATGGAACAGCGGCTGCCACTCTGTTCGCGTAGGAACAGTAAACCAGGTGGTAGACCCGTTTTAAGGGCTTATTAATATATAACATAGATATGATGATATCTACTTAATTTTAAAATGTAACGCAGAAGCAAGGACACGGAGATGATAAATTCCTCCACCAATGCCGTCCTTGTGGATGCAAATGAGCGCAACAGTCCACCCTCAGAAAACAATAGTGTGTGTGGCAGGGTGGTTGCTCAGGGGAGCAACGAATTAAAATTTTGTAACTTACGGATGATGACTCGCTCCTGAAGTAATTAAAGAATGGTCTCTTGATTTGATAAATAGGTGCATTAGATGTTTATTATACTGTGTTTATTATGTCTTGTAAATGTATTAGTTTATTGTGTTAGAGGTAAGGATTGATAAAATGTGAAATTTGTATAATTTTGAAATGTGTTTATAGTAAGGTCATTCACCTTGCCTAGAAAATCAGCTGATCAGCAGTAAAATGTCACTTATAAATTGTTTGCAAGTTTCCAATGTAATTAAAGATTTGAATATAATGATTTTAATGTGTTAAAAGATTTTAATTTAAATGATGGAAATAATGTGAAATAGTCAAGAATTTTAAAGGTCTGTAGAAGATAGTAGATGGGAGATTTTGGGTGATTATTATTATGTTAGGACATGTAGATCAGTCCAAGTTAAGTTAAAGGGGTACTAGAGAGAATAATATTGTTATGAATAATGTAATGTAGAATTTGAGAGATAATAGAGACACAGTAGCTATGGGGACAGTTTGTATAGTAATGATAGATATAGTGAGTTAATAAATAAGTAAAAGGAGATATTTGTAGATGAAAGTGATGTATTGGAAGGGTAATTAGTTGAGGGGAATTTTGTAAGGGGGTGGTGTGTAACGAGTCCGCAACGACAGGTGTTGTGGCGGGTAGCAGTGGGTTTTCAGTGAGTGATTGCCGGGTAAATAGGAAGGGCAAGATGTGGAGACGGTGGTGAGTTGACGGAACACACATCCTAAGTACAAAGGGGTAGAGAGTATTTTTTTCATATATAAGGGTAGAATGATGCGAATTGAGTTGAGTAGTAAGTTGGGTTTAGAGACTGTTTGATAGATGTTTTAGAGAGTTGGGTGTCATGTTAATTAAAGCTGTTAGTGATGTTAGAGTCAGAAGGGGAATAAGAGTATATATATGGCTAGTTGTAAATCAAGTTATTATGAATAATTAAGTCACCCAAACTAAGGGAGATTGAGAATGTTAAAGAAAGTAAATCATAGTTGACATGAAAAAATTAATGGAAATAAGTGACAACTTTTAATAGAATTTGAGAATAATGTAAAGCTATAAAATGTGTAATTTTGATTAATTTAAATGTCAATTTTATTGTTAATAGTAATAGTACTATGTTAATTTTAAATGTCTTATTTTATTATGTTAAAAAGATAAAAAATTTTGAAGATGTTTTATGTATTTCATGATGTAGATCTATGTATAACATATGTAGGTCAAGGTCGTTGACTTGACCCAGTGTGATCAGCTGATGGTTGATGTTGTAAACTAGACCAGTTTTTGGCAATTGCTTGATGCAAATTTTGTCGTTTAAGTGATTTAAATAATTTTAAAATTGTTTCTGAAATTGATAAAAATTAATATTTTGATAAATTTAAAATTTGTTGGAAAAAAAAATTGATTTTTTTTTTGTGCCTGCCATCTAATTGATGTTTTGAGTTGTAAGTGTATTATTGTTTATATGTATTGCGAGGGTTTTATTGAATTATATTGTTTAGAATATATGTGTAAACAAATGTTAGAGTAAGTAAATTCATGTTTAATAAGGTATTCAATTTGTTTTCTTTAGGATTGTTAGTAGTAGTGAAGAGAATTAGGGATTCATGTAAAAGATTTTTCTTATTGTGATTTTGAGGAAATACAATTTGATTTTAACGTAAATGAATTTTGAATATAAAGAGAAATGTTCTGAAAATTTTAAAGGATAATTTTGTTTAGTGAGGAATTATGAGTGTGTGTACGAGCCCAGTAACTGCTAAACGCAGCCCAGTGTGCTTAGTAAGGGGGAACATATCGGTTGAGGATCTGGCATGGAGTAAGGCCAGGGGTTTGGAGTTTGGGGTGGCATGTTCGAAGGTTAGGTGCGCTGTGGTGCGTGTCTGTTCAATTTTATGGTGTTGGGATCTCATGTAGAGAAGTCCAGTAATCTCGTTCAGGTGCAGCCATAGTCGCCGAGCTAAGGAGGTAGTTTACCCATGATGTATAAGAACTAATGGGGGGTGATTGGCACCATATCCTCACCGATCCTCTTAGGGGTTTAGCAATGTGATTTCTTCTGTTTCGACAGAAGATCTCTCATTGGGGGGGGGGTATTGTAACGGGGCTAAAAGGGAAGGGTTTTTATTTTATTAAACTGTTTTAAAATCATTTCATCTACATGATCAGTCCCATGGCAATATAAATCGTAGCTAACAAAGAACAGTGAAGTGAACTAAGTACAATGGAATGTGTCATGTTGCACACAACTCTTTAATTCTCAGAACTGAAGTACTGTGTAATGCGCACAGACGCACAAACATCAGCGAAGCGCATAACCCACGCTAAAACACAAATCGCGCAAAATGGCTATGTGCGAATTTTGTCTAACATGTGCTCTCGACATGACGGAAACATAATTGTAAGCCACACCCATTTGTGACGAAAGTACAGGCAGTGAGATTTCGTCGGCGTCCAAGACACACAAATAGCACGTGTTGTGGGGGCAACTACTAAGACCTTAGCAGCAAAGGCGGTGAACGGCGACGAAATTTGTTAACACCAGTAGGCAGTGAGTTCCCGTTACGAAAAACTGTGAAAAGGGAACCACGAGAAAACTTCTGCCCAGTCCATCTCAACTACAGGCCGCATGCGGTCCGGTTAAAACTTTATTTTAAAAATGTAATCACTAGGCCGACCTAGCCGGTAAAAACCCGGAACATTATTGAAAAGTGAACTAACTAAATCAGAATGAAGTGAGTGCATCGAAAGAAAAGGCGGTAAACGATGAACGCATAACTGTTGGACATTCAAACGAGGACTTGGTGCGGGCCACGCGACGAGGTTGGAGGAGACGCTGTTGCGCAAGTAAACGTAGTCATATCAGAATTTTAATGATGCCATAAAACTGATCAAATAAATCCGGGGTTTTTATAAATTGGTATGTGAGTTGTGTGTGTGGGCATTGCTGGGCCGCCTTAATAAAATAACCAATAAAAACATAGAATAAGTTGGTTGCAACATTTAATTTTTGTTTGTGTATATGTATGTGTCTAGAATTAGAAGGATAAAAAATAATGCTATAAAATCATAAATTTAAAATGAAGTAGAGTCAATGTAATTTCACTAGAATGTTTCAAAAAATATAATTTGCAGTAAAGAGCTTGTTAAAATGTATAAGTGGAGGAGAGCGTAAGTTTGATTTGAAGGTTAATAAAATGAATTAGTAGCGTAACCATGTTTTAAGCTAATTATTACGCCACATTACCATCACCTATCCAGTATGGAAGATTTCGCTTAACGAACCTGGCAATTACAGTTTGATTTAAAGGTTTCGATATATAACCAAAAAATATCATGGCGACCGATTAATAGTTGGGGATCTTCTGAGAGCGGTAAGTCAGAGTGGCGTGAGAGTAAGGTGTAAAGGTACCCGCCTTCTCATCTTTTTATAATACTACACTCATCATAATACTCACCGCTGCCAGAATTTTACTTACCGTCATTGTCCCCGTAAAACTTACCTTTTGAAACTGCCTAGGTCGCCACGATATTTTTATTAAAGGTTAAATATCGAAACCTTCTACACTCTAGCCCTTATAAAATCCCGCTATCTGACTGTAATAAAATCTCAGAAAACCCCCGATTTCGTTAGACGAGTTGTCGGCACAGAAATCTAGGAAATGGTTATGGCGTAATAACTTACTCTAACACATACTTTATATTAAATAAAATCTGAATTTATTTTAAGGTGAAATTTTATGAATTAATAAAATAAACATTTCTTAATCAACTAGCCTATGACAAACTATTATGAACCAGTAGTAAATTTTTTCCCTTAGAGATCTCATTTGAAATTTAATACGTTATACATAACAAAGGAAATTACTAAAAATGGTGTTTAATTTTATTCAATTGATTATGTTCTTTAGTTTGCTACTCATCTGGTCAATGCAATCCACAATTTCCGCCACCACGTGTTATGCACTTTTTGTTTGTAGAACACTCCGAAAACTGATTTTATACTGTTTAACTTGGATTATTTTCTCAATCACAAATTTTAAGGCTGTTTCACAAATAGCATCACTATTCTTTTCAATCGGTCGGCTTACATTGTTCGCAAGCACATTTTTTGGCAAACTGCGCGTTAACACTTTACTTGATAGGCCGATTAGATTATTTTCGGCCTATCTTGCGCCCGAGGCCACTATTTAGCTTACGACCGCTCTGGTTGAAGACTGCTATCTGCTACTGGCTGATGCAACAACTGGTGATAGACTGTAGACTGTAATTCACAAAAAGCCTGCTGCTGGGGCAGTTACGCAATGCGTCTAGACTGTTGTTTAGGCTAACTGTGTGCATTGCTGTACTGGGGCTCCTCACAGGTGAAAGTCTGACAATTTGAAAAGTGATTGAATTGATGCAATATAAAATTAAACTGGGGTAGCTCACAATTCTGTACCGTTACAAGGTAAGTAAAAAGTGTAGAAAGTAACAATACTTCCTCTTGTCTATGTGCAGCTAATAACCACCTTCCTTCCTTTGTGCTCAACAGTGTATTAGCTTACTTATGTTTCCCAAACCATTCGTCCCCAAAATTACATGTTATTCACAAAACAAATTTTGTTAATTATTACACTTTATAAGATAAAAATACTTACAGATATTAAATTCTGTGGAACAATTGCCATGCAGCTCTCTAAACTCAGCTTATGGAGTGGTCCTGATATCCGTGAAAGGCAGACGCCAGTAATATGCAGAGCATAAGATAGATCTAGTGTGTTAAGCTCTTTACTCCGTGCTAACAGAAGGGTCAGGTCATCATCACTGAATTGACATTCTATTACAAAAATAAAAATAAGTTTCATTACCAACACAGTGTCACACTCTGAATTTCACCATATGATGTAAAGCTAAACTGAAAGTTAGCCGTTGTACATAAACCAGTTTATTGATGGGCAAGTCCACTTTGAAACTATGAATGGTGGGAGAGTAACGGACACTCAGCTGTTATGCAAGTGAAGGTTTGCCAACATGTGTCTCTTGTTTTAGTTAGCCTACATTGTTAATTACTGTGTTATGTGCTGACTCAGTCTTGCTTTTGTTGTTATCATCTCGATTTATTATTAATTATATTGTTGTTTTACAGTTACTTATTTTAACTGTTATTTAATTTGTAGTTTAATTTCTATTGATAGGTACTTAAAACCTATAATTAAGTATTTTGACAATATCACCCAATAACACATTCATTAAAATGCATACTTCTCCTTCAAGCTCGATTAGCAAAGACAGGAAAGTTATTCATAGTCAAACATGTGCAATAATTTTTAATGTTTTACAGTTTAAGAGAAAAGAAGTGCTTAAAGGAATAATAATACCAATTTAAAGTGTTTTTGAATGAATTACTATAGCAACTGGAATATCAACTCTCATGTTATCGCATATCGCAATGGAGGGAAGAAATTGGAAGGAGGACTATTTAAGACCCCCATAAAAGACCAAACCCCAGGTTAGTCAAAATGGACAATTTTGACAGATTCTATTTGTCAGACTGTTAACCAGTTTCACATCACGTCAAAGAAGCATCCAACAGTAAGTTCACTGCTACCTATCATTAGAGCAACACTAACTTCAAGGAGCAAATTAATTCCCTCCGAGTTCTTCTAAGAAGTAGTGGATACAAGTACGCCTGAGCGTCAAATTACACTACCTGAATTAGAATTACGCTTTTTAAAAAATGAAACTATTCATGAGCTTTTCCACATATTCATGACTGAGCCTGAATGTTTGGTATTAACGTCTTGCTTATCTTTACAATAAAAATAAATAATAATAATAAACAGTACAAAGTAATAAAATATTAGTTCTATTATGATATAAAATGTAAGGTGTGTGTTTGCACAGATGCACCCATTTTGAGTAATAATAAAATGAAACAGAATATTTAAATGAAAAAATTTGTAAAAATATTAAATATTGCATGTTATAACTTAAACTTTTCGCTTTATTTACAATAAAATGTTGTTTTGCATAGATTTCATCTATCACTCATCTGTTACTTTTACCAGTTGTATCACTTGTGAGGTTAAAAGATGTTCTTAAAAGATAGTATTTTCTTAAAATACCGTATTAAAATAACATGATGTTTCCTTTTTCTTGGTACAGAATTTTGTTGTCTACGATTAAAAGATTTTTGCAAGTAAGCTAATACAAAGAAGCCTTCCCTTCATGTAATCATAAACTGGTGACAGGCGAATGTAATTAAGGAGAGGAAGTGCACAGTTTGCACGTTCAATTGAGATAAGAGCTGGTACAATTACAGGACCTACAGGACCAGGAAAACACCGAGACAGGCTTATATAACATTCTGAAGTGTGCGTGCGTGCGTGAGTGCGTGCGTGCGTGTATGTGTGTGTGTGAGAGAGAGAGAGAGAGAGAGAGAGAGAGAGAGAGAGAGAGAGAGAGAGAGAGAGAGAGAGAGAGAGAGAGAGAGAGAGAGAGAGAGCCGTGATTAGAAACAAACCTTAACAGTATGCGTGTTTTGGTTATTGTTATAAATAATACTCATACATTGGATGTACTGATGCTGATAACAATAACTTCTCTTTTCACAACTCAGAGTAACTCCCTCCACATCACCATTCGCCTCTGAGCCTAAGCATTTCGCTCATTTCCATGCCTTTAACTTTAGATTTTGCTACACACACACAATTAGGTGTAACAGTATTTAAATTTGAGAAATATAGGTGTGTGTGTATATGTGTATATATATATATATATATATATATATAAATGAGAAGTATAGGCCTACAAAATATACGCTTTAGAAGAAGGAAGTATAAGAGTCTTACATGAAGCAAGACTGAGATTATACCTTGAACAAATATTTACAGCTGATGACACAGAGGAAGACAGAAAGTACAAAAAAACAAATGGCAAAGCCACAACAGAAACACTAAGAAATGAACGCAAGTTTAACTGCAGAGTTTATCAATCTGAAAAACAAAATTCACTAAAAGATAAATCACACACACACACACACACATGCACGTATCAATCTGAGTCCTTATTACGATACGTTATTATGAGTTAAAACACATGTACAATATACCTCCATACTAACCCATAGAAAATAATACTTAGCAACATCAAAAACACATAAATAGACAAAAGTAACATAAATAACAAAATAAACATTTTTTTATTATAGTTTGACCAGATGAATGTAAAACTGTTATATACTATATAAGACGCCAATAACGCTTCACTAACATAAAGTAAATAAACGATAATTGTTAATTAACATGTTGCAAAATGATCTCTTTTATAAGGAGATACCTTAAAACACTAAGCGATCTCTTTTTACACTAATACCTTAAAATTACATAGCGAGTCATCAAGTGGCAAATGTTGAATGTTGCCTGGAAAAAAGTGTGCTTGAGTCAAACAGTGATATAAATGAACCTGGACCTTCATCAAAAAAACCATGTGTCCAATTTAAGTACACGCAGAAATTCAACTCACAGTGGTGCACTCAGTTAATAAAACACTTGCAAAGCTCCTGCAGAGCAAGCCAGTAAATATCATGCAGAAAATAATAAACATAATAAATTGAAGTCATTAAGCTAACGAACAAAAAAAAGTTTTACTTTGAACTACTATGTTCGGATTCTGTGAACTACCACAAATGATTTTATTTTTCTTCCTTTCTAAATATGTATTTAAAAATAAGACACAAGTTTATAAAACATACACATATATGAGAGAAAACAAAATTACCGTATTGGCCCGAATATCAGACAATGATTTTCCGAAGAGTTAGGAAAATACGCTTCCGAAAACTATATTTGTCTTATATGCACAACATATAAAAACTTTGAGTTTGTACCTGCAAAAGTGTACCATGTTTTGTACAGTTTGCCAGCTGCACAGGCTTGTCATATGTGTAGCGTGAATCAACAGTTCAATGAGTTCAAGGTCAAAACATGGCAACAGGGAACATGGCTGAATCCGTTTTGCCAAATTAAGTGAAAGCAAAACACTAAACCAACTCTCCCTTAATCATGGAGGAGTTGAATGAATTTCTTCGTAGAGTTTCTGTGAGACATTAGACATCTCCCCGCTCCATCAACTTGTAAATCTGCTCCATATTTGTAAATCCATTTGCCCAGATTCGTTCAAAGATTTTTCCCACTCCCCTTTTAGGAAAACTGGCTGGATTCGGGTGTTGATTCTGTCCAACTGCATGACAGCTCTCCACGGGCGTTCTCCAGTCTCTCCTTAATAAATCAGCTATCGATTCCCAAATGAACATGAGACAAGTACCACTATCTTAAATTTGATGCCCCCTACAACCTCTAATCAGCAGAACACATGATTATTTGATTCTCTGAAAGCCAAAGATGCGTGTGTGGCAACACGTCCTTCCCCAACAAGTCAGCTACCGATCGCCATATGAACACGAGATTGGTACTGTTGTCTTAGGTTTAAGCCCCTTACAACCTAAATGCTGTCAAGTATTACTGTGAACAAAAAGGGTGCAAAATCTTTTGTAGTTAGATCTGCAAAATCACACATTACCGAGATGGTAGAAGACTTCCACCATATGTTATTAATGCTTCCAAAGGAACAGTTACCAGCTGGGACAGTTTTTAGAGTACAGAAAAAAGGGTGGATGACTATAAAATACAAGAATTTATGGCAAATTGGCTTAAAGTTGTTTGGGGACGTCAACCAGGTGTTTTACAAGGGCAGTGAGTCATGTTAATTCTTGATGCTTTTTGTGGGCACACAACTGAGAACATAAAGAAGCTGATTGCAGAATTGAACACTGATCTTGTTATAATTCTTGGGTGAATGACTTCTCAATTACAAGTTCTAGATGTGGTTGTTAATAAACCATTTAAGGACCACTTACAGCAGAACTACAGCGACTGTCAATGGAAACAATACATTGAGTCCAACAGGCAAGTTGAAGAAACCAAGCATACAGCTACTGGCCCAGTGGATAATCATCCTGGGGGAAAATCAAAAGTGAATCCACTGTAAAGGGGTTTAAAAATTTTAGTGTTTCTAGTAACATGGAAGGAAGTCAGGATAGCATTTTGTGGAAAGACTCCAGTTATGATTCTGATTCTGATAGCAGTACTGAAGATGAACTTTTGAGAAGAAGAAAACAAAGATGATGACTGGGATTAAAAACAATAAAACATTTAATTACTTATAATTTCACCTTTAATATAAAATATCATATATATTTATTTTCATCTAAAGGTATGGTATTTAGACCATTTCATTATCTTTCTCATACAACTCAAAAATTTAGAACCATCTTAAATGCAGGCTCCTTTTATACTTCTAAAACCTTCAAAAATCTAGGGTCATTTTACATATATGGCCTATTCGGTCCAATACAGTATGTTGTTAAACCAACAAGTATGTTTTTACACAGTAAAAACCTTGTAAGTTAACAAAAATCAGAATAACAGCATGTTATTATTAGTATGTTATTTCACTTTAAATGACCTATTTTATTTTATTACACTTACTACTAGTTTATATACATAAATGTTTTTGCAAACGTGTTTATAAACACTGTCCACTCTACACATCCATGCTATTCAAGTTATTTTAACATTTGCTTACCATACAAACTGAGTGATTTCAGTTTTGTACATGCAATGGCTAAATGAGCTAAACTCCCATTCCAGGTGTCCCAATCCAGGTGAGACAATTGTACAGTTTCTATGTTAGGACAGTATTTCGCTGTAAACAAAATTCCAAAAAAATATCTGTTACAAAACAACACAGCAAGATTGCACATAAACATAAGTGTGTGTGTGTGTGTGTGTGTGTGTGTGGTGTGTGTGTGAGAGAGAGAGAGAGAGAGAGAGAGAGAGAGAGAGAGAGAGAGAGAGAGAGAGAGAGAGAGAGAGAGAGAGAGAGAGAGAGAGAGAGATATTGATGGCACCATTGCTACTAACTATATGAGACAGGTCTAGATACACTGCAGAACCTGCCCCAGGCATTAGGAAGCAGAGTTGAGTTGCTGTGACCTTGAACACTGAATGTCAGCACTACATTTTGTTCCATAATCCCGGAACATTTTCAATGCATACTTGTTAGGAATTAGGCAAATGGCAAAAACATTCTGGGATTACAGAATTAAATGTTGGCACTTTGAAAATTTCATACACAGATGTACCCAAAAACCTGCTACAACGTACATATAAAACTAGTTTATTATAAACACCATCTACACCAATGAAACCTACAATTATTTTTATATACCAAATGGCTTGAAGAAATGATGTGTATTTAAACAAAATTATATTTTTGTGAAAAAAGAAAAAGTTAAACTTCTCTGGCACCACAGCCCTCTGTATTGCCTAGCTAAATTATAGACTTCCAATCATACACAAAGCTTTGAAGGATATTCACCAAAACATATACATGCACTGCAGAAACTTAACAAGTCCACTGTACCACAATGGAGCCCTTTGCATGTTGGCATTACTCAGAACAAAGCAGCAGATGACCTGGCAAAGAAAGGCACCCAACTATACGAAACAACATGCATATCTAAAGTAAGTAATATTAAAGAATCGACATGACCTTGGTACGTGCCCGCTCACAGCAACAATTTCCCCTCCAATTTCTCTCCCACTACAAGCTCTCTGTGTTTAACCGTTACTTATTTTATTTCTGTCTCCACTTCGCTACATTGTGTAGCCAGTATTCTTACATTTTCACAAGGTTAGCAGCAGTGTTTAATACAGTATAATCAGTTTAGCTCTTTTGGTTTTTTGTATGTGTAGAATTTTTTTTTAGTAGTTTCATCATCATTTGATTGACGTTTTAATTGTTACGTTTTAATCAGGCCTAATTAAGTTTTAATTTAATTGTTGTATTATTTATTTACTTTTAAAATGCCACCCCGTGTAGATCGAGGAAGAGTGCGTAAATTTGGGAGAGGGGCGACATTAAACTCACAAGCACAGACTTTCATACGACTGAGAGATTACTTCCAAAAAGAGTCTGCAAGTAATGCTCCACTACTGCCATTTCCGAAAGTCACTGAACGAGTTGCTAATGCACTCCAGGTCAGCAGGGCGACTGTATTTAAAGTTACAGCAGAAGTTGTGGATGTAACACCAGGAAAGAAACGTCCTCGTAAAAGCCCAAAGTCGGGCTTGGATTCTTTTTCGGAAACGGCAGTACGGAATCATATATACGCACATTACAAAAGAAGAGAGCTACCGACAATAAGAAAACTACTGAATTCGTTAAAAGAGAGTGATATTTTCGACGGTAGTAGGTTTACTCTTTGGAAAATTATAAAAATTTTGGGCTTTAAGTGGAGAAAGATTAATAATAGAAAGTTTCTAATGGAGAGAAATAATGTTGTTAATTGGAGGTGTAATTTTTTAAGAGAGATGAGGGAAATCGATATAAAAAAAATAGTCTATCTGGATGAAACCTGGATAAATGTGGGTCACACAGTTGCCAAATGTTGGGACGATGACACTTTGCAATCGTCAAGAAAAGAGCAGACAGGAAGAGGTCAACGGGTGATAATTATTCATGCCGGCACTAGCGCTGGATTTGTACCGAATTGTTTAAAAATGTTTAGATCGACAAAGAAGGGTGATTATCATGAAGAAATGAATGCGAGCACTTTCAAAGGATGGTTTATTAATTTATTAGAAAATATACAACTCTGTTCCACAATTGTAATGGACAATGCGCCGTATCATTGTATTCAAGAAAACAAACCTCCAACGCAGACTTCAACAAAACCGGCAATCCAAGATTGGCTGCAGTCAAATAACATACCATTTGACTGCCATTTAAAAAAGGCAGAACTGTTTCAAATTGTGCACAAAAACAAGCCAAATTTCAAATCCTATGAACTGGATTCACTAGCAAAATCAGAAGGCCACAGAGTGATAAGGCAGCCTCCCTATCACTGTCACTTTAATCCCATCGAGCTTATATGGGCAAACGTTAAAGGCAAGGTAGCCAGAAACAATAAATTATTCACCTTAGCTGAAGTAGAGAGTCTGGCTCTTCAAGCCATCGATGAAATTAAAGAGGAGGACTGGAGAAGAGCGGTTAATCACGTTGAAAGAGTAATGGACGAAGCTTGGGACGCAGAAGGCATCCTAGAAGAAAGGGTAGATGAAATGATTATTTCCATAAGGAGTGATCCACAATGTACGTCTTCGGATAGCTCATTGTGCACTTCGGAGGAGGAATCGGATGCAGATAATGAGGCTGACGCTGAAGCAGGTCCAAGTGGCCTGTCAAATATATAAGAGGAATTCAACCCGCTTCCAAGTGACAGTGATAGTGAGTAAAAAGTGCTTGCACTTCAATGTAAATAAAGAATTTCTTTTAGTAAATAAAGAATTGTACATAGTAGTATGATTCAGTCGATAAGTAAAAAATATAATTATATGAAAACAAAAAAAAATCAAATAAAAGACAAAAAAATTAAATAAAAAAAATAAATAAAAGAAAACTTGTAATGCGGGCTTTGGTGTAATATTGCTACTTAATAGAAATTTTCTGTACCTTAAGGTTAAAATATAACACCGATGACTGTCCCAACCCAGTTAAAATGCAGAGGGCAAGTTTACAACAAAGCAAATTATTATTAAAAATATTAATAATAGCCATGGTACACTCATGTATACTCATGTGTAACGGGACAAACAGCCTGTTTTCATAATTATGGGAGGTAAGGATTTTGTATTGTATTATTATTGTATTTAGGAATGTCAAACATGGTTAGGTCAGTTTTACCCATGTCCAAAGAAACAAGGCAGATTCAAACAGAGCAGAAGGATTCCAAGGTCACAGGCTTACGTACGGAATAGAATGCATTCGATGGTTGTAGTAACTAACACAGACTCTCAATATAAATTTTCATTGGCCAGCAATGCGTGTCGTCATTAAAAAAATGATAATGACGTATCAACAATAACGTATAAAACAGGGAGTTAGCCGTAGAAACAAAAGACGGTGACGTCATGATACTACTACATACGCAGATTTTACGTCTGACCAGTTCTCAGTCTGCATCATCAACTCAGAGCGTACACACGTTCAATTGTGTGTTGGTAAATTATTGCCAGCAGAAGTGATCAAAAACTTGTAAAATGTAATCAAAACATACAATTAAAGTCAGTGCACAGTTATAAAAATGAAGTAAGCAAAATTCAGTGAAACCAAAAAAGAAAAACAGACAGACCACAAGGTTCGGCCGAACATCCGCCGCCAATCATGGAAAACGTCTGAGGAACGCCATCACCACAACACTTCAGGGAAGTCCTAAAATTCAAAATTCTAAATATTAATATGAGCTCAGAAATTTTATCAATCAGATCTGTAATAACCATCAATGTATGAGATGTACGAATGAGAGAGTGAGAGTAAATGACTGCCGGCATTTAAAAGAAATAACCTGAGGCGTTGGTTCGTGTTATACATATATATATTTTTTAAATGAGTATAACGTAATAAGTAAATTTGAATTGAATACTGCAGTTTAAAACAGGTTTGCGTGAAAGGTTAAAACCAAGAAAAAAGCAAATGTTATACTGATATTAAAGTATGGTAAAGAGGCGGAAGTCATGAAGCCGCCATTTTGCTAATTGTTTTAGATGGGAGATGACTCCATTTTGTTTAATAAAATTGAAATATTGCAAATTAAAATAAACCACAAGTTGTTTAACTCAATGCTGTGTAAATGGTTATTTCGAAAACCCGACTGTTTCTGCCTTTCGCTTAACGAAGCCCTGGACCCTAGTGATAAAATAATGCTGGTAGTAAAACCACGTGTTTACACCGGATGTATGGTGAGTACCTTATTATTTATAATTAGAAAAATAAAAAAATAACTTATTACAGAAAATAGAGAGATGGCTGTGTATAATATATAATGAAAGTTAACACATGGTAGGCTATTATGAAATTGCTCAGACCTGAATAAGGTTGAATTTACATAACATCTTTTAAAATTAACAGAAAGATAATAAAGTATGGAATAGATCAGAGTAATGCAAAAATTTAGTCGTTAATAAAACTCTGTTGCAGACAAAGGAATAAATATTATATAAATGGCAATAAACACAGTGAAAGTAAAGATATTATTCCTTTGTCTTTTCTATAACTGTACATGTAATGCTTAGAAATACGCGACTGATGACTGACAGTTGTAAACTGAATGCTGCCAAGGTTCGTGCGCATGCGTAGCGGAAGCGGGTGGAGGATTGGCCAACTCCCTCTCCGTGTCAATTCTCTTGTATGACAGACTTTAGTGTTATGACAGCAAAAACTATTCTCACAAAAGAATATCGAAGAAATATCAACAGTTAGCCAAGGAAATGTCAAAAACAAAACTTCAAAAATAGATACTGATTGGGACAAAACTAAAAAAAGTGCATAAAAAAATCTCCATTACCTTCTTTCACCTTAATACAGGTCACAACTGTCTTGCTGCTCAGCTAAAAAAAAAATCAACATTTGCAACTCGGAAGAATGTAAAATTTACCATGAACCAACGAACCAACTCAAGAATGGATAAAGACCATCCTCCCACTACCAAAAAATTTCCATGAACCTTAGAAACTTCAATAATATCAGACAACTATATTTGGATGACACAAAGCTGATGGAAAGGAGTCTGAGCTAGTCACAAGCAACATTTTTTGCATGAACTGTTGTAACAGTGTTACTACTCATTTTCATATGATCCTGGCTATATATACTAGGGTGGGCCAACAAATGGATGTGTATAATTTTTTTTTTTATTCGCTACACTGCGGAAAACTTGCCCCTAGGACGGACAAGTAAAATAAAAATAAAAAAGACAAAAAAATCTGTTAATATCTTCCGGTCGCGCATCACCCCCGAAATCATAAAAACTGATCAATTTTAACAATTTTTTTTAATTAAAAAAATGTTTTTCTATGTAAAAGTAAAAAAATAGCACAGGAAAGATACATAATTTAAAAAATCATAGATATTTCAACATTTATAGGTTATGCATTGCGCTGAAAAACATATTTTTAACAATAAAATTGCAAATTTTACATTTGACATAAAATAGTTAATGATATGTGTTACAAGCTATGGCAATATGTCAATAGTCTTTTACTCATTCCTTTTGGTACTTGCTATTTTAAACTCCAATTTGTGCGAAACACGTGGCATGACGGATTGTGAAAAAAGCGTCGTTCTGATGAACCCATCCCCGGACTTGGCACCAACAACTTTTTGGTGCAACTTGGCGTCACAAAAAGCCGTTGGTGCCAAGTCCAGGGATGGGTTCATCAGAACGACGCTTTTTCATGATCCATCATGCTACATGTTTTGCACAAATAGGAGTTTAAAATAGCAAGTACCAAAAAGAATGAGTAAAAGTCTATTGACATATTGCCATAGCTTGTAACACATATCTTTAACTATTTTATGTCAAATGTAAAATTTGCAATTTTGCATGTCTCACTTTGAAAATAAAACGTGTTTTTTCAGGTGCAATGCATGACCAATAAATGTTGAAATATGATTTTTCAATTTACTTAGCTTCCCTGTGCTATTTTTTACTTATCTAAAGCTGTAGCATTTGATTTGCATAGAAAAACATTTTTTTTAATTACAAAAAATTGTTAAAATTAATCAGTTTTTATGATTTTCAGGAGTGATGCGCGAAGATATTAACCGAAAATTTTCGGCTATTTCTTTCTTTTTTTATTTTACGTATCTGTCCTAGGAGCAAGTTTCCTGTGGTATAGCGAATTAAAAAAAAAATAAATATATATATATATATATATAGAACTACTTTTTGGCCCACCCTAATATATAATGCAGTACTGTTCATGCAACTGATAATCTGTTTTATAACTGTTATCATGTACACAGGGAAAACAAACAGAACTGTTGCAAAATACCTAATAACTACTGAAATTTTCAAATCCACAACACATGAAAAAGTAAGTAATATTCTCTTTTTCAAAAATTACATTTTTATTTCAGTCACCAGTGATATGGAAATAAATGTTACGAAAAAAATGTCTAGTCGAAATGTATTATAAGGTATGTTTTCCAAGTAAAGTGTTTTTGAAGTAAGAAGACATTAAACAATTAAAATGATTTATTTACTACAGCAAAAAAATCTACCAGCATTCTTTATCCACATTAATTACCACATGCATTTTTGTTATTGTTCCAACAGCTTTTTATTCCAGTGTCATAAATGTCCACCACCTGTCTTCAATCAGTTGGTAATGCCGTTCTTCACTTCATTGTCATCTCCTAACAAAGCCATTTCTTTACATGTACACCAGGTTTCATCTCCACCGATGACATGTTCAAACAACCAATTTTCTTCATTTTTAGTACACTAAAATAATGTCAGATATGAAGTTAGATGTTACTGCTTGTGAGTATATGTTAACATTAACATTTTCAGAAACAATTTTTGTGACCAAGTTAGTCTATCACAGAGTTGTATATTAGCATCAAAAAACAGAAAACTGAACAGACAATTCATAAACAGAAATTGTCAATACAGTAAACCCTCGATTTAACGGACCTCAGTTTAATGGACTTCGGATTTAACGCACAGAATTTGACAAAAAAAAACCATCAAAGCATGATAATGTTTTTAGGCTTTTGAAACGTATAATGTGCATAAACTGCAGACTCTCCTGTTCTGGCGATATTGCTTGGCTATCGCAGCATTCTTTCGTTTCTTTTCTTCTTGTTTTGAAACACGCAAATTTTCTCATCTTCAATTGTATTTGATGAGAACGGAGTATTCATCAAGAATTCATTTAATTCTTCACGATCCCTGTCTTTACGTTGTTGTTGACGCAGGCATCGCACACGTTCAGTGGAAGACATCACGACGATTAACACTGAACAATATACACTGATATCCATCTTATTTCACTGTGAAATTTTCATCCATCGGCTAATACAGCAAGCATTACAGTGGCACGTAATTTTCATTTCCTGTAATCTTTACTGTTACAGATTTGGTTCCCTTTTGGTCCACCGTAAATATAAAATACGGGCGTTTCATCGGCATTTCCCATGTGTTCAAGTGAATAATTATGCTTCTTGCATAAATGAATTACAAACCGCTAATACTGTAGGAGTTTTTCTTCGTAGTCACTCGGTAGTTTTAGCGCGAGTGATGTACGTCATTTAACTGCAAATCCATTTCACTGCATCATTCGTCTTATACACCCGAAGATGGCTTTGAAACCGGAGACTGTTAATTCTTCTGCAATTTCTAAAGCTTTTCATTTTAAAACATGTCTAGTGACAGGGAGTCCTTGCCTTCTTAAAAGCTGTATGTATTCACAGACGCTGGACTCTACTGCTACAAAACGCCCAACTTGAGGTCCCGCAAATGCTCGTCGCGCAGTATTTGCATTTAAAAGTCGTTCCTTCTGTTTTCTCCAACGTCGAATACAGGATTCATCAATATCGAATTTCCTTGCAGCTTCGCGATTGCATGTTTTTTCTACATTTGTATCACAATTAATTTATAATTCGCATCATACGGGTTACGTTTAATTTGATTTGACTGCATGCCTTTAGTCTCCACAATATCACTCATACCGCAAATGCACTACAAAAACGCTGAATGAAAACAAAATACAGATAAGCGATGTTGTCGCTATTACAATAGAAAACCACACTGGCAGTTTACCCGTTATTTAGAAACATTTTACTCACACCCCTTATACTCATCCTATGTCTTGCTGCCTACAGAAGGGTGCGAGCACGCGTGCGTGCGCACCCACTGACACTTTATCTTCCTATTCTTTCTTCAGTTTGCTGTTAAAACATTCAGTTGTAGTCATAAATCATAACACCAGAGTTAACTACAGCCAGGCAAACTGCTGTTGCTTAGGCAGTAAACAACTCATAGATACCAAAAGCGATCGTCCCGCCAGAAGTCAGGTATAACTTCGAATTTCGTTAGCGCGCGAATGCAAGCCGCAGGCCAAATTAGCGACCATGTTTTTAGGAGAAAAAGTGTGGCTTGTATTCGGAACAATACGGTATTTGCATGATATTAATATTATTAAAATTTCAAGTGTTATAGGCCTATTTGATTTAAATATATCCTCAAAAAACAAAATTTGCGATTTAACGGACTTTCGATTTTACGGACACCCCTCAGCCCCAATTAGTCTGTTAAATCGAGGGTTTACTGTATTTATGAATTTTCACATCTTCTCCTTCCACTAGCCATCTGCCATCCTTTGGGCAATCACTATGTTCTTCACCGTGAATGTTCGTTTGTCCTTCCTTAAACAAATGACACCATTGGCTAATTACACTGTCAATAACATTTGGTCTATAAACTTTACACACATCTCCAAGCTTCAGCCAGTGGCGTACCAACGCCTTTGGGGGCCCGGGGCAGGAGTTCCTGGCCGTGGCCCCCCCATTATTAATCACTCCCCATATTGTGCCTCTACTATCGGCACCACAAAACTGAGTCATAATTTTATATCCATAAAAACTATTGGAAAAAAAATATGTGGAAAGAACTAACTATGTAAGTATTAATAGAACTTAAATGAAAACTAAAATAAAAACATAGATTTTGCATTTTTTTATTACTTTTTCAAATATGTAGTTTTTATTTCAATTAAAATTAATGACAACGTGTAGAAAAATGCTTTCAACTTTCAATTTTTCAACTTAAATCCTTACTACGTACATGTTCTGACGTATTATAAAACTAGGCAAAATATTTAATTAACTTCAGTACTGAATCCGTATATTGTGAGCATTATTTGCTGAAAAACATTTTCAACCATTGTTAGTTGTAAATGAAAGTGCTGTACTGATAATTATGTGCTACAAAATATGTATTATAAGACAGCAAAAACTTACACAAAATAAAAAAAACTCTCAATGATTTATAGAAACTGCTTTTTACGAGCTTTTGCTTCTGCAAATATTTTGATACATTCGTCAAAATTTATTGTATTAGCTACTTTACTTTCTATAGAATGTATGGCTAAACTATTCAGTCTTGATTGACTCATTGTTGAGTGAAGATAACTTTTTATTAGATTTAACTTTGAAAAACTTCTTTCACAAGAAGCAATGGATACACATATCGTTAAAAATATCCTAAGTGCTACACAAAGGTTGGGAACTGATTCTTGTAAGTCCATTTCGATAATAAAATCCAACATTTTCAATGATGACCATTGTTTTGCCACTTCTTTTTTGATGTCTGCAGCTTGAACGTGACGTCGTAGCCGCTGGATTTCGGGTAACATTTCTTCCTTTTGGAGTTCATCAAATGTCTGGGTTAGGTTTGAAATGAGCTGAGGGAGTTCTTCAACATCTGTCTCCATAAGATGAGCAGACTGTATAGCAGCGAATCGTTCATTCATAGTTTCCATTGAAGCCGAGCTCATTGTCAGTTCTTGATAAAATTTATCTATACATTCAAACATGCATCTTCTTAAATCTTGTTGTACAGAGAGGCCTTCGTCTCTTGCGTTTTCTCCCGGCATCATTTTCTTGAATCTTCTACGTCCACTTTTTTCAACTGGTATGTCCAAGTCATTACAAGTGTTTGTTGCAAAATCAAGTGCACTTCCAACCATCTCTTCTCGGTTTTCTTGTAAAAAAGTTGCAAGTTTTCAACTTTTGTACACTTTTGTCAAGTGTTATCCCCTTTAGCTGAAGATATTTTTGAGCATGGTTGACTTCTTCAAGAACGTGACACCACAAATGAAGGTAGGCAAGAAACGTGAAGTTGCAGATGTTCGTCCATAAAATTTCTGCTGAACCTCTTGTGTCAACATTTTCAGTTGGTTCGCACAACTTATCTACAGCCTTTACCAACTTTTCATAGTATTTCATCACAGGTTTTACTGCCTCATGATGTGCACTCCATCTAGTTTGTGGCAACTTTTTTACTGTTACTCCTAAGGTTTCAACTAGTACATCCCATCTGTGAGTTGAACACGAAAAGAAGTTGTAAATGCTTTCTAGTGTACCAAAAAATGTAATACAAGAAGGACACTTCCAAAAGCGTGAACTCCGCACAAATTGAGCGAATGATTGGCACATGGGACAAACACTGCTTTTGAATTCAACTGGCGAATCCTTGTTTGAACACCGGAGTGGACACCTGCCATAGTGGAAGTGTTATCGTAGCCTTGACTTCGGCATAGATTCAAGTCCAGTCCGTCACTGTTAAGTGCATTCAATATTTCTTCTGTAACATCAAGAGCCTTCTTACCAGCAAGAGGGAAAAATCCTAAGAACGACTCTCTCACCTCAACTTTTCCGCCTTCAATATGCACATACCTGATTACTTCGCACATCTGATCTTGGTGAGATACATCAGGTGTACTGTCAAAAAGTATTCCATAGTACATCGCCTTATTTACATCTTCAATGATTTTCTCTTTGACAATTTTCCCCAAAAGTGAAATAAACTCATTTTGAATTTTAGGGGACAAATATGACGTTAAAACTTCCCCTTTTGGTACAGTCTGTTGCTGGATTCTCACCAAATGTTCTTTTAGCACAGGATCATAATGTGAAAGGAGTTCGACTAATTCTAAGAAGTTTCCCCTGTTTTCAGAAAGTTGATGCTCCCTATGTCCTCGGAAAGGCAAGTTTTGTTTTGCTAAAAACATAGTGATATCAAGTAGTCTATGTAACATATTGTTCCACTTTTTTTCTCCTTCTAGAACTTCCTATTGTACACAATCGATAGTTTTATTGTGCAATAGCCTTGATCCTAAAGTTTTCCATTTTTCGAGATTGGACAAATGTTGGTCCGAGTTTTCATGCAGAGACACCTTAGGATTTAGTTTCCACCAGTTTTGAAATCCTGTAATGAATTTTGATGAGTCAGCTGTTTTTTCATCTGTATTAAATAGTTTACAACAAAAGCAAAACAGACTTTTCTTTGATGAAGAATAAACCATCCATTTTCTTAAAACTTTTTCTCCATTCGGAAGGTGCTTGTAAAAACCAATTGCTGGTTATCTGGCGATTTAATCCTTTCAGGTTTGTCCCAGTTCTTTGTACAGATTCAAATGGACCCTCTCGGTTTTGAAAATACTCGGATCCTCTTTTTACTATATCAATTCTTAGACCATCTGTAACAAGGATTGGCCAATTTCCTACGTCAGAGTCAAGAAGCAATGTGTCGATATTGACTCCGTCTGTTGAGACACCATCAGCACTTTCCGTTTGTGGCATAACTAGACCTTCATGTTGTTCGTCAGATCGCTGCGGTGCTGCGTTAACACTGTTTCCTGGGTCTTGTTCACTTAAATAATCTTCCCCTTCTTGGGGAGCTGCTAGCTCTTCTTCTACGGCAGCTGGCACTTCAAGACCAATAGACGTGCTGGTGCTGCACTCTCCCTGACCCTGATCACTAGTGTTCAAAGACTGACGCACAAATTTCAAAATTGATCCTTTGATTGACTTTTCTGCTTGTTCTCTTGATTTTTTTAATTTTTTTTTCTCTGCACCACTAGGATAATGACGCTTCATTGCAGTATGTCTGCAAGAGAATTATTATAATTAAAAATACTGCTCTGCGTATGTATTGCATATGATAAAATCTTTATAAAATTATAAAGTTACATTTTTTGTAAAGGTTTTTATTATTGTATTATTTTGTATTTGTATTATAAAATTATATGGTGATCCTAAATAAAATCTTTTAGAAAGAACAAGTTTATAAAAAACCATTAATTGGGAAAAACCATGCAAAAGTATAATAAGATAAGAACAAGCAAAACAATAACCCCCGCATAGCAGTACTTGGTGCTAATTTTCATTGTTTGTGCAATATCACAATTAACCATAAAAAGAATATGGCGGCATGGCGCAATTCAGTTTACAAATTTTAATGCTTAAACAAAGCATCATTATTTTATTCTTTAATATGCATGTTGTACTTGTACTAAGCTATATTGGTGGTCGCCGGTTACACCGCGGTTTCTCGATGACAAAACAAACCCGCGTCATAAGACCGACTGCTGCATAAACGGAGAACACCGGTTGACCGATATGATTTAAAACAGCCTATAAAACAAAACACCAAGCATTGTGTTTTTAGATCATATTAAAAGTTGAATTCAGATGCATTTGAATGCTGTTCAGATTGTACGTATACTGTAGCAGGAAACCAGTCAATAAGTTGCGCAAACAAAATTATCGTACGCACTGCTTTCTCTCCTTCCCTCTCTCATTAACAGACCGTGCAAATCAGGGAACTGTTCTCTTTCATTACCACTCAAAATTATCGTATGATCAAGACAAATTAAAAATTAACCAAAACATTTTGATGAACACTAAATTACTGTATACATACTGATATGACACACGTTTCGTTCTTGTCGTCTTAGATAAATAAGTAATTAAGAAAAACTGTAAAAAGAAAGGGAGAAAAGACGAAACCACGTCGTACCCGAATCCGCGGTGGTGGTATACCGAAGGGCGGTATAACCAGCGACCACTGTAGTTGTTTTAATACACTTCTATTTTGCACTTACTTTGTCAGATCAGATGACGGTAAGCCAATAAATTTATAAATGAAGGAAGGACTGCAGAAAAAACGTAATGAACTACAGTAAATTACTTACAAAAATAACTTTGGCACATTCATCATACGTAAGGAAAATAGCATACCTAGTCAACAAGACGAAGTCAACTGCGGACTGACCCAACTGTTTTCGTGTTTGTAAACCACGCAGCGCCTGGCCACCGCAACCTTCTTCAAGGTCATGTCCAGCCACGACTCATGGCAGTGATGCCAATCCATGCGTAATTTTTTTATGTTGTCTATTTCAATGAAACATAAAGAGTCCGTGGTGGGTTAGTGGATAGAACGATAGGTCTTCTCATTCGGAGGACCGAGGTTCGAATCCCGGCCCGGCACCTCTGGCTTTTTTTCGAAAGAAACAATGCTATGTGCTGTATGACAATAACCGCTGTACTCAAGTGGTTCGGATTCCACTATAAGCAGTAGAACCCGTCATTATGGGGAGTTATGACCCATAATGACGAGTAGGATTAGGGTTTTAATTGTAAATGGGTATATCCCGTAAAAATGTTAAATAAATAAAATAATAATAATATTCCTTATAGTTAGAAACGTAAACTACGTTATATGATTTATTTCTTATGTCATAAAAATATATATATTCGAAGGCCTCTTAGAATTTAGAATTACCCGCAATAATCTATGAATAGAATGGGTTGTAAAAACTGTGATTTACTTTTTTATGAGACACATTTTAAATTTTAAATACAAATTCGTCTCGTCGTGGGGCCCCTCCCAGGCGGGGGCCTGGGGCGGTATGCCCCCCCACCCCCCTCGGTACGCTACTAGCTTCAGCAGTACTATTGTTGTTTTCTAACAAAAATCATATCACAGGTCGAACATCACAGTTACCAGAATTATCTGTTATAGCCACTAATTGTAAATCACTCATACAGCACCACAATCATGTATCTGATGCCTACAAAGTAACCAACAGCTGAGTATTATATCACATTACAACATAGGGCATGCGCTACCCCATTTCGTTTCCACAGTCGGCAGTAATATCAAAACAGACATCATTAAAACTAAAAAACTGTTTTATTTAAAATTCTATTGTTTTAGTCAAAGCATATGTGAACCATAGAGTATTAGAAATCTTGGTGGCATTTTACCTGTTTTTTTTTTTCACTTCTTATAATATAAATGCAATCAGCCTTCTCATATGCTTACATCCTTTTCTATACATTTTAAAATTCCAATAAATTAATAATTAGCAAGGAGAAAGTAGATTATTAAAATGATATTGAATATTAAAATATATTATTATTAAACTGAAGGTAATAATATAACAATTTAATGAGACAATAAAGAGGCTCTAGCCATGGAGTAATGTTCCATAAATATAAAGGCAACATAAACAATTAATTGGAGTCAAAAAACTGATGAAGCCGGTAATAATCAGATAAAAAAAGTTGAAAAGTTACTCTGGCATAAACTAGCTTAAAAATTAATTAAGTTCATTTATCTTCTATACAGCACTTACTGAATATGTACGTACCTATGGCTGGAAGAATGAATTCATTAAGGCTATATGGATAATTAGAACACAAATTTATTGAACGTAGATTAACGTTGCAACGGCGCAGAAACTGTTCTAAAATCTTTGTTGTCAATGACCTAGGACCAATGTCAGCCAAGTCTAAAGAATGGATTGATCTCCACATGCTTAAGCTCACGCGCTGCCATTTTTTGCATACTGAAAACATAATTACATATAAAGAGCACACTTACTTACAAAGTAAATAGTTTTGTTTATAAAAAGAAGTGTAAACTCTTTTATCATAACTTCTTCATTAATGCATGAACTACAATTTCACGTCCTAACTCATGTGTTTTCTCCATACATTGCAACATACATTGTGCTGGAGTCATGCCTTTGTATTCATTACATATATGACCCACAAATACAAATGTAAAACAAATTTATCTATTCAAAAATGTATACAGCACCCAGCTTTGATCTAGTTTTTTGGAAAGCTCATTAATTTGCTTACTTAATGCCATTTTAGGTTATTGTCAGTATGTGCTTTCTCGTTCGTAAACGTTTGTGGTTTTTGTTAATAACACTGTTTTTTTGGTTTAACACGTATCATTTATTTTTTGCTTATTTTTAAACGAAAAACAGTGTTCCTAATATGTCTCTTCTTCACTGATCATTACTTTTCTAATATAAGAATGGTCAAAGTGACACCTATGATTTCTTAAAAAAAAAACACAATTATGACAAAATTCACAAACATTCCCTCAAAACTAGTAGCATGAATCAAATACGCACATAATCATACAAAATGATCTATACAATGATTTCAAGCCTTTCTTCACTAATGTTCACGTGAGCGAATGAAGTATGATACTATAGTGTCACTGTACCTATAACAGGATTATATTTCTACTTATATACTTAACTGAAACAAAACGTTATTCCCTATGATAAAACATTGTAGGCAGCAGTAAACGACAATGCAATAACATGAATCCAAACATGACATGCTTCTCAGTGATATGCTTTTAAAAGCATTCACAAGATTCCTCCAACACGACTGCTCTTCCTAATTCTGTAAAATGCACCAAAACAAGATGTGTTTGTTCCATGATCCCACCATTTGGCTGCCATTTCATTTTCATGATCTTCATTCTTTTGAGCTGACTGGATTCTTTGAATATTCTTGCTTCAATGAATTTCAATAACACTGCTGCATTAAATACATATTGGCTCAAAAATGATATACGAATTTCATCTTCTAACACCACATATGGTATTATTGTGCATGTTCTTAATAACATTTGGACTTCAGTTTGTTGACACTCTACCACTATGCTGGTCACAATCAACTGAAGTTCAGACATTTTGAAAATTTTATACTATCTTCAATTTACGTATCTTTAGGTCAACGAATTGTTTTCCTTAGAGTATCACTACACTTTTGGCATAACTTGATGCAATAATGTTGTTCAACCCATTCCATCATTATACACAAAAAAAGTGATGAATGTCTGTTACACTAATGTACACAATGGCTGCTACACAACAACAACAACAACAACAAAATAACACATGTGCTCTAGATATTACCGCACTCTACCCAGTTTTTATCACCGACATTCACTTTTATAGAAAAAATATGGTCAGATGTTTTTGATGGATCTCATACGCTCCATAATTATCAAGGACCATATTCTTCTCTCCTAAGCCAAAAAGGAGTATGTCAGTTCTTTTCTTACTGTTATTGTTCTGTTAGGGAAGGAAACCAATACCTCTTATTCTTACGCAAAATAATATTCTTTTAGTGATAAACATTCCTACTCTGGTTAGAAATATGAAAGATGGTTGCACAGTATCAAGCCACACAGCGACATCACTGATGCAACTGTCAGCCATTGATTGCTGCTTTGTAAATGTTTTTCAGTTTGTGTTTCAGTTTATTTTCTAAAAAAAAAAAAATTTTATCATAATGGTATTACAATTACAACACAATATAGAGTGATAAAACAAAATAGAGGCTTTTTTATACTTATGAAACAAATAATATAAAAGAAATAATACAATTTCACAATATAACAATATTAAAACATATTTTTTTATTAATTTTTTCTATTCAACAACAAATTTAACAATTTACCTTGTGTGTAGTTGTAAAGAAACAAACCTTTTACCATTTTTTATACCAAAAATATTTTACTTACCCTGACTCCGTTACCCTTACCTTTTTGATAAAAACTCCCCAGAAGATTCCAAACTCATTAAAAGGTCGCCACGATGTCTTGAGGTAAACATCGAAACCATAATACACTTACCCTTAATTAATTTTGATCATTTAATTCCCTTAACTCAGAAAATTCACAGGTTTCGTTAAGACGAATTGTTGATGCAGAACTCAAGTTATGGGAGTGACATAATAAATACACTTAACACATGGTTCATGCTAAGAACAAATCTTATTTATTATGACAAGAATTTCAAACTCTTTCTTTCCTTCTTTTACTTTTTTTATATGTGCTTTACTCCTCTCGTATTCTATGACATCTTACTATGCTAATCCCTACGAACCAGTACTTTAATATTTTTCACACTCACACACACTCTCTTACTCTCTTTACAATGCTGAAAACCCTCCGTTTAATTGAGCTCTGATTATTTAAATATTCAAAACTTGTTGGCTAACATTTTCGCTGTACTTAACTTTCCTCGCTATTCCAATTGTTCCGCCATCTTCCCGTTCACTTACACTGTCCCTACCACACCTCATCCAAATACTCTTCTTTTATAATTTTGGGGCAGGCCGCGCACACTCACACGCACCGGCCTCCCGGCATTATTTCACTGAGATGGCGTCTGGAGTTTCGACTTAACGGTTTGACTACTGGTGACGAACTGGGCGAGTCTCGCTCGCATGGTTGCATACTTTCCAGGTGGGCAGTGTGGTCAGCGCCTAACGCTGCCCGCCAACGTATATCGATTTTATAACGCCTTCTCTGATTGTCTGTTTCCATAGAATGTTCCAGAAGCTCAGCCAGGAAATTCTTTTAATTTCCCACGAGGTCAATTCTCAGTATTTTTAACACGCACACTGCTGATACCCGACATTCCTGTACCAAGGCGTACCTAACTTGACATTACAGGCCGTTCCAAAAAGTTACACACTGTGTGGATAAAAGTGTTGCCTAAAATGGTTTGTTATAAATTAATAAAAAAGATTCATTCCCCCTGATTTGTCCCGTTACATAGTGTTTATTTTGTCAGAGGACATTTCTAAAGTGGTTACTTTAAGGATCATATCCAACAAAGGCTGAGCTTTGTACCTCCAGTAAAGAAGAAGCGTGGCTTTTAAATATACCAAGAGAAGGACTTCTGAACCCAACTGAGGGAGAAGATTATATAAAATGAGAGATTTCATAGAAGTTCATGGCTCCTGTTGCTTGAATGAAGCTAGTAATGTCATAAAAACTTTAATGAACATACTTAAATTGAAATAAAACAGTGTGGATGAGTTTAGGATTTCAAGTTATATCAGAATACGAACATTTATCAGGATGAAGTCAATAAATAAGAAGAGTTATGTAAACAGATGTGGCTACAACTCAACTGACTATGCAAGAAAAAGGCCAATAAAGTAAATAAGCTTCAGTAAAATTTTCAAGTACGTTAAATAATAAACAATTAATTAAACATAAATAATAGTAGATAATTTATGATTACGTGTTGTATAAGTATTAAATGATCAATTCTCACATTGACTGAAGCGGCCGGTGAAGGATTAGTGCACCAGACTACGTTGTCACGGGGCAAGAGTGGTGGGGGAACAACCTGCATGTGATACCTACCGTGTACTTCTAAATACTGTGATTTACCCCGTTATTAAACAGAAAAAATATCAAGCAATAAACCGATTAAGAGGGTAGTATTGCAACAGTTTACGATAGAAGAATTTTTCAGTATAAATTCTGTATACTGTAATATATGAATTATGTGGAAACTTCATGGTATGATTATCATTGTGCAGCTGTTTTTTTATACTTTTCCGTTCTCTTATTCAACAAGGTCTCCCAAATAAACCTTCAACTGCAGTTTTCACCATGAACATTTGTATGCTTCTGTTGCACTCACAATGCTGCTGCCTTTCCTTTTCTTCGCTCTTTGCTGAGGACAATACACTCACACACTTTCACAAACATTAAGTCCTTTAGAACCAAGGAATTTAAACAAAGACTAGATTTCACACCTGACAACACTATTTATAATGACAGTTGTAACAGGACAAAATGGGGAGGTTTATTTTATTAATTTCTGTATTAAAATTGACATTGCGAATTCCCATAACAGCTTGAACAAAGAACCACAGCAGAGCTTTTTAAACGTACGTAGTCTGGAACGGTGTGCACAGTACAAAATTCAAGAATTGTCACATACAGAATGTGAGTCCACACGCACGGGCGCGTCACCTGCGCCGAACAAGTAGAAAGGACGCTCAGACATTGTAACAAAAAATGGTGTGTGACGACAAATTTGCACCGCGGGTCTTTGAAGACGAAGGAAATGGTGAACCACGGCCTGTGGTATTGCCACCGAATAGCGTCGACGATCAAAAAGAACCAATGAGCCGTCGAAACGTCACAGTAAGGAGTTTAGACGCCCTCGTATTTCCGCCAGCATCTAGTGGGCAAGACGAAAAAAAAATCCTCTCCAGCCATTGTAACGAGGCGTCACTTTGCACCCAACGATAGGACCGGCCGGTCGTGTGTTAAGTCATCTGAGTGATTCGAACCGAATTATCAATAAAATGTGTTGAAACTAAACTAAACGTGCAAGAAACCAATTATAATGAGTACTCGACATTTTATATAAAGGCCTAATATAATTAATAGGTATCTAAAGAAAATAACAAGTTATAAAATTAAATTCATTTTGACCAAAATCTAGAAACGGGGTAAATGGAATGTGAATGGGTGTGTAATTACAAAGAATTGGTTCGTTTTATGGATATAAAACATATGTCTATTTTAGTAATTAAGATGTTGTAAAATGTTAAATTGTTTGTATTAGGGGGAATTGCGAGACGCAAAAGCCCATTACAGATGTATTGAATAATTCGATGAGGAGAGAGGGGAATATAAAGATAGATTCAGTAAAAAGAGAGAATGTCATGTTAAAATATAATAAAATAATATTTTATTTCAACTTGCTATATATGTGTTAGCATAATCATTTCAACAACCTAACTTCATTTTCTGTGCTGGTAAATTCGCCATACGGAAAAGGGTTTCCACCACTAGATGATCTGGCCAAAACAAATTAAAGGTAAGTGGGATTTGTTGTTGTTTAATATTTTGAAGTAAATTAGACGAGATAGTACAATTGGTGCAGCATGACCAGGATTTGGGATAAATATTATATTTATACCAAATTGGCCTATTTCAAAGCACAGAGAATCTGGTTGGCGGAAATTGAGAATAACTTACGTAAAAAGTTACGTAACATATGCGTAAATAAGGTTTTGCTGAGGCAAAGTTTCCAAGGGGTTATAAATTATGCATATTTGATAATAAGTAATGTGTAATAATTAATCAGTAAGCAAGTAAATAATAACAAGAATAAAAAATGTCTGAGAACGAAAAAGAAATCAATTTAATAGACTCAGCTATGAGTGAAAGTGGTTTTGGGTCAATGAACCCGTCACTGAGTGTAAGCGAATTGGAAGGCCACTCAATTCAAGCAGCTGATTCGAGCATTCAATCAGTAACTGAAAATAACGTAACTGAGTCCATTATAATAAATAACGCAGAAGCGAAATCAACTCCCGTAGTTACAAAAATAAGAGAACCGTCAATGGCCGATATTATGAATTTTATGAGTAAACGTTTTGAAGAAATTAAAGAACAGAATGCTAAAAATGATACTAATTTTAAAGAAATTAAAGAACAGAATGTTAAAAATGATGCTAATTTTAAAGAAATTAAAGAACAGAATGCAAAGTTTGAGAATAGTATAAATGTAAAGTTTGATTATCTAAGTAATGTATTATGTAAACGTATTGATGAACGTTGCAAAAATATCAAATAACAATTGGCAGAGTCCATGAACGAGCAATTAGAGTGCCGTATTTATGATATAAAAAATGAAATGACAAATAAAGTAGAAAAGCAAATCACGGAACAATTTAGTATAATAAACACAAATGTCGAGAAGCAGATGAATGAATGCAATGCTAATACTGAATGTAAAATTAATTGTGCTATTAATAAAATTGAAAGCAATAACCATAAAATAAGTGAGATAGAAAATAGTTGTAAGATTGAATTTCAAACAATACAAAATACAATAAGTGACCTTGAGTATGCTAATCACAATAAATTTATAAACGTTGAAAAGAGTATTGTGAATGTAAAAGATGAATTGAGTATGGCCATCAGCCAACAAGTAAATACTGTTACCGAACGAGTAATTATGACTCGCGACATAAGCAGTGAAGTCGAATTAGAACCATTTAGTTGTGATAATAGGAGAGTACACCCAATGCAATTCCTGAATCGGGTAAGGGAAGAATTTAACAAATTTAATACCAGTAGTTGGGAGGTACAGTTGTTAAAAGATTTTAAAATGTTTCAAGGGTAGTTCGGAGATATGGGCCGAGGTACACAAAACAGAGTGGGGGAGTTTCAAAAGTTTCGAGGCCGCATTCACAGTTAATATTGTAACGTATCAAAAAATACAGTTACATAAACATAATAAAAAATACCCAAATGAAGATCTACCATAAACATATCTAAGCTAATATAGCCAAACACACTAACAAGAGGAAAGCCAACACTAAAATGTCAAAGTCAAACCTGTATATCCATGAATAAATAATGTTAAGGAAATTAAGTACCCAGGAAAGGAAGGAGTTGTGATTAAATAAATCGTCAATATTATAACAGAAGGAAAAGTGAAACCAAGTAACTACGTTAGCAACCAGGACCCAATAGATCCAATAAGTGAGGGAAAGTATCTAATAAGTGAGGAAAAAAATATTACCAGTGTGAAGAGTACCCAATAAGTGAGGAATAATACCACAACCAGGAAGAACCTGAGAGGAAACTCCAAGTGACCAAGAGCAAAACTCTTGGCAATATAATAATTCAATAAGCAACCACAGACAATAAAAGTGTGCTACTTAAAGTGAATTAAATAATATTATTATACAACGAGCTAAAATAAACCAACACAAACAATGATAGTGTATGATTTATAGAAAGTGTAAGCCTACAAGTAACAATATCATTATCCAACGATCTGAAATAATCAAACACAAACAATGATAGTGTAGTATTTACAGAAAGTGGAAATAATAAGTGACAACAATTTTATACAATAATCTCGAATAAACCAACACAGACAATAAGTGTATTATTTATGAGTAAAAAGTATAATATAATAAAGACAACAAGTGAACTGAAGTTAAGTGCAGAAATAATTGCTCAAATATGAAAGTAACTGGAACTGATTACCTGTAACTACCATGACTGACTCTAAATTTAAAATCCTTGCAAAACACACATTTAGATATCAGGAAAGTGGAAAGTAAAATCAACAGAATGTAATTGTTAGAATATCAGAAATAAGACAACATGTATTAGATTAAAAACAGTCAACCAAACCAAATTTAACCATCCAATATATATACCAATAACCAATTATAATTAAATAATACTATGTAAACAAATTGTCAGTAATAGAGTTAAAATACAGAAAACCATTGTACTAGCTAATAATGGTAAATATGTAAGAAAATACACAAGAAACCAAACTAACACATATAGGCATTGTTGTAATACAGTGATATACACATAACCCCAACTGAGCAGAATTTGCAACAAAGAATCATCATTAACGATTAGAAAAACACTGATAAAAGTATTTACATAATGCAACAACCAAACTAGAATAAATAATGAGTAGAATAAACCCAATATGAACTAGAAAACACAACAATATACTTTAAATTTTATAAACAAATAGCAGCCAAAATACCAAACCACAGAGTAACTGGCAGAATTACATAAAAAACTCTCAATTAAAACTAATCAAAAAGAGGAAAGTAATATAACAGTAGTTTCAAGAATACTCGATACTTCTTTGAGAACACTTAACAAACAGTAAATGCATAAATTTATGTAATAATCATGAAAAACAATAGTACACGTCAGATGAAGCTAGATGAAAGTAACAGTCCAACAGAAACTTGTGAGTAATTAGCCCAGCAAGGAATACTAAATATCCAAAATAAGATGTAAACGAACATTAAATACCAGTTAATGGAAGAAAATACATCCATAATACAAAACTATTTGTAAAATAAGAGTGTCAGAATGACAGGACACCTGACATGGTGTGATAAAACCAGTTATTGTAAATAAACTAAGATATGTTAGTAACTACAAAACTGCACCAAATGTGTAGAATCATTTGAGGTATAAACTAAACACAATAGAATTGTGTGAGAGTGAAATATATATTGTAAATAATAAGAAATAATCCATGGATATTTAAGGCCTACTCGCCTGAAAAGTGTATTATTGAATTTTGTAAATATTTAGCATTTAAGAAATAATTAATAAGAAAAAATGACTTGAAACATAATCAATAAGGGATATATGTATCATGTGATACAATAAAAGTGAAAAAACTTATGTTTAAATCAGGAACACTAAAAGTGCATCAATGAAAATCTAATAGTTTAATCATGAATGAAAATAGTGCTTGTGTGGACTCAAAATAAAGAGCAAAGCAGCCGAAATAACATGATACTATTAGTTTTCGAATCGGAGGTACATTAAGAAGGTTATGAGCAATCATAATTATTCAGTCAATTACAAAAGAACTGATGGCTTCCTTTTTATACTCTCAACCCCAAAAACGGATGCTGAGAAATAAAAATTATTAATTTCTTGTGGCATATGGTGACAAGATTAAATGACTTTCAGCCAATTAGAGACGCTGATTCGAAGCAGACGCCGGCCAAAGGAGCTAAGCGTGGCTTCACTAAAAAACTGGACATCGATGCCAACAGAATGTCTCTCCACTGATAGTATATTTATAACAATGTGCGTGCCCCCCCCCCCTAGTAGACAGATAACTAACCTAACATCATAACCTCCAAAACGTGTGAAGTGTAAATAGTGCTACCAGACTTAGTGTATTATCATTGCTAGTGTATAATCCCAGCAATGAAAAGTGATAATAAGTGAGTATATTGAATTAACAATATTTAACGGAATTTTAAATGATTTTGAAATAATAATTTTTGTGTTGATACTACGTTAGTCAAATGCGATCACACGTGACTAACATAACTAATAATTATGAATTAACGTATTATTGAATAAAAGTTCTCAATAATATTTTTTTTAAATAAAATATTAATTAAAAAAAAATCACAATGAAAAACTACTAATTAATTAACACAAATGTATTTGAACATAGATTCTGATTTGACCTTAATGATAACGAAAGACAATTTGATTATTAATAATATTTGAGAACTGTCAATAAAGTTAATGATTAATATGTCATTAACTAATATTATGTATAACGATGAGATTTTATGAATTTAATTCAGATATTTTTATCAATTAACTTTCATTCTAACCTACCTGTTGTTGAAATGTACACAATTGATACAGTGTAATGCTTTCAATTCAAGAAAGCATAACTATTTTTAATTGCACTGAAATTATAAATCAGTCATTATATTTTAATTTTTATAACCATTAACGGAATTTTATTCCAATATACAGAAATAATAATCGTATTGCACATGTGATACCATAACCTGCAAATTTGAATGCAAGCGTGTTTTGTACAATTGTTTACAATTATAATTGACCTTTTTCTATTTTATGTAACCACTCTCCACAATACGTCATCATATTTAAGCATTTTTTTTGTAGTAAGTATCTTGTATACTCAAAGAACTCACGATTTTATTAATTATAAATAAGAAATCTAACCAAATCATGTTAGAGAATCACAACATAGAAATCAGTGTTACCAGCCCCGAGTTTTAAGAATATCTGTAACGATTTTGAATTGTTTTGATGTTTTAAAAAACTTTTGTGAGGGTTTTAAATTGAACTTTAATTGAATTACATTGTTAATAAATTACCATTTAATATATAATCGAGTCAGTCCATTATTTAAAGGTAGACTATAATAACAACACAACAGAGCATTTATTTCACAGATTGGCAGTAAGGCAAGTAAGCAGCCAAGATTTTGAATAATTTCAAAACAGTTTTACTTACAAATTAACTTTATTTACACAATTTTAACATACAAACAAGTGGTAAATATTATATGAATTGTGTTGTGCTGTTTTCAATATATTACAGAAAGAGAAGATCTACATTAGAAGAGTGACATCGGTAAGTAAGTGGTAATTAAAATCTAAACCAACCAGTGCTTCGAAAAAAGAACTTAAACATTTTTCAGCATTTAAACCTTTTTTGAAACAACTTGAACTATAAATAAAATCTTCATAATAATAATTCTACACCGACCGAACAACGTCTAGTTACAGAGTGGCGCCCAACCTTCGAGCATCGAATTAGGTCAACTATACCTAACCAAATAATTAAATAAATAAATATTAAATATTTTAAATTTAATTCGAGCGGTAGTTGCAATAATATACTACGAAAATTCAAAGGAGAGCGACTTTCAAGAAGCGAGTGGCGGAAGCCGAAAAAGAGATTAGAATGGAGGAAAAAGAAACGACATCGGCCGAAGATATAGAAGAAATTCTAACCTTAATGGAACCTAAACAACCCGAACAGGTGGAGGAACTCCAGCAACCGGAAAAACTAGTACAGCTTGAAGAACCGACACAACCGGAAAAATCTGTACAACCGGAGGTACACACCCAACCAGAGAATGTGAGCTTACAGGATATGAGAAGACTCATGAGCGAGTTCAGCAAGACAATCAAGGAAGATAACCAGAAGAACATAGAATCAATAAAAGAAGATAACAAGAAATCCAGAGAAGATACAAACAAAAATATGGAGTTGCTGAATAAGAAAATTGATGAAGGCCAAAAAGATAACAAGAAGGATATAGAATCGCTGAAAGAAGACCTAAAAGGGGAGTTAAACAAAAATATTGAATTATTAAAAGAAGATAACAATCAGACCAATAAGAATATTGAGAATCTGAATAAACAAATTGACGAGAAGATCGAATCAATCAAACTCGATAATCAAAAAATATGGCAACAAATGGCCGATAACAACAAACGGACGGAAGAGATCGCCAAAACAACCATAGAAACACTGAACAAGAAGATGGAAGAAATAATGAGGCGACGAAGGAAAATATGGAGACGGCCGTAACAGAAATCAGCAAAGAAATTTCTGGAGTACAAGAATATTGTGAACAGAATAAACAAGAGATAACATGGACTAAGGAGGACCTCAACACACGAATAAACACAATCGAGGAAGTTCGAATAACACAAATGGAATCAATCGAAACCAGACAAGCGGACCTGGCACTAGCACATACCACCCTGGGAGAGAAATGTGAAGCATTGACGCCACCGTGAATGCAGTCAAGAACCAAGTGAACAGTGATAAAGAACGTATGACCGAGCAACAACAACGGGAATTTAACAACCTCCGGGAGGAAATGAACACACTTCGAACGTACCAGATTCCAATGGCAGGGATACAACATCTAGACAACTGAGAAAGCATCGACTTCCGAACGTATAAGAAGAACCTGATGGAATTCCTGGAGAGGGTTGACGAAGCATTAGCCAGAAGTCGAGAAAATCGGTGGACGATAATAAAGGGGATGCTGGATGAGTACTTAAAGAACGTCCACGATAACTGGTGGATGGCAACCAGACATGAAGTACCAAACTACGCAGCGTTTAAGGCGGCCTTCAAAACCAAATATTGGTCTGAATCCACGCAGAATATCGTCCAAGATAATATCAGTAATGGAAAGTATGACTACAACAACGGAGTGTCAATGACTGCATACTTTCTGAGTAAAATATGCCTCGCGAGAAACCTAGAGCCCATCATACCGGAGGAGTGCCTTGTAACCAAGTTGGGCTACCATTTCAATGAGGGGGTATCACAAGCTAGATTGAATGGCCAGATCAAAACAATACAAGCGATGTCTGCGCTCCTAGAAAATCATGAGCAGGAGAGGTATTATCGAAGAAATCGCCAGAGACCAGGACCCTACTATTACCGGAGTGAACCCGGTAATAACTACAATAACCATGACAATGACCGACCAAACTACCGGGGAAATTTTAATCACCCAAACCGGTATAATAACGATCAGAATCCACGGCCGAATAGTAATAATAACCATCAAAATAATAATAATAGCCGTGATAACAATAATTCAAGGCCGAATAATTATAATAATAATAATAATAACAATTACCGGCCGAACAACAACAATAACTACAGGCCAAACAATAATTATTACCGGCCTAACAATAGCGGCAATTACCAGCCAAATAATGGAAATCATAACAACAATAATAATTATAGAAGAGTACATTATGTCCAAACTAATCACAATGACAATGGAAGACGATACTATCAAGGTCGCCGGGTTACAATGGACATTATAGCTGAAGCAGCAGCAACGGTGAAAAGCCAGAATCCGGATACAACACAAGCAGGAGCCAAAGTTGTGAAGACGCCCAGCGGAGATCAGACCATGGGAGTGATTATCATTCTGGGAACCAGCCAGAGTCACGAGAGCAGCACGTATCAAACACAACAGAAAGGAACACCGAAGATGGTGATCTACCTTTAAACAGACAGCGGCAGTGAAAACCATAAGAACAACCTCACTGAACTGATCTATTGGGTCTAACGTAGCGGAAAATGATCAGAAACCAATTACAATCATTAGGAACAATTATTTGAAGGATATAAGAAAAGACTTATTAGAAGAGAATCACAATGATATCAGCGAAACCACTAATAATGAAATCCCCTATGTGGCAGTAAAAGCTAACGGAATACCTACCACTGTAATGATTGACACCGGAGCGAATGTCTCGCTGATAGACAAGGTCAAACTGAATCGCATCCATGCTGAAAATAAAACCACAATACCAACATTGCCAATTAATAATATAATATTAATTGGAGCAACAGGTCGACAGAACAAGACCATACGGAACCAAGTCCAACTAGAAATAACCAGCAAAGGTGAAACAATCCCTATAATCTTTTTAGTAGCAAGCGGGCTACCTTTCAACTTATTAATTAGCTGCGACATATTAAGAAAAATGCAGCTGTGATTGACTTGAGCAGAGCCAAAGTATCTCTAAGCTCAAGTGATATTAAATGGATGGCAGAATTGATTGGATCCCGACCATGTGATATATTATATAAGAGAAAAAAATGATCATAGGAAACAAACAACAATCAATGGAATACATCACCAAGACGAGGGAGACACCTTGTGGACAGAAAAGATAGACGAAATAAGAAGGTTCCAGTCAGCCAGAGTCAACAGAAATTTAACAGATGAGCAGGTAGCAGAGTTGATCAACATATATAATCAGTATAGACACGTATTCTCAGACACACCAGGGAAAGTGAAGAATTTCCAGTGTGAAATCAAGTTTAAAGATCAAGCAGAATTCAAGAGAAAGTCATACCCCATAGCCTTTTCTTTAAAAGAAGCAGTACGTCAGGAAATACAACGGTTAATTGAAGACGACATTATTGAACTTAGTAATTCCCCATACACTAATCCAATCGTGGCGGTACCGAAAAAGAATGGCAAAGTAAGGATATGCCTAGATGCCAGGGAGATTAATAAAACTATAATCAATGACAGCACATCGCCTGGAGAAATCGATGAAATCCTCAAGAAATTTCATGGGATAAAATACATCAGTATATGGGACACCGTATGTGGATACTGGCAGGTGGAATTACACCCCAATAGCAGAAAGTATATGGCCTTTATATTTGAAGGGCGTAACTATCAGTTCAAAAGGTTACCCTTCGGCCTAGTGAATTCCGTAGCAGTATTTGTTAAATGTATGGATGATATTTTAGGACAAGATACACTTCAATTAACAACAGTGTATGTGGATTATCTGCTCATCACTTCAGACAATTGGGAGGAACACTGCACCAGAGTGGAACAAGTACTGAGGAAACTAGATGAAAACAACATCACACTCAAACTAGAAAAATCTAAACTGATAGCTGACGAGGTACAATTTCTTGGATTTAACCTATCTGAAAAAGGCATAACACCATCCCAAGAAAAGATGGAAGTATACAGCGTTTTCCCACACCCAAGAACAAGAAACAGTTACAATCGTTTCTTGGTATCTGTAATTACTACAGAAAGTTCCAATGTAATTACTCAGAATTAACTTCCAAATTCTCACAACAACTTTTGTCTAAAGATAAGTGGAAATGGGGACCCGAACAGGACATCACCTTCAAGATGATCAAGGAAAAATTTTTACACACCATAATGCTACACCACCCAAACTTTAACAAAGCCTTTTTTATGAATTGTGATGCCAGCGATGTAAGTCTTGGATCCATCCTATACCAAGAAGATGAGGAAGGCAATCACCTTGTAATCAGTTTTGCCAGTAGAACACTGAATAAATGCGAACGTAATTACCATACAACGGAGAAGGAACTCCTCAGCATAGTGTTTGCATGTGAGAAATTCCAAACTTATGTCCTAGGATACCAGCTGACAGTTAGAACAGACCACAAATCAATTTCATTCTTAAAGAACTGTCGATTGAAGCATGGAAGGCTAACAAGATGGACACTGACACTACAAGAATATAACATCCAATGGGAATATGTTGATGGAAAAAGCAACATAGCAGCAGATGTATTACCCAGAGTAAACATCCAGGACCAAACATTTGAAGGAGAGAAGAAGACCGTTGCCAAGGTATACCATATATTGAAGGACAAGACAGAATTAGCAAAAATCATAGCTGACTTAAAACTGCAACAACAAAACGATATCAAAATCAAGAACATCCTGCAGACATTAGTGGAGCAAGATGATAAAATTATTCCTTACTATTGTGTGCATGACAACTTATTATTCATAAAAACCAGACAATCAGACAACCAGTGGAAGATCCTAGTACCGAGAACCATAGAGAAGGAAATTACCATGGACTACCACATCAGATATGGACACATGGGAGCCCTGAAAGTGGTTAAAGCATTGGAAGAACATGTGTATTTCAGAGACATGAACCGAAGAGTAAGAAACTATATCAAGCACTGTCATCTATGCCAACTGGTGAAATGCAATAATGAGAGAAAAGAGGGAGTCATGATACCGATTACTTCTGCTGAGAAATTGGAGAAAGTGTTTGTAGACATTTGCGGACCATTTCCGCGTAGTGGCGGAAGGCATCAATATAAATTTATAATAATAATTTTTGACCACTACACCAAATTTACCAAGCTCTATGCAATAAATAGAGCCACCACAAACAAAATATTGGAAGTGATAATACAAAAATATATCCCACAAGTTGGAAGACCTAAATCTATAATCACTGATCACGGAACACAGTTCAAAGGAAGAAAATGGAAGGATACGTTGCTAAATCATGATGTCAAAACATACAAAACTTCAGTATACCATCCAAACAGCAATCCCGCTGAAAGTCCTAACAGAGGTGGGAAGACATTTGAGAACCTATTGCCATAAACAACAACGAAAATGGGAAGAATATTTGTCTCCAGCTGAAGATTTTATTAACTTAGCATATCATCAGTCAACAAATGAAACACTATACACAGCTATGTTTGAAAAGAGACCACCCAGAGAAATAGTCGAGATGATCAAGTTTCCTCAAGGAGATGAATACAAATTCAATCAGTTAAAATTCTACAATAATGCAGCGGAACGAGCAGAAAAACTCAGAATTAAATATAAAAAATTACAACCTAAGATCATCATACACAAAGTGGGAGACAAAGTATTATTAAAGAACAGAGAACTCCCAAGTGCTATTGAAGGAATTGCCAAGAAATTATTACTGCTTTACACGGGCCCATATACTGTAACAAAGGATAACCTGAATAACACATATGAACTACAAGATTCAGTGACAAGAAGAATAAAGGGAAATTACAACCAAACTTCATTGAAAAAATATGTTGAAGCTTGATTAACATGAAGAGCCTGACTATTGTTTTGAGAAATACATAATGATAATATTAACTTTGAAAATGATAATTATGAATATGAAAATGAATGTTAACAAACTGCTGATATAATATAATATAATAATGTACACATTTAAGAAAAGAAAGAAGAATACTATACGAGAAAGACCTACCAACCATGGCATAAAATATAACTTCCTAGAGCCAGTCAACATGTAAATACCAGCTTACCCGTACATACAAGAGAAGAATAATATAAGAGACGGACACCCAAGATCTACGGCATAAATTAATATCTCCAACAGCCAGTCAACATGTAAATACCAACTTACCCGTACACATAGAATGAGAAGAGAAAGATAATATACGATGAAATTGCAAAGAGAAGGAGAGAGAAGGAGGAAAATAAAGGTGAATGAATTTCATTATAAAATGGATATACACTACATAAGGCATGAAAACAAAACCAATTGAGAGCCTATTAAATGAAATATTACACAGATATGTAGGTAAAGAAGATACAGAAGAATATAATGTGATATAAGGTGGACTACCAAAAGAAACATTAATTAATAGCGAAGAATGATGAACAATACCATATAAGGAAGAATATCAAGAGAAGATACCAACGAAGAACTGTAAACAGAATTATTCTAGAGAAAAATATGAAGAATAAGTTAAAATGAATCAAGAAGAGAAGAATATAATTAAATATAAACTGCAAATGCGTGAACTAATCCCAAGAATGTTTATTATTATTCAGAAAATTGACTACTTTTATATTGTATATGATATGAATTGACTGAAGAATTATTCCAGCAATCATTTATATTTTGAGCAGAGATGATTTACCTCTGAACTTATGTGATATTAATATGGCCAGCAGAGAATGTATGGCGAATGAGCCACTCTGAACTGCACCAGCTAAAATGATAGGGAAATAGTTAGGGAATTAAATAATCTAGGGAAGACAAATACAAAAGAACAGAAGATTCAGTATAAAGAAAAGGACAACAATTGACATTTTCTTCATTAATTTAGTATAAGGATTCAGAATTAATCAATTCTTATAGGAAGGCATACGTAACGCATCAAAAAATACCGTTACATAAATATAATAAAAAATACCCAAATGAAGATCTACCATAAACATATCTAAGCTAATATAGCCAAACACACTACCAAGAGGAAAGACAACACTAAAATGTCAAAGTCAAACCTGTATATCCATGAATAAACAATGTTAAGGAAACTAAGCACCCTAGAAAGGAAGGAGTTGTGATTAAATAAATCGTCAATATTATAACAGAAGGAAAAGTGAAACCAAGTAACTACGTTAGCAACCAGGGGACCCAATAGATCCAATAAGTGAGGGAAAGTATTTAATAAGTGAGGATGTAATGGGACAATTTTGAAGGAGGTATGTTTTTTTTTAATTTCATTTAATATCAACTATTGGGAAATAATCGGTTTGGACACCCTTTGCGGCCACCGAGACCACTAACACTTATTTGGACACCCTGTATACAATCCTGTACCGGTCCGTGCCTAGCGCACAACGATAACACCGTGGAATGTCAGCTTGTGCGCACATGCGTGTATCCTCCGTTGGGGAGGAGTAACAAAAACTTGGTGAATAACGCTCAACGACAATGGAATGTGGCAGTGCGTGTGCGCCCGTGTGCCGCTATCTGTACTCTCGACACCAAAGTCGATCACCGGAACCAGCTATGTGAGATGTCGCAGCCAATCACAGCACGAGCTGGCGGAAATGTTTTTTGACTAACGCATTTGTAGTGTGGTCAGTCGACGAAATCCCCCATTCCCGGCCGGGACAAGGTTCGCAGTTCGCGACCTTTAAATTTTGCATTTTAACATATTCTGAAGTGTAACAGTAAATTTGAAGATAAACAGTTAAATCCGACAGTGTAAACGAAGTTAGCAGAGTGTACCGCAAAAGTGAAAAATGTGACAAATAAACAGGACATTCATTTACATGCGCGACGCCACACGTGGTCAGCCGAAGGACTCTGGTTAAGTAGTCGACTAAAACCTAATTTCAATTATTTTTCAAATTCATAAAAAAAAGGGGGTTATAACTAAATTATAGGGAATCTGATAGTATGAGAGAGAGAGAGAGAGCAATATGGGTCGCTTTCATAATTTAGATACCATGGTTAAATGTTAAGTGTTTAGTCATAAGTATCGCAACTATTTTCATTTCATGTATGACAAGTATCAATGTTTTCAAGCAAAGTTTTTCGAATGAACCGCTAGTAAATTAAAATTGAACTGATATTCCAATAATTATTAACGATGTAATGTAAAAGAAATTGATGAAGAGGGAGTTAAAATTTAATAGTTAATATCAAAAAATTAAAAGTTAATAAAAAGTGTCAATTAAACACATCAATGTGTGTTTGTCATTGCATTGCCCGTTTTTCTCTGCCTAAGTACATCAGACGACACCCTGATAATTCGCTAAGAAGGTAAGTGAGACCAATTTAAATCTTTTTTATTAAGCGAGTAGAGTTTCAGTTATATACACAGATTTCTAGATTTTAAATATTTATATTAAAGCTCGTAACGCTTTAATTGGCGCCTGAACAGCTGACATTGTAAATTAATTTTTAATGTAATATAAAATAAAGTAATTTACAACCTGATCGAAAAAATGGCAGAGAAAAGCGAGAGTGTAAATTTATGTGAAGATATTGTGGAGGGGTCAATTTTAAATGTTACGCAAGACGATTTAGTATCGACAAATATTAACGAGAGCGTAAACAATACAACACACGAATTAACTATTGAGACAGTAGACGCAAAAATAAGCGATAACGTAAATATATTTAACCAATTAGCGTTAATGATGGAAATGATGTCAGGAATGAAAACTGAAATCAATGATAAACTTGACAAACAAAATGAGAAAATGAAATCAGAAAATGATAATTTGACAACAGAGATCAAATCAGAAGTGAATACTATAAATATTAAACTGACTGATTTAAATAACGAGTTCATAAATGTGAGGAGCGAATTGAGAGCGAGTGAAATATATATGAATAGCCGTTTGGAAAGTATGAATGAGACTATTATTGGAGTGAGAGATGAACTGACTAGTGATATCAATAAGATACAAACTGAAATGAAAAACGATATCAAAATAATTAACGAGAAACAAAAAGAGAAAATGTTAGAAACAAATAAAAAATTTGACACATTGACAGGTAAATTTAATGATAAAATTAAAAAGCAAAATGACAAAATGGACAGTAATGTTCAATCTATAATAAATGAGTGCGAACAATTCAGACGAGCAGGTGAAATACAAGAAAAAATCAATGATGAATTTAGAAGTAACTTTGAGCAGATTGATGTAATTAAAACTGATGTAACTAATTTGAAAAGTAAACACACAGAACACGAAAAAGATATAACTAAAGTCAGAGAAGATTTAAGCGTAGCAATTAACCAAAAATTTACTAGTGTGAGTGAGAGAGTGAATATGGAAGTAGAGTTAAGCTATTTTAGTAATGAAAGTAGGGGAGTGAACCCCATACAATTTTTGAACTCTATAAAAAGTTTTAATAAATATAACCAAGAAAGTTGGGAGATTAAATTAGTAAGAATTTTAAAGTACTTTAAAGGGGATGCTAAAATATGGGCGGATGCTCATAACGATAACTGGGTAGATTTTAATGAGTTTGAGCAGGCATTTAGAAATAAGTACTGGTCAGAAGAGAAACAAGAGGGGTTACGTAGTACCATAATGGGGTGGGGAAATTTTAATATTAAACACATGAGTATTACATCGTATGTAACGAGACTATATAGTCAGGTTAAATATTTAGAACCACCAATGCCTCTTTCATCTTTTATAAGATACATTAGTAAACATTTACCTAAGGACATACGGTCCACAATCAGAACTCGGGAGTTTGCTAATATCGCAGAATTGGAAAAAATACTAGAAGCATACCAGAGTATGAAAGAGGAAGAAGATAATAAATACCAGTTTAGAGTCAACGAATCAAATCAAATAAATACTGAAACAAGACAACTAGACCATTTTATTAGTAATGTGAGTAGATCAGGGGAGGGGGCGTGGTTATGTCCAAACCCTAGTTGTGGAGCCAGTAATTATAATGGGTCGCGGAATCAATGTTACCGGTGTCAGGGTCCGAGGAGTAGTGCCCAAGGGAGAGGGGAGAATTATAATAGGGGTTGCGGTCAATTTAGAGGGAATCATAGGGGGAGAGGCTTTACTAGTAATCGGGGAGTGTCAGGAAATTTTAATCAGAGAGGAAGAGGGGGATATGTTAGTAACCCAAATGAAACTCGGGGCGTAGAAGTACCAGCTCATAATCAAAACAGTAGGGGGGTTTACAGTGAACCACCACCTTCACATCCGTTAAACTAAAAAGGGCGGTTGAAAAAGAAAGCCCCCAGCCGTCTAGTAGTCACATGACAATAGGGTCACTAATTACTAATATACACAATGATTTATCTGACGAAGAAGCGGGAGAGAGTAATAATGCTTTCGGGATGGCAGAATTTGAAGCCGAAGTATTTAGTTCTAAATATATTTTTCTAGTAGATTCAGGGAGTGAACTGACTGCTATAGACGATAGAATGTTTGAAAAAATCAAAAATCAGACTACAGAAACAATTCCACAATTACCAGTACTGGGAATTAGTGTTATAGGAGTAACGGGTGTTCGCAGTAAAAAAGTAACCAAACAAATAATGCTACAATTAAAAGTAAATGAGAACACAATAAATGTACCTTTCTTAGTTATTCCAGGACTAAATATGGGAGCTATAATAGGTAATGATTTTTTGAATAATTTCAAAGTAGAATTAAACTATTACACACAGACTATGAAATTAAATAATAATAATAATATAATTGAAATACCATTCATACAAAAGAAAGTTGTAGGAATGAAAGCATTAAAAATAATTAGTAAGGGAATGTTAATTTCTGACAATGATATAAATGAGTGTAGACCCTTAATGATAAATTATTGTAACTTGAGAGTAAATAATAATGAGTTATTTGACAATGAAAATAATTGGGAGGAGAAAATGAATAAAATCCTATATCAAGAGGGGGAATTTAGCTACCAAGACAGAGAAAAAATAGTACTAATAATAAACAAAAATAAATCAGTTTTTTCAGATGAACCCGGTTTGGTAAAGAATTTTAAAGGTAAATTAGTCGTTAAAGAAAAAACACCCTTTGCACCTAGAGCCTATCCGGTACCATACTCCAAGAGGGGTTTAGTACAGGAGGAAATAAATAAAATGTTGAGGGAAGGTATAATAGAAAAATCTACATCACCATATTCCAACCCTTTAGTAGTGGTGACAAAGAAAGATTTATCGATAAGATTATGTTTAGACGCAAGACAAGTAAACAGAATAATTGTTCCAGACAGAGAATCACCGGAACCAGTAAGCGAAATTCTGCAACGTTTTAGTGGGACCAAATACATCACCACCTTAGACTTGACTGCAGGCTACTGGCAGATAGAGCTGGAAGAGGAGTCTCGGCAGTATGTGGCATTTCTATACAACGGTAGGAATTACCAATTTCGAAGACTACCTTTTGGACTCAACGTAAGTGTTTCAATTTTTATCAAATGCCTGGATTATGTGCTAGGGAGAGAGATTTTAGAATTCACAACCGTTTATGTAGATGATATAGTAATTACATCACCAGACATTGATACACACTGTGAAAGGTTAGATAGGGTACTAAGTAGACTGCATGAGTATGGCATAACCGTTAAATTTAAGAAGTCAGAATTTTTGAAAGAACAAGTTAATTTTTTAGGACATATAATTTCAGCAAGGGGTATTAGTACAGACCCTAAGAAGGTAGAAATAATACAAAATTTTCCGATACCAAAAAATGTTAAACAGTTGCAAAGTTTTTTAGGATTGTGCAATTATTATAGGCAATTTGTAGACAAATATTCATATTTAACAGTACAATTGGGACATTTATTAAATAAAGACAATCGATGGCGGTGGAATTTAAAGGAGCAAAATATATTCGAGCTGATAAAAAATAAATTCTTAAACACAGTTATATTAGCTCATCCTAATTTTTCAGAGCCATTTTATATACACACAGACGCGTCAGACATTGCCTTAGGAGTAGAGTTGTTTCAGTTAGATGGGAGTGATAACCACAAAGTAGTAGCTTTTGCAAGTAGATCTCTATTAACTAGTGAAAAGAACTACACTACGACGGAGAAGGAGGCGTTATCAATTGTTTTCGCCTGTAGGAAGTTTAGAACGTACTTGTTAGGAAATAAAGTAGTCATAAGGTCCGACCATCAAGCTTTAACGTTTTTAAAAAACTGTAAATTAACGCATGGTAGGTTAGTGCGGTGGATGTTAATATTACAAGAATATGACTTAACAATTGAGTATTGTAAGGGTAAAGAAAATATAGTAGCTGATGTCCTATCCAGAACAGATTTTGATAATAATACCGAAGTAGACATAGCAAATACATATAAAATATTTATAGTAAAAGAAGCGGGGAACGTAAATATGAAAAAATTAATAAGTAACTTAGCAACAGAACAAGAAAGAGACACCGAACTTAATAAAATAATATTAGCTTTGAGTCAAATACCCAACGTACCTCATAAGTGGGAGAAACATTTTAGCTTGTTTAATAAACACTTATTTCATCGGGCAAATGAACAGGGAGATGATTGGAAGTTATGTATCCCTAAAGTTATAATACCTGGAGTAGTGAGAGACTGCCATCTAAGGCATGGCCATATAGGCCCCAAGAAATGTAGTGATATATTAAAGGAGTCATGTAAATTTAATAATATGGAAAGAACGGTGCGTAAAATATTACAAACATGTGAAATTTGTCAGAAAGCTAAAGTAAACAATCGTAAACAGGAGGGTTTAATGCAACATGTAATGCCAGACAGTCCTTTAGCATTAGTTGCCGTTGATTTATATGGCCCGTTACCCAAAGGTCGAGGAGGGGTAAATTATTTATTTGTTGTATTAGATGTTTTTACCAAATTTGTAAAATTGTACCCGATTAAAAAGGCAACCTCATCAGTGTTGGCTAGGAAAATAGTGAATGAATACCTTGTTGAAGTAGGTAAGCCGAAAATAGTATTATCAGATCATGGTTCGCAGTTCACCAGCAACACCTGGCGGGAAACTTTAGGTTGGGAAAATATTTTAGTTAAACATACATCAGTGTATCATCCACAGTCAAATCCAAGTGAACGGGTTATGCGGGAGTTAGGTAGAATGTTTAGGACTTTTTGCCATAAAAAACATTCTTTGTGGGCCACTTTTGTGTGCAAAATTGAGGGGTATATTAACAATAGTTTACATGAATCCACTAGTTACAGCCCATGTGAGTTGATGTTTCAGAGAAGACCGTCACGCATATTAGAAGAGCTAGTAAAGTTTCCAACCCGGACGGAAATACCACATGATAGGAAATTGGTAATCGCTAGGGAGCGCCTGCTGAGTAAGGCCGAACAGCGGAAACGGAGGCATGACCGGAATTTAACACCCATACAATACGAGGTAGGACAACTAGTATTAATAAAAAATCACGATCAATCATCAGCATTGGACAAAGAAATTAAGAAATTCTTCCTATTGTATGACGGTCCATATGAGGTTAGCCAAGTGAAAATGGAGAATGCGTATGTTTTAGTAGATTTGCAAACTCGAGAAATAAAGGGAACCTATAATGTGACCCAGTTAAAAAAGTATTATCTAGCTGAGTGATGATGGATGTATTTGTACATATTAAAATTATTATACATAAACAGACATTTTTATATTCTATTATTATAAATTGTTACTATTGTTTATACACACATTATGTATTTTATATAATACCACCAAGACTAGAAATGTCATGTAATTTAAATTTTTATTTAAAAAAAAAAAAAAAAAAAATATTATACTTGTGATTCCCCAACTTTTCGGGCGGTCACGGCCTCACCGAACCCTGACCGTGGAATTGGTTTAGCTTTAACAGCTATGGTTGGGGCACATTACGATTACGCGCTGACCATAACTGGCCATAGCTGTTATCGTTGTAAAGGTGTACTTTGAAATTGATGGGGGGTGACATTAAGGGGAATCACCAAACTATGAAACAGCGGCTGCCACTCTGCCCGCGTAGGGGTAGCATAGACAGGTGGTAGAACCGTTTTAAGGGTGTATCATTTTATAACAAGAACATGATGATGTTCACTATTTTAAAACTTAATAGCGGAAGCAGAGACACGGAGAGGTAAAACCTGCTCCAAAATGTACAGTCTCTGTGGAAGCGAAAAGGCGCCACAGTCTTACACAATTTGCAATAGAGTGTGTGGCCGGGAGGTGGCTCAGAGGAGCCACGAATGTAAATTTTATAACATAAAAATGTTTTACTAATTCAAATTTGATCCTATAAAAAAACTGCTTGTGCTCTGTTAAATAACTAGCTGCTCAGACAAGTCAATACAAGTCGTTCATGCTATAATTTTAAGTGTATTATTATTATTGTTGTACGTTAGATATAAGAATTGATAAAAATATATTTCATGCAATTTGCTCAATTTTGAAATGTGTTTACAATTAGCTAGGGATGTCAGCTGATATATAGTATATAATTATTGACATGTAGAATATCACTTAGGAATGATTTGCAATTTGTTCAAGCCAGTATAAATAACTAAATCACCCAAAGTAGTGGAGATGAGATTATCAAAGAAAAGAGGTTCATAGTAAAAAGGTAAAATTTTGATTGAAACCAAGGAAAATTTTAGTAGAATTTGAAAGTGTAAAAGTATAAGGTGTTTATTTGAATAATTTAAATGTCAATCCAATGGTTAATTATAATAATACTTTGTTAATTTTAAATGTTGTATTTTATTATGTTTTTGCGTTGCAAGACTGAATTTTACAGGAGTTTAATGTATTCACAGATGTAACTTGTACATAACGTATGTAGGTCAAGGATCTGGACTTGACCCAGTTTTGGTCAGCTGATGGGTGATGTTCTATACTAAACCAGTTTTGGCAAAGAAGCGAGGCCAATTTTGTTTATTCATTAATTTAAATAAGTTCAAATAAATTTCCTATTGAGAAAAAATGTTATAAAATGTAAATTTTTGAATTTAAATTTTTTTTTGTTTTGAAAAAAAAAAAAAAAAAAAAATTTTTTTTTTATGTTAATTTAACAGAAACTTTTAAAATTTGATAGGTAGGAATTAACAAGTACGTGTATGCGCCCAGTATTGCTGAAGGCGACCCAGTTTGCATGTAAGGGGGAACAGATCGGTTGAGGATCTGGCATGATATAAGCCAGGGAGTGAGGATTTTGGGGGGTAGCATGTTAGAAGGTGAGGTGCGCTGTGGTACTTGTCGGTTCGGTTTCTCGGTGTTGGGATCTCTTACGGAGAAGTCCAGTGATCTCGTTCAGATGAGTCCATAGTCGCCAAGCCAGGGGGGTAGTTTACCCATGATGTGTTAAGAAATTAAAGGGGGGTTGTTGGCTCCATATCCTCACCGGTCCTCTTAGGGGTTTTGGCAATGAGATATCTTCTGTTTCGGCAGAAGATCTCTCATTGGGGGGGTATTGTAATGGGACAATTTTGAAGGAGGTATGTTTTTTTTTTTATTTCATTTAATATCAACTATTGGGAAATAATCGGTTTGGACACCCTTTGCGGCCACCGAGACCACTAACACTTATTTGGACACCCTGTATACAATCCTGTACCGGTCCGTGCCTAGCGCACAACGATAACACCGTGGAATGTCAGCTTGTGCGCACATGCGTGTATCCTCCGTTGGGGAGGAGTAACAAAAACTTGGTGAATAACGCTCAACGACAATGGAATGTGGCAGTGCGTGTGCGCCCGTGTGCCGCTATCTGTACTCTCGACACCAAAGTCGATCACCGGAACCAGCTATGTGAGATGCCGCAGCCAATCACAGCACGAGCTGGCGGAAATGTTTTTTGACCAACGCATTTGTAGTGTGGTCAGTCGACGAAATCCCCCATTCCCGGCCGGGACAAGGTTCGCAGTTCGCGACCTTTAAATTTTGCATTTTAACATATTCTGAAGTGTAACAGTAAATTTGAAGATAAACAGTTAAATCCGACAGTGTAAACGAAGTTAGCAGAGTGTACCGCAAAAGTGAAAAATGTGACAAATAAACAGGACATTCATTTACATGCGCGACGCCACACGCGGTCAGCCGAAGGACTCTGGTTAAGTAGTCGACTCAAACCTAATTTCAATTATTTTTCAAATTCATAAAAAAAAGGGGGTTATAACTAAATTATAGGGAATCTGATAGTATGAGAGAGAGAGAGAGAGCAATATGGGTCGCTTTCATAATTTAGATACCATGGTTAGAATGTTAAGTGTTTAGTCATAAGTATCGCAACTATTTTCATTTCATGTATGACAAGTATCAATGTTTTCAAGCAAAGTTTTTCGAATGAACCGCTAGTAAATTAAAATTGAACTGATATTCCAATAATTATTAACGATGTAATGTAAAAGAAATTGATGAAGAGGGAGTTAAAATTTAATAGTTAATATCAAAAAATTAAAAGTTAATAAAAAGTGTCAATTAAACACATCAATGTGTGTTTGTCATTGCATTGCCCGTTTTTCTCTGCCTAAGTACATCAGACGACACCCTGATAATTCGCTAAGAAGGTAAGTGAGACCAATTTAAATCTTTTTTATTAAGCGAGTAGAGTTTCAGTTATATACACAGATTTCTAGATTTTAAATATTTATATTAAAGCTCGTAACGCTTTAAGGAAAATATCCAACAAATAAGAATATATTACCAGTGTGAAGAGTACCCAATAAGTGAGGAATAATACCACAACCAGGAAGAACCTGAGAGGAAACTCCAAGTGACCAAGAGCAAAACTCTTGACAATATAATAATTCAATAAGCAACCACAGACAATAAAAGTGTGCTACTTAAAGTGAATTAAATAATATTATTATACAACGAGCTAAAATAAACCAACACAAACAATGATAGTGTATGATTTATAGAAAGTGTAAGCCTACAAGTAACAATATCATTATCCAACATCTGAAATAATCAAACACAAACAATGATAGTGTAGTTAGTATTTACAGAAAGTGGAAATATTAAGTGACAACAATTTTATACAATAATCTCGAATAAACCAACACAGACAATAAGTATAATATTTATGAGTAAAAAGTATAATATAATAAAATATAATAAAGACAACAAGTGAACTGAAGTTAAGTGCAGAAATAATTGCTCAAATACGAAAGTAACTGGAACTGATTACCTGTAATTACCATGACCGACTCTAAATTTAAAATCACTGCAAAACACACATTTAGATATCAGGAGAGTGGAAAGTAAAATCAACAGAATGTAATTGTTAGAATATCAAAAATAAGACAACATGTATTAGATTAAAAACAGTCAACCAAACCAAATGTAACCATGACCGCCCGCTGTTTACAGAGATCGTCACCCTCTCACTGAATTTTCAGTACCCTCCTACTGCATCAATTTCTTAAAGTCCCCCCTTATACCCAGTTACAATTAGGTAACCACCCGCCGGGTAAACCGGATCGAGCGTTTGCCTGGTTGCATAAACACTTTATTGTTTATGCCCCTGGCTTGTAACGGCCAGCTCCTTTTCCACACACACTATTGTTTCCTGAGGGTGGACTGTAGCGCCCATTTGCATCCCCAAGAACTGAAGTTTACATATATATGGTATAGACGCTGCCTATACCGTTCTTGGTTCAGCGTTATATAAAATTCGGTATTACTGATGTCCGAGGACACCAGTAATCCTACTAAAATGATTCACACACCCTTAAAACGACACTATCGCCACCTTCGACGATAGCCGCTGTTCCATAGTTATGTAGTTTCCCCTGTTACCCCGCGGTCAATTTCTATGTTCACTAATTTAGAATCTACTTACATAAATCCACGGTCAGGGTTTGGTGAAGCCGTGACCGCCCGAAATGTGGGGAAACTACCAAAAGACATACAAGGCTCACACTGACACCGTTACTACAATTCACGGATTGTTACGTTACTCTTTTATGTTTGGTTATATTATTATTTAAATTTTATATTTATTCAACATCTCTGAGATTCATATATACTTTACAACATTTTGCTTTATATAAATTGCATTATAAAATTCATACTTACATTACATCACTCATATACTGTCATAGACACAAAAATATAAACACCAATTAATGTACATAACTCCATGTATCTTCTGAAATTATAGCAAACATGTAATTCCACAACTCAACATATTTTACATTTATTTATTTACTATGTATTATCAAGTTCAAATCTCCTAAAATCATTTAAATTCATCATCAAAATCTCTTTATATAACATTTTAAATCAATCAAAATATTTAAACATCTCAAATTATTTCATTCAATCAATTATTGAAAACACAAATTATTTTAATTACATTACTCCCAAAACAATTACAATTCATTTATTACCTTCATAATTATTCTTGTTATTTATTTAGTCTGTCAAATTATTATTATTATTATTATTATTATTACATCAATTTCTACTACATACACACATTGTTTACATAAAATACCTTTTACAACACAAACACAATTAATTTCACTATGAATTTATTTACAATTTCTTGTCATTATTTTTTCGGTTTACCGCACCTCATTTCATAATCTAGCCAGGTCATTACCATAAACTGAAATATTTAAAATGTCCATTTACTGATTTCTTATCTAACCGCCATCGTCGTATAATAGTCTTACTTTTATATAATAATTATCGTCCTTACTCACACTCGTTACACTATTATTATTATTATAATGACCATCATCAACATAGTATTTAACACCATTATTACCTATTAATTCATAAAACCCGTCTACATTGGTAATTTCAGTTCTGTCTCCATCAGTATTTTTGTTCAACATAAGGTAAGTTATTTTATCATCATATTCCTCCACTACATTCATCACAACATCACAATAATCATCCATCTCTATTTTACAAGGTAAGTACTTCATATCATCTATTTCCTGCAATTCTAACCTCTCTTTCAACTCATTATAATTTCTCTTTAACTGATATAATTCTATCTCCCTATCTGCACACAACTCTCTCTCAAAACATCTTTCATCATCATAACACCTGTCACTACCCCCCTGAACTATCTCATTCCATGCAAAGGGCAACATAACATCGTTAAAATACTTTCTGGCTTTACCAGATACAGATATATCACTACAACAACTTAAGGGACCCTTTGGAGACACCATGTCTCCCACATAACTTTTGGAGGAAACTCTGTCCTCATAAAACATCTGCGAAACCTCTGTTACACCACAAACTAGGGGAAAATCTGCCCTTTGTCCATCTAACCATTCATCATACTCTCTCACTTTCATCAGCACTCGCTAACAGCACTTCGTTACTAAATTCTAGTTCAACAAAATCTTCCTTATCACTCTCAACATTAATCCCCTTACTCTCTAATACCACGTTTTTACACATATCATTACAATTCTCACTTGTTTTACAGTCATCACTTACCTTGTTATTAATTATTTGAGTTGCTTTACTTTTAATTTGTTCCTCTACTGACTCTACCACTTTCTCAATACTCTGTTGTAATCTGTTAAAGTTAGTTTCTAATATTTATTGGTTTTTTCTGAATGCTTATTATTTCATTAATATCGTTTTTTAATTCGTCATTCTGCTTTTTTAATTCATTGAAATTGCTTTCACATTAGACTTTTTGCTCATGATTTCATTACTCAATTTGTCAAAACAATTATCAAAGTCACTGCTTAATTTATCAAATTTATTCTTTTGTTCATTCATATCCTTTGATATTATTATTAGCATATTCATTACATCATTATTACACTGATTGTTCCATTTTGCTGAGGTTGGGGTTGGGGTTAATTGAATCCCCGAATCCTCAGTCATATTGCTTTGATCTGTTACATTTAATTCTACTATTTTATCTTGACCCACATTTGGAGTCGAATGGACTTCAAGACTACTCATGACACCTGATTCATCAAAATTGGTAATTTCATTTATATCATTCTCGTTATTATTACCTGCCATTTTTAACTTATAAATTTATACAAATTTCCTTACATACAAAACATCTGACACTTACTCTAACAATGATATACTATTTTACGTCTGTTACGTATTTTTCTTAACCTTCAAACCATACTTGTATTTTACCGTAGGTGTGGAATTTAATGTACAAAATTTTATTTATAAAATTTGTTCCAAGTTCGTGGCGCCATTTGTGCTTACTCAGATATATACAAACAATAAAGTCCCTAGTTCTGGGCGACATTTGGGCTATAATTAATTAACACATTTATATAATAATATATAGATATACCTCCCACTCACCTTAATCCGGTCCAAGGTTACGTCGCACGAACTGCGAAATATGATTTTAAGGCTACACTAATAATATAATGTACGCTACACTCATTCATATAATGGAACTCATCTTTTATTTTATTTCATGCTCTTTTAAATGCCCCTTTTCTCTTACACCAAAATATTACTTTTTTTTCAAAATTACATTAAACAAAACATGGATTTCTACATGCTAAACTTATCCTAATAATTATTTTAATGGAAGCAACCCAGTTTGCTCACACACAACATTCATATTTAAAACCCCATAATTTATTTAGAGCGCTCTGTGATTTTATAATAAAAAATTGTACAACTTTACGTGTCCCTTGGCGTCGACTTCCGTCACATGTCACACTGTATACATGTTTGAATATATTTACACTGTTAATAAATTTTCGGCTTGCCAGCCCGTTATGTTCAAACGGCCACCGCCGCCTCGCAACAACACCACTGCTTGATTCACATTTTGTTATGTAGGTGAGATGAAAATTTGTGCCCAGCCGGCGGACGCACCACTGCTCGCGTCCGGCACTTAGAGATGTTATTTCCCGACTGACTGACGCCACGCTGAGCGTCGATAAATTTTACTTCCGCCCGCTCGCGCTCTCATTGGTCGATTTCGTCACGTGGCTGGTTTTATGAGCCACGAGTTGGTAACTTCCGTCATCCCAAAACCAAATGGCGAAAAAAATTTTACACTTTGGCCATTTTACTTGGTGTGGTTTCAATCTGCGTAGCGTCATCTGCGCGCATGCTGGTGTCGCGCGTACATTGTGCGTAACACAACACTGAATTCTCGGAATTGTACTGCGTTCCATTACAACACCTCGTTCCAACAACTATGCCACTGTTCATTGTCCGAATAAAACCGTATTGCGTATGGGACTTGCTGCGTTGGGCACATATACATTTGAATACATTTAATAAAAAATAAAACAAAATAGAATACCCCTTTTCGCCCCATTACAAGACCCTCCAATGAGAGGTCTTCTGCTGAAACAGAAGAACTCTCCTTGCTAAACCCCTAAGAGGATCGGTGAGAATATGGCGCCAACAACCCCCGTTAATTCTTAACACATCATGGGTAAACTACCCCCCTAGTTCGGCGACTATGGCTGCACCTGAACGAGATTACTGGACTTCTCTGTTCAAGATCCCAACACCATAAACTCGGACAGATACTCCCCACAGTACAACCTCACCTTCTAACATTCCGCCCATAAAATCAAAACCCTGGCCTTATACCATACCAGATCCTCAACCGATATGTTCCCCCTTACATGCATACTGGGTTGCCTTTGGCAAGTACTGGGTGCGTACACATACTTATTATTACATTTTTCACAAACTCCATAAAATATTTTATCTTTCCAAGTTCAATTTCTTTTCTCAAATCAACGTTACTTTTTCAAATCAAAACATAGCAAACAAATTAAATCCAAATCATTTAAATTTTGTTCAAAATTAATCTAAGTTCAAAATCAAACTTTTACATTACCATTAACTTCATTAAAATCCCAAAATCTTTTACATGAATCTTGTAACAGTACATAAAGGCCCGTTACCTTAATTATGGGATTTGAGGATGTTTTATAATGTTTTATTGTATCACAGTTGAATAAAGTATGGTTAGGTCCATTGTCCCTGTGTAAAAAATGAACAACGCATATTCAGTAAGAGGAGCATGATGCCAAGGTCACCGGTGGACGAGCAAAAGCAAGCAGAGATGATGGCGGTGTATGTGATGACGAACTCTTAATAATAATTGTGACTGGTTTCCAAAGCTGTGTCGTCATGAATAAAAGACAATGACGCAGGAACAATAGCGTATGAAACGAGGCGTTGGCCGTGAAAACAAAAGACAGTGACGTCAAATGCACTAATACGTACGCAAATCTTACATAAAACCAGCTCTCAGTCCATTACAACACATCAAAGTGTCTACACGCTAAATTTGTGGCTGGCACAGTTTTGCCAGTAAAAGTGCTTATTAATCAATCTAAAATGTAATTAACAGTAACTACAATGTAGCATTGCTAACTGCTACCTAAGATGTTTAAGTAAATTCAGTGTAACAAAGAAACAAAACGAGATTATGAGAGGCGCCGAACATCTGGCTAAAACCGGAGGACATCTAAAGGGAGACCGCAACTACTAATCAGGAAAGTGCAAATTAATTAACTGTTATTCTTTGGTGAAAATGAGCTCTAAATTATAAATCAAAATTTACAAAAGGTACCAATAATATAACATGGGGGTAAAGAGTGTGTGTGTGTGTGTGTGCGTAAGAATGTGTCTGTACTTATAAATTATTAATCAGTAAATCGAGGCATTGGTTTCTGTCCTTTTATAAATGGATAAATAATAGCGAGAGAACTGCAGTCTCTTTGAGATGTATGGTAATAGACCATGTATACAATCAAATAATGAAATAAGTGCAACTCAGTATTAGTAAAGGAGTAGAAATCATTTAGGTAGTGATGGTAAGGCGCCATCTTTGTTGTATTGTAAAATGTAACTAAGAAAAAGATAGAATATTAAATCAATCATATGGCCACACTAAAGTTGTTAAAATTATTGTTTCGTAAACCTCTATTGTTTCTGAATCTCGCTGAGAGTGAACCCTGGACCCTAGAGAGGAAATTCAAGTGGAATATAAACCACGTGCTAAGACCGAGAATGTTATGGTTAGTATATGTGTTTTATTGTATGTTATTACCATAAAAAATAAAATAAAAAATATAGAAAAGAGAGTAAGACGACAATTGGCCCCCGAACATTGGACTTTATATAAAATTATTTTATATAAAATAAGCCAGATTCAGAGACAGAGAGAGTGACGAAATAGTCCATAACCTAATATACGAGAGGTTATGTAGATTATATTGACAAAAACATATCAAAGACAAGTGTAATCAAATAGTCATGTTAATATTAAAGCTTATCAAAATGGCAGAAAATAATGAAAGCATAGAAATAAATAACACCGATACAGAATCAATTATATTAAATGAAATAAGTGCCAACTCAACACCTAGGGCAATCGATAATAAGGTGTCATTGGAAGATTTATTTATATTAATTAAAACACAAAATAACCAATTTCAATTATTAAGAGTGTGATGTACTAATCTATCTATCACATTTATTAATATCCAAATCTCAAATTAACTTTTACTTACCGGCACGATCACTTCTACCAGGTCCAAGGGTTCGATCACATGTAGCTGGATACAAACATGGTCTATGGGTTACGCAAAGCACTGACACAACTCATTTTTGAAGAGAATTACTATTTATTATCATTTACTTTTGAATTGTTATAAAAATTAGGAAGATTCATTTAGATACATGTTTTTAAAGTTGTGCAACGCTAGCATAATCAAACTTATGACCTACAGCTTACCTTATATATCACACAAAACACAATTACCAACACAGATACAAACAGAAACAGCCCAGCTTTGCCGCTCTCACATTCACTCAGAATTTATAACGCCCTTAACATTTTACCATTTAGTCCCCAAACCCCAAAACGTCGGCCACGCGGTCGCCGCGCACACTCATTGTCCGTTTACACTGTATTTATGTTCCAAAAGAAAGAAAAAACTCTTGAATACGGCTCCCTAGTTGTATTGACCGCGGTCACATAACAATTTTTTGGTAACTACAACTTTTTCCTGATAAATAAAAACTTTTATGGCGAGCCTACTTGGGACCAGCCCGGTACCGTGAACTGCTGCTTGTAGACTGACAACGGTAATGTAACAGGTATCGCTATTGTGATCTCATAGTTGGTATGGAAGTCACGGCCTTATTCTTCGTCACCGAAGTTTCGCTCCATGCCATGCATGTAGTTTTTTAGGTTAACATGGTCAATGATTTCAATTAGGCACAGGCTGACGTCATTGTAGGAACCGGACTTAAACAGCACTTTCTGCCGCTCAAAACCACATTGCTGAATTTTACTCGTCCCAGGATATCCTGTTTTGTGGCTGGATGCGTCACTCGAGCTCGTGGTGGTACAGTTGCATCTGTGTACTGCTACACAAGTACGGATTTCTGAGAATTTTGAAGGGGGTAAATTCTTCGCTCGCCGCGTTACACAATAACAACTGCGTATCGCTTGGTTACCACTGTTTCTTAACATCGTTCTGTTACACAGAAAAATAACGTTGTACAATAATTTTCATAACTTTTGACAAGCCCGCCCAAAATGAAAGAAATAAAAGATATAAATGCCCCATACTGTAAAAAATTAAAAACACCCAAAATTGACCCGCACAATACCCCCTCGATGAGAATTCTGCTGTTCCCAACAGAAGAAATCTCATCGATAACCCCGAAGAGGACCGGTGAGGAACTGGTGCCAACAACCCCCTGGTTCTTGATCTGCATGGGTACACGACCCCCCTGGCTCAGCGACCATGGACTCATCTGAACGAGATCACTGGACTTCTCCGTAAGAGATCCCAACACCGAGAAATCGAGCAGACTCGTACCACAGCGCACCTCGCCTTCTAACATGCTACCCCCAAAAATCCTCAATCCCTGGCTCAGATTATTCCAGGTCCTCCACCGATGTGTTCCCTCTTTTATGCAAGCTGGGCTGCCTTTAGCAGGTACTGGGCTCACACACACTCACATTACATATCATACCTTGACAAAATCTTCAAAATTTACGAAAAATTAAAAAATCAAAATTCAAAATAATATTCTCAAAAAAAATTCTCTTCCTTGTTTTTCTGTTTTTTAATGACTTAACTTAGAAATCAAAACATATCCTTAATCTAACATGTCTTAGTCTAACGATACAGTGCAGTACAAGAAATCAGTAAACTAAACATGGTAAATACACACATAATAAAACAATTACTACCTAATATATGCATTCGCTGGCAGGCGAAAAATCATTTTTTTTTTTTCAAAAAATTAAAATTCCCCCCAAAAAATTTTACAATTCAAGAAAAAATCTAATTTGATTTAAATGTTTCCCTCGTATGCAAAATTATTTAAATATTGGTTCGAATTAATTAAACAAATAAATTAAAATTGACTTCCTACTATACAAGCTTAGTGGACATATGACCTCATCAGCTGATCGAAACTAGGTCAAGTCCAAAACCCTTGACCTACATATGTTATATATAAGTTCTGAACATACATTGAACATCTGTAATATCCTAACTTGAAATACAAACATAATAAAACAAAATATTTAAAATAAACAAAATATTACTATGAATAATCATCAACTTGACATTTAAATTATTTATAATAAACAATTCTTACCTTGACATTATTTTCCATTCTACCAAAAGTTTGTCACTGGCTTAAAAAAAGGAAAATTTTATATCTTTATTAAAAATCTCTCTCTTTATTCAACAATCTTACTTTAATCTACTGTAGGTGATGTAACTTATTTATTCTCACTTATTCTGTCTACATATATAATCTTTCTCCCTATGACTCTAATATTCATCAACTTCAACTACCATGACACCCATCTCTATCAAAATTTCTACTAATCAGGACACTCTAACCCCAACTTATCATTAAACTCCATTCTCCACCTTCTCTACAAATAAAAAAAAAAACTCTCTAACCCTTTGTACATAGGATACGTGTTTCCCCCACCCAAAAACTCAATTCCCTTATTTGGCGGCCTGGATTCTACCTAAGGCGGCCCCTCCTCACTAAAATCTATACCAATTCCCGTCCCAACATATTTTGTTGCGAACTCCTACATTACACTACCCTCTAATACAAAATTGCCATCCCCAAAAATCTCAATCTCATTACCGTACTACAACTACAACAAAATAACATCATTAATCATAAACAACAATATATCATTCAGAACTCTACAATTATTCTCCATTACTACTGGGTCACATCAATACTACTTAAAATTCTACAATATACCTTACTTCAAAACAACATTACATCATATTCATCTCTACTATTTCAACTTCAACTTTGACTTCAACTTGGACAGATCTACATGTCCCATAAAATATTCATCACCCAAAACTATCTTTTGTTAACTTTCACAAATTATTACTTTATTTCTCAAATTCTTTTTATCATTACTTCAAAACATCTGTAATACATTCAAAACATTATATTGTACACTAATTACTTAGAACATTTATAATTAATATACCAGTGACCTGTTATTGCTGATCAGCTGATCTCCCTAACACAATGAAAACACATCTCATACTTGAACAGACTACATGAAATATATAGATATTTATTTATCACTACTCACTTCTATTATGTTAACTGCCTGCCAGGCGTTTAATTATTGGTTTACTTTAACGTATACATATACCATGAAAACACCTATTTTAACAATACCTATATCTAACGTACAATAATAAAACAATACATTTAAAATAATAGCATGTAATGAACACCTCATATTAAATATCTAAGCATCTAGTTACCTGAACAGAGCACAAGCAGTTTTATTTGATCAAACTTTGAATAAAAAAATGTTATGTTATAAAATTTACATTCGTGACTCCTTTGCGTCACCTCCCAGCCACACACACTATTTCAAATTATGTAAGACTGTGGCGCCTTTTCGCTTCGGCAAAGACTGTATATTTTGGAGCAGGTTTTGCCTCTCCGTGTCTTTGCTTCCGTTTCCTCTCGGTGCTCCCCTGGCGTTCTCGCCTCCTCTCTGCGGTTGACTCTGTTGCTGGTACGTTCTCTCGCTGCGTTGACATTCTCTCGGTTTGTGACATCTAAAACAAGTTGTTCTTATAACATAGTTTTCAACATTACAATCGGCACATCGCCAACCCTCACCTCGATTATCATTATTTCCCCCTCTCGCCCCTCGGTGAAAATTTGTTATTCCCCGAGATTGGTTATGATTAACATTCATATGTGTTGTTGGTGCGTTTATTCGCCTACTCATATCACGTCCCGTATATTCTGAAAAATGTCCAATATTTTTTCTAGTTCCGTAATCTCTAGAATTTCACGCGTCATTAGCGTAATCTGTATTTCTCTGGGCAAATGCTTACTTATATGTCGGACGAACGATCGAAACGGTAACGGTGGCTCTAAATATTTGGCTTCATTGTATAATCGCATTACATACATAGTTACGTTGCTCCCTTGGGTTCCAAAATTACCTGGTCCCATAATTTTACTTCGCAATATTTCTTGTTCCTCCTCCGACCAATATTTCTCTCTAAAAGCCGTCTCAAAACACTGATAATTTACCCAGTCTACTTTATGTACCTCCGCCCATATCGCGGAATTCCCTCTAAAACACTTCATTATTTTTAACAGTTGTACTTCCCAACTACTTCTACAAAACTGATGGAATTCTTTGACTCTATTTAAAAACTGCATAGGGTGTACCCCCCTGTTTTCGCAATTAAACAACTCCAAATCAATATCGCTATTCACATCTTTAGTAATGACTATTTGTTCAGTAACTCTATTAAGTTTTTCGTTTATAGCTAGATTCAATTCGTCTTTAACATTCACTATACTCTGCTCAATTGATGCAAATATATTGTTATTTAAACTCTCAATTTGTACATGACGCTTATCTATAGTATTCACTGTATTTTGTATAGCTTGTATCTCTGTTTTGCAATTACTTTCTATTTCATTGATTTTGGCATTAGTATTAATTTCATGTGTTTCAATCTTATTAACTACACAATTCAACTTGTACTCATTACTAACATTACATTCATCTATTTTACGATCAAAATTTTCAGTTACTTTCTGTATTTGTTTATTAGTTTTTTCTACCACACTACTCTCTATTTCGTCAATTCTATTATTCATACTATTTAATGAATTACTCAACTTCTCGTTTAATTCAAATTTCAACTCGTTAAAACTACTTTCGCATTTCATTTTTACCTCATCAATATCAAATTTGAGTGCATCAAATTTAGCGTCAAATTTATTCAATTTTATATCGTTATTGTCGAAACGACTATTCATTACATTGAATTTGGTCTCAAAATTACTATTCATTCTCTCGAATTGGCTAAGCATGATACTCATCATATCGTTATCGGACCTATTACATTTTGTTGAGATCGGGGTTATCTGTACCCCCGAATCCTCCATAATATTTGTTTCATCTGAATTGTTTTTTGTTTTATTTTCGTGACTCCCGTTTGGAGTCGAGTGGATTTCAAAATCACTCATACTATTTGATTCATGGTAGTTTTCGACACTAGTCGTTTCATTTACATTATTTTCGTGATCTGACATTTTTGTATTATTGGTTAAATTAAATTACATAAATTGATTAAATAGATTAATTAAATAAATACTGTAATTACTTAAATTTTGTAATATACTGTTAGGTTGCTATGCTAACCTAGAACATGTTTGTATCTCTGTAGATGAGGAATTTAATTAACTAATTATAATTAATTATAATTCGTGCCTGTTTCGTGGCGCCAATTGTGATGTACTAATCTATCTATCACATTTATTAATATCCAAATCTCAAATTAACTTTTACTTACCGGCACGATCACTTCTACCAGGTCCAAGGGTTCGATCACATGTAGCTGGATACAAACATGGTCTATGGGTTACGCAAAGCACTGACACAACACATTTTTGAAGAGAATTACTATTTATTATCATTTACTTTTGAATTGTTATAAAAATTAGGAAGATTCATTTAGATACATGTTTTTAAAGTTGTGCAACGCTAGCATAATCAAACTTATGACCTACAGCTTACCTTATATATCACACAAAACACAATTACCAACACAGATACAAACAGAAACAGCCCAGCTTTGCCGCTCTCACATTCACTCAGAATTTATAACGCCCTTAACATTTTACCATTTAGTCCCCAAACCCCAAAACGTCGGCCACGCGGTCGCCGCGCACACTCATTGTCCGTTTACACTGTATTTATGTTCCAAAAGAAAGAAAAAACTCTTGAATACGGCTCCCTAGTTGTATTGACCGCGGTCACATAACAATTTTTTGGTAACTACAACTTTTTCCTGATAAATAAAAACTTTTATGGCGAGCCTACTTGGGACCAGCCCGGTACCGTGAACTGCTGCTTGTAGACTGACAACGGTAATGTAACAGGTATCGCTATTGTGATCTCATAGTTGGTATGGAAGTCACGGCCTTATCCTTCGTCACCGAAGTTTCGCTCCATGCCATGCATGTAGTTTTTTAGGTTAACATGGTCAATGATTTCAATTAGGCACAGGCTGACGTCATTGTAGGAACCGGACTTAAACAGCACTTCCTGCCGCTCAAAAGCACATTGCTGAATTTTACTCGTCCCAGGATATCCTGTTTTGTGGCTGGATGCGTCACTCGAGCTCGTGGTGGTACAATTGCATCTGTGTACTGCTACACAAGTACGGATTTCTGAGAATTTTGAAGGAGGTAAATTCTTTGCTCGCCGCGTTACACAATAACAACTGCGTATCGCTTTATTACCACTGTTTCTTAACATCGTTCTGTTACACGGAAAATGACGTTGCACAATAATTTTCATACCTTCTGACAAACCCGCCCAAAATGAAAGAAATAAAAGATATAAATGCCCCCTACTGTTAAAAATAAAAACACCCAAAAATGACCCGCTACAAGAGAACAGATTGATGAGAAATTTGACGAAATGTTTAAACAGCAGAATATTAAATTCGATGACAAATTTAACCAGCAAAATATTAAATTTAGTGTAAAGTTTGACAGTTTTGACACCAAATTAAACGAACTAAAGAAACAAAGTAACTTGCAAAATGTAAAATTAAATCAAGTAGAGGAGAAATTTGAAGAATTGAAAAATGAAATGCACAAACAAAATTTTGATGTTGACAAGAGAATTAATGAGATAGAGCTAGAAAATAAGAGTAGAGAAATAGACAAATTAGATATAAACAAAGACAAAGTAAGTAGTAGTGGAAATTATGATAAAATAAATAAAAATATGGTAATAGGAGATAGTAGTGTGGATGTTGGTAGTGATAGTGAGATTTTAATGAGAGTAGAGGTTAATGGTGAGGTGACAGTTGTAGATGAGAGTGAAAGTGGGGGTAAGGAGAGTTTAAGTGAGTATAGTGAGCAGAGGGCAAATTTTCCCAGTGGTATAGTTGGAGTAAAGACTCCGAAATTGTTATTTGAGGATGAAGGTTCGTCTAGAGTTTATGTGGGAGATGTGTGGTCTCCAAATGATCCCTTAGTTTTTTGTGTTAGCGTACCTGGTGAGGCCAGGGGGTGTTTTTACGAAATAGTAGTGCCCTATGCAAATATAGAGAGAGAGAATGTAGCTTGGTGTGATAGAGAGAGATGTTTTAAAAGTGAGAGATATTGTGAGAGAAAGAGGGTGGTAGAAATTTTTAAGATAAGTAGAGACTATGAAGAGTTTATGGAAAGGTTAGGAGGAGAGATGATTGATAAATATAATAAGAACTTACCTTGTAATGAAACTGAAGTAGTAGGAGATAATGAGAATGATGACTTTACAAAATACCTAATTATGACTGATTATACTGAAGGTGACAGAACTATACCCGATCATGAGTTATATGAGTCTGAGGAAAAGGATAAAAATTTGAATAGTTGGTACATGTATAATGATAAGATAAGATATTCAATATTAAACAATGTATATAGTTTTAAGATTCGACTATTATTTGACGATGGAGGTTAATTATTTTATTGTGTGTATGAACATTTAATTATGTGGACAGTGTTTTAAGATGGACTGTTTATGACTGATTTATGGTAAACGATTAATTGGTAATTTGGATTGTATATTTTTTTGTATATTGATGTCAATGTATTTGTGTAATTTTGCTGTTGTGTATTTTATGTATTTTTTGTGTAACTATGTACTGTGGAATTTTAAATAATTGGTAAGGAATTTAAACAATTATGAGATTTAGATTCCAATGGTTAGTAAATGATTAAGCATATGATATATTTGGATATTGAGTTGTTTTAGGATTGTAAGATAAGTGATGAATTTTCTAGAGGTATAATAAGGTGAAATGTTGTAAAAGAGTTTGGGTAATAATGATAAATAAGGGCAATGGAGTTAGTTAAATAGAGTTATTGGGAGTTAGATAAATAGAATGTTGAGATGCTGATAATATATAAAGAGGTGTTAGATATTTTAGGGACACAGTGGTTAGTGATTATATGTAGAGGTGAGTAATGTGAATGGTAATTATATTTGTTGATGGTGATATTTTGTAGTAAGGGTAGTGGTGTAGGGAGTCCGCAAAAGGTGTTGGGACAGGAAGGGACCATTTAGCGCCGGAAAGGGTTACCTGAAAGGGTCAGGAACCGATAAGGGAATGAGTTGGTTAGAGTTCGGGTACACACATACTAGTACAAAAAACGAGCGGTGCCAGAGGTTTTAAATGGATTAGTGAAGGGGGTTATTATAGAGATATTGGTGTCATAATATGTTAATGGTTAGAAGCGATTAGTAGTAAAAAAGAGGTGAGTAAGGTTAGATTGACAAATGCCAAAATAAGATAGAGAATAATGAATAATAGAGAGTCACCCTCTCTAATAATAAGAATAAAAGGGTTAGAAAAGGAAAATTCATGGTAGGAAGGTAATGTAACTGGAAGGATTGATAATAAATTTGAAATTGTTTTATAGAATCTAAGGATATGAATGAATGTTAAATAATAAAAGTTAATAGAGAATTGTTGATAGTAATGATGTGATAAAGTTTTGGTACAAGTTGTGTAAATATAAATTGTTTAATGTAAATGTAATGAAGTTAATGTTTGATGTTCCATGTTTTGTTATATTTTACTGTTATTGGTAGCAACGATAACACAATATTAAATGTTTAAAAGATAAAGTTAAAAATGGTGTTGAACAAAATATAGTATGGTGTCATTCCAAAAAAAACATGAAATGATTATAGAGTTGAGTAAGAAAATTTGAATAATGAACTTGTCTGCCATAGTAGTTGTAGGTTGAATTTTATAGAAATAAATAGGTGATGGTGTTTTGGGGAATATTAAAAGATTTGTTTACGTGTTATGTTATTTATAGGAATATATATATTTTTCTCTTATAAGGAAGAGATTGAGTTTGGTGTTGGTGAAACATCAGTCTATGTCGAATTCTTATTGTTTTGAAAAAAAAAGGGGTAATTGAACAAACCAATGCCCAGACACAAACCAATGCATCTAAAAGGAAACATATCAGTTGTAGATATGGAAGTGTATTAGACCACTATTTTAAATTTTGTATTCAATGTTTCAGAGTTTTGTGGTGTTGTGACCGCGGTCATGAGCTGGCCGGTGCGTCAGAACAGGAACGTTAAGTGCCTTATGGCCTTATGGTGTTGGGATCTCTCCTGAGAAGTCCAGTAAGGTCAGACAGGTACGATCAGCATCATTGGACCAAGGGTAAGTGATTATAAATTTTATATAGTAACATTACAGGGGGTTGTGGCGACATATCTGGGCTGATCCTTTTAGAAACGTGTGAATGAGTCAATGAAAGTTTTTATGTCTCGACACAAAATCTTTCATTGAGGGGGTTTGTAACAGTACATAAAGGCCCGTTACCTTAATTATGGGATTTGAGGATGTTTTATAATGTTTTATTGTATCACAGTTGAATAAAGTATGGTTAGGTCCATTGTCCCTGTGTAAAAAATGAACGCATATTCAGTAAGAGGAGCATGATGCCAAGGTCACCGGTGGACGAGCAAAAGCAAGCAGAGATGATGGCGGTGTATGTGATGATGAACTCTTAATAATAATTGTGATTGGTTTCCAAAGCTGTGTCGTCATGAATAAAAGACAATGACGCAGGAACAACAGCGTATGAAACGAGGCGTTGGCCGTGAAAACAAAAGACGGTGACATCAAATGCACTAATACGTACGCAAATCTTACATAAAACCAGCTCTCAGTCCATTACAACACATCAAGGTGTCTACACGCTAAATTTGTGGCTGGCACAGTTTTGCCAGTAAAAGTGCTTATTAATCAATCTAAAATGTAATTAACAGTAACTACAATGTAGCATTGCTAACTGCTACCTAAGATGTTTAAGTAAATTCAGTGTAACAAAGAAACAAAACGAGATTATGAGAGGCGCCGAACATCTGGCTAAAACCGGAGGACATCTAAAGGGAGACCGCAACTACTAATCAGGAAAGTGCAAATTAATTAACTGTTATTCTTTGGTGAAAATGAGCTCTAAATTATAAATCAAAATTTACAAAAGGTACCAATAATATAACATGGGGGTAAAGAGTGTGTGTGTGTGTGTGTGTGTGCGTAAGAATGTGTCTGTACTTATAAATTATTAATCAGTAAATCGAGGCATTGGTTTCTGTCCTTTTATAAATGGATAAATAATAGCGAGAGAACTGCAGTCTCTTTGAGATGTATGGTAATAGACCATGTATACAATCAAATAATGAAATAAGTGCAACTCTGTATTAGTAAAGGAGTAGAAATCATTTAGGTAGTGATGGTAAGGCGCCATCTTTGTTGTATTGTAAAATGTAACTAAGAAAAAGATAGAATATTAAATCAATCATATGGCCACACTAAAGTTGTTAAAATTATTGTTTCGTAAACCTCTATTGTTTCTGAATCTCGCCGAGAGTGAACCCTGGACCCTAGAGAGGAAATTCAAGTGGAATATAAACCACGTGCTAAGACTGAGAATGTTATGGTAAGTATATGTTTTATTGTATGTTATTACCATAAAAAATAAAATAAAAAATTAGAAAAGGAGTAAGACGACAATCTACACTTATTCCTAACTAGCTACCCACCATCTTAATAACCAAAATAAATTGAACATCTTCTTAAATCATAAATTCACTTATTCTAATATTTGTTTATAACACATATAATATGAATAACATAAATCAGTTAACACACTAACAATACATACAATCCTTCGAAAAAAGAACTTAAACATTTTTCAGCATTTAAACCTTTTTTGAAACAACTTGAACTATAAATTAAATCTTCATAATAATAATTCTAAATCGACCGAACAGAACGTCTCTATAATATTGGTCTGAAGAAGACCAGGAAGTGTTACGCAGTAGAATTATGGGAAGGGGGAACTTTGGGGGACCCAATAACAATATAACGGGGTATGTAATGAAGATATTTAGTGAGGCGAAATACCTAGAACCACCATTGCCATTCAGGTCCTTCGTGAGGCATATAAGTAAGCACTTGCCAAGGGAGGTGCAGATAACATTGATGACGCGGGA